>OZ004603.1:8055263-9376650 GCA_963924605.1 Malthinus seriepunctatus
TAGTAAAATAGAGGGAGTTATAGATAGATACAGAGACAGAGATAAGGAAATAGCTAAAGAGACTGATGAAATGAGATAAAAACATAGTAAAATAGAGGGAGTTATAGATAGATACAGAGACAGAGATAAGGAAATAGATAAATAGACTGATGAAATGAGAGAAAAACATAGTAAAATAGAGAGAGTTATAGATAGATACAGGATACAGAGACAGAGATAAGGAAATAGATAAAGAGACTGATGAAATGAGAGAAAAACATAGTAAAATAGAGAGTTATAGATAGATACAGGATACAGAGACAGAGATAAGGAAATAGATAAAGAGACTCATGAAATGAGATAAAAACATAGTAAAATAGAGGGAGTTTAGAGATAGATTCAGAGATAGGGATATAGATAAAGAGATAACGATACAGAGACAAAGAGAAAGACAAAGAATGAGAAGAAGATAGAGAGAGAGAGATAGAGAGAGAAGAAGGGAAGAAGTAGAATTAGTAGAAGAGTGTAGAAGCCCAGGTGCTCAGGGCCCCAGGGGACTTTTCTTTCTCTATCTCTTTATCTCCATGTCTGTCTCTTTAACTCCGTGACTGTCTCTTTATATCTGTTTCTGTCTCTTTATCTTATCTCACTTCTCTCTCACTATCTCACTCAATCTCTAACTCTATTTTGTTTGTTTTTAGCTCATTTCATCAGTGTCTTTATCTATCTCTTTATCTCTAAATCTATCGCTAATTCCCTCTATTTCACTATGTTTTTTCACATTTTATCAGTCTCTTTATCTATTTCTATTATCTCTATTTCACTATGTTTTTTCACATTTTATCAGTCTCTTTATCTATTTCCTTATCTCTGTCTCTGTATCCTGTATCTATCTATAACTCTCTCTATTTTACTATGTTTTTCTCTCATTTCATCAGTCTATTTATCTATTTCCTTATCTCTGTCTCTGTATCTATCTATAACTCCCTCTATTTTACTATGTTTTTATCTCATTTCATCAGTCTCTTTAGCTATTTCCTTATCTCTGTCTCTGTATCTATCTATAACTCCCTCTATTTTACTATGTTTTTCTCTCATTTCATCAGTCTCTTTATCTATCTCCTTATCTCTGAATCTATCTCTAACTCCTCTATTTTACTATGTTCTAATCTCATTTTATCCATATCTTTATCTATCTCTAACTTCCTCTATTTTTCTATCTTTATATCTGTCTCTCCCTCTATAGTTATCTCTTTTAATATCAGCTGTCATACTCATCTGTTATTTAATCTCATATAGCAATCCCCTCTGCTTATGTCATCTCATTTCACACAAGTAAAGAAGAACTCTTTGTATTACAGATTTAGCCAGCTGGAATTTATTGTCTTATGTATTAAGACTTCATTTGTCTTCAACAAATTTACTTTTTGCTTTTAAAATCCAAAGTTAATTGAAAATTAAGAAAAGTATGGAGAGAAGAGTCTTAAGGACTCCAATAAGAGTGCTGTTTTCTTGGGAAAAAATGTCAAAATTTACATCAGTTTACTTTCTATTTATTAAAATGAAAAATACACAAAAGTATATTATAAAACGTATATTTAATATAATTATGTACACAAGAAAATAATAATAATATACTAGTAATTAATTAATTAATTATACAAATTTAAAACTAATTATTTGTAAACAATTTATTATTGATTGACGGGCCAACGCTTAGTAAATCACCCAAGCGAGATTGAAGAGACATAAAAGTCCCTTTAATGATTCAGTCTGTGTCCTAATCGATGTATGTAGCAGAAATTCAAAAATTATAAAAATAGCTATACCATTAAAAAAAAGATTAAAGGTTGCAGCCCAGGGCATGGGCTGCAACAAGTCCACCCCTCGTTAGATTTGGAAGGAAATAACTGTAACAAATAAAGCTTGAGGAGTCATCGCTTGAGGAGTTCGGCTCATCAAGCGGTGGCCCACAAGACATAATACATAATTAAAACAATAAATAATTACAAAATATTAATTAATATTAAAACTGGTAATGGCTGCTTATCGGGTAGCTGCTAGGTAGGTGGCATCGCTTCAACCCTGCACCTTGTCCGAGAGAGTACGAGGGGTGGCACCCCCGTCCACCACTGGGGGTTGTCCTCGAAATTGTCGGTTGTTGCTCCTCCTCCCTAGTCTCTAATGCGCATGCGCGTGGACTCCGTGTAGGAGTGCGCATGTGCGTTGGCGCCGGGCGGGGAGGGGTAGGGGGGAGGGGACCGCCGACCCCCCTCCCACCTACCCCTCCCCGCCCGGCGCCAACGCACACCCACATTCCAACATGGAGACCACGCCCATCGCCACATTAAAGACTACGGCAGAGGAACAACCTCCGACCAATTCGAGGACAACTCGCAGTGGTCTTAGAGGTTGCTTCCCCTCGCGCTCTCTTTAACGTGGAGAAGAGCTGTTGGAAGCAACTTACCTAGCTGCTACGTCTTCGCTAGCGATGACCAGTAAATAGGGGTAGCTACCCTTCTAAGCAAGTAATGAACTTAAATTGAAAAAAATTAATTAAAAAAAACTAATCGAGAGGTGTAGCTACCCTTTTACTTAAATACAATCCAAAATAAATTAAAAATGAATTAATCCTCGTCCATCCTCATGTTGGGGATCGTCCAACCGTCCATCCTGATCCTCATCCTCATGTTGGGGCCAAAACCAAAAGGCACTGTTGGTGTGATGAAAGAAAGCATCTTTCCGCGTCAAAGGTAACCTGAAACTAATTTAGAAATGTCGTAGTTTTATGTACCTAAGAGCACAAACTGAATCGTTAAAAGGACTTTTGATTCTTAAATTTTAGTATTAATCGCCCGATGATTATTTACAATTAATTAATTTTTAGTAACCAATAATAAAAAATACGTATTTCGATTCAAAGTATTTCTCGAAAGCCCAGTGAGAAAATAACTTCAACTTGGTTTCATTCAGTTTTCTTGTAATCCTCTTCATGTGGACCAAAAGGCACTGCAGTTACCGGATCATCTTTCCAAATCAAAAGATCTAACGTCTACTGAAATAAAATGAGAGATGTTTTAATTACTATGCTTTAGACAACCGATGATGTTTTTCAATTAATTAATTTTTAATTTGCAAAATAAATTAGTAATTTAAAATACAGGGGGTGTAAACAAAATGCTTCAAGAAACTGCTATGATATGCCGCTTCAAGAATAATAAAAATTGTACCTAAGGTGAAATAAGGAAATAAGGTATTTAAGATTTAAGAAGAAAAAACCGAAGTAAAAATTGTTAAGTAAGTAAATGAAAAATACGTGATTAGCTCAACAAATAATTTTTGAAGAAACTAAATTCATCTAAATTGGGATCACCCAGTTGCAAGTAATTCTAATCAACAAAATTAAGTTGGAAGAATCTGCAGATTCTATATTATGGTAGTAAAGAAGGTACAGGAAGAAAGAAGTTATTAGGAAAAAGGGGATTTACATTTGATTTAAGACAGTTTCTAAAAAAAAAGTTAATTGAAATTTTTATAATCAATAAAAATTTGCTTAATTTATACATGGTTTTAAAAAAAACATTCACTACTTTAAGAGCGTGTAATATACATAAAATTGAGTAACAGAAGTTATATTAAGGAGTTTGCAATACTTCATACTTTTTTGTGACCACAACTCAAAAAGTATGAACTATTTGACATCCCTCTGTACGCATTAAAATGAGTAGAAAAAGTTATATTGAGGGGTGTTCAGTGGTTCATACTTTTGGAGTTCTGGCCGTAACTCGAAAAGTATGAACTATTGGACACCCCTCTGTACGCATTAAAATGAGTAGAAAAAGTTATATTGAGGGGTGTTCAGTAGTTCATACTTTTTGAGTTGTGGCCGCAACTCGAAAAGTATGAACTATTGGACACCCCTCAATTATAACTTTTGACTCATTTGCATGCGTACTACACGGTCTTAAAGTTGTGAATGCTTTTTTTAATTCCCTGTATGTTTAATAAAATTTGATTTTCTGTAAATCATAGCAATACTAAAAAGTTTAGAAGAGAACTAAATTATACATTTAAATGTGCAATAAAAATTAGGAATTAAAGAAAACAAAAAATACGGGTACCCTAATTTTGGTTATATAATTCTTTACAAATATTTCGAAAGTTCTTCGAGAAAATCATACTTACAATAAATTCATCTTGGTCCAATAAAATTTCTAGTAATCGTCTTGTTGTGGGGTCCAAGGTAAGCGTCAGTTACGGGATCATCTTTCCAAGTGCAACATTGAATTGAAACTGAAACGAATTGAGAAATGTTTTAGTATTATGTTACGACACAAGGTGAAGCGTCAAAAAGCTAGTGCCTTTTTTATTTTTTTCATTTGCAAAATTAATTAACTAATTAAAAATATTTATTTAAAAATATCTAAAAGCATGAATGAAATAAATTATAGGTAGGTACTTACAATAACTTCATCTTGTTCTATTAATATTTCTTGAAATCCTCTTGATTTGGTCTAAAAACTGTTAAGTTAAGACGGGCATTAATGGAACATCTTTGCACGTTGAATGTATACTGAAATCAATTATTAAGTATTAGAATTATGTCAGGTCACAAATTTAATCATCAAAAGCATAATCATTAGTGCCATTTATACTTGTATGAATTGCAAAGCAAAGTCAATGATTGTTTCAAGTTAATTAAATTTCATTTGCAAAATTAATTAATTAATCACAAATAATTATTTCAAAATCTTTCTTAAACCCTGCGAGAAAATTTTTTTAGGTAGGTAGTACTTACAATAACTTCATCTTGGTCCATTAAAATTTTTAGTAATCCTCTTCTTGTGGGGCCCAAGGGAAGCGTCAGTTAAGGGAGCATCTTACCAAGTGAGACGTTGAATTAAAACTGAAACGAATTGAAACTTGTTTTAGTATTATATCACGTCACAAATTTAATCATCAAAAGCATTAATCATTACTGCCTTTTATATTTATGCTTGTTTGAATTACAAAGCAATTCCATAATTAACCAATATTTATTTATTTTTACAAACGAAAAAATTAATTAATTAAAAATAATTATTTCAAAATCTCACTAAAACCCTGCGAGAAAAAAAAATTTAGATAGGGGGTACTTACAATAACTTCATCTTGGTTCATTAAAATTTCTAGTAATTGTTTTGTTGTGGGGCCAAAGAGAAGCGTCAGTTAAGGGAGCATCTTTCCAAGTAAAACGTTGAATTGAAACTGAAAAGAATTATAACATGTTTTAGTATTATGTTACGACACAAGGTGAATCGTCAAAAAGCTCTTGCCTTTTATATTCGTGCTTGTTTTAATTACAAAGAAAAGCCATAATCAACCAATGATTATTAATTTTCATTTGCAAAACTTAATTATTAATTAAAAATAATTATTTCAAAATATCTCTTAAACTTACAATAACTTCATCTTGGTCTCTGTTCACTTTCTTGTAATCCTCATGTTATGGTGTTAAGAGCACAGGCACTTGGAACGATCCTTCTAGCACGAAAGTTGAATTGAAACTGTAAATAAATTACGGAATACTTTACTATAAATGACACAGAGTGAATCATAAAAATTGTTGTGAATTTTAAATTTAAACTTTTCAGATTTACATCACAACGTATATGTAACGTTTATTGTAACTAACAGCTCGGCAGGATAAAAAAAAATGTTTCAATATAAAATTACTCTTATTTTAATAATTGCTTAAATATTTAATTTTGTTCTTAATCATAAATAACTCTTAGAAATTAATTAAATAGTGCAAATGTAATTTAGTGAAATTTAAATTTTCGCCTAACACATAGGCAACCAGATAATCAAATTTTAGAAAAATAAGGGTCACACTACTCTTGTAACTCTTGTAAAATTAGAAATTGTGAGTAAGCGAAGTTATACAGGGTGATTCATGAGGAAGTGCAAATATTTTGAGAGGTTGTAGTATGGATTATTCTGAGTAAAAAATGTCATATGAACATGTGTCCTATTGTCAATAGATACAGAGATACGGTAATTTTAAGGTGTATTAAAGTATAAAACAAATAACTTATTGTTGATTTTCAATACTAAAAATTAAAATTAAAGAAATTAACAAGATGGTTCAAGAAAAGGTAAACACCAGAGACGAATTATTGCTCACTCGAATTGTGAATTGTGCGGCGCTCATAAAGGAACGCCAAAATGATATTAGAAAAGTAACAGTGGTATTACAAAGTGCATTGAAGTGGGCTGTGGGATTTTTGAACTATTACTGTAAATTTGTTTATTTTAATGGTTAGTTTGAAAAATCAACCAAAAGCCATTTGTTTTATACTTTAATACACCTTAAAATGGCCGTATCTCTGTATCTATTAACAATCGGACACATGCTCATATGACATTTTTGACTCAGAGTAATCCATACTACAACCCCGCAAAATATTTGCACTTCCTCATGAATCACCCTGTAGATACTATTATAGCAAGAACAAAAGTTATGGAAAAATATGAAACAATATTTTTTATGCTGTTTATTATGCAGACTTTTTTCTAAAACTAATGAATCACTACTAGAAATATAATTATGTAACGTACTCCACAACTGGGGTTCAAGAAATGGAAACAATGGTTATAGTACAAATAAAACGCAAAAGATTGATTAATTTATACTGTTTTTAATTAATTAAAGGATGTTAATAAATCCAATACACCCTATATAATTACAAATGACTTATAATTAAAATTATAATTACTACTACAAGCATTTACAATTACCTTAAATTATGAAATAATTGTTGATCACAATATTTCAATTTTTACAATAAATTAATTAATATTCGGTGGAAATACTTATAATAATAGTACGAACAACTTCCAATAAAAAAAAATCCGAAAATTGCAAGTTGATTTTCACAAGAGTAACCCTTATTTTTCTAAAATTTGCTGATCTGTGTTACTGATAAGAATCTGAACTTATGGCGAAAATCGGACTTATATTAACTTTCTCCTACTCATTCCCTACCACTAAAGAAATATCATCCAATGATATGAGAGCATTAACTAAGGGGTTGCCTATATGATGGGCGCAATTGCTCTTCACGATAATTTATTTCTTAAAAAATTATTTCAATTCATAATTAATTCTAGCTGCTAATTAGTTAACCAGGACTTTTAAAATTTAATTTTTTAACTTATTGTAATGTTTATGTTAAATTGTTTTAGTAAACAAAGAAACATAACATCGGTTTTGAACTTTAGGATGCCCACAATTTATCGTTTGAAGTATTAAAATAAAACTACAAGATTTATAATTTTACTACGCTTATCAAACTGAATAATTTCGGGTATTTTTCAAGTTAATATACAAAAATGAATTTAGACGAGTGGTTTTCTCCCCGTTAAGTTCAATAACCGCTTATGACAAACAATTACAAACATTACAGAAGAAAATTAATTAATAATTAAAGCATTATATGTACCTTATTAATATTTCTATTCCTTGCTGTGTGTAGATATCCTTGTTAAGAAGGGAAATTATACTTATTACTACAATGTTAACACTTGAACTAACAAATATAGACTGAAGCTTAATCGACAAATAAAATTAATAAATTTGTTATCTGTGGCAATCGGGTATGACTATTGATGTTTTTGAACTTTTTTATTTATAATTTTAAAAGTGAACAGTTATGTAACAGTCAATGACAGACCTTATGCTTTGCGTATTTTTCCACTTACATTAAAAAGAGCTTATTGTATAATCGACTGATTCCTCACAATTGTTAAAACATTAAAAGAAAACCGAATTAAAAAATTACAAACTTTATTTCTTTTAATTTAGTTTCTTTGAACTAATTGTAATGTTTTTATTAATTTCGTTTTGATAGATAACCCACAGCTTTTACATTTCAAAATTAAAAATGAAAGTTATAAAAAAAATTAACAGAGAGATAAATTATGGAACACACCACTAAATTAGTATTAGCAATAGATTTATATTAATTAATGCTACTAGTTATTATTTAATATCCAACTCCACTTCATCAAAAAATATTATTTATGCATTTAGGAGTGACCCGATCCGACGCTGTGAAGTTAATGGTGTAGTAATAAATAGGCTTCCTCGAACAGTTATTATTAACTGCAAACTTGATAATCAGGCTGCTTTGTCAATCGTTGAATTGTTTTTATCTAAAAGCACAAAATCAATTAATTTTCGAAACATTAACAGATCTAAAATAAACTGAAAGTTGCAAGATTTAAATTTCAATGGCAATTAAAGATTACAAAATGAAATTTACCAGAATGAAACTCTTATAAAAATATTTAAGTTTGAAAAATTACCTTTATTTACGTCCAATTGTCAATTGACGTTTTTTCTTTGGACCTATATTTAGCTAGGTACTTCTTATGAGTTATGACCTTCTGCCTTCAATTTTATGTAGGTGTTCCTCCCCAGTTAACTTTTCTTGGAATATAATTTGATATTATTGCAGTTTCTTGTAGCCACTCATTGTACTTGTCTACATTGTAGCCTTCAATATTTGATACTTCCTCAACTTTGCATATTAGCAAAGAACGATACTGCAAAAACCATTAATTAACAACCAGCACATAAGAATTACCCTATAAAGTAGAGTAGACTATGCCTCTGTTGCAGACTTGTAAACATTAAAGAATGATTGTATCGACTTATTCTATCATCCCTGAAATTCTTTGACGTTGATTCAGAATCACCCTGTGTAGTAAAAAAAAGAAAGCTTTTCATTACGTAATCGAACAATACATGTTATTTGTAACAAGTTCATGTTCATTTACACGTTCTGTCACATAAATTGGCGAGACATTTGCGTCTTACCGACTCTATCGGTAAGATTAAATTATTAAATATTATTTAAACTTTTTAAATTTGCTATACTCACTGAAAACTACTGCTGCAGTAGTTTTACCATAACCAGTTCCAAGTTAGATGACGGGTACTGTACCAGGTACCTTCTTCAATATATGCTAACTCGAACTATTCAATCTGTATAATGTATTGCAAGATGTTCAAATGTTACAGATCAAATCAGATCATCATAATCATCAGTGACTTACTACTGTCGATAAATATTAACATTAAAGCAACCATAATAATTAAACGCTAACAATAATTAATTGAGGTTATCACCTTCCCATGTTCTTGCCGTCTTCTTTATTTATTGTGTAGTCTCCAATTCGTTTATTTTTGTGTAACGAATATAAAAATAAAATTAAGTTTTCATGTATAATATGTACTAAGATTCAGGACGATTATTTGTGCAAGGAGAAATAAACACTTACAGAGAGTTTCACATGTTTGCTTCTACTTCTAAATTAACTGACCAATTGGAATAGAATTTGAATTTATTCGATACTTTACTTCTGGATAGGAATATCAATTGGTGGGTTTGTAGTTTAGATCTTCCAAAAATTTGTTCAAACTAATTGTTCATTGATTGTTCAACACTCGTAACTTTTCAATTTTATAATGTCCGTATTACAAGCTGGGTACTGTTTTCTTCTTTTTTGTTGTTTAATTTCAGACTCGTACATTTTTGTGTAAAATTATTCCCTCTAAAAAACAGAAGTAAATTACTACAAGATTTTACTAGATATAATATAGTGCTTAATACCCCAATACTTTACATCCTCATTAGAATCCTATTAGCGGACTAGTAGGTCACATTATCCGAAAGTTTGTGCAGACGTCAAACGAGTTTCTCATCGATTGTGTGACAATTACGACCGATTGATCCTTACACAGATAATTGAGTAATACTTTTAAGTAATATAATTTTAATCTCTTCTAAAAATGACCAAGATTTGCAATACACACACGTAAGCTTTTTCAGTAATAATTAGTAAGTGTCCTTTATTTCATCTCCATTCAGATTTATCTATTTACTTCCTATTAATACAGCAACACCTAAAAATAGAGATAAATAATGATGTTTTGTATGAAGCTTTATTACGATATTGCAAGTGGAACAAATAAACCGGAAACAGCTGTTTCTTGTTAGATGATTAAAATACATTATTAACACGAAGTTAAATTTACACAAATTAAGGTAATTCCTAACACAAATTAGTTATGAGATAAAAAATAGGTATTTTCTAATTTTTTTAAAATTTTGTTGACACTTGACACATAAATGTCAAACTTTATGAAAGGCAAAAAGTTATCTGCGTTATCGGCATCCATTTATTATTTCCTTTTTCTACTCATAGATGTCACTAAAAAAATGTCAGTAGTTCATTTGTAAAGTGCAAAAAGCCTACTAATTTTGCTTGTTTGTCTTTGGTTTGTCTGGGTTTGTCTAGTAAAAATAAACAAATAAGCTACTGCAACGAAAGAACTACAAACGTCAAAATTTAGTTTGGTCTGGTTTGGTCTCAAAATTCATACAATGAAATTTAATTTAGAAAATGGACTTAAAATAACACTTGTTAAATAATTTTAATTGTTATTACTATTTGAAAAAATATTATCAGAGCATAATGTTAATGAGCCAAGTGAATAATAATAAGTACTTGCTTATAAACTTTTACTTGTAAGTAAAAGCTATACCTTTTATGCCGTTGAACAGTAAAGGTATACTTTTTACTTATAAGTAAAAGCTTATAAGCAAATACTTATTTTTATTCACTTGGCCCATTGTTATTAAATACATATTAGGAGAAATAAACACTTACAGAGAGCTCCACACGTTTGCAGTTGTCTTCGTTACTTCTAAATCAACTCATCAAATGGAATATAAATTTGTGGACTAGTAGCAGGTACTTAAACTTTCAAAAGTTTGTTCACACTAATTGTTAATTGATTTTCCAACAATTTCGTACATTTTACTTTTATAATGTCCATAGAAGCTGGGAACACTAAACACTTGTCTTCTTTATTTATTCTGATTCGTTTATATTTGTGGAGAGTTATACTCTGAAAAGACAGGTAGTAAATGACTGTAAGATTTTAATTAATAAATGACACGGTTTAAGAATTTAGAATTGTAAATATTAACTGAGTTATACTTCTTTGTTTACTTATTCATTATAAAAATTATAAAGTAAACAACTTCATGAATATGTGAGATTATTATTTGTGCAAGTATAAAAATAACATGAACACTTACAGAGATCTCTACAAGTTTGCGTTTGCTGTTTTGATTACTTTGAGATTAACTGACTAATTGGAATAGAATGTGAATTTATTCGATACTAGAATTTATAGAATACAATTTATCTGTACTTGACATATTAAATTTGAAATTAGCGCGCTTCCCTTTCTTCACAGGTAGTGAAAATGACAGCACAGTACGACGGTCATCCGCTAGTGTCCGCTAGTGCACCGCTAGTGCACGAGCGATGCCAATATGCCAATGTTGTTTAAAATTGGCGGTAAAAAGTTAGGAATGTAATTACAAAGAAGTTTACAATAATTTTTATTTATTTAGTTTTTAATACATTATGTATAATTTGTGGATTTGTGAATTATTTTTTACAACTTTTATTTAACGTTAAAACACCAAAAAAAGCTATATGCAAGTGTTAGTTTTTGAGGTTAAAATAGCACCAAACGGTCGTTTTATTTAATTTTAGTTAATAATTCATAATTAAACTTTAAACTGTAGTGCCGAAATAAATATTTATTTTGTTATCAATTCAAAAATTTCAAACAACCATAATTTTCATATGAATGATCAGCTGTAACTGTATCGATTTTAATCAATCATGCCGGCCTCAAAAAAGCTTCCAATTTCAAATACACCTAAAAGTAAGTAACTTACAAACTTTTAAATTCATATTCTAATCAGCAATTTTTAGACTCTCACATTGATGAAATCAAAGATGGGAAACGTAAATCAAAAAAAAAGTTGCCAAAGGATTTAAAAGATGAAGCAAGCTCACATGATTTGGACGATTCAATGAACGAATTTGAAAATGTTAAGAAGAGAAAGTCTAGTTCGAAACGCAGAAATAAACTTTCTTTAAATGGCGATGAGAGTTCCAAAGATAAGTCTAATATGAATCAATCGACTATAGTTTCTTTTTGTTTAAAAAGTCCATCGAGTCCTAATAAAGTGCTTGAAGTTAGTAAGAATTTGGTGGAAAATGTAGTAATTGATGAAGGAAGTAAATCGAACAAAAAAAGTAAAGTTAAAGGTTTGTTAAACACTGAAGGTGGTACAAATGTACAAAAGTGTAGTTTAGAAAGTACAAATGAGCAAACCTCTGTTAAAAATGCGTTTCAGTTTATGATGAATAGTAGATTTAAAGTAATTGGGCAGAATTTGTCAGGAAAAGAGTTGACGCAGGAAGAAAAGAATGGGGATTTGGCCAAAAGTAAAGAAGATATTTTGTCTAAGAAGGCTTACTTACAAGAGTGGGCAGATAAAAAAGGAGCTAAAAAGAGAAAGATCGAATATGAAGAGAAAGGTTTAATTATTGAGAAGAAACTTAAAACTAGAGCTAAGCGTTTGAAAAAACTGCTTGTTGAAAATAATACACCAAGTGAAGCTGTTGTAAGTGATAGTTTAGATAATAGTCAAGTTTTTGCTAAAAAACGTAAGCTGCAAGTTATCGAATCTGACGTAGAATCTACTTGTGATAGCATTTTAAACGAGGGGCCTTCTGAAGTAGCCACATTTGATGAAACCGACCAAGGTGCTAACAAACAAAACGAGTCGGGAGTGTTTATTAACAGTTCATGTAAGGAGAAGGAAGACAACCACACTTTTGAAGGCATTTTAAAGAAAAACGACGTATTAAATGGTTTACAAGACAACACATCAGAAGTTGCAGCTGTAAAAACGAAAAAACAATCAAAACTTAAATTAAAGAAAGAAGATGAATCCAATGAAGAAGGTTCAAATTTGGCAGGTTTAACCACTGTTAATGTAAAAAACTGGAAAATGCGAATTAAAATTAAACTAGACGAAAATAAAGACAATGAGAGTGAAGTAAATAATGTGGTGGTAGTCAAAAAGGATCCAAAAATAAGTGACGCTTATGATTCTGACTCGAACGAACCTTTAGCTTTTAAAAAGTATTTCAAAGGATTAAAAAAAGATAAAATCGTAAAAGTAGCACCTTTATTTATGAAAGCTAAAGCGAAATTAAATTCTGAAACTTTAAAGGCACGAAAGAAGTTTTTGTACAGTGAGATGCCAAATTCATTACGTAAAGTAGTAGAGAAGGAAAAGTAAGTAAAGGTTTATTTATCGTTAACAAATTTTAACTCGTGTGTTGTGTTACAGGGTAGAAGAGTCACATTATCAACATTTTCCTACTATTAGCCACGTTACAATCAAACCAACTCTCCAACAGTTGGAAGAGAGTCTTGTCAACTTTTGGAATCTTCCTTTATCAAACTTAAAGTTGTTGAATTTACAAGTTGCTTTACCTATTGTATCGCCGGCAGTATTAAAATTTGTATCTAATTGTGTTACTATAAATAACCACGAAATGCAATTGAAAAGTAAAAAGGGAAACAGAAAGAAAGAGCTAAAAAAGTTAAAAACAGAAAATCCCAATTACCCTGTTTACAAAACTTTTAAATATTTAAATAAAAAACTAACGAATTGTCAAGAAAATAGTGAAATTGCAACTGAAAATCCAACGAGTACAGATACAACATTATTTCAAGATAAACTATGGACCGATTTTTATAAACCTAATTGTTCTGAAGAAATATTTGGAAATATAACTAGCGTATCGAAACTTAAAAGTTGGTTACAAGAGTGGTTACAACTTGCTAGCTTAGAAACAGACTCACAAAAGAGAAGAAACAATTCGGATAGCAATTCAGATTTTGAAGACTCCAACGATAGTTATAAAAGTACCAAAAATTGCAATAACACGTTGATTTTACATGGCCCTCATGGAAGCGGCAAAACTATGGCCGTTTATGCAATTTGTAACGAGTTGGGAATAAATGTAATTGAAGTTAATGCTTCTAGTAAGCGCACTGGTGAGTCATTCAATTTTAACTTTTTCCAATCCAAAAAAAAGTTGTAATCGAGAAAAAAAATAATAATAAATTTTTTTTTTGCATTTCTCCACGTTTTAAGTTCCCCTGATTCCAAAAATGCAAAAAAAAATTTTTCGATTTTTTGAACTGAAATGTCCCCCCTCCCCTGGGGCAAAAACTACTGAAGGGATTTTGATGAAATTTGATTTTGGCCACTTTAAAATTATTTCATTGGCAAAATAAGCTTTTATAAGAAATCTATACAGGGTGTTCAAAAATAAGGTGGTTATTTTGGGCGCATATTTGCAAATTTGGGCCAAATTCATTTCTACTGGGCTATAAGATAGTACATGTGAGCCCCAATTGAAAAAAAAAATTTCAAATCTTTTTATTCAAAATGGCGGCCAATAGAACCATTGTCCCATTTTGTGGTCTTTCCCTTATAACTTGGCCGGTAATTATTATTATAAATATTTCAAAACGGCATTGTTCAGCTAAAATATAGGGCTTTCGTCCTAAACAAGTCGATTTTCAAAATTGTTCCAAAATTGCCTACCTTTAAGGGGCCACAGTAGACCAAAATTTTGAAATGGATTTTCTCAAAATTTCCTCTACTATATTTTTTCTTTTTTGGATATGTTACAGAAAACGTAATTCTCTATCGAAATATAAATTTTTATCAAAATCTGTCGAGCCGTTTTGGAGTAATGGTTTTTTGAATGTTAAAACTTCAAAAATCTCTAATTTCTTTTGTAAAAAAAATAAAAATTTGAAAATGGATATATGTCTCAATCCCATGAATATCTATTATTTGACACTATTTTCGGTTAACAAAACGTTTCCGGTTAAACCCGAAATTACAAAAATATTAAAATTTTTAGGAACACCCTGTGTATTTTTAAATATTTTGAAAGCTCGTAAAATTAGTTTTTACACGATACCAAACACTTTATATTTTGACTTCCGGTTTAATCGGAAATGGGATCAAATTTAATAAATTAAATGGAACACCCTGTATATTTTTCAATATTCTGAAAGCTCGTAAAATTAGCTTTCTGAACATATAAAATAATGTATGTTTTGAGCTTCAATTGATACCAAATTACAAAAAAATGAAATTAGATTTTAGCTAGTTTATACCTAAAACAACGGATGTGGCCATACGAGGAACTTTTTCCTATTGTATTTTTTTTGTGCATTTCTTTAAAAGTTAATAATTTAAAATTTTCTTTAATGTATTTCATTTATAAAATATCAAATTAAATTTTAATAAAAAAAATATAAAATTATAATAATTGACAGACAGGAAAAAGTTCTTCATATGGCCACATCCGTTGTTTTAATACAATGTTTTCTAATTTTTATTTTAAGGAAAACGTTTATTGAATGATTTACAAGAAGCCACGCAGTCTCATCAAGTGCAAAAAAACCCATTAAATGGTTTTTTAATAAAAGACAATTCACAAACATCAAATTCTCAAAATTCAGACCAATCGATCGCCTCCAGTCAACAAATGTGTCTGCTATTAATTGAAGACGTTGACATCATTTTTGACCAAGATGAAAATTTTATTTCTGCTCTTTTAGAATTAATTTCAACAAGTAAACGTCCTTTAATATTAACAACTACAGACAAAAATTGTTTACATTTAAAACGATTTATGAGTGGACACACGGTCGTTAATTTTATAAAACTGGATCCTAAAAACTGTGCAGTTTGGTTGCAAGTTTTAAGTTTGGTAGAAGGCTTATGTGTCGAAAAAGATGACTTGCTCAATATGTTGGACAAAAATAATAATGATATTCGTTCTACTTTACTAGAATTACAGTTTTGGCTACAGTCTGAAAGTACAAAAGTCGAACCTTTAGAAGTAGAAGCAGCTGATGAAAGTTCAAACAAGTCATGTTTAAGCGATGATAGCTCTGAAGACACAAATTCAAAAACTTCAAATGAGCTCAAAGTGGAACCGATTAAAATTTCAAAACCTATTAATTTAGGACGCATTTGGTGGGAATTACCGCCTTTATTTTCCCAAAATAAACTTCTCAATTCTGATAATGATGGTGAAACGAATTTATTACAAGAAACTAAAAATAATGAAACAAGCTTAGAAATTATAAAAAATTACGCAAACGTTTTAGACTCGCTAGCTCTTGTAGACGTTTGGCACACAAAACTAAATTTAAATTGTGATTTAGAACCTATTCATAGACTTAAAACAAATATTGTAAAAGACAGTTTGAGTTTACGAGAGTCATCGAATAGTTTTTGTACAGGTCAAGACCTTTGTTACGACCACTCATATTTTTTATTGAGTAAACATCTCAATTTAGTCCAACAATCCACCGGTAGCAATAGCAGTATAAAATCACTAGATTTAATTTCAAACGTTAAAAGGTAATAGTATGTCTTTATAATTGAACATTTTTAGTAAATTAATAATTTTTTCAGGTGGAGAAGAAATCAAAATAACAATTCTCAACTTCTTATTGATGTGATTGCGTCGGAAAATAATTTAAATCGTCGAGCTGTGTATTTAGATTATTTAACTTCATTGCGCCAAATTGCAAGATCGGAAAATTTAAGATCTTTGTCTTGTACTAAAAGAAATAATCGTTTTTATAATTATTTACGTAGTTTAGGTATTAATTTAAATGATGAGATAATAAAGTCTATTTGCAAAGTTTTAGAATGTACGTAATCTATTTTTGGAATTTGTAAAAATTTGTAATTTTAAAATATATTTTAGTTGTAATTTAAAAAAATAGGATATTACTTTTTAACAGAAATAAAGGCATATAATTATTTTTTAACACTGTACAAAGTGCATCAATACTTAGTTCTAAAACTGTTGACAAAAGCGTTAAAAATATTGTGCAAAATGGCCGTGGATTACTCGGTCAAATGTTAAAAAGATGTGTGTCACTTAAGGCGTCTCTCCCGACTATCACGCTTTAAGGGATGGTTTAAGCCTATTTTGCTCTAGTGTAACTTAAAAGGGACATAAATAGATAACAGAAGCATATAAAATATTTTGCAAAACGGCCTTGGATTACTCAGGAAGTTAAGTCAAATGTTAAAAAATTTATTGGAACAATGTACGTATCTCTTAAGGCGTCTCTCCCGACTATCACGTTTTAAGGGACGGTTTAAGCCTATTTTGCTCTAGTGTCACTTAAAAGGGACATAAATAGATAACAGAAGCATAAAAAATATTGTGCAAAATGGTCTTAGATTAATCAAGAAGTAAAGTCAAATGTTGAAAAAATTATTTGTACGATGTGGTTACGTGTCACTTAAGGCTTCTCTCCCGAATATCACGCTTTAAGGGATGGTTTAAGCCTATTTTGCTCCAGTGTAGATTAAAAGGAATATAAATAGATAACTGAAGTATTAAAAATATTGTGCAAAACGGCCTTAGATTTATCAAGAAGTCAAATGTTAAAAAATTTATTGGAATAATGTACGTGTCACTTAAGACGTCTCTCCCAACTATCACGTTTTAAGGGGCGGTTTAAGCCTAGTTTGCTCTAATGTAACTTAAAAGGGACATAAATAGATAACAGAAGCATATAAAATATTTTGCAAAACGACCTTGGATTACTCAGGAAGTTAAGTCAAATGTTAAAAAATTTATTGGAACAATTTACGTATCTCTTAAGGCGTCTCTCCCGACTATCACGTTTTAAGGGACGGTTTAAGCCTATTTTGCTTCAGTGTAACTTAAAAGGGACATAAATAGCTAACAGAATCGTTTTAAATTCATTAGCAAAGTAGACAAAATTTAAGAATTATGAATTTCTAAAAATGTATTTTTCCATAATATAAATAACATAAGGATTTTTCTTTATTTCTTTAGAGAGTCTTCTACTATATTATGGTCATGTGTACTTACATGGAGTCAATTCAAAAGTTAAAGAACTTAATATTTGTAGAGTCGTAATATTTTACTTCGTGTCATACCTACAAAATTTACAATAATGTGAATTATTCCCAACACAATCTTTTTAAAGCAAAAAGAACCGTACATTTTTGGTGTCTTGGCTACTTTATCATAACATCACTTCGTTCCATCGACAACATGATGATTTGTAAGTTCGCTAAGGGTTTGCTCTTGAGCATATCCAAATCTCAAAAGTACTCAACGATATTCGCCTCACCATTCATTTTTCACATTTTACGATATTTCTACATTTCTCTTACGACATCCATATGTACGTTACTTTCAGAACTTTTTGCACGGGATAAAATGTTTTAAACTTTGTTCTTTTTGTAACGAAAATTGAAATTAATCCACTGGACAATTCCAATAGTAGAACGTAGGTGATATTGATGGTTTTCGAGTTGTCAACTTTTATGAGCGAGTGCAATTACAAAAAGAGTGTATTTTTTTTGGTTTTTAAAAGAGCGATTAAAATAAAAGAAATCGAGAAAAGGAAGAAGAGACAAAACGTCTAGATAGGTGTGTGAATAAATATTTAAGCCGAATTGCGGTCTAGCAAAGCACGAATGCGGGACAGTAAACAATTTGTGTATCCCTAGGGCTTCGCTTTGGGCTATGCGGCGAATTGGCCACACCTGGGTCAACCACAACGACAAATGCATTCTTGTATTCAATATGTAAACACTAACTCCCCAATCCTCAAAACACGTATCAAAATGCTTTTATAAATTGTTGGCCGTATGCCAAAAAAAGAATTTAACCCTCATTTCTTAGGTTGTAAAAAGAAATGGAAAAATTGTTTGGTTCTTTAATATTATTTCTTTTCTTCAGATATTAAAATTTTCTTCAATTATGAATATGGTCCTACTGAAATTTATTGTAACGTTCTGCAGCTTCGTATGTTGGGCAATTTGAAAATTCACACATTAAGAAAACAAACGTCTCCATTTCGATCTTATAAATTGCGGAGACGATTAAATAAAAAATGAAAAGAAAATCCATTAAGAGCTCAAATTACGATATTATTTTTCGACAGTTTAATATAAATGTTTTTTTACGCTTTAAGCTTTAATAAGTATTATGGGCCATTAACTTAACATGACCGAAAGCAATCTCTCTCGGGATGTACTCCAACATATCGTAAAAGTCTTGTTCTAAATTCTATTTTATAGTTTGCACGATAAAATCCGATTGGTTTCTTACACTGGGTTTCTGACCTTTCAGTATTTTATACAATTGGGAAACATTTTAAAGGATTTCAATTTATAATTCTCTTTGATAAATTTCCTTTTTGAAATCCTTACAAATTAACCTACCAAAGAGTTTAAAAGCAAGTAACTTAAGTGCTTCTAATTACATAATGAGTTTGTTAAATATTCAAAAAATTTTGAAATAAGTCACTGACGTATTTTTCATTTAATATTTCTACCAGAGAACAAAGTTGATTTAATAAATTATGGTAACATAATTACGAGCAGGTAACATGCACACATCGTTATATCAGCTAGAGCAAATTTTTTTGCTGCATCGGATAGAGAATTTGATGCATTACAATTTTGATTACGGGTAAAATAGTGTCAGCGAGATTGCTCCTCAAGCATCTAGAGTTGCAAGAGACACACTAACGTATAAATATAGCATATTATATATTGAGTTAATTCTTTAACTTTGGATTTACTTTGTTGATGAAGGTGGCCGTGCAAAATAGTTTTAACGCATCTGTTATCTATTTATGCCTTTTTACGTTACACTAGATCAAAATAGGCTTAAACTACCTCTTAAAGCGTGACAGTCGGGAGAGACACGATAAGTGCGAAGGAAGTCATTTGAATTAATTTTTTAACTTTTGACTCGCATTCCTGATTAATATAAGGCCTTTTGGACAAATATTTATTATGCTGCTGTTAGCTATTTCTGTCCCTTTTAAGTTCCACTAGTGCAAAATAGGCTTAAACCATCTTAAAGCGTGACAGTCGGGAGAGACACGATAAGTGCGAAGGAAGTCATTTGAATTAATTTTTTAACTTTTGACTCGCATTCCTGATTAATCTAAGGCCTTTTGGACAAATATTTATTACGCTTCTGTTAGATATTTTTGTCACTTTTAAGTTCCACTAAAGCAAGATAGGCTTAAACCATCTCTTAAAGCTTGACAGTCGGGAGAGACACGATAAGTGCGAAGGAAGTCATTTGAATTAAATTGTTAACTTTTGACTCGCATTCCTGATTAATATAAGGCCTTTTGGAAAATATTTATTATGCTGCTGTTAGCTATTTCTGTCCCTTTTAAGTTCCACTAGTGCAAAATAGGCTTAAACCATCTCTTAAAGCGTGACAGTCGGGAGAGACACGATAAGTGCGAAGGAAGTCATTTGAATTAAATTGTTAACTTTTGACTCGCATTCCTGATTAATCTAAGGCCTTTTGGAAAATATTTATTACGCTTCTGTTAGATATTTTTGTTCCTTTTAAGTTCCACTAGAGTAAAATAGGCTTAAACCATCTCTTAAAGCGTGACAGTCGGGAGAGACACGATAAGTGCGAAGGAAGTCATTTGAATTAAATTGTTAACTTTTGACTCGCATTCCTGATTAATCTAAGGCCTTTTGGACAAATATTTATTACGCTTCTGTTAGATATTTTTGTCACTTTTAAGTTCCACTAAAGCAAGATAGGCTTAAACCATCTCTTAAAGCGTGACAGTCGGGAGAGACACGATAAGTGCGAAGGAAGTCATTTGAATTAAATTGTTAACTTTTGACTCGAATTCCTGATTAATCTAAGGCCTTTTGGACAAATATTTATTACGCTGCTGTTAGCTATTTCTGTCCCTTTTAAGTTCCACTAGTGCAAAATAGGCTTAAACCATCTCTTAAAGCGTTACAGTCGGGAGAGACACGATAAGTGCGAAGGAAGTCATTTGAATTAAATTGTTAACTTTTGACTCGCATTCCTGATTAATCTAAGGCCTTTTGGACAAATATTTATTACGCTGCTGTTAGCTATTTCTGTTCCTTTTAAGTTTCACTAGTGTAAAATAGGTTTAAACCATCTCTTAAAGCGTGACAGTCAGGAGAGACACGATAAGTGCGAAGGAAGTCATTTGAATTAATTTTTTAACGTTTGACTCGAATTCCTGATTAATCTAAGGCCTTTTGGACAAATATTTATTATGCTGCTGTTAGCTATTTCTGTTCCTTTTAAGTTTCACTAGTGCAAAATAGGCTTAAACCATCTCTTAAAGCGTGACAGTCAGGAGAGACACGATATGTGCGAAGGAAGTCATTTGAATTAAATTGTTAACTTTTGACTCGAATTCCTGATTAATGTAAGGCCTTATAGACAAATATTTATTATGCTGCTGTTAGCTATTTCTGTTCCCATTTAACTTTCACTAGTGCAAAAGAGGCTTAAACCATCTCTTAAAGCGTGACAGTCAGGAGAGACACGATAAGTGCGAAGGAAGTCATTTGAATTAATTTTTTAACTTTTGATTCGCATTCCTGATTAATCTAAGGCCTTTTGGACAAATATTTATTACGCTTCTGTTAGATATTTTTGTCCCTTTTAAGTTCCACTAGAGTAAAATAGGCTTAAACCATCTCTTAAAGCGTGACAGTCGGGAGAGACACGATAAGTGCGAAAGAAGTCATTTGAATTAAATTGTTAACTTTTGACTCGAATTCCTGATTAATCTAAGGCCTTTTGGACAAATATTTATTACGCTGCTGTTAGCTATTTCTGTCCCTTTTAAGTTCCACTAGTGCAAAATAGGCTTAAACCATCTCTTAAAGCGTGACAGTCGGGAGAGACACGATAAGTGCGAAGGAAGTCATTTGAATTAAATTGTTAACTTTTGACTCGAATTCCTGATTAATCTAAGGCCTTTTGGACAAATATTTATTACGCTGCTGTTAGCTATTTCTGTCCCTTTTAAGTTCCACTAGTGCAAAATAGGCTTAAACCATCTCTTAAAGCGTGACAGTCAGGAGAGACACGATAAGTGCGAAGGAAGTCATTTGAATTAATTTTTTAACTTTTGACTCGCATTCCTGATTAATCTAAGGCCTTTTGGACAAATATTTATTATGCTGCTGTTAGCTATTTCTGTCCCTTTTAAGTTCCACTAGTGCAAAATAGGCTTAAACCATCTCTTAAAGCGTAACAGTCGGGAGAGACACGATAAGTGCGAAGGAAGTCATTTGAATTAATTTTTTAACTTTTGATTCGCATTCCTGATTAATCTAAGGCCTTTTGGACAAATATTTATTACGCTTCTGTTAGATATTTTTGTCCCTTTTAAGTTCCACTAGAGTAAAATAGGCTTAAACCATCTCTTAAAGCGTGACAGTCGGGAGAGACACGATAAGTGCGAAAGAAGTCATTTGAATTAAATTGTTAACTTTTGACTCGCATTCCTGATTAATCTAAGGCCTTTTGGACAAATACATTTTATGCTTCTGTGAGCTATTTTTGTTCCTTTTAAGTTCCACTAGAGCAAAATAGACTTAAACCATCTATTAAAAGCGTGACAGTCGGGAGAGACACCACACGTTTGACGTGCATCTTTGGAATTTAACTTTTGACTTTCCTAATGGACTATTGTCCCATTTTATTCCATTTTTGTCGTTATAGCATTTTAAAAGTTGATATATTTATTCCAAAACACGCATAAGCATTTATTTTCGCAAGTTAATCGCAGTTAAATTAAAATGCATCGGTTATTCAACTAATACCTTTACTACAGTATGGCGTAATTAATTGGACGCTAGATTTAGATACATGTTTTATATATAAAAAAGGTAAATTTTAGGATAGTAATGTAGGATTTCTATCCACTAATCTTCCCAAGGCGAAACATTAACGCACCCCAAATTAATTAGCGTAATACCAGATTAACCGTACAAGCGGTGCGACATTGTAATACCATATCCGCTCTATGCTGTATATTGTCATAATCCGATACAATTAACTAGCCTAAATTTACTTGTGTAACTGGCAGTCTGCATTTTTAAGATAACTGATTTTAAAAAAATTAGAGAAAAATATATTCTGTAAAAAAACTTAAACAGACGTAATATTGAGAACCTACCCCTAATACTTTTTCTTATGCGAAGCAATTATATCGATATTAAAAAATACGTAGGTATCGTATGTATCCTTTTATTGAATTATGAATTTTATATAAAAAAAATTTTATATCCTTTCGAGCTAACAAATCGCTGCGCTTCTTGTTCAAATATTTCATTTTATAGGTACTTTTTTTTCTAATATTTTATTGATCATTTCCATAAGATTGAAAATTTTGTCAACAGTTCAACTCGACCAAAAACAGAATAAAAAATTTTTTTTGGCGACATTGATTAATGTCCTTCCAAGTAAGAAAATTTACATGAGTTTTAGTCTAGACGAGAAACTATTTAAGTTATATAAAATTAAGATTGATTTACGTACGTACGGATAATCTTCCTCCTACGTAATTATTGCAAGAGTGGCAAATATTCTAATTATAGGATTTTAATTAAAGTCGAAAGTATCTAGCAAATATGACGAGAGCAAGTTATTAGCAGAGGAATGAATGCGCATTAACAGAACTTTTTTTTTAATCTAAAAGAGCTCGTTATTTAAAGAATTGCTCAGAAAAATAATATAAAAGTATATCAAAAAACGCGTCTCGTCTTGGAGGCGAATTTGAAAATTAAAATTCGTGCAAAATATTTATATTTTTAAACTTACCCAAAAGCGTCTTCTTTTGCATCTGCAAGTCGATAATCGTTAGATTGTGGAAACGCCAAACTGGAGCTTATACAAATTTAATTTCTTCCTCTTTTTGGCGTATAAAACGAAATAATTGATAAAAGTAATTTGAAAAGGCTCTGAAAAGCGAGAAAATTTTGAATGCAAAATTGTCGCCAATAGTCACCCCTTTGTTGTATCAACATACCACATTTAAGCAGTTCTTGTTTACGCCTTGAATGGGAGCCTAATAGGTAGAAACGAAACACAGGTGTAGGTCGACTTTGAAAATACATAAACAAGAGCTGCTAAACATTCCAAGTTTAGACACAACAAGGGGATAATTGTTCCTACATAAACGAGACACTGAGAACAATAAGCTGAGGTTAGGTCTACAAAGAGCGTAATAATGAGAATACGAAGAATTATAAGGCAGAACTACATCTAATAAGGTTCAATAAAATTAACCTTTGAGGAAATTTATAAAGCAACCCAACCAAAGCTTATTATAATAACAACCCTTTCTCGACGATATAAGATGTCAAGTCTTTGTTCAAAGATGACTTTGTGACTTATTAAAGCTACGAAGCCACAACTTATACAGGTGAATCGCTAATAAGGGTCGGTACTTTAAGTGTCGGTTAAAGACGTGTTTAACTAACCGTACAAAACTACAAAAAATGTGTCAGTCTTATCTGTTGGTCTCATCTGTCATTTAATCTCGTCTGTCAATCTCATCTGTCATATCATTTGTTAATCTCATCTGTCATCTCATTTGTCAATCTCATCTGTCATCTCGTCCAATCTGTCAGCCATCCTATCTGTCAAACTCATCTATGAGATGAGATAACATATGGAACGATAGATTTGTTGAGAGATGGAATAACATATGAGATGACAGATGGTTTGACCGATGGAATGACAGACGACCCTGCTGACATAAACAATTACATGTCATGACAGATGATCCCTTCTCCTATGTTGACAGAAAAACATTTGATATTTAGTAAGTATGGTAACAGATTACTATGGTAACAGTCTCCATCTTTCTAAACGAAATGGCATTGACATATAGTAACTATGGTGACAGATTGACATTTGACACATGGTAACTACGGTGATAGACCACTTCCCATTTCTTTAAACCAATTCCTATCTTACTTCTCCCACTCCTTATTTCTCTAAACCAATCCCTATCCTACTTCCCGTACTCTCTCTATCTCTTTTTTATACCTCCGTCTCTTTCGGGCCTTACTGCGCATTTTCGATGATCCATGTGTTTTTATTGTTTATTAATGGGTACGAGCTAAATGCTCTTAAGCCGATACCGTGAAACCGACCCTAAGCGATAGTTGAACTTTTTGTTTTACAAACTACCCCCTTGTCCTCTCTACTTACCTTCTCTTTATTTCTTAAAACGTGCCTCATGTTTGACTAATGCCTACTGTAACCGTTCCATATTGCAATTAATTATCTTTAACCAAGTCCAAACATATTTTCTAGGAACAATTCTTCTAGTATAGACAGGCTATGCTCCTTAAGGATGGATGAGCTTCCAGTAATTAAAGTTTGCGCACCTACTGAAAAATTCATGACCTGTATAAAAATTTTATTATTTTTTTTGAAAAATCATTTGACATTGTTGTAGTTACCAAAAAGATTCTATATCCCAATTTAAAAACTTTTTTTCTCAACTAAACTTTCATAAAGGTATTATAAAACTGATGTTGAAAGGTGTTTTAACTCAAAATGAAAAATCTGTCCTGCATTTTAAGCAGCTTCTTTATTATACATCATCGTGTTTTTTTCCTCCTTAAAAACTTTGAATAAAAAGACGAAATAAAATTTTTTTGGTGTTATATTAATTTATTTATTTATTTATTTATGGTAGTGGGTGATTGCTGTTTTGTTTTATATGTGTAAAGTGCACGTCTAACTACTTACAATGCTCATTCAATAATTTAAGTAGTACCCTACAATGATTATCATTAGAGTATCATTTTATATACAACGTTAAGTACACATTAACTTTTAAATGAAATGACGTCTTTTTGAGGAAAATAATTCGTGAGTTACACACTAAGGTTTTCTAACGACCGTAACGTAAAACGATTACAACCGTTTACAATTAAAATATTTGGCAGCATTAATTGAACACAGTTAGCACTGAGGTGTGGTGAAATGAATAAGCTCGCTTTTGATTGATCGAGTAGGTTCCTCGACCAATCAGAGACGAACTTATTCATTTCAACACACGTAAGTGCCACACACGCTCTTCGACAAATCAAAGGCAAAGTCTGTGCATATTAATACACCTTAGCTAGTGCCCCTGTGCGAAAATCACAATTTCTTACATAAATCTAATTACATTACAGTCGTTGGAAAAGTAACAAAACATAATTGGAAATCCCGTCTACTACGTAATTACAAAAATTAATTTAAATATTTTTTTCCTTCTCTAAATCAACATTTAAATAGATCTCGTGGTTAAAAAGGCCAATTTAAATACTTACGAGTTCATTTTTTCTATTTATTCGGAACGTCTTTTAGAAAGGAAATACAATAAATTGGGATTGAAGACACCCTGAGGAATATAAAGTACAAAAATTCCAAAGCGGTTACTTTAAATGCTTCGCCTAATTCTTGAAAGTTTTAATATTTATAACGGAAAATCTAAAAAATAAAAGAAAAATTTAATTAATGATAGAAAATTTTATAATATAATCCGGATTATCGGAACTTAATTAAAAAGCAAAACACAATTTGCAATAGGTGAAATGTAAATATTTTTATAAACATTTAAAAATACCCCCCCCCCTACACCCCCTGCATTTTTATTTGTTTAATGTTATGTCGATGGATTTCAGTTAAGCCCCATAGTACTACCCTGTCTATAATCTATTGTAAAAGTTACAGTCTATCCAGAGTGATTTTTTTAAAATGGTACCAACGTTGGGATTTCGGAAATGGTGAGGGTTACAACATTTGGTTAACTTAGCAAAAAGTTGCGTATTTTGATGAGCTTTAAGAATCAGTATAGAGAATTTCAAAATTCAAAATGGCTACCGAGATAACGCAAAAAATATGAAAAGTGGCAATTAAGTGTTTCGACTGTAGTTTAAAAATTAAAAACTTTTTTGGGAAATTCTTTTAGGAGATCAACAGAGCTATGAAACGATACCAAAGTCGATATTTTATCACATCGACGCTAGGCGTCGCGACGTCCAATTTTTTATTTTATTATAGAGACCTATTGTTTTTTTGCAGAAAATTGCTCTGTTTGCTTGTCTAAACTCGAATACCAAACTAGAATTTTCTATCTTGTACTTTTCTTAATTTACACAACTTTTCTATGTTATGTTATGTTACGTTGTTACGTTATGTTAATACGTTATGTTTTTAAAGTTTTAGAAATGCCAGTTCGTTAGAAAATAAAATAAAATATTAATTTAATAAAAAATAATTTTAATTTATTTCACTTTCTAGTGAACTTGCATTTCTAAAACTTTAGAAACGTTTTAGTCGTTATTTTTCATCGTAAAAAATAACATAAAGTAACATAACGTAACATAACTTAAAAAAGTTGTGTAAATTAAGAAAAGTATACGATAAAAAGTTCTAGTTTTGTATTCTAAATTTAGAGAAGTCAACTGAGTAATTTTCTTTAAAAACAATAGGTTCGCATAAGAAAATAAAAAGTTGAACGTCGCGACGCCTAGCGTCGATGTGATTAAATGTCGAGTTTGGTATCGTTTGATAGCTATTTTAACCTCGTAAAAATTCTTCTCGTTTTAAGCGTTACAGAGATCCTAATTTTGATACCACATAAAAAATCACCTTTTACTAAGTTACTTTTTTAAAACCTTGTATACAAATAAAAAAGCGAAACAAAAGCCCTACTATTTATACCTTGACTGTCTGAATTTTCTATAATCTGGATTACCTAGGATAAACGTATTTAGATTAACTAAATACCTCCCTTTAGAGTTCCGATAATCAGATTTATATCCTCCCCTGTTTTAGTTTATTTTTGTTTTCAAATAAAGTGTATAGTAATAAATTTATTACTAAGCATATAGAAACAATATGAGTGAGGGTGAAATAGTTATTCTATTACCCATCTATTTAAAACTTTATCCATTATTACTTTGTGTATATTATGTGATCGCAACTAATAATTTAAACCCTATAATTAAATAAGGACAATAATCTAAATGATTTATGTAAATTTAATAGAACAATAGTTTGTAGACACCGAAACTTAGTATGTATTTCTGAATTAGCATGTTAAATGCTTGTTTTCGTCTTCAATTCCAAACATTTAAATTAATTAACTATGAGTCGTACTAGCTCACTTTTTGTATTTTAAAAAAACAAATAAAAGAAGGTCATTTCATTGTAAAGTTAAATGCTAAATTTGGCAGTTTTTGGTTCACTATAAACACATGGTTTCATACTATACTTTTTGGTTTAAATCTAACATTTAACAGAAAACAAAAACATTAGTTATAATACGTAAGGGTTATGCAGAAGCGGACCGACGATCGATTTAGGTGTGAGATGCTCCGATAGCCCTCCGAGTCGGTCCGCCACTGAGGTTATACAATTATAAAAATTCGAGTCTCAAGTTGCGCTTTTAATAAATAATTCTCGTAACTTATCCTATATTATACACATTTTAATAAATACACGTTCGACTTCACGACTTCAGTTAGGGTTGTCGAATTAAATTTTTATAATTTATACAGGACGTTTTAACCCTAGCTGCTTCGCTATCATTTATTAAAAGCCCAACCGACATTTCGTTGAAGAACTACGTTATTCTATACCTTTCAACAATCATAACAACATAATAAGTAAGGGAAAGGCAATACAAAGTTTAACATTTAAATATTATTGCTCATAAATATATTTATAAAAACAGATTTTTAAAATTTGAATCATAAAATGGCGACTTTTATTTATTAACCTACAATTTTTCTTCTAAAACCACCACACAGTACTTTTGTTTTAAAATTATCCTTTTTTTCAGTTTCCATGTTTTTTATTCCATTTTACACAGATTTACCACTTAATTTTAAAGAAAAACGCTCATTTAAATTTCTCACTTCTTCATTTTAAACATTTTAAACAACAGTCAGCGTAAGTACTAAATGGCGGATGAACTGTACTACTTATTAACTAAAGGAAAATTAAAAAAAAACTTAATAAGTGGATAAAGTTGATTTTGATTAAATAAAAGTTTGTAAAAAGTAAAAGAAAAACTTCTTTATAAACACCTGGATAAAATTGGTTAGTTTTTCTTCCTTCTTTTTTAAAAAGGAACGATATTCAAATTTCGACATAATCCACAAATTGTGCTTCAGCGACCAGCACAATTTGCATACCATTATCCATATTTTAAATTTAAATGCACTGCAAATCGAGACACAAATCCAACGGAGGTCGTTCAAAGTTTACCTTTCTATTAATGGCATATTCTGAGGGAAAAACGTTTTCAGTTTTAATTAATATTTAGAATGGCACTGCAAATTTGTAACTTCAATTTATTTGTTTTAAACATTTAAACTTTATGTAAGCAAATATTAATTATTAATTCGTAACAAAAAATTACTATGGAACTAGTGATGAGATGTAGGTGGATTTTAGGATTATGCAGGGTTAGGGTACACATTTGGAGCTTTGTCTTATCCACGGGGTGTAAAAAGTAAAAAAATAAAGACTGAGCACATTGTAAATGATAGAGCATCAAGCAGTTGTATAAAACATGATTAAATCATGACCAGTCGTTATCCTTTGAATACTATGTATAGGGGTGGTAAAATACACAGTTTCGGTTCTAGAATACACACTGAAATCTTGGAAACCGTAAGAAATACAAAGTTGGCAAATTGGGGCGAAGTCGGTGTGTTCAAATGTCTACCAATATGTCTAACGATTTTATTTTTTTCTGCAGTTATTTGTAAAAATATCGAAAACAAAATAAAATTTTCTATTGCATTATTCTTTTACCTAACGTACTATTTTTTTAATTTTTCGGCTTTGGACCACCATCATCATATAAAATGCTATTAAAAAGCCAGGTGTGTAATTAACAAAATTAACAGCTTGTTTAATGTGGAATTAAATATAATTTGACAGGCCCACAGCTATTGTAGGCCAATAAGAATTGATTAGTTATTAGAAAAACAAATCAAAAGTCTCGAAATAATATAATCAAGAGCTTTATAGTACCGGCTGTAAGATGATGATTGTGCTTTAGACTAAAGAAAGTGATTCAGAGGATAAGACCAGAAAAATAGTATATTGTGTTATTAGGACTAAAAGTGCAACTTTATTTGACTAGCAATTTTTGCATTTGCGAGGCGGAGAGTAGCGTACTTTATTTCGGATGACACATGCTATTTTTTCTCAAACCAAAAAGACACATTCTTAAAAAAGTACTAAATATTAAAAATTTTGAATGTATAAATAATCGTATTACCTATTAAGAAGCTTAATTTTGAAGGTGTTAGTCACCTTAATTGATTAAAATTTTGAATACTAAACCTAAGAGTGCGTTCCACTAAGCGACCGCAACGACCGCGCTCACAACCGCCGAATGTCCTGTTCCACTAGCTAGTAAACGTTGTGGACGCATTCGCTAGTGGAACGCGTTTTGGGCGCATTCGTTAGTGAAACGTGTTGTGTGTAGTGTGCTTGCCGTAACAAAACATGGCCGCCACCAGAATGTCAATGACAGCGGTTATTAGTACGTTAATTAGAAGAAGATGTGTGTCCGAGAGCGATAGCTCATCAGACTCGGACGTTAGCGTTAGGGAACAGGAAAAAGCGAAACCTTCGCCTTCGTATAGAAGTTTATGGAGATGTTGTGGGCCGTTACATACAAACCAATACAAGATTGAAGCACAGTACTGATTAAGAGTGTTAACTTCCTTTCATCTTCCTTCTTTATCTCCTCCACATCAACACTTTCCATTTCTGTGCTGTGGGGCTAATTTAATTTGCGGAATATAAATCCGTCGACACAACTTATCAAAATTTTTGAAATTGTGACTTTTTATCAAAATATGTTTCAATGCGCACTGATGCGCACGCGCTTACGTAAACGCTCACGCCGACCCACAAAATTTTACGGGCGAAATGAGCGTCTTGTGGTCGTTATCAATGACGTCATCTATGACGTAAACGCCCGCGACCGCGGCGTCAAGTGGAACGAGTTTGGGGGCGTTGCAATCGTTGCGGTCGCTTAGTGGAACGTGGAACGCACTCTAAGTAGTCCCGATCGTTTACAGTTTTAATCATTGAATAAATAGATCCGGAAGGAGGGTTAGCAACCTTTGTCTATAAGAGAAAATGCGATGGAAACGACATTTTGGAATACTATGAACGACTCATTCATTTCGTCGAGTTTACATTATCATTGGCTGTCATGATCTTTCCTTATAAGTGGGAGCATAAGCTATCATTTCTATTGGAGAAATTGGCCGGAAATCGCTATATTTAGAAAACCATTGCGATCCATATTGTTAGCTAAATGGCTCTTTCCTGTTAGAGTAGCGACTATTTATTCAATGGTTTTAGTATTAAAATTTACTTTTGAGCTTAGGATTAAAAGTGTTGCTTAGCAACGCGGACATTTTTATATTAGTAACACAAACGTCAAGTTTTAATGTCAAAAATGGCATTAAAACAAACATCATTTAAGACGGTTGGAGAAAAATAAAATTGATAGGCGATTGGTGGACACTTAAAGACTTAATTTAGCCTCAATCTGACTTGGAATTTAAATTTTCACCTTGCAAAGATTTTCCTTTTATAAAGTTTCTAGAAAACCTTAAAATAGTAGATCAAGGATCACTTTAACCGCAAGGCTAGATAAAATGACATTTTAACCCTCCGTAGCGCGCGCCTTGCTCTCCTGAGCCAATGTGAGTGTATTTTGATAATATTTCAAAATCAGATTGAAACATCGGATTATACCTTTTAGACTAGGACTGTTATCGGAAAAAACGTATCCCTAACCATACAAGCGGCATTTCATATAACATTTTGGTAACCGATGTTTTCCCAGTATTTCAACCCTGCTGAATACGAAAATTGCGGTTATCAAAGCGAAATCTTAACCGGAAGCATGATATTCAAGATGACACCCAAGATTTCAGCTTTGCTATTTTTTATGGAATCATTATGGACAATTAAGACAAATATTTTTATTGATTCGGATAGATAATTTTATACTCTACAATTTTTATTAGAGGTATAACTATCTTCAGATCACTCCTTAAGGAGCTACAGTCGGAAGAAGCACCGTGAAATTGGAACAAAATCCCAGTATCGAAATGCTAGAGGAATTTCATATAACATTTTGGTAACCGATGTTTTCCCAATATTTCGACCCCCCTGAATCCAAAAATTGCGGTTACCCACAGTGAAATTTAAACCGGAAGCACGATATTCAAGATGGCGACTAAGTTGTCTGCTTTATTAATTAAGATTTATTTGGATGGAAGAATTATTATTGAAACTTGGACAACTGTTTTGATTGAATTAGATATACAAGGTTCTCTACAATTATTATTAAATGTAAAAGTACCGTAAGATTGCTTATTAAGAAGGGAAAGCTAGCTAAAGACATCGTGTGCGTAAAAATCGTCGTAATATACATGTTTGCTCTTTTTATTTATTTTGATGGATTAATTATTATGGCAATTAAGACAAATATTTTTGTTAGCTCGGATAGATAATTTTATGGTCTACAAAAAATTACAGTAAAATCACTCTTTAAAGGTTTAGAGAGTCGGGAGAAGCACCGTGTGTTGTCAAAACAGAAGACGCAATATCCTCTTTATGATCGACTTTTATGGACTTGATTTGCTCTGATCATGTTTTAACAGATACATCCTAGCTGGATACTGGGAAAGCTACCTCGCCGAACTCACCAAGATGCTTCCATATACTGCTTTATGTATTAAGACGGTTTATACAACACTGGTGCTTTTCTCGACTCTAGCTCTTTTAGGAGTGATCTGAAGATAATTTTACTTCTAATAAAAATTGTAGGGTATAAAATTATCTATCCCAACCAATGACAATATTTGTCCTAATTGTTCATAATTATTTTATCAAAAATAACAAAGCAGACATCTTGGGCGTCATCTTGAATATCACGATCCCGATTAAGATTTTGCTTTGGTAACCGCAATTTTCGTATTCAGTAGGGTTGAAATATTGGGAAAATATCGGATACCAAAATGTTATATGAAATGCCGCTTGCATAAAATACTTTAACTTTTGCGCCTAGTCTATTTGTAGCTTTTCCAAGTTGCATCGCGATAACTGTCATAGTTTATTAGTAACTGACAGGTATTCGCGGCAGGACGGCCCGAATGTAGCCCACCCACCTCTGTGTCTGTGCTAGATGAATTATCAATTTTTATAACTACAAATTATTAAACTAAGGGCCAGAACTTCGATTAGAATAAAAAAAATCCAAAATGTTTTAAACAAAAAAGTTAAACTAGTGCCCTCTAGCGACATTTAGAGAACTAGCATTTGGTACTTACGTTAATGCACTTGCTAAGATCGCATACCAAATCTTCTTAAAATATCTCAAAGGGTTTCCAAAATATTGACAAAATAATGTTTTGGGGGCCCCGTTTTTTATAGACTCACGCACCCTTAAAAAAAGAAATTGAAAAACAAAAGAATTCGGGGGCACTAATTTAAAAAAAAAGCGAAAATTTAAAGTTTGTCCATATTTCAAAAAAATAAATTTTCTATATAAATGAAGGCCCCATGTATAAAACCGAAAGGGAACCACCCTGTATACATACTTTAAGCTGTCGTAGACTCGTAGATTTGTTGTAGTTGTTAACACACCAAGCAGACTCTCGTAAAACTATTTGAATAACTTTTCTCGAGTCGTCCAATTCCTTTAAAAGTAATTTATTTTAATTGCCAGCTTTTTAAAATGACGTACAGGTGAACTAATTTCAAGTCTTCTCGTAAAACCACTCGCTTCATTACTCTCTTAACTCAGAACTATATTTTTAAAATGAATCGTTAATAGTGTTTTCAACTATTCGAAAAATTATTCAAATATGTAAGGGTTGGGAGACGGTTTAAGTATAAGTAGCTGATTAACTTTTATAAGTAGAAAAAATCCAAATTAAGACTATATTGGTCATGTACTTAGAAGCACAAAAAGCTTAAATAGAGCAATTTATTAATAGTTGATGTTGAGGCAACAAAATCTTGTCATCATGATTTCAACAACCCATTTAAGACAATTCGAAAGTATCTATCATGTTAGTTAATAAAATTCTAGCTTCAAAGGGCACGTAAAGCCTTCGATTTAATTTGACACATGGTAACTATGGTGACAGAACACTCTCCATTTCTCTAAACCAATCCCTATGCAACTTGCCCCACTCTCTCTATTTCTACCTCTTTTATTATGTCTGTTTCTTTCGGACCTTACTGCGCATTTCCGATGACCCGTGTGTTTTTTATTGTGTGAATAAAAACGAAATTTATTTAACCAAGTCTTTATGTAACGATTATTACCGCTTGAGATTAAATTTCAGATGTCCTGCTAAGCATGGGCTTTGCTTACAAATCTGATGATAAGCCAAAGCTACTACAATTGTCCTTTGAAAGGCGACTGAATTGCAACAAGAAATTTATTTACAGGTTACAACTATTCCCTGTTACAATGAACATACAATGCGCTCAGAGATTTGAATTCAGAAGAGCGAAAATAAGTTTTTTGATTTCTCAGAAAATTTTAGTCTTCTAAAGAAGCTTTTCTTGCTTTTAAACCCCCTAATTTAAAAAAAAACTGATCTTACTTCTCAAATAACGTTAATGCTCTATTTCATGTTTTGACTAATCTCTGTCCAGCGATTAGATGCAGCTAAGCCACTCCCAAAAAAGGCGCGCGATATTCAAATAGAATTTTTCTATGGGTTGAATTTTGAAAATACCGTTTATAACACTCACTAATAATCGACATGCGTCAACCTTATTTTACAGAAATTTGTGGAGAGTGGCTTAGCTGCATCTACTTGCTGGACAGAGTCTAGTATTAATTTTTAAATTATAGCACCATACCAATTATAGATAAACGACTCATTTAAAGAATCAAAAAAATTAAAAAAAAGTTTAAGAACCGCATTTTTAAGGTTAAAGAAAACTGTCAAAGAGGCGAACTTGAAACACTCTAAAAAATCTAAAAGGCGCAAGACACTATTTCAAACAAGACGAACTACATCATACTAAAATGTCCGAAAATGCAATGGCTCCGAGGCAAAGACTACGTTTGACGCTTTTGCCACTTTGTAGCACACCTTGCGGAAAACAGCTCCTTTCTCGACACTAAAATTTATGCAGTAGAAAGATCAACTCTTTGATGAGAAGCAAAAATTATAAAAAAAGGTAACTATTTCATTTTAATAAAAGTAAGCGGTGAAATTTTTATTTTATAAAGCGACGTTGAAGAGCATTTTCCATTATTCATAAGAAAAAACTATTAAAAAATGTAAAGAAAAATCTTAAAAAATAATATACTTTGTTTATAAAACATTTAAAAGAGCGCCTTTTGAACAAACCTTACACTATTATCTTTTTAACTTTTTAAAGGTTTAGCTTTCTTTGCATAAGATTTATCAGGTGAATTATATATCATGCAAATGTGGATCTGAAAAGTGGTCGATTTGAATTAAAAGCGGCAAGAAAAGCGCAGAAGAAAAAAATAAGATAAAAAACTATTACATCAAGCCATCGATATTACACACGGACGTTTAAATAAAGAGGGAAAATTTAAATAATAATTGAAATTTTTAAAAATGTCGCCATTATTATTTAATCGTCGACATAAAAGGACAGGAACATCTAATATTTTCAATTGGAATTGTAGTTATTCAGGTTTCTCTTCTCATATTTCGAGGGTCGCTTCTGTTTGTGTCCACAGAGATTTGCCCCTTTGTTTAAACGAAACTCGGCGAGGGTGCAATGGGAATACGGGTTCATTACTTAATTATTACTCTTCTATATCTTTTTATTACTTTATTTTGTCACGCTTTTCTCTTTCGTCGTTCTTCTTTTTTACACTTTTCTATCTTATTTTAAATTCGAGAGCTTTAGAAGCGTTTACTTTTGCTTCAAGCTCGTTACAAATGTAAGAAAAACTATTAAGTGTGTGTCGGATAAACTTAAAACACCTCACCGAGCTTAAAAATAAAACGATTTTAAATGTTGTGTTCGCCTAATTAATGAGGGTCATTAAGGTTGAAAGTTTAGGTGCGAAAGAAATGGTTGGAAATTTAAATAAAAATACGAAACGTAAAGTGTCTTTTTATATTTAAACCAAAATTCTTTTTGCCTACCTCTCCGTTTTAAAATACATAACTAAGGTTTTAAATGTTAAGCATATTTTACACTGTCAAAGGCTTACACTCCTTTTGCTTTATGTTTCCAGTTTATTTGTATAGTAGTAGGGCTATTATTATAAAGTAACAAGAAAAAAGTTTTTCAATTTATTCTCTTATAAACGCTTAGGATTTGTTAACTGTTTTAAAGATCCGGTTCAACATTTAAAAAAAATATACAGTTAGGGGTGATATATTATTTTGTTAATTTAAGGGTAAACGCCCGTTTTTTCCTCTTCACCCGCTTCCCTAATGGGATAAGAATTTCGTCCTCATACAGGTTTCGGTTCTCTCCAGAGAGTACACTTCTACAAATATTCTACTCTAATACGCAGCTGAACCAAAATACAAAAAACTTTCTTGAGATAATCAAACAAAAGAATTTTCGTCAAAAAATGACGCACGCAGTAACGAAATAAGAATGTGCTTAAGACAGCGTATACAGATAATCATGACACTGCTCATTACACTACTATCATGACATTAAACGCCTGTTCTACGACAAACAGCTATCATGACATTAAAAGTCAGTTCTGATGATAAAACTGCTAATCATCACATTAAAGATTTGTTATGACGATGACACTGCTATCATGACATTAAAACTCAGTTCTGACGATAATACCGCTTTCATGACATTAAAGATCCGTTATAACAATGACACTACTCTCATGAGTATGACACTAAAAGTTCGTTCTGACGATAGATAACAATGCTACCATGACATTAAAGTTACCTTCTAATGATAAACCTGCTGACATGACATTAAAAGTGTGTTCCGACGATAACACTGCTATCATGACATTAAAATCCAATTCTAACGATAAAACTATTGTCTTGACATTAATGGCTATTTCTGACGATAGATAACACTGCTATCATGACATTCAAGATCCCTTATGCAAATAACACTGCTATCATGAGATTAAAATTCCATTCTGACGATAACACTGCTTACTTGACATTAAAGGTCCGTTTAGACGAAAATCCTGCTATCGTGTCCAGTACTGACAATAGATAGATAGATTCCGTTCTGACGATAACACTGCTAACATGACATTCAAGGTCTGTTCTGACGATAACACTGCTATTATGGTCAGTTCTTACGATAGATATCGCTGCCATCATGACATTAAAATTGCATTCTAACGATAAAACTGCTGTCATGACATTGAAGGTCTGTTCTGACGATAATCATAATTTTTATTAGCTTTTAAAATAAAAGTTTTACAGCGATCGTCTAAAAAGGCCACAATTAATACAATAGGCCAAAAATGAAATTAAAAAGAGTCGACAAACAAGACTACAAAAAAATAGCTAAGACAAATTATGGAATTATCTTAGAAGGTCCACCATCTGCACGAAATCATCAACACTGTAAACATATAAGAAAGAACACTGCTATCATCACATTAATGATCAGTTTTTACGATAGATAACATTGCTGTCATGATATTAAAATTTCGTCCTAACGATAAAACTGTTGTTATGCCACTAGCGGTCTATTTTCACGATAACACTCATGACATTAAAGGCGAGTCCTGACGAGAATAACACTGCTATCACAACATTAAAATTCGATTCTGACGATAACACTGTTAACTTGACATTAAAGGTCCGTTTAGACGAAAACACTGCTATCATGGCCAGTTCTGACGATAGATAACACTGCTATCGTGACATTAAAAGTCCGTTCTGAAAATAACACTGCTATCATGACATTAAAATTCCATTCTGACGATAGCACTGTTAACTTGACATTAAAGGTCCGTTTAGACGAAAAACTGCTATCATGGCCAGTTCTGACGACAGATAAAACTGTGTTCATGACAATAATGTTCCCTTCTGATAATAACACTGCTATCATGATAATAAAATTCCATTCTGACGATAGCACTATTAACTTGACATTAATGGCCCGTTTAGACGAAAACACTGCTATCATGCCAGTTCTGACGATAGATAACACTAACACTGCTATCTTCACATTAAAATTCCGTTCTGACGATAACACTGCTAACATGACATTAAAGGTTCGTAAAGACGAAAACACTGCTATCATGACCAGTTTTGACGACAGATAACACTGTGTTCATGACAATAACGTTCCCTTCTGATAATAACACTGCTATCATGACAATAAATTTCCATTCTGACGTTAGCACTGTTAACTTGACATTAAATGTCCGTTTAGACGAAAAACTGCTATCATGGCCAGTTCTGACGACAGATAAAACTGTGTTCATGACAATAATGTTCCCTTCTGATAATAACACTGCTATCATGATAATAAAATTCCATTCTGACGATAGCACTATTAACTTGACATTAATGGCCCGTTTAGACGAAAACACTGCTATCATGCCAGTTCTGACGATAGATAACACTAACACTGCTATCTTCACATTAAAATTCCGTTCTGACGATAACACTGCTAACATGACATTAAAGGTTCGTAAAGACGAAAACACTGCTATCATGACCAGTTTTGACGACAGATAACACTGTGTTCATGACAATAACGTTACCTTCTGATAATAACACTGCTATCATGACAATAAATTTCCATTCTGACGTTAGCACTGTTAACTTGACATTAAATGTCCGTTTAGACGAAAAACTGCTATCATGGCCAGTTCTGACGACAGATAACACTGTGTTCATGACAATAATGTTCCCTTCTGATAATAACACTGCTATCACGATAATAAAATTCCATTCTGACGATAGCACTATTAACTTGACATTAATGGCCCGTTTAGACGAAAACACTGCTATCATGCCAGTTCTAACGATAGATAACACTAACACTGCTATCTTCACATTAAAATTCCGTTCTGACGATAACACTGCTAACATGACATTAAAGGTTCGTAAAGACGAAAACACTGCTATCATGACCAGTTTTGACGACAGATAACACTGTGTTCATGACAATAACGTTACCTTCTGATAATAACACTGCTATCATGACAATAAATTTCCATTCTGACGTTAGCACTGTTAACTTGACATTAAATGTCCGTTTAGACGAAAACACTGCTATCATGGCCAGTTCTGTCGATAGATAACACTGATATCTTAACATTAAAATTCCGTTCTGACGATAACACTGCTAACATGACATTAAAGGTCCGTTTAGACGAAAAACTGCTATCATGGCCAGTTCTGACGACAGATAACACTGTGTTCATGACAATAAAGTTCTCTTCTGCTAATAACACTGCTATCATGACAATAAAATTCCATTCTGACGATAGCACTGTTAACTTGACATTAATGACCCGCATAGACGAAAACACTGCTATAATGACCAGTTCTGACGATACATAACACTGCTATATTAACATTAAAATTCCGTTCTGACAATAAAACTGCTAAAATGACATTAAAGGTCCGTTTAGACGAAAACACTGGTATCATGGTCAGTTTTGACGACAGATAACACTGTGTTCATGACAATAACGTTACCTTCTGATAATAACACTGCTATCATGACAATAAATTTCCATTCTGACGTTAGCACTGTTAACTTGACATTAAATGTCCGTTTAGACGAAAACACTGCTATCATGGCCAGTTCTGTCGATAGATAACACTGATATCTTAACATTAAAATTCCGTTCTGACGATAACACTGCTAACATGACATTAAAGGTCCGTTTAGACGAAAAACTGCTATCATGGCCAGTTCTGACGACAGATAACACTGTGTTCATGACAATAAAGTTCTCTTCTGCTAATAACACTGCTATCATGACAATAAAATTCCATTCTGACGATAGCACTGTTAACTTGACATTAATGACCCGCATAGACGAAAACACTGCTATAATGACCAGTTCTGACGATACATAACACTGCTATATTAACATTAAAATTCCGTTCTGACAATAAAACTGCTAAAATGACATTAAAGGTCCGTTTAGACGAAAACACTGGTATCATGGTCAGTTCTGACGATAGATAACACTGCTATGATGACATTAAAAGTCCATTCTAACGATAAAACTGCTGTCATGACATTAAAGGTCTCTTCTGATGAAAACAGTGATATCATGACAGTAAATGTTCGTTCTGACAATAAAACACTGCTATCATGACATGATAAGTTATTTCTGACGTCTATATGAGCGAATTTAACACCTCGCTTCATACTGTAAAAATACTAAAATATTTTACTGTGACATTAATTTATTAACTGTCAAACAAATTGCTGTGTGGTGTAGTAGTGACATGGTACTAGTGTTATCGTGAGAACGGGTCTATATTAGATATGCTGACTATTATTAAAGTAATAAATTATTTAAAAAAAAAAGTTTGCTGGGATGGTTTCCCGTTTTGACTAAGGACTAAGGAAATACCTATCCCTTCGGGGTTGTGAGAATAATAAACAGGATCAGCTCTAAGGCCATGGCCTGAGTTTTCCAAGTCTTGAAAGACCTTTAGTCACAAGGTAATATAACTGACCCAACAGGTAAAATTGAGTAGAAGATTACATCAGAACAGAATACATTTTGACTGGCTTAAAAATCTCCTCAAAGGGGTGGGATGTTGCCGAAATGCCAACTATAACTGATTCTTCCCTTCAAAGTTGAAAATTATATCAGTCAAAATCAGTGAGAAATTGGAAACTTTTGACCATGCTCTTTAATACATCATTGATTTAGACGTCACAGAACTTTGACACTTTGAGACTCATTTAACACAATAGGAAGACGGTATTTCACATATTATTATTTCAACCCCATATTAAGCATAAGCAACCGACTTTCGAGTTTGAGTGACGTGAATGTACTTATTGACGTCATGCTATCGAGTTTGAAAGACTTAAAATTAGAGAAGCCCGAATTGAACTTCCATCCCAAAAATCGGAATTTTTAGCCTCTCTAAAATAACCCTTAGGCTCACATACCATGAAGTTTCTAACTACCTCTATCTAACTTAAATTCATATGATTTTCTTCCTTTAACATTGATGACATATTTTTTTATAAATTTTAGTTTTAGCTGTTTCTTTATATAATTTATAAAATTGGAGAAATTATAGCTAAATTGTTAAATAAATATTTTTTATTTGACGTTTCGCCAATATTATTTGGCTTCTTCAGAATATAAAAATGTATCTATAAACAAATTAATTAGAAAAATGAATATATTAATTATTAACTATTTTTGACTCACAAATAAAAAGATTTAATATAACATTTATAATACTGATGATAAACATCAAAATGACAAATTAAAATTTTTTCTTTCTTTGTCAAAAAGAAATTTTTTTTTTTATATAAAATGACTTGATTTATTTTCACTTTATTAAATTAAAATACATACAATTTAAATTATCAATATCAGTTCGATAATTTATTGAATTTTTATTTTTTTTAATTTCGATCATTTCTAAATACATCCTTTTTTTTAAATTTATTTCTTTTTGTAGAATTTTTGGATTGTTAAAATTAAAATACTGCTTTAAGTGACCATGCTGTAGATAATTTTCATTCATTTAATTTTAACAATCCAAAAATTCTACAAAAAGAAATAAATTTAAAAAAAAGGATGTATTTAGAAATGATCGAAATTAAAAAAAATAAAAATTCAATAAATTATCGAACTGATATTGATAATTTAAATTGTATGTATTTTAATTTAATAAAGTGAAAATAAATCAAGTCATTTTATATAAAAAAAAAAATTTCTTTTTGACAAAGAAAGAAAAAATTTTAATTTGTCATTTTGATGTTTATCATCAGTATTATAAATGTTATATTAAATCTTTTTATTTGTGAGTCAAAAATAGTTAATAATTAATATATTCATTTTTCTAATTAATTTGTTTATAGATACATTTTTATATTCTGAAGAAGCCAAATAATATTGGCGAAACGTCAAATAAAAAATATTTATTTAACAATTTAGCTATAATTTCTCCAATTTTATAAATTGATGACATAGTTGGAAATTCTTTTTTTTTGGAAAATTATATTTTCTGGTAGCTGGAAAATTTTAATTTGGCTACGTAGCAAAAGATACCTCAATAAATCTTCCAGAACTGTTCAATTAGCGAAATTATTAAAAACATTAAACTTCCTTAATTATTTTTTATTGTTATTAAGAATTGATTAAATGTCGATAACAATCTATAAAAATGTTTTACTGTTATACACCAATTGATTTTTATTTGAGATCGTGCCAGAAAAAGTTAATTAGTTGCCCAAAAAAAATAAAGTCTCGCAATCCAAACGTATCAACCGTATAACGACGTTAAGGTATAATAGAAGAAGGCAATTTTGGTGTCATTTAAAAATTAATAAAATTTAAAGTTAAACGTTAAACACAACTCTTAATGCACTTAAAACCGCTACATTAAAGATGGAAAAGTCAACTGCTTATACTGGAGTTTCTTTTTATTTTATTAGAGGGAAAATGCGGGTTCGCAGCTAAATAACCTCGCTAAACGAATCATGCGAATATATTTTCACGGAAATGTATGCAGCCAGCACATTCATAAAACAGCAGGATACGCTAACATATTTTAGGGATTTTAGGAGCATATTTAAGCGCTACACGGGGCAAGCTTCGTTAAGGAGTGATGAATGAGGCCGTTACTCGACTTTTTGATATCCACCCTCCTCACTCAACTCACCTCATTACTAATAATAATCTAACTTAAAAACATGGTGCAAGAGAGAAAACATTTTCTTTTGTGAATATTTTAAATAACGTAAGAATTAAATGTTTGCAAAGTGTCGCTAATATTTCATTCTGTCAGAAATTTACACGAGTTTCTTTTATGTTCGAGTTTCTTTTTGTAGTCACTTACTTTTGTGGAGAAAAAAAGACATTGAAATAAAAAATAAAATACGCTCCGTAGCAAGAAGTTAAATGAACATTCTACTGCTTTCATTTAAATTTAAGGCCTAAGGTATCTATCTGACATTTTCAAACAAAATGGCGAATTCTTTTTTATACTCTTTTCGTTTTTTTGACGGAGAGATTATCTAAATTGTTGAAATTTGTCTCTTTGAAACATGTCCAAATTGCGATAAATCTTTTGTAATTAAAACAAAGGAAATTCTAACGATATGTCGTTGGAGGGGGAAATGGAAATTTTCACCGATTTCATACGATACGTCATAAACATATTTTTTATTTGTTTCTCAATTTTAGCTGCCTTAACTTTTGAAAATCAATGTTTACAAGTTTGTTTTCAAAGCCGTCTAAAAAATTTTTGACGCAACTGACAACTGACAGAATTCGTTTATTTATAATTAATTAATTTGTAAGCGAATCAAGCGTGAGTAAAAAATATAGTGTTATACATTACACGCAATGTAGCTGTTTTAACACGCTCAAAGAGGTGACAGGCTCGCTGCGGCTCGCCAGTCATAATCCTCTTTGCGCCAGTAAAAACAGTTTTACCTTGCTCGTAATGTTAAATACTATTAATGGATATTACTATCCCCTAATGGGATAAATATTTCGCCCTCATACAGGTAACGTTTCTCTGTAGAGAGTACACTTTTAAAAATCCGTGTCCGTGCTGACGATAATACTGCTATCATGACATTAGAAATCAGTTCTGACGATAATACTGTTGTCATGACATTAATGCCCGGTTCTGACGGTAGATAACATTGCTACCATAATATTAAACATCCCTTCTAACGGTAATCCTGCCGTAATGATATTAAAGTTGTGTTCTGACAATAACACTGCAAGTATGACATTAATGATCAGTTCGGACGATATATAACACTGCTATCATGACACTAAAATTCTTTTCTGACGATAACACTGCAAAAATGACATTACAGGTCCGTTTAGACGATAACACTGTACGATGATATTAAAATTCCATTCTAACGAGAATCCTGCTATCATGTCATTAAAGATGTGTTCTGACGATAACACTGCAAGCATGACATTAATGACCAGTTTTGTCGATAGATAACACTACTATCATGACATTTAAAAACTGCGTTCTGACGATAAAACTGCTTTCATGACGTTAAAGATCCGTTATAACACTGCTCTCATGACACTAAAAGCTCGTTCTGAAGAGAACACTGCTAATATGACATTGAAGGCCAGTTCTGACTATAACACTTTCATCATGACACGAAAGGTTAGTTCTTACAAAAACTGCTATTTGTTACGATAACACTGCTATCATGAGATTAAAATTTTGTTCTGACGATAACTCTGCAAACATGACATTACAGGTCCGTTTAGACGATAACACTGTACGATGACATTAAAATTCCATTCTAACGAGAATCCTGCTATCATGTCATTAAAGATGTGTTCTGACGATAACACTGCAAGCATGACATTAATGACCAGTTTTGTCGATAGATAACACTACTATCATGACATTTAAAAACTGCGTTCTGACGATAAAACTGCTTTCATGACGTTAAAGATCCGTTATAACACTGCTCTCATGACACTAAAAGCTCGTTCTGAAGAGAACACTGCTAATATGACATTAAAGGCCAGTTCTGACTATAACACTTTCATCATGACACGAAAGATTAGTTCTTACAAAAACTGCTATTTGTTACGATAACACTGCTATCATGAGATTAAAATTTTGTTCAGACGATAACTCTGCAAACATTACATTACAGGTCCGTTTAGACGATAACACTGTACGATGACATTAAAATTCCATTCTAACGAGAATCCTGCTATCATGTCATTAAAGATGTGTTCTGACGATAACACTGCAAGCATGACATTAATGACCAGTTTTGTCCATAGATAACACTACTATCATGACATTTAAAAACTGCGTTCTGACGATAAAACTGCTTTCATGACGTTAAAGATCCGTTATAACACTGCTCTCATGACACTAAAAGCTCGTTCTGAAGAGAACACTGCTAATATGACATTGAAGGCCAGTTCTGACTATAACACTTTCATCATGACACGAAAGGTTAGTTCTTACAAAAACTGCTATTTGTTACGATAACACTGCTATCATGAGATTAAAATTTTGTTCTGACGATAACTCTGCAAACATGACATTACAGGTCCGTTTAGACGATAACACTGTACGATGACATTAAAATTCCATTCTAACGAGAATCCTGCTATCATGTCATTAAAGATGTGTTCTGACGATAACACTGCAAGCATGACATTAATGACCACTTTCGTCGATAAATAACACTGCTATCATGACATTAAAACTCCGTTCTGACGATAATACTGCTTTCATGACACTAAAGGCTCGTTCTGACGATAACACTGCTAATATGACATTGAAGGCTAGTTCTGACGATAACACATCTATCATGATACAAAAGGTTAGTTCTTACAAAAACGGCTATTATGGCATTAAAGGCCAGTTGTTACGATAAGACTGCTATCATGTGATTAAAATTTTGTTCTGACGATAAAACTACAAACATGACATTACAGGTTCGTTTAGACGATAATACTGCTATTATGACATTAATACCCGGTTCTGACGATAGATAACACTACTACCATGACATGTATTCCATTGTATGACATCCACATGTATGACATCCACATGTATGACATCCCTTCTAACGATAGTCCTGCTGCCATGACATTAAAGATGTATTCTGACAATAACACTAGAAGTATGACATTAGTGATCAGTTTTAACGATAGACAACATTGCTATCATGACATTAATATTCTGTTCTAACGATAAAACTGCTGTCTTTACAATAATGAGCCCTCTAATTTACTAATTAATTAATTTTTAAATAAATTAAGCGTGAGTATTATACATTTCACGCAAGGTAACTGTTTTTACAGGTTCAAAGAGGTGATAGACTCGCCTGTGCGGCTCGTCAGTCATAATCCTCTTTGCGCCATTAAAAACAGTTTTACCTTGCTTGTAATGTTAAATACTATTAATGGATTGATGTTAATATTGACTTATGCTCTATGGCTCTGACCTTCTTCTTCAAAATTTACCTATAAGAGAAGGCCTTATTTGCAGATGAGCAAGTTATTGTAACAGCAGATGAGGCAAATTCTATTTGAAAAGCGATAAAAAATAATAGAAGAGAGTAGGCTGTGTCATTGCATAAAGAAACAAACCGATGAAGACACGGTTGATAGACAGACCAGGCAGGCAGATAGACTAACAAGAGGATGAGGTGAGGTGAAAGCAAATACTGTTTTATTTTCGGTAAATACGAAAAATAAAACAATAAAGCGAATTACCGAAAAATTGATGTATTGTGAGCAGATGTAATAAATGTATAAGAAAGGTTAAATAGAACATTTTAGCAAATTATCTCGCAACGTTGCAAAATCGGTAAGAATGAAACTAATTTTGCCAAGATAAATTAGAACCTATTTCAATATATTTACCGGTGGAAGTTTGCCCACGAGGTTTCTATTTAGAATCATTTCATTATCCGGAGGTAATTTTGGTTGTAAATTACAGAGACAACTATTTAATCATTATACGTATACATACGGACTTGATTATGTTGAGAAGCTTAATTAAACAACGCGCTGCCAATAATCAAAACAGAGGATGTTAACGCTTCGATTAAAATGTTCCTTCTGAACTAATAAAGATATTACGCAACATGATGATATATTGATGCTAATTTGCATATTTTGGTTAAGTTTTTTTTGAAATTAATATATTACGAAGAAAAACGAACAAGAAAATGTTCGAATTTCGAAAATAAATCGTGCACATTAAATTATCCAACATCGTAAAAATTAAGAAATAGTAAACAAGTTGTTTTTCCAAAGTGGGGGAAACTATCGATCTTCTGTTTACCTATAAAGAAAAATTACGAAACAAAAATAGAAAAACGACGTTCGAAAAAAGTTTCAACATTCAATTTGGTCAGTTTGGAATATAGATGGACACTTCCTGAAAATCAAATGTAACGAAAGAAAAGGATACCAAAAAGAATGTATCCTTTTTTTGTGTATTCTTTTTAAAACAAAAATTCCAAGCTTGTGAAAATTTAAACTCGAATATAGCGAATAACTTTTTATCAAATTAGGGGTGGCTAAAATCAACAATTTTACGTTTATTTTAAGAAAATTTCTTTACGAAATATCTTATAATAATAAAATGAATAAAATTTGATTTAAAAAAAAAATTAAATAATGCGAACATAAAATTCGTTAAAATTATGTGAGGACACTGCAGGGTATTTTAACTACGTATAGATCAGTGACGACATCAACAAGTGATACATACAAGAAAAGAGCGTAACCAGGGCTGGATTACGCTGGTCTACAAAAAAAGGGGTCACTTTTTGTGTAGGGTCGGCATAAACTATTTTAGGTGTCTTCTGGACCGCTGCATCCGAAAATGAAATTATTTTTGCCAGATTGGCTCTAGTTTTCGAAATATTTCGAAATTTCGTTTTTGGCGCGATGCGGATGTTCAAAAATTTGTATTTTTAATCGTGATCGAAAATAACAATCGTCTTTCACTCTAATGTAAGCTTTGAACCCATAAAATTCGAGAAAAAGAAACTGCGTGCACATTTTTTCAAGAAAAATTTATGAAAATCACGTTTTTAACAAGAAAAACGTCGAATTTTTGGTCAAAATCCTTCAATTAGCTGAAAACGTTCTAAAATGGTGAATTTTTGTTCGAGATTGATAAATTCTTTTTAAATCTATAGTCATAAGTCTCAACTTTAATGTGTGAAAATTTCAAATTTATTTGACACCAATTGCATAAGCTGTAGCGAATTAACTGCGTGCGCCCCCAAACGTAGTTACGGTTATACCTATTGTGTTTGTTGTAGCTATCTGCGAGTCATACAGTCGTCCGGAGCGAAAATGACCATAACTATGGTTAAATCTAACTACGGTCACGCAGTTAATTCGCTAGAGCTTATGCAATTGGTGTTAGATCAATTTGAAATTTTCACACGTTAAAGTTAAACATATGACAATAAATTAAAATTTTTTTTGTCAATCTCGAAAAATTAACCATTTTAGAACGTTTTGTTTTTGGCTAATTGAAGAATTTTGACCAAAAATTCGACGTTTTTCTTGTTAAAAACACGATTTTCATGAATTTTTGTTGGAAAATTGTGCATCCAGTTCTTTTTTCTCAAATTTTATGGGTTCAAAGCTTACGTTAGATCGAAAAAAAAAGTTTTTTTTATAACGATTAAAAATACAAATTTTTGAAAATCCGCATAGCGCCAAAAACGAAATTTTGAAATATTTCAAAAACTAGAGCCAATGTGGCAAAAATAATTTCATTTTCGGTTCAGCGGCATTTTTTAAAATAGTCTTAACCTTCCAGTACTAACATGCCAACATATTTATAACATCCATACTAACGCCGGTCTCACAGATTGCGCTTAGTTTTAATTTTTTTAACGTATTTTTTAAAACCTTTTTATTGCAAATAGAAATTATTTCAAATATTTAGTAATTTTTCTGGATACTAATTATAATTTTAGCAAAAAAAAATTCATTTTAATAACCAAAATTCACTTTTATAAAAATAATCAAAAATAAAAAGCATAAATTAAATAAGCGATTTCAAACGAATTAAACAAAATTTTTTAATAACTAGTAATATTATAAACAAATCTAGGAACAACACTTCTAAAAAGGTAAAAATATTTTTTTCATCTTCAACAATAGCTGAAATATTTTGGATAGAACATTTGCCGCATTTTACATGTTAGAACATACAGGGTTATTCAAATTCGACCGGCACCATGGGGATCTCGCTTATTTGAAGAGATAGAGAAACGGTTAAATTAGGGCAAAGTTGCGGAATTTTAGGCCCATTAATAATCTGAAAAGAAAACTGCCCTAGCTGCTTTTGTTTTTGAGCTATTGACAAAAAACCAGAAAATCGAAATTTCGTTTTTTGACTGTATTTCCCTTATTATCAAAAATTTTGAAAATCTGACCGAACTTCTCCCAAGCCATTTTGTATTCTACACCCGATTCCGAAAACACATTTGATGTAAAACGTTTCGGTTTCCTGGAACCATCATCAACTTTAGTTTTTTAAATAGGCGCAATCTTTTGTTTTAGCAACATCTCATAGAACCTTTTTTGCTGATTTCAAAAATGTATGTCACTTGAGTATTTATTTTTAAATTTTGTACTCAAATAAGCTAATTTGTTAATAAAAATTGAGAATCAAGCTGCTCTAGAATTAAAACAAAAGCCGGTATAACAAAACATAAATCCATGCTTCGATTACGACTAATTTTATTTCTTTATTTGTGTTTATTACAAAAATAACTGAGTAAATAATGATATTAATGTACTTCATAATTTAGGAAATAAAAACTTTAAAAACTTGTTAAAGGTGTTTAAATTTCAAAATCTCGGGTTTATTATACAGGGTGTATTTAAAATAGCGCCAAATATTTACATAGCGCAATTCTACATCGAAAATCAAGCAAAAAACTCTGGCAGCAGTTTTATTAAAACCCATTGGTGAGGGTGTTATTAATGGTCGTAGTTTGAATTTTATTTTGACTATGGCGTAGAAATCTATTTCAATGGTATCGGTGATACATAGTTCAACAACTAAAATAAATAACCGAATATAAATTTTACAGTTTCGGTAATTAGTTTACTTGTAATTTAAACTTTAAAAATGTGAAGTCTTTGCTACGGATTATTTTGCAAAATGTTGCAACAGTGGATTGTAAAAAATAAAATTAGATAGGTAAATGAAGTCTGACAGTTGTCATTTTTGACGATTTTCGTCAAGCTGCTGCTGTTCCAATTGCAGTTTGTTGCCAAATTTAAAAACTTTTAAATGCGTATATTTTATAAAATATTGGATTAAGACCAAATTAGAACTGGAATTTTTTGTTTAGTTTTTGATGATGAATAGCGTGACGTAAATATTTGGCGCTATTTTTAATACACCCTGTATATTTAGATTATAAACTCATGAACGCCTATTTTCTATCGAAAAATACCACTTTCTCTCTCGTTATCACTTAAAAATATTTCGTATTTACTTCAACACATTATAAATCCTATGTGCTAACTCGAACTATACAATCTGTAGAGTATGTTACCGCATGCACCAAAAAGAGCTACTTATTAATTGAAGTAAATGCAAAAATCTCTTCTGTTCTTTTTGTTATCCTATTTCTATTTAAGACAAGTGGAAAAAAATAATTTTTAACTAAAAAATTTTAAAAATTTTGAAAAAATATTGAAAATTTTTCGTTACTGTTTTACTAACGTCGGTCTCTCAGACCGAATTCAATTATTATAATTGAACCATTACAAACTTATGCTTGCAAACTTCAAAAAAATGTGTGAGAGCATTTAGTTTAAAGGTACTCATAACCTCTCAACCGTAGCAGTTCGTATTTCAAAGATATTAATAAAAATAAAACTCGTCGGTCTGTGACACCGACTGTTAGTACTGAAAGGTTAAAGCTCATCAAAACAAGCAACTTTTTGCAGATTTAACCAATCACGCAACTTTTACTGTTTCCGCCATCCCAATGTTTAGTATTCCTTAAAAAATTACCCTCTGTATCAATCCTAACCTAACCTAAGTCAAGCCAAGCTAACCTAAGGTAATTTATCGTGGACTACCATTCACGAAACAGTAGCATGTGTTTGGCTCGAAATGAGAACGTATGAATCCAAGACTATCGCATCAGTCTGAACTTTATGACTTCGAAGTCAAATCTACAAGACAGTCACGTTTTCTGCTGGACGTGGGGGTCGAACGAGAGGCAGACTAGAAATTTCAGATCTTTGACTTCACCTTTTTTTCAAAGTATCAATCTGCGAATATAATTTCATTCAGTCATCTGGACATGAGTTAGAAAGCCCAAAATATTTTCTGACCCACTTCTCCTGCATGCACATGAGCAGTCAAGTTCACAAATTTGCAAAAAGATTAATAACAACTCTTAGTAAAGCGTTTTAACGTAATAAAAAAGAGACTTAACAAATTACAACTTTGAATAATCACCAAGAAGTATAATAATACGCCCCAAAACTTCGTCTATTTTGAAAGTAACAAACAAGACGACGTACGTCTGTAGAGAATTTATTTGTCGAAATAACAAATAATTAAACTAAAACAAATTTGATTAACAAGTTTCACTTTGCTCTCGAGTTTAGTGTCAAATAAAATTTCTCTGCTTCGTTGTATTTTTTTTCTAAAAGAAAAACAAGTTTTGATTAAGCGCATCCCCCATTTATATCAAACAATTAGAATTGTAAATAAGCAAAGTTGTGTATCGAGAATTTAATATGGAATAAACTGGAACACAAAAAACAGAAAGATATATAAAATCAATTTTTACTTAAAAAGTAAAAAAAAAGAAAGATCCAATATAACGTTGTGTTACAACTGTTTTGTTGGTTCAAGTCGGATAAATCAACCCTACCATTTCCATTCTTAACTTCTCACTCAGAAACCGTTATCAAATATTTATGGCGACACTAACTTAGTTGGTGGTAGAAATGCCAAGTTTAACTTGTCATGTAGAAAAACTACAACTGAAAATCGGCGTCGAATAGAAAATCCCCCATTATATAAAAGTCTATTTGTACAAAAATTTGATTTTAATGTCCCAATGTTCAAAATATAGGCCTCTCCAAATCGTAAAAATTGATCTATGCCCTTTCTATTTTTTTTTATTGTTTCGCCTCAAACTTGAACTAAAAGACACGTAATTATGGACCTTAGGCCATTTTATATTAAAACAATTTTGCTATAAATTCAAACAACTATGACAGCTACATAAAAGTTGGGAAAAAGTTTATAGCAAAAGATGTTGATGTTGACTAAACCATATAAATTATTGCGCTTACAAAGTTACTTTAGTTTTCGGCTCGAATATCAACCGACAGAGAGTACAACAAAACAATTCGTGACGTTTTTACAAGTTTTCAGTTCAGACACGAACATTGAACATATACAAGGGGTTCTGGTACTACGTTCCTATATCAATATTTTGTTTCTTATGGTAATAGCATCCTTAAGGAGAGTGTTCATTCTCTAAAAAAAAGTCCGCGAACAGACGCATCCCAGAAGGACGTCTATTAACGTCCTAAAAGAATTTTAATAAGCCCACAATTGAAGAGAGATAAGCTCACTGCAAGTGACCTTCTAGATATAGAGAATTTAGACCAATGTTTTCCACAGAGAGGCAATTTGAAAATGGACTCGTCCAGAGTTTAGTTTAACCGTATGGAGACTCCGAGTCGCTACTTGAGCTGGGTAAATTTTTGAATATTAAAAATTATGTATTGGTATGTTACAAAGGAGATATAAGAATTTTAGAACGCTTAGGTGAGACATGGTACATAAAAGTTTGGGAAACATTGGTAGTGCTTCGCGCGAGGCGAGAAAAGTCTCGCTCTCGCTGCGAGAGCAAAAGCTTTGAGTCTTTAAAATTTGACTTTGATAAAAAAATTTATCAGCGAGAGCTAGAGCTAGACTTGTGAGATTGAGATTTTGACAGATCTCGCCTCGCTCTCGCGATACAAGAATATAACGTGTAATGCGAGAGCAAGAGCGAGACTAGATCACTCTCGCTCTCGCGAAAGCGAAGCGTATTACACTGATATTATAGTGCTATTACACTGGTCTAGAACGGCTTAGATGGGACATGGCACAAAAAAGTTTGGGAAACACTGATAGTGCTTCGCGAGAAGTGAGAAAAGTCTTGCTCTCGCTGCGAGACCTCGCTATCCAATACGAGAATGTGATGTGTGTAATACGAGAGCGAGACTAGGCCACTCTCGCTGTCGCGAGAGCCAAGCGTATTACACTGGTATTATACTGATATTACACTCGTCTAGAACGGCTTAGGTAAGACATGGCACAAAAATTTTAGGAAACACTGGTAGTGCTTCGTGAGAAGCGAGAAAAATCTCGCTCTCGCTGCTTTGACTCTTTAAAAATTGACTCTGATAAAAAATTTTATTAGAGAGCTTTTAGATTTTGACAGATCTCACCTCACTCTCGCGAGACGAGAATATAATTTGTAATGCGAGAGCGAGACTAGGTCACTCTCGCTCTCGAGAGCGAAGCACTAAACACTGGTCTAGACGCTGCACTGAAACTCAACATTAGGCTTGTTTGTGCAGCAGTTACCAACCGTTGGAAATCGTCCGACGTATATTCACGTTCGAAATTAAATATGCGCATGCGTCTGACGATTTCAAGCGGTTGGCAACTGCTGCACAAACAAACCTATTATCAGCCTTTTTTTTCTTTCTTTCTTTATTTCTATTCATAAAATTATTAAAAGCCGCCATCAACGTCCGTTTTAACCAAGGTAATGCTTCGGTAGTAATACTATGCGACCTTTATCTGATATTAAGACCTTTATTATCACTCAGATCCACTCTGATAATTTTTCTTTAAAATGACCTGCCTCATCCTTTGAAAAATTGTTCGTTGACTAACCATGTAGAAGATGTAGTATACGTAGTATGGGACCCCCACCCCTCACCCATTTTATTCACATATTAAAAAATTATTTAGATACGAAATTTCCAAACCCATGAGCAGATGGAGGATGACCAAGAACGTGACTTAACTAGCTTGGTCACCAGATCTCAACCTTCTTGATTTTAATCTTTGCTGTCAATTAAAAAATTTGTTTTATGTCCCTCCAAAATATGCCGAACTTTTAAACAGGAATCAAGATGGGGATCCTTGTAATCTAACAGAAACAAGATATATTTGAAAGAACTAGATAGTCCAAGGTCCAAGAGTAGAAATGTCACTAAGAGACCACTTGCAGGATTTTCTTTAAAATTGTTATTTATACATAAATTATATTATAGCTGGTGTAGCTAAGGTTCTGACATAAAATCCCATAGGATTTTCCAATAATTCTGAAACACCCTGTGTATATGAGTCGAAGTAGTTGTTGATATTTAAAAGTGCACAAGTGTAAAATTTGTCTATCAGGGAGGAGTTCCAAGAGAAAAAAAAATGTATTTTTGATTTTTCAGAAAATTTTGCTTGCTTTCCAAACCTTAATTCTCTAGAACCTTGGTTCTCAATCCGTGGAACACTCACTGGTGCTCTGTGAAGCCACAGTCAACACGTTTAGTGTTCCCCGACTTCAAGAAGATTGAGAAGCAAGGCTCTAGAATATATTTTTTTACTTTTCAAATAACTTTAATATTTAATGATGCCCTCTCTCATAAAATTTTAGCCTAGTAGATTAGTTACAACATCCATGAGCAATATGAGGATGACTCATTTCAATTTAAAGCATGAACAAAGCAGAAAAAACACGTTGTCGATCTAAAAAAAATATAAAACTAACCTTAAAGAACTTCAAACACCGTCTCAAAAATCCAAAAAGGCACAAGAACTAATAGAAACAAACACGACTGATCACACGCGAATTTAAAGAGATACTGATAACACAAACTTTTGTAAAATTTAATTTAATAAACGTGACCTAACGCGCAATGGCGGCTTATCGTATTAAACCAAATGAATTGATTTTAATTTATCAATTTTAAAATTAAATTATTTAAAAATAATAAAATATTTAATTTTTACAAAAGAAATTAAATACTCTCTCTATACAGAGTGATTCTAAAATTATGGATATGTTATGTTAAATATGATAAAAAAAATTCAAATCTAAATTTAAAAAAATAAATATGGTGGCGCACTCTATTATTATTTTTATTAAATCGAGTTGCCATGAAAAACAATTTAAATCTAGAAAAACATATTAAAACAAAAGACACGAGTTATCAGTTAAAACTCTATCAATAGTTTTTTTATGGCGACTTGATGTAATGGAAATAATATGGTTTGTGCCGCCATTTAAAAAAAAAAAACGATTATTATACCTGTTGAAATCAGAATAAAAGATGCAATTTATTTAGAACATTAAAAAACGCATTTTCCAGTTTTTTCCATTATCAGAATACTTGGGGAGGGGGAGTTCAAACGTTGTAAAGATATTTCTTTGACTATTACTGTTTTTGTTTATTACGGGGACTTGAAAGCAAGCAGAACTTTTCAGGAAGGATAAAATTTTCTGAAAAATCAAAAATTGAAGTACCTAGTAGGTATTTTCCTTGTCAAGAACGCTACCAGCGTGATGCTCGTGGCTAGGGCTGGGAAAATATATCGATATATCGATATTTTTATCGATATATCGATATATCGACTAGTCGATATGTTTTTAAAAAAATATCGATATATCGATATTTCGATATATCGATATTCCGATATATCGATATTTCGATATATCGATATATCGATATTCCGATATATCGATATATCGATATTTATCGATATATCGATATATCGGTAAATATCGATATTTTATAAATATCGATATATCGATATGAAATTCTCAATATCGCCCACCCCTACTCGTGGCTCTTATGCGCCACTATACACACTTGAGCAAAATTGTATGAGCAAAATTGTATGCTCAAAACAACTATTTTAGTGGATCGAAAAGCACAATAATAATACACCTGCAAACAGAGCACCTTTTGGTTGATATTATAAATGCAATACGTGTTGTCTGTTAAAGTACATTCCTAGTTGGAGATATCTCGGGTTTTGCCTGATGCTGTTTGTTTAACGCCAGACTTGTCTTGTTTTACACCATTGTATAATTTTCGTTCGTGTATAATGTTGAATAATAATGTACCGAGAGCTCATTTTCGTAAAAAGATACATACGAGTGGATAATGCAGAGCAAAAGAGAATGGAAAATGCACATTTTATTTGACAACCTACAACTGCCTGAATGATTATTATTGTAGCAATTTCAGGGCGAGCACTTATAAAAAAAGGGGTTTCTTTTTTTTAAGACGGAAATTTATATTGTTCAAAGTGTTTTTCATGGAACGCATCGCGAATTTTTCTTGCTTCACAACTTTTCCAACTTTGTTTATTATTGGGAAATAACCAACTTTTATACACCTATAGAATGAAACGTGCTACGATTTTTATATTTCATTTTTTCAATAACTGTCGGAAAATTTCTTACGTTAAAACCGGAAAATCGTGAACCACCGTTTATAGTTTTTCTTACATTTTTTTAACGAAAAATCTATTTCAAATTAATTTAATTTTCTGATTGAGTTACATCCGGATTTTAAGGAAGGAGCTTTCCTTCTATTATCGTCGGAAAATTTCCTTTACAAAACAATATTTTTTGGAAAAATCAAGACTTCCTCCTTGGTGCTTTTAACGTTATTACTTATTTTGTTGTAGCACAGTGGGTAGGTATAGCTAACCTCATAAACCTTCCACTATTTCTTGAGCTCATGGGCACCTAGTCGAGATTAGGCATTTCGTCTGAGTGCTAAAAATGGCCAACGACAAGTAGCACGAACAGCATGGGATGGAAAACTAAATTTACTAAGAAACTGCTGAAACGCTGCGTAGAAAGTTGGAGATTTACCTCACGTAAATAAGGAAAAAAAGCGCGGGTGATAGGCCTTAAAAACACCGCTACAAACGCCCAAGTCTGTAAATTCTTTAGCCAGACGTAGTCTGCACAGCCTGTGCAGCACAGGCAAACCGTAGCGCCTGTAGATTGTTTAGGCAACCTGTTGAGTCTTGGTCTGAATAAACCGGACGTAATAAACTCTTCACGTGTGCAGGCAAAAGTAATTTTGCTATAATTATAATTATAAAATTAGGCCCGCTATAAAAACGTGCAGACTTTTACTACGTCATACCTAAGCAGAAGTAGTCTGCACAGGCTAATCGTAGCGTCTGTTGATTTTTTAGACAGCCTGTAGAGTCTTAGTCTGCATAGAACTGGCGTAATAAACGTCTGCACGTGTGCAGGGAAAATTATAGTTAAACCCACTATAAAAACGTGCTTCTTTTACTACGTCAAATCTATGCAGACGTAGTCTGCACAGGCTAATCGTAGCGTCTGTAGATTGTTTAGGCAGCCTGTTGAGTCTTGGTTTGCATAAATTTGACGTAACAAATGCCTGAAAATTACCGTTAGACCCGTTATAAAAACGTGCAGAATTTTACTACGTCATACCTAAGCAGAAGTAGTCTGCACAGGCTAATCGTAGCGTCTGTAGATTGTTTAGGCAGCCTGTTGAGTCTTGGTTTGCATAAATTTGACGTAACAAATGCCTGAAAATTACCGTTAGACCCGTTATAAAAACGTGCAGAATTTTACTACGTCATACCTAAGCAGAAGTAGTCTGCACAGGCTAATCGTAGCGTCTGTAGATTGTTTAGGCAGCCTGTTGAGTCTTGGTTTGCATAAATTTGACGTAACAAATGCCTGAAAATTACCGTTAGACCCGTTATAAAAACGTGCAGAATTTTACTACGTCATACCTAAGCAGAAGTAGTCTGCACAGGCTAATCGTAGCGTCTGTAGATTGTTTAGGCAGCCTGTTGAGTCTTGGTTTGCATAAATTTGACGTAACAAATGCCTGAAAATTACCGTTAGACCCGTTATAAAAACGTGCAGAATTTTACTACGTCATACCTAAGCAGAAGTAGTCTGCACAGGCTAATCGTAGCGTCTGTAGATTGTTTAGGCAGCCTGTTGAGTCTTGGTTTGCATAAATTTGACGTAACAAATGCCTGAAAATTACCGTTAGACCCGTTATAAAAACGTGCAGAATTTTACTACGTCATACCTATGCAGACGTAGTCTGCACAGGCAAACCGTAGCGTCTGTAGATTGTTTAGCCAGCTTCTTGAGTCTTGGTCTGCATAAAACTGGCGTAATAAACACCTGCACGTGTGCAGGGAAAATTATAGTTAAACCCACTATAACAACGTGCTTCTTTTACTACGTCAAACCTACGCAAACGTAGTCTGCACAGGCTAATCGTAGCGTCTGTAGATTGTTTAGGCAGCCTGTTGAGTCTTGGTTTGCATAAATTTGACGTAACAAATGCCTGAAAATTACCGTTAGACCCGTTATAAAAACGTGCAGAATTTTACTACGTCATACCTATGCAGACGTAGTCTGCACAGGCAAACCGTAGCGTCTGTAGATTGTTTAGCCAACTTCTTGAGTCTTGGTCTGCATAAAACTGGCGTAATAAACACCTGCACGTGTGCAGGGAAAATTATAGTTAAACCCACTATAACAACGTGCTTCTTTTACTACGTCAAACCTACGCAGACGTAGTCTGCACAGGCTAATCGTAGCGTCTGTAGATTGTTTAGGCAGCCTGTTGAGTCTTGGTTTGCATAAATTTGACGTAACAAATGCCTGAAAATTACCGTTAGACCCGTTATAAAAACGTGCAGAATTTTACTACGTCATACCTATGCAGACGTAGTCTGCACAGGCAAACCGTAGCGTCTGTAGATTGTTTAGCCAGCTTCTTGAGCCTTGGTCTGCATAAAACTGGCGTAATAAACACCTGCACGTGTGAAGGGAAAATTATAGTTAAACCCACTATAACAACGTGCTTCTTTTACTACGTCAAACCTACGCAGACGTAGTCTGCACAGGCTAATCGTAGCGTCTGTAGATTGTTTAGGCAGCCTGTTGAGTATTGGTTTGCATAAACTTGACGTAATAAACGCCTAAAAATTACCGTTAGACCCGTTATAAAAACGTGCAGAATTTTACTATCGGAACGCCTGTAGATTTGTTAGGCAGCCTATTGCATAGGTGTGACATAGTAAGAGCCTACAAGTATAATGCAATGTCGTAGTAAGGCGTAGTTATACAAACGTTCAGTCATTTATTACATCTAGCCTGAGGAGATTTAGGCTTATCACTTATCACCTAGACAGTGTCACCACCTAGAAGATAATGGCAAACTATCGAGAGTAAAACATTTCAACATATTTAAATCTTTACAGGTGTCTTCTCTACGCACACTATGTTGAACAAAGCACCCACATGAGAAGATAGTGAAGGGCTGATTTTTAAAACCCACTCTCTAACCTTCCTCCAATGAACAAATCAAAATTGAGAATTTATAGGGCTATTTTCACTGCTTAATTTCAAAACATTAACGGCGAATTTAAAAATTTTCCAAAGAGAAAATAATTGATTTTATCGGTGGATTATCTAGAGCCACTCTAGAGAGAGGCATTAATACAGAATAAATTAATAATTATTGGAGGTTGATCAACCCCATCGCGTCTCACCGCGTATTAGCTCCGGTGCAAAGACCTGTTGTAGCATCGTTACACAATAAAAGGGAAAACTTGGACTTTTTGCACGAATACATTTCTCAATTGTTATAAAAAAATAAATGTTATAACAAAAAATAATAAGAGTTTTTATCAGATTTCAAGACAAAACAAAAAAGTTTTTATCAAAGAATGAGATTTTTCAGAGACGAGTTTTTGATTTATTGCCATTTACTTTAGATTACCTTAGATTTTCTTTACAAAACTTCCGCACTCTAAAAGCAACTGGAAATCTACACACAAGATAAGGAGAAGAAAAAAATCATTTATTAAATTATAAACAAAAAAAAAAAGAGTTTCTAGGCTTACTATTTGAAATTCGACGGTATTCGTGCTTTTATTAAGTTTACAAAAAAGGGCCAATTGGTTTTTGTCTAAAAAGTCTATTACATTTTCTGTTTTGAATCCAACACAGCACAGCAGATGGAAATTATATCTTGTAATAAAGTCGAACGACTAATCCTCCAAAGTCCGAAGCACCAATGTAGTGAAACATACGGCCTTAATTCCATTATCTTGAGAAAACAGTTATCAAGATCACATTTATCAAGAGTTATAAAATATTTCCCAACTTTTTTTACGAGAAAATGGCAATAAATCTCTAGTGGAAAAATATGCGATAAGCAATTAAGTTTAAAATAGTGAAAAATGATGGCATTTAAAAATATAAACAAGAAAACATAAGAAAGAGCAAAAAAATGTACTTTTTAAACTTGAGAAGTGTGTGTGACAAGACAAAGCTTAAATAATGCTCATTTTCGAGCAAAAGTAATAAATGGGAAAACTTTGTAGAAAGCATTAAACTAAATTCAACATAGTCGAAATGTGGCAGATATATCTACGTTAAAAACTCAAACAAAATCGTTTCAAATACAAAGAATTCAAACTGTCGCTTTTTGAAATAACGCAACAAAAAAAAAACTACCCCCATATATTATTTCCTATTTTTCAACCCTTTCTGTGCTCGAGTGGAAAGCAACCGTTGTTGCATATTATACGAAAAGCTCCACGTAGACATATCGAAATTTAAACACCCTTCCTCACATCCTCCGATCGACGTAAAAAATAAAATTTCAATAATCTCAAAAATATCCACTTATTAAGTTGTTCGGTTATAATTTTCGATGCTGGATTAACTTTAATTTATTGGTAGCATTATAAAATTTTTGCTAATCTTATCACATCGCGGGTAAAACTTTTAGGTTCCGTGTATAAATATTCAAACAGTGCCACCTGCGTAAAATTATGGTAATCTACAGAGATTTAAATACTCATCAATGCATGAGGCCCCCTTAAAATATTTTATCCGAAAGAAATTTACCTTAAACCCAAAAAATAATAATTTTAAAGTTATCAAAAATAATATCATGCAAATTCCCAATGTAAGTCCAACAAATTAATAATTTGGCACAAAACCTCCTTTTACAACGAAACCATCTTTTTTGTCTAAATTAAAACCACCACCGATTGCTTTTTATTTTTCACGAGTCGTTCATTATTAACAAAGTTCACACGTTCAACTTACTTGTTATCACATTCTCAGATTCTCTCGAACACACAAAAGTGTCAGAAACCCGCATATCACAGAAAGGCACCAATAGATAAGAAGTGAGCAAGGGGACGGACGAGCCGGAATAAAGCTGACCTCATACGGTCGTTTCCCGGTCCACATGTATAAATTCTACAGGAAGCGCTTTATGTCAGGAATTCATCGTCGGATCCAATAATCGAGGTCCTGTTAATAGCTTCTTCTTGGCTAATTTTCTTCTACGCTTAATTCTTATCCGATGCGCCGTTAAACACAAAAGCAACAATAAAGAAGCGGCCACCGCACCGGCCGCGGCAATCGTAGCTCCAGGTAAAGACGTCAAAAGCCGCGAAGCCGAACCGCACTGCGACTCCGATTCGTCCCAACCCGAAGGGCAGTGATCTTTGCCGTCGCACCAAAGAGACGGACTAATACAAGCGTCCAACTCGGGACAACGATGCAAGCATTCCAAATCCGTATCGTTACTGCTCGTATTAACCGGAACTTGAAGCTGTTGCAATAAAGAAGACCTCGATCTCGAAATCTCCAACCAACTAAACGCCGCTATCCCGGCCTCACCGCCGACCCATTCGACCAAAAAATTCGGCGTTTGCAACTGAGCTTGATACGTACTCTCGCCCCACCATTCTTCGCTGAACACGTGCACCGCTAAAGGTCTAGCTCCCGGTTCGGCGGGACAAAGCGCGCGAACGAGTCGTGGAGGCCTTCCAGAATAAATAAGAACCCTGTTAATGGTAGGACAACGAGTTGGTTCTTCCGATCTCGGCTTAAGAGGTAGAAAAGCTCCCCACGATAACATAAACAAACTTCTATTATTACGCGCTTCGACGAGCCACGGTAGACCCGAACACAAAAGTTCCGATCGTTCGACCGGAGGATTCGAGAAACGCACGTCACCACCGTAACCGCGCACTCTTTGTTTACGCGGACAATCCGGCATTTTAACTAACTCGAAAGTAGCGTGAAAATACAAATTTGTAAAGTCTTCTGTAATATTCATATCTTTGGCAGTGAAATGTAATTCTAAAGTTTTTGACGAAGATAGGAACACCATTGGTTTATTATTTAAAGTTGTGTTATCACATAAACAAGCTCTCGGCATTCTAATGTCTCGCCACGGAAGTTCCCACACACTTAATTCGGTTGCGCGCCCTCCAGGTAAATATTCGCACGTTAATCGACCGCTGTGAGAATCTACGGTTGTAACGCAAGTCGGATTTATGCCGAACGAAGCGTTGTGTAAAATGAGGCGAACGCGTTCTCCCGCACCCGCTTCCAGTCTATACACACAATGCAAATCGTTAGCTCCACCTCGTCCAAATAGAAACGTATTATGAGGAGAAATTAGATCCCCTGTGTGCGATTTTCTAAATACTCGATGGCAGGGCCCGGGAGATTCCCGAGCGGGCCAAGCTTCTCCACCGATTCTCGTGTCGACAAACTCATATTTCAATTTAAACGATGCAGGATGTAGAGCCGTGCCATCTTCGGTGTGATGTTGTAATATTAAACTTTTACCAGTTGATAAATAACTCTCAGGAGGTGTACACGGTCTTGTAAATCTAGTCAAGTTACTCAGAGCGCTGTGGTCACACAAACGAGGCGGTTCGTCACACTTATCTTCCAACAATACGTTACCGTCAAATATTCTAAGTTTAGTAACGCAACCACCACTCGAAGAACCATTTCCCATTAAAACGTGAGCGTTTTCTCCTACGAGAAGCGCTCTTTGGCTGTACGATGTAAAACTGAGCCAAATCAAATCGCCGGGATAACCTTTAAATTTATATGTGCAAGTTGTGTTTGGAGGTAACGAATGACGTGGACTAACCATGCGCCCTTTTCTACCTCTACCAGTCCAAATATCGTCACTTTCTGGATCGGTGGCGTTTATTTCAAAATTACAACCTAACGATTCGCGTGCGAAGTCTAAAGAGTCCGAGTCTGCGAAAATAACGTCGACGTCCAGCTCGAAGCCGCGTAGTGGCGATTGCGACGGTGGCGAATGTAAAGGTATGCTAAAAGGCGACGAATGGAACGCTACTAGCATTTCTGGACCTCTCGAAATAACGCGAGGAAGCCAATCACCCCCACAATATTTAGCTAAAACCGGATCGTTAGTAGACCCACCGTCGTAAAATATCAAATGATCTCTCTCTCCAGTACAATCTCTCCACGCTTTCAAAGCTCTCACAGTCTTATTCAACCCCAGAACATTCACGGAACGTTTCATGTGCATCTTATGGGCCGCTTCTTGTCGAACAGCTATCATGGCGTGTTTGCAAGTAGGAACGACTTTTTGTCTCAAACTCCAATAACAAGAAACGTTTCTTGGGTACATACCTGGATAATTCGGCGATTGCAACCGACACGATTTCCGATAACATTCCTCAAATTGCCTTGTACAGTATGTTCCCGGCGCGACTTGTCCTCTTTCGAGAGGCGAACTTGGCGATCCAAACCTAACGATGGCTTCTCGTCGCGAAACGAATCGAAATCTTAACCGAAATTGAAACGGCTGTTGAGGCGAACCGAACAGTTTAATGGACACCGTAACCGTCGAAGTTTCGCTGTAATAAGCTGCCGGACCGGAAGAGGATCCGCACCAAGAGCCACCAGTAAAAGGTCGCCCTAATTCGCTAAGTTGCATGTAACCATCGGGACATCCGTCCAAAGCTTGCGACTCGTATCGTCCCACTTTAAATTCGTCGAAAATGAGCTGAAAATAAAAAGAGTTTGTTAGTTACAAGGCTCAATTGTTATGTTATAAATTTTTGTTCACTTGCAGATGTTAGCTGCTGTTGTGAGAAGTTTAGTTATTTAAGGGTTATTTTTGTTTCAAACACATTAATTTGACGCAAATTATCTGCCTAGGCATTACTTAATCATTTCGGAATTGTTCTCATTAATTACAGCCAAGAATTACTAGCAGTTTTCAACGGGGTTAGTAAGACGGCTTTTGTAAAATTAATAGCTCGATTCGTATAGGTACTTCAAGTATGGTGAAGAATTAACACACGGAAGAGTTTTGATTTTTACGTTTTTTAATTATTCGGAAAAGTGTTTTTTTTAAACTTGATTAAATTTACGATTAAAAACGTTTTTTTTAAATCGACCGCATTTATTATCCACACGGCTCTTCAAGACGCCCTCCGGTATTAATCATTTAGTTAATATAATACACCTGCAGAAGTTAGGAAAGATTTATTTTAAAACTCTTCAGCTCACATGCTAAAATTTTATAGAAAAAAAAAAAACTTGTATAAATTGTAAAAGTTTTGGAAATGGTTTTTAAAATAAGTATCTTTTTGTAGGATAACAAAAAGGGGGAATATTCATTTTTAATGGAATTGCTTTTCCTGGTGCTTGAAGAGACTTTGTATTTTTTAAAAAATCGGTTCAGAAACAAAACTAGTAGAACTAAACATCTTCAGTTGTCTACATAAATGCCTATTTGTCTGTCTGTTGGTATCTCTGCAAATATATCAGTCAGTGGCGTACCAACAACTCCATTGAGCCCCTTGAAGTAAGACACTTGTACAAGAATAGTACAAAAGGGAGGGGGGAACCTTGTAAAGCTCTAAATGTCCAAGTAAGGTAGTGGAGGAACTTGCAAAACTTTTTGTGGCCTAGTATCTGCATATCTAGAGTTATAAATTGTACTCATACGCTCATAGAGCCTTAAAATAACCTTTAAGAACCATGTTACATGACTCTTGGGAGCATGAGAGCTTCTGAAATCTCTAAAGCTTGCACCACACACACACAGGCTTGCCTTCCGGATTCCTTCAGGCTTGCCTTCCTACTCAGGATCAACCAAACCGTCTAGACATCGATCAGGCAACTGGTTTGGCCTGCGTAGGCCGCCTGCACAGGCTAAACCGGAAGATAATCTGGTCGGGGAACTTTGTAAAGCCCTAACATCTCTCGGTAAGATAATTGAGGAACTGGTACATTTTTTTGTAGCCTATTCTACTCCTACGCCTATTTAGAGCCTTAAAATAATATCTAAGAACCATGTGCATTGTGCATGGTTCATGGGAGCTTGAGTGGTTCTGAAATCTCTAAATCCTACGCCACACACACACAGAGGCTTGCCTCCCGGTTTCCTTCAGGCTTGCCTTCCTACTCAGGACCAACCAAAGCGTCTAGACACGATCAGGCAACTGGTTTGGCTGTGTTAGTCCGCCTGCACAGGCCAAACCGGAAGATAATCTGGTGGGGGAACCTTGTAAATCCCTAACATGTCTCGGTAAGATAATTGAGAAAATGGTAAATTTTCTTGTAGCCTATTCTACTCCTACGCCTTTTTAGAGCCTTAAAATAACCTCTAAGAACCATGTACATGGCCCATGGGAGCTTGAGAGCTCCTGAATACTCTAAAGCCTGCGCCACACACACAGGCTCGCCTCTCGCTTTCCTTCAGGCTTGCCTTCCTACTCAGGACCAGCCAAAGCGTCTAGATATCGATCAGGCAACTGGTTTAGCCTGTGTAGGCCGCCTGCACAGGCCAAACCGAAAGGTAATCCTGTGGGGAAACCTTGTAAAGCCCTAACATGTCTCGGTAAGATAATTGAGAAACTGGTAAATTTTTTTGTAGCCTATTCTACTCCTACGCCTATTTAGAGCCTTAAAATAACCTCTAAGAACCATGTACATGGCTCATGGGAGCTTGAGAGCTCCTGAAATCTCTAAAGCCTGCGCCACACACACAGGCTCGCCTCCCGCTTTCCTTCAGGCTTGCCTTCCTACTCAGGACCAACCAAAGTGTCTAGACATCGATCAGGCAACTGGTTTGGCCTGTGTAGGCCGCCTGCACAGACCAAACCGGAAGATAATCTGGTGGGGGAACCTTGTAAAGCCCTAACATGTTTCGGTAAGATAACTGAGAAACTGGTAAATTTCTTTGTAGTCAATTCTATTCCTAGGCCTTTTTAGAGCCTTAAAATAACCTTTAAGAATCATGTGCATGGTTCATGGGAGCTTGAGAGCTCCTGAAATCTCTAAAGCCTGCGCCACACACACAGGCTCGCCTCCCGGTTTCCTTCAAGCTTGCCTTCCTACTCAGGACCAACCAAAGCGTCTAGACATCGATCAGGCAACTGGTTTGGCCTGTGTAGGCCGCATGCACAGGTCAAACCGGAAGATAATCCTGTGGGGAACCTTGTAAAGCCCTAACATGTCTCGGTAAGATAATTGAGAAACTGAGAATCCCATATAGAGCCTTAAAATAACTTTAAGAGCCATATACAAGACATAAACCATAATGAATGTTCATTTTTAAACGTCAGATTTAATTTGACAGGGTAAAGAAGAGGAAATCCACCTCAGCGATGAACTTCATGTCACTCTAGTGACATCTAGATGTCACTGGAGGCGGATATGCCAAACACCAAGTTCGGCAAAGTCATCGCGAGAAAATTCTTGCTCTTAAATCGGAATTAATTTTCTCTCGTATGAATTTTCCTTGCCATGAAATTTCCTACGATGAAATTTCTTGGTATGAATTTTCTGCTATGAATTTTCCGTAAAAGGAAAACATTTTTAGTCTCTGCCAAAAATGTAAGAAATATTTGAAGGCATTTTGAGTGCTGAAAACACGCCAAAAATATATCATTGAGAAAAATTTTCTTTTAATGAGTGTTCTTTAGAAACCTTTGGATAAAAAAATTTTCCGTTAGAATCTATTTAGTAATCCTCTTTCAGTTTCGAAGTAGAGAACTTAAACCGTTAAAACAGCTCTTCACACGTAAATTTCAGGTGCATTGATTTCCTGGAAAATTAGGATAATGATTTTGTTCGGATCTCGTATAACAAAGTCTTTTGGGAGCTAATAGTTTGACGGATTTTCTCACAAAATTCCCCCTTTTCTAGTTAATTTACTTTAGTTCCTTTTAAATGTAAACCACTTTCAGTCGAACGCTTTCGTTTTAAACGCCATAATTTCCTATTTTATAGTAAATTTTATCCTTTTATCCAAGCACAACACTCGGAAATTATTCTTAATGGTTATCGAATAATGATTATTATTATTGAAAATCCTCCTTTTGTCTTGAATTGCTATTTGTAAAAACAACAGTAACTAAATATAAAGTTTTAGTGTGAACACGACTCGACTGCGAAGTTGGTCAAGTACAAAAGTTATGCCGTCTTATCACATTCTTCTCGCTTAAGAGGCCATCTGTATCGGAAATTCGCGTTACAAACTTAAATGTAACAACGTCCTTTAAAGCCCGACACACTTAACAAAAAGAAAATTGCAAAAAGTAAACAAGGTCGATTTTCAAACATCCAATCTACGTTTGTTTGGTCTTTTTCGAGCATTATCTTTTTTACTACAACGGCGCGACCCCTCGCTGTTACATAAAAAGGTTGAACGAAATACACCACTCTCGTGTTAGTGACACACAATATAAAAGCTAACAACTTTCGAGTTGCTTTACGTTAATATGCCTTTGTCTTTAAGTACATACATTCAAAAGATCACACCTAAAAACGTCAGTTTACAACAAGTAGGAGAGCCCCGTCAATTGCAATCGAGTCACCCTAAGCAAAAATACGAAATGTTTTGTTTTACGAGAGCGACATTTATGAGACTTGACAGAGAACTACCCATTACAAGGTAGGAAATAATAAAAAATAGTTACAGGGTGTCTCGATGACTCCCTTTAAATTAAATTGACGAAAAAGCAAAATACAATACTTTTTGTCAAAGCAGGGTTTCCCAAACAGTGCTCAGCGGGAAGGTAGGCAGAAGAGTAGTTGATCCTCAGGGTTAATCTGTAAACCCGCCACAGCTTTTTAAAATTTTATTACTCAGTCTGTCTTTACTTGGTTGCCACTTGAACTGTCAATCAGTGGTGAATCCAAAAAGGTTTCAAATTTCTTACTTTTCACAGGAAGGTAGTTGATCCTCCAGGCTATTCTAAAAACCCGCCAATGCTGTTTAAAATTTTATTACTTAGTCTGTCTTTACTTGGTTGTCACTTAAACTGTTAATCAGTGGCGAATCCAAGAAGGTTTTTAAATTTCTTACTTTTCATAGGAGGGTAGTTGATCCTCCAACCTATTCTAAAAACCCGCCAATGCTTTTTAAAATTTTATTACTCAGTCTGTCTTTACTTGGTTGTCACTTAAACTGTTAATCAGTGGCGAATCCAAGAAGGTTTCAAATTTCTTACTTTTCATAGGAGGGTAGTTGATCCTCCAGCCTATTCTAAAAACCCGTCAATGCTTTTTAAAATTTTATTACTCAGTCTGTCTTTACTTGGTTGTCACTTAAACTGTTAATCAGTGGCGAATCCAAGAAGGTTTCAAATTTCTTACTTTTCATAGGAGGGTAGTTGATCCTCCAGCCTATTCTAAAAACCCGTCAATGCTTTTTAAAATTTTATTACTCAGTCTGTCTTTACTTGGTTGTCACTTAAACTGTTAATCAGTGGCGAATCCAAGAAGGTTTTTAAATTTCTTACTTTTCATAGAAGGGTAGTTGATCCTCCAGCCTATTCTAAAAACCCGTCAATGCTTTTTAAAATTTTATTACTCTGTCTGTCTTTACTTGGTTGTCACTTAAACTGTTAATCAGTGGCGAATCCAAGAAGGTTTCAAATTTCTTACTTTTCATAGGAGGGTAGTTGATCCTCCAGCCTATTCTAAAAACCCGTCAATGCTTTTTAAAATTTTATTACTCAGTCTGTCTTTACTTGATTGTCACTTAAACTGTTAATCAGTGGCGAATCCAAGATGGTTTCAAATTTCTTACTTTTCATAGGAGGGTAGTTGATCCTCCAGCCTATTCTAAAAACCCGTCAATGCTTTTTAAAATTTTATTACTCAGTCTGTCTTTACTTGGTTGTCACTTAAACTGTTAATCAGTGGCGAATCCAAAAAGGTTTCAAATTTATTACTTTTAACAGGACGGTAGTTGATCCTCCAACCTATTGTGTAAACCCTCCACTGCTTTTTAAAATTTTATTACTCAGTCTCTCTTTACTTGGTTGTCACTTAAACTGTTAATCAGTGGCGAATCCAAGAAGGTTTCAAATTTCTTACTTTTCATAGGAGGGTAGTTGATCCTCCAGCCTATTCTAAAAACCCGTCAATGCTTTTTAAAATTTTATTACTCAGTCTGTCTTTACTTGATTGTCACTTAAACTGTTAATCAGTGGCGAATCCAAGATGGTTTCAAATTTCTTACTTTTCATAGGAGGGTAGTTGATCCTCCAGCCTATTCTAAAAACCCGTCAATGCTTTTTAAAATTTTATTACTCAGTCTGTCTTTACTTGGTTGTCACTTTAACTGTTAATCAGTGGCGAATCCAAGAAGGTTTCAAATTTCTTACTTTTCACAGGAGGGTAGTTGATCCTCCAACCTATTCTAAAAACCCGCCAATGCTTTTAAAAATTTTAATACTTAAGTTCTTTATTTATTTCCGGCCCTAGGCCGGCTTTGGGGTAATTCATTACCGACGGTTAAGTTAGTTGCTTTATTATATTCTTTATTTTCTGCAGCTTTGGCCGGCTTTGCCGGCTCCGGCTTCAGCTTATACCGACGATTAGGATAGGGTCTTTATTTATTTCCGGCTCAGGCCGGCCTTGCCGGCTTTGGGCTTTAGTCATTACCGACGGTAAAGTTAGTTTCTTTATTCTATTCTTTATATTCTGCAGCTTTGGCCGGCTCCGGCGTTAGCCATTACCGATGATTAGGTTAGGTAGGTTCTTTATTTTTTCCAGTCCTAGGCCGGCCTTGCCGGTTTTGGGGTTAGTCATTACAGACGGTTAAGTTAATTTATTTAATTTTTTCATTACTTGCTTCTATAGTCCCAGGTCGGTCTTAGCCATTTCCGACGGTTAGGTTAGGTTCTTTATTTATTTCCGAATCTAGGTCGGCCTTACCGGCTCTGACGTTAGCTATTACCAACGGTTAAGTAAATATTTTTTATATTTTTGTTCCATGGTAAAACGTAGAATTCAATTCTATTAATAGAAATACTAGTGTAATTTTTTGAGAAAAAAATATTATGCAGTAACTAAATTAATGTTATTTTCAATAAAGATCACGAATAGGAGATGATGTAATAAAAGTCTATTAATCTTTTATTTTTACGTATTATAATCGACTTTCGAGATGTTCTGACACTTAAATTTAGCAATTTCTAGTTAAAAAATTTAATAATAAGTTTAGCACAGACATAAGCACGACTATTCGGTCCCGTTTACTCCTCAATAACTAATAAACTACGGCAGTTATTGGGATGCGACTTGGGCAAACTATTACAAATAGATCATTTTGAGATGTCACAAAGGCACATTCCGATATTTCAATCTGATTTTGAAATATTAAGAAAATACACTCGCATTGGCCCAGGGGGCTCATTTTTACAACTTTTAATTAAAAATCCTAAAAGGTCTGATTTGATCGTTAGTGAATCTCGCTTTATTGCATTAAATTAACTAGGGTTCCTAAGTAGCCGACCAATAGAGTCTTGATTAGAGCGTCTACCTGTTAAAAAAAGTTTTAAATTCACTAAATAATTTGTTAGCTGTAAAAAGTTTTTGGGTAGATATTTACTTTCTGTTAACTAATTACTAGCTTACTACTTAAATTAATTACAATTAAGAAGAAAGATGCACCAGATATTTACTAAAATATTTACTAAATGCAGGTTTTATACAAAAAACAACTAAACTCACTCTGTGATTTACTTTTCTAATGTAAATTGAACTTAAGTGTTTAAATTGGTAGCGCTTTAAAACTTTGTGAACTCATTTTGTCGGAAAAAGTTGTGTGTATTTTTGTTTTGAAATTTCACCCTAATTTAATATTTTCCCTTTTTCATTTTGTAAAACAAAACACAGTCTTTTTTCCCTTGTGCCATCGATTTGTAGACTTTTCGAGACAGTTCTCGTTATTGTCACAATTTATTTTGTTTGTGAGTTGAAATTAAATTTTCATAAATTTGATCGTTTTCGGTTACTGCGAGTTAATATTGTAAGAGAGAACAAACTCGGGGTGGTTTGAAGAATCTCAACAGATTTAGAGCGAATTTGGCGTAAGAAAGCCTTTTGAATGATTGACTGTTGTTTGACATGAAGTATCGCCTCTCATCTGATAGCAGCCATTTTTGTACAAAGAAAGTAATTCTTTATGTTGATATCTGCCAGAAGATTCCTTTCAGTCTTTTTTAGAAAGAAAAGAAATAATTTAATTTTCCTTACCTTTTCCATTCAATAACGTATTTCAAATCATACACTATAAATTTAACGTTTTGAACAGTTAAAGTTTTCCTTTTTTTTGTGTGTGTAAACCAAACTTTATGCGAAACCACATATGGGGCGTCGGGACATTTCTCTCTTTTAGCCACAATTTTCAAAGTTAACTAGTCGTCTAAAACAACTCAACTATTAGCTTTTTAGTTCAAATATTTTGGCGAATATATTTGAAACTTCCCCTAAAGTTAAATAGTCAGTGCTCAAGTAACCACTTGTTTGTCACCCAAAATCCTCAACTTTAGTTAGTAAAATGTGTATTTGACTTACCATTCCCTGGGATTTACTCAAATAAATTTTGTTACCAAAATTAACTTGTTAGACCACATACACGAAACATTTACAAGTTTATACTCCACGTCCTGACTGTGTGTGCACGGAAGATTGTGCCTCAAACTATTAGAAGTTACAAAAAAATGGATTGCTTGAACAGGGTTTAATAAAATATTTGAACAAACTCCAAGAGTATGTGCTTTACTTAAAATTAAGGTATCTGTAATTTTTGTTTTCCGGAATTTTGATTTTAAAGGGCCGTAGGAGGTAGAGGAGCCTCCAAAAGGAAGTCCTCAAAAACTATTTCGTGAATATTTTAGAAACCCCTTGATCGATTTTAACGAGATTTGACATGTAACCTAACCAAGTGCATTAATATATATGTACCAATTCTTAATTTTGCAAAATTCGCTAGAGGGCGCTAGTTATGAAAAATTGGCCCTTTTTCGTGTTTCTGCAATAACTTTTTTGTTTAAAGTACATTTTATGTTTTTATTGCACAGTTGAACGTAGAATTTAATCCTTTAACTGTTAAAGGATTAAATGTTAAAGGAAGGTAGTTGATCCTCCGCGGAGGAGAAGCGGCTCGAGGCTGGAGGATTAACTACCTTTCTGTAAGAAGAAACAACTTTAAAACCTTTTAGTATTAAATGATTAACATTGATTAACAGTTTATGTCACAACCAAGTAAAGAGAGACTGAGTAATAAAATTTTAAAAAGCAGTGGAGGGTTTACACAATAGGTTGGAGGATCAACTACCGTCCTGTTAAAAGTAATAAATTTGAAACCTTTTTGGATTCGCCACTGATTAACAGTTTAAGTGACAACCAAGTAAAGACAGACTATACCTTAACATAATCATCGGTAATGGTTAACGCTGGAGCCGGCAAAGCCGGCCAAAGCTGCAGAATATAAAGAATAGAATAAAGAAACTAACTTAACCGTCGGTAATGACTAAAGCCCAAAGCCGGCAAGGCCGGCCTGAGCCGGAAATAAATAAAGAACCTATCCTAATCGTCGGTATAAGCTGACGCCGGAGCCGGCAACGCCGGCCAAAGCTGCAGAAAATAAAGAATAGAATAAAGCAACTAACTTAACCGTCGGTAATGACTAACCCCAAAGCCGGCCTAGGGCCGGAAATAAATAAAGAACCTACCTAACCTAATCATCGGTAATGGCTAACGCCGGAGCCGGTGAAGACGGCCAAAACTGAAGAAAATAAGGAATACAATAATGAACCTAATCTATAATTACCTCCACGTCATTCGTTAGACCTATTGAATAGCTAGCTCAGGGACGTAGCTAGACTTAAAACATTGGGTGGGCAAAGTTTGGGCAGCTTCATTTCTGGGGAGGGCTACAAAATTACGACTAAAAAATGCACTTACCCTATAGTGTAAAATAATTCAGTCAAAGTCGAGTCAAAGTCAACTACAACCTGGTTTAAGTTCAATATTTAGTATTGCCAAATTGCTCTAGGGACGTTTTTAGGCTTCATGGTGCCCCCAAAATTAATCGGTTTCTCTGAAAGTATGCGTCTGGAGGAAGTTTCAGGGGTTTACTCCCAAAGCGCGAAAGCGCCGCAGACGAAAATTTTTGTCATCTGAAGGTCAACGCGTTTTAACGTTGTAAATTTCTGGAGCCCCTTAGATTTTGGCGCCTTGAGCTTTAGTCAGTTTAGCTCGTAGGGTAAAACAGCAGCCAAAATTAATTTAAAAAAAACTAAAGGCGACAAGGTGACTGTCGGGGGCCCCTTTTGGACGAGGGCCCGTGTGCCTTGCACCCACCGCACCCCGGTAGTTACGCCCCTGAGTACGAATCATTTTTAGAGGAACGACGCCTAACTGTATTTACTTGTACGAGTATCCCGAAGTACGAGAACTAAAGAACTGAAATTAATAAGGAAATAAAATGTTTTCATTTTATTATTTGAACTTAGTAATTAAAAAATAATTACCTTGTATTAATATACAATGATAATTTTGTGATGACAAGTTAAAAAATGTAGAAACAGTCAAAACAGGCTCCAGTTAATTATAATGTAATTCTATACTTCAACAAAAAGCACGTACTCGTGCAACTTATCAAAATCAAAATATAGGTACATCGTAACTTCATCCTCTATAATTGCAATTGTACTAAAATATAGAGAGAAGATTTTTGTGTTCGTTTATCCTGCAATTTTGTATAATCATTTGAATTATAATTTTTATTATTTTCCAAATTTTTTAAGGTAGGCAGACGGGTGGGCAGAGAGAATTTTTAGGTGGGCACTGCCCACCCGTGCCCACCCTTAGCTACGTCCCTGAGCTAGCTGACTCTACTTTTTAGAAATATTGTCCCTTCATCAGAGTCATGGGCTATCTAAACATTTCTTGCCAGCCAGTGCTTCCTTTCATGCCATCTTAACAACGCTATCATTATGGAGTCGTCCTGGTTGTCTTATATCAACTCAAATCTTTCGATTAGAGCTCTCTGACGTTGTTGATATACCTAAGTTCTCTAGTCTTCTAGGTCTATCTTTTAGAAAACTCGAAAGGTGGGCACCCAGAATCGAATTATTGTGTGTGTGTAAGCCTTTACGGTTTTCCTATAAGTTCAACATTTTTGCAGGGATTCTTATCTTTTTATAAAATCTTAAAAAAAAGAAAAATGTTTTAAATAGAGAGCTCCCTAATGTATAGGGTTAAATTATACAGTATATGTACAGAGTACACCTAGCACTTTCCGTATAGTAGTGAGTATTAGCAACCGTGGATCTAAATGTTAAATTCTTAAATTTAGTGCCTTAAAATGAATTAATCCAGAGACTCAAGTTGAGTGGCTTAACAAAGATAAAATTTTTAGATCCCACCTCTCAAATTGAACAAATAAACCTTTATTTAAAGCAAACTTTCTACATAATATTTAAATTAATTATATTATAACGAAACTTTGATATAATTTATATAAAACTGGCGTACATTGAAATGAATGGCATTCGAATTGATAACGAAATAGGTAAATTTAATAAAGCACACTCGGTGTTAGTTCCTATTCATGTTTTAATCAACTTGAACACCGTTTCAAAGTTTAGACATTTTAAACAAATAAAAACTTATTGATAATAAAAGTTTTACATTAGTAAAATTTAAAATGAAATTTTTTTTACGATTAAATTCAAAAAATGCTTTTTATAACTGCGAATGGGGAGGACGAATTTTTCTCGTTAGCGCTACATCAAATGATAATTAGGTTATGTAACAATTGGGTCGTGTAACTATGTGTTAAATAATTGTTAGGACAAGTGACAGTTATGTCAAATGATATTTAGGTTAAATGGTGGTTAAATTAGAAGAAGTCGCTGGATGGAAGATCAAAAAAGATGGAACTGTTGCATATTAGAAATGGCCTTGAGGAAAGGATTTTTATATCTAACTATTTTATGCTTTTTACGACAAAAAGAAGGAAAACGTATGAGAAACTTTTGTGTCTGTACTTAGTCGCAACTTTAACTAAGACTCTGTTCGTGTACGTGGCTTAGACGGATGAGACGTGTAAGCAAATAGGGATGTTATTTCAGTCACAGATTCTTAGTTCTTTTGTTCCTTTTTTACATTTCTTAATGGGAAACTTGAGACGGTAAGATAGCATCTCTAGAAATTATTTCTAGTGGAGAGCATGCACCCATGGTTCAGATCCTGTGCCTTAAAATAAGGTTAATGGGGTGAGCACTAGGCACACTGATGCCATCGTTTATCACCGGCCACCACTGTTAAAATTAAAACACTAACGCCCGGTTGTATAAACGAAAATTAATTTTTAATCCGAGAATTAGATTTACAATCTTTTGACATGGCAACGTTAAACACTCTAATGCCAAAGTTTGACGTTTGTAAATAAATATTAAAATTTGAGGTTAAGTGCTTTTTGTGCTGAACTGTGAATACAGTTTGTCAAAATTTGACTTTTATTTACATAATAATTTACTTCTAGTCTTAGGCCGGTCTTGCCGGCTCCGGAGTTAACCACTACAGAGGCTTACTTAAGTTCTTTATTTACTTCTGCCCCAAGGCCGGCCTTGCCGGCTCTGACCTGAGCTATTACCGATGGTTAAGTTAGCTTCTTAATATTTTCTCAATTTACTTCTGGCATTAGGTCGGTCTTGCCGGCTCCGAAGATAACCACTACAGACACTTAGTTTAGGTTGTTTATTTACTTGTGGAACTAGGCCGGCCTTGCCCGCTCTGACTTCAGCTATTACCGTCAGTTAAGTTAGCTTCTTTTATTTTCTTAATTTACTTCTGGCCTTAGGCCGGTCTTGCCGGCTCCGAAGATAACCACTACAGACACTTAGTTTAGGTTCTTTATTTACTTGTGGCCCTAGACGGCCTTGCCGCCTCTGACCTAAACCATTACGGATGGTTAAGTTAGTTTCTTAATATTTTCTCAATTTACTTCTGGCCTAAGGCCGGTCTGGCCGGCTCCGAAGATAACCATTACAGACACTTAGTTTAGGTTCTTTATTTACTTGTGGCCCTAGGCCGGCCTTGCCGGCTCTGGCCTAAACCATTACCGATGGTTAAGTTAGCTTCTTAATATTTTCTCAATTTAATTCTGGCCTTAAGTCGGTCTTGCCGGCTCTAAAGATAACCATTATAGACGCTTATTGTAGATTCTTATTTACTTGTGGCGCTAGGCCGGCTTTGCCGGCTCTGGCCTCAGCTATTAACGACAGTTAAGTTAGCTACTTATATTTTCTCAATTTACTTCTGGCATTAGGTCGGTCTTGCCGGCTCCGAAGATAACCATTATATATACTTCTTTTAGGTTCTTTATTTACTTGTGGAACTAGGTCGGCCTTGCCCGCTCTGGCTTCAGCTATTACCGTCAGTTAAGTTAGCTTCTTTTATTTTCTTAATTTACTTCTGGCCTTAGGCCGGTCTGGCCGGCTCCGAAGATAACCACTACAGACACTTAGTTTAGGTTCTTTATTTACTTGAGACCCTAGGCCGGCCTTGCCGGCTCTGACCTAAACCATTACCGATGGTTAAGTTAGTTTCTTAATATTTTCTCAATTTACTTCTGGCCTAAGGCCGGTCTGGCCGGCTCCGAAGATAACCATTACAGACACTTAGTTTAGGTTCTTTATTTACTTGTGGCCCTAGGCCAGTCTTGCCGGATCTGGTTTAAGCCATTACCGATGGTTAAGTTAGCTTCTTATATTTTCTCAATTTACTTCTGGCATTAGGTTGGTCTTGCCGGCTCCGAAGATAACCATTATAGACACTTCTTTTAGGTTCTTTATTTACTTGTGGAACTAGGCCGGCCTTGCCCGCTCTGGCTTCAGCCATTACCGTCAGTTAAGTTAGCTTCTTTTATTTTCTTAATTTACTTCTGGCCTTAGGCCGGTCTTGCCGGCTCCGAAGATAGCCATTACAGACACTTAGTTAAGTTAGTTTCTTTATTCTGTTCTTTATTTTCTGCAGCTTTAGCCGGCTTCGCCGGCTCCGACGTTACCTATTACCAACGATTAGGTTAGGTTCTTTATTTATTTTCGGCCTTAGGCCAACCTTGCCGGCTCTGGGGTTATTCATTACCGACGGTTAAGTTAATTTCTTTATTTTTTTCATTCTAGTTCTAGGCCGGTCTTGCTTTTTCTGGAGTTAGTCATTACCGCCAGTTAGGTTAGGTTCTTTATTTATTTTCCGCCCTAGACCGGCCTTGCGGCATTACTGATGCTTAGGTTAGGTTCTTTATTTACTTGCTCCTTAGCAGGCCTTGTCGGCTCTGGCTGTAGCCATTACCATTGTATTGTATTGTATTGTACTTAGGGGTCTATTGGCTTCTAAGCCTTACAGAACTGCGACCAGTGTTGATCTTTTGTTCATAACCCTACTCGTATTTATGTTCTCAGGAATTCAATCTTGCCAGCGAAGTATAGAATGTCCCTGAGAAGTTTACTTTTCACTTCTTCAGGTGTCAATTGAGCCTGTACCAAGTGTTTCAGCCTAAGTCGAGCTAATGCATCGCAATTGCAGAGAATGTGTTCGGCGGATTCAATCTCCGATTCACAGAGTCTGCATATGTCACTATCCTCCATCCCAGTTTCTTTAGGTGACGCCATTACCATTAAGCCGGCCTTGCCGGCTCTGGCCTTAACCATTACCGACAGTTAAGTTAGCTTCTTAATAATTTTTCAATTTACTTCTGGTCTTAGGTCGGTCTTGCCGGTCCGAAGATAACCATTACAGACACTTAGTTTAGGTTCTTTATTTATTTGTCACTCTAGGCCGACCTTGCCGGCTCTGGCCTCAGTCATCACCGATGGTTAAGTTAGCTTCTTATATTTTCTCAACTTACTAGGGTAGTTCTAAAGTTACATTATGTTTTCATTACAACGTCGATGGCTTATAAATAGTTACACGGTTACACCATTACAATCGATGCAAACATCATTATAAAGCACTATATCTATTACAATAAGTCATTTCTATCTGTTGGAAAATCTGACTATTAGGTAAAATAATTATTAGATTAAGTAAGAATTAAGTACCCGTGTTTTATAAAATTGTTCCTAGAGATGGTATCAAAAACGTTTAAGCCCTTTGAAAAAAAAATTTAATCCGACATTAACAAAATTTTAATTTACTTACTCCGAAATTTAATTAAAAGGGTGTATTTAAAAAAATATATATTTAGTGTAGAATTAAAGGAGCATTTTAATTTGACTATTAAGCATCACAATTGCTAAATACATAATAGCTGTTTGCAGACGTAAAAAGAAGCAATTACTTTTCCTTTTCAGTTTCAAGATCGGATTAAGAGATCTGATAAATTGGTAGTTTCCCTTTTGTTTTGTTTTAAGGGTGAAAAAAAATAAAAGAGATTTTAATCGACGTCATCAATTTTAAAATACTCGCGAATATTTTCTACTTCATCTATGCACTTTTACGCGAAAATTTCTCTCGACATATTCTTCGAGTATTAAAAAGTAATAATTAAATTTTTTTGTTCCTCAAAGAAAGAATGAAATTTCTCGTTTTGTGAGGCTTTTACAAAAGGACCTCGACTAATACAAATTGTTCTTTGCCGTGTGACAAAATTAAAGTGAAACAAGAATTATAATTACGCAAACATTCGACGATTATAATATTCACCCTAATGTCACTTTATGAACTCGTAATTCAATTTCAAATGAATGCCAACGACTAATTTTTGTAAATGGCTTCTGCTTTATTTTGATTAGATTTTAATAAATTATATTTCAAACATTTTTATAATTGATCCGTTCCCCTTTAAATTCAACTAGAAATGGACCAAAACCTTTCGCAATCGTTCAGAAATGGATAAAATAGACGAAAATTTAAATAAAATAATTTTTAAGTTGTAGATCATCAGATAGTTCCAAAGTTATTTACAATAATTCAGTTCCGAGTTTTCTAAAACATAGACAGACCTAGAGGACTACAGAACCAGAACTAGAGAACTTAGTTATATCAACAACGTCAGAGAGCTCTAACCGAAAGATTTGAGAGGGTATAGAACATCCAGGACAACTCCATGATGAAAGAATTGTTAAAATGGCATGAAAGGGAGCGCTGGCTGGCATGAAGCGTTATGGAGCCTATTACTCCGATGAACGGACAATATTTCTAAAAATGAGAGTCAGTTATTCAATAGGCCTAAAGAATGACGTAGAGGTAATTAGATTAGGTTCTATTTTCTAAGCTTTATTTTCTGCAGCTTTGACCGGCTTCGCCGGCTTCGACGTTACCCATTACCGACGATTAGGTTAGGTTCTTTATTTATTTCCGGCCTTAAGCCAGCCTTGCCGGCTCTAGGGTTAGTCATTATCGACGGTTAAGTTAATTTCTTTATTTTTTCATTCTAGTTCTAGGCCGGTCTTGCTTTTTCCGGACTTAATCATTACCGACGGTTATAGGTTAGGTTCTTTATTTATTTCCCGCCCTAGGCCGGCCTTGCGGCTCTGGGGTTAGCCATTACCGATGGTTAAGTTAGTTTTTATAATTTTTTCATTACTTGCTTCTGATCATAGGCCGGTCTTGCCCTCTCCGGCGTTAGCCATTACCGGCGGTTAGGTTAGGTTCTTTATTTATTTCCGGCCCTAGACAGACCTTGTCCGCTCTGGCGTTAGTCATTACCGACGGTTAAGTTAATTTCTTTATTCTGTTCTTTATTTACTGCAGCTTTGGCCGCTTTTGCCGGCTCCGGCGTTAGCCATTATCGACGATTAGGTTAGGTTCTTTATTTATTTTGGGTCTTAGGCCGGCGTTGCCGGCTCTGTGGTTAGTCTTTACCGACGGTGAAGTTAGTTTCTTTAATTTTTTCATTACTTGCTTTTGGTCCTAGGCCGGTCTTGCCCTCTTCGGAGGTATCTCTATTTACTTTTGGTGTTAGGCCGGTCTTGCCGGTTTCGAAGTTTTCATTACCGCCAGCTCTGGCGGTAGCCATTACCATTAGGCAGGCCTTGTCCGCTCTGGCGTTAGTCAGACGCTTAGTTTAGGTTCTTTATTTACTTCTGGATGTAGGCCGACTTTTCTGGCTCTGACCTCAGCCATTATCGAAGATCAAGTTAGCTTCTTAATATTTTCTCTACTTACTATTGGTGTTAGGCCGATCTTACCGGTTCCAAAGTTTCATTACCAATGCTTAGGTTAGGTACTTTATTTACTTCCGGCCATAGGCAGGCCTTGTCCGCTCTGGCGTTAGTCAGACGCTTAGTTTAGGTTCTTTATTTACTTCTGTACATAGGCCGGCTTCTCCGACTCTGGTCTCAGCATTATCGACGGTTAAGTTAGCTTCTTAATATGTTCTCTATTTACTATTGGTGGTAGGCCGGTCTTGCCGGTCTTGCCGGCTCTTCGGCTCTTCGGTAAGTTTCATTACTGATGCTTAGGTTAGGTTCCTTATTTACTTCAGGCCTTAGGCCGGCCTTGCCGGTTGTAGTGTCAGCTATTACCGACGATCAAGTTAGCTTCCTAAACTTTACTTTAATTGCTTTTGGCTCTAGGTCGGCCCTGCCGGCTCAAGCGTTAGTCATTGTCATTACCGACGGTTAGGTTAGGTTCTTTATTATTTTCTTTATTTACTTCAGCTGTAAGCCGGCCTCACATAGAAAACAGTGCACCACAATGTTCAGAATATAAAAAAAAGTTTCCTTCAAGGCTACCTACAATAAAATTTGAAGAATAAATGCGTAATACATCTTTAGAAACACGAGAACGAGAGAAGCTCTCTTCGGATTAAATTAATGTATTTTAAAGTACACTGTCACTATATTATGAACTCGTAATTCAATTTCAAAGGAATGGCGCAATGCCTAATTTTTTTAAATGGCTTCTGTTTTATTTTGATTGGATTTTAATAAATTATATTAATTATTCAAAGTAGAAATAGTGTAAAATTCATCGGTCTCGTTCAAAAACAGATAAAATCCATAAAAATATTTCAATAACGCGATTTGGTTTGTTGTAGAAGCAATTACATGATAATAGTAGAGAGCGAGTCGAGCTTTGATTTTTAGTAGCGAATTATTTATTTGTACGTAAATCGTGTTTTGTACAAATTTATAATTACGCCATATATTAAATTAAGCTAATTCACAGTGAGACACAATGGCAAGCTGTGTTTGTAAAATTTTCAAAGGTAATTAATAGGATAACAAAGAACAATTAACAACGTCGCATACTCGAATGTCATTTGAAATGTAAATGTAATAGAAAAAAAAGTATTTAAAAACAACAATAAACTATGAAAAAGTATAGCCATCTACATCTACATTCATTAATCAAGATAAAGCAAGAGCTCACTTATAAAAATTTGCTTATATCACAAAAAGCTTTGCCGAACACCGACGATGGCAAAAAATGTGTGGTGATCACGACTACAGCAGAGAGTAGTAGATATAGCTGGTCTAACAAACCGTAAAAAATTGCACGTCAAAGGCAACCATCTTTCTTTCACTTAAAAGGATAAAAGGGCCAAAAGCTGCAAGATATATCACAATTGACAAATTCCTCTCACAGATTCCGGTGGTTTTTGGTCATTGACAGCTATTCAAGAGATTTACAGCTGAAAACCAAGTGGAATGTACGTTTTAACCACTTATGATGGTCAGCTAAAAGAAAATGCTGTATGTGAAATTGAATAAAATTAAGCCATCGGAAAAAAATTCCTAAACGTATAACGTGCTCAAAACAGACCTATAATTTCTCACTTTATAACGAAAAATTCAAATGAAAACAGTCGCCTTTTTTTCTATTAATATTTTTTTTATTTTCACTACGTTTTAGCAACTTTTTGTTTCACAAACTATACATTGATCCATGTAACTTTTTAGGCTTTTAAGAATAATTTAAAAGAGTACGTCCTAAGATTAAGGCGAAGTCGTTCGTATGAACAGCATTATATAGATAAGAGGAGCCAAAACAAGCCATAGAAAAATTATACAAGACGAGGTAAACCTCAATTGTTCTGCAACATCAAGCACACAGTTCAAGTACAAGACAAGTTACCGCAGAGCCCGGAAATTATTACGTCAGGTTGTAAACTACCAACTGAAGTTACTGTAGTCTATCATCCATATTAAATTACATAATCTGAAAACAGTACAACGAACACGACCTACATATTTCATACAGGATGTTTTGGAATTTTATATGAAATTGTTAGTGGGCGCTGACTGGAGTTTTCTAAATGATGAAAATACACGAAAATTACATTCGTTGTATAAAAAAGTGTTTATTTAACAAAAATGTCTAAAATGACCTCCTTAAAGAACATTATAGCTCTGATATTTGTAATTTAAACTCATTTACTTCACTGATAAGGCAATGACACTTAAACAAAGTGCCGTTTAGCATGGCGAATTTTAACATCTAAAAAACAGTTTTATTTAAAGGAAAGCACCCCAAGTATATACACCAGATGAAAACATTTTAACTGGAAATTTCTTTTTCTTTTTATTTCTTTGCATTCTGGATTATACAGGTTGTTTCTAAAAACACTTCCTAACATGGGGATTTCATGTTGAAGTCGGCTATTTGTAGAGTTACAGAAAATTTTGCCCTTTTAATACCATTTCCATGATATGACATAATACATCAAAAGAGTCATTTTAAATCATTTTCTTTCACTTGATGAACTTTCTAACGTTGCAAATAACCGATAAGCTCGTGTTACGAATTAGCTAGTGAAAACTAAAGAAAATGGTCCCTGGATTATTACTAATTATAAGGTCTAAAAAAAAATTTTACCCTCTGCACACATCATTTCCATGATATGACTTAAAACACCCAAAGTGCAATTATCAATCATTTTCTTCCACTTAACGAACTCTCTAACTTTGAAAATAACCGATATGCCCACGTCGAGCAGTAGTTCAAAAATACAGAAGAAAATTATCCCAAGATTATAAGATTATGACTAATTAAGGTCTAAAAAGAAATTTTATCCTCTCCACCCTGAAGACTTCAAACATAAAAAAATGTCATTTTTATTAATTTTCTTCTACTTAATGAACTTTGAAAATAACCGATATGTCCACGTCAAGCTCAAAAAAACAGAAGAAAATTGTCCGAAGATTATAAGATTATGACCATTAAGGGTCTTACAAGAAATGTTATCCTCTACACGCTATGATATGACTTAATACATAAAAAATGTCATTTTCAATCATTTTCTTCCACTTAATGAACTTTGAAAATAATCGATATGCCCACGTCGAGCAGTAGTTCAAAAAAACAGAAGAAATTTGTCCGAAGATTAGAAGATTATGACTAATAAAGGTCTTAAAAAAAATTTATGCTCTCCACGCTATGATATGACTTAATACATAACAAATGTAATTTTCAATCATTTTCTTCCACTTAATGAACTTTAAAAATAACTGATATGCCCACGTCGAGAATTAGTTCAAAAATATAGAAGAAAATTATCGCAAGATTATAAGATTATGACTAATTGAGGTCTTAGAAAAAATTTATCCTCTCCACACTACGATATGACTTAATACATAAAAAATGTCATTTTCAATCATTTTCTTCCACTTAATGAACTTTGAAAATAATCGATATGCCCACGTCGAGCAGTAGTTCAAAAAAACAGAAGAAATTTGTCCGAAGATTAGAAGATTATGACTAATAAAGGTCTTAAAAAAAATTTATGCTCTCCACGCTATGATATGACTTAATATATAACAAATGTAATTTTCAATCATTTTCTTCCACTTAATGAACTTTAAAAATAACTGATATGCCCACTTCGAGAATTAGTTCAAAAATACAGAAGAAAATTATTGCAAGATTATAAGATTATGACTAATTGAGGTCTTAGAAGAAATGTTATCCTCTCCACACTACGATATGACTTAATACATAAAAAATGTCTTTTTCAATCATTTTCTTCCACTTAATGAACTTTGAAAATAATCGATATGCCCACGTCGAGCAGTAGTTCAAAAAAAAAGAAGAAAATTATCCCAAGATTATAAGATAATGACTAATTAAAGTCTAAAAAGAAGTCTTATCCTCTCCACGCTATGATATGACTTCAAACATCAAAAGTGTAATTTTTATTCATTTTCTTCCACACAATAAACTTTGAAAATAACCGATATGCCCACGTTGAGCAGTAGTTCAAAAATACAGAAGAAAATTGTTCCAAGATTATGACTAATTAAGGTCTTAAAAGAAATTTTATCCTCTCCACACTATGATTTGACTTCAAACATCAAAAATGTTATTTTCAATCACTTTTTTCCACTTTAACGAACTCTCAAACTTTGCAAATAACCGAGATCCTCATATCATCCGAATTTCCACAAGCCAACTTAGTAATTTTGTGCAAAAAAAATAAAGTCCCCATGAAAAATGAAAAGTTGAACGTCGCGACGCCTAGCGTAGATGTGATAAAATGTCAAGATTAGTATCGTTTGATAGCTCTTTTGACCTTTTAAAAGTTTCCCCAATAATTGTTTTTTAAAAGTAAACCATTTTCCAACTACAGTCGAAAAACTAAATTGCTAATTTTCAGTTTTTTGCTTCATCTCGTCGGTAACCAGTTTGAATTTTGAAATTTTCAAGTATAAGCTTATAAAAAAATGTAGCTTGTTCTAATCAAACCACTCTCGTAACTCTTACCGTTTCCCAGATCCTAATCTTGGTGCCACTGGTGCCACTTAAAAAAATCACTCTGTATAGATATGTATCTACATCTACATGCTTTAGCTGTGACTGAAAAAGAACAGAGTAGGTATGCTTCGAATTTAAGAAAAGAGCAAAACGTATTTTTTTTGTTTTATAAGCCTACTATAAATATTGCGACATCGACAGAAGCTCACAGAGCGTCTCTGAAAATTTAGAATCGATAAACTAATGTAAAAATGAACATAATCTGTCGCTTACGTATCTCGCGAGTTTGAAAAAAGTCGAAGATCTGTTCGAGTATAGCAAGCATTATGAAAAATAAATGGAAGCTTGTAAAATCTTTTAAAAGTATAAATAAATAAAGAATTGCTTTCAGTTGTAAACAAGAAACGTTATGGTGATAAAAACTATTTTCAAATCGTATTACTTATCAATCTTTAGCCTTTTCCAAGTGAAGTTTTTTAGTGTGTGATCGATGAAGAAATATCAAGTCGTGCGCGCTCTGTAAATTTCTTATTCGAATAACATTTTAACCAAAAGGAGCTTTAAAAACCTTCATAGAATATGCTATGGCTAAAAGTTTGTTTTTCTAAGTAGATCGTTAGCGAGATGAATGTTACGATAGTTTTTAGAAAGTTATACCAACTCTAATTGTCGAGGAACATCTTCTAGTTTAATAGGTAAAGTTGCTTAAACATGCTTTTAGTCAAGTTATTTCCCTAATAAAGTTTTTTGGCTTTTACACGACCCCAAGTTAGAGTTTGAAGAAACCGCACGAAATTACGGGCTGTTCGCTTTTAATGTCATTCGACATAACCGTTACTCGATAAACGTAAAAAAGTCGACAATTTTAACTCCCTCATCGGTCCCTCCGTTAACTAACTATAACTTCGCATGAGAACCAAATCGATAACCGTTATTTTCAAGTAACTTTCAAGTTCTTACCTGAACAATATCTCCGTGATTTTGTCCGTTGGCAGTGAAGGTGAGGTGGCATAAAAAAGGCAGTCTTGTTTCGATAGGTTTGCTGACATGTAAATCGTAAGTTTTTCCAATATCTCCGTAATACGTTCTGTTGCACACTGAAACAAAAAGAAAAATTTATTATTGTGTCCCTTTAAACCGCAGTGCATAGTTCGACTTGCAATATTTTTATTAAATTTATCCTTTGGAAAAGGTCGTATTTCTATTGTTGGAACGTTTCTCTCCATTGAGAAACGCTGAAGCAATAAATCGTCTTTCAGATGGGATTAAAGTAAAATTAGGAAGTTAATGCCGGTTAAAGTGCAATCAACGATCAAATTAATTGGTAGTGTAGTTGTTTGTTGCAACAAATTGCACCGCCGTCTACAATAAAACCAAATAAAATTGCACACAGTGTGCTTTGCATATTACATTTGATTTTATCAAAACTATACTTAATTTGTAAATTATCATATCGCAGTAGTACCGCAAGTTACCCTTGAATAGATAATATATTCTATTCGTGTTTGGTGTACCAATTAGATTTATTATGAAGGAGAAGCTGTTACAGAAACTAGTTCAACGAGTAAATTAATGTCTGTTGTTGGCAATAAAGGTTTTGTCCCTAAAATTACAAAATACAGCTCTAAAAAGTGTGAAATTGCGTCTTTCTGCACAGTTATTAATAAACGTCTTTTTCGAAAGCATTAAAACTGTTTAATCTAACCCCTTCAGCCATTCAGTTCAGCAATAAATATTTTTTTGTGATTTAATTAAAAATTAATTTTTTCCTTTGACTGTTGTAGATAAGGTAATTTTACTGATTTGTTACGAAACATCTGCGATGCAATGTCACAAAGATTAATCAGATATGTTCCTAAAATATTAACTCAACTACACGAGCACTTATACACTACGAAAAAGTAAAATGTTTTATATTTTAGGTCGTAAGTGACATTATAAGTCAAAAGAATTATGCTGTGCTCTCACGATGACATTGATGTCATGACACTGCAGTCATAAAGTACCATGACACGGGTAATTTATGGATTATCTATTTCAAATATTGTTTTGACAATGACACTACTAAACATTTAGTATCATGGCATTAATGTCAGTATGAGAACGGACCTTTACTGTGTAGATGCCGTGACAGCAGTGTCGCAACAGTATTAATATCATCAGAAGTCAACTACGCGAGCACTTACACTGCGAAAAAGTAAATTTTGTTACAGTTTAAGTCATTATATGATATTATAAAGCAAAAGAATTATGCTGCGTTTTTACAATGACACTACTGTCATAAAGTACCATGACAAGTGTCCTCTATGAATTTTTCTTTTTCAAAAATTGTTTTGACAATAAAACTACTAAACATTTAGTATCATGCCATTAATGTCAATATGAGAACGGGACTTTACTGTGTAGATCCATGACATCAGTGCCGTAACAGTAATCATTTCGTCAGAACTCAACTACACGAGCATTTACACTGCGAAAATGTAAATTTTGCTATATTTTGAGCCATAATGTGATGTTATAAGTCAAAAGAATTATGCTGCGTTCTGACGATGACACTGATGTCATGAAACTACTGCCATAAAGTACCATGACAAGGGTCATCTATGGATTTTTCTTTTTCAAAAATTGTTTTAACAATAAAACTACTAAACATTTAGTATCATGCCACTAATGTCAATATGAGAACGGGACTCTACTGTGTAGATCCATGACATCAGTGTTGTAACAGTAATCATATCGTCAGAACTCAACTACACGAGCACTTATACTGCGAAAATGTAAATTTTGCTATATTTTGAGTCATTATGTGATGTTATAAGTCAAAAGAATTATGCTGCGTTCTTACGATGACACTGATGTCATGACACTACTATCATAAAGTACCATGACAAGGGTCATCTATGGATTCTTCTTTTTCAAAAATTGTTTTAACAATAAAACTACTAAACATTTAGTATCATGCCATTAATGTCAATATGAGAACGGGACTCTACTGTGTAGATCCATGACATCAGTGTCGTAACAGTATTCATATCGTCAGAACTCAACTACACGAGCACTTATACTGCGAAAATGTAAATTTTGCTATATTTTGAGTCATTATGTGATGTTATAAGTCAAAAGAATTATGCTGCGTTCTTACGATGACACTGATGTCATGACACTACTATCATAAAGTACCATGACAAGGGTCATCTATGGATTTTTCTTTTTCAAAAATTGTTTTAACAATAAAACTACTAAACATTTAGTATCATGCCATTAATGTCAATATGAGAACGGGACTCTACTGTGTAGATCCATGACATCAGTGTCGTAACAGTATTCATATCGTCAGAACTCAACTACACGAGCACTTATACTGCGAAAATGTAAATTTTGCTATATTTTGAGTCATTATGTGATGTTATAAGTCAAAAGAATTATGCTGCGTTCTTACGATGACACTGATGTCATGACACTACTGTCATAAAAGACCGTGACAACGGTCATTTATGGATTAGCTTTTTCCAAAAATTGTTTTGACAATGACACAACTAAACATGTAGTGTCATGTCATTAATGTTAGCATTAGAACGAGCCTTTACTGTGTAGATGCCATGACAGCAGTGTCGTGACAGTATTAATATCGCCAGAACTCAACTACACGAGCACTTACACTGCGAAAAAGTAAAATATTTTATGTTTTGAGTCATTAGTGACTTAAAATATTATACCCTCAAGTTTTCGCGATTGTCTAGGAAGTCTACTAAAGTTAATTGCAGAGCAAGACTCCTCGATACGTCAGTGTCATGAATAATTCTGAATTTGACATTGAAATTTTCCCAAAAATAATTAAACAATTAGAAAATTACAAAAACATGATTTTACATGTTAAAGTTGTAGTCATCACCCTGTATATCGGCTCTAAAAAACGTAGCCACGTATAAATGCTATACAAAAGTGACTCCATGTCTAATCTGAAAGGAAAGAGACACTTATTGGATAAGACATGATTTTAAACGTGGGTTTGTTGTACGTTGTACCTCTAGAAGAAAAAAGAGATCGATAACTATAACATATGCAAACGCTTCATTTTTTAAATTGCATACTCTTATTCTCTTGTAACATTTTAAGCAAACCATTGTCTCTTGTAATAAAAATTAGAACAATATATCACAATAATTATTATTTTTAAACGAGCATCGGTGTGATTCAGAACGACATAATAAACATTATCCTATTGAGAACTATATGCCACTTGCATATGCTATTCGCGCGTAAATATCCTCTTATGTCACTTGTAAACTCATTAGAGAAACGGTATATTCAGTATGTAAAGCATTTCTACTCTGGTTATAAATCACACCTTGATTAGTTTCAAACGTGTGAGATAATATATGGCACTTAAGTAACGCCGCTTTAAATCATTTGTCTGAAAGATAATTAAAAAAATATGGCAAAAGAGTGTGCCTTTTTTATATGCGAGCAGACTTTCTCTAGCAGCGTAAAATTGAGCATTAATCAAAAAACCCTATAGCAATTAAAATCTCCTTAATTGTAGCCATTGATCCCACAAACTTTACAGCGAATAATACTATTTTAAATGATAGATTATCATTATGCTCGACTTAATCCAGATATGACGTGCTTAAAAGGACGTTTTTATACCCAAACGTCACGAGCTTAATTTATGTTTGCTCGAGCAGTTTAATCTTCGAGAGATGCGTGTGTGTGTACGTATCCTCTCGAATATTCGCTCTATAAGGATAACCTTTTAACAAATAAATGTTTGTACAATGTCTAATGAGAGCCTTTCTAAAATTTTCTCCGGGATCATCTCGGCGTTAATAAAATGAAATTTTGATGGAAAATTTTAAGCGCGCCCCTAATTTGAGATTTTCTACAATAATTAGGAGTATATTCGCTAAAGTTACAAGTGAAGCTTTTTTAAGGACATATTTTAACGAATTGAAGGACTTTTAATTTATTTTCTGAAAGCCGATTACTTAGTTCACTAACTTAGTATTGTCATGCCAATAGCTTTGAACTCTTCCAAACCCAATTTATTTGAAAAGTTAAGGAAGAAATGGAATTCTCAGTATTTATTATCGTTTGAGTAGTTTTTGACAAACGAAAAGAAGCGGAGAACATTTTTATTTATTTTTATTGAAAATTATTATCGCAATAAAATACCGATCGGTATCGGACTTATGTCTTTTTGAGCATTTAATGTACTGATTTTCCAAAAGACTGCGGGAAAATTTCGTACAAGAAAAACTATAGAAAAAGCAAATGACATAAAATTATAATTAACAATTAGATCACCGAAAAAGTCATTTCTATCTGTGACACTAGATAGTAGTAGTATCATGACATTAAACGTCGCAATAATGTCAACGCGTCTATCGTTTACACAGCAAAACAAAAGTAAAACATTTGACATTTTGTGTCATTATTGTTACAATATCTGTCAAACAAATTACAGTAAAAATGTCAAGACATCAGTGTCTTAATATTAGTGTATTCATTACAGCAGCCCTTTAGTGTCATGACGTTAGGAGACAAACTACACGAATTCTTACGATGACACTGACGCTATGATACTGACATCATGACACTGATGTTACGACACTTGTATCTACACGACAGTAGTGCCGTTACATCAGTATCATCGTGAAAACGGACCTAAACTACTCTAGTAGATTTACACTGTAAAAAAGTAAAATGTTTGACATTTTGGGTCAACACTGTAAAAAAAAATTATGCTGCATCTTACGATGACACTGATGTCATAAAACTGCTGTCATAACAGCCCAAGACATGGATCATTTATGGATTTACTTTTTCTAAAGTTTTTTAGACGATGACACTACTAAATGTTTAGCGTTGTCATCATGAGAACGGACCTTTTCTGTGTAGATGCCATGACAGCAGACTCAACTGAGCACTTCCTCTGCTAAAAAGTAAAATGTTTTATATTTTGATTCATTATTGTGAGATTGTGACATTATATGTTAAATAAATGAGCCTGCATTCTTACTCTGACACTGCTGCCATAAAATACCATGAGATAGGAAATTTATAAATTATTTTTTTCAAAAAGTTGTTTTGTGGATGATACTACTAATCATTTAGTATTATGGCTTTTATGTCAACATGAGAACAGGCCTTTACTGTGTAGATGCCATAACAGTAGTGTCGTAACAGTTTTAATATCGTCAGAACTCAACTACAAGAGCATTTACACTGCTAAAAAGTAAAACGTTTTATATTTTGAGTCATTATATGTGACATTAGAAGTAAAAAAAATTATGCTGCGGTCTTACTATGACACTGATGCCATGACACTGCTGTCATAAAGTACCATGACATGGGCCATTTATGAATTATTATTTTCAAAAGTTGTTTTGACGACGACACTACTAAATGTTAAGTATCATGGCACTAATGTCAAATTGAGAACGGGCCCTTACTGTGTAGATGCTATGACAGCAGTGCCGTAACAGTATTAATATTGTCAGAACACAACTACACGAGCGCTTATATTGCTAAAAAGTAAAATGTTTTATATTATGAGGGATTTTTGTGACGTTATATGTCAAAAAGTTTATGCTGCGTTCTTACGATGACACTGATGTTATTACACTACTGTCATAAAAGACCGTGACAACGGTCATTTTATAATAAATTATCTTTTTCAAAAGCTGTTTTGACGATGACACTACTGAAACATTTAGAGTGAGTCATGACATCAGTGCCATCATGAGAGCAGGGCTTTAGTGCGTAGCAGTTATGACAGCAGTGTCATCGTCAGAACGGGCGTAAACTACACTAGTACCATTGCACTAAAAAAGAAAAAAAATGTTTGACAGTTTTGATGAATACTGTGACATAACCTATCTAATAAATTATGCTGCGTTCTTACAATGACACTAATGAAACTGCTGTCATAAAGTACCATTGACGTGTGTCAAATAATTTAATTATATTAATTTTTTTGACATAAACTGTTATGATGATGACTTAAGTGATCGGTGTGTTATTATTGTGAAGTCTTGGTCTGAACTTAAACTTTACTTTATTGAACTTAACTTCAGATGAGCTTTTCTAAACTACACCAACCGACGCTTTCCCCTATGCGTCTATTTTAGGGCGTGTCCAAGACAAGTATGGATAGAAATTTTTAATTATTGATGTTTTAACCCACAACTACTAGATTTGAGCGATCTTTAGAATTAATTTTCTAAGCCAACGTTTTAAAATTAAATTTTAAAAAGGAACAATGGTTTTGTCTCGCGGTAAAGAATGACAAAAAATGCAAGTTACTAAGTAAAGTAATATCGAACACGCAATTTATCTTGCGTTTTGACACTTTCTACAGTGTAACGTAAATATTCATGAAAAACATCTTTATAACTTGGTTTCGAGGCTACATCAAAAAATATGTTTTATTAATATTAAATTACATGCAAGTAGCGGGATACATATAAATTTTAAAGTGTGTAAAAATGATTTCACTTCAAAATTCGGTTGTTAAGTATACTCGGGAGCAAAAACTTTTCTGCTAAATCAGTAAAAAGGCGAAAACTTTTATACTAAGAATAGTGGGAAATGACGGTGACGGTACTCGTATACCCCAATCTAGACGACCCTCAAGAGTAAATCTCGCAATTCTCGAGCGGATATCCGCGAATTGTCGCGGGTACCCGCCAATCCTGAATATGTTATAAAGACGTAAATTTTTGTAATTTCGCAAAAACGTAAATTGCATTAGCTATAAGCATAAAAGCGCCCACGTATTTTTTTTTCAACAAAAAAACCTAATGGACATTAAAGATCGAACGTCCATCACAGCCTCTGTGACACTTATACGAAGCTAGAGGTCAACCGACGAGGTCACTCTCTATTTCCTATCAAAAACATTTTCTATTGAAACTTACATAAAAAATTACACGAAAAATTTCTGTAATTATTAAATCTCCGACAAGGTGTTTTTATTCTCAACATAAAAATTGCTTTAAAAATATTTTTCGGAAGAAAAACGTTTGTATAGTATACACAGACAATATTATTCTTCCGACTTTTAAATTAACTACCCAAAAAGCTGGTAATTAAATTTGAGCAAATTTAATTTTAAAACAGAAAGGTTGCCTTTGAAAGGAGCAAAAATGCGAATAATGAAGCTATTGTGCAAACAAATTTTCTTTAATAAACTGTCCGTTTCCGTTTGATAAACGCCCTAGGTGAACTGTAAGCACTTTACTTGCTCAACATGTAAGAAAACGTTGTTCGGTTGTAAATTTATTGTCCAACAGGTAAAACTTATATTAATGCTTTTATGCAAGAGGTGCTTGTTGAGCGAAGAACTCCTATTTTGCCAGGCAACAAAAAGTCAAATAAGTCTTGTCGAATGAGAGCTCGTGCAGTTTAGCCGCTAGCGACCGTATGGAAATTGAAGAGTCAATAAATTGTAATACTTATCATTTTCTTCATTTTTTAGTAGACAATTCAGCAAGCTTGTTAACGCTAGAATTAAACATACAAACTAGAGCTTATCCAAAATAGTAACTTGGGATAGGGTTTCCCACCTCCTATTAATTAATCAACGTCCTAATCGTTTCTCGGTTCAGAGTCGTATGAGGCGTAGAATCAGTGATCGATGGAGGCCTCTAGTAAAAAAGTAAATGCCACCCCCTATTGGCCCGGCCTCATCTACACAATAAAAAACACACGGATCATCAGAAATGCGCAGTAAGATCCGAAAGAGACAGAGATAGAGAGAGTGGGAGAAGTAGGATAGGGGTTGTTTTAGAAAAATAGGGAGTGGAATAAAATAATGATTAGTGTACAGAGATGAGGAGTGGGGTGTTATCGTAGTTGTTACTATAATTGACATGTCACCATAGGGGCAAGGGTTATCTTTTGTGTAATTTCATTTCCTATGTCATGGGGTCATCTGTTATCCTATACAGGGTGATTTTTTTAAGTGGTACTAACATTGGGATCTCGGAAACCGTAAGAGTTACGAGGTTGGTTAAATTAGCAAAAAGTTGCATATTTTGATGATCTTTAAGAATCCGTTTTTAAAATTCCAAAATTCAAAATAGTTTCCGAGATAATGCAGCCGAATTGAAAATTGGCAATTTCGGTTTTCGACTGTAGTTTCAAAATGGCGTACTTTAGAAAAAAAATTCTAGGCAAAATTTTCAGGAGATCAAAAAAGCTATCAAACGATACCAAACTCGACTTTTAATCACATCGACGCTAAGCGTCGCGACGTTCAACTTTTCATTTTCTTATGGGGGACCTATCACTTTTTTAACAAATATGACTCAGTAGGCTTGTCTAAATTCGGATACCAAACGACAACATTCTATCTTGTACTTTTCTTTATTTTCACAACTTTTCAGATTATGTTATGTTACGTTATATTAATATTTTACTTAATTGTTATTTTTTACGATGAAATATACCGATTAAAACTTAGCTTTTAAATTTTAATTGAAAATTAAGTTGAGCTGGAAATAAAAATAAATCAAATTATTATTTATTAAATCTTAGTAAATGAAATTTTATTTCCTGATTAAATTATTTCTCTAAAACTTTAAAAACTAGGTTTTAGTCGTTATTTTTAATCGTAATAAATAACATAAAGTAAAATATTAACATTACGTAACATAACATAACCTGAAAAGTCGGGAAAATTAAGAAAAGTACAAGATAGAATGTTGTCATTTGGTATCCGAATTTAGACAAGCCTACTGTGTAATATTTGTTAAAAAAGTGATAGGTCCCCCATAAGAAAATAAAAAGTTGTACGTCGCGACGCCTAGCGTCGATGTGATAAAAAGTCGAGTTTGGTATCGTTTGATAGCTTTTTTGATCTCCTGAAAATTTTGCCCGAAAATATTTTTTCTAAAGTACGCCATTTTGAAATTACAGTCGAAAAATGAAATTGCCAATTTTCAGTTTTTCTGCGTTATCTCGGAAACCATTTTGAATTTTTGAATTTTCTAAACGGATTCTTAAAGATCATTAAAATATGCAACTTTTTGCTAATTTAACCAACCTCGTAACTCTTACGGTTTCCGAGATCCCAATGTTAGTACCACTTAAAAAAATCACCCTGTATGTCAACCCATCTGCCAATCCATCTGTCAATCGATCTGTCATCCAATATTTAATTTCATCTGTCATTAAATGTGTCATATCATCTGTCATCCCATCTGTCATCTCATCTCATAGATGAGTTTGATAGATAGGATGAGTGATAGAGGCGATTATTAGTGAAATGACAGAAGCGATTGACAGATGAGATAGAATAATATATGAGATTGATAGATGAGATAAATATCACAAAATATGAGACTAACAGATGAGATTGACAGATGATATTCATAGATAGAAGAAACAGAAACAGAAAGAGACGGGCAGAGAGAAGGTAGCGCGCGTTCATTATCTACTGGCAATAAAAAACGAGATAACGAGGTTCTATGTGCAAGAGAAATGAGGAGTGGGGTAAGTGGAATAAAAAATGGTTTAGAGAGATGGGGAGTGGAGTAATCTGTCATCATAGTTACTATTATGTCAAATATAGTTTTCTTAATTAATCTGTCACCATGGGGGGAGGGGTTATCTGTCGTGCTATGTCATTTCCTATGTCATGGGGGTCATCTGTCACCCTATCGGTCAATCAATATGTCAATACATCTGCTAAGCCATCTGTCATCCAATATGTAATTTCATCTGTCATTACATGTGTCATATCATCTGTCTTCTCACTTGTCAAACCATCTCATAGATGAGTTTGACATATGGATAAATGACAGAGGCGATTGTTAGTTAAACGACAGAAGAGATTGACAGATGAGATGGAATAATACATGAGATTGATATAATAATGAATGACATAATATGAAACTGACAGATGAGATTGACAGACGATATTCATAGATAGAAAAGGCACAAAGAGACAGAGACCTACAGAGAGAAGGTAGCGAAATATTACAGTTTGAGATCAAAATTTCAAATTTCTACCCAACCTGTTGAGAGTACTATAAAGTTCTTGATTAATTTAGCTCGATATTAAATTATTTAACATAGAACTTTTGATTTTCCTTTCTAATTAATAATAAATTCAGGTTGGCCAAGAACAGCTGTAAACAGGTCAAATTAATTTCAATTCAACAACAAAAGTTTATAGTACTAGCTGTTATAATCAGAAATTTTCAAAATCAAATTCATTACCATAAAGAATGTCAAACACATAAAATAGTCAATTAGCAATGTTTCATCACGTGAGCCGTGAAAAGCCTTAAATGTCTTGTTAACAAATCTCTGACATTGGTAAGTACTACGTGATCGTTAGTTTGAGCATTTACTTTGAATAATCTGATTAATTAACATTCGGGTGGCCCTTTCCACTAATCCATCTTAAAGGAAACACCTTACATGCCACTATTATACAATTACTGCGAAGAAATAATTATTGAAAGTAGAAATGAAAGCAATTAAAATTAGAAAACCACTTTAAAGGTTCATTTTAAGGGGTGGACAAGACGTCTACCGTCTTGGATCCACTTGACCGTGAGAGCATTTTGCGGTAACAGCCTGTGAGATTTAGAACACCTAGGGACGTCTCTTTTTAGACGTCGACCTGGCGATTACAATTTATGAAGTAAAAGTTTACTATTTTTCAATCCTCTAAGAGTCGGTTCTTTGAGCTTCGGTTAAAATACTGTTTAACTAATCAGGCTACAAATCAACAAATTCAATGATGCCGAGAAGATCAGGTTAAATTTGATACGGAAAACGCCTATACTTGTAACCACGTTTAGCTCTAACCAGTCCTTAACCGAGACTCAAAGTACCGGCCCTAAGTCTTCTTTTAATTTTCTTTATCCTGTAGTTTGACATACTGTCGCCTTTCAACCTCTCTACGAGTGCCCAAACCACACTAGCGCTTTATTTTTAATTTTACTTATAATTCTACTGAGGGTCAGTATTATAAGCGAGTTGAAACTGAACGTACTGTTAAAACTTAACCTAAGGTTAGTTGTCATTTTAGTTTGACGTAATTGGACAAAATAGTGAAATTGACGTTTATTTATAACTTCAACCTGTGGTTGAGTTAACCTTCGGTTAACTAGGCTTTATAATACTGGGCCTGAATCTGAGTCGTGTATTTGGACAGCTGACTGTGCGTCGAAGGGCACTTTAAGCCTTTAACCTAAACTAACCTTTGATTAGTTAAATTTTTAACAAAACGAGAAAGTTTTACATTAAATTTGGTATGCAGGTAGCAACAACATTAAAGTTATAAAAAATTCAAAAATAAAAACAAAAGTTTCTTGCAAATGAACTTACAAAGTAGGTCTTGCTTTTTAAAATAAGTCTCTTAAAATGTACAATGTAATAATAATACACAGAATATCTTATTCTTTTCTTCTGAAAAAAAAAGGTTCTATTCGACAACGCCGTATTTTCTAAATCGCAAGATTTAAAAATAACGTGTATTTTGCATATTAAAACATGTCTGCATATCTTATATAAGACTTTTCTTACATATTTTCTCCATGCTATTTTACATAATATTGCCTAAAAGGAAATTTAAAAATTGCAATACCTGAATAAACTATTGTGAATAGATCCATTGTAAAAGAAATGTTAAATTTCTATAGTTGCGAGTTCCTCAATAATGTTTTGAAAAATTTAAATTTAAAGGAATCGAAAAAATTATATTAAAAAACTCTGATGTGGCCAAAACCGGACTATTGCGTGCGTATTAAAGTTGTTTTTGCTTAAAAATTGCTTCAATTTTTAAGCAATTTAAAAAAAAACGTTTAGGTTAGGACGAAAGCCCTATATTTTGGCTCTACAATACCGTTTTGAAATTTTTATAATAATGATCATAAACGCGCGCTAGAGAGCTACCTTCTATCTAGGGCTTCGCGCGAGAGTTTCGCATGCTCGCCTCGCATCTTGCAACTTTTTGCGCGGCAAGAGTAAGATGCATGCGAGACTCTCGCATGAAGCCCTACTTCTTTCTGTCTGTTCATGCCTCTTCAGTCTATGAATATCATCTGTCGATCTCATCTGTCAGTCTAGTTAAATGTCATATCGTCTCATCTGTCATCTCAATGTGTGTTAGTCTTATCTGTCAGACTCATCTGTCATCTCATCCTATCTGTCAAACTCATCTGTGAGATGAAATGACATATGAAATAGTTTGATGACAAATTTGATAACAGATGGTATGACAGATTGGATGACAGATGGAATAATAGTCAATGACAGATGAAATAACAGATTGGTTGACAGATGGATTGGCAGATGAGACGACATGATTATGATTCCCCTGACATAGGAAGTAGCAGATCAAATTTGGAATAATATACGACCCCTCCCTAGTGACAAATTAACATATAACATTATAGTAACTATGGTGGCATATTACCCCCAATCTCCATCTCTCTAAGCCAATCTCTGAAATGACATAAGGGATGACTTATAAAAAGCTATTTTTAAGCAATTTTGAAACAATTTTTAAAATCGTTTAGGTTTGAACGAAAACCCTATATTTTGGCTCTACAATACCGTTTTGAAATTTTTATAATAATAAACCATAAACGCGCGCTTAGCGCGCTACCTTTGTCTCTGCCTGTTCATGCCTCTTCAATCTATGAATATCATAATGTCAATCTAATTAAATGTCATATCGTCTCATTTGTCTTCTCAATATGTGTGTTAGTCTTATCTGTCAGTCTCATCTGTCAATATCATCTGTCATCTCGTCCTATCTGTCAAACTTATCGGTGTGATGAAATGACATACGAAATGATTTGATGAAGGGTTTAATAACAGATGGGATGACAGATTGGATGACAGATGGAATAACAGTCAATGACAGAGGCAACGACATATGTGATGAGAGATGTGTTGACAGATGGATTGGCAGATGAGACGACAGATAACTCCCCTGACATAAGAAATTACTGTTGAAATTGGGTATAACAGACGACGCCCACCCTATAGTGACAGATTACCCACAATCTCCATCTCTCTAAACCAATCTCTGAAATGACATAAGGGATGACTTATGAAAAAATAATTTTGAAACAATTTTAAAAATCGTTTAGGTTAGGACGTAAAAGTCCTATATTTGAGCTCTACAATACCGTTTTGAAATATTTATAATAATATACTATAAAAGCGCGCGTACGCGCGTTACCTTCTCTCTGTCTGTTCATGCCTCTTCAGTCTGTCAGTCTAATTAAATGTCATATCGTCTCATCTTACATCTCAATATGTGTGTTATTCTTATCTGTCAATATCATCTGTCATCTCATCCTATCTGTCAAACTCATCTGTAAGATGAAATGATATAATATGAAATTATTTGATGACAAATTTGATAACATATGGAATGACAGTCGATGACAGATGAAATGGCATATGGAATGACAGATGGATTGGCAGATGAGACGACAGATGACTCTCCTGACATAAGAAATGACAGATGAAATTTGACATAAGAGACGACCCCCACCCTATAGTGGCAGATTAACATTTGACATATAGTAGTAACAGATTACCCTCAATCTCTCTAAACCAATCTCTGGAATGACATAAGGGATGACAGATTGCTTGAAAGATCGAATGATAGTAACTCCACCTGACATATGGAATGACAGATGAACAGAGGCTCACATTGATATGATATTGACATATGACAAATGACCCCCGTGACAATGACAGAAGGTAGCTAAGGTGACAGTATGACATGACATAAAGGTCAAACTGTGGTGATCCTAACATTGACATATAGTAACTATGGTGACACATAGTAACTATGGTGACAGAAAACACCCCATTTCTCTAAACCAATCCTTATCCTACTTACCCCACTTTCTCTATCTTTTTCGGACCTTACTGCGCATTTCCGATGATCCATGTGTCTTTTATTGTGTTGATTATTACTGGCTAAGCTATAAGGAAGAGCGCTACGCCCGCGCCGTCCTGTCCCGAGTCCCCATCAGTTACTATTAAACTACGACAGCAACCGGTATGCGACTTTGGAGTCCTCATCAGTTACTATTAAACCACGACAGCTACCGGTATGCGACTTTGGCAAACTATTGCCAATAGTCAATTCTGAGATGTCACCAAAACACATTCCCATATTTCAATGTTATTTTGAAATATTAGTAAAATACACTAGCATTAGCCTCTAGAACCTTAATCGTAGACACCTGAAACTGTCTCTCTCTCTCTTTGATACTGACTTAAATAATTATTGAATACCTTGCATTTAAATAAAGCAGCCTCAGAAAGCATTTAGATTAAATTCGCGTCTATTTGAATTCTCACGATGAGATAACCACTTATTCGCATTTTAATATCCAATTTGATGTTTGTGCTGTAACAGTAAAGACCATAAATGCAAAATCTTTCATGAATATTGCAACAACGCTTAGAGCTTCACAACTTGAGTAATTACTTGACGCTAAACAGTGACTATTTGACAACAAATAGTTAAGTTTTAAAACATTATAGCGTTTTACTGGTTAAAACTTTTCCCTTTTTACCACAGCGGGTCTAGGAAGCCCCAAACAAATAAATAAGTAAAACCGCAATATTTCGTAGAGTTTTCTCCTCTTGTGAAATTTGTTGAATTTTAAGGGGTTTATTTTGGCAATAATTTATTCATTAGTTCGCTTTTAAATTATCTAAAAGCGTAGTTAACTAAATCGCCAGAAGCCAACCTTTTCCAGACCTAAATTTATCTAATTCCTGTAATTATTTTAAAATGTTATTAATTTTATATTTCAAAGTTTAATAATTAACTTTAGTAAATTACAGCACGTAATATAAAACCTAAAATAATTTTACTTCGAGAACTAATTCCAAATAAGTATAGTTTGTCTTAAAATAATTGGGTTTTACGACATTGAGTCCCAAGAGTTGCATAGTCGTCTCCTCTTAAACAGGAATTTTCACTTATTAAGATGCCAAGATCCACAATCACAAATATACAGGGTGTTCGGAAGGTTGGGTCTCGTCTGTACAAGTTATAATATAAATAAAATGAACGTAACTTCCACCATTGGGACACCCGGTATTTCTACCTATTAGAATAATTATTCTGATGCGGTAGGTAGGTAACTTCAAAGTAGGCATCTATTTCTATTTAGACGGTGCAATTTACAAAACACAAGGCACTTTAGTAAATTACAAAAACCTCAGTATATTTATCACACGAAACATTTTCTCTTACATGTGTGTGGTGTACGTACGTAGTATAAAAGAGTGTTGCATTGCGATACAATTTTGTGCCAATGCAGTTTGTTGTATTGAGATTAATGTTTCAAAATTATTACTCTACAACAGCATAACCGAAAAGTTGGCAAAGCTAAGCACTTATGATGGATAGCTCCAATAAAATTATCGATCGAATTTATTAACTAATAAAACAGATATTGTACAACAGTGTAGTTAGTAGGTGTCGGATGCTGAATCTATAACGCTGATGCAACGAAATGTTATATCAAATTACTACAGTTTAATTAGAAATTATTAATTAATAATGGCAAACTTATTCAATAAACAATTCAACGAAGATCCCTTTATTGCATGTATTTACCCATCAGGTGAAAATACAGGTAGGAGGAGAAATACGCAACAAAATAAGTTAAAACGAACAGCTAATTTGAAAGACATAATCAAAAGTTCGATTTTAAATTTAAGGTCGATGTGAACTAATTGAGAGTTTTATAGTAGCGATTTTACGTGTGAAATTATTCTACGTTTGTTTTTATTCCAATTCGACTTCTTGTCGTAACTGTCTGTTTTAAGTTCTTATTACTTGAATGTTTGTTTGTTTATCTTCATCTAAGAGGTTAGAAATGAATAATTGACTTGTGCCGAGCTGGTGCAGCTGGACTTGTGCCAGACCTCTTACTGACCCTGCCGGACTAGATATGTATAAATATCTCTTCTATCCCTTATTTGTGCATTTGCTTTCTCGAGTTAGCTGTCTTTATCTCTTTATGTAACTGGCAGTCCATATTTTTCTTTCACTTAGTACGATTTCCCAATTAAAATATCCGCTTAGTAACTGACCGGTGTTTCGGTCTAAGTGAGTGGCCACGTCGGCGCACCGTACCTAGCACTGGCCCTAAAACAGCACCGAAAAAATGAAGCTTGGTACCTTTTCTTAGCACACTAATATAAACCAAAGCTCTATTTTTTATGTGCGGTGCTAAGAGCAGAGCAAGGTGCGGTGCGTCAACGTGGCCACCTAGTAAAGCCGTTTTTATGAGTCTTAATTTTAGTGTCTTGGCTATTCACAATTTTTATGCTCATTTAGAATTAGATCTCTTATACTGTAGCGCAATTATACCCCATCTCTCCGAAGGGGAAATCCCCAAAATGCGGTCTAATGTTTAAAATTACACTTTTTTTCATATTTTTACGATTATCTCGAAAACTATGTATTCAGAGAAAAATTATAAAGAGACAAAAATTTAAGCCAATAAAACAATACATAATTTTTGTTGTAAAAAATTGTGAATTTATTGATAAAAAACTTGCAGCCCTTCGAACTTGGCGAATGTAAAAATTTAACATTGTTCAAATGGTAAATTTCAAGAATATTTGGTTTGGAGGGCTGTAACTTTTTAATAAATACCCTTATAATTTTTAAGCTCAAACAAAAATTGTATACTTTTTTATAGGCTAAACTTTTTGTCTCTTTATACTTTTTCGCTGAATACATAGGTAGTTTTCGAGATAATCGCAAAAATATTAAAAAAGCGTAATTTTGGAAATTCAAACCATAGATGGAGGTAAAATTTTCGATTTTTATGCGCCAAATCTTTCAAAAACATTTTTTTTCTCAGTTATTAAATAGCGCATAGAGCTGATCTTTTATTATTTGATAGAGTAATTATTCAGAAATTCAAAACTATTTTTATATTCAAAAAAAGAACCTCAATTGTGGCAGAAATAATTTTTTTTGTACAAGTAAATCTATACAAAATTTTGCGAATTTCATGAGCTAAATCTTTTAAAAACATTTTTTTTCTCAGTTATTAAATAGAGCATAGAGCTGATTTTTTTTTTATTTGATAGAGTACTTATTCAGGAATTCAAAACTGTTTTTATATTCAAAAAACGTCTTCAATTGTGGCAGAAATAATTTTTTTTGTACAAGTAAAACTATAGAAAATTAGCGATTTCATGCGCTAAATCTTTCAAAAACATTTTTTTTATCAGTTATTAAATACAGCATAGAGCTGATCTTTTTTTTATTTGATAGAGTAATTATTCAGAAATTCAAAACTATTTTTATATTCAACAAAAGAACCTCAATTGTGGCAGAAATAATTTTTTTGTACAAGTAACTCTATACAAAATTTAGCGAATTTCATGAGCAAAATATTTCAAAAACATTTTTTTTCTCAGTTATTAAATAGCGCATAGAGCTGATCTTTTTTTTATTTAATAGAGTAATTATTCAGGAATTCAAAACTGTTTTTATATTCAAAAAATATCTTCAATTGTGGCAGAAATAATTTTTTTAGTACAAGTAAAACTATAGAAAATTAGCAAGTTCATGCGCTAAATCTTTCAAAAACATTTTTTTTCTCAGTTATTAAATAACGCATAGAGCTGATCTTTTATTTATTTGATAGAGTAATTATTCAGAAATTCAAAACTATTTTTATATTCAAAAAAAGAACCTCAATTGTGGCAGAAATAATTTTTTTTGTACAAGTAAATCTATACAAAATTTTGCGAATTTCATGAGCTAAATATTTCAAAAACATTTTTTTTCTCAGTTATTAAATAGCGCATAGAGCTGATCTTTTTTTTATTTGATAGAGTAATTATTCAGAAATTCAAAACTCTTTTTATATTCAAAAAACATCTTCAATTGTGGCAGAAGTAATTTTTTATGTACAAGTAAAACTATAGAAAATTAGCAATTTCATACGCTAAATCTTTCAAAAACATTTTTTTTCCAGTTATTAAATAACGCATGGAACTGATATTTTTTTATTTCATATAGTGATTATTCAGGAATTCAAAACTGTTTTTATATTCAAAAATAGATATTCAATTGTGACAGAATTAATTCTTTTTGTACAAGTGAATATAGATAAAATTGTGAAGTTCCGACTTCACCCGTAACTTTTTTTTTCACGATACGGATTTTGTTTTTTTGTGCACAGCTAGCGAAATTGGCGCCTCTACGACATTCAATCCCTTACAACATGTACTCTCTATGCAAAAATAAAGTTTTTAGGCCCATTAATTTGGGCTTTAAATACCGTTGCTTGGGTAACTGAATACGGTACTTAGGAAAATGAGAAAGACATGCGTCTCGGCACACCATGGATATAAACACACCACGATTCAAACCCAATTTAAGGGTGTTTTCTCCATAGGAGAGGGTAGGAAATGCTAAGCAATAGTGAAGGTTACTTTAACTTACTATTTTGTTCCGAGTCCGATGCTAAAGCACAGGAGTGTGAGGCCCAAGTCAAAAACTGTATCCCAAGTAGGGACGCTGTGGAACACCCTGTGTTTTGAATTTTTCCCTCCGGTTTAATTTTTACGTCTAATTAGAAAACAAAATTGTCCATCTAAATGTATGCAAGTTTGATGAGCGAGCGAGTAACGCAACACATCAATTAGTAATTATGAATATGAACAATTTAAATGCAATGTAATAATAAATTTTCCGCACTTGTTCAATTAAGTAAACACATAGTATATTATTATATGAAATAACATAATTTGGAAAGTAGATGGAGTTTGTAGTCGTGTTCAACAATCACGTATTTTTGGCTACGTGTCTCGTCTAAGAATGTGAATATTTAATGTCTAGGTATATGTGAGTGGTACGTAGTAAAACGTTTCAGTGCATACTATCATATATCATTGAAGACTTTTTGACCATTTCTATTAATTCTTTATAACGCGCAACTTCAAATATACGAACTGAAATTTCGAAAAAGTTGTTTTAATTTAAAATAATTTTCCTTTTCGCTCTGCAAAAGTCAATATTTCAAAGTTTTTAATAAAAGTCTTTGTATTCGTACTGTGTAAGGTTCATTATAAGTTATAAATAATTGTTTCCCATTTTCTTATATTATCTTCATAGAAATTACTATAAAGAAAATTGTCTTTTCTATAATGATAATGCTTCTAAAGATAACAAGGGGACTATAATAAGTTCTACTTTGGTTAAATCAGAGATATTGCTTCCTCCTAACTTACAAATAGAAGCGGAGAGAAATTTGAAAAAAATATGAGTGTTCACCCCCGGAGGAATTCGACGAAATATTTGAAGATATTAAAAATTATTATAAAATTATAATGCACCTATAACCCACATCGATGATTGTAGTGAAATGCAATGCACGATATAGGCGTGTCAGTCATTCAAAGTGATTGAGCTACGTTGAAGTGAGAAGCTATAGTTGTAAGACCCAAACTTGGTGTCTTCGTAAAAGTTTCTTATTGGCATAGTTCAGAGGTATGAGAGAATAGGTCCGAGTTCAAATACGTTAACAAATTAAATTAAAAATAAATTAGTCAAAAATTACTGTAAATAATACATAATGCAAAAGTTCAACGAAATAAATAACACGGGGTTCTCCCCTTGAACAAAATAAATATCTTAGGGTTCTTCACTGGAACGAAATAAATAACTCTTCTGCTCTCTTCTTGACATATCCAACTAAATCTATAAAAAATGACGGGGTTAAGCCAAGGTCTATGCCTCACAGAAGTTCCGGGTCCACTGCGAGGCAGCTACCACTAGGGAGGAATCTTAAGGTGCAAGCTAGAGAAGTGCGGAGGTCTACGTTCAGTGGCGGCTCTTAGAGCCGCCAAAAAACAGCTACCACACGGGGACACCTCTGATAGTTCAGGTAGGGACCCTTTGAGCGTACGGGAAACGACCTGCTTTGCTCGACGATCACGATGTACTCCATGTTAACATCAAACTCCCTTATCTATCTGCAGGAACTTGTATTTATTACTTCTTCACCACTTAAGGCGGAGAACCAACTGGCGCGCTAACGCAAGACTTATCATCTTATCAATTTCACGGTTAGTTAATAAAGTTTTTATTAATTAAAATTTTGGGTGCGTACTAACAGTAGCTTCCTAAAGAACCTAATCTCATCGATCTACGATGATTTACGGGGTTCCAATTACTTAAGAAATAATTAAAGAATTATTTAAATAATTTCTAAATAAATATTAAAGTTCTACACAATTTCAAGGATCAAGGTATCAAAATTACGGTGGGATGCCAGAAGGGCTTAAAACAAGGAAAAAATAAAAATTAACAAATTAAACATTTGATTTACCGCGGGCACTGGAATTTAATGCGCTCGACCTTGTCGCATTTACATGGAACGAAGAGACCGGCCTCGGATAACAATTCATACGGTTTTCAAACAAATGAAGGGACGTTAATTAGGAAAATTAAATCTAGCTAAATAATGAGGGGACCCGAAGTAAAGACTGTTACTACTTATGAACCACCAGAGAACAGGGAGGAGCGATGCAGATGTTACCAAGCTTAGAGGCAGAATCTTGTTGATTTAGGACACCTCTAAGCCATAGGTAAATCACGTCGTTACATAGTAACAACTCTGACAATTTATTATTTAATAATAAAAGTAAAAAATTGATAATTTGTAGAAACAAAAACTAGTTCTGACCAAGGGGTTATCCACTCTCGGTGGTCAATGTACAAAAATTGAGTTGTCAACGGCGGACATCAGCAGTCAATAGCAGTCATCAGCAGTCAATAGCAGTCATGGCATAAGTAGTCACGGGCACTCATCGGCAGTCTGTGTCCAAATTCGAAACAATGGTGGACCCCTCGAGAGGGACGTAGCCAGGGGTACGCAGGGGCTGAGCCTGCCCTGGAAAATTTTTAGTCTGTTCTTGCCAGAGCAAGCGTGGTCAACAGATTTATACAAACTCAAAAGAGAGAAAACTCTGATTTTAGCTTTCAGCCTCACTTCAACCTGCCCTGATAACAGAGTCTGGCTACTACCCTGCCCTTCAATTCTGACATATCTGTGGGTAGAGAGCTTCGATTAAAAAAATTGTTAAGATCGGTCCAGTAGAAGCTGTTAAGAAAAGCCATCGCGTTTTAAATATATGGGTTTCTTAAACCAAACAGTTGAAAAACATTCGCGTAGAAGACTCGTTAAAAAATCCTGGATAAACCTTTGTTCACACCAGAGCTTATTGACAAACTGATGCAAAATAAAAGTCCAGATCTGACACTAACTAAGCTCATCGAGAATTTTAAAATGAGCTCTAAAATCAAATAAGGCGAAGAAGGCTTTTTTCCGTTATTAGTGTCTACGTCGGAATTTCCTTTCTGAAAAGCCTACTCATGTTCATTTTAAGCAGATGACACTAAGGTATTGGGGAATCCCATGACTATTTATTCTAGTGTGACTTGGCCCTCAAACCCTCCTGTTAGTGCATCATCCGTAAGCCTCTGCATCTGTCATGTCGGCAGGTCTAATGTCTCTCTGCTTACGCGACGTTTGAGTGCTTGCCTGTATATTTTAGCTTCATGCTTGGATTTTTAGTCTCACACATGAGAAAATTTTATTGTCAAATAAAGATTTAAAAACCGTGCGGTGTTTGGGCTTCAAGCTTAATTTAATATTTCCGTTTTTGAAACCGACGTCAAATTTTAAGTTTTCTAGTACCTCACTTTGTCATAAAGTAGAGCAAGTGTCACAAAGGACCTTTTCAACAAACTAGATTAGTGTAATGAAATTTACTTCATGTAGTTTAAGATAAGTCTTTAGCAGTGAGTTAACTACCAATTATTGTCCAAAAACTTAAATTTCTATTTTTTTTCCGAACAAGCGAGTCGTCCTCAAAAGTTAAAATTACCAATAAACAGTCGATTCGTATTAATGTAACAAAGTTAACAAGTTTCTGGTGTATGTTTGTTTTGTCGAAATTGCGGTATAGTCGAATTGTGACATATAACCGTATTAGTACATAACGTTGGCTGAATATAAATTATTTTATTTTATTTGTAAATGATGTACGAGTACTTGGTGGGTGGCAAAATAAAATTAATTTACAACCGTGTAAATTTATTAGTGCTTAAACAAAGGTTTGGTTAATTTTAATTAAAAGTTTTTAACGAATACAATTTTAGAGCTAATTTTTATTCCATATATTTACAAATATTTATCAATTAACTAATTAATTTAAAATAAACAAGTTGTCAATTAATATATTTGCTTACAACCAACAAACTAAATAGTTTTGTAGGTTACCAATGTTAAATATTTGAAACAGTATTTTGTGATGATTTTTCAGAATTTTCACTTTTTCAACATTGGAAATTTGGTTTGAAAATGCTTTACTTTAGCAAAAAGAAATCTTGGGAAAATGTTTTAGGAGGTTAAAAGAGCTATCAAACGATACTAAACTCGAGATTTTATCACACCGACGCTAGGCGTCGCGACGTTCAACTGTTAATATTTTTAAGAGGAGCTATTGTTTCTTTTGGAGGCAATTACTCAGTTTTGGCTTATCTAACTTCGGATACTAATCGATAACTTTTCCTAATTTACACAACTTTTCTAAGTTATGTTATGTTACGTTATGTTGATACGTTACTTTATGTTAATTTTTACAATAAACAATAACGACTAAAACTTAGTTTTTAAAGTTTTACAAACTCAATAATTTGATTTAATATTAACTTCTAATAAATTTGCTTTTCTAAAACTTTAAAAAATAATTTTTAGTCGTTATTTTTCATCGTAAAAAATAACATAAAGTAACATAATAACATAACGTAACATAACATAACCTAAAAAAGTTGTGTAGAGGATCAAATGAGCTATCAAACGATACTAAACTCGACATTTTAATACATCGACGCTAGGCGTCGCAACGTTAAACTTATCATTTTCTTATAAGGACCTATTGTTTCTTTAGGAGAAAATAACTCAGTTTTGGCTAGTCTAAATTCGGATACTAATCGAGAAGTTTCTATCTTGCACTTTTCTAAATTTATACAACTTTACTAGGTTATGTTATGTTACGTAATGTTAATATGTTACTTTATGTTCCTTTTTACGATGAAAAATAACGTCTAAAACTCAGTTTTAAAAGTTTTGGAAACGCATTAATTTGATTTAATTTTAACTTGTAATGAACTTGTGTTTCTAAACTTTAAAAGCTAATTTTTGATCGATATTTTTTATCGTAAAAAATAACAGAAAGTAACATAATAACAAAACGTAACATAACATAACCTAGAAAAGTTGTGTAGAGGATCAAATGAGCTATCAAACGATACTAAACTCGACATTTTATCACATCGACGCTAGGCGTCGCAACGCTAAACTTATCATTTTCTTATAGGGACCTATTGTTTCTTTAGGAGAAAATAACTCAGTTTTGGCTAGTCAAAATTCGGATACTAATCGAGACGTTTGTATCTTGCACTTTTCTAAATTTATACAACTTTACTAGGTTATGTTATGTTACGTAATGTTAATATGTTACTTTATGTTCCTTTTTACGATGAAAAATAACGTCTAAAACTTAGTTTTAAAAGTTTTAGAAACGCATTAATTTGATATAATTTAAACTTGTAATGAACTTGCGTTTCTAAACTTTAAAAGCTAATTTTTGATCGTTATTTTTCCGTTACTTTATGTTATTTTTTACGTTGAAAAATAACGACTAAAAATTAGTTGTTTTAGTTTTAGAATCGCAATAATTTGATTTACTATTAACTTCTAATGAACTTGCGTTTCTAGAACTTTAAGAACTAATTTTTATTCGTTATTTTTCATCGTAAAAAATAACATAAAGTAACATAAAAACATAATGTAACATAACATAATCTAGAAAAGTTGTGAAAGTTAAGAAAAAACAAGATAAAAAGTTCGCATTTGTTATCCGAATTTAGACAAGCCAACTGTGTAATTTCTTGTAAAAAAACAAAAGGTCTCCATAAAAAATGAAAAGTTGAACGTCGCGACGCCTAACCTCGATGTGTTAAAAAGTCGAGTTTAGTATCATTTGATAGATTTTTCGACCTCTTGAAAATTTTGCCACAAACTTTTTTTCTAAAGTAAATCATTTTCCAATTACAGTCGAAAAACTAAATTACCAACTTTCAGTTGTTTTGCGTTATTTCGGTAACCATTTTGAAATTTGAAATTTTCTAAACGGATTCTTAAAGATCATTAAAATATGCAACTTTTTTGGTAATTTAACCAATCTCGTTGCCGAAATTCCAACTTTGGTTCAAAAAGTCACCCTGCACCCTGGCCACTATTTAAAAACCGATAACTAACGTCTAAGGGTAGGTAAAAGATAATCAAAAGAGTTTGTTTTACACTGCTGCAACACTTCTTAGGCGGGCTGTTAAAAATCGCTAATGAATGTCCCCTTAACGCTAATGGGGGTGGGATACGGTTTATTTCAGATCAAACAAAAGTGAAAGTTAGAAACGAGATATAAAAATTATTTATGTTAATTTCCAGAAGATACTCTCGTAATTTACATCTTTTATTTGAAACTTCTTGTATTATCATTCGTAATAAGCGAGGTAGGGGCTAGTCTGGGTCATCTGTGAGGAGGGTTGTATCGTCTAACCCTTGAGTCAATTTTGAACAAACTTATATTTTCTAACATCTTTTATAGTTTTTACAAAAAGGAATATTAAAGAAAAATTTTTACGTTTTACATAAATTTTTGAAATGTAGTACATTTGTGTTGGTTAGATGTGTATTAAAATGTAAAAAGCCACTAAAAACAAAAAATAATTGGAAATAATAGGAAAGAGCTATCAAAAATGTCATTTGGGAAAAATTTTTATATTTTTAAAATTACGAGTGTTTTCGTGCACAAAATTTAACCTCGTAATTTAAAAAATAAAAATAACTTTTATTATCATTATTATCTGGCATTAAAATAATTAATCTAGTTGGTGCAAATTTAACGATAATTAATTAGAGCCTCGAAATTTTTTTTAACGTAATAATTAAACCTCAATCAAAAACGTTTAACGCAAATTCGTTTAATTATATTAAAATAGACTCTCTTTGTATTAACTTTCAATTTTCCACCAAATTTTCCTTAATTAATTTCGTAATCTACAGTTTCAATTAACAAAACTTGTTAATTAATCTTGAAGGTATGTAAAAATTTTCGTCTCAAAATTACATTTTCGCAGCAGAACCGCGGTGCTTACCCTCGTCATATTTGTTACCTGTTTCCAACATAATAAATAATTTTAGTTGAACAGTAGGAAAGTTCACTGATTATCACGTAATAAGCAGTCGTCATGAACTCAACAATGACATTTCCGCAACCGACGTTATTAGGTTTTCTAAGCCTTATCGTGTTAGTTCATAAGTTACACGAAAATATATATTTTGGCTCGTACGCGATGTCAATTATATTAAGGTCCATTAAGCACGCAAGTAAACAATCGGGGTGTGTATAGGTGGATAAATAAATAAACAAATTTCAGTTTGTATATTTTGTAACTCAAAACCGAATCGGCTGAATCTAGAAAATGGATCGGAATGAAAAATCATTTTATGTGCTCGAAAAACAATTCTAACACAATCGATGATCTATTTACATTTTTACGCACATTTCCGCTACGTCGAACACAAATCAAACAACTACCCATTATTGTAATACAGGGTGGAACAATAATACGTCTTGAATATAAACTCCGATATATTCATTTGTTCGATGAAAATGGTCTACTAGTATTGTTATTGATCTAAAGTACACGTTAAATTACACAATTACATGCAAAAGGTTTGTTGTAGACCTGTCAAGTTTACAACGTTTTTGATGTAAATTTTGTAAATAGTTGAAATGAACAAATGTGTATTCAAAGTGACATTATTGTCACGCGTAGATTTATTACGCAAATTATTTAATGCAATTATTGAGTAAAGTAGTACAAGAATTTAATGTACAAAGAGTATTTCAATACGTGACTTTTGTCATGTATTGAAGAATGTGGACTAAAGCATGAATTGGTCGTTTTAGCAGTTTTACTTAGCGCGTGTGCTAAGTTTATAAAAGGCCCCAAAGTAGGTTTTTAAGTCAGTTTATAATTGAGTCTTTAATTGGAGTCAATAGTTGTCAGCCGGACAATTCGCGAACGCGAAACGTTTAATTAATTACTACAATTAATTATTCTAATATTAAAATGTGTAGTTATTGGATAACACTTATATTTGGGTAAGACCCTCTAATAAAGCAATTATATTTCAGGCTTTTATTTTGGTATTATTTATTCCTGGTACAACTCTGGAAGAATACCAGAGAGGTCATGATCTCACCCCCGATCGTGACATTATCAAGTCATTCCTCCTCAATCCAATTATTGCGGTCTAACTATAGCTTTTGGAAGTTTCAGAAAGAATGGTTTTTCCTCTATTATAGGTTTACCTACGCCATAGCTATACCTGGCCCTTCAATGAGTATTTTCTATATTAGTACTCGGTACCAAAATACAAGGATAAATTCCAGAGCCGGACTGGCTGTCCATGTGTGACATCGTCAAAAGCTAAAATTTCGCCCCTGCTCTCTCCAGACCTCTTACAAATATCACTAATTTTCAAATATAAAGAAAATGAAAAAATAAATGCTTTTCTACAAGATAGAGATCAGAGTAAAACTTAAGCTAGCCCCTGGAAAAAGCGAAACCATAACCGCCTAACCGGGCGACGAAGATGCCGCCTCACCAACTTTTCTAAATCCTGAGCAACAATATCTAACCTGCAGATAGATTGAATATTTCGTCCTCACTATAGATATCAGCCTCACCTTCAGTTCCCACGAATAATAAGTTGCAAGAAAGGTCGACAAACTAATCACGGCACTAGTCTAGCGCTAGACTAAAGCCTGGGTCACACTAGGCTGCTTGCCAGCCGCTGGTGATCAGCGGCGGGCAGTAGCACCAGCAAGCAGCGGGGTAACCCGGTCACACTGCATGCTACTACTCGCCATTTTGTTTAGTCGCTTTCAGCAAGCATGTCGTCTGTGAGTCCACGCAAACAATTAATTAAGCAGTTGGTAAGGGTAGGTGTGAGGGAGCTTTGTTTAGAAATGCTTAACGAGTTGGCACGTGCTGGTTTACTCGCCCCTGACGCGGTGCTTGACTGCGCCGCTGATGGCAGCGGGTGCGAGTTAGTCACGTGACCTGCTAGTTGCCGCTGCCAGGCTACCAAAATAGAACATGTTCAATTTCACCAGCCGCTGACAAGTACTCGCCGGCTGGCTGCGCCAGAGGCGAATTTTATGCTCGTACCAAGCTGATTGATGGCTGACAGTAGCGGCTTCCACAACTCGCGGCTGGCAACAAGTCTAGTGTGGCCCGTGCTTAATACTAACCCTAGACGCGCGGAGGCTGACTGAGGTCCATAGAAAAGAGTGTGGTGGCTATGGGACTTAGAGGTGCCCGTTCAGGTTACTGCAGGGGCGGATGAGATGCTGGTGGCGAGGGCGAGGTCAGCCGTACTGTCTTCTAGGCCATACGCCTCATTAGCCCTGCCGCCGTCCTACATCAAACACTTAGCACACCAGCAGCTTAAACGTGAGGTCTTTTCGGAAGAGCTGGCTACGTCACCCCCTTTGTCGGTGGATCGCTTCTTCAACGATTTCGCAGCCAGGGAGCGGAGGTTCATCCTTGAAAAGGTGGCATTTATAACTAAGCATCTGTCATATTTTGTTACAGGTCATGACCCTGAGGATGAGTCTGGCCGAGCACCTGCCTCTGTGGTATCCCCGGATGCTAAATCTGGTCAAGTATCAGTAAGGATCAGTATCGCGCTTCCTGGGAGACCGGGAGAAGGGGACGTGGCCATTAGATATGGGTGGCTTGGAAGCGGTGGCAACGTTGGATAGTCTGTGCGCGAGCGTATTATTCTGCTCGACTTTATTATAATAGTTCTACATCCGGCTTTTCTTTTCATACTGTCCTAAGATCTACGTACCTTTCAGCTCCACCATAGATAGCTCTTGCTCTGTCATCGGGTATTATCGGTATCCGAATCCTTACACCCTTTTCGAGGGGTGGTGTTTAGTGTGTAAGAATCCCACACTACCACATCATACCGGGCGATGTTATGTCTTTCTAAGATTCCCACCTCTCACTATCAGAAAAAAAATAACCATACTAATGCTCAAATTGGGAGGTGAAGGGTCGCTAATATAGAGCACAGCTATAACATTTCCAACTACAAAAACCGGCTCTTAAGCACATATACAGAGGAAAATTCCTATATGAACAGCTGCCGCCTATGCAACTTTATCAACGTAAAGTCGAAACACCTCTTCTCGAAGTACTGATACAAGAACGGAAAAAGATCTGGGAAGGTACATGACATATAAAAAGAAAGCCAAGCAGGAGATCCTCAGCGTGGAATAAAATCCAGAAAAGAAGATGAACAAACAGAAAACAAGGAGAACTCACCTCTCGTCCTTTAACCGGTTACGGAAGCTTGGCTTCTATTTAATAACTATAAAGAAAGAGGAAAACGATTAATATCACTACAGCAATGCCTAACACACTCTCTTCGAATGCAACAGGTGAACACAAAGAGAACGTCATTCAACTGGGAGATCTAAATCTCCCAAGATACGTCACACTCCAGAGAACGAGAGAAAAAGTGGTATGCAATTAAACAATCTTTTGATCACATAATGTCAATTTTCGCTGGAAGGTTAGCAATGCCCAACACACTCTTTTCAGATAAAGGTTTTCCCCCGCTCTTGAAAAAAAAGTTAGGTTAGAGTAAGAGAGGTTAGCTTAGGTTTATTAATAATTGATGAATTTGAACTTATGTATACATAAAAGTTTGACTTCAAAAAGAGTTTGGCCCCCCTCATATATTGTCTATCTGCCGATGCCAACTCTGAAAAGAAGCCCCTCCTCCCCGCCTTTGGTAAAAGAAGAACGTCCCTGCCAATTGTACATCATCGTCATCGACTAACCAGTGAGTGTTTATCTGCCGATACCAACTCTGAGAAAGAACACCCCGCCCCCTTGGTAAAAGATGATACACATTATCGTCATCGACTAACGATAAAGGTTTCCCCCTGCTCTTGAAAAAAAAGTTAGGTTAGAATAAGAGAGGTTAGGTTAGGTTTATTAATAATTGATGAATTTGAACTTATGTATTGTGGCGTAATTTAAACTCAATAATTTCGAAACAACCTAAAAGTGACAAAGTGAGGGTGCCAGCTAACTCAAGGAGATGGCGTGGATAATGATGTTGATGAATAATAGGGCGCCACACGATTTCCCTCACCAAGTCTTAATTCCTAAAATCGTGAAAAGGAAATAATAAAAAAACAACAATCACTCAAGTATCGCATATACTTAATCACTCCCACAATATTTACAATAATTTAAGTAAATAGTTACACCAAATGGTTTAATGATTGAACGATCCAAAATGATATCAACCGATGAATGGTACGTTCAAATTTTAAATAATTAGTTCAATAAATTTAAAACGTTAAACAAATTTTCAACTACAGATCTGTACCAATGGCCACCTGTACCGTCTTTACAACCTTGATTATAAAGTGTAAATTAATATTTTCTTTAAATAAATTTTAAATAATGTGATTGATTATAAATTAGTCTTAATCAACAAAATAAGTTCTGGTCACAAACCACGATAAAAAAACGTAAACCACTTATCTGTAGATGACCACTAGATATAATCTTGCATATCTTAGTGCTGATGATACTGGATAAAATTCTTGCGTTATCTCAGTAGGAAAAAATATGTACTGAGGATGGTGATGATAAAGAAATTAGGTACAAAACATATACAGGACTCGTACAAAACATGTATCGTACATAAACACCCTAAAAGATAGAATAAAATAGAAACAAGAAAAATTAAACATGGACGAACATACCTTATTGATAAGGGCTTTAAGACAAAATATACGTGGCGACAAAATCCCCAGCGGGTGGATATAATTGAATCCAATCGAATTTTCTAAGCAACTAATCCCAAACAATGGTAATAAGAACTCCACTTGTAATTTCACAAACTACTACAACTTTTCTTATTTATTAACTTAGAAAATTTTACCACGATAAATTAACCTATTCGTTACAATGAATCTTTTCAATTGATTCCCAAAAATGGCCACTTATTAACAAAGGTATGGTAGGAGAAGCGCACACAAAATTTTAGTTAATATTGAAGGTAACAATAATAAGATACAATAAACAAACTACAGAGGGTACGACTAGTAACAAAAGTAAGAAATAATACGAAAAATACATAGAAGCAAAATAAAAACGTTACATTGTGTCTATCTGCCGATGCCAACTCTGAAAGGAACCCCCCCTCCCCGCCTTTGGTAAAAGAAGAACGTCCCTGGCAATTGTATATCATCGTCATCGACTAACCAGAAAATTGAGGAAGCGCATGTATCCAATCATAAGGTTCTTGAGACGTTGGCCAAGACCATAGGCATGGGCCATGGACACATGGACAGTATATTATATTTTCAGTATATTTTTGGTTGAGAAACTGACACTAAAGACAAGTAGCTATTATTTCATTGCCCAAAATACATTTATAAAAATTCTAAAATTGAAACCATTACCCAAGCTCCAGAGTAAGAGCGCGTGCGTATGACACCGCCTTAAAAGAATGACGATTTGACATTTCCGAACAAAATTAATCGAATTAAGTAATAAAACTGAAGAGCATAATGAATAAATCATTTTAATAAAAACTTGTACGAACGTTGCAATGGAACTGTCAACAATAGCGAAGGATAAGCAAGTGGAAAACTTTAATGAAATTGCCATTACAAAAGTAACAACTAAAGTTTATGAAAAAGTACATAACAGAGAGCGTACAAAGAATCGACTGAATTACAAATAAAATAAATAAATATGAATATGAAGAGGGCCATAAAACAAATGCTAAATATAGTATTGTTTGGTCTGCTTCAATAAATCAAACAAAGGACAATAAATAAAATGGAGAAATATTAAAGCTCGGGATCTTTAATAAAAATCAAAAAAGTACGCCAACCATACACTCGTCGTACAATAAATAAACTTTCGCACACTAGGTCGTCTCTATCGTACAGAGAGCACTAATGACATTTCTTATAAAATAAGAATGAAAGTTAAACAACTGTACGGAGTTGTAAACGTGCCTCATTACAGAGAGCTATCCAAGTATTAAATAACTTTTTACAACAACCTATGTCGAAAATTGTGATTGATTACTTCGAAATTGACTTAAATTCAAGACGCAATTAAATCGAGCGTTGACATTGCGTTGTCAACATTTTCGAACGGAAAATCAATTATAGAGCTTTTTAGAAAATTTTCAATAGCTGGAAAGTGTAATCATGATCTATGGAGTTTTGATTCCTTAACTAAACTACTTAATAGGTTATTTTTTAATTTTAAGGCTCATATAAAGAGTTTTAGTGAAATTAGACTAACATATGGAAAATTTTTAATCAATCCCACTTCTGATGAAAAAACTTATTAGGGGTGAAAGGTCAAAAAAATAGTTTTTCGTACTCTTTTTATCATTTCTAAGCCACGTAAAGTTGCACGCCTTTAAAAACAAAGCTACAAAAGTAAAAACACAGGTAAAAAGTGAGGTAAGCGCTATTTTTTATAATAGTTATTATTAAATGTTCATTCACCGAGAAAAGAAGATTATTGCCCTTAAACGACTTTTTATTAAAATAATAATTGGAATTGGATTTTAATATAAATCGCGTAAGTTAATTAATCACTCTTTCAAAAAAACGAGATTTCCTGTGCGAGCTTTTGGGTAGATAACACTGAATACGTGAAAAATCTAAACGTGAGTGACACACTCTTTGTTGTGTTAATTAATGATGTGTTCTGATACATTTTTACTTGCTTTTGACATCGATACATCACACTAAACTAGTAAACTCTTTTTTAGGACCCATTTTCCGCTAGTTTAAATATGAAAAAATTCAAAAAATGTTTTCTATTACAACTGATGTGTCGTAGGTGTGTAAGCGCATCTGGATGTTTAATTTATATAGAAAATATATGAATATTCAATTCTAAACCCGTGAAATAATTAATCAATAAAACGTATACACAATTTCCCCGCACAAAATTTACAATGTGGGCACAAATTCCCAACAGTTAAAACTCTTTTGCGAAACTTGTTATCAAATTGTGTACTTGTCTGATGTTTTAAATAATGAAATTTAAATTGTTCAAAAGACGCTTTAACAAAAAAAAATACAAAGCAAACGCGCTTAGTTGGTATAAAAGTAAATAGTTTATGTACTACGGCGTTATTTATTTTGTCAAGAACTTGAAGCGATGTTTACTGTATAATTCAAGAAACTCTTGAATAAAGCAAGAGTGACGTTGTCTATACTCTCGTAGTTAGTGGAAAATTTATTTTAAAAACGACTCAAAAGAGAATTTTATTTACACCGTTAATAAATAAAGTCTCTGTTCGATAGTCTTATCTTATGGAAAAAGCTCCTAAGCTTAAGAGGAAATATTTTGTCTCGAGGAAAATTCGATATTTCTAAAATTGAATAGCTACTGTTTAGCTGTAAACGTATATTGCACAGCTCAATGTGTGCATGCACCGATGCATTAAAACTATCTAACACAAAACAAACTTTCAGGGTATCCAGGACTTATCTCCTGAGCATTATTAATCTTCACTATACGCTATTTTCTATATAAAGGCATATTTTAGTACAAACGAGGGTTGGAAAAACTCTTTCAATTCAACAAACCTCATAATATACGCCTTTATTGACGTTATTGTTATAAATACACATTAAAAGCGACTTACCTGTACAATACGTTGGCTCGTCAGATTTATCTCCGCAATCGTCGTTACCGTTACAATAATGATCCAGTCGTATGCATTTCCCATTACGACACGGATATTCGCTTATTCTACAAGCGGGTCCTGGACTCGCGTCTTGTAAAAATCCAAGAAGGAATACAGTAGGGCAAAACCACCACCACATCCTGAAACAAAAAAAAATAAATTAATATAAATCCACAAGAACCTTTCTTAAATTAAAAAATTATTATTAAAGTACGCCACAACTAGAAAAATCTCAGAGCTGAGCTGGGCTCGTCTGGGTTAGTTGCGTGATGGCCTTACAAAAGTTTTAGACGATGTCAGTTATTGTAGAACCCTTCTGCTAGCATTCAATGAGGATATAGTAGTTCTTGCCTAATTCCAAAGGAGAGTGGCATCAGGATCAGACTGGCCAGGTCACTAGGTCGGCAATGGCCAGCATGGCTAAGCGCTATTTGAGGGATTATTGGTGAAACTTTCTGCTAGTATTCAATGAGGATATAGTTGTTCCTGCCTGATTCCAAAAGAGAGTGGCCATCAGTGTCAGACTAGCCAGGTTAGAAGACCGGCAATTGCCGACATAGTTAAACGCTATTATTCCTGCCTGATTCCAAAAGAGAGTGGCCATCAGGGTCAGACTGGCCCGGTGAGAAGACCGGCAATTGCCGACATGGCTAAACCCTATTATTCCTGCCTGATTCCAAAAGAGATAGTCCATCAGTGTCAGACTAGCCAGGTTAGAAGACCGGCAATTGCCGACATAGTTAAACGCTATTATTCCTGCCTGATTCCAAAAGAGAGTGGCCATCAGGGTCAGACTGGCCCGGTGAGAAGACCGGCAATTGCCGACATGGCTAAACCCTATTATTCCTGCCTGATTCCAAAAGAGATAGTCCATCAGTGTCAGACTGACCAGGTCACTAGGTCGGCAATTGCCGACATGGCTAAACGCTATTATTCCTGCCTGATTCCAACCAGGTTAAAAGACCGGCAATTGCCGACATGGCTAAACCCTATTATTCCTGCCTGATTCCAAAAGAGATAGTCCATCAGTGTCAGACTGACCAGGTCACTAGGTCGGCAATTGCCGACATGGCTAAACGCTATTATTCCTGCCTGATTCCAACCAGGTTAAAAGACCGGCAATTGCCGACATGGCTAAACCCTATTATTCCAGCCTGATTCCAAAAGAGATAGCCCATCAGTGTCAGACTGACCAGGTCACTAGGTCGGCAATTGCCGACATAGTTAAACGCTATTATTCCTGCCTGATTCCAAAAGAGAGTGGCCATCAGGGTCAGACTGGCCCGGTGAGAAGACCGGCAATTGCCGACATGGCTAAACCCTATTATTCCTGCCTGATTCCAAAAGAGATAGTCCATCAGTGTCAGACTGACCAGGTCACTAGGTCGGCAATTGCCGACATGGCTAAACGCTATTATTCCTGCCTGATTCCAACCAGGTTAAAAGACCGGCAATTGCCGACATGGCTAAACCCTATTATTCCTGCCTGATTCCAAAAGAGATAGTCCATCAGTGTCAGACTGACCAGGTCATTAGGTTGGCAATTGCCGACATGGCTAAACGCTATTATTCCTGCTTGATTCCAACCAGGTTAAAATACCGGCAATTGCCGACATGGCTAAACGCTATTAATCCTGCCTGATTTTCCAAAAGAGTGTGGCCATCAGTGTCAGACTGGCCAGGTCACTAGGTCGGAAATTGCCGATATGGCTAAACGCTATTATTCCTGCCTGATTCCAAAAGAGAGTCGTCATCAGCGTCAGACTGGCCAGGTTAAAAGACCGGCAATTGCCGACATAGTTAAACGCTATTAATCCTGCCTGATTTTCCAAAAGAGAGTGGCCATCAGTGTCAAACTGGCCAGGTCACTAGGTCGGAAATTACCGATATGGCTAAACGCTATTATTCCTGCCTGATTCCAAAAGAGAGTCGTCATCAGCGTCAGACTGGCCAGGTTAAAAGACCGGCAATTGCCGACATAGTTAAACGCTATTAATCCTGCCTGATTTTCCAAAAGAGAGTGGCCATCAGTGTCAGACTGGCCAGGTCACTAGGTCGGCAATAACCGATATGGCTAAACGCTATTATTCCTGCCTGATTCCAAAAGAGAGTAGCCATCAGCGTCAGACTGGCCAGGTTAGAAGACCGGCAATTGCCGACATAGTTAAACGCTATTATTCCTGCCTGATTTCAAAAGAGAGTGGCCATCAGTGTCAGACTAGCCAGGTTAGAAGACCGGCAATTGCCGGCATGGCTAAACGCTATTATTCCTGCCTGATTCCAAAAGAGAGTGGCCATCAGTGTTAGACTGGCCAGGTTAGAAGACCGGCAATTGCCGACATGGCTAAACGCTATTATTCCTGCCTGATTCCAAAAAAAGAGAGTGGCTATCAGGGTCAAACTGGGCCAGGTCAGTAGGTCGGCAATTGCCGACATGGCTAAACGCTATTAGAGGCCAAACTTTTACGTACAAATAAGTTTAGGTTTACGATTTAGTAATAAACCTAACCTTAAGTTGAAGTTCTAGTCGACCATACTTTCTACGTCAGCGGAGCCATGTAATCGAGTTCCATAGAGAGCGTATTAGTTTCAATTCCAATAAACCCCACTGACACCCTCCCCTGGTTAAGCATCAGGTGCAAGGGAGTAAAAATAATTAAATAACCCTAACCTATCACTCTTCGAATTTAAAGAGTCTTTTGAAATGGTAAATGTGGTAAAAAATAGTCAATTATGTCTTTTTAAAAAATGTTTTTGTTTTCTTTAAAATCAAGAAAAACTTTTCTTTTCCAACTTTTGACGTTAAATTATTTTCGGTTACTTACTTAATCTTCCTTCCATTTTACATTTGTTTCACAAAGCTATAATTTATTTCTTACCAAAGTTCCACTTTTGTTTTTCGCGTGTTAAAGACAAGAGTAGGATTAATGGTAAAAATAAATTATTTATCTAATTTTAGAAAAATTTTCGAAAGGGGCGTGTATAATCTCGTTAATTAAAGTTTGCTTTTTAATGATAAAAAAGACTTTGAAAAAAAATATCAAAAGGAAATGCAATTTGTCATGTTGCTACAATCTTGGCAGTTGATATGATTATGGAGGAAATGATAGAATTTCCGCGAGTAAATGGTTATTGCTGTAGGTTCTATTGATAATATATACTCTGCATATATATTCTCTAGAAGGATAATAACAGGGAAAATAAACAAACGTTTTATAAATGTACGAGATACGAAATTTTCAAAAATTTTCTCTTATTTTTTAGTTGTGAGCTAATTACATTTTAGGGGTTAAATATTCAGCCCCGTTACAAGCTGGAATGTCGATAGTACATTTAAGGGTCATGTCCAACATCGTCCTTTCAAAATACGACTATATTGATTTAATAGACCTTCGAAGGTCTAATATTTTAAGCTACAAGTTTCCAAGAGCCCTTCAAGTTCCAAATGCTGTTAAAAGAAGAGTCATTGTCTTAGAAGTCTTCTTAAACAACATTGGGGGATTCCCCTCTGCAACGTGTATTTCAACAGGTACAATAATACCTATAAAAATAATTTGATGTTCAATCCCTTTTTATAACGTTTTACAAAATTGTAAGGGATCTGTTTAATCATCAACAATTGCCATTTGGTAAAAAGCCCCCGGCTTCTCCATTATTTAATAGGAAGACACCTAATTTCTTGTCTAATATTTGCCCAATACCTAAGTATTCAAGAGCATCATCTGTAGCGAGAGAGTCAGCTTTAAACAAAAATATATTTAAAAAAAATTTAAATTAAGGAGCACAAAAGTGGATTAACCCCCCATTCAACGGGTGAGGCCTGTCAGTCCAAGCAAAAGTGAAAATTGTCTGTAACTTAAAAAAAGAAATATTTTTTACTGTAATATTCTATCTACCTTCTTAACTTATAATAACTCATATCATCAGCATTTGCTTTTCAAATTTTATCAAAAAATGAATCCTCTAGGTCTAGGACACGGTTTGTTCTGACAGGCCTCACCCGTCGGTTCGTGTAACTTTGTGATAACCGATTATTTTTGTTATAAAGCATTATTTAAGCGCAAAATTTATCTGCAGACCATAAAAAATAATTGGTTTTAAGTTTCAATGCTTGTTTGTAAATTTATTGTTTAGGTGACAAGTGCAACATAAGCAAAAATTCTTATTATTTTTCCAATTTTGTAAGGCTTGGTTATGTATTTAGTACATTGAAGCCTGCTATTTCAGTGAAGTTTCGGCCCTTGCAGTTTGTGTTAAGAATTTTATAATTTAATTTTTTTGTAATTTTCTGCTTATTTGATCAATATACTAAATATGTATTATGATAATCAACTTTATTTTCCTTCAATGTCCATAAAAACAGTTTTCAATAAAAAATGTCAAAAAAGGATAAAAAATTTAAAATTAAACAATAATAACTAACAAAAGGACCTACGCTTTAATTCTTCTGTAAAATAATGAAGAATAAGGTAGATTTTCAATTTAAAAAATTTCAGTCGAATTCTTGCACCCTTACTATTTTTTAGCTATAGTTATAAAGTGAGTCTAACAGGCCTCACCCGCTGGCTCGTGTGATTCTAGACCCACCCGTCGGATGGAGGGTTAAGAGAAGACAAAAAAAAGATCTTGATACGTTTAGGCCGAGAGGAGATACGTATCTGTTCGGCTGAATGATTACGAGCTAAACGTAACGCAACAGAAGACTTTGTTTATCCAATTCAAGTAACAAAAGTATCAGTTATTGTTTTACTAATTTTTGCAAATGGGTTTGGGAGGCCAGACGTAATTTTTTTAAATCTTATTTATCGAATAGTAAAAATTCAGTATTTGTCTTTATACGTGACATTTAAAAGTAAACCTTTTCTGCACGACTGACAAATTTGAAGTATGGTTTTGTTCATTTTTAAGTCCCTAATGGACCCTTATATTTGTATATCATTTAAAAGCGAGACTTTGTGTTTATTTTACTACAGATTTATGAATTTTCAAAATTTTAATTACTCTAAAATTAGGAGAGGAAAATTTTGAAAGAGTAGTGACAGTCAGGGGCGGACTGGCCTGGAAGGTCAGCAAGCGATCACCGACTACCTGTATTTTTTCATGTGTACTTTTTGTATTTTCGCGATTACACGACAAAAATTTCAAAATTGCCTAAAATGTACATCAATGTCTCCTCCATAAATATCTGTGATCAAAATAATTTAACGTCTGCTCATGCCCTAGAGACATGACTTCAAGTACAAAGTGAGATATTTTAATTTTTTTTTGACAAATAACAGTCAAATAAATTGTAAAAAGGGCTTCCTTTACAGGAGAAAAATTTCAAAATTGCCTAAAATATACATCAATGTCTCCTCCATAAATATCTGTGATTAAAATAATTTAACGTCTGCTCATGCCCAAGAAACATGACTTCAAGTACAAAGTGAGATATTTTAATTTTTTTTGACAAATAAGAGTTAAATAAATGGTAAAAAGGGCTTCCTTTACAGGACAAAAATTTCATAATTGCCTAAAGTGTACATCAATGTCTCCTCCATAAATATCTGTGATCAAAATAATTTAACGTCTGCTCATGCCCTAGAGACATGACTTCAAGTACAAAGTGAGATATTTTAATTTTTTTTTGACAAATAACAGTCAAATAAATTGTAAAAAGGGCTTCCTTTACAGGACAAAAATTTCAAAATTGCCTAAAATATACACCAATGTCTCCTCCATAAATATCTGTGATTAAAATAATTTAACGTCTGCTCATGCCCTAGAGACATGACTTCAAGTACAAAGTGAGATATTTTAATTTTTTTTTGACAAATAACAGTCAAATAAATTGTAAAAAGGGCTTCCTTTACAGGACAAAAATTTCAAAATTGCCTAAAATATACACCAATGTCTCCTCCATAAATATCTGTGATTAAAATAATTTAACGTCTGCTCATGCCCAAGAAACATGACTTCAAGTACAAAGTGAGATATTTTAATTTTTTTTGACAAATAAGAGTCAAATAAATGGTAAAAAGGGCTTCCTTTACAGGACAAAAATTTCATAATTGCCTAAAATGTACATCAATGTCTCCTCCATAAATATCTGTGATCAAAATAATTTAACGTCTGCTCATGCCCTAGAGACATGACTTCAAACACAAAGTGAGATATTTTAATTTTTTTTTGACAAATAACAGTCAAATAAATTGTAAAAAGGGCTTCCTTTACAGGACAAAAATTTCAAAATTGCCTAAAATATACATCAATGTCTCCTCCATAAATATATGTGATTAAAATAATTTAACGTCTGCTCATGCCCTAGAGACATGACTTCAAGTACAAAGTGAGATATTTTAATTTTTTTTTACAAATAAGAGTCAAATAAATGGTAAAAAGGGCTTCCTTTACAGGACAAAAATTTCATAATTGCCTAAAATATACACCAATGTCTCCTCCATAAATATCTGTGATTAAAATAATTTAACGTCTGCTCATGCCCAAGAAACATGACTTCAAGTACAAAGTGAGATATTTTAATTTTTTTTGACAAATAAGAGTCAAATAAATGGTAAAAAGGGCTTCCTTTACAGGACAAAAATTTCATAATTGCCTAAAATGTACATCAATGTCTCCTCCATAAATATCTGTGATCAAAATAATTTAACGTCTGCTCATGCCCTAGAGACATGACTTCAAGTACAAAGTGAGATATTTAAATTTTTTTTTGACAAATAACAGTCAAATAAATTGTAAAAAGGGCTTTCTTTACAGGACAAAAATTTCAAAATTGCCTAAAATATACATCAATGTCTCCTCCATAAATATCTGTGATTAAAATAATTTAACGTCTGCTCATGCCCTAGAGACATGACTTCAAGTACAAAGTGAGATATTTTAATTTTTTTTTGACAAATAACAGTCAAATAAATTGTAAAAAGGGCTTCCTTTACAGGACAAAAATTTCAAAATTGCCTAAAATATACACCAATGTCTCCTCCATAAATATCTGTGATTTAAATAATTTAACGTCTGCTCATGCCCAAGAAACATGACTTCAAGTACAAAGTGAGATATTTTAATTTTTTTTGACAAATAAGAGTCAAATAAATGGTAAAAAGGGCTTCCTTTACAGGACAAAAATTTCATAATTGCCTAAAATGTACATCAATGTCTCCTCCATAAATATCTGTGATCAAAATAATTTAACGTCTGCTCATGCCCTAGAGACATGACTTCAAATACAAAGTGAGATATTTTAATTTTTTTTTGACAAATAACAGTCAAATAAATTGTAAAAAGGGCTTCCTTTACAGGACAAAAATTTCAAAATTGCCTAAAATATACACCAATTTCTCCTCCATAAATATCTGTGATTAAAATAATTTAACGTCTGCTCATGCCCAAGAGACATGACTTCAAGTACAAAGTGAGATATTTTAATTTTTTTTTGACAAGACAAATAACAGTCAAATAAATTGTAAAAAGGGCTTTCTTTACAGGACAAAAATTTCAAAATTGCCTAAAATATACATCAATGTCTCCTCCATAAATATCTGTGATTAAAATAATTTAACGTCTGCTCATGCCCTAGAGACATGACTTCAAGTACAAAGTGAGATATTTTAATTTTTTTTTGACAAATAACAGTCAAATAAATTGTAAAAAGGGCTTCCTTTACAGGACAAAAATTTCAAAATTGCCTAAAATATACACCAATTTCTCCTCCATAAATATCTGTGATTAAAATAATTTAACGTCTGCTCATGCCCAAGAAACATGACTTCAAGTACAAAGTGAGATATTTTAATTTTTTTTGACAAATAAGAGTCAAATAAATGGTAAAAAGGGCTTCCTTTACAGTACAAAAATTTCATAATTGCCTAAAATGTACATCAATGTCTCCTCCATAAATATCTGTGATCAAAATAATTTAACGTCTGCTCATGCCCTAGAGACATGACTTCAAGTACAAAGTGAGATATTTTAATTTTTTTTTAAAAATAAGAGTCAAATAAATTGTAAAAAGGGCTTCCTTTACAGGACAAAAATTTCAAAATTGCCTAAAATGTACATCAATGTCTCCTCCATAAATATCTGTGATCAAAATAATTTAACGTCTGCTCATGCCCTAGAGACATGACTTCAAGTACAAAGTGAGATATTTTAATTTTTTTTTGACAAGACAAATAACAGTCAAATAAATTGTAAAAAGGGCTTTCTTTACAGGACAAAAATTTCAAAATTGCCTAAAATATACATCAATGTCTCCTCCATAAATATCTGTGATTAAAATAATTTAACGTCTGCTCATGCCCTAGAGACATGACTTCAAGTACAAAGTGAGATATTTTAATTTTTTTTTGACAAATAACAGTCAAATAAATTGTAAAAAGGGCTTCCTTTACAGGACAAAAATTTCAAAATTGCCTAAAATATACACCAATGTCTCCTCCATAAATATCTGTGATTTAAATAATTTAACGTCTGCTCATGCCCAAGAAACATGACTTCAAGTACAAAGTGAGATATTTTAATTTTTTTTAACAAATAAGAGTCAAATAAATGGTAAAAAGGGCTTCCTTTACAGGACAAAAATTTCATAATTGCCTAAAATGTACATCAATGTCTCCTCCATAAATATCTGTGATCAAAATAATTTAACGTCTGCTCATGCCCTAGAGACATGACTTCAAATACAAAGTGAGATATTTTAATTTTTTTTTGACAAATAACAGTCAAATAAATTGTAAAAAGGGCTTCCTTTACAGGACAAAAATTTCAAAATTGCCTAAAATATACACCAATTTCTCCTCCATAAATATCTGTGATTAAAATAATTTAACGTCTGCTCATGCCCAAGAAACATGACTTCAAGTACAAAGTGAGATATTTTAATTTTTTTTGACAAATAAGAGTCAAATAAATGGTAAAAAGGGCTTCCTTTACAGGACAAAAATTTCATAATTGCCTAAAATGTACATCAATGTCTCCTCCATAAATATCTGTGATCAAAATAATTTAACGTCTGCTCATGCCCTAGAGACATGACTTCAAGTACAAAGTGAGATATTTTAATTTTTTTTTAAAAATAAGAGTCAAATAAATTGTAAAAAGGGCTTCCTTTACAGGACAAAAATTTCAAAATTGCCTAAAATGTACATCAATGTCTCCTCCATAAATATCTGTGATCAAAATAATTTAACGTCTGCTCATGCCCTAGAGACATGACTTCAAGTACAAAGTGAGATATTTTAATTTTTTTTGACAAATAATAGTCAAATAAATTGTAAAAAGGGTTTCCTTTACAGGACAAAATTTTCAAAATTGCCTAAAATATACATCAATGTCTCCTCCATAAATATCTGTGATTAAAATAATTTAACGTCTGCTCATACCCAAGAGACATGACTTCAAGTACAAAGTGAGATATTTTAATTTTTTTTTGACAAATAACAGTCAAATAAATTGTAAAAAGGGCTTCCTTTACAGGACAAAATTTTCAAAATTGCCTAAAATGTACATCAATGTCTCCTCCATAAATATCTGTGATCAAAATAATTTATCGTCTGCTCATGCTCTAGAGACATGACTTCAAGTACAAAGTGAGATATTATCTAATTTTTTGAAAAACAAGAGTCAAATAAATTGCAACAAGGGCTTCCTTTACAGGACAAAAATTTCAAAATTACTTAAATGTTTCCTCTATTAATACCTCTGATCAAAATAATCTAATGTCTGCTCATGCCCTAAAAGAGCCTCTACAGTCTATAAGCAGGTCTTTGTTGAAGCCATTAATCTAGGCATTAAAATTTTTCTTGGATAAACGCCTGAAGAGCCTTACAGTCGGCTAAAGTCGCTATACAGAATCTTCTTAATTGATATTGACTTTTTTAATTGATATAGTATTAAAGCTGTTGGGTTTGATGCTGGCTTAAACTGCCCTCATGAACAAACATCATGGACTCAGGACCTTATCAATAATTAGTAAAGCCACAGGGTCTAGATCTATACTACGAATAAATAGAGGGTTGATTAGCTAACGGTAAGTGTTGCGAAATCATTGGAGCTTGATGTTTTGAGTTGCTAGTTCGCCCCTGAACCACCGTCACCCAACATTTAGCAAAACCAGAGCAAATATTGTGAATTTGATAATGATGGATATTATTATCTGCAGTTAAACGAACAAACGGTCTTTTCGTTTTTTAGTGTACGTTTAATGCTTAATAAATGAGTTCTATAGAGTACGCGAATCCAAATAAACATTTTAGAGTTATCCTGCAGCAATACGATGCTCGTATAACAACCGTGGAGCGAAATTAAATGAAAAACATTTTTTACACAAACACACCAAAACACGAGCTTTATTAAAATCTCACTTTGTGCTGTTAAAATTATGTACTAACGAGATAATAGTAAATTTTGATAAGATTTTTTTTGTGTTCAAACGCTCTGTTGTTCTGATACCGAAATTTGATGAGCTTGGCCAGCCTGGAGACAGGAGTAATTCGACTCGGCGCATCACGTCTCTTGTTTAATTCCGTACCCGACGTTTTGAAAAATTGTAATTGCTTTATCTTGTTAGGATGAATTGGCCACTTGAGATTTTTTACGTGCAAAGATTTATAAAGTAAAATTATATCTGTATTTGGTTAGAAAAACGACGAGCTTTTACACCGTAACGAACGTTCCACGAGAAAAGTTCGCTAGATAACTAATGTTCGAATGTTTTAAAAGATACCGCGCCAATGTTTGCCTCCACAAAATTTTCTAACTTAATTTTAATATTACGCACGAAATAAATCAGTTTTATTCTCACCTAACGATCAAATCCATTGGCACCTGGGTAATGTTCGTACAGCTCGCCCTTTATACAGGGTGGTCTGCTTATCATTACCAGGCTGTTGTGTACCTAAGCTAGTTGTGCAACTACTGGAAATGAGCATCATTTCCATACCAGTGTGCTGTTTGAAGATTGAGGATTTTATACAGGGTGGTTGTTAACTCTTAGAAGCAATCAATAATCGAGTAAGAGAAAACGGCAGTCGAGAGATTTTTTGGAACAAAATGTTTTTTTAAAGATATAGTTTAATGTCAATTTTGACAATTTAGAGTCGAGAACGATTCGAGATACTAGGGGGGGGGGGGGCAGTGAATTCGTCTTTAAAGTGAGAAAAATGCAAGATTTTATAGAAAAATTAGCAACTAAGCCATTCTTAGATTGCAGAGTCCAAATTTGGGAGGGGGGGATGTAAGACACATCCACCGTTATGCCTTCCCCAAATTTCGAACCAATCCAAACAATCCAAGTTTTTTTATAGGTTTCTATTAGACAAACAATCAAAATGGCTGTATAGACTCAAAATTAGAGATTAGGATACTCTTGTGAGTCTCCATAAAGCCCCAATATTAGTTTCTAAAAATCACACAAAATGGCCGCTCAGCGGCCGAGATAAAATTACTAGAAATCATCATATAATTTTGAAGCCATCCTTAGATAGCAAGAGTCCAAATTTTGAAAAGGGAGTGTAAGACACACCCACCGTTATCCCCTCCCCAAATTTGGAACCAATCCAAACGATCCAAGTTTTTTTATAGGTTCCCATTGGACAAAAAATCAAAATGGCCATATAGATTTAAAATTAGAGATTAGAATTCTCTCGTTAGTTTTCATAAACCCCCCCGTGTTAGTTTCTAAAAATCACACAAGATGGCCGCACGCGGCCGATATAAAATTACGAGAAATCCTCATATAATTTTATATCCATCCTTAGATTGCATGAGTCCTAATTTTAGAAAAAAAAGGGGGGCTAAAAGACACACCCACCGTTATCCCCTTCCCAAATTTTGAACCAATCCGAGCGTTCCAAGTTTTTTTTTATAGGTTCCCATCGGACAAAAACTCCAAATGGCCGTATAGACTCAAAATTGGAGCGGCTGAGAAAAAATTACGAGAAATCATCATCTCTATCCTCATATAATTTAATTTGAAGCCATCCTTAGATTTCAAGAGTCCTAATTTGGATGGAGTGTAAGACACCCCACCATTACCCCCTCCCCAAATTTTGAACCAATCCGAGCGATCTAAGTTTGTTTACAGGTTTCCATTGGCCAACAAATCAAAATGGCCGAATCGACTCAAAAATGGAGATTTAGATACTCTCGTGAATCTCCATAAACGCTTCAATATTAGTTTCTAAAATTCATATAAGATGGCCGCGCAGCGGCCGAGATAAAAATACGAAAAATAATTTTGAAAAGCTGTAAAAAGAAATCTAGGACGAAAGTCAAAAATGTAACTCGCGGTTGAACATTAGACGCCATCTGGCTAACGCCTTAAATAGGATTTGGATCTCTTCGGCGGTTACTGAACGTAACCTAACTTCGGTATAGCCGATAGGGAGCGGTACTATGAAAGATATCCTTTTGTTTTTAGAAATCAATGATTTTCTACAGATACGAACCACCTTGTATAATAATTATTTACACATCGTACATAACTAAATTATTTTATATTTTTTTAATAGCACTAATTATATTATTTAAGTGAGGTTAAGTATTTTTTAATTTCACAATTTTCCTTTTTAATTATTATTACCTTTTGGTTTATGGAATAATCGCGAGTTAAGTTACGATGCTTCCTTAAATCATCCCAAAGATTACGTAGTAATGTGTGGTCGTTTATAACCAGATGTTTAAACCCCAAAAAGTCATTAGGATTGCTCTACACTGGTCGTTCGATGACCGTAAATTGCTTAAATCACAAGATTAAGGATATTGAAAATAATTTATGAGAAATTTAAAAAATGAGACTAATAAAGATTTTTCCTACTACAGCATAATAGTAGCTAGACACCGTAATGTTGTGCCAATAATATATTATTTGAATCTATATACAGGGTGTTTTGTAAACTGTGTTTGGATACGCAATGGGGTGTAAGGCTGGGTGGGAAGCATTAGAGATCCTCATTTGTAAAATAAATTTACCTTTTTGAAATATTCAGTCTCATCCCTCAACATTTTTTCTAATAAAAAGATAAGGATCTCCAGGGCCGTAACGAGGGGTACGCCAGGGCATGACCTGGTCAACTGATTTATACAAACGCAGAAGAGAGAAAACCCTAATTTGAGCTTCTCATCTCCTTTGAAATCTTTTTAACGAATTCGTCCAGTTATTGAATATAATCGTTGTTCAGTTTATGTTTTTTTCCTGTTAACCCATTTCGCAATTTAGGTGTTTATGCGCTTTTCTTTCTAGCTGTAAATTACGTGGCGCCCTGTTACACCGTTTATACCCAGCTCATCTTCGCTGCAGCTATCGGCCAGCCGGTTAAGAATTTTCCGTTCGTCTCGTCGTCCATTATAATACGCTACAATTTCTATAATAAAACTATAAAATGTATAAAACACCCTGTATAAAACGTTTTACCTAGTACTAATTATTTGGAGCTTCTTTTGATCAATTTATTATTTTTCCGCACAAATAACTAAATAAATAAGAAAATTTTGTTTCAATCGTTGATTGATACGAAAAAGAAATTACGTTTTCTCCCTGTAACTCTGAAAATTTGCGTTTGATAAAATTCGTGAAACGTAAATTCCATTTGAGCAACATTTAAAGCAAAACCATCTATAATATCGTTTTAAATGTCTGAACATGCAGTTAGTGTTTAAGGAACTGTTAAATCGTGATAAAATCTGTAACGATATCCGATGATCCTATATCGTAATTTACAAATTTTAACATCTTTGAAGGAATTTTCTTTTGATTAAAAAGGAGGAGAAATCCATCTCCAATTAGTTTCGAGTTTCCAGTTAGTAAGTAAATTTGGTTTTTTATTTATTAAAAAATAATTGAATTATCGATTACCGAGTAATCGGAGTTCGGGTAGATATCGTGTACCTACCTACCTGAGAAGTTTGAAATCTTGAAAACGTATTATTTCATGCGTGATTTTCCAAGCAGCTTGTAATAACACAAAATATTGATTTTAGGTACATATTAACAGCTCGTAATAATATTTTCTTTGCTATAGAATACGTTGCTTCGCAAAATATTTAATTAAAAATTAAAAAAAAAGCAAGTGGAAGAAAATTTTGTTTCAAAAAATGATGTTTTCAAACGTAAAATTTGTTAACGCCATTTTAAAATCGCCCCAAGTGATGTATTGGGAAGTCGAGTCAAGTAAACACCAAGCCATCGTGATTGGCGATAAACCAAATCGTCCATTTTATCACTTTCCATTTAATTCGATCTCGTTTCACGTAGCTTTTGTTTTCGTCAAAATTTGACGTTTCAAAGATGTCTATGATACTATTTTAATAATTTATAATCATTTGACGTATACGAGCAAAAGAAGAATTGATTGATTTTTTAATAATTGATGAATCGAAATACAATTTTTTCAAGTTCTTTGATCCCTCTAATATGAATTTTTTAAATGTTAAATGAGTGTCTCAGTTATTTTTATGTAGTGCCCTGTATATTATTCATTAGAGTTTTTTATGAAACTTCATCTACCTTTGAGATTAAAGTGAGAGGTATAGTCTATACAACGGAAACTTGAAGTAAAAAAAGTTGACTTTTTGCCTTTCACTGTTGGGGCTAGGATAATTTAGATTTTATCAAAATATCGATATTTTCGATGTATCGATATGCCTTATATCTAATAACGTTATTCCATCCCACTGGGGGCCTATCATAAATCATAAAAAAATCGACATTTTTTCCCTTAAATTTGTTTAACAAAAGGATTTTAAAAGAGAAGAAAAACATGTGGTAAAAATCGTAATAAACCGAGTCGTAAACCCCTTTTAAAGAAACTATTTTCATGCATCTCATTTTTGGAATTGTATTTTAATGACCGTTGCTTCAGGTATAATAATCCCTTATCATGTTTAAAGGCTCGTCTTCACACACAGGCATGCCTTCCGGTTTGCCTCTGCAGACGGCCTGCACAGGCCACCGGAATGCTGTCCACACGCTCCGGTTTGGCCTGTGCAGGCCGCCTGAACTGTGTCCACGCGCTCCGGTTTGGTCTACGCAGGCCGCCTGCACAGGCAAACCGAAAGACACGCCTTTAAAGGCTCGTCTTCACACACAAGCATGCCTTCCGGTTTGTCTCTACAGACGGTCTGCACAGGCCACCCGAATACTGTCCAAACGCTCCGGTTTGGCCTGTGCAGGCCGCCTGAACGCTATATCTACATGATGCTCCGGTTTGGCCTGTGCAGGCCGCCTAAACTGTTCCACACGCTCCGGTTTGGTCTGTACAGGCAAACCGGAAGGCAAGCCTGTGTGTGAAAACGAGCCTTAAGAACTTATTATACAGAGTTGTTCAAATTCGAGATACGAGATACTGTACGAGATACAAAGTTGGTTAAATGAGGGAAAAGTTACGTAATTAGAAAGCAAATAATATTCAAAAAAAAAATTAAAAAATTTACAATAGGTCTGGAGGTTTCTGAAAAAATCGAAATTTCGGAAAATATATATTTATTTTTATTCAGAAGTTATTTTCCAAAATATCAGAAAACTAAAAACACATTTTCATTGCATCTTTCTTGTCTCTACAAGATAGCAATTTTAGGTTTTTTACACAACGTTTCGCTGTTGAATTACCATCATCAACTCAAAAATTTTAAATACGGACCTGGATTTTTAATTTTATTTTTGAGTTTAGCCTTTTATTATAAATGCAACGACGTGTCGCAAACTCGTGCTTGAAATTTTCAGCGCTAATGCAATAAAGTCTTTCTTATACATTTGTATTATAATATACTTTTATTTCAGCTCTAATTTATTCGCCTAAATATAGTTTCCTTAAACGGGTTTACGACTTATTAGTTTACTACGATTATTACTACATGTTTTTCTTCTCTTTTAAAATCCCTTTTTTAAACAAAAAGAAAAATATGTAGAATTATTTTATGATTTAGGATGGGCCCCCACAGTGAAAGGTAAGAAAGCAACTTTTATTACTTCATGTTTCCGTTGTATAGACTTTACCTATTTAATCTATTGTTTTGAGTTGAAACAAGCACACTTTTAGACCTGCTATAGAAAAAATATTTACGCTTCTAAAAACAACGAATTCTAGCCATCTTAAGCACGTAGCTGACTATCAATATTTTCATAAATATTTTCCTACTGTCATAATTTGCTATCATTATTTTTACGGATTGTAGAATGTGTTGCATATGCTGCAAAACGTCCAAGGTCCAAGAAATACATTTAAATACGAAACTTGTGGCACAGCAAAACAAAGCAAAAGGCACACGCCCGCATCAAAAACTAATAGAACTCGTCGTTTGATCAACAAAAATAGAACCGTTTGTATTTATGTAACGCCACGTCAAAATATTTACGTAAAGTCGCATAATTTCATAAATACTGTTTTTATAAAACCTTCGTAAATATAGTCTGATAAACTGATTTTGACAGTGTGCCACACTGTCAAAATCAGTTTTATAAAAAAAATTTTAATTTATGAAAATTTTTACAATGAGATACCAGTTTAGGGTATATTTCAAAAAGAAAATTTTTCGTCTATTATTAAGTCTTGTTAATAGTAAAATCCTAGAAAAAATTTGTTGCAATTTGTGAGTATTTTACAATTTTGTGTAAGCAAACGAGCGAATTAAAACAATTTGGCCACTATCTAGAAAAAAAGTGTTACAACGATTTTTTGCAACAAAAGAATAAGCGGTTGTTTAAAGCAGACAATAGTGACAAATTGGCAGCAACTGGACAATGAGCTTAGTGACTCGTGGTTTAAATCTTTTGTCGTCCGCGTTAGAGATGGCAGATTACTGTAAATTTGATGCATTATCTAAAATTGAACTTTTTTTTTCAAAGGGAAAGAGTGTACCTAGGAGCATAAAAGTTTTGTTGCATGTATAACTTAGGTTCGGTGTAAAAGTTGAAGAAAGATAATACCTTGTTTCCTTATAAAATTATAATATAACCTACAATATATCAACATAATAGCTCATGAAATTTTAAACCTCATAAAATAAAATGTAAAATGGAATTTTTTAGCATACTCTTTAAGCCTAACTGTTGGACCAAACTACCACCCAAAACTAAGCCAATTTAAATAATTTAGTTAATGTAGGCCATTATTCAACATTCCTACTACCAACTGGGATTAAATTTGAAAAAAAAATATCTGTCGGTAGAAGAAAATCAAAATAATAATTTTTCTGGCGTGTTTCCATTTAATTTTATTTTGCCAAGTTGGAGCGCCGCGTCAATTAAGCGTTTTATCGACGCGAATTCGATACTAAAAAAAACAATTAAAACGATCTACAAAATGCCATTTATATTAATTAATACAAACAACAATTTAAATTGAAGTAATATGAACAGTAGTAATTATATAGGTAAAGTAATTGATGAAATTGATCGCGAATACATTTAAAGTTTGTTGCGTTTAAAAACACAAATTGAGGTTCAATTACATTTTGAATATATTTACATATTTTGTAACAACTGTAACAAAATTGTTAATACATGTTAGTTATAAACTTCATAAATACTTTATTTGAATTTTCAAGTATTGAATTATTTATATTCTATATTTCATCGGGGAATAAATTTATTCACAAGCTCGGAGAGCTTTTTTTGCTACCCTCTATTTCGATCTGCGTACCTAACAAACAGGAAGTTTTGTTTTTCGCACTCGACGTATACGTGCATATTTTAAAATTCAGTCCGCTTGTCTGCCAGATTATCTGTCTATCTATCTACACGTTATTAAGAGACTTATCAAAAGGCGCATTTCACATAAGTTAACGATTCTTTCATAATTATTGTAAGTAACGACAGAAAAATTTAGAGAAAGATTTTTAACTTTTAACTATTTCCAGGCCACTTGACCTATTCCGATCACACTACCACCTCTCTCTGGATCTTACAGGATCTTTTTTCCTTTGGGATTGTAAGAGTAGGATAGTTTTGAGAAACGGTGCTTTTCACCAAATCCAAATCGGAGCTTCTGGACAGCGTTCAGGTGGCCTGCACAGGCAAACCGGAAGGCAAGCCTGTGTGTGTGGACGGGCCTTAACAGGGTGTATTGATATCTAGTTAGCCCAGGCGGCCAAGCAACAAACAACAACTTATTAGAAGTGTTACCCATCACATAGCTTACATCCATTTGGACAGAAAAAAATACATCAAAATGAATTCCCAAAAGCGTGAATGTTGACCAGAAGCGAGCAAGGGTGGAATCTTCGAGCTCAATCTGTGCTCGTTTCGAAGAGGATGCTGGCTTCTTAACCCTAGGATGCATGACTCTCACGATCTACACATTTACAGAACATGGGTGAAAAATACCCGACATTTTTACGTGGTTTTTCTCGGGATTTTCGCAGATTTTCATACACAGAAATTTCTCAGTTGAATGAACAAATTATAATTTGCTAATATTAAAAATGTTATAGTAAGTCATTCACATATCCATGCTAACTTTGATGTTGAATGTTTTTATGGGTGAAAAATACCCATGTTATGTAATAAGCGATAAAAGTCGAAAAAAGCTTTTTTAAAAAAAATAAATTATTTTTGATTATTAGTAACTCATTTATCACTTAAGGGGGCCATATTTAACAAATGGGCGGGGAAGGTGATATTTAGACATTCCGCTCTTAAGCTTCAGCGCCTTTAATACCCGGTTGATATCACTAATATTTACAATTCCTGATAGGGTAAAGTTCAAAGAAGGCACTAAAGTATTTGCATATAAAAAATAAGAGCCTAATTAGTGAGAAAAATGCAGTTGAATTTGGTGAAATTTAAAAAAAGACAGGATGTTGTTTCTACCCAACATCCGTTGTTTTTTTTGAATTTCACCAAGTTCAACTGCATTTTTCTCACTAATTAGGCTCTTATTTTTTATATACAAATACTTTAGTGCCTTCTTTGAACTTTACCCTATCAGGAATTGTAAATATTAGTGATATCAACCGGGTATTAAAGGCGCTGAAGCTTAAGAGCGGAATGTCTAAATATCAAATTCCCCGCCCATTTGTTAAATATCGCCCTCTTAAACAACACTTCAAAGAAGGTACTTCTAAGAGCATATTAATAAATTTTGAAAAATGAGGCTGTAATTTGAAGTTGAATGTTCTTGTGGGTGAAAAATACCAATGTTATGCATGCTAGGGTTAAGCAGGATTGTTACCATGGTTGAAATTTGGGCACATTTTTACAATCTAGAAGCAAAGCAGCAATCTATGGGTTGGAAGCATTATGGTTCTCCAAGGTCGAAGAAGTTCCGAGTTTAAAAATCTACTAGAAAAATTCTTGCCCGAGTTTTTTGATATTTTCGTGAAATAATCACAATAGATTGTTTTGATAAGGGACGAACTATAAGTGGTCAATATTATTCGACTTTATAAAAACGCGGAATGTTGGCTGAAGTGGTGTCTTGTTTTTGCAAGACATGTGCCAATGGAAACAGTTCTTGGTTTGGAGTTTGAATTGCTTGAACCCTCTCGTTATTCGCCGGATTTGGCTCCCTCGGGTTACCATCTCTTCCCTCAAATGAAGAGGAGTTCGAAACGTCATAAATTTTCTTTGAAGGAAGATGTAATAGACCCCGTGGAGAGCTGGTTTGCACAGCAAGATCAAAATTTATTTTTGAGGGGTTATTAAGAGAAGATTATGTAAAATAATAAATTATTTTATGTTGTTTTTCATAATTATCCTTAATTATCGTTGTCGTTTAGGTCGTTTATGCTGGCCGTTAACTTAAGCTTTAAGCTTTAACTTTGAGTTGACTATAGGGAAACCAATGCTACGGTTTAAGGTTAAAGCTTAAAGCTTAAGTTAACCGCAAGCATAAACGACCACTAGGTTTAAAATTTTTGTTGTTTCTATAGGCTAACTACATATCAATAAGTTCTCGTATGTCTCAGTTCTAACCAATTGCGTGGCCACGTTGGTGTACTGCAGCTCGCACTGCTCCTAAAATAACCTCCACATTTTGGGCCACCCTGTATGAATTTTGCTAAGGTATTTTCGTCACATTTTTTAGCTAAAACGATGACTCAAAACGTCCAGGAGTTAAATAAAAAAATTCAAAAACATTTTTACTTATTGAAATGTACTAAAAATACGAAAAAGTTGCCCGTCCATTTACTGCCATTATGTTATAGGAAAATTTTGTAAATTTTACTGATCATAAAACTAACGTGTGATATTTAGTAATTAATCACTTATTTTTAGGGTAAATTTGTAAATGTTAAGTTAATTTAAAAAAATTGTATTTATTATTACCTTTAACTCATTTTAAGGGTAGGTCCTCTTGATTTTGATTTTAATTCAAGCGATTTTATAATATTAATTAAACTAAAGGTTCCACACAACACTTTACCGATTACTAAGTTAAATAAAAATTTATTCATTTACACCTTGCAACGTATACTAATATAGCATTGTTATTGCGGTTATCAATTAATTGTTTATCGCAAGACGCAAGATACGACATCCTAATACCTACTAAATAAAATTTCATATTGAAATTCGTCAAATCTGTGATTGAATAATAAACTGAATCATTAATAAAAACAGAAATGGGCTTATTATTTATAATTAATTAACCTCGGCGCACCTTGGGATAACCCTAAACACTTTTCTCTACTTCTGTATAGGGTGTGGGCAAATTTTGATGTTTTCATCTATGGAAGCTAGACTAAATGCGCAATAATGAATGGAAAAATATAAATTTGTTTTTAATATTATTGGAAATTTTGGTTTTCACCATTGAGCTTTTGCATGGCTCCCCTTGACTTAAGAAATTTAATTTAAATCTGATGTCAGTCGAATTCATAAATAACTACCTATAGCAACAGCAATAGTTATATAATTAAATAGAGAACATCCCCCCTCTTTTTAATGAAGTAGAAAAACATCTTGAGAAATAAGATCGCGCAAATTCAAAATGGCGAATTTAAATTATGGGCTAATAGGTAACTCGAAAACAAAACAAGAAGCTGAGTTTCCATTTGGCCATTAGTGGTTTCTCAAAAAAAGAGATCGAGAATGCTCAACTGATTTTTTTCTAACTCTAATATAAACGGTTGCCGAGTTTCCCTATGAAAACATCCAATTTGAGCCACCCTGTACAAATCCACAGTTAATCCATCTCAAATCGAGTCATCCATAATCAATTTGTCCATATAGCGCTCAATTTTCCACGAGAGAAAATTAAATAATTTATAACGAAATGTAGAATTATTAAATTACAATAATTGAATTAATTGATGCAAATTTCCATAAATTCCCTTAATTTGCTTATTTTTATTATAAGTATAATAACATAGCGAAACTCTAATATATTAGAAGTACTCGCCTAAATTAATTCATTGCGTGAAAGCCAAACTTGTATAATTTTCAAATTTGTCTTTCTTAACTACGCACCTCCATTAACTTAATAGTAGAGCTACTAAAACAGGATAAAATTATTAAATATTGCCAAAATTTTACTTTTCTCCCCAATCCATTTTAATCTCTTTATTCAATCAATTTGTTTAATTGGCGATTTCACTTAATTAGCAATAAGAGGTTGACAAGTTGGAGTCGAGGTCAGTTGTTGTGTGAAACAAGAGATCTTTAGGACCATTTCGACCAGAATGAGTGGAATGCGGATACCGAAGACCTCGTTAGTCCCTTCAACAATCGTGATTAACACAACAAGTTGATGTCTCGAATTTAGGACACAAAATGTCACATCTTTTTCTTCTAACAAAAGTTAAACCAAACTTAAATATTTCATTAAGTTTTTCGAGTGTCAAATAATTTTCAATTCCAACCCCGGAGCGGTTAAATTGATGCTCCTACACCAATAATTATTTTGTTTTCAAACCCTCTTAGGGGCTTATAAGACGCCTCAGAACATCACTGCTAACTGACGGAAGGTTTAAGAAAATTTATTTCTTAGGCAAGCAAAAAGTGTTTTTAGAGGTCTAAATTACAGTCATCCTAACAACGTTTATAAAATTAATTTCTCTTCAGACGTTTTAACAAAATTTTAATTATAAAATACAAATATAAGTTTGAGAAAAAAACACGTAACTGACGTAACCGTGTTGCTTCTAATGTAAAAAAGTAAAGGATCTTACACTTAGAAAAATACGTGAGATGCCTTAAATTTTAGTCTTCTCTCCTCCTTCCTAGACATTGCTTCCAGCATCAAAAATATCGAATTACCTGCACACTCCAATTCGCTACAAAATAAAATGGATATAACGATTTAAACTTTAATTTAAAAATTAGAAATGAAATGGCTTACAGAATTTCATTAACTTTTTTCCTTATTGTCTCTCAGATTTGCCATATTTCGCGTATTGAATTATTTAAAGGATAAATATCGAGAGAATTTCCAGTCGCTGAAGTTTTCACGTTTATAAAAAAAAGAAAGATGGGTAATCGGGTAGTTAATTGCAATGGGTATAGAAATCGGAGCTCTATTTATAGACTGTGTTTGTAAATGATTGGGAACAGTTTTTGCATTATGCGTTGGTACTCTTGTAATATGTCACTTAAATTAAAGAGATTTTTGTTTTTAACCAACCTAAAAAATCTTTGCGGGTTATGAAACCAAACTTACCGGAACCAATCATTTATGAACACAGTGTACAAAATAGTATTGAAATAAGATGCTTACATAAGTTTAGATGTTAGGGATACTTAAAGCTTGAGTGCACTGTACACAATTTGTGGTATTAATTTATTATAACATGCGGTTAGAAGTGTTATTGCTGGCCACATTACCTTCACATAATGCTAGACTTTCAATAGCGAGTTCTAAAGGGGCTTTTAACAACAAATAAACTTATTGTTAAACTGAAGCACAATACCTCAACGAGGACATGCCTCATCAGAGGACACTTCAAAAGCATTTCTTGAATCTTGACTCTGTAGACCAGAAATGGCCAACAAGTCGATTGCGATCGACTGGTCGATCGCGGTGCGATTTTTAGTAGATCATAGCTGATAGGAGACGATGTTAACACGAAAACGCAACTTAGTCGTGACTCACAGAACCAAACGATTGCAGCTCATTTAGTATTATATTCTACAACTAAGTGCTATAGTAAATCATAATAAAGCCTAAGTGAAATTCAAAAAAGTCTACTTACAGACCACAAAAAATTAAAAACAAATCGACAAATATACAACTATGTTGGAAGGTCCACCATCTGCATGAACTCATCAACACTGTAAAAACAACCCTGGCAAAGTAAATGCTTCACTTTTCTTTTGAAGTTTTTATTACTTAAATTTTTAACATTGTCAGGTAACTTATTATACAGTACTGGTCCCCAGTAGTCAACATACTTTTGGGTCAAAGCTATTCGATGGAACGGAATCCGAAATAGCTTTGCCCCTCTTGTAGAGTAGTTATGATGTTCACTGTTTAACGGGTAATTACTTGGACTGTCATGCACGCACTTTAAACATTTGTAGATAAACAGGCTAGGCACCGTGAGGATGTTCTCTCTAAAAGTTTGTCTACAGCTCTCTCGATAACTCAAGCCAAACAAAGTTCTCACTGCTCTTTTTTGTAAGATGAAAATTTTGCCTGCATCTCCCGACATACCCCACAACAGTATCCCGTAAGAAACGCGACTATGAAAGTAAGCCAATAAGTCAATCGAGCCGCATGAAAAGTTGCACACATTTTTATTCTTCTTATAGCAAAAATAGCCGAAGAAAGCTTCTTAGCCAAACTGTTAACCTGAAGACACCACTTTAACTTATTGTCAAGGCACAGAACGAGAAAATCCACACTATGTAGCTCAATATCATTCCTATTAGAAAAATGCAGCTGCTGAGTCTTTGTTTCATTCAACTTTAGTCTATTTGAGCTAAACCACGCACCAGCTTGTTCGATGGCCCTGTCGGTACCCTCATCAAGCTCCACATTTCCTGAGCCCTTTACCAAGATTGACGTGTCATCAGCGTACAAACATGCGTCATACGACAGTACATTGGCTAAAAGATCATTGGTATAAATAATAAAAAGCAAGGGTCCCAATATGGAACCCTGCGGAACACCGAGCTCAATTGGAAGTTGCGCTGACACCGCTCCATTCCATCTAACCATCTGCACCCTGTTCTCTAAATATGACCGTATAAGTCCAAGTGAAACTCCCCGAACTCCGTAATAACTCAATTTATTCAGCAGTATCTTATGGTCTACAGTGTCGAACGCCTTACTCAGATCCAGGCAACTCATCCTAACCTGCAGATTATCATCTTGAGCACCAATGACGGACTCTAGGACGCCGACCAAGGCAGTTATGGTGGATCTACTCTTCCTGTAGCCATGCTGTTTGTTACTTAAGAATTTATTGGATTCAAAATACTCTAACAATCTTTTCTTAATTACTTGTTCCCAAATCTTTGACAAAACCGGCAATATATAAATTGGCCTAAAGCTGTCACACACACTTTCATTACCTTTTTTGTACATAGGCAGAACGATAGCCACCTTTAGCTAATCGGGAAACACACCCTCCATTAAGCATCTATTTATAATCACCACTAAAGGAACTATAACAGAAGAAGCAATTCTTTTGAAGAAATTAGTTGTTACACCATGAACGTCTTTTGTGTGGGTGTCCTTCATATTTTTGACTATGCTTAACAGTTCGACCTCATCCACCGGTTCAAGAAAACACGATTTTGTGTTGTCGATTTCCAACTTGTGTAAGTAATAATCCGGAGAGTGCTCATCCAGCTGTATATCCGCTGCTAAACTTATGCCAACGCTTGCAAAATGGCTATTCATTTGCTCTGCAGGGAGGTTGCTGTTAGTTTCTTTCGCTCTGCTTTGACCCACCTCTTGCTTGATCACTTTCCAGACAGCTCTTTGTACATTGTCGGCCGATTGAATATATGCCGTGTTTTTTTCTCTATTCCACTGCGTCAATTTTTCCCAGTATTGCCTTTTAAAGCAGTTGTATACATAGTTGTATGCATAGCTGACTCATCAAGCATTTTTATTTAAACGTCAAAGTGACGTTTGATGTTATTTGTGCTCTGTAGTCGTGGGTCATAGAAACAAACGGTTGTGGCGCCTTTAGTATCATATTGTACAACTAAGTACCATAATAAATCATACAGTTGTTCCAATGGATCTTTACCGGTTGAGAACTCGGCTAAGTACATAAAAACACACAATCTGATAAGTAGTGTAGCATCTTTGTTGGCGCTGCGTAATATGACGTTAAATTGTAACGACGTATGTCGTCTTATCTTATACAGCGGCAAAGATTCCCTGGAACAACTGTAGTTGACTCATCAGTAGAGCTCGGATTTATAAGCATTTATTATTTCAAACTAAGCGCTTAAAAAAAGTCTGAAAAAAGCTTTCAGAATTATCCAAATTTATCCAAATTATTCAAAATTTAAAAGAAAATTCATTTAAAAGTCACCACTTTGAAAAAAGACTCAAAAAAGCACAAAAATGTCTTTTAGCGGAGTTCTCCACTGGCAAAGATCTGGTGGACCAACTGTATGTACTATTTTTCAAATTTTCATTTTTGTTACAAAAGAAATGAAATTTTGACTTTCAAAAAATCATAACTACGATCCTGGAAATTTTTAACTAAAGAAACGAGCTGCATTCGATAGACAACTGCGATGTCAATAAAATATCCAAAAATTTGAAAAAATATCCATTTAATTGCGGCCCAAGTTGTACTAGAGACGAGTTTAAATAATTTAGATCGAAATTTGCTAAAACGGGCCCAAAAAATCCCTTTATCGTAGAAAGAAGAAATATACAAAAAAGTAAAAAGCTTTGCTTGGCCGCCATTTTCAATTTAAAAATTTGAAAAACTAGGCATTTAATTGGGGCCAAGTTGTACTAATTTAGAGACGAGTTTTAATAATTTAGGTAGAAATTTACGCAAAAGTAAAAAGCTTTGCTTGGCGGCCATTTTTAATTTAAAAATATGAAGACATATCAATTTAATTTGAGCCAAGATGTACTAATTTAGTGTCGAATTTTTAAACAATTTAGATCGAAATTTGCTAAAGCGGGCCCAAAATAATCCCTTCATAGTAGAAAGGAGAAATCTACGAAAAAGTAAAAAGCTCTGATTGGCTGCCATTTTGAATTTAAAAATTTGAAAGAATATCCATTTAATTGGGGCCAAGTTGTACTAATTTAGAGACGAGTTTTAATAATTTAGGTAGAAATTTATGCAAAAGTAAAAAGCTTTGCTTGGCGGCCATTTTTAATTTAAAAATATGAAGACATATCAATTTAATTTGAGCCAAGTTGTACTAATTTAGTGTCGAATTTTTAAACAATTTAGATCGAAATTTGCTAAAGCGGGCCCAAAATAATCCCTTCATAGTAGGAAGGAGAAATCTACGAAAAAGTAAAAAGCTCTGATTGGTTGCCATTTTGAATTTAAAAATTTGAAAGAATATCCATTTAATTGGGGCCAAGTTGTACTAATTTAGAGACGAGTTTTAATAATTTAGGTCGAAATTTGCTAACATGGGCCCAATTCCTTTATAGAAGGAAGAAGAAATCTACTAAAAAGTAAAAAGCTCGGATTGGCCGCCGTTAGTCCTCTGGGGGGAATACCCTATTAATGACTCTCTACGTGCTGATTAAGGTAAGCGATGAAGAGGCAGGGAGCTATGTTCTCAAAGCGACATCGAATGACGGCGGTGTCTCACCAACAGCTGCTGCTAGTCACACACATGCCATGCAACTTTATCGATTTCCTTTGCGTCCTCTGTTTCTGCTAGGTCTTTTTCGACATATATCAGCGTTGGAAATGACCCATCCAGGTTCTTTCCACAATATTTGGTGTCTGGAGCGTATTCTTCTATTTCTTGTATTTTTTTCCTCGGCATTCTCCACGCCTTCTCTTGGTAAATTTGACTGAAGTGAGAACATTTCTAGCTGGTCTCACGACGCCAAGATATGACGAAATACAGATCCGTAGATATTTTACCAAGTGGTCCTAATTTAGAAACTCACAAGATCTTATAAATTGCATCTCGAGTGGTGCAGACGAAAGTCATTAACGGTCGCTTTAAAAAGATTGAAATAATTTCGCACGTTTCATAGTTCAGAGTTTTAAGTTGAAGAAGCTAAGAACTTTAACTGTCACGTATGCTTGTTAAAATGTAGCTCAAGGCCCCCCAAAAAAAGAAAAACAACCTCCACCTTGTCGTATATTTAAGACTTATTTTGTTATTTGCTCTCAAACATCCCCGAAACTGTGTGAACACTTCTCTAACAAAGTTTATGTCTTTGGGACAAAATAAATAAGTCACAAGACGACTTACGTTTGTAATTTCAGTTTAATCAAGAATGAAATTTTGTATAATTGATGTTTATAGTTGCACTTTATTACGACACTTTTATGAATTAAAAAGTATAAATTAAATTTTAATTAAAAATAAATTACTAACAAGGGTGTATTCAACATTTTTATGTTGTTACTTCTTAAAATTTCAAATTGAAATTCAAAAATTCTAATTGCGAGTTATTACATTTTACAGAAGCAGTTTGTTGTTATTGTACGTTCTTAAGGTGGAAAGTCCCGCTTTAGTAGATAATTCTTCATTGACGAACGAAGCGTATGAAAACAAAAAATTTGAAACGTCTTTACAGTGTTGATGTCCCTGTGACCGCCTTTTTGGCAAAAATGTAAGCTGTCCTTGAATGGTAGGCAATTGTATACCGAAATTAGCCTAAATACGGGCTAGCTAAACTGAAATTCTGAAAAAGTATGAAAACTTTTTGACAATTTTTTTTACAAAAATCTAAAATATAAAGATGGATCTAATGCGCAACAAAGGTATTTTCATTCTTTTACTGCATGATGCGCTTCACAAGCATGACACTTGTAAGCAATTTTCATAAATTTTCATTTCATATTTGAAAAGCTAAGTATTAATAATTAAAAAAAAATGCTTTGTACCGCACTATAATTAATACACCTTGCACTTTAGTTTGCAAAATTGTTTTTTGAAGTTGGTATTGCAGTTGGCCGAACCCATTAAAATTACTAGCGGAGCTTACCCCCTTAATTCGCATGTACTACTAGATGTAGAATACAATATGTTTCAACTTCTTGTAAAATTGACGTTAGGGGCTGCAGTCTCTTGCTTCAATATTATGTTTATTGTAGATCTCTCAAGTGCAGTTCTAAATGTACTTTGTTCTGGAACTGTTTTGCATAACACAAGTTTACAAATATGAAAAGTTAATTAAACCAAAAACCGTGCTGTTGTAACATTACAAGCAACACGTCTAAACAATACTCATCAAACGAAATATTTGAGCAGCTCTCAAGTCAGGTTCACATTGGGATAGTTATAAAATTGCTACTAAACCAGTGTCCACCGTATGAGATAAGTATAGACCCAGCTGCAGCGAGATCGTGTAAGGTCTCAAGTTACGTAATGCAAAACAGATTTAATTTGACGAGCGGTAGGGAAAAGTTTGCGAAGATTTGGCCACGCCCCTTTAATAATTTGAATACGTTGACTACTGTGTTGGTGGGGATAAATACCAATTTAGGCATATACGCATTCCCACCGCTCGTCATTAGGGATCTGTGTTGCAGTATATATCCATTAACCCCCACCACATTTCACAGAGTCGCCTGATCTTGATTGTCGCCACATTCGACTTGGTGCAAGCCATAGAAGAGTTGCAAGCACCAAATAACCCAAAATCCCAAAAACCTAGATCCCAAAGACTAATGGCCCGTCCACACACACAGGCTTACCTTCCGGTTTGTATAGAGCGTGAGGAGCCGTTTAGGCGACGTGCAGGTGCAGAGGCCAAACCCTGCCGTCTGTACAGCGTTTAGCCGGCCTGTGCAGACCGCCTGCACAGGCAAACCGGAAGGCAAGCCTTTGTGTGTGGACGAGCCTTAAGGAGACATCGGATGACGGTGATGTCGTTACTCACCAACAGCTGGCTACACAACTGCCTTGCGGTTTAACTATTATTATTATACCTTGCTTTGAACCACTTTAGAAAAATCTTCAAAACACATACTTACCCCTACATCAGGTTTATACATATGCGAGGATAAGTTGTAGGAATTGGTACTCACCTGAAATGAAAAAGAAAATTAATAATATGCACAAAAAAAGACAAAGAACGATTTCAAAGTGTTAGGGGACCCTAAGGCCCAGTTGTACAAAAGCGAGTTAATTCGTAGATTTGTTAACTCTGAGTTAAGACTTGATTCAGAATTAACTCTTACTTGATCCAGGTTAATATGTTAATGTGCACAAAAAAGGACAAAAAACAAATTTAAAGTCTTAGAAGACCATAAGGCCCAGTTGTACAAAAGCGAGTTCATTCATAGCTTTTTAACTCTGAGTGAAGACTTGATTCAGGATTAACACTTACTTGATCCAGGTTAAAGCCTATTGAACATGATCCCGGAATATTCCTGAGTTAACTCTGACCTGAAGATTATGCTTCATACTATAAACCCTAAGTAGTTGACCAATATGGCATTGATGTATTTTTTTAATTTGATTTGTTATTGCTTGTATTAATGGTAACAAAAATTTATTCTATGGACCTAAATTCATAGCCAATTAACCTATTCAGAAGATAGAACAGTTGAGAGATCAATCCCAATAGCTGACTAATCGCTAATCTTCTGTCTGTGTCTATTTAATAGTGAGAATAGGCCGAGCAATCCGAGAAGAGTGCAATTCAGGCTGTGATCACCCAATCGTTCTGGAGTCTGTATGGGCCCAATGGGTCTCTTTTAGATTCTAGTGAACGACTAATGAGACTAATGAGAACTGTAAACTCTCCTTTAGTCTGTTTTGAGAAGAAAAAAATTAAAATTGACTATCTGACAGTGGAAATAATTATTTCAATTTTAGTTGTTATCACCGCCAACTTTAAAAAAAAAATTCTAGAACTAAAATTTCAAAGTTGGCAATAACGTTTATCAATTTTCTTCGACACGAATTAATTTTAATTAATTTGTCCTTCAAAGTTAACTTTAGTCATCTTATTAATGATTTAATTTTGAATCTTGTTAATTTTCGCCAAATTACGTCTTACAAATTATTGGGAATTTGTAAACTTAACCAAGATTGTAACAAGAGCATAAAATAAATGATTACTACACTCTGGTAGCAAAACGTTATAAGGAAATTCCTGTCATTACAATTAACCCTATTTTATTGTTTGTTACATTTTAGCTTATTAGTTTAGTCGTTTGACACCCCATTTCATTAACAATTTACTAACCCAAAATATTTATGTTTTTTTCTAAATATCAACGGGGGCTTTGAAAAAATTTATTTTAATTACGCTTTTTTAATCAATATTTTAATTTAGATTTCCAATAATTTTCCTTTTATTCCACAAGCTTCGTTTATTAGTGTGCTCGTAATATGCAAAAGTAGGCTCAATAAAACATCCCCTACAGTTCAGTTACGCACTTCAGCTAATGTAATAGAAGAGAATAAATAACAAAAACATAAAAATTAAGCCAATCGAAGTTGAAGTTCTCGTAAAAGTTATGTGAAATGTGAAACTCGTGTAGAAATTGTGAGGACTATATTGTGACAATAAAGGGTCTAACCAGGCCACTGCAAAAGGGATGATAAACTTTTAAACTGTCAGAATAGGATGGGTATTTATACAACTTACTATTGACATTGTAAATGTAGGTATAATGCAAGCAATAAGAGACCAAGCTAACTACCCTGAGGCACCCCTTTTATACGTAAATATATTGCAAACAGGCAAATTAATATTGGGTCCAAGAAACGACAGTTTTTCTAGCTAAAAGTCCTATCAGAAAAAATAACCACCAGGTTATTATAGTTGCATATGCTGATGGATGACTCTAACTCTACAGTCCAAAACATGTGACGCGAGGTGGCACGTATTTCGTGGGTCGAGATACGTATCATACTCTGGCGTAAAAGAGCCTCAGTCTATAGCGGCTCATAGGCGAAGGCAACTCTGTGTTCCCCTGCTTAGCTCAGATCGTACAGGTGTCTCCACGTGGCGGCACTGAAAACGCCTATACCTAGTCGAGGTTAGGTAGCTAAATCCTGGCATTTCAAGGTCACATAATTGCTTTGTCACTCTTAAGAGACGCGCATGATAAGGTTGATCATTGTTTTACACTCTCCGTAAGAGCAACGACTCTTTATTCTACGAATCCGCCTTGTTTAGGAATCTGAGCCTTTCAGTGACCTATGCAGGCTCTCACACGACCCATCAATGGTTTCAACTCCACGACCACCAGACTCTGAGTCACTAGAATAGCTTATCGCAGCTGCTAGTGGCAAAGACCTGTCCGGTCCTCTGCCTCTGACCTAATAGTCGCAACTGGACTAGTATTAGGACAGGGCTTCGGCTGCCGGTTGAGACTTCCTCGTATCGGCTTCGTTGATCTTTCTCGAAACCACAACGAATTCTAAACAAGGTGGAGGAGATGAGTCTGAAAAAGTTTTAAAGGTTAGGCCTTGATCCAGAGTGGCGCCTTTCTCTAATATGGTACTAACTATTTGCCCTAATCTCTGAACTTCCATGAACCAAAGCTGGAAATGTATATGCCCCGTATAGCAAAAGATCTTGCACCAAATGGAAAGTGGTTGAACAATAGGCCCGGAACTACACGTCAACTCTCACTAACATAGGATGTACTCTACATGCTTTAGTTTTGATGCCAAAGAGGACGGGTAGGAGCAACCGACTCAGGCGTAAATCCGTTTAGTCGAACTCACTTGATATTCGCCAGATAATTAACACTTTTTCGCTAATTTTTAAGAGTGTGGAAGATGGTGGTGTTCCTCTTGCCTGTAGTTTCCAAAGAAAGAACATAAATCTTCAGTGTTCGGTGAGCTTAGACGAAAGTCAGAGCCGACTTCCATCTCATTGAATGTGACTTCGTGGAGGGGAGTAAGGGAAGCTTCGCCCCCCGATCAACTCTCCTACAGCCACTTCAGTATAATGGTTGTCGAAATAGTGTTGTCCAAAACATGTGCAGAATTGGAAAGAATGACAAACAATCTGATTAGAGAAGAAAAAAAAAAGCTTGCAAACAGTCGATTCACGCCTGACGATTTCGAAGAATGCCATGACTGTCGATATGTGTAAACTTCGATTTCATATACCTCAAGAGGAAAAAATCGCAGGGTTGAGATGAGCCATAAACTAGATCCTAGAGCTCTCGCAAAAGTAAAACTGGTGATGATCAATCTGGTAGTGATTCGGCCTCGCCGGTTGCCGTTATAAACGGTAGGAGGACGGAGGTTGGAGATCTTAGGATTTGCAATAGGCTATCTCTAACCTAACACGGCAGAAAGCACAAAACCACTAGAGTGTTTTTCTTAGCTACTGCTTACTATCCGGTTCAGGCGTTAAGTCGGTTCAGGATGTACTAGTAGTATTTGGTTGCTAGTAGGGATACGGATCCCAAGGGGGCCGGTTCCCGACCGTTACCGATCCTATTGGAGCTGGTCTCGCGTTAGCTGAGAGATTTCTCGCTTAGGGTGTGCGCAAATTAGAAGTTTCGATCATAGAGTTTACATAGAGTTGTTTGAAATTTCAGCTAGAATCATATGTCCCTACAAGGGTGCAATATGCTCTATGCTCTCAGCTTTGAATTTGAGTACCCCACAACGCTGTGGTCTATGCTATGCTCTAGACTCTATGCTCGAATCTTTTAATTTGCGCACACCCTTAGAAAGTGCAAGACATCTTGTTACAAGGACATGATGCATGCATCCTTTCGAACGGGTTTCAGTCCCCACCGGCCCCGACGATGGAGCTGACTTTTACAGAAAGATCCTATGGTGTTCAGGTCCGAAGGCAGCGGAAGATCTTCGTCACAGCTGGTTGCTTGCGATCCTTGCGAACTGGCGGTATTCAACAGGATTTATCGTGATAGGGTGATGCCGCCATTAACCTACCGATCTGCGTCAACACTTGATGAGAACGCTGACGTTTTACTGGTCCAGCCAACAAAATGTTTTAAATATGGAAGTTCCCTTCGAGTGGCAGGTCAGAGCGGATGTGTTGTCAGGTTCGAAAATTCCCTTTCCCCTCTGAATCTAGGGCTGCATAACATATAAGCGTAGTCACGTAGCGCTGTGCCTTTCAAACATGTGGGCCATTTTTAAGTTGAAACTTTATTGTTGTTAAGCCCGTTACAAACGCTACGCGCGTCTGTATTGTGTATATCGTTCAAGCGGCTTGCAACGTGCATGTGTCATAGCAATGTGATAGTTTTGGCCTAAAAGCAAGATCCTATGGTGTCCAGGTCCGAAGACGGTAGAAGATCTCCGTCACAGCTGGTCGCTTGCGATCCTTGACACTCGCTCTTCAGTAGCCTCGTTATTAGACTGTCGAGAATTGCCGGGCTTAACGGACCACCCGTCTAGGGCTAGCTACGGCTGCATAACCTATAAGCGCAGTCACGTAGCGCTGTGCCATTCGAACGTGTGGGCCATTTTTAAGTTCGGACTTTATTGTTCTTAAGCCCGCTACAAACGCTGCGAGCGTCTGTATATCATTCATTATCAGGTCAAAGCAATGTGATAGTTTTGGCCTGCATAGCTAAGCCTAAATAAAAGCAGACGTGTTTGTCTCCGCCTGTAAACTCTGAGCGTCTGTACCACACTTTAAGAATATGCCATATTCCGTTTTATCTTACAAGCTGTAGAGAACAGTCGTGTGTTAAAAAGGTCTCCTAATTAGGTACGTTGCGTGAAAAATCCGTAGCGTTTGAAAATGGCCTTAAAATCACGAAACAGAAGTTTTGTCGTTTAAATTCAGATTATGTATCTGAAACCTCGTATTTTTCAAATTATCTCACTTTTCTTTTCTCTCTCGATTTGCGCATTAATCGATTGTGTAATTTCAATTAGTTTTAATCGAGTGAACATCGGATTAATCATTTGACAATTATTCGATTAATCACATTTAATAATCGCTCAACTCTCCTAATTCGATACATTTATATTATTTTACAGAAAATCAGAAACGAAGTGTGCGTGTGTGTGAGAATGTACAGTCAGCCTCACAATTATTGGCCACCCTGGTGATTATTAGCCAACAACGACAAAAAGATAGAAGGGGAGGTTGGTGATTTACTACTTGTTGGCAAAATAAAGTTACCCCTCAACTTAAGTATGGGGTGTTATGATGATTGCATCCACAATTCGTGCTACACGTATAGCCAGAGTGGCCATTAATTGGAGGCTGTACATAAAACATAAGTTTTATTTTATAAAATATTTAATTAAAAGGCAGTTCAAATAAACATGAACAAGTAGTATTTTATGGAGAATGTTTCCAATTCAATTTATTATAGCACTCGATTGTACTACAATACAGATTCCTTCTTAGTACAAAACAAATTCCTTAAATCGAAATCGTGTTTAAGTTGTTTCTTTTTGTCTATTTACTTTAAACTTAACAATAAGCATCAGTTGCAATTGACAAATAGAAATTTACTTAAGAGCGTGTTCAATAACATGCCATTTCACCAAGAGTTGAAATTATTGACGATTTTCAATTAATTACAAATTTAATTCAATTCTACTATACGGCTCACGATGTTTGTTTATCTTATGGTAAAGCTTTAAGTAGGTATAGAAATTCGCTAAATCTAAATCCTCATCCGAGCTTGATTTCTGCAATTTGAAGCTCCAATTAGGATACATGTACCTCTAAGTAGGATCAGTAAGGATGTAGGATATACCACGTGTTTGTAAATGAAATTGTTTAGGAAATTGTGGTGATGAGAGCATGTCAAGGACGTAGGTTGCCAAATTATTAATTTTAATTAAAATTTTATTAGGAAAAATAAATATTTTATCGCTTAATTTGCGTCTCTTAAAATTTATTTATTTATCTTCGATTAATTAATATTTTAAGAGCAATCTCGTAGTCTTAACTAAATAAATTAATTAACTACGTACTTTTTAGTTTAAATTTAGTAATAACTACTCGTATAAAAAAAGAAGTGATTAAAAATAAATTAAAAAATGCCATAGTAGGTACGCCGTTTTATAATTCATAAGCTCTACCAATTTCTCCTTTTGTAGGATTACTGTTTGAACAGCTACTCTAATTTTAAATCCTAGTGTATTAGTAAAATTTTAGTTTTAGTCTTTTGTGTTAATCCTAATAATTCCCTATAATGCTCCACTTTTGTTATTATAAAATTATTATTTTTAATAAGATTAAACAATTATTATGGCATTTAAACTCAATTAATTTAAATAAAATATTTAAAGATTGTTCGCCAAAATTGGATACATTTCTATAGCCCCTATTCTCAACCCCATCCCTTTTAATCGATTTAAAACCAAAACTATAGCTGGTCGTAAACAAATAATCGAAAAGCTCACATTTTCAACGTACATCCAATTAACGAAAGTGCTAGTTTCTGACAGCAGTCCTTTGTTTAGTCGTCTTCGATTTGAAATAGTAAAACTCAAAACTAACATGCTAAAGTAGAGCGTTTCCTTAGAAAATCGAAACATTTCATTTAAATGTCAAGACGTGTGCGCTGAAGCCTAAACTTTGAAGCAAACGCACCAAAAACTAGTTTGTCCCACTGAACCCTCCCGCACAATCGAAAAACCCTTAAACCAAAGAGCAATTTGTAAGCTTCCACACAACACACAAGAAAAGCTCAACGAAAGACAAAAATCGAGACGATTTCTGGTTAAAACAAAAAGTATAAGTAGCTATCGGATGATTCAGTTCCAGTACAGTTGCACAAATAAGTTTTCAACTGAAATTGAAATAAAAGTTGCCTCTCATCGTCCCATTAACACACAATAAATTTCAGTTGGATATCTTTATTCGTTGAAAAGTCTAACTGAATCACCCTGTATATTACAATCTCAAACGTTTAACTTGGTTTAACTAACAATATCCTCAATCCACAAAAGCTGCTCATGTGTCTCATGTAATAAACATAAAGACTTAATAGTCGGTGGTACTATGAAACTTTAATTTCGACAATCAATTTTTAACGTCGGTATTAAAGTGGCCTGACCTGCTCACAGTTCTCGTTATCCACTCAGAATTAATTTAACGTTTTATCAAAGGTCAAATTAAAATTTTCATGCTAAAGTGATTGCTGACGTTAATTAATGGAGAGCTTTATAGTACCTACCATTACTGGTTAGCTAAGAGTATAGGCATTACGTGCCTCTAGAAGTACGGTTAGCTGCTTGGGTATAAACAAAAAATGAAAATTGTGAGAAAACCGCACATTCATGTGATAGATCACGTCGGCGCACCGCAAATAGCTCTGACCCTAGCACCGCACTTAGCAATGCACTGAAACAATAAATAAAAAATTGTTTTATATGAAACTCGCTCCTACAATTCTCTCATATAAAACAATAATAAATTATATTTTCAGTTAGCTAGGGGTAACCCTAGGTGCGATGCGCCGATGTAGCCCGACACTAAAGGGGGTGCGACTAAAAACAATTAGTTTAGTACTACATACATAAATATGTTTAATAATTATCTAAGAACAAACGGTTAAATCAGCACATTCTTAGCAAAAATATTAACCGAGATAAAAGATCTTTAAGTTCAACTGTAGCTGCCTGTGACGTCATAACTACAGAGTTAGAATTTAGAGTACCAATATCTCTAAAGAACATAATTAATGATGAAGCAAATAATAATATCGATGAAAATTTGTGTAAAGATTCGTACATTTAAGAAACTGAAACGTTTCACTCCCCTACTACATAGGTCAAGAACTTTTTAGAGGGGCGAAAAATATGTATCTTGTAATAACTCAAAAAGTATTAAGTTTGATAAAAAAATTCATAAATATCTTTCTTGTAGCTTATAAAGTTTCCTTTAATTTTATTATATTTCAGGCTCCCTACTACAAATATTAACCTAGATAAAAGCTCTTCAAGTTCGACTGTAGCTACCAGTGACGTCATAACTACAGAGTTAAAGTTTAGAGTATTTAATATCTCTGAAGAACATAATTGATTAGACGCGATAATTGGTGTAAATATTCCTACATTTAAAAAGCTGAAACTTTAGCTCCCATACATAGGTCAAGAACTTTTTAGAGGTGTCGCAAGGGGCGAAAAATATGTTTCTTGTAATAACTCAAAAAGTATTAAGTTTGATAAAAAAATTCATAAATATCTTTCTTGTAGCTTATAAAGTTTCCTTTAATTTTATTATATTTCAGGCTCCCTACTACAAATATTAACCTAGATAAAAGCTCTTCAAGTTCGACTGTAGCTACCAGTGACGTCATAACTACAGAGTTAAAGTTTAGAGTATTTAATATCTCTGAAGAACATAATTGATTAGACGCGATAATTGGTGTAAATATTCCTACATTTAAAAAGCTGAAACTTTAGCTCCCATACATAGGTCAAGAACTTTTTAGAGGTGTCGCAAGGGGCGAAAAATATGTTTCTTGTAATAACTCAAAAAGTATTAAGTTTGATAAAAAAATTCATAAATATCTTTCTTGTAGCTTATAAAGTTTCCTTTAATTTTATTATATTTCAGGCTCCCTACTACAAATATTAACCTAGATAAAAGCTCTTCAAGTTCGACTGTAGCTACCAGTGACGTCATAACTACAGAGTAAAAGTTTAGAGTTTTATCTCTGAAGAACATAATTGATTAGACGCGATAATTGGTGTAAAGATTCCTACATTTAAAAAGCTGAAACTTTAGCTCCCATACATAGGTCAAGAACTTTTTAGAGGGGTCGCAGGGGGCGAAAAATATGTTTCTTGTAATAACTCAAAAAGTATTAAGTTTGACAAAAAATTCATAAATATCTTTCTTGTAGCTTATAAAGTTTCTTTTAATTTTATTATATTTCAGGCTCCCTACTACAAATATTAACCTAGATAAAAGCTCTTCAAGTTCGACTGTAGCTACCAGTGACGTCATAACTACAGAGTTAAAGTTTAGAGTATTTAATATCTCTGAAGAACATAATTGATTAGACGCGATAATTGGTGTAAAGATTCCTACATTTAAGAATCTGAAACTCCCATACATAGGTCAAGAACTTTTTAGAGGGGTCGCAAGGGGCGAAAAATATGTTTCTTGTAATAACTCAAAAAGTATTAAGTTTGAAAAAAAATTCATAAATATCTTTTTTGTAGCGTATAAAATTTCCTTTAATTTGATTATATTTCAGGCTCCTTACTACAAATATTAACCGAGTTAAAGCGTTTTGAAAACTAAAACTCTTCTTTTACTAGCAGTGGCAGTGGTAGACGGACGGAACACTCGAATAATCACCTATTTATCGTCCACAATTTATTTTAAAATGCATTTCGTTGAAATAAAAATATTAGCAGAGGGTAAAATTCTCGACATTAAATCAAATTTTGTTCAACGACAGTAAAATGTAAATGTTTTGCAAATTACATCCATAGATATATCTTTTACCTCATAAGAGCATTATAATATAATTTGCATACACCTTGAAAATTTGAAATAAAGCAATTCAAATACGGGACATAAAAGTAATGAAGGCAGTTCAAATTCTTTCAAGCGCATTGTTAGAATACGGTTGCCAACTGGGCGCAATCAAAATAACGAGCTGCAGTCGTTGAATCTTTCAGAATCTTAACGAGCCATGACGAATTGAAAGGAGAAATAAGGCTTTACTCCATAAATAACAAAAGGAAAAGAAGGAAAAAAAATATTTTCAAAGTTTAAAATTTTTGGGGTTAATTTAAAGGTGAATAAGTTTTTGAGGTTTCTCGGCGCGCGAAAGTGGTTGTAAAAAAATAAAAAACCTCTTCGAGAAGGTGTATAAAAGTCGTTCTTAAAATAAGTGTTCAATTAGAAATTATTTTTCTTGCCTTATATCAATTTGAGGTGGAAATTTCGGGCTCGTAACTGCGAAAGAGCGTGACTTGCGTAAAATTGGAATAAAGAGACCATACGGAAGATTGTATATTAACTTATATATGTTAAAGACTACGAAATTGTCTTACTGGGCACGTTTTATAGATAAGACACGCAGTACCACACAGATCCCAAAACCATAACGCGTAATGTTATTTTAATTTAATATTAACTATTAATTACATAAACTTGGATTAAAATGTTTTCAATAAACATATTATGCTTGTTTTATAAATAAATAACTAAAATAACAATATTTAAAAAATGTTAAAAGCTTTTCAGGAGATATTTCCACCATGACGTCGATCTAAAACAAGGTGAGTAGGCTAGCACGCTCCAATAATTCAAAAAGCTGTGCTGACGTTGGTATTTAGCTACCAGCAACGCCATCCTTGCTAATAAATTTAAAAGAAGCAATGTAATCAAAAGAGATGCCCCGTTGAAAAATAATTTCATTTCCAACGGAAGCACACACTAAAAGCGGCGCCACACGCACAGGCTTTGATCTCGCCTGACCAACTTCAACCGTTGCTTTAAAATTCGCCTGCATAGTCTTGGCCCGAGTAAAAGTCTGTACGTGTGGACTCAAAGTAATAGTTCTGACTGCGCAGGTTTGGCCTGCACTGGTTAAACCAGAAAGTACGCCTGTGTGGGGCGCAGCCTTTAGGCTTTTACTCCGGCATGCCTATGCAGGCCAGCTTTTAGGTACCTAGAGGACTGCTCAAACAAGAAGAAGCATAACGATATTTCTGTTAGGTTAGGTAAGGTCAACTTAGGTTAGGTGAGGCGCAACCGATAAGATGAGGAAAAGAAACAACTCCGGCTTGGACTGAGCAGGCCGGCGGGCCTGCACAGGGTGTCTCTGCCTTTAGGTACCTAGAGAACTGCTCAAATAAGAAGACGCGACCGATATGTCTGTTAGGTTAGGTTAGATGAAACGCAGCCGATAAAAAGGCCGGTAGGCCTGCACAGTGTCTCCGCCTTTAGGTATCTAGAGGACTGCTCAAACAAGAAGACGCGAAACGACATGTCTGTTAGGTTAGGTGAGGCGCAGCCGATAAGGTACCTGCCAATGCCGGCTTGGACTGTGCAGGTCGATCGGCATACACAGTGTCTCTGCCTTTAGGTACCTATAGGACTGCTCAAATAAAAAGACGCGAAACGATATGTCTGTTAGGTTAGATGAAACGCAGCCGATAAGATGAAGAAAAGCAACAATTCCGCCTTGGTCTTTGCAGGCCGGTAGGCCTGCACAAGGTGTCTCAGGCTTTAAGTAACTAAAGGACTGCTCAAAGAAAAAAATGAATGTCTCGGTTAGGTTAGGTAAGAGGTGGTTTAAGTTAGGAGAGGCGCAGCCGATAAGATGAGCAAAAGAAACAACTTCGCCTTGGCTTTGCAGGCCGATTGGCATGCACAGTGTCAGAGGCGCAGCCGATAAGGTACCTGCCTTTAGGTACCTAGACTGCTTAAATAAGACAATGCGAAACGATATTTCTGTTAGTTTAAGTCAGGTTAAGCGAGGCGCAGCCGATAAGATGAGGAAAAGCAACAACTCCACCTTGGCCTACACAGGGTGTCTCGGTCTTTAGGTATCTAGAGAACTGCTCAAATAAGAAGATGCGAAACGATATGCCTGTTAGGTGAGGTTTGGTGTCTCTGCCTTTAGGTAGGTACCTAGAAAACTGCTAAAATAAGACGACGCGAAACGATGTGCCTGTTAGTTCAAGTCAGGTTAAGAGAGGCGCAGCCGATAAGATGAGGAAAGGCTTAAACTCAACCTTGGCCTGCACAGGGTGTCTCCGTCTTTAGGTATCTAGAGAACTGCTCAAATAAGAAGATGCGAAACCATATGTCTGTTAGGTTAGGTTAGGTTAGGCGCAGCCGATAAGAGGAGAAAAAGCAACAACTCCACCTTGACCTGCACAGGGTGTCTCCGTCTTTAGGTACCTAGAGGACTGCTCAAACAAGAACACGCGTACGTCTGTAAGGTTAGGTACGACGAGCTTAGATTAGGTGAGTTGCAGCCGATAAGATGGGGAAAAGAAACAACAATTTTTTTGAAAAACCAATTATGTGACGTAAATCAAAACGCGTTTTAAAAACAATTAAAGAAACAAAATAGGCGTAAAATTGTAAACGTATTTAGTTTTAATTAAAAAGTCCCCAGGGCTTTGATACTCCATCTCTGCTAACGTATCGAGTTGTGTAAGCAACGAGCGTAATAATTATTTTTCGCAAATATTGACGCTTTTATTTTAAACTAAAATTAAATTTAAACATTTGAGTAGTACAACTGCACTAGTAGTAAGTAGTAGAGTGGGAAAATTTTTAAGAAAGATATAAATTTAAAATATCGTTTAGAAAAGTCGACGTCGAAATCAAGTTATTTTTGTTATTTTTGTAATAAATCAAAATGCGAAATTTATAGAGCTAACAAAATTTTTCCGCTCTATCGAATAAAATGCAACCGACGTCTTAAAAGTCCTTAAAAAGAAATGTTTTCCTTGAAGACCACATGCCCATTAATTTCCGCACGTATGAACACCCTTTGTACTGCTTTATTGTACTGCGACCAATTTCTTTATTGTTGTGGTAAAGCGAATTTTGGTTAAAGGACGAAATTGGAAAATTGTTTCGCAAACACTCTGTTGCTTTTGCCCTTTTGAATATTTTCGCGAGTACGCGCGCCTCAAATCTTAATAAATAAAGATGATATCTCTAACTTTTTTTATGACGTTATAAAAATTGCGAGTGGTTAAACTTATCTTCATAATATCCTTGATAACAGCTATAAAACAGGACGCGAGATTGATATCGTACTTCCTCGTTAAATTAAATAAACATTAAATAATTTATTCTTACCGCAAAATATATTATTTTTCCACAGCCAAATTAGCTAATAAGAGCGCAAGAGTGGCGAATAGTTTAAAAAAAAGAAAACTCGAAGAAAGTTTACGTGTGGTAGTAGAGTGGAATGGTACAAGTTTTGTATACTTTCCCAACCGAATTGTCGGTGGTTGTAAATAAGCAGTAAAAAGGGGATGGTGTGGAAAAGCACCCACTCAACTTGGATCACTGTTTTTATTGAGATGGCTCAAGTGTAAAGATTTTCATAAAGTGACAAATAACAAAAGTAAAATCTTTTAAAAGATTATGTTTACTGAATCATATCCTTTAGTTATGTTACTGTTGTATAGGGTGATTCAAAATAAAATTTACTCTGATAAATAAAATCGGCAAACATCAAGACAACAATTTATCGTAAAATAATTGTACATGTACGACTTATTTAAAGCATTGACAAAATACTTCGACGATCACATAACAAACTAACCTTAAACAAAACTTGTCTGTGGCTCTTGTCCAAGACCCATTGGACAAGAGCCAGCTTTTGGCATTCCTTATGAAATGATAAAGAGAATAAAGTCCCTTCTAGTGACTTAAACACTAAAGGGAAACCCCTGCACAGGGACATTTTAAAGTTCTACTGGAGAAACCCTCTAACTAAAGAACTCGCTCTCTACTCAAAATGAGCAGAGATGAACTACAACTGGCAACAGCAATAATAACGGGCCATTGCCAGCTTAAAAAGCAGCTGTATACGATGGGACTAGATGAAGATCCACTATGCAGAGTATGTGCACAGGAGGAGGAAACTCCAATTCATCTTCTGCTATACTGTGAGGCTTTCACAAGAAGTCGTTACAGCATTCTCGAAAAAGAGAAGCTGCTCCAAAGAGAACTGACCAACTTGTCAATAGGAAAAATTCTGGACTTTATCAAAAGCACAGAACTCTCATAATGGAATGCCCAATTCGAGGCTATGCTGTGAGACTTTCACAAGAAGTCATTTCAGCATTCTCGAAAAAGAGAAGATGCTCCAAAGAGAACTGCCCAACTTATCAATAGGAAAAATTCTGGACTTTATCAAAAGCACAGAGCTCTCATAATGGAATGCCCAATCCGAGGCTATACTGTGAGACTTTCACAAGAAGTCATTACAGCATTCTCGAGAAAGAGAAGATGCTCCAAAGAGAACTGCCCAACTTATCAATAGGGAAAATTCTGGACTTTATCAAAAGCACAAAACTCTCATAATGGAATGCCCAATCCGAGGCTATACTGTGAGACTTTCACAAGAAGTCATTACAGCATTCTCGAGAAAGAGAAGATGCTCCAAAGAGAACTGCCCAACTTATCAATAGGAAAAATTCTGGACTTTATCAAAAGCACAGAACTCTCATAATGGAATGCCCAATCCGAGGCTATACTGTGAGGCTTACACAAGAAGTCATTACAGCATTCTCGAGAAAGAGAAGATGCTCCAAAGAGAACTAACCAACTTGTCAATAGGAAAAATTCTGGACTTTATCAAAAGCACAAAACTCTCATAATGGAATGCCCAATCCGAGGCTATACTGTGAGACTTTCACAAGAAGTCGTTACAGCATTCTCGAGAAAGAGAAGATGCTCCAAAGAGAACTAACCAACTTGTCAATAGGAAAAATTCTGGACTTTATCAAAAGCACAGAACTCTCATAATGGAATGCCCAATCCGAGGCTATACTGTGAGGCTTACACAAGAAGTCATTACATCATTCTCGAGAAAGAGAAGATGCTCCAAAGAGAACTAACCAACTTGTCAATAGGAAAAATTCTGGACTTTATCAAAAGCACAAAACTCTCATAATGGAATGCCCAATCCGAGGCTATACTGTGAGGCTTTCACAAGAAGTCATTACAGCATTCTCGAGAAAGAGAAGATGCTCCAAAGAGAACTAACCAACTTGTCAATAGGAAAAATTCTGGACTTTATCAAAAGCACAAAACTCTCATAATGGAATGCCCAATCCGAGGCTATACTGTGAGGCTTTCACAAGAAGTCGTTACAGCATTCTCGAGAAAGAGAAGATGCTCCAAAGAGAACTGCCCAACTTATCAATAGGGAAAATTCTGGACTTTATCCAAAGCACAGAACTCCCAGGGTAGGCCAAAAATCTGAGGAGCATAATATATCCAAGAGGTCGCGATGCATGGAACCACTAGGGACCAGTCTCTACAATTCTTATTATTTAAAGCATGAACAAAATTAGAAAAATACGTTGACGATCACATATATAAAACTAACCTTAAAGAAAACTGCCAAAGGGATAAACTTGCCACATTATCAGTACATAAATGATTGGATTGGAATTTTCCGTAAAAATGCTTAGATCTCTTTCCTAACATTGCCATTTGCAAGTTTTTTAACGATTTTTAAACAAAAAGCACTTACATGGATAAAATATTCCGCTATACGAATACGTCTAAATTCATCTTGTAGATATCGAAATTTCAAAATAATTTCTATTGCAATGTTTAAAGCAGTACAAAAAGAGAATTGAAACGACAACCTGACAACTGTTTTATTCGAAATGGCTGTTGCGCTGTTAAAGAAATTACTGATAAAAACGTCGTATGTTTAAAATATTTTTCTTCCATTTTGCAATTTTATAAATTGACGAGGCTTAAGTTAAAAACAAGTTTTCTTTTTTTCTATAAGCCATACTTAATTTATCGAAGCATAGTTTTTTATCCACATATTTACTTTATTCGCTTTGATGTAACCTTTTATATTACATATCTGCATTGTTTCACGCTTGTCTATTTCTGAAAAGTAGGTAGAAATATTCAGATATACTTTCGGTTTTGTTTGTAAACACACGGTGTGCTCTTCTTGAGTAAGTGTTTCGCTTGTGTTTCCTTATCAAACATAATAATTTTTATCCCAAATTCCATCCACCTCTCGTGTACTTTTGGAGAAAAATTAAACCTTCAGAACCCAATTTTTGATAAAATGACGAAAATTATTGTTTTGTCTAAATAATAAGATCCTTAACAACAACAACTCGAAAGTTTAGAAGAGTTATTTATTAGATTTGCGTGTCTGCTTTTCAATTACAAGTAACAATAATTCAGATTTCAGAGTTCTAGTTAGCACTTAATTTACTCCCATTGTTAAAATCTCCTTTCTCATCAGGCAATCAGACATGTAAACACTGACGACTATAGCTGCTCGTGAGATTAGATTTATGGATAAAATGAAGGATGAGTTAGAATAGACCAGATGGAAATTACACAACACTTTCCTAATAATTTGTTTGTTTGCACTTTATCACAAAACAATGTCTTTCCAAACATCGATTGGCATGAAGAGACATGATGTATGGGGATGCTTGCAGTTTACGTTTTTTGAAATTGATAATAAACGAGCTAGAAACTAAAGTTTTAAAACCAACTCTTATTGGAGTGTAAAAATGCCAAATGTTTCTTTTTTTGAAATTGGTTCTCAAAGGTCGTGGTGCAAATACTTATATAAGGAGTCATTTCTTGGAAGGCAATAAAAAAAAGGGAGAGTAAAATTCTTTAGGATTTCCCATTCCCCCATTAAAGTATAATAGCTCCCATACATTGACTACTTTATGTTACTAAAAGAAGAAGAAAATGTAGCGCCATTAAATTAAAGGAAGCTAAAAGTGAGGTTATGTACGTTTTGAAGAACCACTCTGTATGTTGAAATTTATATTATGGACTACATGCTCTCTAAGAAGCTATTTTATAAAACAAGCTGTTATAAAAATTTTCACGACCCCTCACCTCATTTGGTTTTACGACCCCAAAAGAAATCGAGTTCATAACTATTTAAGAATCCCCGCTCTATACGAAGCTGCCATCCGTTTTTTTCTAGACGATCTGCAGTTTCGTTGGTTTCATTACCTTACTGCTCTAGTACCTACACCTACAGTCACGTGCATATGTTTTGGTCACCCCGGCTATAGACCTAGCACGAATTGTGGGTCCAACCATCAATAACACCCCACTACTTAAGCTGAGGGGTAACTTTATTTGCCAACAAGTAGTAAATCAACAAACTGTATTGTTGTTGTGATGGTTGCACCCATAATTCGTTATAAGTTATAACGTATTGCCGGGGTGATCAAAAGATATGCACGAGACTATCATAATTAAAAAGAGAGTTTTGCATAGGAATACGTTTTTTGACAAGCTTTCAGTGCTGCATGGTTGTCTGGCAGATTACAGATTCTCTACCTTTTGATGATGTTTTCTTAGAAACAGAGCTAGTTCTATGAGATTTATTTTTGTCTAAGAGAGATCGATGGTTAGTGCCCTACTTGAGAGTCGCAAGTTTGACTCACATTCTTGACTTTATGGTCTTTAGTATTTAAGAATCTCTACTCTATACGAAGCTGCCACCAGTTCTTCTGCTAGACGATCTGCAATGCCTTACTGATCTAGTAACTATCACTATGACTTCATAATTAGAAACCAGGTGCTTGACGGCATTTAAAAAATCTCAAGAGAGTTTTGCATCAGAATACGATTTTTGAGCATGGTTAGTAGTAGTAGGTAGGTAGGTAGTGCTGCATGGTTGACTGGCAGATTACAGATTCTCTACCTTTTGATGATGTTTTCTTAGAAACAGAGCTAGTTCTATGAGATGTATTTTTGTCTGAGAGAGGTCGATGTTTACTGCCCTACTTGAGAGTCGCAAGTTTGACTCACATTCTCGACTTTATGGTCTTTAGTATTTAAGAATCCCTGTTCTATCTGGAGCTGCCACCAGTTCTTCTGCTAGACGATCTGCAATGCCTTACTGATCTAGTAACTATCACTATGACTTCATAATTGGAAACCAGGTGCTTGACGGCATTTAAAAAATCTTAAGAGAGTTTTGCATCAAAATACTATTTTTGACCGAGCTTTCAGTGCTGCATGGTTGTCTGGCAGATTACAGATTCTCTACCTTTTGATGATGTTTTCTTAGAAACAGAGCTAGTTCTATGAGATGTATTTTTGTCTGAGAGAGATCGATGGTTAGTGCCCTACTTGAGAGTCGCAAGTTTGACTCACATTCTCGACTTTATGGTCTTTAGTATTTAAGAATCTCTTCTATACGAAGCTGCCACCAGTTCTTCTGCTAGACGATCTGCAATGCCTTACTGATCTAGTAACTATCACTATGACTTCATAATTGGAAACCAGGTGCTTGACGGCATTTAAAAAATCTCAAGAGAGTTTTGCATCAGAATACGATTTTTGAGCATGGTTAGTAGTGGTAGGTAGGTAGGTAGTGCTGCATGGTTGACTGGCAGATTACAGATTCTCTACCTTTTGATGATGTTTTCTTAGAAACAGAGCTAGTTCTATGAGATGTATTTTTGTCTGAGAGAGGTCGATGTTTACTGCCCTACTTGAGAGTCGCAAGTTTGACTCACATTCTCGACTTTATGGTCTTTAGTATTTAAGAATCCCTGTTCTATCTGGAGCTGCCACCAGTTCTTCTGCTAGACGATCTGCAATGCCTTACTGATCTAGTAACTATCACTATGACTTCATAATTGGAAACCAGGTGCTTGACGGCATTTAAAAAATCTCAAGAGAGTTTTGCATCAGAATACGATTTTTGAGCATGGTTAGTAGTGGTAGGTAGGTAGGTAGTGCTGCATGGTTGACTGGCAGATTACAGATTCTCTACCTTTTGATGATGTTTTCTTAGAAACAGAGCTAGTTCTATGAGATGTATTTTTGTCTGAGAGAGGTCGATGTTTACTGCCCTACTTGAGAGTCGCAAGTTTGACTCACATTCTCGACTTTATGGTCTTTAGTATTTAAGAATCCCTGTTCTATCTGGAGCTGCCACCAGTTCTTCTGCTAGACGATCTGCAATGCCTTACTGATCTAGTAACTATCACTATGACTTCATAATTGGAAACCAGGTGCTTGACGGCATTTAAAAAATCTTAAGAGAGTTTTGCATCAAAATACTATTTTTGACCGAGCTTTCAGTGCTGCATGGTTGTCTGGCAGATTACAGATTCTCTACCTTTTGATGATGTTTTCTTAGAAACAGAGCTAGTTCTATGAGATGTATTTTTGTCTGAGAGAGATCGATGGTTAGTGCCCTACTTGAGAGTCGCAAGTTTGACTCACATTCTCGACTTTATGGTCTTTAGTATTTAAGAATCTCTTCTATACGAAGCTGCCACCAGTTCTTCTGCTAGACGATCTGCAATGCCTTACTGATCTAGTAACTATCACTATGACTTCATAATTGGAAACCAGGTGCTTGACGGCATTTAAAAAATCTCAAGAGAGTTTTACATCAGAATACGATTTTTGAGCATGGTTAGTAGTGGTAGGTAGGTAGGTAGTGCTGCATGGTTGACTGGCAGATTACAGATTCTCTACCTTTTGATGATGTTTTCTTAGAAACAGAGCTAGTTCTATGAGATGTATTTTTGTCTGAGAGAGATCAATGGTTAGTGCCCTACTTGAGAGTCGCAAGTTTGACTCACATTCTCGACTTTATGGTCTTTAGTATTTAAGAATCTCTGCTCTATACGAAGCTGCCACCAGTTCTTCTGCTAGACGATCTGCAATGCCTTACTGATCTAGTAACTATCACTATGACTTCATAATTGGAAACCAGGTGCTTGACGGCATTTAAAAAATCTCAAGAGAGTTTTGCATCAGAATACGATTTTTGAGCATGGTTAGTAGTGGTAGGTAGGTAGGTAGTGCTGCATGGTTGACTGGCAGATTACAGATTCTCTACCTTTTGATGATGTTCTCTTAGAAACAGAGCTAGTTCTATGAGATGTATTTTTGTCTGAGAGAGGTCGACGGTTACTGCCCTACTTGAGAGTCGCAAGTTTGACTCACATTCTCGACTTTATGGTCTTTAGTATTTAAGAATCTCTACTCTATACGAAGCTGGAATGCCTTACTGATCTAGTAACTATCACTATGACTTCATAATTAGAAACCAGGTGCTTGACGGCATTTAAAAAATCTTAAGAGAGTTTTGCATCAAAATACTATTTTTGACCGAGCTTTCAGTGCTGCATGGTTGTCTAGCAGATTACAGTTTCTCTACCTTTTGATGATGTGTTTGGGTCACATTCTCGACTTTATCTTTTTTAATATTTAAGAATCCCTGCACTATACGAAGCTGCCACCAGTTTTTCTGCTAGACGATCTGCAATGCCTTACTGATCTAGTAACTATCGCTATGACTTCATGATTAAAAACCAGATGCTTATTTGCATTTAAAAGATCTCAAGAGAGTTTTGTATCAAAATACGATTGGTAATCGAGCTTTCAGTGCTCCATGGTTTTCTGGCATGTTACAGATTTATATTTCTTTTGATGATGTTCTTTTGAAAACAGAGTTCTATGAGGTGTATTTTAGTCTGAGAGAGATAAATAGTTAGTACCATACCTGAGAATTGGAAGTTTGGCTCACATTCTCGACTTTAACCTTAAAGTTTGTTAATTCAACAGTGTATCAATGAAATGTTCCCCTGTAGAGGGAACTGTGAACCACCTGTTTTCCATATTCAATTATCATGGGTTACTACTTCAAAATGGCTGTCAAATTTGTGGAACGTTAACGTCATTTCTGGTTCTCATGATATTTAAGATATCCAGTTATCAAATCGGCCGATTTGAAGTTCTTTGGAATACGAAAACATACTCTGCTCCATAATAGTGGTCCACTATGGGTCAACCGGGTTTTTCATATTTAATGGTTATGGATTACTTCTTCATAATGGCTTTCAAAGTTTAGTAACGTAACATCATGTATGGTTTTCAGCATATTTAAGATGTCGAGTTACTTAAATCACCCGATTTGAAGCATTTTGGCCTAGGCAACCGCGCCCAAATGCCCTAAAGTAAACAAATAAAAAACGACAAAAACTAAATGCTTACTTTTACTTAAATAAGTCGCCTTTTTAATTTATAGCTTTTCTCTTCTTATGATGGACTTCTACCGCCATCAAATTAAAAGCTCATCAATCAACTGCATACTGTTTCATAGTTTTACTTCCCGACATTTGGAGTTAATTGAAGTTGGAAGGATAATTATATATTTTTTTGAAATTGCGTAATGAAAATGTTAGTGTAAAAGAGAGAAAGAGAGAGAGAGAAAAAAATCGACAATTTGTCTTTCAATAGTAAAGAAAACATAAACGTATTTAGTTAGTAAATTGTAGAGCCTACAAACTTTCAAGTATTAGAAATGTAAATAAGGAAATGATTTGCGAAACTCGATTACATTTTACAAGTCGTCGTTTTTGTCAAATAGTCGAAAACATGAACTAAAATAAGGTTATAGCTGCAGTAATCTAATATTAAATAGCAGAGCGCTCTTCCTTCTCATTTTACTCGATATGGATTTTCCACCCGCGCTAATGGATTACAAATTATCCAATTTATTTACAAACACCAATAATGTAGGTAAATTAAAAAAACTTACCACTTAACAACTTTAAGAGATTACCTTATAAATATTTAAGACGCAATTCCAAAGACTCGAGAAGCCTAAACGATACCAAAAAGGATTCGTTAATAATTACTTATCGTTTGTGAGTTGGATTTTTAATTGATGACGGGTATTTGTTTTATACTTTAAACTAACACTTAAAACTTTTACTTTAAAGAAGAGTTATAAATATAATTTGTTAAAAGAACAGACGTAAACATCCCGTTTTTTTAAACATCTTTTTTTGTCCAATTTGGTCGAAATCACAATTTGTCGAGGGACATCCCCGGACGTAAAACTTTAAACATAACCTCGAAATTTAAAACTTTGGTAAAAGTGAGGAGACTGAAAAAGTTAAGAAGTCTTCGAATCCCCAAAGAGATGGGTTGAAAAAATACAAAAGGAAAAGGTATTTGGATTTAAAAAAAGTGTAATTAACAACTAAGCACGAAAAGTTGGAGTGGAAGGAGTCTTTTTGTAGATGTACAGGGTGGACCACGAAACTTGTAACTCTTGACGATTTTTGACTACAAACGAAATATAATATCATTACAGTATAGATCAGTCCAAATCAGTAACTGTTAAACTTCTTTATTGAATTAAATTTGTGACAAATGTCAGTTTGACATTTACCTACACTGGTTCATTTTTTGATTTTATAAAAACTATTTACAGTCTAATCTAGTTGGTGGGACTGTAAGTCATAAGTAGCCATAGATTACTTCTTAATCGTAAGATAATTTTAGTGCATTTAAGGGTTAATTTTTGTAAAGCTCTAAAATCGTTTTGATAAAAAAACGTTAATCTTCAATTACTTCCTTTATCCCACGTATTTCTGCTCGGCTTTTTTCAGCATGTACGTGCTAGGATTATTTATTCGTAACGGTCTCAAAAGTCTTTTTCAGCTTTTTCTTAACGTAAAATTATAATATAACTTGTGGTTTTCAATGCCTCTTATAGAAGCCATTCAAAACTGTTTTTAACAGTTATTAAAGGTATCGAGTTATCGACGATGTTGCATTTCTTCTCTTTTTTTTGACGCCAAGTAAAAGTGGCTCATATGTAATAATTTAAGTTGCTTGTGTATTAACATTCCTAATTAATACAAGCGACTTTAAGCACGACTGTAATTAGTTATCATGTTATCAACACAGCAAAAAAACACATGGGTCATCGGAAATGCGCAGTAAGGTCCGATAAAAATAAATGTATATAAAAAGAGAGTAGGGGAAGTAGGATAGGGATTTCTTTAGAGAAATGGGGAGTGGTCTGTCACCATAGTTACCATGTGTCAAATGTCAGTCTTATATGGTACTAATAGTAACCATTGAATAAGTAGCCGTTACTCTACCAGGAAAGAGCAGGAAAGAGGTTGTCTAAATATATCGATTTCCGGTCAATTTCTCCAATAGAAATGGTTGCTATACTCCCACTTATCAGGAAAGATTATGACAACCAATGATAATGTAAAGTCGACGCAATAAATGAGTCATCCGATGCTTTCCAAAATGTTATTTCCGTCGCATTTTCTCTTATAGGCAACGGTTGTCAAGGCTCCTTCCTGTCTCTCTATATTCTAAGATAGTAACTATGGTAACTATAGTTACCATATCGATGCGGTCAAGGCAGAACGACATAAGCGACATGTCGATATGTCAATGTCAGAGGGGGATTCATCTGTTACCCTACATGCCTACATACACCCTCACCATAGTTACTATATGTCAAATGATAACCTGTAACCATAAGGGATGGTCATCTGTTATGCCATGTCACTTTATAGTATGTCAGAGGGTCCTCTAGTCATCCGTCATATGTCACATCGTCTGTCATGCCATATGTCATCTTATCTCACAGATGAGTTTGAAAGATAGGATGCGATAAGATCTTTAGAAGGGGGGGAGAGAAAAATCTTTAATTTTTCTTAATATAAGACAAAAGAGAGAAGGTAGCGCGCATTTATGATCTAGTCTAGTCAAAAAATAAGAATCTTCAAAAAGGGGGGGGGGTTCTTTAATTTTTCATAAAATCAGACAGATAATATTCATAGATAGAAGAGGCATAAATAGACAGAGTCGCACAGAGAGAAGGTAGCGCGCTTTTATGATCTAGTCAAGTCAAAAAATAAGAATCTTCAGAAAGGGGGGGGGGTTCTTTAATTTTTGTTAAAATCAGACAGATAATATTCATAGATAGAAGAGGCAGAAATAGACAGAGTCGGGCAGAGAGAAGGTAGCGCGCTTTTATGATCTAGTCAAGTCAAAAAATAAGAATCTTCAGAAAGGGGGGGGGTTCTTTAATTTTTGTTATAATCAGACAGATGATATTCATAGATAGAAGAGGCATAAATAGACAGAGTCGCACAGAGAGAAGGTAGCGCGCTTTTACGATCTAGTCAAGTCAAAAAATAAGAATCTTCAGAAGGGGGGGAAATTCTTTAATCTTTAGAAAAGGGGGGGTATTTAATTTTTGTTAATTTCTTTATTAAGTAGCTAAAAAAGCAATAAACGCACGTAATAAACCGACATAGACAAATTTTAATTTTAAAGCCCAAAATATCCGGAGTTAGTTCGTAAAACTTGAATATTAGAGGTAAGAAGAGCCTCTTTAAAATGGCAATTTAAAAACAATTAATTCAGCTGGGTTTAACAACTTGATTATAACTTAACGTTATGCCTACTACAACACAGTAGAGCTTAATTATGTTTTTTTTGCTTTATGAATGGTAAAGCAAAATACTCTTTTAATAATAATAATAATAAAGGCATTCATAAAAATGTATGTAATTTGTATAAAAGATACAATCGTGCTACTGAAGGTATTAAAAACGAATCGAATAAAAAAAAATTTTTTTCTGAATAAATTCCAGTGAATTGTTTAAAAATTTTCCGGGCGATGTTTACCAAAAGTCAAAAAAGGATGAAAGGCTTTTGACGTGCATTTTCAATTTTTATTACTCCTATTCAAGTTTTCAGGTAGTTCGGTATTGAAAAGCAAATAAATTTGCAACTTGGTATTTGAAAAATTCCACGAATAAAATTTTTATGTGCTCTTTGCTTTTCACGTAGCTGCTATATACGCTATACTAGATGTTGAATTTGGAAAAAACACATGGGAAATGATTGCACGTTACTAACTAAACACACGAACAGTAAAGCATCGCAATTAAGTAGTTTGTGAATTGGTTTTTAATTTAAATTAAAATGAGCTTTATGTTTATACAAAATTCAATTATCACATTTTACTTTTCAAAGTTGAATCGTTTATGCCCCTCACTATATTAATTATGTGCAGCATTATCCAGTTCTTATTAAAAGAAGCAATTTATATTTAAAAATAGGTCGTCTGGAAAGATTCACATTTATGCAATTTAATCGAGAATATCAAAAGTTACAGGTAAATACGTTAGGAAGGATGCGAGCTATTATTCAACTATTCGGCATCGATGCCCTCGTCCTAGTACCTCTTTCTCTTCATCTCGTAACGTTATATTGATTTTTCTTTTTCTCATCATCCCCATATTTTAGGTCTTTAGCCCCTAGCCTCTCTCGGGTTTTTCTTTGTAAGCCTTTTTGTCGTGAGATCGTCTAAACGTCCTTTTCGACCTTTCCCGACCACTGCAGTCTCATCATTATGATTTCAGTGCGAGTGCCTTTTCCTCTTCATTCCACAACGTTATATTGAATTTTCTTTCTCTCATCATCGTTTAATCCCCATACTTTAGGTGTTTAACCCCTGGCCCCTCTTAGGTTTTTTGGTAGTCTTTTTTTGTCGTGAGATCGTCTAAACGTCCTTTTCGACCTGCCCCGACCACTGCAGACTCATTATTGTGATTTCAGTCCGAGTGACTCTTCCTCTTCATCCCATAACGTTACATTTCTTTTTCTCATAAACGTTTAATCCCCATATTTTAGGTCCTTAACCCCTGGCCTCTCTTGGGTTTTTCATGGTAGCCCTTTTTGTCGTGAGATCGTCTAAACGTCCTTTTCGACATGCCCCGACTTCTGCAGTCTCATTATTATGATTTCAGTGCGAGTGCCTTTTCCTCTTCATTCCACAACGTTATATTGAATTTTCTTTCTCTCATCATCGTTTAATCCCCATACTTTAGGTGTTTAACCCCTGGCCCCTCTTAGGTTTTTTGGTAGTCTTTTTTGTCGTGAAATCGTCTAAACGTCCTTTTTGACCTGCCCCGACCACTGCAGACTCATTATTGTGATTTCAGTCCGAGTGACTCTTCCTCTTCATCCCATAACGTTACATTTCTTTTTCTTTTTCTCATCATCGTTTAATCCCCATATTTTAGGTCCTTAACCCCTGGCCTCTCTTGGGTTTTTCATGGTAGCCCTTTTTGTCGTGAGATCGTCTAAACGTCATTTTCGACATGCCCCGACTACTGCAGTCTCATTATTATGATTTCAGTGCGAGTGCCTTTTCCTCTTCATTCCACAACGTTATATTGAATTTTCTTTCTCTCATCATCGTTTAATCCCCATACTTTAGGTGTTTAACCCCTGGCCCCTCTTAGGTTTTTTGGTAGTCTTTTTTGTCGTGAAATCGTCTAAACGTCCTTTTTGACCTGCCCCGACCACTGCAGACTCATTATTGTGATTTCAGTCCGAGTGACTCTTCCTCTTCAACCCATAACGTTACATGGATTTTTCTTTTTCTCATCATCGTTTAATCCCCATATTTTAGGTCCTTAACCCCTGGCCCCTCTTGGGTTTTTCATGGTAGCCCTTTATGTCGTGAGATCGTCTAAACGTCCTTTTCGACATGCCCCGGCCACTGCAGTCTCATTATTGTGATTTCAGTCCGAGTGCCTCTTTCTATTCATCCCATAACGTTATACTGATTTTTCCTTTTTTTTTCATCATCGTTTAATCTCCATATTTTAAGTCTTTAGCCCCTTGCCCCTCTCGAGTTTTTCTTTGTAGACCTTTTTGTCGTGAGATCGTCTAAACGTCCTTTTCGACCTGCCCCGACCACTGCAGACTCATTATTGTGATTTCAGTCCGAGTGACTCTTCCTCTTCATCCCATAACGTTACATTTCTTTTTCTTTTTCTCATCATCGTTTAATCCCCATATTTTAGGTCCTTAACCCCTGGCCTCTCTTGGGTTTTTCATGGTAGCCCTTTTTGTCGTGAGATCGTCTAAACGTCCTTTTCGACCTGCCCCGACCACTGCAGACTCATTATTGTGATTTCAGTCCGAGTGACTCTTCCTCTTCATCCCATAACGTTACATTTCTTTTTCTTTTTCTCATCATCGTTTAATCCCCATATTTTAGGTCCTTAAACCCTGGCCTCTCTTGGGTTTTTCATGGTAGCCCTTTTTGTCGTGAGATCGTCTAAACGTCCTTTTCGACATGCCCCGACTACTGCAGTCTCATTATTATGATTTCAGTGCGAGTGCCTTTTCCTCTTCATTCCACAACGTTATATTGAATTTTCTTTCTCTCATCATCGTTTAATCCCCATACTTTAGGTGTTTAACCCCTGGCCCCTCTTAGGTTTTTTGGTAGTCTTTTTTGTCGTGAAATCGTCTAAACGTCCTTTTCGACATGCCCCGACTACTGCAGTCTCATTATTATGATTTCAGTGCGAGTGCCTTTTCCTCTTCATTCCACAACGTTATATTGAATTTTCTTTCTCTCATCATCGTTTAATCCCCATACTTTAGGTGTTTAACCCCTGGCCCCTCTTAGGTTTTTTGGTAGTCTTTTTTGTCGTGAAATCGTCTAAACGTCCTTTTTGACCTGCCCCGACCACTGCAGACTCATTATTGTGATTTCAGTCCGAGTGACTCTTCCTCTTCATCCCATAACGTTACATTTCTTTTTCTTTTTCTCATCATCGTTTAATCCCCATATTTTAGGTCCTTAACCCCTGGCCTCTCTTGGGTTTTTCATGGTAGCCCTTTTTGTCGTGAGATCGTCTAAACGTCCTTTTCGACCTGCCCCGACCACTGCAGACTCATTATTGTGATTTCAGTCCGAGTGACTCTTCCTCTTCATCCCATAACGTTACATTTCTTTTTCTTTTTCTCATCATCGTTTAATCCCCATATTTTAGGTCCTTAAACCCTGGCCTCTCTTGGGTTTTTCATGGTAGCCCTTTTTGTCGTGAGATCGTCTAAACGTCCTTTTCGACATGCCCCGACTACTGCAGTCTCATTATTATGATTTCAGTGCGAGTGCCTTTTCCTCTTCATTCCACAACGTTATATTGAATTTTCTTTCTCTCATCATCGTTTAATCCCCATACTTTAGGTGTTTAACCCCTGGCCCCTCTTAGGTTTTTTGGTAGTCTTTTTTGTCGTGAAATCGTCTAAACGTCCTTTTCGACATGCCCCGACTACTGCAGTCTCATTATTGTGATTTCAGTCCGAGTGACTCTTCCTCTTCAACCCATAACGTTACATTGATTTTTCTTTTTCTCATCATCGTTTAATCCCCATATTTTAGGTCCTTAACCCCTGGCCCCTCTTGGGTTTTTCATGGTAGCCCTTTTTGTCGTGAGATCGTCTAAACGTCCTTTTCGACATGCCCCGGCCACTGCAGTCTCATTATTGTGATTTCAGTCCGAGTGCCTCTTTCTATTCATCCCATAACGTTATACTGATTTTTCCTTTTTTTTTCATCATCGTTTAATCTCCATATTTTAAGTGTTTAGCCCCTTGCCCCTCTCGAGGTTTTCTTTGTAGACCTTTTTGTCGTGGGATCGTCTGAACGTCCTTTTCGACCTGCCCCGACCACTGCAGTCTCATTACTGTGTTTTAAGTGACTTAATAAAGGTGCCAGCATAATTAGTGCAATTTTCTATTGCTTGGAACGCCTTGTTCTTAGACTGGCCTGTTAATGTTTCGAAAGACGCTTCTTCCCAGACAATCATGATGCTTTCATCAGAAGCAGAGTTAGCACTCTGAAATTGAAAAGATGATCGAGCAACTCGAAGAAGTCTAACAAAGATCAAAAAAATTATCTCAGCAGGACCGCCATAACTGAGGCCCTGTTAATAATTTCAAAATAACGTAATACGGTAATACGAGGTTAGCTTCGCCCCTCGCCCCAATAATTACTATTCGGCATCGATGCCCTCGTCCAAATGCCTCTACATCTTCTAACATCCCATAACGTTATTTCGATTTTTTTCATCATCGTTTAACCCCCATTTTTTGGTTTTTCACAACTCTTCTCCACCTCCTCCTTTCTTTGTAGACATTTTTGTCGTTCGATCGTCTAAAGGTCCTTTTCGACCTGCCCCGACCACTGCAGTCTCATTATTGTGATTTCAGCAACTAAATAAGGGTGTCAGCATAATTAGTGCAATTTTTTATTGCTTGGAACGCCTTTGTTCTTAGACTGGCCTGTTAATGTTTCGAAAGACCCTTCTTCCCAGACATTCATGGTGCTTTCATCAGAAGCAGAGTTGGCACTCGGAAATTGAAAAAATGATCGAGCAACCCGAAGAAGTCTAACAATGACCACAAAATTATCTCGGTGGGGCTGGGATCCTGTAATTATTAGCATATTGCTACGCTACGCTAAGCTACCTACCCTTTACCCTTCTATCGATTTCTAAAAGTTTGTAGGAAAGGCATAGAGAGCACGTAGCTTAGCGTAGCGTAGCAATACGCTAATAAATACAAGATTCCAGCTCTGGACCGCTATAACTAGGGTATAAGTAATGTAAGAGAAGTCCCTGTTAATAATTTCCAAAAAAGTTAAAACGGTAATACGGGGTTAGCATCCCCCCTCGCCTCAATAATTAATTTTTAAAAAGACAAATTATATTTTGCCTCCTGGTGCCATCTAAAGGTTGAAAAGTCGCTAAAAATGACTTATAGTATTACCTTGAGCAAATGGGAAAATCAATTTGACTAATTACGTAATTAAATTGACACTCTAGATGAAATAGAATTGGCGCACCTGAGCTAAAGCTAAAAAGGCAATCATTAAAAAGGTTGGAATTTTCCCTAATTGCCTCAACTATTATTCGTATAATTTAAATTTATTAAAAGTTAACTTTATGCAACATAAATTTATTAATTTAAAAAAATTGCTGACCCGAAGATAATAATTTAATTGACTTTTTTATATTAGATTTAAAAATGACATTTTTTAAACTTTTAACATAAAATGCAGATAGGGTGAGTCGCTTGAAAAATTTTATGGCTAAAGTTTTTAAACAAAAAGGGTAATAACTTCTGAATATTCAATATTAACCAAATTTAAATTCGTCTTGAAAAGAAAGCCTTCCACCCAGAAGTTTGTTAACAGAAACATATTGTTACTAACATATTGCATTTTTTAGGTTTTACAACACATGCACACACCCAGTTCCCAACAAAAATAATGGGTCAATTTGAAAAGTTATTTTTTTCCCACACCATCCTAAGTGAGCACTAGTCAAGTTGAACATGGCGAGAATTTAATCTTATTTTGAACGTTCTTACAGATTTTTCTAGCGAATTTTACGCAAAAATTAGGCCCAGTAATGATGGTAATAGAAACGTAAAATTATTACGTATCCAGTGCTCTACTAAAAGGATGAAGCGTCATCCACATTATTGATAGCTATTATTACATGCTCGCTTAATAATCCAGGGTCGGACTGGTTTCATTTGGTCTTGTTGGGAGGGAAGCTGTAAGTTTTCAATTTTAGCTCGAGTGAGCTGGAGTACGAAAACGTTATAGAAGCACTGTCTCAGCTCCTAGGAGGTGACTGAGAAAACCGAAGGTTTTAGAAGACTATTCCTGGCATATAGACAGACGGGTGAACGGACTGATAGGCAGACGAACAGACAACCAGCCAGCCGCACTATCGGATAGACGAACATACAGGCCGGTAAGAAAGAAAATTAATTTTTCACGAAAAAAATCTAAACAAGAGAAGCTGGGAGTTTTCAATTTAGGCTCGAGTGAGCTGGAGCACGAAAACGTTATAGAAGCACTGTCCTAGCTCCTAGGAGGTGACTGAGAAAACCGAAGGTTTTAGAAAACTAATTCCTGGCAGATAGACAGACGGGTGAACGGACTGATAGGCAGACTAACAGACAACCAGTCAGTCGGACTATCGAATAGACGAACATACACGCCGGTAAGTAAGGAAATTAATTTTTCACGAAAAAAATTTAAATAAGAGAAGCTGGGTGTTTTCAATTTAGGCTCGATTGAGCTGGAGCACGAAAACGTTATAGAAGCACTGTCTTAGCTCATAGGAGGTGACTGAGAAAACCGAAGGTTTTAGAAGACTAATTCCTGGCAGACAGACAGACGGGTGAACGGACTGATAGGCAGACGAACAGACAACCAGCCAGCCGCACTATCGGATAGACGAACATACAGGCCGGTAAGAAAGAAAATTAATTTTTCACGAAAAAAATCTAAACAAGAGAAGCTGGGAGTTTTCAATTTAGGCTCGAGTGAGCTGGAGCACGAAAACGTTATAGAAGCACTGTCCTAGCTCCTAGGAGGTGACTGAGAAAACCGAAGGTTTTAGAAAACTAATTCCTGGCAGATAGACAGACGGGTGAACGGACTGATAGGCAGACTAACAGACAACCAGCCAGCCGCACTATCGGATAGACGAACATACAGGCCGGTAAGAAAGAAAATTAATTTTTCACGAAAAAAATCTAAACAAGAGAAGCTGGGAGTTTTCAATTTAGGCTCGAGTGAGCTGGAGCACGAAAACGTTATAGAAGCACTATCCTAGCTCCTAGGAGGTGACTGAGAAAACCGAAGGTTTTAGAAAACTAATTCCTGGCAGATAGACAGACGGGTGAACGGACTGATAGGCAGACTAACAGACAACCAGTCAGTCGGACTATCGAATAGACGAACATACACGCCGGTAAGTAAGGAAATTAATTTTTCACGAAAAAAATTTAAATAAGAGAAGCTGGGTGTTTTCAATTTAGGCTCGATTGAGCTGGAGCACGAAAACGTTATAGAAGCACTGTCTTAGCTCATAGGAGGTGACTGAGAAAACCGAAGGTTTTAGAAGACTAATTCCTGGCAGACAGACAGACGGGTGAACGGACTGATAGGCAGACGAACAGACAACCAGCCAGTCGGACTATCAGATAGACGAACAAACAGGCCTGTAAGAAAGTAAATTAATTTTTCACGAAAAAAATTTAAATAAGAGAAGTTGGGAGTTTTCAATTTAGGCTCGATTGAGCTGGAGCACGAAAACGTTATAGAAGCACTGTCTTAGCTCATAGGAGGTGACTGAGAAAACCGAAGGTTTTAGAAGACTAATTCCTGGCAGACAGACAGACGGGTGAACGGACTGATAGGCAGACGAACAGACAACCAGCCAGTCGGACTATCAGATAGACGAACAAACAGGCCGGTAAGAAAGGAAATTAATTTTTCACGAAAAAAATTTAAATAAGAGAAGTTGGGAGTTTTTAATTTAGGCTCGATTGAGCTGGAGCACGAAAACGTTATAGAAGCACTGTCCTAGCTCCTAGGAGGTGACTGAGAAAACCGAAGGTTTTAGAAAACTAATTCCTGGCAGATAGACAGACGGGTGAACGGACTGATGGGCAGACGAACAGACAACCAGCCAGTCGGACTATCAGATAGACGAACAAACAGGCCGGTAAGAAAGGAAATTAATTTTTCACGAAAAAAAATTAAATAAGAGAAGCTGGGAGTTTTCAATTTAGGCTCGATTGAGCTGGAGCACGAAAACGTTATAGAAGCACTGTCTTAGTTCCTAGGAGGTGACTGAGAAAACCGAAGGTTTTAGAAAACTAATTCCTGGCAGATAGACAGACGGGTGAACGGACTGATGGGCAGACGAACAGACAACCAGCCAGTCGGACTATCGAATAGACGAACAAACAGACCGGTAGGAAAGAGTTAATAATAAGCTAACTGGAAGTATTTTTATAAAAATGCCAAAAAAGATCATCGAAATGTTATTTGTGAACAATTCCGACTGTACACACAGGTAAGTAAACATCTAAATTTATAGTATTGGTATATAGTCTAATTAATTGATTATACAAATACAATTAAAAGCGCCTTATAGCAGCAAAATAATAATTAGAGATATAAAAATAAAGTAGGTAGTAAATTAGGGAGCAAAAACGATAATCGAACTAACCGAATTACCTTGCAATCAAGCAATCGCATGACGCGTAAAACAACTAACAAACGCCAGCAATTTCCGGAATGCGTCACTAACATGTTGGGATATTTCTCCCTTTTTAAAGGGTGGCTTCATGTTTGTCTGTGTATCTGTCAGCGACATATAAACGTGAAAGTCGATTTTATCCAACTGAATAAACAGTGGCATTGGTTTATTGAAATTGGGCTACGGTGAAAAAAAATCATCCATAAAATTGAAATCGACCTTTTAGGAGGCATTAAAAAATCTCTTGTTAGCACTTTTTATTGAATTGTTAGGTGAAAAAGCGCTCATTTCAAAGTTCAAGCATCCCCAAAGTATTTTTGTTTACAATTAAAATATTAACTTGCTCAAAAGCGTTTGATACGTGATAAAAAGAGAAGGGTTATTTAAAAATACATTCGAGTGGTGTGTTTTAAAACTAGTTTAGTGTGTTTAGAAACTAAAAACACTAGAAATGTAGAAAACGTCAAACTGCTCAAGTCTTCTTCCAAACTGTTAGTACTTGGAAAAAGAAACATGCAAAATCCAAGTGCATAAATTTGAAGTGCCCAACAGCAAACTGTCAAGTAGCCACTTCTTATTGCAGACGAGAACAAAAGTTTTATGCGTTTGTTTGTTACGTTCAAAACTGTTAAAAGTTGCATTTTAGCTACACGAAAGTATCTTTTCATAAATTGAAATTCCTTCCACAAATAATTGAATTATGATTTTTACTAGAAGTCCAAACAGATTAGTTCTAGATCGATTATTATAAATTATTACAAAGTTTCCTCGAAGAGAGGCCGGCAAATCTACCTAGGAATAAACGAAATAATAGATAGACCGACGTACCGCCTATCGACGAAACTGCGGACATGCGGACAGGCGCAGTCGATCTCTTGACAGCATCAACAACGTCGACTTAGTTTATTCTCAAATTTCGAGATTTTCGAAACTTGAAACGTTCGCTTTGGTTCGTAGTGTTATTGATGCCCATCATACTTTAGTAACGTGCTTACGCTTACGCTCAGCCATAAAAGCACAGAGTAATTGTTGCTCACTTCTAGACGAATTGCAAGACCAAAATCGTAAAAATGACTTACCCGCAATCTCAGGTACCGGAGAATAAGTAGTACAAAATGGTACTCACCTGAAAAGATAAAAAAATTAATAATCTGGACAAATAAGAAACAAAAAACTTTTTAAAAGTGTTTAACCCTAAGTAGCTAACCACTATGACTTTGTACCGAAATTATTTTTTTTTAGAAAACGCAGACACATTTGTTGTTGTTGCGGTTCGTAAAGTAAATGAGTGAGAAAAGGGCCACTGAGTATTAAGACCGTCGTAGACTTTTGCTAGTATAATAAACTTACAAGTTCCAAACACGATTAAAGTAAAGTAAATTAATTAATCTAGTATAAACGAGAAGATTATGTATCTTGCTAATTTTGGGTAAATACATAATACCTAAAATACCTTGTCGGTTGCACCAAGGAATGAAGCGTGAAACGTAGAGATAAGTAGTGAGAGGGTAGGCTTAAGGAGTAATATGTTTTGTGCCGTCTTTTTGTATCTTAAATCTTTGATTAAATACTAAACTAAAGGCTAAAAAGTTGAGAGACTATAACAAAAACAAAAAATATAAGAACAAGAGAGGATATCGAGATGTTCTACTTAAGGGTAGTGTCGAAAAGGTTACACTGTGAATAAAGACGCACGACGTCGTTTTAAAAAAATTGTGTGAAGAGTTGTTTTTGTCCGTAACAAAACTTTCTTTGCACGCACTTTTTCTCACTTTTATCAGTTTCGCGTAAGTTATATTTTATCTCAAGAGTTATAACCGAAAGACTAATGTCTGGAAACTAATCTCTGACCTTATAAATAACCTAAACCATTAGTTTTACAAATCAACCGCAAACGTCTCGAAAGTTTAGAACTTTCATTCTTTATCCTACAGCTTTTTAAGTGACATCCTTTATATTTTTTTTAATAACGGAAAAAAAATTAATAACTTAATTACTTCAAATTTGCAATTATTTTTTTAGGGTCGTGTAACTTTGAAAGCGTGTCCATTGAGAAGGAAAACGAGTAGTCTAGTCTAGCGATTACCAACAGGTATAAACAGTTACATTTGGAGATTCTGTAAGCAACAGGATTCATTGGATTTGTACGTTATTCATGGCGGGCAACAGTGGCACCTTAGAACATAAAACATCCGGAGGGAGGGTTAGCAACCGTGGTCCAGAAGAAAAATGCGACGGAAATGACATTTTAGAAGTTAATGGATGACTCATTCATTCCGTCGAGTTTACATTATCATTGAAATTATTTTTCTAGAGTCACATAACTTCGAAAGCGTGTCCGCATTGAGGAGGAAAACGAGTAGTCTAGTCTAGCGATTACCAACAGGTATAAACAGTTACATTTGGAGATTCTGTAAGCAACAGGATTCATTGGATTTGTACGTTATTCATGGCGGGCAACAGTGGCACCTTAGAACATAAAACATCCGGAGGGAGGGTTAGCAACCGTGGTCCAGAAGAAAAATGCGACGGAAATGACATTTTAGAAGTTAATGGATGACTCATTCATTTCGTCGAGTTTACATTATCATTGAAATTATTTTTCTAGAGTCACATAACTTCGAAAGCGTGTCCATTGAGGAGGAAAACGAGTAGTCTAGTCTAGCGATTACCAACAGGTATAAACAGTTACATTTCGAGATTCTGTAAGCAACAGGACTCATTGGACTTGTACGTTATTCATGGCGGGCAACAGTGGCACCTTAGAACATAAAACATCCGGAGGGAGGGTAAGCAACCGTGGTCCAGAAGAAAAAATGCGACGGAAATGACATTTTAGAAGTTAATGGATGACTCATTCATTCCGTCGAGTTTACATTATCATTGAAATTATTTGTCTAGAGTCACATAACTTCGAAAGCGTGTCCATTGAGGAGGAAAACGAGTAGTCTAGTCTAGCGATTACCAACAGGTATAAACAGTTACATTTGGAGATTCTGTAAGCAACAGGACTCATTGGACTCGTACGTTATTCATGGCAGCAGCAGTGGTACCTTAGAACATAAAACATTCGGAGGGAGGGTTAGCAACCGTGGACCAGTAGAAAAAATGCGACGGAAATGACATTTTAGAAGTTAATGGATGACTCATTCACTCCGTCGAGTTTACATTGTCATTGAAATTATTTTTCTAGAGTCACCTTACTTCGAAAGCGTGTCCATGGAGGAGGAAAACGAGTAGTCTAGTCTGGCAATTACCAACAGGTATAAACAGTTACATTTGGAGATTCTGTAAGCAACAGGACTCATTGGACTCGTACGTTATTCATGGCGGACAGCAGTGGCACCTTAGAACATAAAACATCCGGAAGGAGAGTTAGCAACCGTTGTCTATAAGAGAAAATTCTACAGAAATGACATTTTAGAAGCCCATGGGTGACTCATTTATTCCGTCGAGTTTACATTATCATTGGCTGTCATGATCTATCCTTATAAGTGGGAGTAAAAGCAACCATTTCTATTGCACAAATTGACCGGAAATCGCTATATTTACTCGATAATTGCGATCCATAATATTAGCTAAATGACTCTTTCCTGGTAGAGTAGGGGTTATTTATTCATTCAATGGTGGCAACCTACAAGCAACGTTGTTGGATACCGACACCGATACTTGAGACACATCTTATACCTACATAGAAAAATAATAATTTTGAACTTTACTTTTCATAAATTATTCATATTTTTATTCTTTTTCTACCCGCTTTTTATATAATCTGTTGGTAGTGCTTTTTAAAGCATTAAACATTAAAAAAATCCCTGAAAACAACTAGGTTCTAATATCTCTTTTAAGATTTAAAATATATAAAATAAGTATGTAAATACAAAAATAAATCGAACATTTCAGCTTTATAAATATTTGCGAGATTTTAAACATTTCTTCAGGGTTACGAGCCCACCACACTACATCTTGCCTAAAATTAATGAGATGAAATTTATTCTTTACAACGTTATAAGGTAGATACAACAAAACTGTCTAAAATAATGAGGCTTCTGGCTTCTGGCTATACGGTTCATGTAAGGTTATCTTATAAAAACTAATTGAGCTTCATGGAAAGTATTTTATAATAAATAAGCAGACTCTCGCGTAGATACTCGTCTCAAGTCGTCCAGGAAAAAAGCTTATTGCTGGAATAATAATTATACTTTAAGTAATACTAAATTACTTTAAAGTCAACAGCAAATAAAATCTAGGAAACTCTGAAAAAATATTGATATCGGCTAACAAAAAGGCTTCTTTACAAGTCTAAAGGCTAGTCCACACACACACACAGGCTTTGCCATTCGGTTTGGTCTGTGCAGGCCTCCTGAACGGTCTCCAGACGCTCCGGTTTGGCCTGTACCAGACCAAACAAGCCACCCTGAACGATGTCCAGTCACAGGTTTGCCTTCAGTTAGGCCTGTGCAGGCCGACCTGCACAAACCAAATCGGAGCGTCTGGACAGCTTTCAGATTTTGACATGGCCAATTCAACTTCAAGCTTTGGTTTAAAATTCGCCTGCACAGGCATGACCGGAGTAAAAGCCTGTACGTGTGAACGCAAAATAATAGTTTCGGCTTGGCTGCACAGGTTTGGCCTGCACAGGCCAAACCGGAAGATAAGCTTGTGTGTGTGGCACAGCCTTTAGAGCCTCCTGTTGGAGCTACTGAGGAAAGTGTGTAACTATTCAGGATGAGTGAAGATCAGCAGGCTTTATCTCTAACGATCATCTACACCAAGAGTTCCTAATATGACACATGAAAGAAGAAGAAGACCACTTGGACGTCCGTCTTAACGTCCATATAGAATGAGGGTTGAGAGTCACCAGTCAGAATTCTGGGGTTTATTCGAAGAAACCTGATAGATTCGAGGACACATAGCCATAAACTTTTGCCTCGAGGTCACCCTTTAGAAACTAGTCACAAATTGACAGATTGGACTAATGCACATAAGGGCTATTTGACATGGACTAATTATCGTACTAAATGTTAGTAATTGAATCAACTCAAGAAGCAAAAGCACGAGAATCTAAGCTTTAACGTCGTCGGCACAAATTTTGACGCATGACCGTGCACGACGTTAAAGCTTAGATTCCCGTGCTTTTGTTCCTTGATTTGATTCAGTTACAAACAGCTAGTACGATACTTAGTCCATGTCAAATTGCCCTAAAATACCAAATGTTGGAACATCGCGTCAAACAAGATTTTGCCAACTACCAAGAGGTCGGCGTTGATCTAGTGGTTTAGGGTTTTTTACCACACAGTAACGCAATTTATTGAAAAATGTCCTCAATAGCTTCATAGACACTAAAATAGCGTATAATCAGCAGTGAACAAAAATAATCGTCTAAAACCATTAAAAAATTTCCCATACTGGAAACTTCTAATAAAGAAATGTGGCAAAAATAAACGAAAAATAGTAGTTTATGATATACGTGTTAAAAGGGACGTTCTATTTTGTGAGTGGGAGAAGATTACGAAACGAGCGAAGCGAGTGGAGTAACTCCACGTACGTATTTACAAAATAAAGTCCCTTTTAACACAAATTCCTTATTGAAATTTATGGCATGTTAATGTCATATTTTTGAACAATTAAAAGTTTGGCGTCGTTTACTTGTTTCACAAGTTTTTACAAGTTAATCAATTTCTTTCAAATTAAAATTAAAAATTTAAATCTATAAAAGCACACACATACAGTACAGTTTTTGGTACCACAAAATCAGCTGATCACCAAATGGTATCTACCTGTTGTGTTGACGTAATTTCACTATTAATAACCTATTTCGAACTTAAAATCGGTGTGGAAGTTCCGTATAGCCTAGTTGATACAAGTACAGCATCTCGTTAACGGTCGCGAGTCAGGCCCGGAGAAAGGAAAAAAATGATTTAAAAAAAACTTAACTTAAAAAAAATAAATTTGAAACTTTTCAGACTTTCGGTGTCGTAATAGCTCCATTACAGAACCTAAATATAAAAAACATATTATGGCTTGCTTGAAGGAAAAATGTAAAACGTTGGAAGACAATTGGTATCAAATTATGTCTAGTCTAATAAGAAAAGCAAAAGATGAACACAGACACATAGAAGGCCATACGTAAAACAAAAACAGATTCCATTTAAAAAGAATCGAAAAAACAAAAACGAGAAGCCAACTATTCTAAATCAATGCTTTTTGTTCCAATTTATACCAAGCGATCAAAATAACATTTTACAGAGAAAAAAATGTGACAGCACAGTCATGTCACATTTGTTTTGTTAGTTTCCCGACGTTATAATTTTTCCCGAGTTGCTTTTCATCCCTCAATATTTCCAACTAAAACGGCCAACTGAAAAAAAAAGTAGCTACTCGATTTCATTTTGATTGAAACACGCCGATTTTTAATTAATGATTTATTTAAATATGCTAGCGCACGGTTGGTAATAGCACAAATTAAGGAAGTTAAATAGAACCGTTGTAGGTCCGTAGGCGTATAGCAATCAGAGCCAGCTTTTCCATCGTGGAGAGAAAAGTGCGAATTTCTCGCTAATTTGTTCAATATTTATTTTCCTCCCCATTTTAACTTAATAACAACAAATGTGAATAATAATTAAAGTTATTAACTTATAGCATGTTTGCGTATCCACTTGACAAATCAGTCGGCATTAAAATCAGAAATGCAGATTTGAGTCATCAATCAAATGTTACAATACCTATACATTATGCAACAACAATTAGAAATGTAACGTCATTAACTACCCCGTTTATTTGACTTCATCATAAATTATGTTATTTTGAAATGTAATTATTATATTCGTTTACATTTTGAAATTATGCGAATTTAAAGTACACATTAAAAGGATACACAAATGATGAATCAAAAAAGAAAAAAAAATTAAAAAATTAAAAAAAAATCTTAGGCCCAGTTTTACAGTAGTTGTACTCGAGAATATAATTAAGTTTGGTTTAGTCTAAAAACTAAGCTCATACCATCGTTTGGTTTAACAGTATACACACACACACATATGTTGGCTTAGACTTTAAACCAGAGCTTAAACCCACATTGTGAAACCGGTCGTTAGAAGCTGCTGTATGTAACACCCGTCAAACGATAACTACTGAACCGATTTTAATTAAATTTTGTTTAAGCACCTTAAACAAAATTTCATCAACAAAAGAAACTTTTAAATTAAATCTATACAGAGTGGCCCAAAATAAAAGGGTTATTTTAGTCACATATTAGCAAATTTAGACTTAAGTTAATTTTAACTTAGAGATAAAAGTTAGAACATCTTGGGTCAAATTGAATAACTACACATTATTTCGAATTTTTAAATTTAAAATGGCGGCCAATACTACGATTGGCCCATTTTGAGGTTTTTCCCTTATAACTTAGCCGGTAATTATTATAATGAAAATTATTTGACACCATTTTCTGTTAACAAAACGCTTCCTAAGCTCAAGCACACACACAGATATTGGCTTAGACTTTAAACCAAAGCTTAAACCAATATTGTGAAACCGGTCCTTAGAGGTTGCTGTATGTAACACAAATTCAAACGATAACTACTGAACCGATTTTGAAGAAATTTTCTTTGAGTCACACTAACTGAATTCAACCGAAAAATAAGTTTTTAAATTAAATTTGTACAGAGTGGTCCAAAATAAAGAGGTTATTTTGGACACTTTAGCAAATTTATATTAAAGTTATTTTAACTTGGCAATAAGTTAGCACATCTTAGCCTTAATTGAATACATATTTTTTCGAATTTTTAAATTCCAAATGGCGGTCAATATTAAGATTGTCCCATTTCGAGGTTTTTCCCTTATAACTTAGTCGGTAATTATTATTATGAAAATTTCAAAACTGCATTGTATAGCCAAAATATAAGACTTTCGTTCTAAGCTAACCGATTTTCAAAATTCTTTTAAAAATTCTTTCTTTTAAATTCTTTCCCACCCTTAAGAGGGCAAAAGTTGGTCAAAATTTTGAAAGAGATTTACTCAAAATCGGCTGTCATCCCTTTTATCATTTTTGATTATATTATAGACCTCGTCGTTCTCTATCGAATGCCGGGGTTTCGTTAGGTAGAACTTTCCAGGACCGGAGTTATGATTTTTTGAAAGTAAAAATTTCAAAAATCGGCCATTTCTTTTGTAATACAAATAAAAATTTGAAAACTTGTACATATAATAATTCAATGAGTATCTATTGTTTGAAACCATTTTCGGTTAACAAAACGCTTCCGGTTAAACCGGAACTTACAAAACAATTTTTAGAAACACTCCGTATATTTTTAAGTAGTTTGAAAGCTCGTAATATTAGTTGTTATGTGATACCAAAAACTGCATATTTTAACTTCCTGTTTAACCGGAAATGATATCAACTTTCTTATTTTAAATAGAACAAATTATGAAAATTTCAAAACTGCATTATATAGCCAAAATATAAGGCTTTCGTCCTACACTAACAAATTTTTAAAATTCTTTTAAAATGACCCACCCTTAACAGCGCCAAAGTTGGTCAAAATTTTGAAGTAGATTTGCCGCCGCGTATATCATTTTCGGATATATTGTATACCTTGTCGTTCTCTATCGAATGCCTGCGTTTCGTTGCTTAGAACTTTCCAGGACAGGAGTTATGAATTTTTGAAAGTAAAGATTTCAAAAATCGGCCATATCCTTTCTAATGCAAATAAAAATTTAAAAATTTGTGCGTATATTGATTTAATAATTATCTATTATTTGACACTATTTTTGGTTAACAAGCGCTTCCGGTTAAACCGGAACTTACAAAAATATCAATTTTTTTTAGAAACGCTCTGTATAATTGAAAGCAGCTTGAAAGATCGTAATATTATAGTTGTTATGTGATACAAAAAACTTCATACTTTAACTTCCGGTTTAACAGGAAATGAGATCGACTTTCTTATTTTAAATAGAATACCTTGTATATTTTTCAATGTTTAAAAAGCTCGTAAAATTATCTATCCGATTCTATCAAAAACTTCATGTTGTGACTTCTGGTTTAACCGGAAATGGGACAAATTTTCTCATTTTAAATGCTTATGCTTAGAAATATGCACGAAAAATTTCTGTTATGACCTCATCCAGACTTTTTGTTTACCTGATAATTTGAACAAAAGCTCTATATTTTGCTGACTTTTGAGAGTATTAATGGGTCAATTAAAAAAATGTACCAATAGAAATAAGCTGGCAAGATCCAATAATAGATTATCGGAACATTGTGAAATTGAATAATCTGTAAGTATTAATGAAAATGGAAGCCGAGTACAATGTTGCTAATTGAATTGCACTGTTGAATTGAATTGAAAACTAGTTTTTAGGTCGTTTGTATGAATTAATACAAAATAAACTACCTAAGCGCATAATTATTTTGTTGTAACTTATCCGAGTTATTCGTTATGTGTATTTAATAAAATTTTGTTAACAAATAGAGGTGGCTGTGGAAGTTGGACAATTTACGTCCTTTTAGTCGTCATCTCTTTTATCTTCATTATTTATTAATTACTTACGTGAGGTTGAATATAAATTTTGTTTTTGCTCTCGATGCGCCTTTTTTTCGACAATTTTTAATTAATAATTAAAGATCGATGCTTAAACATTTTTCGAGGATGGAAGATTGTGAATGAGTTTTGGAAAGGGATAGAAATAAAAGTAATCCATTTAATTTTTGTTACTTTTACATGTAACCTCGTAAAATTCCAAGACTACTTTTTTTTAGTATTTGCTAGTCGAGCTCCTTTTACCGACGATATAAAATTCCCTTCGAAACAGACATGGAGAACTTTTAACAAAATGACGAGAAAATACCGTTCTATTGATTCGTATAAATTTTAATCACAACTAGATAAGAAAATGTTGGATGCGCTTCTTTGAAAAATATTCACTTTATATTTTCATTTTTGCACTACACATTTTTGTAAAAGGCGTCTAAAAGCTTCCATAAAACCTTTCATTTGCATAAAGCTCGTGGTATTGTAGATTTGCCGCTATTTAGATTGGAATTATATGTTGAGCTCAAATAGAATTTCAATGCGATAAATTGAAACTTTTATATTATGCGATATACCTCTTATCATATCTTTGTTACTTTATAAACAATACCAACAATACCAAGGTGAAACAAAATATTTTTAAAATTGTTAAACTATCAATCAAGTTCGTGTTCTTAGACAGGAAAGTAACTAATATTGTATCATATACGAAATAAAACGCTTTACGTACAGGGTGCAACAAAATAATCTAAAAAAATGTATTGCCCTCCTTCCAACTTGCAACGTGTAAAGAACCTTATTTAGAAACCTTAACCTAACCAAAGCAAGTTTGTTTGGAAGTTTCTTGCAAGTTTGAGACGACAGCCCTTATCGAGATGTACTTTACTTTAAATTTACATATTTTAAAGATAACTGTTTTAACGGAAATTCCGAACGCTAGGACATTTGTTTGTTACGTGTTTACGTAATTATCAGTTAAACTCTCTGTGATGTTTGGGATAGAGCAATCAGAACGAGCACGTGCTCATCATTACTAAGGTGCATGAGTCGACACTGTGGCCATTTTAACAATAACCAACCTCTACTTGAGCAGTTTTCTTCACATTCTGCTACCAACTGTTGTCTAACGACCATCTTAGCAATCGTAGCAAGTTTCTGGGCTTAGATCAAGTCCACAGATCGCACATGGCCAATAATTGAGTAACGAACAGCCTAAATATTAAAAAACCGGTATCAAACAATAGAAATAGTGAAGTTATGGAATGTTATGGATCCATAAAGTTATAGAAACTCGACATAACTCTTATAAAAAGAAGGGGTATTTTTTAAACACAAAGGAGTGAGACCTGTAGGTATGTGTCATTTCTAAGTCGTAGCCCCCCCCTCAAAAATTTTATTGGCCTTAAATGAGCCTCGTCCAACTCGTCCCATCAAGGGCGTTATCTTAAAAATTTATTGACACTTACGTAAACAAACAAACATGTATTCTAAAAGGATAGTGATAGTTGGGCAATGGGCAGGCTTCAAGTGCTCCCTTCCGACCCTTAGAAAAATCAATAGTTTTCACCATAGGTAGTTACTTAAAATAAACAAAACAATACAAAAAACTATTATTGTTTTTATACTAAGTTAGGTTATGGTAGGGTATGTAAGGGTAAGGTAGATTAGAGGTTAGGGTTAGATTCTTTTAAATCAAATATAAAAAAAAAAATTTGAAAACTGATTGAATATTTCGAACTGGCACATAGAAATGTAATGTGTGAAAATGTGTAAGAAATACTTTTAAATAAGTATGAAACGAAAAAGATTAATTTTTAGATAGAAGATAGATAGAAGGCGTGAATTAATTCATAATCTAAATGTTTTCTTTTAAATCAAGAATCATTTTAAAAGTCTTCGCTTTAAAATATCAATAATAAAATTTAAATAAATTTTAAAAGTATCTATCAGCTATCAAAAATTGCAGACGTGTAATTCAAATTTGAAATTAATAATTTACGCCTACCTTCTATCTGAAAATAACTCTTTCTCTCTCGTAATCATTTAAAAATATTTCTCATTTATTTCCACTCATTATTTCTCTATTTGCCAATTCGAAATATTTAATCCGTATATTTTAAACCAGTGAATATCTATTATTTCACATTATTTTCAGTTAAAAACGCTTCCGATTAAACCGTAAATTACAAAAATATTTCTAGATTTTAGAAACACCCTGTATATTTTTAAATAGTTTAAAATTTTGTAAAAACTACAAAATTTAGTGATCAACTTAGTGCCGGTTTAATCGGAAATAGGAACAACTTTCTTAATTTAAATGGAACACCCGGTATATTGTTCAATATTTTGAAAGCTCGTAAAATTAGCTATCCGATAATACAAAACACTATATACTTTTACTTCCGGTTTAATAGAAAATGAGACTAAATTTCTTATTTTAAATACTTATGCTTAAATACGTAAGAAAAAGTCCTTTTATGACCACATTAGATTTTTTTAGAGGTTAGGTTATAGTTAAGTAGAGTAAGTTAGGTTAGGTTAGTTTAGGTTAAGTGAGGTTAGGTTTAGATGATTAAATTAAAATTTAATGAACAAGTTAGTACCGGTTTAATCGGAAATAGGAACAACTTTCTTAATTTAAATGGAACACCCAGTATATTGTTCAATATTTCGAAAGCTTATAAAATTAGCTATCAGATGATACAAAACACTACATACGTTTACTTCTGGTTGAACAGGAAATGAGATTAATTTTCTTATTGTAAACTTATGCTTAAAAATTCGTAAGCAAAAGTCCTGTTATGGCCACATCAGAGTTTTTTTTATACAAGATTAGGTTATGAGTGGGTAGAGCAAGTTAGGTTAGGTTAGGTTAAGTGGGGTTAGGTTTAGATGATAAACTTAAAATTTAGTGAACAACTTAGTGCCGGTTTCATTGGAAATGGGAACAATACTCTTAATTTAAATGGAACACCCGGTATGTTATTGAATATTTCGGAAGCTCCTAAAATTAGCTATCCGATGATACAAAACACTACATATTTTTACTTCCGGTTTAACAAGAAATGATACTAATTTTCTTATTTTAAATACTTATGCTTAAATACGCAAAAAAAGTCCTGTTATGACCACATTGGAGTATTTTTATACAAGCTTAGGTTATGGTTGGGTAGAGTACAGGGGCGGATTTAGGATTCTCGGGGTCAAGAGTCATTGAAGTTCAATGGGGCCCCATTTTTTGTTAGATCAAGAATCTTTTAATCTAGGTTTAAAATTTAGTTATGATTTATAATATATTATTATTAATAATTTATAATAATTCAATTTTTGTGGGCCCTTTGACACTTAAGGGCGTAGGGCTTAAGCCCTTATAGTCCATATGTTATTCCGTCTCTGGAAGAGTAAGTTAAACTACAACGTGACACAAAAGTTTTGTCCCCAGAAACGCTTTACTTCGTCGGCAATTGACAATCTGCTTAGTCCGACCCTGACTTAGAATTTCCCAATTGTTTATGTTGAATTTCGCGAGTGATGTTTACCTAACTACTGTATTAGCAAATTCAGCACTTTTGAGGTTCAGATTTTGTTGAGTGTCACGTGTATTCCATTTTAGTTACTTGAACTATTATATTGAAATTATTTAAATTTAATTAATTTTAAATCTGGGAAAAAAACTTTGGTAAACAACGTAACAAAAAAATAACTAGAGCCCAGCTATTGCTTTTTTGAGTTAAATTTAATAAGTTACGGTTGGGGCTGTTGTTTCCCTTTACTAAATGTAATATTCCAAAAGAGGTTTCGGATTGAAAACGACCAAAAAATGTCAATAATCAACCCCCATCAAAATGAATTTCATTTTAAAGAATTTAAAAAAATATATATTTTACCTTAAATCCATAAATCGCTATCAAAAACATCAACGGTTTCAAATTATTTTTTTAAATGCTCACATCATGAAAATCCTTAAAAAAAATAATTTTTTTCCAAAAGTTTATTACAAAAAGTATACAAATTTTAATTTAACAATTTTTCATAGGCGTCGCCATTTTAAAATTAAACAATAAGAGCAACAAATTTTGACAAAGTTTTGATTTTTTTAACGAAAGATTTGGGCGGCACCTATGCTTTTATTTTTTTTACTATCTATTTTACAAAAATTATAATTAATTTGTTAGTTAATTAAACAATATTGGTTGATGTTAGCGTTTAGTTGTGGCAAAACCCTGAACTAAATCAAATATAAGAATCGATGGAGTAAATATAAACAGAGGGGGTGCTTTGTATTGAAGTTTGCCTTTTTTGTATGTGTAAATTGGCCAAGTGAAAAATTTTGAATGCTAGCCCAGTTTAATTATTGTAGCTCGGCCCTAAAGTGGGTCGGGTGAGTCTACAATTACACGTTAAAAAAGTATTGCTTGCAACTCACCCCTAAAAGTAAACTTCAAACTACGCCCTAAAAGAATTTAGTTTGAAGTTTACTTCTTGGTCTACAGGCTTCGATGTTTAAATAGCATTACAAAAAAAGTTGGTTAATTTTACAACACCATGTACATATTACACATATTGGGTTTGTAACTATTGTGACCCGATCAACTAGGAAGTGAGTTTTTTAGACTCACCCCCGAGTAGACAAGGTTTATTAAGTTTTTGTTGAATCATTATCTTCTAGTTTAACTTTTTGAGGTTTTTGAGTTTTGAGTTTTGAGTTTTTCGCGAAGTGTCACCATTAACAACAATTCATTTTTTTCTTTTTTCTTATTTTGATTTTGTTGGGGTCGTCCACTGTGGGGTACTCTCCTCGCCTTTGGGTAGTTTTTAGGCTGACCCAAAGGTGAGGTGTTCTCCCACCAGCTGGATTCGAGCTTTACACGGCCGCAAGACCGTGCTACCCCAGGACGTCCACCCTTCAAAACCAACATTTTTCCATAACCGTTCAACTATTGCTTTCTTTAGATGGTCCATTCCTTTTGACTATTTTCAGTGCGGTTGCAAAAAAATTTAAAAGTGCTCCATTCTATAAAAATGAAAAAAAAACTATGAAAAGGTGTATAATAAAATAGGTAATTAATGCAATATGAATTTTAAATATTCACTCACCTAGTAAAAAAAATAAAAGTTGATGAACAAAATTCGTTTTGTAGTCGGGTTGCACGTTGCACACTAAAAACTAGTAATTAGCATCCCGGCTGCATCACAAACAATGTTGCAGTTTGAGCAATTTTATCAGCTTTTATACGGTACGTACAAACTTGATTTAATAGAGATGGGTACGTAACAGGCGTATAGCGTCTGCATGGAATACTTCAAAAGTTTCAAGTTTCAAATAGCGAAATTTTGATTTTTGATTTACACAAGCCTCTGGATGCAGGCACTATAGTTAACAAGTAACAATTTTTAATTTCTACTAAAATAGAATTTTTTTGAAGAAAAAAACGCCCTTTTCCCATCTCTAAAATTAGCTGACTAATTTATTTAGATTATTTAAAATAACGTGGTTTGTGGTTTGAACGTCTACTTGAAGGTCAATTTACTTATGAATCATTAGATTCATCACATTTCACTTTTGGTGTAATTATAAATAAACCAAAACCGCTAATAAAAGATAAAGAAAGCATTTTGTTTAAATTGAACATTTTTATTGGCACATCGAAATTAACTTGTAAAAGCAATTTTGTTGGGAAGAAATCCGGAAACATCCTGACTGTTTGGGTCGGAACCGAGACAAGTGTCGTGACGTCCGGTGTAGAATTTATAAAATATTAAGAAATCCTGTTTCGACTTAGATTTAAGATGGTTTTAAAGGATAAAAAAGTTACACAATAATAACATTTTAAAATATTCAAAATTGCTAGGACCTATAAGGCGATCTTTATTTATTTTTTTATTTTTAACCGATCTTTAAATATTAATATTTAAACCTCCACCTAAGACCACCCCGACTTGATGAATTTATAAATAAATAAACAATGCATGAGACACAATTTTTTTGTTCTGTAGAAAACTATCAAATTTATATGATATAGGGAGAGTCGTGAGTTTTAAAAAAAAACATGATGAGATTATGAAAATGAGAAAATGACAGTCGCATTAAAAATACTTCTCAACTTGCTCGATTTGCATTTTTTAAAGCTCGAAATATTATGCAAACTTACCGATCAAAACAACAGAAAAACGACAGGGAATTACTCTACCATTTTTCAAAAAAAAACAATAATTATTTAGCGTATGATTAATTGTTTAAGTCCTGAAGGATCAAGCATTTAAATAATTAGAATTGGAAATAATAGAAAAACATTTTTTTGGTGGTCTGGAGATTTGACTAACCTCACTCGTGTCTTCCAGGTCAGGTCTCTAAAGGTCTGGTTAGGTCTTACAAACAGGTCTAGTGATCTGGGAATTTGACTAACCACCCTTGTGTCCTCCAGGTCAGGTGGTCCGTCCCTAAAGGTCTGGTTAGGTCTTAAGGGCAGGTCTGGTGGTCTGGGGATTAGTCTAACCCCCCTCGTGTCTTCTAGGTCAAATGGTTTGTCCCTAAAGATCTGATTAGGTCTTGAGGACAGGTCTGGTGGTCTGGGGATTAGTCTAACCCCCCTTGTGTCTTCTAGGTCAAATGGTTTGTCCCTAAAGGTCTGATTAGGTCTTGAGGACTGGTCTGGTGATCTGGAAATTCGACTAACCCCCATCGTGTCTTCCAAGTCAGGTCGTCCGTCCCTAATGGTCTGGTTAGGTCTTAAGGACAGGTCTGGTGGTCTGGGGATTAGTCTAACCCCCCTCGTGTCTTCTAGGTCAAATGGTTTGTCCCTAAAGATCTGATTAGGTCTTGAGGAAAGGTCTGGTGGTCTGGGGATTAGTCTAACCCCCCTTGTGTCTTCTAGGTCAAATGGTTTGTCCCTAAAGGTCTGATTAGGTCTTGAGGACAGGTCTGGTGATCTGGAAATTCGACTAACCCCCATCGTGTCTTCCAAGTCAGGTCGTCCGTCCCTAAAGGTCTGGTTAGGTCTTAAGGACAGGTCTGGTGGTCTGGGGATTAGTCTAACCCCCTCGTATCTTCTAGGTCAAATGGTTTGTCCCTAAAGGTCTGATAAGGTCTTAAGGACATGTCTGGTGGTCTGGGGATTTGACTAACCCCCCCTCGTGTCTTCCAGGTCAAATAATCCATCCCTAAAGGTCTGGTTAGGTCGAAAAGCTCGAAATATTATGCAAACTTACCGATCAAAACAACAGAAAAACGACAGGGAATTACTCCACCATTTTTCAAAAAAAACAATAATTATTCAGCGTATGATTAATTGTTTAAGTCCTGAAGGATCAAGCATTTAAATAATTAGAATTGGAAATATGTAATAGAGAAAATTTTTCTGTATAAACGGCTTTACTCTGGTTAGGTCGTAAGGACAGGTTTGGTGATCTGGAAATTCGACTAACCCCCATCGTGTCTTCCAAATCATTTGGTCCGTCCCTAAAGGTCTGGTTAGGTCTTAAGGGCAGGTCTGGGGATTAGTCTAACCCCCCTCGTGTCTTCTAGGTCAGATGGTTTGTCCCTAAAAAGGTCTGATTAGGTCTTGAAGACAGGTCTGGTGGTCTGGGGAATCGACTAACCCCCCTTGTGTCTTCCAGGTCAAATGATCCGTCCCTAAAGATCTGGTTAGGTCTTGAGGACAGGTCTGGTGATCTGGAAAATCGACTAACCCCCATCGTGTCTTCCAAGTCAGGTGGTCCGTCCCTAAAGGTCTGGTTAGGTCTTAAGGACAGGTCTGGTTGTCTGGGGATTAGTCTAAACCCTCTCGTGTCTTCTAGGTCAAATGGTTTGTCCCTAAAGGTCTGATTAGGTCTTAAGGACAGGTCTGGTGGTCTGGGGATTAGTCTAACCCCCCTCGTGTCTTCTAGGTCAAATGGTTTGTCCCTAAAGGTTTGGTTAGGTCTTGAAGACAGATCTGGTGCTCTGGGGATTCGACTAACCCCCCTTGAGTCTTCCAGGTCAGGTAGTCCGCCCCTAAAGGTCTGGTTAGTTCTTAAGAATAGGTCTGGTAGTCTAAGTGTGCGTAGGTCCTGAGTGAAATCGTGTCGATACATGTGTAAGTCACAACAAAACAGTTCTTCTAATTGCTCCTTGTGGTAACTAAGACTGAGTTTTGTAGATCAGTGAGTGTATTGAATGTACAATTTTTAGAGTAAATAAATTTTTTAGTTCCTTTTTTTAACTGTTTGTATTTATTGAACCCACCCTTGCTCCACTAAGCTAGCCCCGTAGTAGGGGTCATACATTTAGTCTTCGAATGTTATGTGGGATATAATCTAGCCTTGCAGAGAGAGGTTTCGGAAGTTTTCCAAACCGTTTTCACAGACCTTAAATTCGAATGTTATGTTGGACATAACCTAACCTAACCTGACATAACCTAACCTAACCTAACCCTAACCCAACTTATAAGATATTAAAGCCATCTGGAACTCGAAACATGCGGTATTAGGTTCGCATCGAGAACGTAGACGCTTGTGCTAAAGGGCGACAGTAAAAGAATCACATTGTAGCTCAAACTTAAGTAGCAAATTGAGTACGAACTCCACTGAGCCCCTGCTGAGTCCGACTTAATTTTGATTTGTATAACCGGCCCTTATAATGTTCTGGAATATAAAATATAACCACTTTCAGTTCAGCTCAGAATATTTTTTTAAAGAGGTAGAGATCTTGCCTATTCTAAATAACCTTAAATGAGCAGAAGAGCAAGTGAGAAAGCTGTAGAAAAAAACACCCAAACGTCGTTTTCACAATGGTTTTCACCTTATATGTAACCTTGGATATGAAGTAGTACACAATTTTGCTTTCTGCGCAGGTCCTTTAGATTTGGCGGTCTAAATAGCCTACTTAGACCCTCCTGTAACTATGTGGTGCTTGTGATACTTTTACACAAGGAACGGAAAAGTGTGAGCCTAGGAAGAAAATTATCCATTCGATTACGTTAACATGAACAAAGCTTGAGTTTGATTTGTGAAGGTAGAAGCTTATGCAGTGCTATTATTATAACGACCAAACGACCGTTCAACTCATATACCGTTAATTCATTTCATTTCCATAAGTCCTAAATTGCTTTAATGAATTTTAAATGACTCTAACGTTATCACTAAGCAAATATAAATACTATTGTCAACATATAGGTTGGCAAAGTGCCTTCCAAAGTGTAGGGGTTGGGTTCAATATTTGAATTCAAATTGGCTTCATTTGGTGATCACAGTCAGGGATGGATTAACTTTAAAAGCAAGGCGGAATGGAGCACAACAGAATTAATTTGTTCCATAAAATTGTAGACCAGTTTTCTGAGATCGGCAATGTTTAAAAATGAGCGAAGTTTAAATTTTTTGGTCTTTGGCCCGTCTCTGTGCTTAGAGCAGCAGATGGTCTTAATCATTGGTTTTAATACGCCTCAAAAAGGCTCGACATTCGAAAAAACAATTTATTACTGCTATGTGAGGGAAATTAACGTAAGTTTTCGCATTTTCTCACAGTGTAGTTCGGAGAGCATGATCAACGTGGGTTCTGATAACTGATAACTAACATGTCTTGGCTTTGCATTTGTATATTAACTTTGGGTTTTTCCTATCCCCAATTCTTCAGCTACACTCAGTCCTTAAAATTGAATACAGAAATGCGTAATATCGTGATGATGTCATGATGATACTTAAAAAGTAGTTAGAACTGTTGGTAGTGCTAGCCACATTACATGCACACGAATTCCCTCTATGTGAGCTCATATTTAGCGAACGTACCAGTTAACCCTCCCCTAGGGTGAGTTATTCAATGTTATTTTGTATTAAAAAGCAATTAATTACAAACGAATTTTCTTAAACTTCCTTTTTAGCAAATAAATATTTATGAAACAAACAAAAATAAATTAATTTTATTTATTTTTTGGTATCGAGTTGGAGCGAGTAATTAACTAAGCGTGACAGCTTTTAGAGTTCTTCTACCGTGTTATTGACACTCCATTTTAATTTTCTGTACTTAATCAACGCCGTTACGAACGTTAGATGCGGATAATTTAAATATTCCGATCGTAGAATTTTCGTACGATGACGTACATAACGATAAGAGATAAATCTATCTGCGTAAAAGTGAAAGATTTTTCTTGCTATATTATTGAAAGAAGGCGAGATTTAAATTTTTTACTATATTTTCTTCAGTACATAAACCCCAGGTGATAGATTGAATATTCATTGCAGGATAAAAAGAAAATAAATAAAAAATTTCAAAAGAAAATTTTTACTTTATTTTATAAAATTACTTTAAAGTTAAACAAGATTGAATGAGAGAAGTTTATTTTTTTAGAGAAATTCGCGATTTTTAATAAATTTAATATAGAGAAGATACAAAATTAAATTTAACTGACAGAGAGATTCTAAAAATCACTTTCAATACTAATTTTCACCAAATTGGCTTGTGGCTTGGTACGTGTATTTGTATACCTCATTACCCCATACACTTTATCTTCGTACAATTGCGCTTTTGAAAGTATAAAATCTAATGTATTAAGTTTTCTTATGTACTGAACAGGTGCTCTATCATGTATTATCCAAACTGCAATTCTCATTGCAAGAAGAAAAATAAAAAACAAACGGCTGTATCGAACATATTACTCTTTACAAGAGGGAGTATGAACTAACATTAACATAACTTCATTTCGACCAATACCAATCGAGTTTAAAACTTCAGAAAGTAATTTCGAAGAAAATTACAAATCAGATCCGTATTACTTTAAAATTGCTCCAACACATTTATCCAAGTCGCTATTGAAATTCCAACAGTCGACATTATCAAACTCTAGATTAACAAACACCGACGTGAAATTAATTTGATCTGTCTACTCAATTTATCGTTGACCAATCAGAATTGATTTACAATCGACGTTCTGTCAAAGGAAATCAAAAACTTTAACGTTCGAGTTAATCGAAAGCTTGCTAATACTAGCTCTACGTGCTTATTACAAGAATGGTCAGTTTAGAAAAAGAATGGAGAAATAAATATTGTATGGAATCGATCAGAGTTGGCCCAAGAGACACAGCAGATGGAACGCCGCCTGAGGCGCTTAGAGAAAGAAGCTACAAATTGCACTATTAAATTATTTAAGTTTTTCAGGTAATTGTGTACAAAATGAAAAACTTTCTTACCCACCATAAAACATAAGCGTCGAGCTTATAATAATAGACTAGACGCTCGTTCTAGCGTTTAAAATGTTGCAAGAGTCGCTAAACACGCGAGCTTAGAATTATAATGAAGGTAGTGGGGCTAGCATTACGCCTTTAACCGCATATGTACTCTAAAAGATAATATAGCGTGGCCGTGATTCTAACCTGGTGTAAATGACATATTTAGTGAAGACCGTTATTTCAGCAATTCCCATCCCTTAACTTGGGCCATTCCACATCCCGAAAATGTTAAAGGGCGACGTAATTATATCACATCATTTGGAGAGACAAACCGTTATTTTCAAAGACGAAAAGTCACTGTTGAGGTCAAAAAGTTGCCCACCCTCACCTGGTCATTGAAAGGATATTTCAAGGATATTTCATTGGAAGAAGAAACTTAAAAAAATGATTGAACCGAAAGTATGGAAGAGGTTTTTGGAGGAAAATCGTTTTTAGTCCAACCCTGTTCTTCGGCTTTGTGAAGTTAGCGAAAAGTTGAAAGCACTAATTTTAAAACATTAACCAAACCTCTTAGTGCCTTTTGAAAAATTTCGATCACCCTTATACTTTTTGAGTTATTAACAACTATTTTTCACACTTAGCGCCAACATTTTTGAATTTCGAAAAAAAATTTATGCTAAACTTTAGTGCCTCAGTAGTTCCTCTTAGTGGCTTAAAACCCGCTCTTCTGTCTTAAACGGTTTTTGAGGTTTTTTTAGAAAAATGGCTAAGGATCACTTTACTATGTGAAAGCGGGATATTTTGAACCTTAATGAATATAATGTAAGTAGGAATGTTTACAATAATTTAAAAACATGGCAAAGGTTTTGGAAATTCTGAATTATAAATTTCAAAAATTTGAAATTTCGCTCTGACTCTCTCTTTTTTGTATACCCTTTTCTAAAGTTATGTAAAACATCAAATTTCGGTTCAAAATCATGATTCTAGTTTAGCTTAACGGGAATACTATTAGTAAACAAGCCCTAATACTTATATATATTCGGAATTCAAAAACCTTTGCGATACTTTAAAATGAATGGAAACGTTCCTACTTACATTACATTCAATAAGGTTCAAAATATCCTGCTTTCACATAGCAAAGTGATCCTTAGCTATTTTTTTTAAACTTCAAAAACCGTATAAGATAGAAAATCCATTTTTAAGGCACTAGAGAGTAGAGACACTAATGACTCTAATGAGACACTAAAGTTTGGCATAAATTTTTGTTTGAAATTCGAAAGTGTTGGTGCCAACTTCACACGTGGCAACAATCTATTTCTTAATAACTAAAAAACCGTTAAAGATAGAAAAGCAGACTTTAAGGCACTAAGAGGTACTAAGAGATGAGGCACTAATGAGGAACTAAAGTTTGACATAAATTTTATTTGAAATTCGAAAGTGTTGGTGCCAACTTCACACGTGGCAACAATCTATTTCTTAATAACTAAAAAACCGTTAAAGATAGAAAAGCAGCCTTTAAGACACTAGGCACTTATTAGGCACTAATTAGGAACTAAAGTTTGAAATAAATTTTATTTGAAATTCGAAAGTGTTGGTGCCCACTTCACACTTGGCAACAATGTACTTCTTAATAACTAAAAAAACCGTTAAAAATAGAAAAGCAGTCTTTAAGGTACTAAAAGGCACTAATGAGTAACTAATGAGGCACTAAAGTTTGGCACAAATTTTTGTTTGAAATTCGAAAGTGTTGGTGCCATTTTCTCACTTGGCAACAATCTACTTCTTAATAACTAAAAAACCGTTAAAGATATAAATACAGTCTTTAAGGCACTAAGGGACACTAATGAGACACTAATGAGGCACTAAAGTTTGGCATAATTTTTTTTTTAAATTCGAAAGTGTTGGTGTCAACTTCACACTTGGCAACAATCTACTTCTTAATAACTAAAAAACCGTTAAAGATAGAAAAGCAGCCTTTAAGACACTAAGAGGCACTAATGAGGCACTAATAAGGAACTAAAGATTGACATAAATTTTATTTGAAATTCGAAAGTGTTGGTGCCAACTTCACACGTGGCAACAATCTATTTCTTAATAACTAAAAAACCGTTAAAGTTAGAAAAGCAGCCTTTAAGACACTAAGAGGCACTTATTAGGCACTAATTAGGAACTAAAGTTTGACATAAATTTTATTTTAAATTCGAAAGTGTTGGTGCCAACTCCACACTTGGCAACAATGTACTTCTTAATAACTAAGAAAACCGTTAAAAATAGAAAAGCAGTCTTTAAGGCACTAAGAGGCACTAATGAGGCACTAAAGTTTGGCACAAATTTTTGTTTGAAATTCGAAAGTGTTGGTGCCATTTTCTCAATTGGCAATAATCTACTTCTTAATAACTAAAAAACCGTTAAAGATAGAAAAGAAGCCTTTAAGACACTAAGAGGCACTAATGAGACACTAATAAGGCACTAAATTTTGGCACAAATTTTTTTTTGAAATTCGAAAGTGTTGGTGCAAACTTCACACGTGGCAACAATCTATTTTTTAATAACTAAAAAACCGTTAAAGATAGAAAAGCAGACTTTAAGGCACTAAGAGGTACTAAAAGATGAGGCACTAATGAGGAACTAAAGTTTGACATACATTTTATTTGAAATTCGAAAGTGTTGGTGCCAACTTCACACGTGGCAACAATCTATTTCTTAATAACTAAAAAACCGTTAAAGATAGAAAAGTAGCCATTAAGATTCTAAGAGGCACTTATTAGGCACTAATTAGGAACTAAAGTTTGACATAAATTTTATTTGAAATTCGAAAGTGTTGGTGCTAACTTCACACTTGGCATCAATGTACTTCTTAATAACTAAAAAAACCGTTAAAAATAGAAAAGCAGTCTTTAAGGCACTAAGAGGCACTAATGAGTAACTAATGGGGCATTAAAGTTTGGCACAAATTTTTGTTTGAAATTCGAAAGTGTTGATGCCATTTTCTCACTTGGCAACAATCTACTTCTTAATAACTAAAAAACCGTTAAAGATATAAATACAGTCTTTAAGGCACTAAAGGACACTAATGAGGCACTAAAGTTTGGCATAAATTTTTTTTTAAATTCGAAAGTGTTGGTGCCAACGTCACACTTGGCAACAATCTACTTGTTAATAACTAAAAAACCGTTTGAGATAGAAAAGCGGTTTTGAAGGCACTAAGAGGCACTAATGAGGCACTAAAGCTTAGCATAAAAATTTTTTTTAAATCAGAAAATGTTGGTGCCAAGTGTGAAGTCACGAAGCTCTGTTCTTCCTCTTCTGAAAAATGATGAGTGGCGTGGCCGTGATTCAAACCTGGTGTAAATGACATAAAAGGCAAACATATTTAGTGGAGACCGTTATTTCAGCAATTCCTTTCCCTTAACTTGAGCCATTCCATCCCGAAAATGAGAAATGGCAACGTCATTATATCACATCAATGCAGAGAGAAAAACCGTTATTTTCAAAGACGAAAAGTCACTGTTGAGGTCATGAAGTTACCGCACTCTGGTCATTGGAAGAATATTTCGAGCAATGTCTTTTAATTTATGTAAGTTGATCCAAAGGAAGAAATTGAATAAAATGATTGAAACGAAAGCATGGAGGAGGTTTCTGGAGGAAATCGTTTCGAGTCCAACCCTGTTGTTCCTGCTTTTATCTGCATAACTAAAAATTTTACACTCTAAAGAATCCATTGTTTAAAAGTGCCCCGGTAAAATATAATAAGAACTCTTGGCTTGAAATTTATTTTAAAATTTTATTATTGGATTAATGAGGCAAATTTTGAAATAGCCAATTAAGAAACCTCGAGTAATTTTTAAAGCTTAACGAATAATTTTGTTAAAAAGATTGATTAACTTGAGCAGGTGGTACAACTGTATACATACATAACAAGAGGCCGAGTTATCTAGAGCAGAAGTGCTGACGTCGGTGAACGATGAACAACGGGTCGATAACTCGTCTCATCTCATAGAAACACCCTTTTTTGTATGATAATCTGATTTGAATGTCAAAAGATGTCTTATAAATAATCTCGGCATTATTAAAAACCTCCTTTTGTATATAAGATAAGAGTAATGGTTTGTAAGTAAAAGTAAACTCGAGGAGCAATTACATAAAAGAGAGAAATTTCATTTAAGAGACGATACATTAAATTTTATCCCCGAGCAGATACATATTTACAAAGAAAATAATTCTCAAATTATCCTCTTATACTAATTCAAAACATATAATAAATAAACAGCGTTCATCAAAATGCAAAAAGCTTTGAAGGAAAAGCTAAAATAGATGGATGAGCGTTGGTATTTTGAGGAGCAGATTGATGAATCGAAAAGGTCCAAGAAAACCTTCCGGCTCTAATATAAATAGCGCGCCCCTATTTCGGCAATTTAAAAATTGTAAATTGTGATATTTAAATGGGTTAATGCATACATCAAGTTGCGAAAGAAAAATATTTTATATGGCAAAATACATTAGGGTTAAAGAAAAAACCAAGTAATGAATCTCATCTGAAGAATCAAAGTGGGTAGATATTCCGGCACGTAAATTTTACCGGAGAAATTGGAAATCGAAAAACAAACAAAACAGTTGGGAACGGGAATAAAATTTATCCAAGTTTGGCGATGCAAAGAAAATTGTATTTTTCACAATTTTCTATACCACATACACTATGTGCCTTATATTGACACTCTTTAATGTTGCTCGTATATAAATATTATGTGATGGAGAGAAACCGAGCTATCATATCGAACGGAAAAATTCGTTAAAATTTTTGATTCGATTTTAAAGTACGTTCCAATTTTTGATTATTGCAATTTTCTACTTTGATTTATCTTGCATGTTTGGCTAACTTTTGACGATTATTTACGATTATATTAAAAAAAAGTTATATTTTCCAAAAACTTTATTTTTTAAATTCAAAATCAAGTTTGACGTAAAATATTGATTTAACATACGATTAAAGTTTAATCAAAAATTTTCAATATATAATTTCCATTCAAACATTTACTCGTACAAAGCGAAAATCACAAACTAATTTAAATTTTATCCCGCTGAATAATACAGAGAAATATTAGTTAATTGATATTAAATTTTTGAGAATATGCGTATGAATTATCGGAAACTGCGAAGTCGATTCCGCTACCGCCTGGAGTCATCCGTCCGGAATCCCTTTCGAAGCGGTTTTCCGCAGTGACCTCGACAGTTTCTACGTCTAAAAAGTGTTCAAGCGGACGGACATATAGATTTTGTTTAAAGTAATAAACGACAAATCAAATCAGTCGTAGAAAAATTTTTTAAATATTCGTGACTCGGGACCCTTTGGCCGTAGCTCATTTTTGACGCCGGATTCTTCATTTTTGGCCCCGAATGTATCCAATGTATACTGTAGTGTAAAGATCGGTTTATTTCAATAGCGACCTTCCTTAATCTAAGTGACTTTTTTAATAATGATTTTTTGCCCCTCCTTCCCCACCGACTGTCAACGACGGAAACTCGACCCAACAGAAATAATCAAGGGGAAATATTTCCACTTCACCCCCTCCCCCGCCATCCCCTACGATTTTTAAAAATTATGAATGCCCCGAAAAGTTACCAGAGGCCTGCCGAACTAAATCGGCCTCTCCCCCTCTGAGAGCAAGACGAATGCCGTGTGCCTCCGTCCCGTTCTCACGCTATCTCCAAATTGTGGATAAAAATTGACACTTTCGCAAAAAATCGCAGTGTCCTCTGTATGGGAATCTTAGAAATTATCTCGCGGTTGATCGTAGAGGCAGATCCGAAGTAACTTTCGAGCCTGGTTCAAAAGCGCTAGATCGCATAGAAAGAGCCCTATCCTTCTCGGCGCTAATGTCATTTTTTATCCCCTACGGCAAGAAGCGAGTATGGAAATTATTATCAAGGAACCTATACAGGAACGTCGATCTAGACCACTAGAGACATCCGATCTCAGGCTAAACTAAACTACATCGGCCCCTTTCCCTTTGAGAGCAGGACGGACGCCGTGGACCTCTGCGTTCTCCTTCTAACCCCAAGTTGTGGCTAAAAATTTACACTTTCGCGAAAAATAGCAGCGCCCTTTGTTTGGGAATCTTAGAAATTATCTCGCGGTTGGTCGTAGAGGCCGGTACGAGGTAACTTTCGAGCCTGGTTCAAAAGCGCTAGATCTCATACGAAGGCCCCTATCCTTCTCGGCGCTAATGTCATTTTTCGTCCCCTACGGCAAGGAGCGAGTATGGGAATTATCGAGAAACCGATACAGGAACGTCGATCTAGAGACCCCTAGAGACATCCGATCTCAGGCTAAACTAAACTACATCGGCCCCTTCCCCTTTGAGAGCAGGACGTACGCCGTGGACCTCTGCGTTCTCCTGCTAACCCCAAATTGTTGCTAAAAATTTACCCTTTCGGGAAAAATAGCAGCGCTCTCTGTGTGTGAATCTTAGAAATTATCTCGCGGTTGGTCGTAGAGGCCGGCACGAGGTAACTTTCGAGCCTGGTTCAAAATCGCTAGATTCCATAGGAAGGGTCCTATATTTCTCGGCGCTAATGTCATTTTTTGTCCTCTACGGCATGGAGCGAGTATGGGAGTTACCGAGGAACCGATACAGGAACGGCGATCTAGGCCCCTAGAGACGTCCTATCTCAATCTAATCTAAACTAAATCGACCCCTCACCCTCTGTAAGCAGGACGGACACGCCGTGGACCTCTGCGTTCTCCCGCTATCCCCAAATTGTTGCTATAAATTGACACTTTCGCGAAAAATCGCAGCGCACTCTGTATGGGAATCTTAGAAATTATCTCGTGATCCGTCCAAGAGGCAGGCCGGAGGTAACTTTCGAGCCCGGTTTAAAAGCCGTAGGTCTCATAGAAAGAGCCTTACCCTTCTCGGCGCGAGGATCAGTTTTGTCCCCTCAGGTGGAGAGCGAGTATGAGAGTTATCGAGGAACCGATACCTGAACGACGATCTAGACCGTTAGAGACGTCCGATATCAGTTCAAAAGGGTTCATGGCGTCATTCTTTCATCTTCATCTAAAAAGTGGTCATTTTCATTTTATTCTAGACCAACGTACTTCTTTCTGCGATATGCAAAAATGCGTTGTGTGCAAGTTCAAGCATATCAGCATGAATCTTAGGAAAAATATGCAATTTTGAGAAAGCTTCGTTGTGGCTATAATAGGTATGGTTTTAAAATGAGCACTGAGGTCAAGGTCAGCTACGAAAACAATATTTGACTTGAAGTTTAAATAATGGTACTGAAGATTGATCAGAAAGACGCTACTGCTCTGAGATCTATAATAGGTGTACTCTGCAGCCAAATCAAAATTTTTAGTACAGTTTTTATAAAAACTTCGTAAATATAGCCAAGTACAGTTTTATAAAAAAATTTTATAAAAATATCTATGAAAATATTGATAGTCAGATACCCTCATTACATAAAACACTGCAGGAGCTCAAAATTCCGTCAGAGTGTCAGAGTCGATAGACTTGGAACCATTTGTTTGTTCTAGAAACATTAAATTATGAGAGAACGTTCCTTTAACAACGTAGTCACCCATTAAGAAGAAATTTTGAGAAATGCAACGGCTTCAGGGATATACAGGGTGATATTTTTAAGTGGGAAATTGATACCTTAGCACCCCTACTACCCTAATCATTAGGACCTAAGGTATAGTGTTTTGCTCATCGCTTGGGGAGAGGGATAATTTATTGCTGTTTGTAATGGATATTAGTACTTCTTCTGTGTACGTGCTTATTTTATTCTGAAGCTAGAGAAAAAATCTCACCACGTGACCAAATTTGTGCGAGGCGTGGCTTCAGAGTCCAGTACAAAACTGGACTTTGGGTGGGCTTTTCTTTCGTTGGGACTACTCTAGCCCTAGAATAGAATGAACACGTACAGAGAAGTAGTACCAATATCCATTACAAGCACCAATAGCTTACACCCCCACCCCCTCGTTGCTTATTGGCCATCGCACTACACTGAGGGTGCGGATATCACGGTTAGCAAGTTTTTCGTTATTTCTGATTCTCTCCTCTGGTGGGCGAGCCTTGAAATGGACCTAATGATTTTCATTTAACTTACGTTTATACTAAGTTTTTGCGTCATCATCGTAGTAAAGAGTCTCAAACAGGATCCGGTATTTAGTCTTGTTACACAAAAACCGATTATGCATTTCCTCCCCTTTATATGGAATTTCAATAATTTTTACAATAAGCGAATAGCCAAAATAAAAAGAAGTTGGTAAAAGTTGTAGATACAAATTAGAAAAGTTTTTAGAGTAAACTTATATATTTGATTAAAAAAGTAAAAGAAAGTATGTACTAATAAATGTAAGAGAAAAGCTTAATTGTTACCTAGAAAATTAGTATACAAAAACAAAGATAACCAGCGACATTAACATTGCTAACGTATATTAATTTCAAAATGCAAAACCCAACCCTTAATTAATATTGTGTTTATCGTTAACTATGTTTTAAGGTTTTCGTTTATACTACCCCTATGAAACAAAGACATATCTTTCTTGTTTATCTACGCATTCATGTATTACAACTTAACAGACTCTCCTTATCGGCGCTTCCAAAAACTATTGTCTTATTGATTCTCAATGTTATTTATACAAAGTGTCCGTTTAATTGACTTTTTCCGCATTATTTGTTATCAAATTGATCCGTTTTTTATAAACTAACAAAAGCCACTTTTCGAGTTGATGGTAAAAAAGCTAAATGAATATTTGGAAATCTTTTATCGGGGTCGACATATGTTGGAAATATCGCACTTTAAGCATTTGGGATCCCTATTATTGAACAACAAGCAGATAAAGGAGAACGTAAAAGAGAAAATACAGGCAAGAAATAAGTGCCTAGATAGCTTCGGTAAAGTTAAAGCGGTCTCATAGTGTGTACAATATTACTACCTAGAATTAATATACAAAGAGAAATGTAAAACGACTACAACGAGGTTTATTTTATAGATAAGTGCTACGTACTTTGAAAATTTCCTACAGTAATCAAAGAAAATGGTTCAATTTTCTAAATAGAAAGACAATATGTATTATAAAACGGAACAAAGGAAAAAGAACACCATATGTGTGTGCTTATTTTCAATTATACTTTACAAACGTATACCAATACGTAAAGTTCTTGAATAGAATGACGTAAAATTCTAAAGCTCATTTCCGCAAACAAATATTTTAAGCTCTTCATGCTAGAGTTTGAAGAAGGGAATAAAAATTTGTTCCAGTTCCGAATAATATAATAGAAAGTCGTAGATGCTATGAAACTTGTAAGACATTACGTTAAAACTAGAAGGTACGTGAGCGGACTAGATGAAGTAGCCAACCTTTGTCCCGATCGGTTTCCATGTGAGCCTTAAAAGTTATATTGGACCTTCGTCAAGAAATCCTATAATAAAAAACAAAATGTCATTGGAAATGCGCAGTAAAGTCCGAAAGAGACAGAGAAGAGATAGGTATAGAGAGATAACGTGGGTAAGAGAGAGGTAGAGAGAAATAGAGAAGGGTAAAGAAAAGGTTCTATAATGCCATATGTCATTTCATCTGTCATTTCTGTCATCCCATCTGTCGTCTCATCTGTCAATCTGACAGTGAGAAAGACACATATATAACACAGTTCTGATGTAGGTAAGCGCGAAATGGTAAGGGGCGTTGAGCGCTACAGCGTTCTAGGTCCCTGAAGTTACAGCTAATACGAACTTTCTCTAGAAATTACTATTTCAAAAATTCCGGCATTTTCATATTTATACAGGGTGAGCCTTTCAATAATTTTAGAGGCGTAAGACTAGTAATTCATAATTTTACATTGCAAGCCCCTAGAAATATCTGCGCCCCTGAAAAAGTATAATCAGTCCGCACCTGGATGTAGGTACCTATAATATCCTATAATCATAATCCTATAAAAAATGTCATAGGGAATGCGCAGTAAGTGTCGGAAAGTGACAGAGATATAAAGGGATGAAAGAGATAGGTATAGAGAGATAATGGGGGTAAGAGAGAGGTAGAGAGAAAGAGAGGGGGTAGAGAGAATGTCATATATTATGCCATATGCCATTTCTTCTGTCATTTAATATTTCAGGGAAGAGTCATCTGTCATCCCATATCTCATTTCATCGGTTATCCCATCTGTCAACTCATCTGTCAATCTGACAGTGAGAAAGAGACATATAACACAGTACTGATGTAGGCAGGCACGAACTGGCAAGGGGCGCTGAGCGTTACAGCGTCCCGGACTCCTGAAGTTATAGCTAATCCGAACTTTCTTTCAAAATTAGTAATCAAAAAACTTGCGGCATTTCCAGATTTATACAGGGTGGGCTTTTTCAATAATGTTAAAGGCGTAAGACTAGTAATTCAAAATTTTACATTGCGAGCCCTCAGAAATATCTGCGCTCCTGAAAAAGTATAAACAGTCCGCGCCTGGATATAAGTACCTATAATATCCTATAACCCTATAAAAAAGAGTCATAGGGAATGCGCAGTAAGTGTCCGAAAGAGACAGAGAGGTAGAGAGGAAGAGAGGGGTGTAGAGAGAATGTCATCTATCATGCCATATGCCATTTCTTCTGTCATTTTATATTTCAGGGAAGGGTCATTTGTCATCCCATATCTCATTTCATCTGTCATCCCATCTGTCACCTCATCTGTCAATCTGACAGTGAGAAAATCACATATAACACAATACTGATGTAGGCATACAGCGTTTCAGGCCCCTGAAGTTATAGCTAATCAGAACTTTCTTTTGAAATTAATATTTATAAAATTCCGGCATTTCCAGATGTATACAGGGTGGGCCTTCTCACAAATGTTAAAGACGTAAGACTAGTAATTCAAAATCTTACGTTACGAGCCCCCAGAAATATCTGCGCCCCTGAAAAATTATAATCAGTCCGCGCCTGAATGTAGATACCTATAATATCCTATAACCTTATAAAAAAAAGTCATAGGGAATGCGCAGTAAGGTCCGAAAGAGACAGAGAGATAGACGGATGATAGAGATATGTATAATGTATATAGAGAGAATGGGGTAAGAGAGAGGTAGAGAGAAAGAGAGGGCGTCGTCTATCATGCCATATCTCATTTCATCTGTCATCCCATCCGTCATCTCATCTGTCAATCTGAAAGTGATAAAGACACATATAACAGAGTACTGATGTAGGTACCACATAAAAAAAGTTGAACTGTGTTAAAAATTTACTTTGTTGAAAGGAGAATTTTTTTTATAACTGGTAAAGCGTATAATAAAAGAGAACGTGGGTATATTTCTAGTCAAGAAATGAAATAAAATATATCAATAGTGGGCGAATAAGGTGTGCAGTCGATAACACGGTAAATTAAAGAGCTATTTCGGCTCGTTATTTTTGCACATAATATAATGCGTATTTTACTATCTACGCTTTCCTTATGAAACCAAGTTACGCTACCAATTTAGAAAGATTGCGAAACATCGTTACATCTCTCCTTGGGTATATTTCATGATGAGAATGAGATATCGTATCTTGTTATAGAGAGAAAACGAAAGAACGTAATTTTATTTTGAGTGTAATAATTTCGAAAATACATTTTGATCTCGCTATAACGAAATTAAATTTACGTAAAAGTATTTTTCTCCTTCCTTACGTATTAATAACTACATAATTACCATTTATCACGTTAAAAACTAACACCTACTAGAACATGAATTTTAGGCTAAAATAAATTTTTAATACAGGATCAAGAATAAAAGCGTAGGCTAATAAATTGCGATAGTCTTAGCCTCCCAATGGCAGAAATTAAGAAAATGATATACCAGTAGCTAATTGTGATAAAATATATAAATAAGGGTGAACATAGTAAAACCAGTTAAGGTGGTAGGCTCCTACACTGAAAAAAAACAAGACCTAATCCCGGTTCGTGTTAATTAATTTTGCTGTCCACTGAGCTACGAAAAGGCAATGGTAAAAAACGAAGGTTTATTTTGTTACTAAAACTCTTAAAAAATTAGATTATCTTCACCCGTTTTTCGGTAGTTCGTTATGTTAGAAATAACAGAATAAGATAATCCCACTTCTGATGTGTTAAAAGTTATATCTTTTCCCACAGATGCAGTTCATTTGTATGACAATTAAGTTGTATTCACACACAACCGTGATTGATCCGTCACGTCACGTCTCCGGTCAGTCAAAAATGGTATAAAAATGATCGGAAGCGTGCTTTTAAATGACTCCATTCACACTCATCAGTCATGGTTCGGAGATTTTGCTTTTGACGCCGTCACGTCTCCGGTCAGTCAAAGAAAATATCGTCGACAACGATATTTTTATAAATCCTTTTATAATTGAAGGTAAATGACGGATACATGACTGATGTGTGTGAATGTGCTGTCCGTCAAAATAAAATCACAAAAAATTTGACTGACCGGAGACGTGACGTGACGGATCAATCTCGGTTGTGTGGGAATAGACCTTTAATATAAAAAAACAATGAGCAATCATAAAAAAGAGATTTTCTAGTGTTAGGTTAGACTACAAGTCTTTTGATCAAGTCTCTAAGGACCGGTGGCGTTACTAAGAGTTTAGGGTCCTCCCTCAAAATCCAAAGTGGGGCCCCTACACGTTCCCGTTAATAATCATTTTATTAAACCACAATTCGATTTTATAACGAAATTTGATACTAAACGATGTTTCTGGGCCCCTTTTTACCTAGGGTCACTCCCGCTACGCGGGCCCTGCGAACCCGTTATTTACGCCACTGGTAGGCACATACAGCGTGATTAAGTTGAAGCAATATATGGAATCTAGGAAAAAGTAAGAGTGAAGTGATTGGTAAAATTGTTGCTTATTTTGATGGTTACCGAGATAACGCAAAAATATTGTAAATTGGCAATTTAGTTTTTCGGCGGTAGTTTCAAAACAATGTACTTTAGAAAAAAAATTGTGATAAAATTTTTTAGGAGCTTAAAAGAGCTACGAAACGATACTAAACTCGACATTTTATCAGATCGACGCTAAGCGTCGCGACGTTCAACTTTTCAACATAACATAACCTAGAATAGTTGTGTAAATTAAGAAAAGTAGAAGAGAAAAAGTTCTCGTTTGTTATTCAAATTTAGACAAGCCAACTGAGTAATTTTCTTAAAAAACAATAGGACTCTATGTATAAGAAAAAAAGAAAAATTTAACGTCGCGACGCGTAGCGTCGATGTGATAAAATGGCGAGTTTAGTATCGTTTCATAGCTCTTTTAAACTCCTGGAAATTATAAAAGCGAATTGTTTTATAAAGTACATCATTTTCAAACTACAGTCAGAAAACTAAATTTCCAATTTTCAGCGTTTTCTATTTCCTAATTTAACCAATCTTGTAACTCTCGCCGTTTCCGAGATACCAATGTTAGTAATATTAAGATGAAGATCAAAAAAATCCAATACAATCATGGAACTGCTGAATAATTGCCAGTCTTCTGATCGGCTCTGTATGGTTATACAGGGTGTTTTTTTCAACACCATTTCAACAAGTTCAACCAACATTAGGAAAAGGTAAGAGCTACGGGATTGTTAAAATTAGCAAATAATAATATATTTTGATGAGTATTAAAAGAATCCGTTTAGAAAATTTCAAAATCCATAATGGTTGCCGAGATAACGCAAAAATATTGTAAATCGGCAATTTAGTTTTTCGGCTGTAGTATGAAAATTATTACTTTAGAAAACAAGTTCTAGGAAAAATTTATAGGAGGTCATAAGAGCTATGAAATCACACAATAAAAAACACATGGATCATCGGAAATGCGCAGTAAGGTCCAAGGAGACAGATATATTTAAAAAAGGAGAAAGAGATAGAGAGAGTGGAGAAAGTAGGATAGGGAATGGTTTCGAGAAATGGAGAGTAGGATGTCACCATAGTTACCACGTATCAATATTGTCAATCTGTCACCACAGCTACCATATGTCAAATGTCAATCTGTCACCATAGTTACCATATATCAATGTTGTCATCTGGCACCATATGTCAGGGGGGAGTTCATCTGTCACCCAAGATATGTTAATGTCATCTGTCACCATATGTCAATTTTATTTTATAATTTCATATTTCAGGTGGAGTTGTCTATCGTTCCATCTATTAACCCATTTATCATCCTATATGTCATATCAGAGATTGATTTAGAGAGGTAGAGATCTGAAGGGGAAAATCTGTCACCATAGTTACTGCCATATGTCATTTCATACATCAGAAGAGTCATATGTCAAGCCATTTGTCAACTTATCTGCCATCCCATGTCATTTCATCTATTATTCCATCTATCGTATTATTTGTCATTCCATCTTTCATTCCATCTGTCATCCCGTGTGTCATCAAACCCATCATCAAATCTGTGTTTTTATATGTCATCTCATCTCACAGATGAGTTTGACAGATAGGATGAGTGAGAGATAAGATGAGATGGCACATGAGATTGACAAATGAGATGACAGATGAGACTGACAGATAAGACTGACACATACATTGAGATGACAGAAGCGATTGACAGTTAAATGATAGATGAGATGAGATGATATGACATAATTTTAGACTGACAGATGATATTCATAGATAGAAGGGGTATAAGCAGACAGAGAGAATTAGCAGACGATTTAGTTTTCTTAAAAAAAAACAGTAGGTCCCTATAAGAAAATGAAAAATTGAACGGCGCGACGCCTAGCGTCGATGTGATAAAATGTCGAGTTTAGTATCGTTTCATAGCTCTTTTGAGCTCTTGCAAATTTTCCCCGTTAATTGTTTTTTAAATTCCTTCATTTTCAAACTACAGTCGGAAAACTAAATTACCAATTTTCAGTTCTTTTTGCGGTATCTCGGTAATCATTTTGAACTTTTTGCTAATTCAACCAATCTTGTAACTCTCGCCGTTTCCGAGATACCAATGTTGGTACTATTAAGATGAAGATCAAGATTCCAATACAAACATGAGACTGCTGGATAATTGCCAAGTACCTCTGCAATTGCACAACAAAAGTAACAACACGTACCAAACAATCTCAATATTGCCTTGATAAACCGTTCTTAGCAATTTTCTCTGGGAAAAAGCATTAAAAGTTTTATGTCTCGACATAGGACTCATTTATTATTTAAATATATTCGAATTGTAATTTATTTGTTGGTGTTTTCAAAATAATTTTTTGAAAAGTTTAGATATAAGCAGTAGCGGTAATTTATCATATAAGGGTCGCTTTAACTTATTCAAAACTCTCACACAACAAACAATACAAATTGAAAACATCCACTTGTATGTTGACAAAAGAGCCTGCGAGAGTGATTCGATTTTTATATCATATAAAAAGAGCGGGTCGTCGATATATATTTTTTTCTAAATACGACTCGACGCGTGTGACCATTTTAGTTTAAAGCTCTTCTCCTTTTAGTCGACAATTGAAATAGAAGGATGAAAAAGAAGAAATAAGTTGTGCGCTTTAAGGTATAAAAATAAAACTATAAACGTCGTATCACCTAACAATGTTAAACAATTTAGTCTGTTACGTCGGTATAAGCAAGGTAATTTAGTTTTATGTTTTGTCTTTTAATTTGTAACGTGCTGTATCTCCTTTATGACATATAAAAAGAAAAGAAAAAAAACCTTCAATTTATTTAAGAGTTAAAATTGTTTCACGAAGAGAACTCGCGCTCTAATTCAACTGATTTCTAGTTTTACAGCAGGAGCAAAAGTTATTGCAAACAAGAAAGTGGCGGTGTTAATTCAATGAGCGGGTGGCAGTTTTCCACTGTCTGATCTTGTTTCCGAGTTTGGTACAATGCGGCCACTAATGCAATTTGCGACACGGCCTTGCAAAGGTTCGAGGCAATTTCATAAAGCACGACTTTCCCATCGAGCCACCGTTGTAAATTTGTAACAAGCCGTTAAGCTTCCACTGCAAGTTAAAGATTCTCAATTACCTCTACGTTTAAATATTTTATCTACATCCAATAGAAAATAGAAAATTTAAACCTTTCAAATCCTTTTCCTTGTTCTTTTCGCGAGTTGACAAACTTTGCACAATCAAATTTGTTCGTATTTAATTCGTAAATTTGCATGGGGGGGGGGTGCACGGAGATAGAGAGATCGCGTATCTATTTCCACAGGTAATACCAAACGGAATTATAATCTATCCACCACGGTTAACCCACTTTAGTGTTTTATTTCCCCGTTATGCGCGATGTTATCCTTGGAGCGTTATTTCAAAAGCAAATTAAACTAGTCGCAACTTCATAAGGTATTTATAACTTATTCAGTTTTAAACCCTAAAACTCTGAAAATTTTATACCGACCGACATGTACCTTTACCGCTGTTATGCCCTGTTATTTAGCTAGATAAATATAAATTTCGTCACAGTTTTAAATTATTCAAAACTCGCTTATTACTTTATTATAAGTAGTTTAAAATTATTTATTTAATAAAAACGCCCTGTGTATAACGAACGTAAAATAATGAACCTTTTCCACTAATTTGGACAATAAATATTTTCTTACTTCTCGTGTAATTTAATTTGTTACAAAATACAGCTGTGTGAGATGTTTTTTGGGTCCCTGATCGTTATTTACCTTCTCTTCTTTTATTTATAAATAATTATTTTATATCCGGGTCTGTTTTTGTTAATTTGCGTCACAATTATTATTAACGTGTTAACTAAAAATTATCTGTTTTAATTAATATGTTTTTCTTGTTAAACGCAGCTCGTGGTTTTAACATCGCTACTAATCTCTGTCCACCAATCAGATGCAAGTAAGCCACTCCCACAAAAAGCACAATATATTCAAATAGAATTTTTCTATTGGTTATGCTTATGACACTCACATGCGTCAACATTATTCGACAGAAATTTGCGGGACGTGACTTAGCTGCATCTGTTTAGTGGACAGGGTCAAGAAGGGTTGTGAAGAATATAATGGCAACACTGTCATTAAATATTAATATTAATGCAAATGTCAAAACGTTGACTAAGAATATATTACAAAGAGCCCTGATTTCCTTATGGTATGCCTAGTACGATACCTAGACCATGATAAAATTTTGGGCAACAACTTACAAACCTGAACTACAGACGCAACCCAACGGATTGTCTGACACGTCTGACAATCTGATATTGAAATATTAGTAAAATAAAAAAATGTAAATCAAGCCTGTTTTGGCAACCTATGGCGTCTCTTCCAACTCTCGATTCTTAAGGACTGATCTGAAGGTAATTTTACTTCTAACAAAAATTAAAGAGCAGAAAGTTAGCTATCCGATGCAATGACAATATTTGTCCTAATTGCCATAATTAATTTATCTCAAAATAAATTATGTAAATCAAGCCTGTTTTTGCAACCTATGGCGTCTCTCAAAACCCTAGCTCCTTAAGGAGTGATCTGAGGATCATTTTACTAGTAACAAAAATTAAAGAGCAGAAAATAATTATCCGATCCAATAAAAATGTTTATCCTAATTCACATAATTAATTTATCTCAAAATAAATCATGTAAATCAAGCCTGTTTTGGCAACCTATGGCGTCTCTTCCAACTCTTGAGTCTTAAGGAGTGATCTGAAGGTAATTTTACTTCTAACAAAAATTAAAGAGCAGAAAGTTAGCTATCCGATGCAATGACAATATTTGTCCTAATTGCCATAATTAATTTACCTCAAAATAAATCATGTAAATCAAGCCTGTTTTTGCAACCTATGGCGTCTCTCCCAGCTCTAGCTCCTTAAGGAGTGATGAGAGGATAATTTTACTTCTAACAAAAATTAAAGAGCAGAAAATAGCTGTCCGATCCAATGAAAATCTTTATCCTAATTCACATAATTATTTTATTTCAAAATAAATCATGTAAATCAAGCCTGTTTTCGCAACCTATGGCGTCTCTCCTAACTCTAGCTCCTTAAGAAGTGATGAGAGGATAATTTTACTTCTAACAAAAATTAAAGAGCAGAAAATAGCTGTCCGATCCAATGAAAATGTTTATCCTAATTCACATAATTAATTTATTTCAAAATAAATCATGTAAATCAAGCCTCTTTTTGCAACCTATGGCGTCTCTCCTAACTCTAGCTCCTTAAGGAGTGATGAGAGGATAATTTTACTTCTAACAAAAATTAAAGAGCAGAAAATAGCTGTCCGATCCAATGAAAATGTTTATCCTAATTCACATAATTAATTTATTTCAAAATAAATCATGTAAATCAAGCCTGTTTTTGCAACCTATGGCGTCTCTCCTAACTCTAGCTCCTTAAGGAGTGATGAGAGGATAATTTTACTTCTAACAAAAATTAAAGAGCAGAAAATAGCTGTCCGATCCAATGAAAATGTTTATCCTAATTCACATAATTAATTTATTTCAAAATAAATCATGTAAATCAAGCCTGTTTTTGCAACCTATGGCGTCTCTCCTAACTCTAGCTCCTTAAGGAGTGATGAGAGGATAATTTTACTTCTAACAAAAATTAAAGAGCAGAAAATAGCTGTCCGATCCAATGAAAATGTTTATCCTAATTCACATAATTAATTTATTTCAAAATAAATCATGTAAATCAAGCCTGTTTTTGCAACCTATGGCGTCTCTCCTAACTCTAGCTCCTTAAGGAGTGATGAGAGGATAATTTTACTTCTAACAAAAATTAAAGAGCAGAAAATAGCTGTCCGATCCAATGAAAATGTTTATCCTAATTCACATAATTAATTTATTTCAAAATAAATCATGTAAATCAAGCCTGTTTTTGCAACCTATGGCGTCTCTCCTAACTCTAGCTCCTTAAGGAGTGATGAGAGGATAATTTTACTTCTAACAAAAATTAAAGAGCAGAAAATAGCTGTCCGATCCAATGAAAATCTTTATCCTAATTCACATAATTATTTTATTTCAAAATAAATCATGTAAATCAAGCCTGTTTTCGCAACCTATGGCGTCTCTCCTAACTCTAGCTCCTTAAGAAGTGATGAGAGGATAATTTTACTTCTAACAAAAATTAAAGAGCAGAAAATAGCTGTCCGATCCAATGAAAATGTTTATCCTAATTCACATAATTATTTTATTTCAAAATAAATCATGTAAATCAAGCCTGTTTTTGCAACCTATGGCGTCTCTCCTAACTCTAGCTCCTTAAGAAGTGATGAGAGGATAATTTTACTTCTAACAAAAATTAAAGAGCAGAAAATAGCTGTCCGATCCAATGAAAATGTTTATCCTAATTCACATAATTAATTTATTTCAAAATAAATCATGTAAATCAAGCCTGTTTTTGCAACCTATGGCGTCTCTCCTAACTCTAGCTCCTTAAGAAGTGATGAGAGGATAATTTTACTTCTAACAAAAATTAAAGAGCAGAAAATAGCTGTCCGATCCAATGAAAATGTTTATCCTAATTCACATAATTATTTTATTTCAAAATAAATCATGTAAATCAAGCCTGTTTTTGCAACCTATGGCGTCTCTCCTAACTCTAGCTCCTTAAGGAGTGATGAGAGGATAATTTTACTTCTAACAAAAATTAAAGAGCAGAAAATAGCTGTCCGATCCAATGAAAATGTTTATCCTAATTCACATAATTATTTTATTTCAAAATAAATCATGTAAATCAAGCCTGTTTTTGCAACCTATGGCGTCTCTCCTAACTCTAGCTCCTTAAGAAGTGATGAGAGGATAATTTTACTTCTAACAAAAATTAAAGAGCAGAAAATAGCTGTCCGATCCAATGAAAATGTTTATCCTAATTCACATAATTAATTTATTTCAAAATAAATCATGTAAATCAAGCCTGTTTTTGCAACCTATGGCGTCTCTCCTAACTCTAGCTCCTTAAGAAGTGATGAGAGGATAATTTTACTTCTAACAAAAATTAAAGAGCAGAAAATAGCTGTCCGATCCAATGAAAATGTTTATCCTAATTCACATAATTATTTTATTTCAAAATAAATCATGTAAATCAAGCCTGTTTTTGCAACCTATGGCGTCTCTCCTAACTCTAGCTCCTTAAGGAGTGATGAGAGGATAATTTTACTTCTAACAAAAATTAAAGAGCAGAAAATAGCTGTCCGATCCAATGAAAATGTTTATCCTAATTCACATAATTAATTTATTTCAAAATAAATCATGTAAATCAAGCCTGTTTTTGCAACCTATGGCGTCTCTCCTAACTCTAGCTTTTTAAGAAGTGATGAGAGGATAATTTTACTTCTAACAAAAATTAAAGAGCAGAAAATAGCTGTCCGATCCAATGAAAATGTTTATCCTAATTCACATAATTATTTTATTTCAAAATAAATCATGTAAATCAAGCCTTTTTTTGCAACCTATGGCGTCTCTCCTAACTCTAGCTCCTTAAGGAGTGATGAGAGGATAATTTTACTTCTAACAAAAATTAAAGAACAGAAAATAGCTGTCCGATCCAATGAAAATGTTTATCCTAATTCACATAATTATTTTATTTCAAAATAAATCATGTAAATCAAGCCTGTTTTTGCAACCTATGGCGTCTCTCCTAACTCTAGCTCCTTAAGGAGTGATGAGAGGATAATTTTACTTCTAACAAAAATTAAAGAGCAGAAAATAGCTGTCCGATCCAATGAAAATGTTTATCCTAATTCACATAATTATTTTATTTCATAATAAATCATGTAAATCAAGCCTGTTTTTGCAACCTATGGCGTCTCTCCTAACTCTAGCTCCTTAAGGAGTGATGAGAGGATAATTTTACTTCTAACAAAAATTAAAGAGTAGAAAATAGCTGTCCGATCCAATGAAAATGTTTATCCTAATTCACATAATTAATTTATTTCAAAATAAATCATGTAAATCAAGCCTGTTTTTGCAACCTATGGCGTCTCTCCTAGCTCTAGCTCCTTAAGGAGTGATGAGAGGATAATTTTACTTCTAACAAAAATTAAAGAGCAGAAAATAGCTGTCCGATCCAATGAAAATGTTTATCCTAACTCACATAATTAATTTATTTCAAAATAAATCATGTAAATCAAGCCTGTTTTTGCAACCTATAGCGTCTCTCCTAACTCTAGCTCCTTAAGAAGTGATGAGAGGATAATTTTACTTCTAACAAAAATTAAAGAGCAGAAAATAGCTGTCCGATCCAATGAAAATGTTTATCCTAATTCACATAATTATTTTATTTCATAATAAATCATGTAAATCAAGCCTGTTTTTGCAACCTATGGCGTCTCTCCTAACTCTAGCTCCTTAAGGAGTGATGAGAGGATAATTTTACTTCTAACAAAAATTAAAGAGCAGAAAATAGCTGTCCGATCCAATGAAAATGTTTATCCTAATTCACATAATTAATTTATTTCAAAATAAATCATGTAAATCAAGCCTGTTTTTGCAACCTATGGCGTCTCTCCTAACTCTAGCTTTTTAAGAAGTGATGAGAGGATAATTTTACTTCTAACAAAAATTAAAGAGCAGAAAATAGCTGTCCGATCCAATGAAAATGTTTATCCTAATTCACATAATTATTTTATTTCAAAATAAATCATGTAAATCAAGCCTTTTTTTGCAACCTATGGCGTCTCTCCTAACTCTAGCTCCTTAAGGAGTGATGAGAGGATAATTTTACTTCTAACAAAAATTAAAGAACAGAAAATAGCTGTCCGATCCAATGAAAATGTTTATCCTAATTCACATAATTATTTTATTTCAAAATAAATCATGTAAATCAAGCCTGTTTTTGCAACCTATGGCGTCTCTCCTAACTCTAGCTCCTTAAGAAGTGATGAGAGGATAATTTTACTTCTAACAAAAATTAAAGAGCAGAAAATAGCTGTCCGATCCAATGAAAATGTTTATCCTAATTCACATAATTATTTTATTTCAAAATAAATCATGTAAATCAAGCCTTTTTTTGCAACCTATGGCGTCTCTCCTAACTCTAGCTCCTTAAGGAGTGATGAGAGGATAATTTTACTTCTAACAAAAATTAAAGAACAGAAAATAGCTGTCCGATCCAATGAAAATGTTTATCCTAATTCACATAATTATTTTATTTCAAAATAAATCATGTAAATCAAGCCTGTTTTTGCAACCTATGGCGTCTCTCCTAACTCTAGCTCCTTAAGAAGTGATGAGAGGATAATTTTACTTCTAACAAAAATTAAAGAGCAGAAAATAGCTGTCCGATCCAATGAAAATGTTTATCCTAATTCACATAATTATTTTATTTCATAATAAATCATGTAAATCAAGCCTGTTTTTGCAACCTATGGCGTCTCTCCTAACTCTAGCTCCTTAAGGAGTGATGAGAGGATAATTTTACTTCTAACAAAAATTAAAGAGTAGAAAATAGCTGTCCGATCCAATGAAAATGTTTATCCTAATTCACATAATTAATTTATTTCAAAATAAATCATGTAAATCAAGCCTGTTTTTGCAACCTATGGCGTCTCTCCTAGCTCTAGCTCCTTAAGGAGTGATGAGAGGATAATTTTACTTCTAACAAAAATTAAAGAGCAGAAAATAGCTGTCCGATCCAATGAAAATGTTTATCCTAACTCACATAATTAATTTATTTCAAAATAAATCATGTAAATCAAGCCTGTTTTTGCAACCTATGGCGTCTCTCCTAACTCTAGCTCCTTAAGAAGTGATGAGAGGATAATTTTACTTCTAACAAAAATTAAAGAGCAGAAAATAGCTGTCCGATCCAATGAAAATGTTTATCCTAATTCACGTAATTAATTTATTTCAAAATAAATCATGTAAATCAAGCCTGTTTTTGCAACCTATGGCGTCTCTCCTAGCTCTAGCTCCTTAAGGAGTGATGAGAGGATAATTTTACTTCTAACAAAAATTAAAGAGCAGAAAATAGCTGTCCGATCCAATGAAAATGTTTATCCTAACTCACATAATTAATTTATTTCAAAATAAATCATGTAAATCAAGCCTGTTTTTGCAACCTATGGCGTCTCTCCTAACTCTAGCTCCTTAAGAAGTGATGAGAGGATAATTTTACTTCTAACAAAAATTAAAGAGCAGAAAATAGCTGTCCGATCCAATGAAAATGTTTATCCTAATTCACATAATTATTTTATTTCAAAATAAATCATGTAAATCAAGCCTGTTTTTGCAACCTATGGCGTCTCTCCTAACTCTAGCTCCTTAAGAAGTGATGAGAGGATAATTTTACTTCTAACAAAAATTAAAGAGCAGAAAATAGCTGTCCGATCCAATGAAAATGTTTATCCTAATTCACATAATTATTTTATTTCAAAATAAATCATGTAAATCAAGCCTGTTTTTGCAACCTATGGCGTCTCTCCTAACTCTAGCTCCTTAAGAAGTGATGAGAGGATAATTTTACTTCTAACAAAAATTAAAGAGCAGAAAATAGCTGTCCGATCCAATGAAAATGTTTATTCTAATTCACATAATTAATTTATTTCAAAATAAATCATGTAAATCAAGCCTGTTTTTGTAACCTATGGTGTCTCTCCTAACTCTAGCTCCTTAAGGAGTGATATGAGGATAATTGTACTTCTATCAAAAATTAAAGAGCAGAAAATAGCTATCCGATCCAAAGAAAATATTTGTCCTAATTGCCATAACTAATTAATCTCAAAATAAGTAGTATAAATTAAGCCGGTTTTTACAACCTATGGCGTCTCTCCCAACTCTAGCTCCTTAAGGAGTGATGTGAGGATAATTTTACTTCTAACAAAAATTAATGGGCAGAAAGTTAGCTATCCGATTCAATGAAAATATTTGTCCTAATTGCCATAATTAATTAACCTCAAAATAAATAGTAAAAATTAAGCCTGTTTTTACAACCTATGGCGTCTCTCTTAACTCTAACTCCTTAAGGAGTGATATGAGGATAATTTTACTTCTAACAAAAATTAAAGAGCAGAAAATAGCTATCCGATCCAATGAAAATGTTTGTCCTAATTGCCATAATTAATTTATTTCATAATAAATCATGTAAATTAAGCTTGTTTTTGCAACCTATGGCGTCTCTCCCAACTCTAGCTCCTTAAGGAGTGATCTGAGGATAATTTTACTTCTAACAAAAATTAAAGGGCAGAAAGTTAGCTATCCGATCCAATGAAAATGTTTATCCTACTTACATAATTAATTTATCTCAAAATAAATCGTGTAAATCAAGCCTGTTTTTGCAACCTATGGCGTCTCTCCCAACTCTAGCTCCTTTAGGAGTTATCTGAGGATAATTTTACTTATAGCAAAAATTCAAGAATAGAAAGTTAGCTATTCGTTCCATGAAAAATATATGTCCTAATTACCATAATTAATATATGAAGAAAATAGCAGGAAAATGATGGTTGCAAATTGTTCAAAACAGAAAGATGTGGAAAACCAGGGCAAGTCCTACGCCCTGGTTATATATGGGGGTCAAAAGGAGACTTTTTGTCTGTTTAAATCAGTTTAAGATTACTCTTCAATTCAAAACTTTAGGCATACGACTACAGTGACGCATCAAAAAAAAATTTATACTGGGCTTATTTTTGAGCAAAATAATTAAAAGTGCAGTTTTTGTGCAAATGCAAGAAGAGTTAAAATAGGTTGCAAAAGGTATTATTTCCCACATGCGGAAATAATAGATGACTCGGAGGCTTAAATATGCACTGCGTCTTAACTGATTACATATACAAAGCATGGAGATACATAAGCCAGGATTTACGAGTCTTAATTCGCCGGAACTAAGATTACGGTTTAAGAAAATATATATCCTTAAGGATCACTAACCAGCTTCGAGACAATACATTATCCGTGCGCGCACAAAAAAAAGGTCAATTGTTTAATGCATTTAGTAATTTCTTTTCAACTCTAAATTTACACAAAGGGAAAATTTTTAGTTCTTTTTCAGTTGGGGAATACTTAAAAACTTTTCGCACAAAGTGCCTGATACATTAAAAATTTCTTCATTTTCGAGTTAATTAATAATTAACTAAAAAAGAAAAACACATTTCTTTTGGCTCCGCCTTTTAAAACTAAGGAAATTAGTAAACTTAAGTAATTTTATAAATATCGAATTTATCTTGCATATATTCAGCATTTTAATCAAAACTTTACTGCCATATCTAGTTTATTCGATCAAAGTAAAACTCGTAAAGCGTAAAGGAATCCTATAAATAATTAACTGAAGCTGAAGTCAAGCGAAGTAATGCGAACCGTCCATTATGACCTGATGAAAATTGCGCTTGCTTTTCTATATTACACGTTTTACTCGGCCTTATAAAGTCAAAGTTCTTTATCATCTGTACGTGAAAACTTTGATCAAACGAATATTATTTAGTATAACGCTAAACTTATTTTGTCACGTATAATTTTTTACATAAAAAGGAAATTTTATTTACCCGAAAATGACTTTCTTTAAGATATCGAACGAAAAATATTAAAGAAAATTTCTTTTAGGTGCGGGAAAACGTATTTCAATATTTCGTGATACGAAACAACCCAATTTCTTTCAGCTTTTGGTAGTAATTTTTACCAACAGTTAAAAACTTGGCTATATCTCGGTTATTCTCCAGTAAATAATTTCATAGTGAGTTGAGAAAAAAACTTGGCTCGGATAAGTAGTATTAAATAAATTAGTGAATGTGAAGTAATAATCCTCGAAACATTTCTCGAGGGATATAAAAGAGCAAATTTTATTTGTGTGTGTTTAGGCAATTACGCCATCTAAATAACCCGACGATCAACTTTTATACGATTCCACGATTTACTTTTATGACCCAAATTATCCCCAAAAAGATTAGATTTAAAACACTCACCTTCTGAAGATTATAAATCGACCATTGAACACTGCATATGAATTTTCTGAAACAAATATTAAAACGTTAGAAATCGTAATAACTTTATTAATGAAATATCATGTTGCAAAAATTGGTTATTTAGAGGTCTAAAGATAAAAAGGTCGAGAAGGAAAGAAATCTTGAAAGTTGGTAGAACGGTCCTAATGCTATTGGAATCAATGTCACATAACTTTAATACCAATTTTGGCTTAAGAAACTTTACTAACCCTCTTTTTTATTTGATCACTTAACATTTTTCTTTTAATATCATAAAAATAATACTAGGTTCTTTTTATATAGCGTCTTAAAGGGGTTTAATCTAGTACGATCGTTAAACGTGAGTCGTCGTTATATTGAAGCTCATATGCTATACTAACATATTATTACCATAGAGGTTATGCACCCTCGTACCCTCGCTAGTACCCATTTTTGAAAACCGGGTGCACCCTGAGATCAAACAAACACCTAGTTCATACGGAAGGTGTGGGGCTAGAACCCAGAACCACTACGACGACTAAAATTACTTTCCAAGTTCACACAAACTGACGACAGAATAACCGATCTGCTCAAAGTCAAAAAAATAAAATTTTCCACCCATCGAATATTAAAGCAAAGACAATACAGCAAAGTAAAGAGATACAGTAAGATATTACCGAAACCTATATTAAAAAATGTGAATGGTTTTTAAGGTCAAAATCGCTAAAAATCTCTTGAAGAGTAAACTTCCCTTCCGAGTAAAGTCCCGCCTCGACAAACTATCTTATTCACTCGAAAATGCCAGTACTAAAGGAATGAGTAGGGAGCAAATGATTAGAGATGAAAGAAGCTGTAATGATTGATTGCTAAAAACTCATCCAGATGTTGGAAAACCTGGTTTGAAAATGAAAAACAACAATGTTGTATACATACTCGAGCTGTTCATACAGCTAATCATCGAAAATAACGCCTCTTAAAGATAAATATTCTGAGAGACCAGTTTACTACTACCATCAGCTCAAGCACTGACGAAGGGAATAGGATGATTCGTGCCACAAACGTGTCCAATGGGACCAGGAGTGTAATTATGTAACGATTATGGTTATAAGGAGATTCATCGAAGACGTAGATAAGAACGAGCGTATGGGAATTCCTAAAAAGAAACATCAAGTCTTGCAACGTCTTTGAACCTGTTACATTGCCCCCTCAATCTCCCCTCAACCACGTTTTCCAGCACGACTACGTCCCACCACATGCTACAGCAGCACGTAAAAATTTTCAAGATGAAGGTAATGTTATGAATAATTTTAGTAGGGCACAATCCCTTCAGTACTATCAGTTGATCGAACTTATCAATCAATAGGGATCCTAACATAAAGGATCATAATGGCAGAAGATGATCATCATCAATCAACGGTTCTAAAGCGTCTGTCGGTGCTATCCGTTCTCCAAGATCTTCATCCAATTTTTTCTATACAGGAAATGCTGGTCTTTCAGGATGCTTTAGCTTATTGATGACCGCCTGTGTTATTTCCCTACGTTGCCTTGAGGCTTCCCTATTTTATTTTCTCTATGGGTAGCTTATCCAGTCCTGCCTTGAGCAGCCATTTGTCCCACATTCGCTGGAAATGGCCGCATCATATGTCCTTCTACAATCTTTTGTTTTAAGTCGGTTATTTCTTTGAAGTTGAAAATTCCTTAAGTCGCGTTAATTGGTTTTATTGGAGCTGAATAGAGACTGATAAAAAGAGACCAGCTGCAATGGAGATACAGGATCACCCGGGCGAAAATTATTCTTAAAGATTAAGATACAACACAAAACTGATGTAATCATAAGCCATTGTTGATGTAAGATGATATCTGTTGAATGCAAAGGCTAGTCCTTATATTATTTCATCTGGATTACAAGACTAGCAACCCTTCATGTTTGACATTCGATAAAGTATTAGTAAGGAGGGTTAAAAAGAATGTCAACACGTGGTTCTGGATATTAGTGGAGGGGGATCAAGCTCCCAGCAATTAGGCCACTTGTTTGGGCCCATTTTACAACCTCCAAGCAGCCACCCCAGACCCATCAGGTCGCAAGCCATCCAATTTTTAGGATGTACTCCAGAACTCTGGCGGGAGGAGCTTATTCTGGCCATGTCGAGCCAGAAGTCCCCCAACACGGATTCTCTTGTAGACGCTAGAGCTGGACACTGACAAAGCACGTGTTCAGCGGCCTTGTCTTCGTAATCGCATGCTCGAAATCTGGGATTATCTACTATTCCCAGTGTGTGAAGACGCTTATTTAGCTGACAGTGTCCCGTGAATATTCCTGCAATTGTTCGTAGATTAACTGGGGACAGCTTCAGACAGTTTGAAAGCTTTCTGGAGGGAGCTGGTATAAAGTTTTTGCTCTGGCGACAGCTTGCATTATTTGTTCATCTTGTAGTGTGTATTAGATGAGTATGGTTCTTAAGGAGGGCATCGACAGTTTTTAGGGCTGGTTTTATGATTGGTTCAGGGTCACAGGGAAGACTTTTTGAACCTTTCTTGGTCATCTCATCTGCTTTTTCGTTACCCTCATTTTCTTGATGTCGTCTTTATCAACTGTTTAAGTATTAAAATTAATATCGTTTAAAGAGGTCTTGATTTAACAGATTGTTGATAGACTGGTTTCTAATAGAAAAGAACCTACTTGAACCCTATATTGGTCGGGCAGGTCCAAATTGCTATTGGAGGTACGGTCGCTAGACGCACTGATGCATTTCGACCGCCTGACCCCTCATTCAATCCTCTAGTCTAAAGTATATGCAAGACTAAAAAGTGGAAAATTCATACATCCCATTCGAAAAAATAAATTTAGCTCATGACGTCATGGAGTGTCATAACTACGAATTTCATTACACCAGTATGGTCTTTTATGTGTTAAAACTGTCTGACTTAAGACTGACAGGCAAATTGTTTGACAGAGACGAACAGGCCTAGCATACTTTTAGTTAAATCATATTTAATCCATTTGGGAGTAATTCGCGTATACGTCTCAGATTAGGCACAGTTCCAATAAACTTTATCACCTACTTTCACATGAATAAACATCACTTACTTAAACCTGAGAGGGTCGATGTAAAAATCGCATACAAGAATAAACTGCGGATATTGATGCACAAACTATATAAAACTGGTATCGGATCGTATAACATTTATAACTCAACCCTTAAGCCCCCATAATAGCCATTTTTGACTTAAAATTTTAAATTTCAACGCAATAAAGACATAAGGATTAAAGGAGAATACCATAAGGTATTAATTAAAATTTTTCAAAATAAAATTCTCGTATATGAGTATGAATATGTAAGTAAGTAGTTAAGTGAAGTGTAGGCTGGAAAGTAAACGAGAAAGTAAAAGACACGCTTGGTTGCTTAACCCAAAAGGGATTATTATGTATTAAGATTGATAGCAGCGCTACTAATTAAAGTTTAAAGTTTATACTAACTTTATAACTTATTTATATTTTAACTTTAATAGTGTCGTAATTAAGTAAATATAACATTACTATAATTATAACGTAAATTAATATACAGAGTGGTCACTTTTAACCTTCACATGGGCACATAATTTTTTTCTACTACTGGGCAAGAGCTAGAAATGTAAAGAGTTTTGAATAAAAAAATTAACTCAATAAAAATTTGATCACTGATTCGATAGCATTTCAAAATCGGTTCAAAAACGTCGAAGTTACTCGCGAAGGTTAAAATATTCTTACTACGGTGGTACGGTAATACAATTTGGAATTTCAATTGCTTCTTTTATCCATTTTATCCAAGTCCTTTAACCATTTGTAGGTGCGCCTTGGTCCCCTTAACCAATGCTAGTTTATTTTGCTAATATTTCAAAATCGGGTTCAAATATCGGGATGTGCCTTTGTGATATCTTAAAATGATCTATTTACAATAGTTTGCCAAAGTGGCATCTCGATGAAATAAACGGAACAGGAAGGATTACAAGACCAAACAGTTATTACAGAAAAACGAAGACCAATTGCCCGTAATTAGCGCCCTCTTACGACTTTTACAAAACTATAACTTGCTACTTATGTTAATGTATTTGTTTAAATCGCATACCAAAGCTTATAAAAATTTATCAAAGGGTTTCTAAAATATTTACAAAATAATGTTTTGGGGAGCCTTTTCAGAGACTTCTGCGCTCCTTAAAAATTGAAATTATGCGGGTACCCTAATTTTATGTAAAGGACGTACCTCTCAAGTTTGTTTAAACATGTTATTAACACCATTAGCATTTTTGACAATTATAATAAATAGATCTGCAGTCGAGGCCGTTGAGGCACGTCTTAGGATTTTTCCATCAGTTTTTCCAGGTTTCCTAACCCATTTTACAGAGTTTCATCTCTTTCTATTAGGACACGTTTGTGGGTTGAGACTCCCCATATTTAAAATGAAAATTCCTACACAAATAAGGACCGTCTTAATACATGCACCAAGGGAATCCTCCAAACCTAAAGAGATCAAAAATGGGTTGAATTAGAAAAAAGTTGCACATTTTCGTGCTCTTTCAGGATGTGAAAAGAAATCCGAGACAACTCTTACCATTACTGAAATATCTTGCAAAAACTGAAACTTTTTGTAATTCGGCCAAACTCTGAGTCATGAATTCTTTGGGTTTTGGGAGATTCCCACAGCACACACTGTTGTAAAAACGACTACTCTGTATTTAAATTAATTTTTCCCATTGCTTTTTCTTCATGTTTTACAAATATGAAAAACTATTCAGGTTGAAGAAGTCTTATTTCTATACTTTTTACGTTGTTGAAATAAAAGCACGAAAGTCGGGGATGTAATTTTTTGATTTTTGTTTTAATAGCGAGTTAGAGACGTGATTTGGTATTCAAATATAAAATTAATTCTAAAGAAAATCACAGGAATGGCAAATCTAAATAAAACAAGTACATAATTATTTACGAAAAAAAATTTAATCTCCCAACTGATATTTCTGTGTATAATAAAAATTAATTGAGCTTGAATTTTAAAAAAGTACTACGATAAATAAGTAAATTAAAGACTACGTGATTATTTAAAATTGTACAAGAACAACATCTTTTTGTTATGGCTAAAACTTAAGAAGTTTATGCACTGCAGTTATTGATTTTCAATGTTGTTCTACCTTTGTTTGTTTATGGTAAATCGTAATAAGGTTCAGACCAGTTCAGGTAACCAAGACGTAGAAGAAAATCAGTGCAGTTTGCAGTATAACGAAATGATTATTTTTCTGTCCCCTTTAGGTAGATTCAATGCTGTTTTAAAGTTAACTTTTCTGAAGCATTACGAAAAGACGCATTTAATAAATTGAATCGAGATAATTTTGCAATAAAAACGATATAGTAAGTAATAAATTTTACAGTTTATTTACTTTGTTAATTACTGTATGTGTAAGATGTTATTATATAAATATTTGGGACCTCATAAACGCAGTTATAGGTATCTTGGGTTATCTTTGAGTTGGCAATTTATTTAATATTTAAATTCACTTTAAAACGAACTTGAAAAGTTTTATTAAATAGTCCGGTCGAACTATATTTTTAGAGAACAAATTACTATCACCAGCTTTTCCCAAAAATGCTATTTTTCCGATAGTTCTACTCTACTAAGAAATGTAAAGGCCGCGCCACACACACAGACTTACCTTCCGATCTGACCTGTGCAGTGTGCAGACCGACCTGCACAAGCTAAACCGAAGCCTGAACAATGTCCAGACGCTTCAGTTTGGCCTGTGCAGGCCGCCTGAACGATGACGACACTGGAAGATATGCCTGTGTGTGGCACGGCCTTTGAACATTTACATAAAATAATTTGAGTAGTTTTTTGCAACATTTAAAGTCTGCTAAAAACGTTAAGGCTTTTACTATTATGGTAGGCCTATGCCAGTGTGCATACCTAGGCAATACAGACAAACCGTAGGGTCTGCATAGATCGTTTAAGTGACTTGTGCATTCTTAGCCTGCACAGGTCTGCCTTAGTAAAAGTTTACACTTTTAGAAGCAAGGTGATATTTTCGGCTTGCCTGCGCAGTTAAGTCCGCTACAAAAACTCAGGCTTACCTTCTTATTTGACCTGTGCAGTGTGCAAGTGGACATGCACAGGTTAAGCAGGAGCCTGAACGATGTCTAGACGCTCCAGTTTGCCTGTGCAAGCCGCCTGAACAATGACTAAACCGGAAGGTAAGCCTGTGTCTGTGGCACGGCCTTAAGAATAATTTGAGTAGTTTTTTGAAACATTTAAAGTCCGCTACAAACGTTCAGTCTATTATTATGGCAGACTTGTGCAAGTATAGATCGTTTAAGTGACTTGAGCATTTTTAGCCTGCACAAGCCTGCCGTAGTAAAAGCTTGCACTTTTGGAAATAAAGTGATAATTCCGGCTTGCCTGCGCAGTTAAGCCTGCTAGAAAAGCTCAGGTTTGCCTTTCGGTTTGGCCTGTACATGTGCAGGCCAACCTGTACAGGCCATACAGGCCAAACCGAAGCCTGAACGATGTCCAGACGCTTCAGTTTGGCCTGTGCAGGCCGCCTGAACGATGACCACACTGGAAGATATGCCTGTGTGTGGCACGACCTTAAGAATAATTTGAACATTTACATAAAATAATTTGAGCAGTTTTTTGCAACATTTAAAGTCCGCTAAAAACGTTAAGGCTTTTACTATGATAGGCCTGTGCCAGTGTGCATACCCAGGCAATACAGACAAACCGTAGGGTCTGCATAGATCGTTTAGTGACTTGCGCATTTTTAGCCTGCACAGGTCTGCCGTAGTAAAAGTTTACACTTTTAGAAGCAAAGTGATAATTTCGGCTTGGCCTGCGCAGTTACGTCCTCTACAAAAGCTCAGGCTTATCTTCCTATTTGACCTGTGCAGTGTGCAACTGGACCTGCACAGGCCAAACCGGAGCCTGAACGATGTCTAGACGCTCAGGTTTGGCTTATGTTGGCCGCCTGAACGATGACCAACCGGAAGTAAGCCTGTGTGTGTGGCACGGCCTTAGGAATAATTTAAACATTTACATAAAATAATTTGAGAATTTTTTGCAACATTTAAAGTCCGCTAAAAACGTTAAGGCTTTTACTATGACAATCCAGTGCCCGTGTGCAGACCCAGGCAATACAGACAAACCGTAGGGTCTGTATAGATCGTTTAAGTGAGTTGCGCATTTTTAGCCTAGACAGGTCTTCCTTAGGAAAGGCTTGCACTTTTGGAAGCAAACAGATAATTTCGGCTTGCTTGTGCAGTTAAGCCTGGTTCAGAAGCTCAGGCTTCCCTGAGCCTGAGGTTTCCAGCAGGCTGCCTTGCACAAGCCAAACCGGAGCGTGTGGACATCGTACAGGCGGCTAAACCGGAAGGCAAAACCTGAGTGTGTGTGTGGACCAACCTTTAGTCTTAACAAGCAAAGAGAATTAAAAAGCAAATCAACATTCCTTTATAAATTTTTTTTTAATTTTTGGATTTTCATCGACGTTCTAGTGGCAAACTTCGGGCCTAAAGGTACCGTGTTCGAATATTAACCAACTATATCAAAATAACAAATTTTTTATCTTAGGGTGCACCCGGCTTGAAATTGAGTGCACAAGTCCGTAACCCGTGGTAATAATAGACGGTTAGAAACGTATTCCTTTCCACATTACTTTCATCACAATGCCATTTTCACGATTAACGACGGTAGTAGTTAACCCTTACAGTGTCGTCGAACGCTATAAAAATGGAATATTATTATTATTACCCTCTATCATTTTCCTTCCTTACGTATAACTTATAGCTTGCCTATTACCACTCGCGCTTACGTACCCTCCGTTACTTTTGTTTCCTGGCCTGTAATACCAATAAAGAGAAATTGCGAGTCAATTATTAAATTATTCTTCATCTACACAAAAGTAGTAGGGATTTTGGTCTTAAAAGCACTTAATTTAAATAAAAGTTATTAAGAAAATGTAAATTATTTCATTGTGCTCCGAAGGGCGACTAATTTCTATCAAAATATTTTGGGCGAATTTATTCAACATCTGTTTATCCGGTACGGCCCACAAGTTTTCAAATACATCGAGACATTGATTAATCCGGATTCCAGTTGTTGTTTATACCGTATCCTCCCCTAAAAACATTTGTAAACTTCCGCAAGAAAATTCGATTGATGTAAAATAATTCGTTAGAAGAAAAGCTCGATCAAAGCAACATATGTAGACAGTGGAGTGTATTGAATTTTCACATTTGTTATAGCGAGAAGAGAAATCCAAGTTGTATGGGTAATCTGATGTGTGTTTTTATGTGTTATGAGCAACTAGAAACGTTTCGATAAAACACACGTGTTCCTTTATTCGAATGCAGTTTAGTGGAAAACAGCATAATAAGAGCGGGTCGGAAGCATCCGAAGAAAAATAGTTTGAATATCAAAGTGAAAAGTTTTGAATAAAATGAAAATTTATGCGTGGTTCTGTGTAGCTTTCGACGACAGCATTATTAATCTGCTTTTAGGGAACCAAATAAGACACGAAGTTTAATTTAAGTAGGTACAGCGGTAGAATGTAAGCATTTCGAACAACAAGGGACTTTAAACTGGATCGTCTTATAACGCTTCCATTAGCATCGGAATAACTTCGTAATGCATTCTCATCAACATCTTAGATTACTGTGATTTTACGTCTAAGGAAATCTATTTTAGCTTTTAGGAAACGTGATCTGCTGTTAGCTTACCACCGGCGCGTATAAGCTGAATGATGGTCTAGATTTGATGGCTCAACATTTGCATCTATATTGGTTAAGTTGCCTCAACTTTAGAGAAATTTATTGTATATTGAAATAAGTAGCGCACTATGTATTGTGTACTTTACACCGTCGGTTTACTACGGATACCAAACTCCAAATCGTATTATAAATTTTAAGAGCATCTTTAAACTTGCGCACGTATCCTCTTTAACACTTCATTTGCATTGCGTGTAAAATTACTTCGGAATCTACAAAACTTGTTACAATCCTACTTCACAACCTCATCAACACTTTACAAAATGTTTTTTGCTAACTTTTCAGCATCCTTTTCATACCAAAAATGTTTTTTATGCAAATTTAGCTACAAGGGGGCTTTGAAAAGTTATCCAACCTAACGATAAAACAAAAGACAATCGATGCTTTTATTAACGTCCGCTAATTTCAACGTACCTGTCCGGCAACGGTTTCGTTAGAAACAATTCTTCTTTATCTTCAAAATAGGCATCAAGACAAACTTATATCCCTAATGTGTATTCTCAAATTTATAAGCAGAAATTTCATGGTGCCAAGGTCTGAATTATACGGTGAGTGGCCCAATTCGGAATGGTTATAGTACAAAAATAAATAAATGGTTTTTACAACTTTAAGTCCTAAAGTACTTTAAGAGTAGCCCTAGTTGTCAAATAGAAGCTGACTTTCAAGTGATTGACAGGTGGACAAAATAATTTATATTTGTTATTTTACAACTGTCTATAAGTTCAATAAAATATTCTTTTAAGAAAATGTAACATGTATAAACTGTGTTGTTCTGTTTTGTGTCGATTTTATCTGTCAATCACTTGGAAGTCCGCTTCTATTTAACAACTAGTGCTATTATTGAAGTACCTATTTAAAAAGAGTCAAAGTTGGAAAAACCATTTATTTATAGAAATACAATACACTCTCAGAAAGCACACGGGTTCCTTCAGTAGTAACTAAATACAATTTAAAAAATTAATATCTCTTTTAATAACAATGCTAGCCTTTTGAAATTTTGTATGTATACTAAACATATATCGGTCTATTACTATCTACCCTCAAATTCGACAGTTCTCACCCCCGAGGTGAAGAACAGCAATTAAAATTAAAATTTTAAAATAATTCATAACTTTTTAAAAATAAAAACTATATCGATGATTTTTGGTAAATAGGTCTCATAAGTACTAGTCTATACAATGGCACCCTTAAATTTATACGATCCCGTTACGAGGGTATAGTAGCAATATTTTTTGAAAATTTAAAGACGGGTTCCTTTAGCAGTAACTAAATGAAATTTAAAAGAGTAATATCTCCCTCATTAACAATACTAGCCTTTTGAAATTTTGTATGTATTCTAAACATATATCGGTCTATTACTGTCTGCCCTTAAATTCGACAGTTCTCACCCCCGAGGTGAAGAACAGCAATTAAAATTAAAATTTTAAAATAATTCATAACTTTTTAAAAATAAAAACTATATCGATGATTTTTGGTAAATAGGTCTCATAAATACTAGTCTATACAATGGCACCCTTAAATATATACGATCCCGTTACGAGGGTATAGTAGCAATATTTTGTGAAAATTTAAAGACGGGTTCTTTTAGCAGTAACTAAATGAAATTTAAAAGAGTAATATCTCCCTGATTAACAATACTAGCCTTTTGAAATTTTGTATGTATTCTAAACATATATCGGTCTATTACTGTCTACCCTCAAATTCGACAGTTCTCACCCCCGAGGTAAAGAACAGCAATTAAAATTAAAATTTTAAAATAATTCATAACTTTTTAAAAATAAAAACTATATCGATGATTTTTGGTAAATAGGTCTCATAAGTACTAGTCTATACAATGGCACCCTTAAATATATACGATCCCGTTACGAGGGCATAGTAGCAATATTTTTTTAAAATTTAAAGACGGGTTCATTTAGCAGTAACTAAATGAAATTTAAAAGTGTAATATCTCCCTCATTAACAATACTAGCCTTTTGAAATTTTGTATGTATTCTTAACATATATCGGTCTATTACTGTCTACCCTCAAATTCGACAGTTCTCACCCCCGAGGTAAAGAACAGCAATTAAAATTAAAATTTTAAAATAATTCATAACTTTTTAAAAATAAAAACTATATCGATGATTTTTGGTAAATAGGTCTCATAAGTACTAGTCTATACAATGGCACCCTTAAATTTATACGATCCCGTTACGAGGGTATAGTAGCAATATTTTTTGAAATTTTAAAGACGGGTTCCTTTAGCAGTAACTAAATGAAATTTAAAAGAGTAATATCTCCCTCATTAACAATACTAGCCTTATGAAATTTTGTATGTATTCTAAACATATATCGGTCTATTACTGTCTACCCTCAAATTCGACAGTTCTCACCCCCGAGGTAAAGAACAGCAATTAAAATTAAAATTTTAAAATAATTCATAACTTTTTAAAAATAAAAACTATATCGATGATTTTTGGTAAATAGGTCTCATAAGTACTAGTCTATACAATGGCACCCTTAAATTTATACGATCCCGTTACGAGGGTATAGTAGCAATATTTTTTGAAATTTTAAAGACGGGTTCCTTTAGCAGTAACTAAATGAAATTTAAAAGAGTAATATCTCCCTCATTAACAATACTAGCCTTTTGAAATTTTGTATGTATTCTAAACATATATCGGTCTATTACTGTCTACCCTCAAATTCGACAGTTCTCACCCCCGAGGTAAAGAACAGCAATTAAAATTAAAATTTTAAAATAATTCATAACTTTTTAAAAATAAAAACTATATCGATGATTTTTGGTAAATAGGTCTCATAAGTACTAGTCTATACAATGGCACCCTTAAATATATACGATCCCGTTACGAGGGTATAGTAGCAATATTTTGTGAAAATTTAAAGACGGGTTCATTTAGCAGTAACTAAATGAAATTTAAAAGTGTAATATCTCCCTCATTAACAATACTAGCCTTATGAAATTTTGTATGTATTCTAAACATATATCGGTCTATTACTATCTACCCTCAAATTCGACAGTTCTCACCCCAAGATGGAGAACAGGATTACTTGTTATTACTTTTAAAATAATTCATAACTTTCATAAAATTAAAACCACATCGATGATTTTTGCTAAGTAGGTCTCTAAAGTCCTTGTCTATACAATGCCACCCTTAAATTTGCACGGTTCCGTTACGGGTTATTTAGTGGCAATATTTCTTGAAAATTAAAAATGCCGGCCTAGTCAGTCCGTCCCTTAGCACTACCATGTTGTAATGTTAGAATACTAATTTTTTGTTACAAAAAACTGAAAGTAAAATACAATAAAAATAATATTTGAATGCAAATCAAGTGTGACACACGAGTTGAAAAAGGTCGACTATGTTGGACATTTCGGGCAACGCACATCAATTATTTCTATCGTGGCTAGCTATAGATAATAATTTGATTTTTCATCATACTAAAAATATAATAATGAGCCTAATTATGCCAACTGTGCTCATATAATTTGTCGCTTAAGAAATTGGGCGTTTTGAGCGACCCAAATAGTGATGATTTTTTAAGTATCTGCACCATATTTTTTTATAAATTCAATTTCAATCAATTTTAACAACTTGAATTTACCACCAGCGAATCTTTGTAAATAGACTTTAATTGCTTGCTTTAATTTATTGCGATCGATCCGACGAAGCGTAATTAACTTTTGCAACCGACTTGAGAGAGGAAGGGAAAAAAAGAAAAATGTCTTGAAGATTTTGTTTTTAAAGAAATTTAAAAAGAATATATTTTTTCTTTTTGAATGCTTTTATTTATGTTTTTGAGTTTTGAATAGTAGGATTTTGATGGAAGAATTAGCGAAATTAATTTGGAATTTCCCAAACCGCAAATTACCAATCTATTCAGATAGCTAAATGAAGTGCTTTCAAGTTAAATTAAGCAACTCTCAAAGCTATCTTTTTGTATGTATCACAATTATCCTAAATTGCTAACCGATCAATTATGAATGAAATTGTCGAATTGTCCTGTCAATGACACGAGTTTACGAAATCTCTTGTATATAAATACGAAATCGATTCGACGAAAGGTTAAGAGATCTATAAAAAATATTTTTACAATCTAATAAAATTTAATGTATTTACAATTTCATTTTCAACTTATTCGTTTCGCAAAATTCGCGTTTCAAAATCTAAAGAAAACCTTGCAATTTACCGGAGGATTTTGATCGACCCGTTTGGTTAAAACCCGGATTTAGTATAATCTCGACACTCAACATTACTTTCTTTCTTTATTGTTCTTATAATGTAAACTATGTAACAATTAACTTAAATTTTAAGAAATTAAACAAAACATATTTTCTCGTGCTCGCGCGACGAGAAATAATGTGCATGATATTTCTGCATGCTTTTCATTTACCAAAGTGGTGCTTTGCCACATAGAATATAAGTTATCAGTACTATTAATGTTTTGGATGGAAAATTGTTCAAATTACAAAATGTTAGAGATGCCACACGATCGTGTACCAGCTTAAATACCTAAGGCATTACGCTAGACTCTAAACTTGTCTTTAACACGTGCTTTAAAAAATTTTGAAAAGAGCTAAAACATCCATAATGATGTCAAGACGCTAGTTCAAATAAAATTTGAGGGGTAAATCCTAAAATGATACTTTGCTTTGCCTTACGTCGTAGTCATGCCAAAGAAAATATACCTTTGAAATTGGATAACGAACAAGAAACGACACGGAGATGAAAATGTTAGTCTTCGCCTAATGTGCATGTCCACTGGATATGTCAGTGTCATAACATAACCTTATTAATTAGACATAGATCATAGGCATACTAAACAAAAATATATTTTGCAGGCCACCAGTATTTTTATAAAAACCTTTCGTAAAGTGATGCTTGATCGAAAATATGCACAATTACATCAAAAATATTTTATTCTGAGGAGCTGTGAACATGCGCAGATACCTAATTTGGTATTTATCCCCACAAACGCAGTAGTCAACGTATTTAAATTATTAAAGGGGCGTGGCCAAACCTGCGCGAACTTACCTCAGGTTACAATATGGCGCGTATTTTAAATGATATGATTGCTTCGTGAGCAATTAATGACATATCCAGCGGAAATGAGCATTAAAAATCTATGCAAAAAATTACACTAGAATTTTTAAAAAACTACCGACACGTGACTTTTAAAATATTGAATAAATAATTAATTTAATTATAAATTTTCTAAATAAATATTTAATAATAATTAGCAATAAATGTATTAACTAAATTAACTAATTAAACTCACGAAATAAGTCGTTTTCATCTTTATTTATACATATAAAGGTGGTCACGTGTCGGTAGTCTTTAAAAAATTTGACTATAACTTTTTAAGCTTGAGAAAGATTTTCATCTCGTGTCGTTTCTTGTTCATTAGAGTATCTTTTCTTTGGTCATACGTACAACAACTACTATATAAAAGGCAGCTAACTCGTCGGCCATCTTGGGTCCCACGTCAAAGTGACCTTTGCGTAAGGCCGATAAAATAGTTAGCTGTTCGATTACAATGTATGTATGTTTATTACATTAAACGTTACTTGGACATACGACCCAACATGGCTGACGAATCAGCTGCCTTTGATCTTTAAATCAGTAGCTTTATTTCAAACTAAATGACGTTTCAAACACTAGAACGGTTTCAAGTACGTCTTGGGATTACAGGGTCTATCAAGAGTGGGCTTCTCAAAGAGCACTCTTAACCCATTCAAAGTAGGAAACACTGCAGGTTAAATTTAAAGAATGTCATAATTGTGACGTCACGATTTTCAATTGATTTCCAAGGCAACTACCGCGCTTTTTAAGGTCTTCGAAGTCAGATTAGGTTACGTTAGGTTAGGTGTGTGTATCATTGAATTAAAAAACGCTTTAATATCAGGAAGGAATGTTAGCAACCGTTGCTTATTTCCGTTAAAGAAACTGAACGGAAATACCATTTTTGGCTTTTAACAACGTTTATAAATTATTTTATGTAACGGCTCCTTGCAGATAGTAACACGTTTTTTAAATTTAAGAGTCGACAAATAAGAGCTCGCTACCTTCCTAACCTAATCGATGTCGCTAATTTTAAATCTGACGAGCTGGTACTCCATGTGTCAATTAAGCACAAATTTGAGATACTCGTGGTTAGTTTCTAGTAGTTTTAACCGAGGCCTAAGGTACCCGCCCTAAAGACACCGGAAGAAAGTCTAAGGTAGTTTCCCAAGTTTGCCGAAAATTCTGAAAATTCTCCATTCTCTTCCGTAGTTTGTTTGTGCTTTTCTATATGTACTGATTTCATAAATAACAATTACAGTGGTTGTTTTGTGTACATTTTATTTTCCAGAGGTCACAATTGACAGGAATCAATAAATCAAACGTTTGCATTTGCACTGTTTGTTACATATCTGAACCAATTTATACTAAAACCATCAAAATTTTATATGATACGTTTACCTAACTAAATCAACTTTCAATGTTTCATTTCCATTTTTACAACGAACAAATAACGAAAACTTTTGTCGTTAATGAATAATGAATAATTATTGTTTGATGACATAAGCGTAATTTCTAAAGCTTAATTCTCAGCTATCCGAAACCGTCGTATACGACGATACGAAAGTTTTCCTATTGGTGGAATTTCAAAGTTTTTCGAAATTCCACCAATAGGAAAACTTTCGTATCGTCGTATACGACGGTTTCGGATAGCTGAGAATTAAGCTTAAGTAGTAGCAGTACGTAAGCATAAGAATAAGGTTATGTTTAATATAAAGACCCTTAGAATATAAAGATCCGAAAGGGAGATTAGGAACCGTTGCCTATTAGAAAAAATGCGACGGAAAGGACATTTTGGAAAACTATGGATGAATAATTCATTTCGTCGAGTTTACATTATCATTGGCTGTCCTGACCTTTCCTTATAAGTGGGAGAATAAGCAATCATTTCTATTGGAGAAATTGACCGGAAATCCTTCTATTTAGAAAACCATTGCGATCCTTATTATTAACTAAATGACTCTTTTCTGGTCGAGGTATATTTCTTTATTCAATGATAAAGACCCTTACAGACGATTTGATCAAGTGGTGAATTCAAATTTGATAATATGAGGTTATTACTTTCTAGATGTCTCGTCTGACGTATTCCTATTGGATATATGCTGTCTGAACGCACGAGCCCATCATAGCCTTTTAAAGAGTTATCTCATGATCGGGCTCATTACTCATATTTTATGAGAATATGAGACACGATGCGATGCGTTGATTCTATTCAAGAAGCAAAAGTCGGACTGACAAAATTAGGTGCTAAGTTAGCAGCGAAGTGAAGTGGCCAAGGTGGCTGACCAAGGCAGGTACTACAACACAGATCACTGATGATGAGCGGTGGGAATGCGTAGATTCCTAAATTGGTATTTATCCCCACCAATGCTGTAGTCAAAGTATTTAAATTATTAAAGGGGCGTGGCCAAATCTGCGCGAACTTCTCCCTACTGCTCGGCAAGTTAAATCTGTTTTGCAGTACTAAGTAAGCACCATTTGACCTACGGTGTGGGTGACTATGGGTCAGATCAAGTCAAATAGTTGGTAGGGGCTTTATTTATTAATTTAATATTATAATTATTCAAATTTGTGACTTTTATTGAAGCGATGCAAGAATTGTGGTGTACAGATACAAAAAAAAATAGTGGGTAATTAAAAAATATGACAAAAACATTGGCAGAAACAACAATATTATCTCCCCCAATTCGACCACAATTTGGTGTTAATGATAAAAAATGATATCCCACTAAATCTTACTTATTTACACGAACTAATTAAAATAGAGCCATTATCTTTTTATATTAACAAAAATTTTGTCTTTTTTCAGAACCTCGTAATGAAAATTGGCTTCAAATTATAAATTTTTAGGGGTGTTTTTCATAATATGTAAATAAGTCACGCACAGTATAAAAAAACGTAATTGAAGGTGTAATTTTTATTTTTTTTTGAAAGATTGTTAACATTTTAGTAGTCCGATATAGACGATTTGGCCCTTTTAACGTTACCAACTGTAATAGATTTAATCTTAACTCTTATTTATGTTTTAGCACATTAGCGTTTTGTTTATTCGATTTTATTTTCGTATTATGTAGTTGAATTTTTTCATCGTTAAGGCCTCCGTTATTATACGACTGTAATTTAAGATTAGGATTATACGTTTTAGCCATCATTTAATAACAATTTAGAGTAAAATTCAAGAATTTTACTTCTTTTATTTTTGCTGAAAATATTTAATTTTGACCTATTTTATCTTTTTTGTTAGATCCTCCCTGCAAAAATTGAAAAATTATAAAATTCGAAATGGTTAGCGAGATTAGTTTTTCGACTGTAATTTGAAAATGGTTTCCTTTAGAGAAAAAATATCAGGAAAAATTTTCAGGAAGTCAAAAGAGCTATTAAACGACACTAAACTCGACATTTTATCACATCGACGCTAAGCGTCGCAACGCACGAGGTCTACTGTTTGTTTTGCAGAAAATTACTCAGTTGGCTTGTCTAAATTCGGATACCAAACGACAACATTTTATATTGCATTTTTCTTAATGTAGACGACTTTTCTCGGCTATGTTACGTTATGTATGTTAATTTATGTAAAAAATAACATAAAGTAGCATATTAACATAACGTAACATACCCTAGAAAAGTTTTGTAAATTAAGAAAAGTATAAGATAGAAAGTTCTCGTTTGGTATCCCCTAATTTAGGCAAGTCAACTGAGTAATTTTCTGTAAAAAAACAATAGATCCCCATAAGAAAAAAAATTGAACGTCGCCACGCCTAACGTCGATGTGATAAATTGTCGAGTTTAGTATCGTTTGGTAGCTCTTTTGACCTCCTAAAAATTTTTCCACAATTTATTTTTCTAAACTAAGCCTTTTTCAAACTACAGTTCGAAAAAAATGCCAAAACTATCTACAGACGCTACGGTTAGCTTGTGCAGACTTGAGCCAGAGCCGTAGCCAGACTGTGTTATCAGGGCAGGCTCAAAAATTTTTATAGGAGGCTAAAAGCTAAAATCAGGATTTTTCTCTTCTGTGTTTGTATAAATCTGTTGACGTCTTCTGAAGATGGAAGTTTTTTGTCCAAAGCTTTCAAAAATTTGACTTTATCAAAACTAATGTTTTCTTCTTCGGCACCAATTAGGAACTTATCGTTTCATTATTATTGAGAAATCCTTAGAAAGCTCTGGATAGAACACGCTTAAAATTTACCAGGGCAGGCTACGGTCCTGCTTTGGGTCCAATGCCCTACTAAAAGTTCTAATCCTCTTAATTTTGTGTTTGTTAAGCGGACCGAAAATAAAATTCCTAATTTCTTCGTGTGCTGTACAAGGCTCTCAAACTTCAGAAGTATTTAGAAATCGAAAGTCAACGTACTAAGTGCAAAGATTTTCTTAGTTTATCGCTATCTAAAGAAAAGTGGAAATCTCATTTTGCTCTATTTGTAAATGCTTCCCAAAAGAAAACAGTTTAGAAACCGCTAAAAACAGATAAAGTGAAAAATTTAAATCACAGAGGAGGACGAAAGCGTCTCGTCACGTCACGTCTGTGACACGTCGAGACTATTTCAAGATGTCTCCACCATTAAAAGATCGAGAAAATGCTTTAAGCACTAAACTAAAAGTTCAAATTTCTCTGCGAGTAAGAGTCTTGTAGTAAATTTTAATTTCCACCCTTATTCTTTGTACTAGAGAAGAAGGCATTGATTGCATCTCCTCGCGCAATGTTTTTTGTTAAAGTAATATTTGAACTCCTCATCCTTGTAATTTCTCCACGGAAAATTTGCATAACAAAAGTTGGTTGATTTGTATATCAAGGCATAAATAATTGCTTGTTACGTAAAATTGAATAAGAATGGAATACATTACGTATTTCACTTTTATGTGTAGAAAAATTTAACGAAGCTCTTCCAGCGTTCTCTAAAATATTTAGTGTAGAATTCAAGAGCTCTTTACTTATATGGATTTTAATTCTGCAAATTGCAAGTAGCACTTACAGAAAGCTTACGGTTGACATTTAATAAACATTAAGCGTCAGCCGCCAACGACAGTACCGCGTTGTTTAATCTACAAACTAATAATCTACTCGCAAATTATCAAAATAGAACAAGCTCAACTTTACAACTATTTCTACATACTACCCTTAAATTAAACGAATCACAAAACAAAATAGCAAATTGAAAAGTTTGTACGCTTCGTGTTTACATTAAATCTCAATTGCACTTTATAGACAGTTATTGACTTTTCCCAGTCATACGGTGCATGTTATTACTGTCGGTGCACCGTTTTCACAGTTGAAAATTGAAAACTAAAAATCATCTCCGACTCTCTTTGTAATTTGTAAATATTTGCTCACTTAAAACTATAATTATTATAACCTAAATTTTCCCCAAGCAACCCCTCTTTACATTTCGAAACATTACAATAAATTTTCGAGAACATTTGTAACTGTAACAGTTCCTTTTTGTGCTAGAGCTTAACAATGTTCTATATTTCTTGTAGAAATATCCATTTCCTTTAACATTTCGTTGAATAGAAAAGTCACATTTACCAAATACAATCCATATAAAATATTACGGGTTTGCTGATCAGGTTATATAAATTTCTGAACCAAGCACACACTCGACGCAACAATCTTATCTCTTAGTCCGTACATTATTCTTGATGTATTCTGTCACTCGCTTAAATGCCTCTCTATTTTGTCACATATTGCGTGATACAAAAACACAATAGAATATCGGCTTCTATATGGCCCATCTTCACAATTTGACACTGTTAATAGCTGTTCGAAGAGTATTTTACTTATATTTAATGCTTACAGTTAGGTACCTTTAGAAATGTTTATCTCTAAAGAAGAATCGATGCCGTTTTCCTTTATCCGCGTCCCTATTTAAGCATTACTCATTTTGAGAAGGATTATGAAATAAGTAATGTGATTTATTTGTCCTATAACAACATCCGATTGTTTAAGCTTAAAAAGGGGAAACATTTTGAAATTAATTAGTACAAGCTTTATAACACGAAAATATTACCAATTGATCATATTTTCTCCAAGTTTAAGATATCAACAAGAAAAATACAGCGACGCATAAACAAACAGATCGAATGGATGAGAAAAAAATTCGGAAAAAAGTGTTTATGTAAGAAATTGTGATTATTGAAAAGCTGCGATAATGATTTATGGAGTAGAATAAAATAATGTCTCCATTAGGTCGTTAAGTTACGAGTTGTATTTTGATTAGTGCTTAGAGCATAGTGGTGGAAAATCGATGAGAAAAAAGTGTTTATGTAAGATTTTGTGACTATCGAAAAGTTGCGATAACGATTTATAGAGTAGATCAAAAGAATGTCCCCATTGTTCATTAAGTTACGAGGTCTGTTTTGATTAGTGCTTAAAGAATAGTCGTGGCAATAGATAAGAAAAAAACTCTAAAAAAGTGCTTACGTAAGAATTTGTGATTATCAAAAAGTTGCTATAACGATTTATGGAGTAGAATAAACGAATGTCCCCATCTGGTCGCTAAGTTACAAGTTGTTTTGTTAGCCCTAATGTAGGGTTGGAATATCCAAGAGGGTGACTTTAAAGGGTGGTGGTGTATTTGAACTCTTAAAGTCCCACGTTGGGCGCCATTGTAAGACCCGAATTTGGGGTCTTAATAAAATCCGTTATTGGCCTAGCTCAAAGGTATTGGGGGTAGGTCTGAGTTCAAATACATACACAAATTAAATTACAAAAAAATTAACTTAGATAATTACATAACTTAATGCAAAGTTCCTACCTAAAACGAAATAGACCTCTTGACGTTCTTCACTCGAAGGAAATTAATGACTCTTCTACTCTCTTCCAGAGCTAGCTACGGAAACCTATTTACAAAAAATATAACGGGGTGAGCGGAAGCCGAGGCCCCACAGGAGTCCCGGAGCCATTGCGGAACAGCTACCACTAAGGTGGATCCTTACGGGACATGGGGGGAAAATGCGGAAGCTGTCATTCGATGGCGCGGATATCCGCGATAAGAACAAAATCAAAGAGTTGACCTTGCCACATTTACATGGAACCAAGCAACCGGCCTCGGATAACAATTCACTGGGTTTTCAAACAGATGCAGGGAAATTAATTAAGAAGAGGCCAGAGGTAAACCAATGCGACTATTTTTGAACCACCAGAGACGCGGGAGGAATGAAGCTGTTTTTCACAGATCTGAGCAAGAATCTTGGTGATTCATAACTACTCTGAGCTGATAAGAAATCCGCTTCGTTACAGTGTTTTGATTAGTGCTCAGAGCATAGTGGTGGTAAATTGATGAGAAAAAAGTGTTTATGTAAGATTTTGTGATTATGGAAAAGTTGCGATAACGATTTATGGAAATAAATTAATGTTATCATCTAATCGCTTAGTTACGAGTTGTGTTTTTATTATTGACCATTGAAAAGCTTTCAGAATGACTTTAAAGCATGATGGAACATCACTAGCTAAAATGCACTGAAATTACTCTTTCAATGTTAGACTTTTCAAAAAGCCCTCGTATTACGAAAAAACTGAATAATTCATGAATTCGTGTAGTAAATCGTACAACCATCATTAACTTACGTATTATTCCAGTAGTCAGTTACAATTATTATTGTTACGAAATGAAAACATTTCTACCCTTGTTAATAATAATAACTTTGTTTGTAATTACACTATTTTAGTAGATTCATTATGATGCTGGTTCGTTGTAGCAAAAGCGCGAAATCATAAAAGGTTTATTTGCATTTTGCTTTTAATTCTTACTAAAAATATATAAATAACTAATCTTTATAAATTGTTTTAATAATTTATTACAAAACAAATGAGCTTATTTACTTGGAAACAAATTAATTCAAATTAACAACTAATAGAAGTAAATTGAAAAAAAGTGAAAGACGAAGAAGACGATGACAAAAACCCTAAAAATTAATACAATTTGCCGTAGTAAGCACCTGTAATCTACAAACCTAAGTCTTTGGGCAGAAGGGAATGGTACGTGATGAACATAGACGATTGAATTGTATAGGAAATTGCTCAGGGTATCTTCTCTAAGTATTCCGAGCACAAACAAATGAGCATCACAATCAGTAAAATTTTTTTTACAATTTGTTTTCTCGCTTTTATATAGTAAATGGTTACAAAAGATAAACACAAGAAAAATTCTTTTTTTTTTTACTATAAAAGAAGTAATGAGATTTGTTTTATTAACGTGGTGTGATTACACAAAAGAAACGCGTCAGTCGATTTTTATTTACAGCAACACCTTTTTTTACTTTTATTTATAATAGCTTTTACGAAAAGTGCCAAAAGATCAAAAGACGCCTCTCGTTCAATGAGTTCAATAAACAAGTGTAAATAAGCATTTAAAGTTCCTATCGAGCTTTTTCTATGTAAAAGGGTGTGTAAAAAGGAAAAGTTCGAGGTTTTTCAATTTTAAAAAAACGCACAATTTTAGCATTATACCGAGTGTTGGAAAATAGCACCTGAAAAAATTCTTCCGAATATTCGTCAACAGTATCGCCCAAGAGACAATGTCATGTGTTAATTTCCTATAAGTAGGTACAAGAAAAGGTAATTATTTACTAAAGAAAAAAAAGAAAGTGTTACTACTACACAGTACACACCTTCTATACAGTGGTGGTGACCGGTTTTCTCGGTCATAGGAATTTAACATGTAAAATCATACTTTAGTAATTTACTGCTTCCTAATTTATTTTAGAAAAAAAATCTTCAAATAAAAGTTTTAGAGCATAAGACTACGCATATGAATCAACAAACAAAATTAATTTTAAATGCTTCGTAATTCCAGAAATTTAGTTTGAAAATTTCAAAAATTAGCAGAAATAGCGATTGCCTCGAAAAATTTTACATGTTAAATTCCTACGACCGAGAGGTGCGGTCACCACTCTGTATACTACACATTTCAACACCTTTTGCAGTGGTACATATCTGCAAATTATCTTAAGTCTTACAGCTACTGTCTGATCTTCTATAGACTAGTATAGTCTGAAAATACGTATAAGAACCTGACTTCTATAAGTCAACAGTTGCTCATCAGCTTATGCTGCCTATTGTACTGTAACGATTGTTAAGCTAAGTACCATTTTAGATATTTACCGAACCAGGTAGGTAGACGAAAATACTCATTATCCTTTATTTTTAAGTATTTGAAAGGCATAAGCTTATGAGCAACTGCTGACTTATAGAAGTAGGATTCTTATATGTATTTTTAGACTATAACCTCCACCTTTCATTAATTCCTTAAACCAAAAAAATACTTAGTATCAACTACTATAAGAGCCTTAGTATGAGATTTGAGATCCCGACTTGGTGAGTTCAAATGCAAAAGGAAGAGTTATTATAAGCACAAAAGCTCCAGAAGAACAAATTTGAGAAACTGCTTTACAAGTTTGTTTTCAACAAAAGAAATCTGTGTGTAAAGAAAAACGCACAAAAGAAAATTAAAATAAAATACTAATAAACAAGAAATTTTTTAATTACTTAGGACTTAGGATACGTAATCTTTTCGACTTTAATTTGCTTGGCGACGATATAATAATTTATTTGGGGCCATAATTAATTTTCATTTGAGTCAACGCAAAAGTTAATTAAATTTTAATAATTTCGCTAATTCACAATTTATATTTCGTAATATTTTTTTAATCTCAAAATGATAAACTAATGAGTAAAGAAGCAAAGAAAGTTTTATAATAAAAAGTTAAGGAATAAAATAAAAAGGAATAAGGGCTTATTTATACTTCTTTACACGTATTTGTAGAAATCCGTTTTTTGTTTTTGCAACGTGATGTGAAAAGATTCAACTGCTAAAAAAGTGTAAATCGTTAAAAGCATTTTTAGTAAATAAACAAAATTAAATTCAAAAAATATGAAAATGTTGGTTGTTGAATCTGGGTGACACGAGCTCTAATCAATGTCCAAATTCATCCGAAAGAAGTAGCACCAAGGACTTATAAATTAAATTAATAATAATAATTAATAATGAATAAAATAAATTATGAAGTACATTAATATCATTGTTTACTGAGTTATTTTTGTAATAAACACAAATAAAGAAATAAAATTAGTCGTAATCGAAGCATGGATTTATGTTTTGTTATACCGGCTTTTGTTTTTATTCTAGAGCAGCTTGATCTTCAATTTTTAATAACAAATTAGCTTAGTTGAGCACAAAATTTAAAAATAAATACTCAAGTGACATACATTTTTGAAATCAGCAAAAAAGGTTCTATGAGATGGTTTAATTTCAATTTAACCGTTTCTCCCTCCATCTCTTCAAATAAGCGAGATCCCCATGCTGCCGGTCGAATTTGAATAACCCTGTATATTAATTTCAAAAAGGCCAACTTATAGAAGAGCCGTAACTTTGAAATGATGCACTTTTGCATACAGGTAAATTGGCTTAAATACAGGTCTAATATCTAATATCTAATAATATCTAATGAGTATCCTAAGCGTTGTAACATGTTTTTGCAGACACTTTTGCATTTATTTTATAACAAAAACATACGTTGCTTCATATTTCAAAAAAAAAATTTACCTTTGTTTTTCATTGTGACGTTAGCCACTACCTTTCAATATCGAGGTTATGGTGGGTTTCCATTGCGCGTTATGCGGTACGCGTTATGGCTGCGCGATGATTCTATTGGTCGATTTTCGAAAATCGACCAATAGAATCATCGCGCAGCCATAACGCGTACCGCATAACGCGCAATGGAAACCCAACATTAGGTAAACGTCACTTTGACATTTGTTATTTTTTTAATTGATGATGCAACTAAACTACGAGGCAAATGAACTACAGTTTAAATAAACTACCGTTAATGCAATTTTTAACACATTTTTGGGTGAACCAGGTGAAAATGTCGAGTGATGGATATGGTCATAAAGGTAATTTTACAAGCATTTCAAGTATGAAAAATATACCTAATTTCGATTTAAAATTTTTTTTCTCATTTCCGGTTTAACTAGAAGTTGGGTTATGGATTGTTTGGTATCATTAGATGAAGCTTTTAAGCCCTTTTAAAATTTCCAAAATTCTACAGCGTATTTCTACTATTTTTTACTACATTTTTTCATTTGCTCTATTACCATACGGTTATTTCCAAGTCCTACTGCTTTAAACATCAGACGAGGCCTAAGCCGCGTTTAGTTTGCTAACTGGCAGTCGAGAGGGAAGCCCGAGTTGTGTGGAATCATTCCACACATTCCACTGGAATGTTAAGTATCTGGTAACACTTATTCAAAGGAGGTGCTAATCGGAGATTCCTCCGATCGGACCGCTGGTAAATAGATAGTATCACCATAACCAAATGTTGATTAAATTAATTGTGGTTGTTTTAGAAGACATCATAAAAAGAAATTTTAAAAATGAACAAGTAAAAAAAAAAAAGTGTGGGTTAGATCATTGTTGCAAAACGCCATCTATACATTCTTAGGGATTAACCATGGTTAAAGTTCAGAAGCGGACTGGCCAGCAGGTCGGCAGATCGTCAATTGCCGACGGAGCCAAAATTTTATGTATAAGTTCAAGTTTATCATTTATTAACAAACCTAACCTAACATAACCTTGCCTACCCTAACCTAACCTATCATACCCTAACATAACAGAACCTACCCGCCGTAGTCGACTAGGACATGACTACATTTAAGTGCTAAACAGTTTAACATTTACGTTGGCTGTGGGATTGAGGTCCATTAAGAGCGAAGGAATTTTAAATTCAATTGACCTGACTGACCCTCTCCTGGTTAGGTAACAGGACCAGTAGACCCTCTATGGGTTTGGATCCATACAAGCTTAGCTTTGCTATATTCTCACACCTTGTTGAGCGTTTCTAAACTGTCAAAAACCAATTTTGACCTGGTTTTACAGTTCTCAAAAGGTTTTTTGGTTGCCTAACTATTTTTTCTCTTATCAATATTTTCCCTGTGCTTGCAATACTGATTGTTATTTTCCCAGACTTCAGCGCGTGTCTAGATGTATTCACGTGTCATTCATTTTTAACAGTCGAACAGTTTTTACCATTTTGGCAAGATCGTGCAACAAAATGCTTCCTTCCTTAGCTCATTTATCCCTATAGTTGTTAAGCTTCGGTTTCCTAAAATAGCGGTTCCGTAAAATAGCGCTCGTAATATGACAGTACTGACGCTTAAGGTAAAAAACAGCTGTAAAAGCGATGGTCTCACCGCTATCTAAGAAAACATGTTTCAATATATGGAACGCTTTTGTGACGTCATTGACCGTCATATTACGGCCGTTATTTGACGGCACCGCTTTCCTAGGAAACCCAAGCTTTAAGCGGCGTTGACATTATACCAGTTAAGTAGTACCTACAGTGAAAGTCGCGAATAACAACGTTTCTTATAACAAGTCGCATATTACGACTGAGTTTTCAATGTTTGGTTGGATTTATATTCTACTCAATGCAATAAAATCTGGCTATAGCGACGAAGTCGCTTTTAACGTCCACAAAAAAGTAAAATTTTGGTTTGTCAGACGGGGTATAACGACGCGACCCGATATTTTAAAGGCTATCACGTGGTTTCCGGTCTCGCCTGGCGAAGTTTGCAAACTATGGCTGCAAATAATTTTCGGGAAATTCCCCGGTGGCGGACGGGAAAAGCCCTAACGCGTTTTGTTCACATTTCTTTTGTATCTTAACTATGTTTGATATAACAACGACTAGGTATAACGACCCTTTTTAGTCGGTGCCTTCGCCGTCGTTATATCGGACTTTCACTGTACTAGTTGACTAGCGCTAGTCGACTCTTCTCTGTTCAGCGACCAGAAAAAGCTAAGCCATTCCCCATAAATTTCTGTCAAATAAAGTTGACGCATGCCAATTCTCATGTGATTGTTATAAACCGTATTTTCAAAATTCTACCAATACAAAAATTCTATTCGAATATTGTCACGATTGGGGGTTATTCATGACCTCTGGGGTCCAGAATCTCCAGAGTGTACCGAGCTTAAGATAATAAACAATGCTGAAATTATTAATTTATTTAAAAACGTTCTCTTACTCAAATATTAGCATTATAATCCAATCACAACACATGATGATTATAATCGCTCCTTAATTATTACAAAGTAAGAAACCGACAAACGTATCGCGTTCCCGAATTGTCCGACTGACAATTATCAACCGCCAAGTATAAACTGACTTAAAAACCTACTTTGGGGCCTTTTATTAACTTTTCGCACGCGCCAACTAAAATCGCTAAAACTGTCGATTTATGCTGTATCTCACATTCTTCAATACATGACAACAGTCACATATTGAAATACTTTTTCTACATTAAATTCTTGTACTACTTAATAATTGCATTAAATAATTTGCGTAATATTTCTACGCGTGACACTTTTTGTGGGAGTGGCTTTGTGGCTTAGCTATTCCTGGTCGCTAAACACAGTTGGTAAATGCCGCTTTAGGAACGTGTTATCACAGTTTGTACTTCAAGACTTTTTGAACGCCCATTATAATGCAGCTAATGGTTAAATAATATAGAAAATAATTTTTAACACATTTACGTGATCTGAATGCATCCGTGTACTTCTTTAACATTCGGACACTATCAAGAAGTTGTGTAATCGTGTAGATTATTGTTTGAAATTATTATTGAAAACAAACAATAGAGTAGAAAAAGAGCGCAACAAGTAGTTAATTTCCAAGTTTTCAATTAAATATTAAATAAATGTTTCAACTCGAGATTTCGACACCATCGTAATCAAGGATGTGCGTTGCCACTTACTACTACAAGCAATTCACTTAGTTATAGACGACAATTACATGGGTGTAAATTTGACATAAACTGTTAATATTTGATATCACGACAACACTATCTTGTGTAAGAACTAAAATGTATTAAATTTCAAAGATTAATTAATCTTGTGCGAACAAATTTCAATTTAGTTATTAATAGTCGAACCGATTCTTCACTATATTTGATTTAAAAGACTCATCTAGAGGAGTGGTTGTAATTAAATTGAGTTTGATTTATCGAAAATAAAAAGAGGAAGAAAAAAAACTATTTAGAGCAAATAAATTTAGAGCTTTGTAAAGAAGGATATTTTTGGAAATTTAAGATTAGAATTGAAAATGAGGGTGGTTTAAGTCTATTTTACATTTCGTGAAAGCATTTACGTTGAATAGAAAATAAGGCCTATAGTAATGTGTGAGTATACAAAAGAATGGAAATTTTTTTGCACAAGAGGCATAAATATATTGAAAAGTTAAGGAGAACAAATGGAGGTGTTTAAAGGTTGTAAATTGAGCTAAGAAAATAGAGTGATTGGCTTATTTATAACCGATAGTGATTTACATATAAAATTAGTTTGATTTTAAAGGCGAATTTTTATTATTTTATTAGGGTGCAATTCTACGTGCATTTAAAATTAAAAGTTAATTAGTTATTAGTTATCTAATTTAAAGAAGAATATTGGAAAACTTTTCGAAAGCTTGCGAGGAATGGGTAACAAAAGAAAATTTGGAAAATGCTCTGACTGCGTCAAGAAAGAGTGATAGCTGCGCGGACTTTTCGGTCATAGGGATCGTTCACATAACATCCAAAATTAATTTTGTTTCTTGATTTAGATGCAGAATTTTATGCTCGAAAGCTTTTATTTGAAGAGTTTTTTTCGAAAATAAATTGAAAAGCTATAAATTACCCAAGTATAGGTAATCCTAATCATGTTAAATCCCTACGACCGAGAGGTCTGGTCACCGTGTCTGGTCACCATATAGTTTGAGATCTAAACTAAATCAGAAACCACGAAACTAAAACGATAAATGGAAAGTTGGGAATGCACTCTTTAAAAGTGTGAAGAACAGAGAAAAGCCTAGGTTAGGTAGATGAATAAGAAAGAGTATTGTAATGATTGCTTTCTTGTGGGCGAACTAAAATGCCAAAGGTGGAAAGTATCCACGGCTCATGTGTATGCCAAGGGGGGCAGTGTAAACATGACAAATCGACACTGACAGATGGATAACCTGAAAAAGGTTGACAGAGACATTTTACATAATGTCAGTAATATCGCTCCTTAGTCAATTTAAATTATAGAATGAAATCTCCGGAAGCAGCCATATTGAAAAATGGCTAAAAAATTCCAACTGGAGGCCGTTAAAGCCCAATTTCGCCCATATTAACTTGTTAAGAATAAGCTTTTAAAGAAAAGCAAGACCATAAATTTATAAAATACTTAAACATTTTTACAAACTATTAGCAATAATTTTTGCCATTCTACAGAATCATTTAATTGTAATATACAATGGTTATAGTATCTCGTAATGTGGAAATGTTTTATTATTAATAAAAGCAAGTTTATATGCGGTATTAGTTTCAAAGACATTAAGTCCTACTACTGCTAAAGACTAATGACCGTTAACATTTTCACCCTTCTAGTATAGTACGAGTACTAAAGTTATATTAACTACAAAGTGGTATAAATGACGTACTTGTTATTTCAGCAATTTTACGAAGCTCTAAGTTACCACTCAAATAATGGTTACTACACTACAATCTACAAATTACAATGTAACTTGAAAAATTAAAAAAAAATTCAATCGCAAAATTAAGGATACCCCCAACTACAATTATTATTTAAGTAAGTAGCTCGTAAAAGTGTTACGTGATGATAATTTGGCTACTATTAAATTATTAAAATCTAAGTCATTATCTTTACTTGCTCAATAAATCCATAAAGTTTTTCGCTTAATAAAAGGGTTAAGGGTCCTCTCTGAAACAATATTGAAATTGATACAATCGAAGCAATCTAATAAAGGCCAAATTTAGGCGGCGATAAAAACAATTGATAATTTGATTTTTTTTTGAAAAATTTCATCAAATAAAAATTCCTCGACCTATTCAACTTTAAGTCTTTACTTTTTAATTACAATCTTCTTCAACAGAGTGACAAAAGTAACTTTCGTAAGAGCTACTATTTCTAAAGGGACGTTTTGAATATGTTGACAACTTTTATAACAACAGAAATTAATTAGGTAATAAATCACTCTTTTGCAATTGTCTTAAGGTAGAATGAGGATGCAACTTGAAAGCAAGTAGGTATTAAAAACAGTGGATGTGGCCATACGAGGAATTTTTTCCAACCCGTCAAACCTTGTAATTTTATTAAGAAAAATTTAATTTAATATCTTCTGAAAGTTAGTTTTGGAGCTTTCCAAATATTGAAAAATATGTTCCATTTAAATTTAGAAATTCGATTCCGTTTCCGGTTAAATCGGCACTAAGTTGTTCATTAAACTTAGTAGTTTTTAAAAGATTTCAAACTGTTTAAAAATATACAGGGTATTTCTAAAAACTATAAACATTTCAAAATCTACAGCGTACATAGGATTGATATTTTTATTACAAACAGAATTAGAGCTTTTTGAAGTTTTGACATTCGAAAATGATAACTCTGAATCCGCTCAGGCGATTAAATATAAAAATTTTGTGTTCGATAGAGTAATACGTTGTCTATAACATACCCAAATGTTTATAATTCCGCCGGGCCACTTTTTGAAAAATTTTATTTCAAAATTTTGCCCTAGTTTGGCGTCTTAAAAGCAAGCAATTTTGAAACAATATTAAAAATCTACTGAATTAGGACAAAAGCCCTACATTTTGGCTGTCAAGTTTCACTAAAATTGATAATAATGTAAATTCAAACGTGGGATTAGAATGCACAAGAGCGGGGGGTGATAGAAGCTTTAAAAGTCACACGTTAGGCGCCAAAAGTAAGCTCAAACGTAGGGTTGGAATGCACAAAGGGGAGGATAGAAGCTTTAGAAGCTCCACGTTGGAGGCCAAATGTAACACCGATCTTACGATCGAGAGTAAAAAAAACTCCGAAAGTTTGTTAAAGAATTATTACAGAGAAACATATTTAAAGCCACACGTTGGGCGCCAAATGTAACACCGATCTTACGATTGAGAGTAAAAAACTCCGAAAGTTTGTTAAAGAATTATTACAGAGAAACATATTTAAAAGCCCCACGTTGGGCGCCAAATGTAACACCGATCTTACGATCGAGAGTAAACATAACTCCGAAAGTTTGTTAAAGAGTTATTGTTATTACAAACATATTTAAAAGCACCACACGTTGGGCACCAAATGTAACACCGATCTTACGATCGAGAGTAAAAAAAACTCCGAAAGTTTGTTAAAGAATTATTACAGAGAAACATATTTAAAAGCCACACGTTGGGCGCCAAATGTAACACCGATCTTACGATTGAGAGTAAAAAACTCCGAAAGTTTGTTAAAGAATTATTACAGAGAAACATATTTAAAAGCCCCACGTTGGGCGCCAAATGTAACACCGATCTTACGATCGAGAGTAAACATAACTCCGAAAGTTTGTTAAAGAGTTATTGTTATTACAAACATATTTAAAAGTACCACACGTTGGGCACCAAATGTAACACCGATCTTACGATCGAGAGTAAAAAAAACTCCGAAAGTTTGTTAAAGAATTATTACAGAGAAACATATTTAAAAGCCACACGTTGGGCGCCAAATGTAACACCGATCTTACGATTGAGAGTAAAAAACTCCGAAAGTTTGTTAAAGAATTATTACAGAGAAACATATTTAAAAGCCCCACGTTGGGCGCCAAATGTAACACCGATCTTACGATCGAGAGTAAACATAACTCCGAAAGTTTATTAAAGAGTTATTGTTATTACAAACATATTTAAAAGCACCACACGTTGGGCACCAAATGTAACACCGATCTTACGATCGAGAGCAAAAAAAACTCCGAAAGTTTGTTAAAGAATTATTACAGAGAAACATATTTAAAAGCCACACGTTGGGCGCCAAATGTAACACCGATCTTACGATCGACAGTAAACATAACTCCGAAAGTTTGTTAAAGAGTTATTGTTATTACAAACATATTTAAAAGCACCACACGTTGGGCGCCAAATGTAACACCGATCTTACGATCGAGAGTAAAAAAAACTCCGAAAGTTTGTTAAAGAATTATTACAGAGAAACATATTTAAAAGCCACACGTTGGGCGCCAAATGTAACACCGATCTTACGATCGAGAGTAAACATAACTCCGAAAGTTTGTTAAAGAGTTATTGTTATTACAAACATATTTAAAAGTACCACACGTTGGGCACCAAATGTAACACCGATCTTACGATCGAGAGTAAAAAAAACTCCGAAAGTTTGTTAAAGAATTATTACAGAGAAACATATTTAAAAGCCACACGTTGGGCGCCAAATGTAACACCGATCTTACGATTGAGAGTAAAAAACTCCGAGTGTTTGTTAACGAACTACTACAGAGAAACATATTTAAAAGCCCCTCGTTGGGTGCCAAATGTAACACCGATCTTACGATCGAGAGTAAAAAACTCCGAAAGATTGTTAAAGAATTATTACAGAGAAACATATTTAAAAGTCACATTTTGGGCGCCAAATGTAACACCGATCTTACAATTGAGAGTAAAAAAATCCGAGGGTTTGTTAACGAACTACTACAGAGAAAAAAGTTCCACGTTGGGCGCCAAATGTAACATCGATCTTACGATCTAGAGTAAAAAAAAACTCCGAAAGTTTGTTAAAGAATTATTACAGAGAAACATATTTAAAAGCCACACGTTGGGCGCCAAATGTAACACCGATCTTACGATTGAGAGTAAAAAACTCCGAGTGTTTGTTAACGAACTACTACAGAGAAACATATTTAAAAGCCCCACGTTGGGTGCCATATGTAACACCGATCTTACGATCGAGAGTAAAAAACTCCGAAAGATTGTTAAAGAATTATTACAGAGAAACATATTTAAAAGTCAAACTTTGGGCGCCAAATGTAACACCGATCTTACGATTGAGAGTAAAAAACTCCGAGGGTTTGTTAACGAACTACTACAGAGAAACATATTTAAAAGCCCCACGTGGGCGGCCAAATGTAACACCGATCTTACGATTGAGAGTAAAAAACTCCGAGGGTTTGTTAACGAACTACTACAGAGAAACATATTTAAAAGCCCCACGTGGGCGGCCAAATGTAACACCGATCTTACGATTGAGAGTAAAAAACTCCGAGGGTTTGTTAACGAACTACTACAGAGAAACATATTTAAAAGCCCCACGTTGGGCGCCAAATGTAACACCGATCTTACGATTGAGAGTAAAAAACTCCGAGGGTTTGTTAACGAACTACTACAGAGAAACATATTTAAAAGCCCCACGTGGGCGGCCAAATGTAACACCGATCTTACGATCGAGAGTAAACATAACTCCGAAAGTTTGTTAAAGAGTTATTGTTATTACAAACATATTTAAAAGTACCACACGTTGGGCACCAAATGTAACACCGATCTTACGATCGAGAGTAAAAAACTCCGAAAGATTGTTAAAGAATTATTACAGAGAAACATATTTAAAAGTCAAACTTTGGGCGCCAAATGTAACACCGATCTTACGATTGAGAGTAAAAAACTCCGAGGGTTTGTTAACGAACTACTACAGAGAAACATATTTAAAAGCCCCACGTGGGCGGCCAAATGTAACACCGATCTTACGATTGAGAGTAAAAAACTCCGAGGGTTTGTTAACGAACTACTACAGAGAAACATATTTAAAAGCCCCACGTGGGCGGCCAAATGTAACACCGATCTTACGATTGAGAGTAAAAAACTCCGAGGGTTTGTTAACGAACTACTACAGAGAAACATATTTAAAAGCCCCACGTTGGGCGCCAAATGTAACACCGATCTTACGATTGAGAGTAAAAAACTCCGAGGGTTTGTTAACGAACTACTACAGAGAAACATATTTAAAAGCCCCACGTGGGCGGCCAAATGTAACACCGATCTTACGATCGAGAGTAAACATAACTCCGAAAGTTTGTTAAAGAGTTATTGTTATTACAAACATATTTAAAAGTACCACACGTTGGGCACCAAATGTAACACCGATCTTACGATCGAGAGTAAAAAAAACTCCGAAAGTTTGTTAAAGAATTATTACAGAGAAACATATTTAAAAGCCACACGTTGGGCGCCAAATGTAACACCGATCTTACGATTGAGAGTAAAAAACTCCGAAAGTTTGTTAAAGAATTATTACAGAGAAACATATTTAAAAGCCCCACGTTGGGCGCCAAATGTAACACCGATCTTACGATCGAGAGTAAACATAACTCCGAAAGTTTATTAAAGAGTTATTGTTATTACAAACATATTTAAAAGCACCACACGTTGGGCACCAAATGTAACACCGATCTTACGATCGAGAGCAAAAAAAACTCCGAAAGTTTGTTAAAGAATTGTTACAGAGAAACATATTTAAGGACGGAAGATACTCTACCTGAAATCGTAACAACTTAAAAATTTAAAATAGGCAACACAACTTACTTGCTTTTTTGTGCTTCGTCAATATCGTAGGAGGTCACGTAGCATAAAATAATAAAGAAATACATAACTGTACTAATAACAATAAAGAACACAAATACAACAAGCAGGTAGTACATCTTTTGTGTACTATAAAGGGGGCTCAATAGATTTTGCATTGTATAATTATTGTCTAAAGAAAAGTGAAAGTAACTACCCGTGTTTATGCCATTATCAAACATAAATTAAAACTGTTTTATTATCAATCATGGTATTAATTTTATTATAATTTTATGCCAATGTTTACATTTCTGAATTTCTCAACTAATTTTAGTTCTGAAAATGAATTAAAATGATGTAAAAATAAACAGAATGTACTCGTAATCATTTTTGATTTTAGCTTTTGGGTGGGAATTTTATTATAAATGGAAAATTGAAATAATCAGATATATTTATTTCACTTTAATATTTTTTTTTATAAATTTTTCAGGTACTAGGATCTTTAATAAAAAAAACTTTCTATGTAGTTGTCATATTTTTTCTTTTTAATTGTTTCGATCCCGTATCCGGGATCGTCATCAGAATTCATCTGAGTCAGATACATTTTTTTTTGTTTGTTTTGACTTTCACAATTTACATATTAAAAAAAATTTTCTTTACACATTAAAATTAGACAAATTTACATATTAAAAAAATTACACATTAAAATCAATCAAACATTCACTTTACTTTTTGTAAAGTAAAAATTGATTTGAGTCAGATACATTTTTTTTTATGTTTGTTTTGACTTTCACAATTTACATATTAAAAAAAATTTTTCTTTACACATTAAAATTAGACAAATTTACATATTAAAAAAATTACACATTGAATGTGAATGTTTGATTGATTTTAATGTGTAATTTTTTTAATATGTAAATTTGTCTAATTTTAATGTGTAAAAAAAAATTTTATTAATATGTAAATTGTGAAAGTCAAAAGAAACAAAAAAATGTATCTGACTCAAATCAATTCTGATGATGATCCCGGATACGGGATCGAAACGTAAATTAAAAAGAAAAAATATGACAACTACATAGAAAGTTTTTTTTATTAAAGATCCTAGTACCTGAAAAATTTATAAAAAAAAATTATAAAAATAGGGATCAATAAGTAACATTAATTTAATTTCACTTTAATAGTGAAATGGATAAATTTGATTAATGAAATTAATGAATTATAATAAATAAATTGCTGGATATAGATAATTTTATTATGATTTACATACACACCTAAAATTTAGAATAAAATAAAAATAAAGTACAACAAGAAACAAGAATGGGTCATTCTTTTACAAACCGCACACCAATTTAAACTTGACATTTTAGAATCGCCCAAAATTTTTTATAGCCTATATTCATAAAATTACTTGATCCGTTATTTCAGGATTTTGCTGAAAAAATTTATTTTCGAAAGTATTCACATATGAATTTTCAATAATTTGCTGGATTTTTTCCAATCTTATCATATTTGAAATTTATTATCTCCAGTTGTACTGATCGGATCAATGTCGTTTTTTTTTATTTTACACTTCATTATGTTAAACTTAGAAGTGTATTAAACAAATTGTTTTTGTTAACAAATGAAAAATAATAACAATTTAATTGTTTAAATAGTTTTAACAATATCGCCCCCAACTTAAATTAATTGGAAAAAATATCATGTTGTTCCTTATTCTCTAATCTATAAAAATAATTTTATAAAAAAGTGGAGTCTCTATTAGATCGAAGTTATTAAATATTTTGGAGCGCTGGGCGCATTGATCCGATCAGAACAACTGGAGATAATAAATTTCAAGTATGATAAGAATGGAAAAATTTCAGCAAATTATCGAAAATTCATATGTGAATATTTTCGAAAATAAATTTTTTCAGCAAAATCCTGAAATCCTGAAATTAAATTTGTTGAAAGATACAGAAAAATTTTTTTTTATCACACTTGAAGAAGTCAATTTTTGTCCTGGAATCCGTGCGGTTTGTAAAAGAATGAACTATATCGTCCTCACTCTGACAAACTCGCAGATCTGCAAATTTGGCGAAATTGAGTTTGATAGTGGATTTGAATGGTAGAGGACCAATGCACATAATACTGAAGTTTCAAATTTGTATCTTATTCCGTTACTTGTAGATACAGCTATTTTAAACTCTAAAAACTGCATAAATCTTGGTTTTTGACTACAATAAACTCACGAATACGCTAAATCTCTCAAAAATATCATAGATAGAAATGAAATAAAATGAATTTTACAGACACCGATAAATTTTTGTTTTTCGTTTTTTGTCTCCTGTAAATTCGCAATTTTGCAGATTCGCGAGTTTACCAGAGTAGGGAGATCTAACTGAATAAAATAAAATAAAAATAAAATTTTTTGTTTCTTCTTCTTTTGAGCATTTTTTATTAGCTCTGAATCCCTAGCTTTTAAACCTCGAGGAATTAGCGGATCAGCCAGCTCCGGTAGCATGCAATTAAGAAAAAATTTATTTAATTTTGGCAACATAACGTTATTCCAAAAATCCACGTCTTTTAAAATTCTAATCACTTGTATATCTAAATCTGTATATAAAATTAAGTCACAATAAGTTCTATCTAATATTTATTTAATTGGCCTTGAATTAGATGAAAATATTGGTGTTTTTTTTTAAATATAAGTTTTTAATATAAGCTAGAAATCCGCGCTCTATAATTGATCATCTACCAAATCTACTTAGTACCTTTTCAAGTATTTACATTTAATAAGAAATTGAAAGTAAAATACGCTTTTATTGTAGGCGTTTAAGTTTAGAAAATGAGCACTGACAAAAGGATTATGTCCCTTATTTTGCAGGTAAAGTGCCGAAATTTGTGTACTCTTCTATCCTTTACTGACCTCTGCCGCACTACTTTATTTAGTACCCCAATATTTTATTAAACTATTTTGGATAAATACAGCCTTAATTAGCTACTAAATACAAAATTTTAAAATTATATCCTGACATAATGATGACGTCCATGTATTAACAAAATTTGAAACAAATTGGACAATTAGGTAAGATACAATGACTACTTTTGTATATAGAGACATATAAAATTCCAATAAAATTGCATTATACAAGTTCCATAATAATAAATAAAATTATAAAATATGTCATACCCTAGAATGAGAGATTCTCTATAACATGATTTAAACGCGGATTTAATTGAACTAATATTAAGGCCGTAAATGTCTAAAAATCTATCTCTTAAACTATAATGATTATGACTTTTATATTTTACAAATATTAAGTACAGCCCTAGTTAACATTCCTCACATCATCAATTTATGAAAATAAATTTTTATAAGCCAGAAAAAATTGATTAAGTTCTACAATTTCTGCGAGTATCTTCCGCCCTTAAAAGCCACACGTTGGGCGCCAAATGTAACACCGATCTTACGATCGAGAGTAAACATAACTCCGAAAGTTTGTTAAAGAGTTATTGTTATTACAAACATATTTAAAAGCACCACACGTTGGGCGCCAAATGTAACACCGATCTTACGATCGAGAGTAAAAAAAACTCCGAAAGTTTGTTAAAGAATTATTACAGAGAAACATATTTAAAAGCCACACGTTGGGCGCCAAATGTAACACCGATCTTACGATCGAGAGTAAACATAACTCCGAAAGTTTGTTAAAGAGTTATTGTTATTACAAACATATTTAAAAGCACCACACGTTGGGCACCAAATGTAACACCGATCTTACGATCGAGAGTAAAAAAAACTCCGAAAGTTTGTTAAAGAATTATTACAGAGAAACATATTTAAAAGCCACACGTTGGGCGCCAAATGTAACACCGATCTTACGATTGAGAGTAAAAAACTCCGAGTGTTTGTTAACGAACTACTACAGAGAAACATATTTAAAAGCCCCTCGTTGGGTGCCAAATGTAACACCGATCTTACGATCGAGAGTAAAAAACTCCGAAAGATTGTTAAAGAATTATTACAGAGAAACATATTTAAAAGTCAAACTTTGGGCGCCAAATGTAACACCGATCTTACGATTGAGAGTAAAAAACTCCGAGGGTTTGTTAACGAACTACTACAGAGAAACATATTTAAAAGCCCCACGTGGGCGGCCAAATGTAACACCGATCTTACGATTGAGAGTAAAAAACTCCGAGGGTTTGTTAACGAACTACTACAGAGAAACATATTTAAAAGCCCCACGTTGGGCGCCAAATGTAACACCGATCTTACGATTGAGAGTAAAAAACTCCGAGGGTTTGTTAACGAACTACTACAGAGAAACATATTTAAAAGCCCCACGTGGGCGGCCAAATGTAACACCGATCTTACGATTGAGAGTAAAAAACTCCGAGGGTTTGTTAACGAACTACTACAGAGAAACATATTTAAAAGCCCCACGTTGGGCGCCAAATGTAACACCGATCTTACGATCGAGAGTAAAACATTCCGAGGGTTTATAATTAACTATTACCGAGAAAAATTTTGAAAGGCCATCATGATATGTGCTTTGTGGCTCTAAACGAGTTTCACAAATTTATCATCAGAACAAATATTTATAAGCAGAGGATTTGGCAACTCCCTCCAGGCAACTTCTTAAAAGTTTTTTTATAAAAAAAATGGTGAAAATGCCGATTTTAATTTTTAATAATTAAAGCTCCTTTTTTCTCAATTTAAATTTCTCAAACTCATCCCGTTGAAACGCAAAGTGCTTTGATTTTAAATAAAAATCGATAACTCGGTGGGAGGTTTCTAACCGAAAAATTCAACTCAAACTCTCAGTTATAATGACTTTTCTATCAAATCGAGAAAATTTGTTTATTTTGATATCCGTCGAAAACCAAAAGAGCAGAAAATGTCGACAAGGAGTATCGTTGTGACAAATATTTGTTGATAAACGACAGTTTGGTTCGGTTTGCTTATCATCAAAGTGTTAGACTTTGTTATAACTTAATCGAAACTTCGACGCAAGTTGAGAGTGATTAGAAATAAATTCGATTTGGTACTAATTTGTCTTAACGTCATGCACACTGCACACGTTTTGCACATTACTATCGTTGGTAATTAAAGAAGAAAAGTTGCTACACAAATTCTTTTGAAGTGTTGAATTAAAAATGTATGCGTTTCTTTTTCCACTTTTCGTGTGTGGCTCTTAAAAAGGGGAAAAGGGAAAAAGAGTAAAGCTTTGAAGCATTTGTTCTCGGAATTTTATGCAAAAGAGTCTTTAGAAATCATTGTCTTGTGTTGAAATTTTTGCTATCGTTTTGCCTTCTAGAATGATTGTGGTTTCTTCTGACGAGAATATATAATAATGCTTAGATGCACTTTCTTAATGCAATTGTAATAATCTCTCGTCAATTCTGCTTTCGACTTATTGAATTTTCAATACAAAAAGTCAAAAATTAATAATGCTCGTATAACGAGAGAAAGATATTTTGCTTGAAATGCAGGGTATTAAGAGAAAATCGATATAGCTAAGAAAAGCCGCTTTTCTTTATTTTTCTTAATATAAGAGTTATGGCTATAATAAAATACATGTAATATATAACTGTGCAACTAACTATTAATATAATATGTTTAACTTTTGGAAACTTGGAGGAAGTTAAGCTTATTAAAGTTTAAGGTAAAGGTCTTTAGTGCCTTGATAAAATATAAACTACAGACTGTACATCAGCAGGAGGGTAGTTTTAGAAAATAGTATAAGCGTAAAAAACGATTAACTTCAATTGGATGTGTAAATAAATAATTTTAATTACTTAAAACTTTAGTTAAAGCAAACTAAAAGCAATTAACCGATTATTTAAATTAATTGCACGCACTTAAAATGGTCCTAACGAAGATTTTCCAAGTTATCATTAATGAAAACCCTTTTCCCTCACTAGATATGAGAAGCTTAAAGACGTAGAGGGAGGTGGCACAGTATGTATTCATCTCTTTAGTCTATATAGATTATTATTACTAACGCTTCTTAGGCAAAACTTATTATTTAACTTTTGATAACTTAATGTGAGCTTTCGTGTTGAAACTATGACTGCTACTTGGTTGCTGCTGAAGTTTTAATTAAAGCTCTTTTTTTTTATTTTCAATTTTAAAACTTGTATCAAAACCAATTTTTTGTTTTAAAAGTATTCTACGTATATTAAAAGGAATTGATTTAATTTAAAAGTATCGCAACTTTTTTTTAAAATTCCATTTTTCGTATTAATCTCGCTACATTATTCATTACTTTGTGATATTCGTAATACTCAGAGATATTAAAAATGGAATCACAAATATCTTTTTATAATGCGATAAAATAAAAAGAGAGAGGAAAAATCCTTCTCAACTATCGCTTAATTAATTTTAAATCAAACGTAATAATTTTTGTATTCGACTGCATCAAAAAGCTACACTTGACGTTTCGAATATTGGACGTAAAATCGGCCTTTTCGTCAACATAATATTAATACTTTGATTTCGTTACTATGGCAACCACTTGTTATTTGGTATTGGTGACTAATTAAATTATGCTTAGACGAATGCGCCATCTTTTGACATTTGTGTGAAGTTCTTATTCTAAATAGATACTGGTAGATTTTGTAATCTTTAGACAGAATTGCATAGAAAGTCGTTTCGGAAATCACGCCTATGTTTTTAATATTCCCATTCCTTATCACGTTATCACATTTCCTATTAAGAACGCCAACTGGAAGTATCTGTATCTACCATCAGTGTTTATTTCTATAAAATCATTCAAGTAGGGCAAGTAGGCCATATCAGCTAATTCCTGACAGATAAGTATAATAAATTATGAGCCGAAACTATCAATGAATTTCAACAATTTCTGTCGTATACGATAGATAGATAGAAACTGCTTATAAGCAGTGAAAACAAATCTAAATAGTAACTATTGTCACATATGGACATTAAGGGGTGCTTTCCAAAGTTGTAAAATAATTCAAAATGTTGTGAAATTAATTATTAATTATTTTTTGTGTAGAATGATGTGGAACTTTGGCTTTGAAAGAATTTATAAACAAGAACAAAAATTTTGGACTCCAACGACATCGCAATTGGCCTCCATGTGCTTCCAAAAATATGCCTTAAAGATTAACACTAGCCTACTATTTTTGAAATTGAAACGTGCGTACTAATAACATTCAAAACGCTTCAAAAAAACCTTTTTAAACAGGCTGCCTCCACCATAATCTTTAAGAAAGCCCGGCTCATTCCATCATAATCTTTCAAAATGCCCGGCGCCTCCACCATATGTCACGATTGATTTCGTGACTCCTGAGAGAATCTCAGGTTGTACCAGGATAATTGGGGGTTTATAAATGTACGCAGTGGCGTAAATAACAGGCCCGTAGGGCCTACGTTGTGGGAGAGCCCTAGAAACATCGTTTGGTTTGAAATTTCGTTACAAAATCGATTTGTGGTTAAATAAAATGATTATTAACGGGAATGGGTAGGCGCCCTACTGTGGATTTTGTGGCAGGGCTCCCAAACTCTTAGTTAAGACACTAATAGTGGCGTAAAGAAAGGGGCCCGCAGGGCCCGCGTTGCGGGTGGGCCCCAGAAACATCGTTTAGTTTGAAATGTCGTTCTAAAATTGATTTGTGGTTAAATAAAAAGATTATTAACGGGAATGGGTAAGGACCCCACTCTGAATTTTGCGGGATGGCCCCCAAACTCCCGGCTCATTCCAGCATAATCTTTCAAAGTACCCGGCGCCTCCACCATATATCACGATTGATTTCGTGACTCCTGAGAGAATCTCAGGTTGTACCAAGATAATTGGGGTTTTATAAATGTACGCAGTGGCGTAAATGACAGGCCCGTAGGGTCTACGTTGTGGGAGAGCCCTAGAAACATCGTTTGGTTTGAAATTTCGTTATAAAATCGATTTGTGGTTAAATACAATGATTATTAATGGGAATGAGTAGGCGCTCTACTGTGGATTTTGTGGGAGGGCTCCCAAACTCTCAGTTAAGACACTATTAGTGGCGTAAACAACGGGCCTGCGGGGCCCGCGTTGGGGGAGGGACCCAGAAACATCGTTTAGTTTGCAATTTTGTTCTAAAATTGATTTGTGGTTAAATAAAAAGATTATTAACGGGAATGGGTAAGGACCCCACTCTGAATTTTGCGGGATGGCCCCCAAACTCTTAGTTACGCCATTGAATGTACGCCAAAAGTTTCAATAAAATACATGTTTATTAAAATAATATCTTACTTATTCTTCTGTCATTACTTTACACTTAATTACGAGTTAAATTCGTGTCTCCCTTACGATCAGTAGTTAACTATGGTTCCTCAACCTCTCAATCTCAACTGACCGTCTAAATGTGAACTTAGCCAGTTAGCAACTTCTAACTACTCCATAGCGGCTACCGACTGACTACTAACCCTCGATGACCTCATCAATCAACTCACCTCCTTGGAGCTCATTTCTTAACCCTTTTTAATTTCTTAATTAGAACCGTTGTAAAAGCTGCCTTGCGAATACCTAGCATTCCTTTCCTTGTTGTAATATTGCAATAGCCCAGACTACCGCATTCGTCATTGCAATATTGTTACATATTTCGTTCTGACCTAATTATTAGCACATAATTTTATATGTGTGACACTATAATGAAATAAATGAGAAAGAAAGAAATAACTTCCATCTTCACTCAGGTTGAGAAAAAAATAATACTACAACATGTTCTTACTTTGAGCCTCATCCTCATTTTTAAATTTAAAGAAATAGTTAAAATAGAGAAAAGTTGGCTATGGTAAACCCCATTAATCATCTTAAGGAAAAGAATAAAACCAATCTCTCTATTCTCTTCATTTAACCACATTCCTCCGGTCCTTTTACAATAGTAAAATTCGGACTAACCCTAGTTAAATAAAATCCGTTCCTTTAATTCACTAACTCGCTAACGTAGTGGTTAATCCTTAATTTTCCCCAAAAGCTGTAATCTTTCCCAACTTTTAACAACCCCAGCAGCAGCATAAATTTCCAAACCGCATTTCTCTTTTTTAAAAAATATCAATAAAATTAATTAGCAATGTAAATTAAAAAAATTAGTTTTAATAGGCCACGATAAATAAACATTTGAACAAAATGCCTAAAAAAAGAAAGATAAAAGCGACTAAAAACAGCTGGTTAGCCAGTTTCCTTTTAGTAAATGTCGACTTTTACAGGAGATTAATTTTATTTAGAAATCTTAATTTGAAATCTTTAACTTAGCTTTTCTTCTGCACCCCAAGTTAAAAAAAATACATTCGAAAAGATTCCAATTTGCATACCGGGGGCTTCACCTTCATCTTACTTAAAAAGCACCAACACCTTTCAATTTTATCTCATTGTACAAGTATAAAATGAAAAAATTATTATCTAGCATAGTTATTTTTAATGAATTACTTTTTCATTTTCTCTCATTTTAACGTCTTTGAAATAAAGCTCGAGAGTTAAAGAAGTTTTAAAAGTTTAAGAATTGTTTATAAGTATTTGAAACTATTATGCGCTTTTAAAGAGCAACTTTGGCACTTTTTGTTGTATAAAATAATTATAAATAATTAATCCAATTAGGGAAATGATACGCGTAACTTTCCTAAGTTTAAATGCAATTACATATTTTTTAAATTTATACAAATTCAGTAAACAAAAGTGTTAGTGGCGCCCGAGCAGGGATTTTAATATTTGAAGTTTTGGCAGATCGGTCTCAAAATTACTATTTGAATCACAAAGCATAATGAGACAAAAAAACTAAGATTAGAATAGTAAAATTGCGAGACAGATTGCCAAAACATCAAATATTCAAGTCACTGCTCGGGCGCCAATTTCTATCGAATTTTCATTTGTGGACTCCAAACAAACTGTCAGCGACCTGCCTGCACAAAAAAGAAATAAACTAGAGACTGCAATTAATACTTGTCTACATTTCTACAGTACAAGATCTTTTATCTTGCTGTAAACTCTTTGAAGGGCCCAAACTTCAAATATTAAAAGCCCTGCTCGGGCGCCAATTTCTAACGGAGATCTGTTGTCCTATTGTAAACCTTTTGAGAGGCCAAAGTTTAAAATATACTTCTAAACATCAGACTTAAGTATATGAAGCAAACGCAAGAAAGGTAAAACCATGAAGATCAAATGTAGTGGCTTGTAAATCTAGAAGAAAGCTAAATAGCTCATCCACAGTAGAAAAGCGTTAAGAAAATAAACCGATGGTGATCTGAATGTGCTTCACGTGACGGTACCGCAGCTCCATTCACTCTTGGCATCAAAAGTATTAGATGGGAGAGCTTAGGGATTAAACCGCCCATTTTAGATTTAAAAGAAGTAATAAAATACAAAGAAAATAAATCTTAAAATACATTACTCTTAAAGAATTGTCTCTGAAATTAAGTTACTTCGTTTCTTTCTACAGGCAAGAGTTTTTTTTTTCGAACAACTTTACGAAATTTTAAAGTACGATTTCTACATAATTTGGACATTAGTAAAGCAATCACAAAGCTCATCGATATCATTAAAAATAAATTTAAATTTAACCCGCTTAAAACTTTTTTTTATACGTTTTTTATCACAAGTTATCAATCTTGCTTTTAAGTGTCAAACTTAAAACTGCCATTTTTAATATTTATTTCTCTTCCATTCCAACTTTATTATACGTCGACTAGTGAAAAAATATAGAGGTATTGAGAGAGAATAAAAATAATTATTTTAGATAAAAGTTGAAGCTTTATTGAATATACGTTATCAATCAAAAGAATTAGAATGGTCTCTACCCTTTATGATGTTATGGACTTCGATTCAACTAACCAATTAAAGTGTATTATGTACGGTGCGTCGAGTTTCGCTTTTACGGTAATTACTCAACGATTGTTATTGGATTATTACTATTTCGATGCAATTAACATTTTTATATTGAAATCTATCTATTCAAATTTAATATCTCACATCAAACCATTGAAAGATAATTAATGAGCTTACAGGCTCAAGTGTGCCATGCTAAATTAGACTTCATTATTACTATTCAAAATTGTATGAATTTTGTTAACATAAAATAAACGATTTATATTGTGAAAAATTATTATAGGTCGCCATTAAAATCAGGTATGAGTATCGCTAAACTTAAGGGTTTCTATTCACGTTCGGTCAGTGTCCTGCCGAATTTATACTACCCGTTTTTGGGATTTGACGAGTTAAGTTTATTTGGAATTAGTGTTTATTCCACCTCTTTTGAGGGATTTTTGCCTTCGATTTTTAAAACCCTTATCTACAGGTATGTTGTCCATGTTTTGTCTTATCTTCTGTACTACTATGTGTTTCTCTTTTTAGGGTTTTAAGTTTGAGTTATTGATTTAACTATCTTAAATATCTACGTTTCAATTAGACGAGTTTACCTATGTATCATATTCAATTCCAAATTTTGAATTTATCATTTTAGTGAATTTTTTTCATTAGTAACTAAAATACGGATGCAAGAGTTTATCCAGCCTATCAACGTATGTAACGCAAGAGTTACAAAATTTGTGGTCTGCACAGGCAAGCCGGAGTAAAAACCAATGTGTGTGTCTCCACCTTAAGATTAGAAAAGGCCAACTAGATCTACATCTACGCGCACATCACAACAGATTTATTATTATTGCTCGTAATGATGATTAAGCCTTCCGAGCTGAAAACACTTTCAAAAACATAATCTAAATCTAAACATAAAGCCTGTAATGATATAACAAAGAGTGAAATCACAGGTTTCAAACATTAATTAATTCTGTTTGTCATTAAGAAATTTAAATTTATTTTAATTAAAAGTTTGTTTTTAAAAAATTAGCAAAGATAATGAATATGATGGGGAGAGAGGCAAAACTTGTTCAATAAATTATAAGCACGTATGATATTCAACGGTTTGTGAAAAAGCATTTCAATTAACTTATGCAAATTTGAATAACACCTAAATAATTAACTTAAAAAGTATGTTAATTCTTTCGCCAATTAAATCAAAAAAAATATACGGGGGATGAGAGCGTCGCGTTCTTTACTATATTAAAATTGCTTGTAGCACTTTAAACTAACGACTAAAACTAGGTAATAGACGGCAGATAAATCTAAGCATAAATTTTCTTTATAGAGCTTTGAGATACATCCGGCTCTAGTTATTTCAAAATACGTGTGTAATATAGCGCTTAAAAACGTACATGAATAATTTAAAGTATTAGAGATGAGCAGACTGCAACTTATCAGCCATATGTACAATTTACATAGTAGAGAGTGAATATACATATTTTATATTCTAAAGGTGCGTCTACACTAATGAAACTTTGAGATGACTAAGATTAAAATTTGCACTATAAACGAGCTATAAACTAACATCGCGCCTCGTATACTAATTTGAACAAACAAAGCCAACTTTTGTACGACTAAGTAAAGTATTATTTCAAGAGCAAAGATGGCGTGAAAAATATATATCAAGGTTAAGAGGGCAAGCAAGGTTTACTATAACGGCATAATGAAATTGAAAATCGAAGTAATAGATTATAGCGATGACAGCTTGAATAGTGAAAGGGCGAAATTTATACGTGTTAAATACGAGATCAAATGGAGTCATGTGTAAAATAAATCGATAGATGGAGTAAAGGAAACTGAAAATAGCGCCTCAAAAGATGGAAGAAATATACAAAATAATATCTGGATATAGAGGATGAAAATCAACACTAAATCCAGATTAATAGTTTGACATTTTTTCATAAGATAAATCAAATGTTGCATGTTATATTTAATGCTAACAATAGTTAATCTAGAGCTTCATAGTGCCTGCCTTTAGTGTGCTATGTATACGCAGCCTAACAATGTTATTGGAAATACAAAAAATATACAGCATATCGTTCTATAGAACGTTTAGATCAAGTTTGTACAAATACTTCCTATTGTATTGCCTATACCGAGTGCCTACTTTCGAAGCGAGACATAGGGAAATAACATTTAAAATCACTACTTTGCATTATATAAAGGCATCAGATGAATCTATTTAACTGAGTTAATTTGGAAGATTGATTTACCCTTCTATAAGAAGAAATTATGAAAAAATTTGATCATTGCTAGGGGTGTAATAATACCCCAAATTGACAAAAAAATACCAGTTTCGAAATGTTTAACTTTTCTTAGGTTAAACATTTTGATATTTTTATAATTCACTAAAACACCCTCTTCTGTATTCTAACTGAATTTAGGTTAGTCTCAAAGGAATATTTGTAAATTATTCGGGAAATCCTTAAGTTTGTATCGATTGTTTTATTATTGTTACTGCTCTTTCAGCCATCCAATTAATTAACTAAAGTGAAGCTTAAATCTTAGTGAATTAATAATTAATTAACAATTCAATTGAGACGCAAATGTGTTGAGTGTTTGTCAGTATAGGCATAGAGAAGAAGCTGTGGCAGCAAGCACATCATGGATTATCTTAAGTTACGACAAATAAATAACAAACAGTTAGGTATAATGCGTTACTTAATAAATTTTCTTAATAATGTAAGTCGCAAGTGTATTAAACTAGAATCAAATATGATGTTTGACTTCACGAGACTTCGTTTAATTCAATTTTAGCTTCCACAATAATAGAATAATAGGTAAAATTTACTCGTGACGGTATTGTTAAACATGAAATTCTACACAACTTCTTGTGTTAAATATGTATTTAAATTAATATCTTAAATATTTATACAATAATTTTGACTCAATTGTGTGTAATTTATGAATGACGAGTATTAAAAGTACTTTCTAGTTAGAAATTTGTTTTTTGTTAATTTAAATAAAGTTTCAAAATGAGTTATATAACTTGAGCAACATTTTACTTTATTAAATATTAAAACAACCCCCAAAAACTTATAAAGATTACAATCTCCAAAACCACAACAAATAATTCATTTTTCCCTTATAATCCCCAAAAAGTTTTCAATTATAAGTATTCGAATTAATTATTTACGAATAAAAAATCTTTTAAAATAGTAATGAATACCTTAAATAAGACCCTCCTCTTTCTCTATACCTTTTCAACTTCAATTTCAGAATTAGTAAGTTTATTTTCGGAATAAGTAAACTCGATTTCGGAATCGGTAAGTTTAATTTCAGAATAAGTAGATTTATATTCAGGAAAAGTAAAGTGAAAATCAGAAATGACAACTTTAATTTCAGAAAAAGTCTACTTAATTTCAGAATTAGTAAGATTTATTTCGGAAAATAGTTTTGTATAGAATTATAAGAAATAAAATATATAAAAAAATAATATTCTAACGAAAAAAATCATATTTTAAGAAAAAAATATTTAAAACCAATAGGTTGATGTCATTTTGGGTAAGAATGAGTCGGCTTAAGTTGTTTTTGTTTGTGGTTTGTTGCTTTATGTAACAATTAATAAGTACCTAACACATATTTTTGATAAAATTAAAGTTTTGTGATGGAAATCGATAATAATATAAACAAAAGACGTAGAGTTAGAGGACCTTATTGTAAAATTTCTAACGAAGCTCGTGATAGAGTCTTGCGTGAAACTGAAAATGGGGGCGACTGGAAGACTGTTGCAAGAGCTAATGGTGTTCCTTATAAAACTGCTCATCACTGGATAAAAACTGGTAGTCAGGAACGAAAACAAAGAGGTGGCCAACGTAAAACAATTCTTAACGCGAACACCATCCAGTTAATACTGGGGTGGTTAGAAGATAATTGCCAGATTACGCTAAAATCTATTTGTCACCGCTTAAGGGAAGAAAGAAATATCAGCAGACCGTATCAAATCATTTTGACGGACATGCATTATGCATTCACTGTTAAAAAAATTCACACCTTAGCGGAAGGTGTAAATAATGCAGTTAACAAAGATTTACGAAGATTATAGGTGGAATCAGTACTGGGGTATGTGGCGTTACAGAAATTTACCGTCTTTATCGATGAAACAAACTTCTTTTGCAGAAGAAGCTCAGGTAGAGCTCAACGAGGGCAAAGGCCTGTTGTTAGGTTCCCTAACAGAAAAGGGCCTAATTTGCATATTATCGGATGCATGTCCCATATGGGAATCGAATACTGGGAACGAAAACGGGGAGCATTTAAAAGAGAAGACTTCGTGCAGTGGTTAAAACGATGTTTGAGAAGGTACGTTCAAAATGGTCATCTTGCAAATACCATAGTGGTAGTGTTGGATAATGCGCCTGCACATTCGCGTGTAGAAAAGGGGCTTATGGAAGAACAATTCCAAGATGTTATAATATGTAGATTAGCACCTTATAGTCCGATGTTGAACTCCATTGAACATTTATGAAGCGCTTGTAAAGCCGAAGTAAAGAACTACTTACAAGAGAACCGTCAAAGAGTAGTAAACGGTGATCCAAACAGAGTCCTCACTCAAACAGAATTTAGACTTCAATGTCTCGAAAATTGTACTGACCATGCTATGACAACAATAACAGCGCAGATGTGTCTCCATTCTTACAATCATGTTCAGCGTCACTAGCCAACGGCCATTCGAATGGAAGATATTACTTTAAATTAAAATATTTTTGCTTTCGTTTCAAGTTTAATGTCGGTTAGTTTTAATCTGACCCATCATTACCTAAATGTAAAATAATGTTACTTAATATATGGAGTTATATTTATTTTCTGAAATTAATCTAACCTAATCTAAAATAAAAATTACTATTTCCTAAAATGAATTTACTTTTTCTGAAATAAAAGTTATTATTTCTGAAAACGAATTGACTTATTCTGAAATTAAACTTACCGATTCTAAAATCGAGTTTACCTATTCCAAAATCAAACTTACTAATTCTGAATTTGAACTTGAAAAGGTATAGAAGAGACTGATGGTTTTAAAAATTTATTGCAAAATAAATAAAATAATTGTAGGGTTTAGAAGGTCTTTGAAAAAGAAACCCAATATTTAGACAATCCGCCATCTATTGAAATCTCATTTAATCATTACAGCGGGGAGGGGGGGGAGATTCTCAAGTTCAATGGGCTATAAAATATCCATGGTTCTATGGTTTACAAATTATTCTACAAGAATAAGGGTTGATTTATAGTGACCATACTCTACAAAAAATGTCAACAATCAGAGAAGTAAGAGATAAGAAAATATTTATTAACGCCTTAATATAATTTTTATTAACCCCCAAAATTGAAAATTTCCTACTAACAAAAGAATTTTAGTTTAAAAATCAGAAAAAATTAATTAACATAAATAAGGGTTGATTTATAGTGACGATACTGTAAAAAAAATATCCACGGTCACAAAAGTGTCCAAAAATTTATATTAACACCCTAATAGAACTTTTATTAACCCCCAAAACTGAAAGTTTCTTAGTAACAAGAGAATTTAAGTTTAAAAATTAGAAAAAAATATTTTACATAAATAAAATATTTAGAGTGAAAATATTCTATAAAAAATGTTCACGATCTGAGAAGTGTCCAAAAATATTAATTAACGCCTTAATAGAATTTTTATTAGCCCCCAAAATTGAAAGTTTATAGTAACAAGAGAATTTAAGTTTTAAATTAGAAAAAAAATTATTTTGCATTAATAGGGGTTGATTTAGAGTGACGATACTTTATAAAAAATGTTCACAATCAAAGAAATGTCCAAAAATATTTATTAACGCCCTAATAGAATTTTTATTAAACACCAAGATCAAAAGTTTCTTAGTAACATTTAAGTTTAAAAATTAGAAAAAAATGATTTTACATAAATAAGGGTTGATTTAGAGTGACGATACTTTATAAAAAATGTTCACAATCAAAGAAGTGTCCAAAAATATTTATTAACGCCCTAATAGAATTTTTAAACACCAAGATCAAAAGTCTCTTTGTAACATTTAAGTTTAAAAATTAGAAAAAAATTATTTTGCATAAATAAGGGTTGATTTAGAGTGACGATACTTTATATAAAATGTTCACAATCAAAGAAGTGTCCAAAAATATTTATTAACGCCCTAATAGAATTTTTAAACACCAAGATCAAAAGTCTCTTTGTAACATTTAAGTGTAAAAATTAGAAGAAAATTATTTGGCATAAATAAGGGTTGATTTAGAGTGAATTTACTTTATATAAAATGTTCACAATCAAAGAAGTGTCCAAAAATATTTATTAACGCCCTAATAGAATTTTTAAACACCAAGATCAAAAGTCTCTTTGTAACATTTAAGTTTAAAAATTAGAAAAAAATTATTTTGCATAAATAAGGGTTGATTTAGAGTGACGATACTTTATATAAAATGTTCACAATCAAAGAAGTGTCCAAAAATATTTATTAACGCCCTAATAGAATTTTTAAACACCAAGATCAAAAGTCTCTTTGTAACATTTAAGTTTAAAAATTAGAAAAAAATTATTTGGCATAAATAAGGGTTGATTTAGAGTGACGATACTTTATATAAAATGTTCACAATCAAAGAAGTGTCCAAAAATATTTATTAACGCCCTAATAGAATTTTTAAACACCAAGATCAAAAGTTTCTTAGTAACATTTAAGTTTAAAAATTAGAAAAAAATTATTTTACATAAATAAGGGTTGATTTAGAGTGACGATACTTTATAAAAAATGTTCACAATAATTAAAGAAGTGTTCAAAAATATTTATTAACGCCCTAATAGAATTTTTATTAGCCCCAAATTTAAAAGTTTCATTGAAACAAGAGAATTTAAGTTTTAAATTAGAAAAAAATTATTTTGCATAAATAGGGGTTGATTTAGAGTGACGATACTGTATAAAAAATGACCACAGTCACGAAAGTGTCCAAAAATATTTATTAAAGCCCCCTATAGAATTTTTATTAAACACCAAGATTTAAAGTTTCTTAGTAACATTTAAGTTTAAAAATTAGAAAAAAAATTATTTTACATAAATAAGGGTTGATTTAGAGTGACGATTCTTTATAAAAAATGTTCACAATAATTAAAGAAGTGTTCAAAACTATTTATTAACGCCCTAATAGAATTTTTATTAGCCCCAAATTGAAAAGTTTCATAGAAACAAGAGAATTTAAGTTTTAAATTAGAAAAAAATTATTTTGCATAAATAGGGGTTGATTTAGAGTGACGATACTGTATAAAAAATGACCTCACGAAAGTGTCCAAAAATATTTATTAAAGCCCCCTATAGAATTTTTATTAAACACCAAGATTAAAAGTTTCTTAGTAACATTTAAGTTTAAAAATTAGAAAAAAATTATTTTACATAAATAAGGGTTGATTTAGAGTGACGATACTTTATAAAAAATGGTCACAATCAAAGAAGTGTCCAAAAATATTATTGACGCCCTAATAGAATTTTTATTAGCCCCAAATTTAAAAGTTTCATAGTAACAAGAGAATTTAAGTTTTAAATTAGAAAAAAATTATTTTGCATAAATAGGGGTTGATTTAGAGTGACGATACTGTATAAAAAATGACCTCACGAAAGTGTCCAAAAATATTTATTAAAGCCCTAATAGAATTTTTATTAAACACCAAGATCAAAAGTTTCTTAAGTAACATTTAAGTTTAAAAATTAGAAAAAAATTATTTATTAGAAAAAATTATTAAATTATTAGAGTGAGGATACTCTATAAAAAATGTTCACGATCAGATAAGTGTCCAAAAATATTTATTAATGTCCTAATAGAATTTTTTTAACCCCCGTAATTGAAAGTTTCTTAGTAACAAGAGAATTTATGTTTAAAAAAAATTAAATTAATAATGATTGAATTAAATATTTAGAGTGACGATTGACGATACTCTATAAACATGTGTGAATGCAGAAGTACCCAAATCAAATTTTTAGTAATAGATAAATAAAGTTTACGACCTTACTCTTTAGCAGCAACATCGGAAGGATAATAATTCTGCAGCACTTACCTATAAAAGAAAATAAATATTAATAATAATATTCTAAAAAGGTTAAGAAGGATCTTGGTTAGTTGACATAAAATTGATTGATTGTTATTGATTGTTCCATTATAGTCATAATAACGAGAACTATTTTGGGTGGGGATAATATTTGTTACCAATGGAAAATTGAAGTATATACATATATTTATATCACTTTAATGGTGGCATGAGCAGTATAAAAGATGATAGCAAGCTCTAACAAATGTCGGCTCTAAAATTTAGATATAATTATCAATAACGTATCCCAGACGTTCTTTAGCGTATCCCCACCCAAAATCTCCCGTAATTATGACTGTAGTCATATACCGTGTGTTTCCAAAAACGGGCCCCAGCTTATAGTGGGGTTATTTGTAACTTTACACCAATAAAACCTTATATAAAATTAAATGAGACGATCTTTTCTACAATATTAGCGAAGAAAAAGTTATTATTTTCCGAACAGTTAAGGCTGATGGCATCTTCGCTGCTTTTTTTAAATTGCACCATACACATTTTTTAATCTCATGTGATAGAGAATTTTTTTCTCTTTTCAATAAGGTAAAGCATTCGTAGGGTTAAATAAGAAAATTTTAAAGAAAAATTGAAAAAACTAAAGCTATATTATTTTTTATCAAGTAAGCTGATTGTTAAAAACAAATAATTTTCAATTGTTTAGGTAACTGTGTAAGCTTCTTCACTCAAATCTAATGTTTAATTAAGCCAAGGCCTCTGGTTTGTTTACCATCAGCTTGTTACGAATAAATTAAAAAAAGAAAATTTTTTTTATATGGAGCTACATAAAAGACTTAGTATTTTGAACAGTGTCTGCTAATGTAAATGGGTTACTATAAATGTTGTCAACTTTGTGTAGAAAACAACAGCTCTCACTTTGAACAATTTTTGTGAAACCTATTATTTTAAATATTCATCGTCAATAGCTTTAGTTGATGACGCCAATTAATAATAAATAAATAATGTTTTACAAGTTTTTTCTTTTAATTTATTTTTTTCTACTTTTAATTTATTCGTAACAAGCTTATCGTAGCCAATCCAGCGGTCGTGGCGCAATGGAACATCAGATTTGAGTGAAGAAGCTTACACAGTTAGCTAAACAATTGAAAATCATGTTTTTTTGAACAATCCAGGTGCTTGATGAAAATTAATGTAGATTTAGATTTTACAATTTTTCTTTAAAATTTTCTTATTTAACCCTATGGATGCTTTACCTTATTGAAAAGAGAAAAAAATTCTCTCTCTTATGAGACTAAAAAATGTATATGGTGCAATTTAAAAAAAGTAACGAAGACGCCATCAGCCTTAGCTGTTTGGAAAATATTAACTTTTTTTTCGCTAAAATTGTAGAAAAGATCGTCACATTTAATTTTATACAGGGTTTTATTTGTCTAAAGTTGTGAATAAACCCCCTACAAGCTGGGTCCCTTTTTTGGAAACGGACGGTATGACTTACGGAGCCATTATAAAGTCAAAATCTACAATCATATTATTTGGCTTGGTCGAACTATTAAGTTTCGAAGCTTCAAAGTGCCTAACTTAACTTTTCGTTGGAGGGGGGGCTCTTCCAAAGACCCTATAGACGAGGAGACGGGACCAAATGATGCCAGTCCAGCTCTGTCCTCAAAAACTTTTTATAAAAATTACCCTAACAAAAACCGCGACTTTATACTCGTATTTTATTAAACTTTTTCGCCAATCTTCCAAAGTCTTTAATTACCTACTCTGATTACTAATTAATTAAAAAAATTATTTAAAGATAAGGAGGAATAAAAACACCCTCTCCCCCTAATGTTAGCTTGACGAATAAAAGACTTAAAAACGTTTTTAGAAAGTTATCGCAAAGTAAATAAAACAATTGTGCAGTGAAATGTACGAGCTTAGAATGTCTTTTGAAAAAGAAACACGAGATTTAGACAATTCGCCATATATACAGTGCTTCTAAATGAACGCAAAAGGAAAAACGAAAAAGGTTTTTAGTTTTTAGAATAATTAATAGAATGCATTCATTCATTGAGCATTGTCGCTCTGCAATTTCTTAGTTTAAATTAAATTTAATTAATTTAAGTGCTTAATTTCGCCCGTATACCTAGTAGTGGAGATTCCATTTTTCTCGTTAGGACTTTTGAATTATGCATTTTCAGGGTTTTTTTTCTGTAAAAAAAAACAATTAAACTAACGCAAGCTTTTTAATGAGGTGCAAGTGCAAGGTAAAACAATCAAAATCGTCAGGGTTCATGAAGGCTTGGGGAATTATTGAAAATATAAGATTTTCTCGTAATTTTATACATTTTTACATTGCCGTTCAAATATTATAAACATCAGCCAACTTTTTCCAAACCACTAAAACACCGATGTGTATCAAAGAGCACTTTATAAACTTTTGCCTCCCACGAGTAAAGTGTAAGTATGCCTCATGAGATTTGCAAAAAGAAAAACAGTACCTACATCATGTAGTTTTATAAACCTTTCTCTATGCTTTCCCACGACACTCTTAATACAAATTCGTCCAGTAACATTATCCCACCTCTAAAACGATAATACATTTTTTCATCCATTAAATTTTTTTTCGTAAGTCATTTTTAGTAATTTTAAAATCATTTAAAATATTTAATATTTTAAATGCTTTTTAAAATTATTTATAATTCACGTACCGCCCTCCCAAACTTATACCTTTCGATGCCTCTTGTAAGCCTGCATCTATCACCACCTACATAATCGCATAAAAAGCATTTATGTAAGAGTTGGGTGATAATCGCAGAAATGAGTACGAAGCGTACAGAGTAAGATGTACGTTCCCACCAAATAACAAGCTGAGACCTGATTGGTGCTAAAAACTTAGTGGTAAAGAATTAATAAATATTCGACGTGCATTAAAAGCAGAAAAGTCCGTGTGAGAGTCCGTGACCGTCCGTGTTAACCCACTGTACATAGTGCAATTGTGTTCAGTGTGATCGCCTTGTGCTGCGGGTAGTTGATGGTCTGGCGTCCTTGCACCTGCAGCTATTACAGGCTACAGTTGTAGGGTTTAAGCTGATCGCGTCTACCCCAGTACATCCATCCAGTTGGCCAATCGTTCCTCCTGTTGGTAAGGCCCCTACGACCAACTAAGTGTCATTTATACTATCAGGCATTTCGGCCAATCATTCCTCCTGTTGGTAAGGCTCCTAAGGCCAACCACGTGTCATTTATACGGTAAGGCCTTTTGGCCAACCGTTCCTCCTTTTGGTAAGGTTCTAGGGCCAACCACGTGTCACTTGCACCGTCAGTTCTTGTGGACCTAAACTTGTGGTCTTGTGGACAATCGTTCCTCCCGTTGGTAAGACCCCTGAGGTCAACCACACGTCCCTGAACGGTCAGGCCTATCGGCCAATCGTTTTCTCCAGTTGGTCAGGTCCCTTGGATCAACCACAAATCACCCTTTGGGGTTAGGTTTTCGGAATAATCGCCTCCTTCCGGTTGGTAAGGCTTTAGAGTCAACTACACGTCAGCAGTTCCCGGATCCAGTTCCTTTGGAGTCATTCCTGAAGCAAGACCGTTGCTGTGCCCAGGAACAACTGAACGACGAGAAGAAGATCTTTTATTTAAGTTTTGTTATTTACCTGGAATAATTTTTTTGTTTTGAATAAATATCTTTATTTTGTTTGCAAGTGTTTGTTGTTGTTTGTTAATCGCTCTGAGCCTCCCCGTGTCTTCGACTTGAGCAATTCGATCGTAAGATTGGTGTTATATAGTGTGTAACGTTGCAATACCAAAAGATTATAAATCTAATTCTCGGATTAAAATATAATTCTCTTTTATGCAACCGAAGGTATAATCATAAACACATGGTCCTATATGGAAAATACTGAATTTTTATAAGAAAAGAGTGGTGTGAGCTATATGAAGTCGCTCTAGAGAGAGGTATTAATTCCCAACGAATAGTTCAATAATTAGGGATGCAAAAGCCCCCATCGGTCCCCCCCAATCCGTTAGTGCGTGTTTGGAACACACGAGCTATCCATTTTCTCTCCAGCAACTTTCTTTTTCAGTGCAAAGTATCATCTTCTACTTTAATTAAATTTTATCGAGCCCTTCAAATGAATACAACCCAATCATATTAGTAGCCCTTAGAGGGTTCATCTAACCTTAAGCAGGAAAAGCCTGTCAAAAGAGTATATTTTATTTAAAAAAAGCACTTTACATTTGTATTTTTCAGCTATAGATATTATTTATTAACCGAAAATTTTATCGCAAATCTTAAAACCTTTTTAAAGTTTTTTTAAATTACATAATATTTCTTGACCTTATCAAGTAAAAGTTTCAGGTTAAAGGTTAAAATTCGTTATTTTTATCTTAAAACAAAGTTGAAACTTGAAAATGCGTGACGCCACATATTTTAAATTGAGTTATGTGAGATACAAAAGAGGGTAAAAAAGTTAATAATATTTTTGACGCCATATTGCACTACCGTTAGTGTACGTGGATTGCATTTTGCTTACAAAACCCACTAATCTATTTAGGCTCATATCTATCTAGAGAGATTTGTAGGCTTCAATCCTGTATACCAATTAAGGCTACTACGACACGCTCTCGGCTTACCAAATACAAATTAAGAACGTACACACAATATGCAATACGGCACGTGCTTTTGTGTCCATTACAAATTCAAATTTTACACTGTTACAAAAATTTGTAGTCCAAAGAATCTATTAAAGGAAAATTCTTAATGAAAATTTATTAGGTTAATGTTATTTTAATCTAAAAATACCATTCAAATTTGTTTCTGTTTTATCACGCGACGCGACGTCGATAGATTGCTCGAGTTTGTTTTGCGTGTCACTCTCTTCCGTTCTCTACAATAAAAGTGTTAGATCAAAAGCACAAAACGTAAAATAAAGTAGAGGCATTGTTGAAGGATTACGTTCTTTTTTAATTTAAAAAAACACATTTTTCACTCAACAAATACACATCACACTATACAAATCAAAAGTAGTCATTAAAGTACAATCGATTTTCACGTGTGTCTTGTTCACATGTTCTTTTTGCTCTTCGGTGTTGTTTAACGCAAAATGTAAACCTTCGCGAACTTGAGGTGAACATTTTGCGGCCACTTTCCCTAGAAAGCAATGCCAAACTCGTGTGCTGTATTTTGCCAAGAGCTTTACGTCAGAATTAATCTAAGAGAAATAAATTGTTATATGCGCTAATTAGACCTTAGCTGTCTATTATGATTCTCCCTCTCATTCCAATCTCAAACTGTCAAAGTTGAGGTTCGTTCTGGTGGGTATGATCCTTCTAGCTCATTCTAAGTAGACCATCTCAAGCATTTTGTATTTTGCAGATAATACTTTTGGAATATTAGTAAAGAAAAAGTACCCTAACGAATAAGAAACGACACAAGCTCAAGATCCCATGTTAATTTTTAGCATATATTTTCAATGCGCATGTCCTTTGAATAAATCAGAAATTGCTCCTAATGTATATCATCTAAAATACGCACCATTTTTTAAATATTTAAATAAAATGAAGTTTCTATTCAAACGTCAAAAACTTTACTACTCAATATGTCAGATTAATATTGTACCATAGAATGTAAATCGACGAACTTTGTTTACGCATCAATTTCTAGTGCGCATGATATCGCTTTCCAAGGTCTTTTTAGAATCAGTGTGACATAATGGTGCAAATTTTCGATCAAGCATTACTTTATTAAAGGTTTTTTAAAATTGAGACAATAATGTATTTATTAAATGCAGTTAAACCAGAATCTTTTTAAATGCTGGTGGCCTACAACAAATATATTTTTATTTAGTATATCTATGATCTATGTCTAATTAATAAGGTTATGTTGTCACACTGGCATATCTAGCAGACATGCGCATTAAGCGAAGACTAACTTTATCATCTCCGTGTCGTTTCTTGTTCTTTATCCTTATCCAAGGGTATCTTTTCTTTTGTTCTTTTAGTCACAAACTATAACATACTAAATTTTTAGCAAAATTCACCGAGAGCCATTTTCCATAAGGATCCTTTCAATTAAACCATACCATTTTTGTATTGCGTAATATTAGTCCAATCAAATAGAATTCAAAAACCAGAATGAAAAGGAAAAAATTAATAACAGCAATTTTGTTGCTGAAATGTGATGAGAGCAACCTCTTGAGTATGTGATGAAAATGCACCACCCCCATCCCCTGAGCTAACTTCATGCGAGGAGCAAATGTGTGACTAATTCTAGTTTTTTGAAGTTTTCTTCCAAAATTAAGCAATTTAGAGAAAAATGACTACAGGGTTTGTATAAAAAGTACCGGGAACAATTTTTTCCTGACGTGACTGTACGTCGCAGCGCGCATCAAAGTTTCTGTTGGACTGGGGAAATCGGGTACTGAGACGTTGGGCATGATTCGCCAAGTATTCAAGAATGAAAGCATGTCACAAACTGCAGTTTTCAAGTGGCACAAGCTCTTCAAAGATGGCCGTCGACTTCAAGAACCGACGTCAATGTGCAACGTGTGCATGAAGTGCTGAATTCAGACCGTCGGTTAAGTGTGCGCATGATCGCAGACCGAATTGGCATTGATAAGATGACAGTGCACACCATTAAGTCACACCTGCTGCAAGTTGACCGACTATCTGACGTAAAACGGCGTCGCGACGATTCCCAACCCCCTTACAGTCCCGACTTGGCCCCAGCAGACTTTTTTCTATTTCCAAAATTGAAATCCTCATTCCATGCTCCATTGTTTTTCTGAATTTGAAAAATTATTAAAAATAATGCATCTAACAACTTTTATACATAATATTTATTTGAAATTTTGACTACCGTCAAAATATCTGTTGTGACACGATAAATCAAACGCCTTGTATTTATGTGCTCGTTTACGCAATTAACTCTTTTGAGGGCATTTTACATCTCTAAAAGGCATAATAAGTCGTTTTTTAGAATAGTTTCATGATACTATTTAAATACATCCACAGCATTGCATAATGTCAAAGTTTTTAACAGAATTCAACAGCTGTTCCTTTAGTCCCAGTAAATCCGAAGACGTTCTAATTTTCGGATATTAGAGTATAAGCTATTATGTTTCATTTCCTTAAACGATTATTAGGACTTTTAAGAAAAAATTGCCTATTGCTAACCGAGAGCTTTATAGTACTAGATTTATGGTGTTCCTTTGGGCTTTCAAAAAGTAGGTGGATTTTGTGTAACGCTCTCTTGTCAGGGTTGGACTGGCCGAGCCGACGAGGCAAAGCTTTTGTGGGCCAATCTTTTGTAAATAAGTTTAAGCTTATCATTTAATAATAAATATAACCTAACTTCAACTACCCTAACCTAACCTACCGTAACCTGACATAACCTAATCTCACTTGACCTAACCTCGCCTGACCTAACCTAACCTCACCTGACCTAAACTCGCCAGTGCCAGTGTAGGGATTCACTAACTTTATCTATAGCGAGCGATATCATTAACTAGCGATTGAGGTTATGTTTCGATTTTGTAACTCAAATTTTTCTATTTTTGTGAATAAATTTGTCAATGGGATTTTGAAATGAAAAACAAGGTTATTTTATTACCATAACAAAGTTAGGTTAGATAGTCTTTCCACGACACTCTCTGTATGCATTGTTTACATTAATCATAAATCATGAGATTTACATCATGAGAAATTAATTTCTACTAATTTTGAAAAATGACTCATCAGGAACAATATCCGTAAACGAATTTTTTTTTAAATAATCGTTCAAGTAAAATATCTTAAGCTGCTTCAAACATAGTACATGAAAAACTTCATTTGTTATTTAATACTACAAGATGTAACAGAAGTTAATTTAAAGGATATGAAAATGAAAGCTCAAACCTTCAGCTTTAAATTCATATATTTTTTTAAATTTTATCCTACTTCATCTCGTATTAAAACAGTTTTTTGTCCATCAGAGCGCATGTTTTTTGCACCATAGTAGCTCGCCTGCATAATATTAGTTTTGAAAACATAAGTGGCTCTTTTAAATCTCATTTTGTGAGGAAACCATTGATCTAATAGAAAATTTTTATACTAACATATTCTTTAAAAAACCCATTACCTTTAAAACTATCTTAGTAATGTTTCTCTAGATTGCTTAATTTTGGAAAAAACTTGCAAAAACTGAAAGTGGTTACACATTTGTCCCTCCTGAGTTAAGCTCAAAGGGTGAAGATGGTGCATTTTAATCACATACGCAGGAGGTTACCCCCATCACATTTCACAATAAGTTTTTTTTTTAATTTTTTCTTTATCAAAATTTGTATTTTACTTGGCTATATTGGCGTCCAATCTACATGTAGCTCTTCAACGTTCTCCAAAAGCACACTACGATTGTTTTCTTTATAATTATTGGTAGATAATTTAAACAGAAAATAATGTTTAATTGTATAGTTATTTTGAACCTTATAAACAAAGTTTATAAATGCGTCTCGAGTTTAACTGTGAAGTGTCACAATAAATTAACTCGATGGTAGATACAAGATAATACGCTAAAATCACACTTAATAAAACGGCTTCAACGATTCAGGGCGGAAATGAAAGGAATAGCTGAAGTTTGCAGAAATTGCTTATATAGGATAGAGAAATAGACAAACCTTGATGGCAAACTTAATAGAAATCCAGGTCAGACAATTTGTTTATCAAATCAGAACATGCAAATGCAAACACACAAATACACTCCCTACTGCCATAATTTACCTATTGATTTTACGCTAACTAAAGTTGGCTTTTATTATTGCTCGTTATTAAAATGATAGAATGGCTCGTAACAATGCAAAAATATACTAGTATAGTAGCAGCATGTAAAAGCAAAAAATTTTTATTCTTTTAAGCTAATCGAGTTGAACATGTAAATGAAACGAATGAAGTGGAAATCGAGTTAAAATACGAATACTTCCAATAGATTGGCTGTTCTTTTGTTAGCCGATATTTGATTTCGATTTAGGTACACAATGGTGTTGGAAAAAAAGCTGAAATTTTAAAATTTTCCCCGAGCTACCACGTACAAGCTGAACATTTATAAATCGAAGACGAATCCAGCTAGGTCTAATTACGTACTCCAGTGTTTCTGCACGATGCGACCTTATCAGTAACACTCGGTAAACCTACAGAATATCCACAACAACACAAGTCCAAATTAGCATACAGTTTATAATAGACTTAATTAAGACGGAAATATAGAACTGCCGTAATAACATTACATTCAAAGAGATTGACGAGGAAGTAATTTAATTTGTCCCGAACTAAAATTGACCAATTTCCTCAAATATGGAAATGAAAACATGAAAGAAAAAAATGTATATGAAGGAAACGTAATTCGATACTTATACAAACTAAAATGTAAATTAAGTCGAAAATAATTCACCGCCACCTCCATCTGCTCGAGCACCTTTTGCCATTTAGAATATGAAGAAAAGCTGTTTAAGTTGCCAATAAATCTTACACGATACCATCTACATGTGCAAGGTTTTGACCTGAATTGAGTACATTGCAAATTTCATACAAGCTTTGGTTGTGGACTCGAATACATATCACCAAATTTAAAGCAATTTAGCTTGAGTGAATAAGGATAAAGCTACACGATTAAAATCTATTAACGCCCTTTTATATAAAAAATATATACTTTGAATTTATTACCAACACATGTCAAAACGAGCATTAACATTTTTTCTACATATTTTACCTTGTTTCGAAAATATGAACGCGTACAGAGCGTATCGAAATAAACAATACACACAGAGAGTGTCGTGGAAAAACTATCTAACCTAACTTTGTTATGGTAATAAAATAACCTCGTTTATCATTTCAAAATCCCATTGACAGATTTATTCACAGAAATCGACAAATTTGAGTTGCATAACCTCAATCGCTAGTTAACGATATCGCTCGCTATCGAAAAGTTAGTGAATCCCTACACTGGCCAAGTTAAGTCAGGTGAGGTTAGGTTAGGTCAGCTTAGGTTAGGTTAGGTTAAGTTAGGTCAGGTGAAGTTAGGTCAGGTGGGGTTAGGTCAGGTGAGATTAGGTTAGGTCAGGATACGATAGGTTATGTTATGTAGTTATGTTAGGGTAGTTGTAGTTTTGTTTATTACTAAATGATAAACTTAAACTTATTCACAAAAGATTGGCCCACAAAAGAATTTGGCCACGTCGGCCAGTCCAGACCTGATAAGAAAGTGTTACGCAAAATCCTACTTATTGAAAACCAAAAGGAACACCATAAATCTAGTACTATGAAGTTCTCTGTTAGCTAATGTCGTTATTACAGTTAACATGCAACTTTTGACTTGTCCTTCAAACTAATACACAAATCTGATTGGTCAAAGACAACAAACTGAGATGGGCAAATCAAATTAATTTTAATTCGACTTTCAAATTTTATAGCACCGGCTGTATTTCTAATGTATTTCTGATTCTCCTCTAACAGGGTTTGATTAATCAATATAAGCAGGTGATTATGACACCAAGGCGGAAAGAAGCATACCAGAATTTTTTTCATGACAAATTGTAAAGCGAAGTTTTCTTAGTTATACAAAGTTTCATAAAGGTGAAAAAGGCTTAAGAACTCGATCCAATTCTTGGAAGATTACTAGATGCTTTCAACCCGGTCCAGGCAGCCCGGTCTCTGAAGGCGTCGGAGACAATTATAATCCATCCCATTTTATTTACGAGAATCATCAACAAATCTATGAAACTTATGCCTATTAGTTACTAAGATATTTTATTAGTGCCTGGTCACGTCGACGCACGACACCTCGCACTGCCCTTAGCATCGCTCTTAACACCGCACCGAAAAAATAATTACAGCATATATTTATATAGGACTTTAGGACATTAAACATCCGGAATATGAGACTGGCCATACCTTAGAACATAAAACATCCGGAAGGAGGGTTAACAACCGTTGTCCATATGAAAAAATGCCACAGAAATGCCGTTTTAGAAGTCCATGATTACAACAACTAGAACGGTAGTTTGAGGTAATGCAAGCTCAAAACAAAGAAGTTAATGCGAGGTATGCACAATACAACATTTACGACAGTTGTAAATAGGAAGTTAAGAATTGATAAAAGGCCTAGAAAGATAAAATGAGAGTTAGTTGCTAACTGGTTAAGTTTACAGTTAGAGTTTAGGTTGAGAGGGTGAGGAACACTAATTAACGACTGATCGTAACTAAGTATCAAGTGTAAGAACCTAAGAACAACATGTTTGAGTAAGAGATTATTATTCTAATAAAGATGTAAGTAAATGATTCGAACTTCTGGTCTATAATGTCAACCTCCAAGTAGCCTGGTACAACTTTGAGGTTCGCTCGAGGAGTTACTAAAAGACTTGTGACTAATGGTGGAGGCGCCAGGCAGGCTATTAGTTAAGTGGCTCTTTCCTGGTACAGTAGGGGTTTTTTATTCAATGCATCATACTAAAGCTCCGACCCTCGCCCCGCAAACTCTCTTATTTATTTTTTCGGTACGATGATAACTGCGATGCGACGAGCAGTGCGAAGTGCGGTGCGTCGACGTGGTCATGCAACTTCATTTTATTTAGTTTTAGTCGTATCCTTCACGTAGCAATACTTATTTGATCTATTAGCCACTGGGATCCGATTTTTCAATCACACTGTATATTATTAAACAAAAACAATTGAATATAAAATAAAAATTATTTTGACAGATAAAGCATAAAACATTTGATAATATTTGTTCGCGTTTCAAGGCAATCGTTATTTCTGCTAATTTTTGAAATTTTCAAATTAAATTACTGGCGTTGTGAATCATCCAAAACTAATTTTGTTTATTGATTTAGATGCATAATTTTATGCTCTAAAACTTCTATTTGAAAACATTTTTTCTAAAATAAATACGAACGCAGGAAATTACCAAAGTATGATTTTCCGTGTGGACTCCCCATGACCGAGAGCTCCAGTCCATACCACTGTATAAATGAAAGCTAATAGATCATGTCGTTTGAAGAAATGTTAGTCCAGCTCTTTTATAAAATAATTTTTGTGTTCGAACCTAAAACTTGAAGTGACAAAAATAATTTTGATGTTGACCACTTGAACGTTGAAAGCAGATACTTTTACAAAATGCGGTCAAAACCCTTTGCACTCTTTCGGAGATTTTGTGGTTTTTCAAGTACGAAGGTGCCAAATAAACGCCACACAAAACAGGGAAACCATTTAAATTAACAAGTTACTTTGTTTGATTTAAAAAGATAAATAAAAGTGTTGATGGTTACGAAAATTTCCTTCACTTTATAAACCCTTGTATAGTGTTTTGAGAGAGAGCTGGCGCTGGTGGAAGTGGAGAATTTTAATCTTCACTAAACACAACAGAATGTGTTAAATTAAATTTCACGCTAATACAAAGTTCTTCAATGAATTCTGTAAATTTTACTTTATACATTCTATTAGGTTTCGGTTAAAATTTGGAAAACGAATTCTAAACCACAACAATTGAAGTCACAAATTAATGTTACGAGCACATTCTTTAAATAAATTGGAATCTTTTGAAATGAAAACAAACTACACGGTTTTTTTTATTTAAAAAAAAATACTCTTTAATGCCATGTCTAGTGCCAATACTAGTTCAATTCAAGAATTTGTAATAAATATTGGAACCGATTCAATTTGAAACGCATTACATTATATTACAATCCTAACTGGTTTTAAATTGAATTCGAATGATATGAAAACGCATTTTAGGATCGAACCTGTTAGTTGAAAATATATTTAATAAAAATAAATCTCACATTGTGAATATAGCTTAAAAAGTATTAAGAGGATATGAGGAGCGTTGTAAAGAATAATCAGCAATTTTAAATTGTTTCCAAGATATAAATTTTCTTTAGAAAAGCAATCTGAGGTTTCGAATCGCCACGTATGTTTAGCCAGTTGGATGTTATGTGAAAAAAATTCTTAAGCCCCAGGTGTATACCTAAATTCAATTTTCTGTTAAAAAATTTATATGAATTAGAGATTTATCTATCTTAGAGGCGTAATCGTACCACTGCACTGCAGGGGCATCTGTCTCTTATCTGCCACGAATTTCTTTTTAGCGCTAATGCATAAATCAGGAGGCCCTACAGGTTAACATTGATTCAAAATGGCACAATTAAAGACGATTCAGGAGTCATCTAAGTACGAAATGTGCTAGAGGCTCATACGGTCCTCTAGAGGTCCTCAACGGTAGCAAAGTATTCGACTACGTCTTGACGTCAACAACGATGTGTATTTGCATTACAAGAATGAGAATAAGCAAGAAAGATGGGTGGTTTAGGTTATGTTAGGTCAAGTCCACCCCGCGCTTTAAGCAGCGTTGCCAGACGGAAACAGAGAATCGCCAATTGACCCGATCCCTCATACTTAACCTCCAACAACGACTAGAGAAGAAACATGGCATACTCTCATACTATCTGACGCAAATCCTCACAGGCCATGGATGCTTCAACGCATACAAGCATCGGATCGGAAAGTTGGCCTCGCCCAAGTGCGAACACTGCGACGGAAACAATACCATAGAGGAACATACCCTGTCCACTGCAACCGCTGGGAACAGAGGCAAATCACGGCGTCGTTGAGAATTGATAAAACTCTGACTCCAGTCAGCCTCCTCAACATGATGCTTTGAGACCAGGAAGACTGAGGAACCCGAGCAGAGTTGGTTCACCGGATAATGGAAACTAAAGAGCAGCTAGAGAGAGAGTAGCAAATACAAGCAATCCTCAGAAACCCTCGGCACTAAGTTCTCCGAGCCGAGGGCGTATGACCTGCTCCAAACAAAAACACATGCAGGTAAAAAGACAAGATGAAATACGCCAGAATAGACGGCGCTAAGGATAAAACCGGAACGGCAACATAGAGGAAAGAGCAAAGAGCTCCGGACAAACCTACATCGAAAGAAATGCGAAAACGAATTCCCAAGTTAATATTAAAAAAAAGAGGAAAAAGAGTTAGTGAGTAACACGCCAGACGAGGGCGACCAACTTCCCTAGCGATTCCCACACATACTCCTGCATAGATCCAGCGTTTATAAAAGATTCCCTAAACCTCTGCGGGAAAAAGTTAGGTCAAGTCATGTGAGGTTAAGGTAGGTTAGGTTAGCGTAGTTGAAGTTAGCTTAGATTTACTATTAAATGGTCAACTTCAACTTTTTCACAAAAAATTAACCATTAAATGTATTTAGCCTCATCGGCCAATCCAACCCTGACAAGAAAGCGTTACATAAAATCCACCTACTCCTTGAAAGTCAAAGGCAACACCATAAATCTAGAATCTAGAGAGAGCAACATCTAATAGCGTATTCGATTGGGACCGCACCGACACGGAGCCAGTGCGGTTCTGCGCCGGTGGAGTGCAATCACGTAAATGATTTACACAGGTATAGATAGGTGAGTGCACTTTTGCGGGGCAACACCAATAAATTACGTGAAACTGGGGAAGTGCAAATACAACTGCACTGGCACCGCACCGGTGCAACCAATCGAATACGCCATAAGACAGTGGTGTCAGGCAGTGCTGTGTTACTTTTTCCACTTCTATTTAGAGTTTAAATAAGTTGGGATACAATAAATTCACTGAATTAATTCACGAATTAATTCACTGAATTAATTCACGAATTAATGCACTGAATTATTCACGAATTTATTCACTGAATTATTCACGAATTAATTCACTGAATTATTCACGAGTTAATTCACTGAATTAATTCATAAGAATTAAGTCGTACCAACCTCGCTTCTATTTCATCCATAATCAAAGAATATTATTGGCGGAATTTTCACAAATAAACTACGCCATGTTGTGTCGACGTTCCCGAGGAATACGGTCCCAGTGAATGTACTTTTTAAGTTATTAAGCTCAGCTGAACTGTAGCCATAGCGATGCTCTAGCGAGAGTCTTAAGAAAAACTCAAGAGAGTAATAGCCGTAACTGGTAATGAATTTTCCAAGTACATTTAAAAGAAAATAAAGTAGTAAGAGCTGACAGAACATTTTTGTAACATGATACATTTAAATTTCTTGAAAGTTTAATAAGCGAGTCGGAGTAACTCGGTGTTAGTATCTGCAATAGCTTAAAAAGGAAATCCTGTTAGAAAATATATCTTCTCGACGGTCAAATGTGAAAATGTGTGAAAAGAGATGAACGAATTTTCTTATTATGGTATAAAAAAGAAATGTATAAACCAACGTGGCGGACCTATTTTGGCGTATTAGTGGCGGTGACACATATCTGACATGATTGGCGATAAACACGAAATACCAATCAGGCTTTTTTTGATATGATTTTATTTTATTTCGGATATTTTGCTTTTCCTCTTATTTTTTAAAGTCGTCGAAAAAATTTTCACAAAATTAAAATAAATTGATTTCGACAAATATAAGTTTTTCTAAAGCCCGGTGCTCACTAGAAACACATTATAAGCAACATTTGTTGAAAATGATGTTGACACAAATTTGGATGAAAGCGAGTTTTTAAGTACTTTTGATATTTTGTTCGTAGAGTTACTCCATTCGCTTCGCTCATTTTGTAATCTTTTCTACTCACAAAATAAAACGTCCCTTTTAACACTTATATCATAATCTACTATTTTGAATCGTCTATTATAAATTTTGCTGTAGTGATCATTTGGAGAGCCAATATTCGGGAAAATATTTATACCAACTGAAAACCATTCTACACTCTGTATTTAGAAAACAAATATTTGGCTTTAACAGTAACAAATAGTTTAAATTTAATTTAGTCGCTGATTACACCGAAATAATTCAAAAACGAAAAAGTTTAATGGTAAATTGATTTTAATGACAAAGTTGGGTAACCGCACAAACAACTTTCATGATTTTGAACTAAATAATGATTTTCTCTTTTTTTTATACCAAATAATAAAATGGTTGGTGGGTAGTCAAATTACGCGGAAAAGATTGCACGGCTTTTATATTTCGGTTTATATTTACTTACAATTTGTGGTTGACAACAATAGAAGACGATAATAATGTAAGAAAAATTCTAAAACTTTAGAAAAATAGATCAAAAAATTTTCTCTTTGCTTTAAAATGAGTACTTCTTAATTGAATTAAATTACTTCAATTTAATTTAAAAAAAAGAAGCAATTAATTCAAAGGTGGGTGCTTGAGTTTTTAATTTAAAAAAATTTAAAAGTTCGATAACCTTTTTCCTGTTTCTATAATTAAAAACTGTTTTTACGCCCTGGGATAATTTTTACACAAATCCAAAAAAATCAACTACAAGAGCAAAAAAATTATAGATGGGTACGTTCTGTTGGTTCACAATTAAACCGATAGAGCTCATTCCTGCAACGGAGATAGAAATAATTAAAAATATTTTTCCAATCAATAATTTTAATTATCTGGGTAATTTAATCAAACTTCCGGCAACTAGAGAAACGGAGATTTTCGCTTCCATCAGGTTATATTTTAAAAGTTATAAAACACAGATTTTATAGTTCCGATACTACTTCAAGTCCCGGAAAACTGCAAAAATATATTTAAGAGATAGAAACGTATTGTACGATCGATAACAGTAAAATTCAATTTTGTATTTAATAATTTATTGTCACAAGGAAAAAATCTATTTAAATGGTAACTAAAAGGTTAAACACGCGCACGAGAAAATAAACTTTTCCTAATATAACTGATGTAAAAACTAATCCGATCAATTGGTCGATTAAATAAAGAAATGAAAAGAAATTTATATGATCGGATTTATTTGCTAACTTAAGCAAATAATATTTTCTAAGTAAATAAACAAAATAACCATCATTAAATTTACGATTCTTACATTTAAGGGTGTAATTTAGTAGACATGTGCTATCGCATTCGCACTCATTGCTTAGATGGACAACACTAATTTTGCGTTGTCAATTTCTCAAAAACCAAAAGTTAAAACAAAATGCTGCTTTGTTTATCAAATAGTTGCCGTTAAAGTCTCCGAGATGAGTTAATTTCAGCCTCAAATGTGAAATATTTATATAAAAATAAATAACTGTAAAATTCAGTACAAAATAAAAAATTATTCTTATCAATTGCCACCTTATTTCTCTACAAAAATCATTCAAAAATTGCTCATCTCCGAGACTTTAAAGGTAAACTATTTGATAAACAAATCAAAATTTCATTTTAACTTTTGGTTTCTGAGAAATTGACAATGCAAAATTAGCAAATGTTGTGCATCTCAGCAATAAGTGCAACTGCGATAGCTATACCTACTAAATCGCATCCTTAAGGGCTCACATCCGTTTTGTGTGCATAGAGACGTCGATTTATAATTTTAATTTTCCATCTTCCTTTTATTTATGGTCCTTTTCTTATTCAACTATCACTCATGGGTAAAAATCATTGAGTAGTATGAGTCCTCTAAAGATTCAATTGGAATCTAACTCCGAGGATTTTTTTTCTATTGCTAAGATAGTCTTCAGCGACTGGGGCCGATAGGTGTGGGCTGTGGAGAACGAAGGAGAAAGTCAGATGTTAATATATGGGACCATTATGCTGAAATCATGTAACTATTAGCGAGACGCTAGCTAACGCTTTGCTATACTCTTTACTCTTCTCCTATGAATTTCTAAAACTTTGCAGGAGATGAGTAGTCAGTAAGTGGCGTAGCGTACCGTTAATAGTTACGGAATCCCAGCACAGGGGAGACCTTTAGACTTAATGCCAGCTAATAAATTATCAGCCGGTCACGGCCGGTTGACGGACTGTTCGTATTTATAGAGCTTTAAACTTAAAATCAGTCATAAATGATAAATGGTCAAACGATCAGGGATTACCGGCCGTGCCGGCATGCGGACTGTTCAAGAACAGAGAACTATAGACTTAAAGCCAGCTATAGCTAATAAATTATCGGCCGGTCACGGACGGCCGGCGGACTGTCATGAAGAGAGAACTTTAGACTTAAAGCCAGCTATAGCACTAGTTCATGAAGAGATAACTTTAGACTTAAAGCCAGCTATGGCATTGGTTCATGAAGAGAGAACTTTAGACTTAAAGCAAGCTACAGCTCATAAATTATAGGCCGGTCACGGCCGGCGGCGGACTGTCATGAAGAGAGAACTTTAGACTTAAAGCCAGCTATAGCACTAGTTCATGAAGAGATAACTTTGGACTTAAAACCAGCTATAGCATTAGTTCATGAAGAGAGAACTATAGACTTAAAGTCAGCTATAGCTAATAAATTATCGGCCGGTCACGGCCGGCGGTGGACTGTCATGAAGAGAGAACTTTAGACTTAAAGCCAACTATAGCATTAGTTCATGAAGAGATAGCTTTAGACTTAAAGCCAGCTATGCATTAGTTCATGAAGAGAGAACTTTAGACTTAAAGCCAGTTGTCATTAGTTTATGAAGAGAGAACTTTAGACTTAAAGCCAGCTATAGCTAATAAATTATCGGCCGGTCACGGCCGGCGGCGGACTGTCATGAAGAGAGAATTTTAGACTTAAAGCCAGCTCTAGCTAATAATTTATCGGCCGGTCACGACCAGCTGGCAGACTGTCATAAAGAGAGAACTTTAGACTTAAAGGCAGCTGTAGCTCATAAATTATCGGCCGGCGGCGGACTGTCATTAAGAGAGAACTTAAGACTTAAAGCCAGCTATAGCATTAATTCATGAAGAGAGAACTTTAGACTTAAAGCCAGCTATAGCTCATAAATTATCGGCCAGTCACGACCAGCTGGCAGACTGTCATGAAGAGAACTTTAGACTTAGGTAAAGCTAGCTATAGCTAATAAAATATCGGCCGGTCACGGCCGGCTGGTGGACTGTTGGTATTTATAGAGCTTTAAACTTAATATCAGGCATAAATGATAAATGGTCAAACGATCATGGATTTTCGGCGATGGCCGGCCGGCGGACTGTGTATGAGGAGAGAACTTGAGACTTTAAGCCATTTATAGCTAATAAATTATCCACCGGTCACGACTGGCTGGCGGAATGTTTGTGTTTAAAGAGCTTTAAACTTTAAATAAGCCATAAATGATAAATGGTCGAACGATCATGAACTGCCGGCCGTGGCCGGCCGACAGACTGTACACAGGGAGATAACTTTAGTCATACATCCGCTATAACTGATAAAAGGTCGCCCGACTGTTTATGAGTACACATCCGGGGAATCAACAGATATATTTGCTTTTTTATTTTTTTACACAGTAATTTTCCTCGGATTGTTGAAGAGTAGTAAAGGAAAATTCCTTGACGATTGTTTTAGAGCCCTCTCCCAGCCAACTAATTCCTGACAAGACTTATAGAACTCAATTGGTAATTAGTAGGTCCACTGATAAAAGTATAGACGTATATAATAAGTAATAAGTATGGTTTGAGAGGTTGAGAGGTTCTACTCTAATCTTGAGAACATGAACAAAAGTTTAGAGGCGTTGTGCTATGTCGTATTTTTTAAAAACGAGACCGGTAAATTACTGAAAATCGAGTTAACAGAGACATTCTAAAGTTTTGTGAAAATCATAGAATCAAGTGGTAATCACGTCTTGTACACGTACACATTGGCCTAAAAGTATATCCTTTAAGAGTGATTGATACAATATGTACAGGATGAAATTTATGACCATAACAGAGAGTCTATTCTGGTGGCAGTAAGTTAGGGATATTCACATTAAAATGAGTGAAAATTCCCAATAAACGTATTAAATCCATCCTAAGTCTCTAGAGTCTAGAGTCGAAACCAAATTATTGTCTTATCACTTAAGAGAAGACTACCCTTCATTTCAAGATTAGTGATATTTACATTAATTAAGCGTTGGAATAAGCAAGCCATGAACTTGTATTAAAACGGTGATTTTGAAACAAAACAAAGAAGAAAGCTGTGAGAAAAGTACACCGGTGACATTTATATTTGCTAAAGGTAAAGCAAGCTTTGGAGAAACAGAATTGAAAATCATTTACTAAGGCCCTAAATACATAATATTATTTCGTTGATTCTGGTAGTTACAAAATCGTAATTTTTATGCGTTAAAAATTACATATTCTTGTATGTGCGTTTTAGCAACTCTTATCTATATTTTTACAGCATTTAAATATTTTAAATAAATATTTTTATAAAAAATCATACGATCTAAAGCCTACTACAATAAAAAGAGAATAAAACAGCATTTTTTGTTTATTCTTACACAATTTTTTTTTCAAAAGAAGTAAAAAATCCCTTTCATTTTGTCCATATTACTCTTTTTATACTCGCATAGTTTGTGACGCTTCTCGTATTGCTTTTAGTACAACGTTGTTGTTCGTTTGTTCTCCAATTTCAACCGAATTCAAATATCAAGTAGGTACGCACTTAAAAAAGAATCTATAAAATTTAAAAAGCCATTTAAGGAAATTCACAAAAAAAAATTTCCAAGAAAATTCATTTTCTTAACGTATTCCTTATATTACATCTTACAATAGCATTTAGAATGTAAATTGCTGTAAAGTATTGCTTTATCGTTGGTTTCAAAACGTATTTATTAGAAAAGATCTGTGAAAGGAAGGAAGCACAAATGCAGTAGCATGTGTTGAAAATGTGTTCTACAACTACCATTATAACGCAGCCAAACCCAAGTGTGTTGTAATGAGCAAAAGGTAGAGTGGATTCTGTAATAATGTAGCTAATTGGTAAAGGGAATTGTGGAATTTAAATAAATAAGTTAAAATAACTTCCCAGAGCAAATGATACCATAGTATAGAAGTAGTTGTAAAGTTTTGCTGCTAATTTCATTTCTAACTGGGACAAAATTATCAACCAACTTCATTAAAATCTCGGTTTGCTTAAATTAAAACACATAAATATAAACGCATTTAAAAAATATTAATTTTGCGCACAAAAAAAATTATTTTTTTTTTATTACACACCAAAATGTTATGTAATTAGCAACTTTAAATATTTTACAAAAAAGTTACATTTATGAACATCAAATGTAAAAGTAATGATTTTGGACAAAATCGGTGAGCTGGGAATTGAATAAATGGTCTGTAAGAGTTAGTTCTTGGCAAAAGGTAAGCAGGAGCGAGTAAAATCCAAATGGATTCATTATAAGCTAGTTTATCAGATAACTCCCCCCCCCCCAACAGAACACCCAAAAATCTTTTGTATTGGAAACAAAATCAGCAACTTGCGACTGGAACTATTTCAGATTGCATAACCCCGGTTTTCAAGTAAAAGTCGTTAAAGTGACTTTTGTATTTAAGTTTCGAAGCATGGCACTGGCTCTGAACCTCAGCCCATCACATAGGGCATCAAAAATGCCACTGAAGTGTAACAATAAGTTGTTGGTCCTCTATTTTACCTTTCCTGATCAACTGGACCAGTTCAGACTTTTCAATCAGTGAGCTAGGAATTAAATAAAGGGTCTGCAAGAGTTAGTTCTAGCAAAAGACGAGCAGGAGCGAGTGTAAACCAAATGGATTCACTATAAGCTGGTTTGTAGGTTAATTCCCCCTACAGAACACCCAAAAATCTTTTGTATTGGAAATAAAACCAGCAACTTGCCACTGGAACTATTTCAGATAGCAAAAGCCCAGTTTTTGGGCAAAAGTCGTTAAAGTGACTTTTGCATTTAAGTTTATAAGCATGGCACTGGCTCTGAACCTCAGCCCATCACATAGGGCATCAAAGATGCCACTGAAGTGTAACAATAAATTGTTGGTCCTCTATTTTACCTTTCGTTATCAACTGGGCCAGTTCAAAATATTTAATCAGTGATCTGTAAATTGAATAAATGATTTGCAAGAGTTAGTTCTTGGCAAAAGGCAAGCAGGAGCTAAGATGTCCAAATGGATTCATTATTATTAGCTAGTTTATCGGATAACCCCTCCTCCTTCTACAGGACACCCAAAATCTTTTGTATTGGAAACAAAACTAGCAACTTGCTACTGGAAATACTTCAGATTACATAACCCCAGTTATTGGGCAAAAGTCGTGACTTTTGTATTTAAGCTTCTAAGCATGGCAATGGCTCTGAACCTCAGCCCATCACATAGGGCATCAAAAATGCCACTGACGTGTAACAATAAGTTGTTGGTCCTCTATTTTACCTTTCCTTATCAACTGGGCCAGTTCAAACTATTTAATCAGTGATCTAGAAATTGAATAAATGATTTGCAAGAGTTAGATCTTGGCAAAAGGCAAGCAGGAGCGACTATGTCCAAATGGATTCATTATTATAAGCTAGTTTATCGGATAACACCTCCTCCCTCCACAGGACACCCAAATTATTTTGTATTGGAAACAAAACCAGTAACTTGCGACTGGAAATATTTCAGATTGCATAACCCCAGTTATTGGGCAAAAGTCGTGACTTTTGTATTTAAGTTTCTAAGCATGGCAATGGCTCTGAACCTCAGCCCATCGCATAGGGCATCGAAGATGTCACTGACGTCTAACAATAAGTCGTTGGTCGTCGATTTTACCTTTCCTGATCAACTGAGCCAGTTCAGAGTTCTGGATGGACATTTTGTGTCCCATGCGCCCCAAAATATATTTTGGGCGCATTTTATTAGTTTTGGGCTAAGTTATTTTAACTTGGCTATAAGATGGTACATCTTAGTCATAATTCAATGAATATTTTTGCAAATTTTTAAATTCAAAATGGCGGCCAATAAGACGATTGTCCCGTTTTGTGAATTTTTATGCCTTATAACTTAGCATATAATTATTTTTATAAAAATTTAAAATTAGCACTGTATTGCCAAACCATAAGGCGTATGTTCTAACTTAATCAATTTTAAAAATTGTTCCAAAATCGCATACTTTAAGGGATCAAAGTAAGTCAAAATTTTTAATGGGTTTTCTGAAAATCTGTTCTCGACGTTATTTTAATTTTTGAGTAAATATGTTATATTCGACATATTCGTCGAGATCAGACATCGCAGTTCTCAATAGATAGTCATGCATTTCAATAACTAAAAATTTCCAGGACCGGAGTTATGATTTTTTGAAAGTCAAAATTTCAAAAATCGGTCAATTGCTCTTGTTAAAAAAGCGAAAAATTTAAAAGCAGCACTTAATATTTTAACCCTATGATTACCTATTATTTGACATTATCTCTGGTTTAACGAAACGCTTGCAGTTAAACCGGAAATGGGAAAAACGATCTCAATTTAAATGCTTATGCTTAAAAATAGCTTTCATACGCACGAAAAAGTCCTGTTATGACCACATCAGAGTTTCTTGTTTTAAAATAAAATAAAAATAACAGCAGTATATCTTTATCGATCAATTTTGAATTTGAAGAGTCAACAAGAAGAGTTTTATGCTAAAGACAAGTTAGTCGATTCGAGACATGTTGGTATTGACTTATTGGGGTTACTGTCTTTTTTACAAACAACAAGCATTATGTATTTTCAATGACAAGCAAATAAAATTATTAAACCTTTAGAAAAATATAAATTCTTTTGCAGCTGACACGTATAGTAAAAGCACTTTGTAAAAATACCTCGGAGCCTTTTACTAAATATTTCTATAATTATTACATAAAAATATGCTCTTTTTACTTAAATCTGAAAGATGTAAATGGGTTAAAGGAATTTGTATGCAAATTTTTTAAGGAAATTTAATAAAATGTTATTGTGCATTTAATATCATTCTTTAAGTGAGACTATCCGACCATGTGTTTGGAACGAAATATTAAAATTTGTCAACTTAAAGAAAATTGGCCATCATTTGATGTTTTTAGGACGCAAAAAATATACATACAATCTATAGTTTTAATATTTAGAGAAAAATTTTCCACCATTTTCCACGGCTTTTCCAAAGTCTTCCATCTTTATTATTCAAAACCTTATTCAGCTCTAATCTAGCTACAGCGCTTAGAAGCGAACAAAAGCCCTCAAAAATAAAAATTTGTGGTAGCAACGCCTTTATCTAATCACGATTAAGAATTCGGAGCGGTTACCAACCCTGATAAATTGATTCTTAAGAATATGTAATATACTGGCGACATAAGCTATGCCTCGGTCTTCAGAGATGTTAGCTTCTTCCAGCTGTATTAAGTTTTCCTAAAGTTCAATAATTTCTTTTAGGAAGCTTCCCTGAGGCTTAATGCTTAATGAGCTTACATATAGCATTTCGTCATGTACAGTCAGCCTCACATTTAATGGCCACCCTGGCTATACGTTTAGCACTAATTGTGAATGCAACCATTCTACTTAATCCTACTTAAATTGGGGGGTAACTTTATTTTGCCAACAAGTAGTAAATCAAAAACCTCCCCTTCTTCCCTTTGTCGTTGTGGACTAATAACCACCCTGAAGTATAGCCAGGTTGGCCAATAATTGTAAGGGTGACTGTACAGCCCATCAGAGCCAACATAGCCTATAATTACTTTTAGTTTCAATTTCCAACTCTCTTACATCACTCAAGGTCCGTTCCTCTAAACTTAGGTCTGTCCTCAGCATTCGCAATACTCTTAAAGCCTTATTGATATCCTGTTAGGCTCTTTACATCGTTCTCAAACCTTCCATGGTATATTTATAGCAGTTCTTCGCTTTTCAATACCCAACGCGCCATTCTGTCATTTAGTAGGTTTTGAAGTTCTGGTCATGTGTTGGAAGATCTAACCAACTCCTTAAAACCATTTTAAAGGCTCGGCCTGTTTCTAAACTGTTACGATAAGTTCAACTTGCGTTTCTGAGCTTCTACACGACTTATAAACCCATCGGGTTGCTATGCATCTTAACCATCTTAAAATTAGATCCGGAAAGAGAGTTAGCAACCGTTGTCCGTTATCTATAAGAGAAAATGCGACGGAAACGACATTTTGGAAATCTATGGACGACTCATTGATTTCGTCGAGTTGACATTATCATTGGCTGTCATGATCTTTCCTTATAAGTGGGAGTATAAGAAATTGACCGAAAATCGTTATATTTAGAAAACCATTGCGATCCATATTATTAGCTAAATGGCTCTTTCCTGTTAGAGTAGCGGCTATTTATTCAATGATCTTGACAGATCTGTTAAGCAAAAAATTATTCCGTCGATCAGGGTCCTATAGACTATTCTTAAGATTAAGTCGTTGTCCGACTTCGTCCCGATTGGACCCTCAAAATAAAAATACTTTTTTGTTTTGTAGAACCTTTTATTGTGGATTTTACCACCCCAAAACTTTTATAGGGCTCTTTTTTTAATTTATTCAACATGCGATTATTAATTTAAATTATTTTTAACTGATATTTCAACATATAAAAAGCAAAAACCATTAAAAAATATTGCGGCTTTTTTTAAATTCAAATTAATTATTAAATTAAGCCGCTACATGCGTGATTTATAATAAATCCAAGTTTCGCCGTTATCACACACTTGATTGAGTTTTTAATTAGAGATTGCGGTAACGTACACAAACTGTTGAGCTTTATACAGAAAAATCGTATATCTATAAAAAAAAAATTTAAATATATTTTTAATACATAATTAAATTTGAAAAATTGCGACTTAAAACTTCTTTATTTTATTAGAATAATGTTTAGCTAAAAGAAAAATTGCTGTAATTTTACTTGAAATATCTCTCTTGAGAAATAGTTTTTTTTAATGTAATTTTTCATGAATTAATAATTATCGTAATACTACACTACAAAGTTACAATCACTCTCTCGCTAATTCATTAATTAACCATGGCCGCCTTGTTTTTAACTGAAAATTGTAAAACAAAGTACTTTTATGAAATTTTGAGAAATTCTTGACGTCATTATGTAGAAGCAAAGTGCAGGCCCAGACTGACCCCACCGGCGATCGCAGGTGGGGTCAAATCAAATTGGGGCCAAATGAAAATAAATTGAAAATTCAAAATGAAGAAAAAAATTCATAATAAACATACAGTGTGTTTCACTTTAGATTGGTATACATGCCTAACTTTTTGTTTTGCTTAATGAACTGCTTAATTTTACAGTACAAAAATATGTTTTAAAATTTTTAAAGTTCATCTAAGCCCGTTGACCTTGAACATTCCAAAAATTGCAATGGGGGGCTTACGAAAAATCTTGGGAACACAGGCCCGTGGTAGTATCGCTACTCGTTACGACACTGCAATTAGGACCAATTTATTTTGAAGCCAGTGGGGCCAATCACTAGCCAGTTCGGCCCTGGCAAAGTGTGAAAATGGTAAACCTAAATGTGGTCCGTAAGTGGGAGGAAAGTGAAAAGCTCTCATCCTAAGCGTCAAGGTGCCTTTTTGAAAATTCGATTCGTGTCTCGCCAACGTCTCGTGGCTCGTGACTTTGGCAAACTATTGTAAATAAATCACAAAGGCACATCCCGATATGTCAATTTAATTTTGAAATATTAGCAAAACTACTGTCATTGGCCCTGGGGGGCAAGGCGCGTCTATGGAGGGTTACGTTCCAGTATTAATAACGATATCTATATTATGGATGGTATTATAGTTTGAAAATACATATAAGAACTTGTCTTCTAAAAGTCAACAGTTGCTCATCAGCTTCTGCCAATACACAATAACCAACCCTATCGTCAATCATACACCATCACCCATTGTACTGTAACGATTATTAAGTTAGGTACCCTTTTAGATATTTACCGAAGCAGGTAGGTAGACGAAAATACTCATTATCCTTTATTTTTTTAGTATTTAGTATTTTATTTATGTAACTTAACAATCGTCACAGTACAATGGGCAATAGTGTATGATTTACGATAGGGTTGGTTATTGTATATTGGCCTAAGCTGATGTGCAACTGTTGACTTACAGAAGTCGAGTTCTTATATTTATTTTCAAACTATACTAACTGTATTGGCGTTTCAGTAATGATATGAAAAATCCAGTCAGTTATTCTGCTAAATATAAGAGGCGAATAGAGTCGATATTAAATTTTTGATTTTTAGTTAAAAAAGTCTCCACTTAAGCGCTTGCGCGTCTATTTGACCTGCACCGTCATCAAAAAGAAGAGTTAAAAGCATAAAATTGACAACATACTATACTTTGAGTTAAAACGAAAAGTTTTTTCCCTATTCTTTTGTGAGGGTTTTTTTTCATAGTTTTGTAAAAATTACGACAACATTAACTTTGTTTTTAGTTGTCTTTATGATGCTACTTCAACTAAAGCCTTTTCATTTCGGTATAATCTTTAGAGTTTAAATTTTTTATCTTCAAGCCGCAATAAAGTTTTATCAAAGCGTAAAACTCTGTATAAGATGCTCATCTCGCTATGCTTAATTCATGCTCGATGGCCAATATTTTTTTTGTACTTTTTCTTCACTTCTACCTTCATGGCGTTTAGGGAGTTATTATCAGATTCATTCGCAGATACTTTTAGGCTAATACGTTTTCTATTTAAATTTTTTATTAAAAGAAAAAGTTTTGAATTATACATTTGAGCGATGGTGGAAGAGAAAGAGAGTCGTGCATAAAAATCAAATCTTGACTGCCATATGTAATGTTAAAAAATAAAAATAGTGTATATTACATATGTCATCTTGTAATATTTTTATTTTCCGCCTGCCTGCTGCATCACAACTGCAACTGAGAAATATTTCATTGTGTTACACGGGCGTCTTGAGATGTAACCAACTCAACAAAAGTGCATATCGTAATATAAATAAATGTGTTGGTGTTTTATTGTGTTCTTTCGTGTAGTTGGTAATTTGGCCAACAGAATTTCAAGAGAATGTTGGGATGTGACTTATAAAACATGTTGCCTTCCTTTTAGCAAAAAAAACGAAGAAAATAAATACGGTTTGTTGCGTTATTATAATTTTAAAACAATTAATTTATTTAAATCTTACTAAGCGTTAATTAAATACAATTGACGGATACAATTAAAAATTCCTCACTCGTAAAGCTTGGGACGATTAATTAGTATTAGGGTTGAAATGTGTGGGGTTCTGCAAACGCATAACCAAGGATGTTTTATATAACGTATCCACTTATATGAGCATTTACAAAAATTTAAAAAAAAAACAAAAAATCGCGAAATAAAGGGTGGATTACGAAATTTGTCCCGCATCGTATAACGACTGAAGTGTGAATCCAAATTGTTGTTTTAACACTATGTTTTAATTAATTGGAACATCCTCAAGATGTGCTAATTTCGAAAATTAGCAGAAATAATGATTGTCATGCACCACGAATAAAAATTATCAAATGTTACACCATAAAAATCTTCAAAACAATTTTTTGAATTTTGTTTAGGTAAAAAGCCTCAAAAAATATAGATCTGTCAACCTGGCTTTCCGAAATTAGATTTTTTTTGGAACTTCAATTTTCGGGGGGCTAAGTTGACGCTAGCCCCCCGAAATTCAAATTTCGAAAAAACTAAGCATTGCGCTAGGTTAGCTTGGGCTAGCGCCGCAAAAATTATACCTAGCGCCTGTAAATTAAAAATTTACAGAGGCTCAAAGTTTCGAGGGGCTAAGTTGACACTAACCCGCCAAAAATTCGTATTTCTAAAAACTAATCATTGCGCTAGGTTAACCTGAGCTAGCCCCAGCTAGCGCCTTAAAAATTATAGCTAGCACGTTTTTAATTAAAAAGTTACATAGACTCAAAGTTTCGAGGGGCTAAGTTGACGATAGACCGCCCCCCCAAAATTTGATTTTCGAAAAACTAATCATTGCGCTAGGTTAGCCTGAGCTGGCGCCGCAAAAATTATTCCAAGTACGTTTTTAATTAAAAAGTTGCATATACTCGAAGTTTCGAGGCTCTAAATTGACGCTAACCCCCCCCCCAAATATAATTTCGAAAAACTAATCATTGCGCTAAGTTAACCTGAGCTAGCCCCAGCTAGCGCCGTAAAAGCTATAGGTAGCGCCGCAAAAATTACAGCTACCGCTTTATAATTAAATAGTTACATAGACTCAAAGTTTCGAAGGGCTAAGTTGACGCCATCCTCCCTTCCGAAATTCATTTTCGAAAACTAATCATTGCGCTAGGTTAGCCTGAGTTAGCACCGCAAAAAATATATCTAGCTCCTTTTAAATTAAAGAGTTACAGAGGCTTAAAGTTTCGGGGGGTCAAGTTGAAGAATTTAGCCCGCCCCCCCAAGGGCCAGAATCAGGGGTTAAGTTGAATATAAAATTTTGGGAATTTCGAAAAACTAATCATTGCGCTAGGTGAGCTACCTGAGCTAACCCCAGCTAGACCCGTAAAAGCTATAGCTAGCGCCTTTTTCGAGGCCTTTTTAATTAAAAATTTACAGAAGCTCAGAGTTTTGGAAGGCTAAGTTGACGCTGCCCCCCCCCCAAATTCGATTTTCGAGAAAAGAATCATTGCGCTAGGTTAGCCTGAGCAAGCGGCGCAAGAATTATAGCTAGCGCGTTTTTAATTAAAAAGTTACATAGACTCAAAGTTTCGGGAGGCTAAGTTGACGCTGGCCCCCCTCCTCCCAAAAATTCGATTTTCAAAAAACTAATCATTGGGCTAGGTTAGTCTGAGCTCGCACCGCAAAAATTATAGCTAGCGCCTTTTTAATTAAAAAGTTTCAGAGACTCAAAATTTCGGGGGGTCAAGTTGAAGAATTTAGCCCCCCCCCCCAAGGGTCAGAATCAGGGGTTAAGTGGAATATAAAATTTTGGGAATTTCGAAAAACTAATCATTGCGCTAGGTGAGCTACCTGAGCTAACCCCAGCTATAAAAGCTATAGCTAGCGCCTTTTTCGAGGCCTTTTTAATTAAAAATTTACAGAAGCTCAGAGTTTTGGAAGGCTAAGTTGACGCTGCCCCCCCCCCAAATTCGATTTTCGAGAAAAGAATCATTGCGCTAGGTTAGCCTGAGCAAGCGGCGCAAGAATTATAGCTAGCGCGTTTTTAATTAAAAAGTTACATAGACTCAAAGTTTCAGGAGGCTAAGTTGACGCTGGCCCCCCTCCTCCCAAAAATTCGATTTTCAAAAAACTAATCATTGGGCTAGGTTAGTCTGAGCTCGCACCGCAAAAATTATAGCTAGCGCCTTTTTAATTAAAAAGTTTCAGAGACTCAAAATTTCGGGGGGTCAAGTTGAAGAATTTAGCCCCCCCCAAGGGTCAGAATCAGGGGTAAAGTTGACTACAAAATTTTGGGAATTTCAAAAAACTAATCATTGCGCTAGGTTAACCTGAGCTAACCCCAGCTAGCGCCGCAAAGTTGACGCCCCCCCCAATTCAATTTTCGAAAAACGAATCATTGCGCTAGGTTAGTCTGAGCTCGCACCTCAAAAATTAGAGCGCGCCTTTTAATTAAAAAGTTACATAGACTTAAAGTTTCGGGAGACTAAGTTGACGCTGCCCCCCCCTCCTCCCAAAAATTCGATTTTCAAAAAACTAATCATTGCGCTAGGTTAGTCTGAGCTCGCACCGCAAAAATTATAGCTAGCGCCTTTTTAATTAAAAAGTTACAGAGACTCAAAGTGTCGAGGGGCCAAGTTGACGAATCTAGCGCCACCAAGGGCCAGAATCAGGGGCCAGGTTGACTGACCAAAAAAATATTTAGTTTTTAGTTTCAATTAATTTAAATTAACCTCAAAAATTTAATTGGAAGATAAAACGTCAATTTGATAGGTACCTACTTTTTAATAATTGAATTACGTTATGACAATCGCTATTTTTGCTACTTTCCTACATTTTCAAATTAAATTTCTGGCATTATAAAGCATCCAAAATTAATTTTGTTTGTTGATTTAGATTTAGAATTTCATACCCTAAAACTTTTATTTGAAGATTTCTTTTCTAAAATAAATTGGAAAGCAGGAAATTATGAAAGTATACTATACAACCACCCTGTATAATACTTGCCATTAACGATTAAGATGTTATAACGCATTTTTTTAAAGCACACGCTCAATTAGCTGCAATTTTTATTTTATAACGTTGTGATTTGAAGCAATTGAAGCGTAAAAAAATTTTAAAAATTTTAAATAAATTTCTAATTAGGGTATTGTATTATATTTGAAAGCGTTAAGTGGGGTTGTTACAAATCGCTTCTTCCTACAAAGACAAATTACTTGATTTTCTCACAACGGCGCCTCTCCTTTTTCTCATTCGACGTTCGACAAGTTCGTTGACGTTAAATATCCATATAACGTTAACTTAGTTTGATATAGTAATAAATTTCGTGGTTAACTTTTTCTTTACACCAATAAGTAGTACGTGAAAAATTTTTTCTTTCGAGAAAGCACGCGTCTTTTTCGCGAAAAATATATTCTTTTGTAGACGAAAAACTCGTTATGATAATGAGGAGTATGTGAGTGAGTTAGTTTTTTTGTTCGTCACTAATTGCTATTGTATCATTTTTCAGATAACCAATTAGTAATAACGGAATCGTTTTACAAAAATGTCGAGAGAATTAGTGCAGAAAGCTTATTGGAAGGGAAACAAAATGGAACCTTCATTATTCGACCACCATTTAACCGAAATTGCGTAGCAATCCTTTCCGTCATCCAAGATAACAAAATATTTCACCTAGTAATTAGGCAAAGGGAAGACGAACAAATGGCTCTCGGTACGCACAAATTAAACGAGAAGTCTTTCAGAGATTTAAATAGCCTAATTAATTATTATATAAGTAATTACTTAATACTTTACTCTAATGGTTCTAAAACTTATACCTTACTTATTCCATACATTTAATGACGACTTCATTATTTCGTTTAGTTAAATTGTTTAGAAAACTTGTATCTACAAATTAGATGAGAAAACTTCGTAACGAACTTTTACATTTCCTTCGAGAGCTAAGAAGAAAAGACAACAGAATTTTACTTTGTTAAAAACACAAATTCATAACGTTAATAATACAAATTTGTTTGAAAAATAAAATTCGTGAAAATCGATTTCCTCGTTTTTTATCTTCGATATGACAACGACCATTTTTGTTTAATTAAACCATCGGGGATAAAAAGAAAATAAATGAACTTTCATGTTTATAATAAATGAGAAAGGAGGGATTTTAACTTTTAAAAGCTGTACACACAAACAACGTATTCCTCCCCCTTACTATAACAACTAACAAGATTATTTTCAAAAACAAAAGCAGTCAGAGGGAACAGAGGGAAAACTTTCTGAAAAATTGCACGTTTTCGACGTTGCATTGTTAAAAAAGTTTGAAAGTTTAAAATCGCTTAAGTTCATTTTCCTAAAATATTTCTTAAGCATTTGAAGCCGATTTTGCGAACTCGTTGAACCGAACCGGACCAAATCTTACGGTATGGATTACAAACATTTCCAAACATTCAAGATTTTAAATTGGTATAGTATAGTAAAGTTATCTAGCTCGAGTTATGTGCGCTCAAAAACCATTCTTCGGTTTCAATCGATAACATAATCAAGATGAAATGGGGTTTTCAATATGTCCATTTAGAAGGAGAGAGAGAAAGGGCATTCTTAAACACTTTAAGCCTAAAAAAATTGGAAGTTATATGAAAACATTTTTCACTTTGGAGTAAAACTAATTTTGTTCGATTTGTTCTCGAAGCTTCCCCCAGAAGCTATCGGATAAAATAAAAAGGTAGACATTTTAAAATATCATTATTAAGTGCGAAACCACACCATAATTGGGACTAATGTTGATACTCGTACAGGGGCGAACTCGCAACTCAATAAGCTAGGAAACAATCACTTTCAATAAAAGTCAATGGTCACGTTCATAACAGAGTGATGTGAGTCATGATTTATTTTGTAAATTACGAAATTAATTACCGTAATTTACCGGTAATTTACCGTTTTCAATTACCGTTAATTACTGTATAATTAGGCAGTGATGTAAGTTGTAATTTTTACCGTAAACTAGGAACGTAATACCGTAATACGACTTAAATTACGAACTTAATACCGTAATTTACCGGTTTAAATTACCATCCACACAATAAAAAACACATGGATCATCAGAAATGCGCAGTAAGGTCCGAAAGAGACAGAAAAATAAACAAAGAGATACAAATACGAAAGTGGGGGAAGTAGGATAGGGATTGGTTCAGACAAATATGGAGTGGGGGAAGTTGGATAAGAATTGCTTTAAAGAAATTGGGAGTGGCCTGTCTCCATAGTTACCATGTGTCAAATGTCAATCAATCACTATAGTTAACACATCGACCATACGATTTACTGTGGAATTAGAACACTATTGTTGTGGGCAGTCGATATGTCAACATCGTCATATCACACCATATGTCTATGTCTGAGATTGATTCATCTGTTACCCCACATAAGTCAATGTCAAGGTCATCTGTCACCATATCTCAATTTCATCTGTCATTTCATACGTCAGGTGGAGTTATCTATCAATTCAGATATTGGTTTAGAGAGATGGGGAGTAAAAATAATCTGTTACCATAGTTACCATGTCTTCCATGTTCTTCTCTCATTATGGGGGGGGGGTCATAAACCTGCCATGAATGATCATTTCATATGTCGGGGGGTCATCTTTAATCTCATCTATTAATCCATCAGTGAACCCATATGTAAACCTATCTGTCATCCAATATGTCATTTCATCTGTCTTTCTATCTGTCATTGTCATCTATTATTCCATCTGTCATTTCATCTGCCATCCCATCTCTCATCAAACATGTCATCAAATCTGTCATGTCATATGTCATCTCAACTCACAGACGAGTTTGAGAGATAAGATAAAAGACAGATTAGATGAGATGACAGATCAGATTGACAAATGAGATGACAGATGAGATTGACAGATGAGATAATACGACATAATATGAGAATGGGGAAGTTGGATAAGGAATGGTTTAGAGAAATGGAGAGTGGCGTGTCCCCATAGTTACCATGTGTCAAATGTCAATCTGTCACCATAGTTAACACATCGACCATACGATTTACTGTGGAATTAGAACACTATTGTTGTGGGCAGTCGATATGTCAACGTCGTCATCTCACACCACATGTCTATGTCTGAGATTGATTCATCTGTTACTCCACATAAGTCAATGTTAAGGTCATCTGTAACCATAACTCAATTTCATCTGTCATTTCATACGTCAGGTGGAGTTATCTATCAATTCAGATATTGGTTTAGAGAGATGGGGAGTGGAGGTAATCTGTTACCATAGTTACTATGTCTCCCATGTTATTCTCTCATCGTGGGGGGGGGGGTCATACTCATAATCCTGTCATGAATGATCATTTCATATGTCGGGGGGGGGTCATCTCATCTATTAATTCATCTGTCAACCCATATGTAAACCTATCTATCATCCAATATGTCATTTCATCTGTCATTCTATCTGTCATTGTCATCTATTATTCCACCTATCATCCCATCTCTCATCAAACATGTCATCAAATCTGTCATGTCATATGTCATCTCAACTCACAGACGAGTTTGACAGATAGGATAAAAGACAGATTAGATGAGATGAGAGATCAGATTGACATATGAGATGACACATGAGATAATACGACATAATATGAGACTGACAGATGAGGTTGGCAGATGTTATTCATAGATATAAGAGACATAAATAGACAGAGACGGGAACAGAAAAGGTATCTCGCGTTTATGATCTAGTTAATTTGTTAAAATAGTGCAATGATGCAGTTAAATTTTTCTACTACTGCATGCCGAGTTATTTACCAAAATTTTAAATTACGGTAATTTTACATCACTGCCAACAAATATAGCACTAGGCTAGCGAGAAAATAACAGGGTTAGGAGCGTAAGGACCAAATTACAGCGATGGTTAGGGAGAGCAAATGAAACCAGCCCCACTCTGAATTCTTCAAAATTTTCCTTTTCACGGAAATTTTTTTAGTTTATGTGCAATTTTATCTAAATTTTAAAGACTAAACCTTGTAAAAATCCTCACCCTCATTCAGAAATGGTTAACCTAATGCTCACCGCTTCAAGTAACACGCTAGTAGATTAAGCGACACGCAAAAAAATTTAATTTTAGAATTGCTTTTCAAGTCTCGCCGCAATTATTAGTCAAAATCAATGACAAATTAGTTTTTTTATACAGCTTTGAAGAAGAAGAGGTATGCTGACGTAAAAGCCGGTACTATAAAGTTCTTGATTAATTTAATTCGGAATTAAATTTAACATATAACTTTTGATTTTCGGTTCTAATTAATCAATTCTGATTGACTGTATGAACAACTATGGCCGATAAATTTAATTTTACTCCGATATTAAAGTTTTATAGTAACTCCGGCAGTTAAAAGTTGTCCACTCTACGACATTTTGTAAGTTGAGAAAATTCTAGATCTGTAACGTAATGTAACCTTTGGCTTACTTTGAAAGTGACTTTTCCTTAAGAATTAGGTAAAACTCAATAAGCGTTTGAGGGTACCACGTACTACCTCTTTACGTCTCTAAGGACAATAGCTGCTTAAAATGCATCTCAGCTCCCATAAGCAAAATGAAAAATACGCAAACTGCAACTCTCTGCCGAGTGGTCGCTGAAACTCAAATCGTTTGCACAATTTTTATTACAAACACCACTTCTGTTTCTCCAGAATTATACTAAAAATCGTTTTTAGGTCGTACTTGGTTTCACTTAGCATCACTTTAAGGTCACTTTAACAATTAGGATTAAGTAAGTGAAAAAATAATTTTTTTTTTAATTTAATTATCGACATTTTGAGTCCCTCCGATTTCAAATATGTCTATTGAAAACCTTAGAAATATTTTTGTTGTAAATCACAAGTAAATAATATTAAAGTGAGCTAAACGTTTTAAAATAAGCTTTGAAAATTACTCAACTCGATAACAAAAATATACAACTTGATCCATAAAGAAGAAAATAGATTGACAGAAAACCTGAGGGTTTTATTACGTGATGAAAATATATAACACTTTTTTAGATTCACCTACAATAGAATTACCTCGTTGGTATACGACAGAAAAGAATGTCGAAATTCGTCTCGAAACTAAAAACGGAAGAAGGAAAACTTCTTCTTTTTTAAAAATCTACCCCACAGATACAATGGATACCGAGATACCGAACCAACATCAAGAAACATAAGCTTCATATACATAAAATGCTTGACATCGACTAAATAAAATATGCGACCACTTAAGTTGGATGTTTTCCTAAACGGAAAGTAGAATACGAAAATAGGTAAAAAGAAAACTTTAGATCTAAATTCAAACGTACTGTTTTTTTATAAAAATGATGTAAAAATGAAACAATGCAAATATTTATTTACTCTCAGTCCCAAGTAATCCCTTTCAAGTATCTCTATTTAGTTTCCTGCTTCATATTTGATTTACAAACTATCTACATAGGTGTAGTTTGTTTCAACGTAATTTGAAGTCGTAAATCGAGCGCGGCAGATATGATTAAGAATTTCATTCCATTTGGTCAATTCGTTTAAAGCTTAGTAAGGCCGTTTAGCACTTTTAGACCTCTCTGTATAATTAATTTAATGATATTCTATTTAAGAGTTGTAATGTTATATTCTTAATCATATCTGCCGTGATTGATTAACGACTTCAAATTATGTTGAAACAAACTATACCTAAACTACTTACTTATTTATTTACTCATTTAATACTATTAAACACGACTAATCGATTTAATTTTATTGTATTAACTTAATATCTGGTTCTATGAGGCATGTCAGTTTTCCTTCTTAAACTAACTTTGTGTTTTACAGTGCCCAAACTCATTAGCAAAATTAGGTTTTAAGCAGTGTATCTGACGTTAACATTTTGACCTTTATAGGTAAATGTTTATAAATTTAGAAAGCTGTCAGATTTACCTAATTTAACAAAATTTTAATTATACCTACTATTATAATTAATAAATTAACTAATTGATTAAAACATAATTTTGAAAACTTTAATTTTTTGGAAATTGGTTTTATATTTAATAATAAATTTTCAACAAATTTTAATTTTTTAATTAAAACGTTGGGTAACTTGATTGTAAATATTAATTTTTGTGAAATGGGGTATCGTCTACTCTACGGTTTAGTGGTTTGGATGAAAATTTTAATTTTTTAAAGCGAGAATTTAATTTATTTTAGACGCAGACATTTAAAATATTATATAAAAAATTAGAGAACAAATACTACCGAACTGCAAGCAAATAGTTGGTCGTAAAATAACTTGAAACATTAATTTTTCACCCTTACTTTCGATTGCTTTTTGAGCAAGTAATTATTAGAGAAAGCCCATATAAGTGAAAAATCTTAACGAACATCTTTATTATAGCTTTTGATTTAGAGCACGCTTCGGGAGCGACATATTTAGTTAGTAAGTCTCAAAATTTCGAAAAAAAAATGAGAAACTAGGTGTGGTTTATAAGTCCTTCGTTCTACTAGACTCTACAGGGTGAGTCTGAAGTAATTCTGGCCATCAGAATTATATAGAGTTCTGTAAGAGTCTAATGGCTCATCTATGCAGACTCACCCTAAGGTATTAAAGCCATAAGCCAAGAAGCCGTGCTTCTGCTCCTTGAGTTGATGCAGTACTAACAAGTTAGTACGACATTTAGTCCATGTAACACGGCCCCAAGTTTATAACTATTGCAGCTGTTAATAAAACATCAAATTATTAGCTTAGGACCGGGTCGGACTTGTTTCATTTGTTCTAAGAATAAGCTCAATAAGTTTCAGGATATAAAAGAAATCATACTTAAAATCAAGAAACCAAAAAGTTAGGTTAGGTTATAATAAGGTATGTTAGGTTAGGTTAGGTTTATTAGAAATAATGTGCTATAGGTCCTGAGTACTGTTCAAGGCCCACGTAAAGACATTTTTGCGCCAATATGTCTATTTTTTTTAATTTAAGCAACCCTGAGCCTCTTTCGGTTTAAGAAATCCCCACAAACATTGTAAGTGACCACCCTGTATTATACTTTTATGTATAAAAGTTATGGTAGCACTGCACTATCTCTAATACGGATTAACTCTGTACGATTCAATGGATTTTCAACTTATGCACGAACCAACTTGACTAGATTTTCATTTTCAAGCATAAGTTACCTCTCGTGTTTTCGTGTCGGATAAATGCTGATCATTCTTTTAAATATAAAACAATTAGATTAAAAATACAATTTTTTAATAGGGCGATGTCTGAACGAGATTTAGCAAAATTTATTAAAATGTATCTATCTAACCAAAGTTGGATTTAAAAAAAATATAAAAATGAAATTTATCTTCGTTTAAATATGGAATAATAAAGGCATTACACTCTACAGTAAGTCAATTTTTTTAACAAATGACACACATGCTGGCTAACCCCTTTCATTTTTTACTTAAATTGAAATGCGAAAAACTGTCTAAAATGATATATGAAAAAACCTAAAACAAATAAAAATTAAAAAAGAGAAAAAACTTAAAATGGCGGATTTTTGTAGCAACCAAAAATTGCTAAATATACCTAATATGAATATTTTTAATTTAATTTAAGCTCTACGATTGGTTAAATTGCGTTATTGCCTACAAGCGAAGAAATTAAAAAACACACTTCCCTATAAATACAAAAATAAAATTTAATTTTTAACAAATTATTTTCGAAATTAACGTTTTAGTAGGCCCTGGGCTAATTTGTTTTGTAAGAGGGATTTATTATAAAATTCCTTTTTATATTTATTAATAAAAAAATTGCAAATGTTGAGCATTAATGCCACGTAAATTTACTTAAAATGTCATTATTGTTACACAGTATGCTAAAATTGGTTTTTGTGTAAGCCAAACATTTAAAAAAACGCGTTTTTGACAGTTTGTAATTGAAATAAACTAAAATAATTTAAAAAGCGTTAAAACGCATCGAAGAAAGAATCAATTAATTGTTTTTTGCGTGTTTATAAATTACGCCGCAAAATTTATTAATTCAAAATTTAAAAAATTTGCACAAAAATGGCAAAATTCGTCGACTTGAGCTGAAATTGACAGCTTTGGGACTTCAGTACCTTTTGTTATACTAATGAATTTTTAATTTATTTTAAACAATTCTACCTATACTATCGGGTAGAAGTTACACACTTTTATTCAAAAACCATCAATAAGTTCCATAAAATAAATTATAGAATTTTTTACAGTAAAAATGTGCGTACTAAAACGTGTTACACAGTAGCATTTAAAAGTTATGACGTCATAGATATTTTTTTTAAGTTTCATTACAATATTTGACAAGAAGATTTTCAATACGTAAAGCAGAAAGTGTCTCATTCGCTTATATTCTTCTTATGTGGCCTAATAGGAAGAGTGTTAAGTGTTATGTTTATCTGCATCAGGGATGATAGTTGAAAAATATTTCTACAAAAAGTCCATGCACTAAAGAAGAAAATAAACTAAAACGAAGCGAATGGGCATTAGAGTTGTCCTTATTTTGTAACGATGTAGATTTACCTATGGCTTGGAGGTGCCCTGAATCATCAAGATTCTTCCTCCAAGCTTGGCAACATCTGCATCGTTCCTCCCTCTTCTCTGGTGGTTCACAAGTAGTCACGTTATTTACCTCCCATGATTTTTTTGACAAATTTAATTTCTTTAATTAAAGTTCCTGTATCTGTTTGATAACCGTGTGAAGTGTTATCCGAGGCCATTCGCTTCGTTCCATGTAAATGCGGCAAGGTCGAGCACATTGAATTCCGGTGCCCGCGATAAATCAAATATTTAATTTGCTAATAATTATTTTCACCCTTGTTTTAAGCCCTTCTGGCATCCCACCTTAATTTTGACACCTCCTTGAAATTGTTTAGGTCCCTAATATTTATTTAAAAATTACTTTGATAATTATTTAATTATTTATGAAGTAACTGAAACCTTGTAAAAAATTTTTAATTAACCGTGAAATTGATAAGTCTTGCATTAGCACGCGAGTTGTCGACGTTCCCACTTACAACCAAGTCCAAGCATCGCTCTCACTCGTTCTTAGCCTTAAGTGGTGGTGAAGCTATAAGTATGAGTGCCTTTCAGTAGATAAGAAAGTTTCCATTTCTTGAACCACAGCCTAGAGCTCTGGTTCAAGAAATGGCAAATCTCCGTCAACGCACGAGTTCGTCCATTTACTTCTCCAAGCAACCAACTCTCCGTCGCCCGCCAAACATCGAGATCTTCGGCGAAGCCATTCCTTGGAAAGGGGAAGTCCGATACCTAGGACTAACCATCGACAAGGGACTGACCTGGAAATCAAACATCGAGGGAGCTAACGTCCGAGCACGAGCTGCATTTTCGTTACTATATCCGCTTTTTTTCAGGTACAACGCTGAACCTCAGGAACAAGCTGCTTCTGTACAAGAGCGTCACCCAACCGATCATGACGTACGCCGCACCAGCCTGAGGCTACGCCGCACCGTCCAACATCAAAAAGTTGCAGACCGTACAGAACAAAATTTTGAAGATGATCGTCGACACACCATGGTTCATCCGTAACAGGAACCTTCAACGGAACCTACAGATGATCAGCATCTAGGATTTCATCCGAGAAGCAGCCTCCAAGTTCTACGAGACAACACTGGACCACGACAACCCTACCATCCGAGGACTACGGGAATAAAACATCAACGAGTCTAGGCTTCGGAAGAGACCCAAGTTGGTTCTTGACCGAGCCTAAGAACCTAGTTACCGTCACCATAACAGACTAACGTTATCGTCAGTAACTTCGGTCACATTTCAAAATACATTTAATCATCATTTTTAATTTTCAGATCCGACTGATGAAGGAAGTACGGGGCAGAGCCCAAACACCCCAAAAACCATTATCAAGATTCCAGATAAGAAAGTCTGATTTTAACATCGAGTGCAGTGTGATCGTCGCGTCGAGCCAAACAGGTTCTTCCTCGTACGCGCGAATGACCTATACCTGAACCATCAGAGGTATCTCCGTGTGGTAGCCGTCTAAGAGCCGTCATCAAACGTAGGCTTCTGCACTTTCCTCCACATACTCCGTAAGCATCCACCCGAGTGGTAACTGCCCCGCAGTGACCCCGGGACTACTGTGGGGCCTCGGCCTCCGCTCACCCCCAGTTATTTATTTGTAAATAGGTTTTATTAGCTAGCTTTGGAAGAGAGCAGAAGAGTTGTTTATTTCGTTCCAGTGAAGAACTTCAAGATGTTCATTTCGTTCCAGGGAAGAACCCCGAGTTATTCATTTTATAAATTTTTGCTATATGTATTTATCTAAGGTGATTTTCTCTAATATAATTTTTTTAAATTTATTTTGTATATTTTAGCACTCGAACCTACCCCCTCATACCTCCGAGCTAGGCCAATCAGGCATTTTTACTAAGACCCCAAGTTAGGGTCTTACAATTTGTCTAGAATTTTTTTTTGAAATAAGGGATAGTTGCTCAACGCCTTAAAATTTTGCCTAGTAGAAATATCAAAATCTCTGAGAAATTTTAACCTGATCGGAAAAACCTGTGACGTCAACGGTCTTGACTGGAGATTTAAAAAAAAACTATTAAAATACATGTGTCACAAGATAGCTTTTTGACGCACGATGACGAAGTTTGCAGACCGACTGCAAGGAGCCAGCCTCCACCCACAACGGGGCTCGCCTATTATAATTTTACTCAAGTAACTCAAACCGGCTGTAATAAAGCACAAAGGCAATTAAAATTTTGTTGATTTTGACGTGGCTAGCACTTAGACTAGCGTTTTACGAGATTCTTGTATTTTTCTTGTTCTTGCACAAAATGCAAGACAACAATTACATAGTTTGTAGCAAGACAAGACAAGAAACTAGCTTGTGAGAAAAGTGCAAGAGTTACAAGATTTTCTTACATTTTCTTGCATTCTTGCTCTTTTGTCAAACCGAATGTCAATAGATAAACGCCCAAATTGCAAGAATGCAAGGATTTTGCAAGAAAAGGGGAAGCCCCGACTAAAATAGGTTAACAAGACAAGACAAAATTTTTGTATCCAAAAATGAAGCAAGACAAGACATATTTTTCTTTCTTGTTTTGCTATGCAAGAAATAATCAAGAAAGACTAGAAATGCATTCTTGTAAAACCATAGCTTAGACTACGAAGGTTGGAAATCAAAAATTGTGAAGCAAAGATAAGCAAATATACCTACTACTACAAATAGGGGAGATAAGGTGGAAAAAGACGAGAGCTGATGCCAATGTCATAAAAAAGTGGAAAAAATTATTAAGAAATAAATAAAACACTTACGAATAAAAGAGTTTTCCGATAGGGTTAGACGAAAATCTCTGACACGAGCTGACATCGCGTGCTCGTACCTTACTCCTACTTTTCAATAATCACGTGCCAAAAGAAATGTAATAATAGCACACATATACAGGGTAGATTTTATTCATTTTCATCGTTTCGATATAGAAAAATAAAAGTAACAGAAGACTAAAATGTTTCAATAAAATTAAAACTAGACAAGTTCTATATTTCATCTACTAGCAAAATCAATTCGAAATACAAATGTCGAGGTTATTAAACAGACCACAGAAGTGTCCACCTCATTAAATGGGACACAATTTCAACCACAATTCGATATAAATTTTAATATCAATTTTAATAAATCAAGGGTGCGCCGACAAAGGAAAGGGTAGCGATTTGTTTCTCCGAACTCGAGAAATTACTTTCAAAATCTAGATATCCTTGCCTAATATTTTTATTACGACTGCGCCATATTAGACATCAACATTGTCAGATCGTACGTCTTGGCTTCGCTAGAACGGGTTTCGACAAATTTTTCCATAAGTTTCAAGCAAAATTTATTGTGACTGATGGGATGCCCGCTTTGGTCTGGTTTTTCAGCTCTTGAAAATTTGAGCCAATTTGAACACATAGACAGTCCCCTTAAGGTGTCCCAAAAAGTATATTTATAAATTATAAGGGTCAAGTGGCAAGATCTTGAGTCGATTAGATCGTGTAAAGTCTTAATGGTACTTAGAGCTCCACTTGGACGCACTGCTTCCGCTGGGCATCGCTCAGAATGTCGTCACGTGCTAGGTATCACCCACAGAAATTTTAACTTAAAATTTTTTACAAAAAATTCCTTAAAATATTTGGGTTCAAACAAGATTTTTCCGCACAAGTGCTTTTTAATACCCCTTTTGACACTAAAAACTGTGTTAAAAGACTGTCACTTTTAACACGAGCGTAGGAAAAAATTTACATTTAAAATTTCGGTTATCGTACAAACTTTGAGCAAAATAAAAATTTAAAAAAAGACACTTTGTTAAGCGTTTTGTACGAGTCAAACTTGAGCGCACAATATTTTTTTCAAAAAAGTTAGACAGTTGGGACGTATAAATAAATGAACGCTTAAATGCGTTAAAAGTAAAAAAAATTTAAATCCAAAATTTAAGATAAAAAAATTAAAATTATAAATTATAATAGAGGCTTTACAAATGAGCGACATTGTCGACAACAATTTGTCTTTAACCTCTCGCCACCTTCTTTGAAGCGTTATTAATGATACGTTTTATATCAAACTTAACAAATACTTGAAATATGTTGCTCTCGTGATAAGACGAGAAGGAAAATATTAAAGGTACTACTCTACTAACTCTCGTTTAAGTTTAAATACACACAAATTTATGAGATTTAAATGGAAGTTTTGACTTTTTGAGAATGATCAAAAGGTTTTTATATGCCATTACTGGCGAGTACCTCTTTAATTTAAATTTATACCTACTCACATAAAAGGAATTTTAGTTTCGTTAATGTCTAAATTCATTTCTGCACTTGAAATAAATATAAGTGGAGGAATATTAAAAGGATCAAAAAAAATTAGCCGCGTTGCGGTTTAAAATGGCTACTTTTTGATGAAAAACCACTGGATATGTTAAGTAAATTGATAAAGAATGTTGCTCACAAAGAATTTTGTTGAGTGCCATCTCCATACTAACCATTTTAAATTACCCGATATATCAGATAATAAATTGAAATTCTTTTTGTCGTTTTTGTTCTAAATAAGATTTCATAACAAAGTGTGCAAAATTCTTCCTACAATCGTTCGGAGAGTATAAGAAATGTCCTCCTTTGCAATTTTAACTTTTGAGGCATGTAATTTTAATTTAAAAATGACAATTTTTAATATCAAGTAGGTTGGTGTCATAATGACATATTAACAAAAGACGTAAATTTCAAATTTACACGCGAATGCTGGAAGAAACCCATTCCCGCAGTAATGCGAACTAGAGCTCATCTAGAAACGCAAAGGACTTAAGACCTTTCACCTCCTATTGACTTACTAAAGATTTATGAACAAGAGACAGACAGGTTTTTGAACAAACGCCTGAAGGTATTAATAAAATGTCAAGATCCATTGAAAGCCCATCAAGGTTTATTCTAATGATAACAAGACTTCCTTTGCTCCTAGAGTTGTAGCTGTAACGTAAAAAGGGCTCAAAATACATTCGACAAGAACGGAAAACCTAGACATTGGATTAGAACGATTTAAATGCACTTTTTTGGTATTAGAAACTGGAAAAACCTAACTGGAAACCTAAAGTCGAATTTTCTAACGATCGCAAGACTGCATACGCTTCTAGAGTCATTCTAACGTAAAAAAAACTTTAAACGAGCTTGAGAAAAATCTCGACATTCATTTGAACGATTACAACATACTTTTTGGCTATTTGGTGCTGATAAAACGTTATAAGATCTGTTGGAAACCTAAAGTCGAATTTACTAAAAATTTTAAGACTTCAAACGCTCCTAGAGCGATTCTAACGTAAAATAAAACTTTAAACGAGCTTAAGAAAAACCTAGACATTCATTTAGAACGATTAGAACATACTTTTTGGCTCGGGGCTGATCAAACGTTATAAGATCTCTTGGAAACCTAAAGTCGAATTTTCTTAAGATCACAAGACTTCAAACGCTCCTAGAGTCATTCTAACGTAAAAAAACTTTAAACGAGCTTGAGAAAAATCTCGACATTCATTTCGAACGATTACAACATACTTTTTGGATCGGGGCTGATCAAACGTTATAAGATCTCTTGGAAACCTAGTCGAATTTTCTTAAGATCACAAGACTTCAAACGCTCTTAGAGTCATTCTAACGTAAAAAAAAACTTGAAACATGCTTGAGAAAAATCTCAACATTCATTTGAACGATTACAACATACTTTTTGGCTATTTGGGGCTGACAAAACGTTATAAGATCTCTTGGAAACCTAATGTCGAATTTACTAAAAATTTTAAGACTTCAAACGCTCCTAGAGTTATTCTAACGTAAAAAAAACTTGAAACAAGCTTGAGAAAAATCTCGACATTCATTTAGAACGATTAGAACACTTTTTTTTGGCTATTTGGGGCTGATCAAACGTTATAAGATCTCTTGGAAACGTAAAGGCGAATTTACTAAAAATTTTAAGACTTCAAACGCTCCTAGAGTCATTCTAACGTAGAAATAATTTAAAATAATCTTGAGAAAAATCTCGACATTCATTTAAACTATTAGAATACACTTTTTAGCTTCCTTTGGGCTGATCAAACGTTATAAGATTTGTTGGAAGACTAAAGTCTAATTTTCTAACGATAACAAGATTTCAAACGCTCCTAGAGTCATTCTAACGTAAAAAAAAACTTTAAACGAGCTTGAGAAAAATCTCGACATTCATTTCGAACGATTACAACATACTTTTTGGCTCGGGGCTGATCAAACGTTATAAGATCTGTTGGAAACCTAAAGTCGAATTTTCTTAGAATCACAAGACTTCAAACGCTCTTCGAGTCATTCTAACGTAAAAAAAACTTGCAACAAGCTTGAGAAAAACCTCGACATTCATTTGAACGATTACAACATACTTTTTGGCTATTTGGGGCTGATAAAACGTTATAAGATCTCTTGGAAACCTAAAGTCGAATTTACTAAAAATTTTAAGACTTCAAACGCGCTTAGAGTCATTCTAACATATAAAAAAACTTGAAACAAGCTTGAGAAAAATCTCGACATTCATTTAGAACGATTAGAGTCATTCTAACGTAAAAATAATTTAAAATAATCTTGAGAAAAACCTCGACATTCATTTAAAACTATTAGAATACACTTTTTAGCTTCTTTGGGCAGATCAAAGTTATAAGATTTGTTGGAAGACTAAAGTCGAATTTTCTAACGATAACAAGATTTCAAACGCTCCTAGAGCCATTCTAATGTTAAAAGAGTTAGAGAGAAACCTCAACGTTCATTTAGAACGATTAGAACACAGTTTTTGGCTACTTGGGGCTGATCAAACGTTATAAGATCTGTCGAAAACATAGAGTTGATTTTTTTAGCGATAACTAGACTTACTTCGCTTATAAAGTCATTCTAACGTTAAAAAGAACTTAAAATAATCTTGAGAAAAACATAAACATTGAATTTCTACGATTTGAACTCACTTTTTTGGCATTTGGGACTAAGGAAACGTTATAAGATCTCTTGAAAAGCTAAAGTCGAATTTTCTAACGTTCACAAGGCTACCTTCGCTCTTGGAGTCAATCTAACGTAAAAGGGCTTAAAATAATCGTTATAAAAAATTAGACATTTGATTTGAGTCTAATTTTAAGGTACGCGTAAGAAAAATGTGCAAAAGATTTTATTTAAAAAATTTGTAAATTATGTCAACATTTTGTTAAAACTGACATCTTCATTATTTCTGTTTTGAAAAGTTAATTATATAAAATGTACTTTGTTGTAATATTAATAACGCAAGAAATTTGAAAAGCTACGTTAAGTTCGTTTTTCATTTTATACGTGAATTAATTTCTTTTGTTTAAAGATTTTTTCTTTCGTTTCCAAAATAATATGCAAATTAGGGTGTTGTATAAGTCTTTACTATACACAGAGTAGGGTTTAATATGTTATGTCAGAGAAAACGATACTTATTACATGTTAAGCAAAACGTTGTGGCATACTTTGTACATTATAAATTTGGCAAATCACCAAATACCACAGGTCGATTTCTATTTGACCTATACACATGACCCAACAGTCAAACCAAGAGGAAGATATTACGGAAGACAGGATGTTTCTCAACTAAATCCCTAAAATGCAAGAAGTGGGTAAATTGTCGTTTTCTCTGAAAATGCATAGAATAACGAATGTCCGTCCGTAAATAGTACTGCAGATCTCAGAAGACTGCTTATGAGTTCTTTAGCATTACTTGAGAAATTTTTGACACAAAAGTCAGTTTCTGGAGTAATCAGTCTTGTCCTTTAGTTGTATTATAATTTCAGATCCGCAGATTGACAAGAGCCAAAAGTCGCCTGACAGTGACAGAGTGAAGTCAAAGGGTAACAACTGGTAACACCTAATGGTAAAGGTAAAATATCCCATTGACACATTGAAATGTAGTAGTAAAAATTTGATCAATGCAAAAACTTCAATTTTTAAGCCCTTTTCAAGTCATAAAACTCGATTTGATATAGTTTATTCCCCAATAAAAAAAAAATCCGATGAGAAAGTTTTAATAAAAAAGGCACATAAACGAAAACAACATTTAAATAAATAAATAAAAGCAGAGTCAGAGACAAATAATTAATGAATTTTTTGTTTACAAATTACTAATTTATTGACTGTTAACTTTATTTTCTTTTTTAACAATAATTTATAACGTATCTTTACATCATTAATCAGAGATTGCTTTTGGTGCTCAATTCGAGTCTCCTCTACGAAAATGCTTTACACAATTTTTTTTCAGCGAGAGCCAACAAAAAAATTTTTTTTCGACCGCAAAGCAAAAGTTACGACTTTGGCCGAATTTGCATTAAAACCCAATTTTCAGTTTAATGGCCATTGTAAAGTATTAACCAACAATTTTTTGTTCGGATTTTTGTAAAACTCACCTAAATTATTTTTTTTTAATTACAAGGAACAAGGTTTATTAACACTAATTACAACACTGTATTAGTTATTGTCAACAACCACTTAACTATAATAGTTTTTCAATTTTCAATAAATCCACAACTGTCTTTCAATGGGATTTTTATTGAAAGCAATGAAAAGATTCGAGTGCCGTATGAAGCGTGTATGTGATATTTGTGTAAACAATTGAACTTGGAACAATTAGCCCTATGGGCGACTAATTGCGGGAAATTTTTTTTGAATAAAGTTTTGTTACATCCAACGTTTCGTCTTAATGAAAGGTGCACTTAATACGAAAATTCGAATTAATATGGATCTAATAATTATTGACGGTTGGATGAAAAATCGTCTGGATTTTCATTGATAATTTTTCAGTAAATTATAAGCGACCTTTAAATAATTAATGCCGTGCATAGGTATTCATGAAAAATGCAACGTTCTGCATGTACGAGTATGCACTAACTCAAGCTCACATCCGGAACTATCCCAACGCCACCGGAGCAGTTACCGGAACGTACTGCGGCTCCGGGTTGGCGGTTTGGGTCCGGGAACAATACCCGCTTGCGCACGATGATCGATTTTACTGGGCCGACCTGGCCCACTATATGTATTATACATAAAACTACTCGAAGGAGAAAGACCAACTTAATATTATGTACCTACATAGGTACCCTTTAGTTAGTTAAAGAGGCGAAACAAAAATTAGTCGTACGAGTGATAGTTGAAAATGTACGTATATGCAATGCAACCCAAGTGCATTCATGACTGAAATTTCTGTATCATCAATTTTATTAAAGAATATGTGTCAAGTGCATCTTTAAGCAGCTGATGGGGTTGTCGATGGTTAAATCGTCACGTTTAACAAAACTTTACGTGACAGTCACATTATAAGAGTGTTGATAAATTAAGGGCTACTAAGTGACACCTAAAAAAGGCCTTCCGAAATTTAAGTTCAAATAAACTAGCCCTTTATACAAGAAAAAAAATGAATTCTCTTGGAATCAAAAAAAAATTTAATTCGAGCAGAAATAAAACTGTAACGCTTTCAACGTTAATTTTACTTAAATTGAGATTTTACAATTAAATTTCCAACTTAAAACTTATTCATTAGCGCACTCGCTTATAGTGAAAAATAAGAAAAATTTAAAAATTATACACATTGCAAATTGCAACTATAAATTGATTAGCTACGATCTTTCTTTTTCTCCTCTGTTAGGTAAATACATGAAAATGTTGACTCACGTATATGAAAAATTATGAACTCAAAGCTACCGTCTTGTTTTTTGAAAACTAAGGAAATCATATTTACTAAAGTTATCACACAACTTTCAAAAGTCTCAAATTTATTGCGTTAAATTGCGCTTTGCTCTGTATGTGAAAATTCTCAAACCTTTTTAAAGGTAAAGCAAATAACTTTTAGAATATAAAGAAATAGGAAGAAGCGTAAAATTGGAAACGTTAAATCACTCTTTAAGTAGTTTTTATTTTCTTCTTCGCACGTCGTGCGTCTGTCAAAAATTTAAACGACCATTTTCCACCCAACCAATGAATACGTGATACTTTACAAAAATCGACCAATCGCGTTGGAATTACCACGATAATTACCTAACCTAGAAAATTCATTGAATTTTAAATCCATCAAAATTTGTCATTTCTAAAGAAATTATTATTTTAAAGTGGAAAAGGGCATGTCAAAATAATATCACCGGTTTTCTCACCAGATAAGCTCCCGGTGCTTGGCAACGTATCTCGTTTTACAGAGATAATACTCAGTTGCTGTAGTCACCCTATTAGCGAAATAAATAAATATAAACGATGCCATCAGAGTGGTAACGTTAATACTATTATGAACAAAAATTTAATATTTGGTGGAAAAACTTGATTAGAGAGATTTACCTGTGCGAAAGCTTTAATGTCGAACGAAATTTTTAATTCGACCTGCCACCCCCACTTAATTAGAAGGACAAATCAAAAATTCAATATTCAATTTAAAACCGATATTAACTAATTGAGAACTTTATAGTATCTACCGGCTACAAGATATCAAACTTGATATGAGAGATTTACAACCTGTGCTAAAGCTTAAATGTCGAATTAAAATTGATTCTACCTGCTCACCCCCACTTAATTAAAAGGACAAATAAAAATTTAATATTCAATTTAAAACCGATATTAACTAATTGAGAACTTTATAGTACCGGCTACGAGATATCATCCTTGATATGAGAGATTTACAACCTGAGCTAAAGCTTTAATATCGAATTGAAATTAACTCGACCTGCTCACCCCCACTTAATTAAAAGGACAAATAAAAATTTAATATTCAATTTAAAACCTATATTAACTAATTGAGAGCTTTATAGTACCGACTACGAGATATCATACTTGATATGAGATATTTACAACCGGTGCTAATGCTTTAATGTCGAAATAAAATTAATTCGACCTGCTCACCCCCACTTAATTAAAAGGACAAATAAAAATTTAATATTCAATTTAAAACCGATATTAACTAATTGAGAACTTTATAGTACCGGCTACCAGATATCATCCTTGATATGAGAGATTTACAACCTGAGCTAAAGCTTTAATATCAAATTGAAATTAACTCCACATGCTCACCCCCACTTAATTACAAGAACAAATCAAATATTCAATTTAAAACCTATATTAACTAATTGAGAGCTTTATAGTACCGACTACGAGATATCATACTTGATATGAGATATTTACAACCGGTGCTAATGCTTTAATGTCGAAATAAAATTAATTCGACCTGCTCACCCCCACTTAATTAAAAGGACAAATAAAAATTTAATATTCAATTTAAAACCGATATTAACTAATTGAGAACTTTATAGTACCGGCTACCAGATATCATCCTTGATATGAGAGATTTACAACCTGAGCTAAAGCTTTAATATCAAATTGAAATTAACTCCACATGCTCACCCCCACTTAATTACAAGAACAAATTAAATATTCAATATTCAATTTAAAACCTATATTAACTAATTGAGAACTTTATAGTACCGGCTACGAGATATCATACTTGATATGAGATATTTACAACCGGTGCTAAAGCTTTAATCTCGAAATAAAATTAATTCGACCTGCTCACCCCCACTTAATTAAAAGGACAAATAAAAATTTAATATTCAATTTAAAACCGATATTAACTAATTGAGAACTTTATAGTATCGGCTACGAGATATCATGCTTGATATGAGAGATTTACAACCTGAGCTAAAGCTTTAATATCAAATTGAAATTAACTCCACATGCTCACCCCCACTTAATTACAAGAACAAATTAAATATTCAATATTCAATTTAAAACCTATATTAACTAATTGAGAACTTTATAGTACCGGCTACGAGATATCATGCTTGATATGAGAGATTTACAACCTGAGCTAAAGCTTTAATATCGAATTGAAATTAACTCGACCTGCTCACCTCCACTTAATTAAAAGGACAAATAAAAATTTAATATTCAATTTAAAACCTATATTAACTAATTGAGAGCTTTATAGTACCGACTACGAGATATCATACTTGATATGAGATATTTACAACCGGTGCTAAAGCTATAATGTCGAAATAAAATTAATTCGACCTGCTCACCCCCACTTAATTAAAAGGACAAATAAAAATTTAATATTCAATTTAAAACCGATATTAACTAATTGAGAACTTTATAGTACTGGCTACGAGATATCATCCTTGATATGAGAGATTTACAACCTGAGCTAAAGCTTTAATATCGAATTGAAATTAACTCGACCTGCTCACCCCCACTTAATTAAAAGGACAAATAAAAATTTAATATTCAATTTAAAACCTATATTAACTAATTGAGAGCTTTATAGTACCGACTACGAGATATCATACTTGATATGAGATATTTATAACCGGTGCTAAAGCTTTAATGTCGAAATAAAATTAATTCGACCTGCTCACCCCCACTTAATTAAAAGGACAAATAAAAATTTAATATTCAATTTAAAACCGATATTAACTAATTGAGAACTTTATAGTACCGGCTACGAGATATCATCCTTGATATGAGAGATTTACAACCTGAGCTAAAGCTTTAATATCGAATTGAAATTAACTCGACCTGCTCACCCCCACTTAATTAAAAGGACAAATAAAAATTTAATATTCAATTTAAAACCTATATTAACTAATTGAGAGCTTTATAGTACCGACTACGAGATATCATACTTGATATGAGATATTTACAACCGGTGCTAAAGCTTTAATATCGAATTGAAATTAACTCGACCTGCTCACCTCCACTTAATTAAAAGGACAAATAAAAATTTAATATTCAATTTAAAACCTATATCAACTAATTGAGAGCTTTATAGTACCGACTACGAGATATCATACTTGATATGAGATATTTACAACCGGTGCTAAAGCTTTAATGTCGAAATAAAATTAATTCGACCTGCTCACCCCCACTTAATTAAAAGGACAAATAAAAATTTAATATTCAATTTAAAACCGATATTCACTAATTGAGAACTTTATAGTACTGGCTACGAGATATCATCCTTGATATGAGATATTTACAACCTGAGCTAAAGCTTTAATATCGAATTGAAATTAACTCGACCTGCTCACCCCCACTTAATTACAAGAACAAATCAAATATTCAATATTCAATTTAAAACCTATATTAACTAATTGAGAGCTTTATAGTACCGACTACGAGATATCATACTTGATATGAGATATTTACAACCGGTGCTAATGCTTAAATGTCGAATTAAAATTGATTCTACCTGCTCACCCCCACTTAATTAAAAGGACAAATAAAAATTTAATATTCACTTTAAACCGATATTAACTAATTCAGAACTTTATAGTACCGGCTACGAGATATCATGCTTAATATGAGAGATTTACAACCTGAGCTAAAGCTTTAATATCGAATTGAAATTAACTCGACCTGCTCACCCCCACCTAATTACAAAAACAAATCAAATATTCAATTTAAAACCTATAATAACTAATTGAGAGCTTTATAGTACCGACTACGAGATATCATACTTGATATGAGATATTTACAACCGGTGCTAAAGGTTTAATGTCGAAATAAAATTAATTCGACCTGCTCACCCCCACTTAATTACAAGAACAAATCAAAAATTCAATATTCAATTTAAAACCGATTTAACTGATTGAGAACTTTATAGTATCGGCTACGAGATATCATACTTCACTTGATATGAGAGATTTGCCACCTGTGCTAAAGCTCTAATGTCGAATTACAATTAATTCGACCTTCTTAACCCATACAAGTGTCTTTGATCAATAAAAATTGGCTTTAATTAGAAGGACAAATCAAAAATTCAATATTAAATTTAAAGCCAATATTAACTAATCGAGAACTTTATAGTACCTGCTACAAGATATCATCCTACAAAACACCGTAAGAACGAAGTGGTCAATTATGAATCAGTTTATGCCCTTTTGTTAAAAAAAATACAAATTAAAATTTTTTTTACAAGAGTAGGTTAGGGGATGGTAGGGTAGGTTAGGTTAGGTTAGGTAAAATTTTGTAAGGATTGTTAATAAATAATGAACTTTAACCCATTGGCAGTGAACGACTTGCCCATCTGGCCAGTCCAACCCTGATATGAGGTGACGAAAATAAGAAGTGGAAAAATTTTGCTAATCAAGTGTCTAAAATGGACCTTTTGAACTAACATGTAAGATAAATTACGCAAATAATTACCCGCATGTGAACACGAAAATGAGTTCGTAAAGACAACGACTTAACATGTTTTGCATTGGCATAATAAGTTAATGAAACTTGGAAACTTCAGATATTTCAAAACAAATCACCTTAAGATGGTCGAAAGTTAAATATTAAGGCAAACCGTCCAAATTTAACGGTTGAATCTGTTTTCATCCTTTTTAACACAAAAACAAATCATTTACCTTTTTTGAGATGTCCTCGTGCCCGACTGCGTCCTCCTCCATGCCACTTAGTTTAAAACGAATCGAACTAATTAGTATTTAACACTAAACACTTAGGAACCCATGCACTTATTTTTAGAGCAAAAATGAATTAACGAAAAATTTATTGAAGCTTCCATCAAGCTCCTAACAACGGACTCGATTTAAATAACGCGTACGCGTACGCGAACGCGGGAGTTAAAACGCGATTCCGAAAAAAACGGTTGCGACTGCAATTAAAAATTTAGAATTAAACAAAAATACAGTTTTATTTCTCTGCTCATACAATGGAAGGAAGACAGTGTGGTTTAATATTTTTTATAGCTTTCCTTGTCTGGCACGGCACGACTTGAAAATTTGAAATTTGAAAAAATATTATTTTTACATTTTTATTTTCTTTAATATGATGCGGTTGGTATCCCTCGAAAAGAGGGATTAATTGAGTTGGCCGAAGCGAGTGTTGTAATGTAATGAATCCTCTCGGAAAGAAGAAGAGAACGAGGAATGTGATAAAAATGAAGCAATGATCAGAAAGAGGTGAAAATTGAGAAGTGAGAAACGAAGAGACGTAGAAGACTCACACCTGTTGCTGAAACTTCATGGCATGTTTTAGAAGTCCCTCTATTGTCTCCTCATCCAACGACATGACCTGAAAATAGAAATTTGATAAAATATTATTGTTACGTCTTCATTTTATTTATTAAAGAGCGGATAGATCGAAAAAAGAGATTAATCGAGATGGCAGAAGCGAGTGCTCTAATGTAATAGATCCCCTCTGCGAAAAGGAGAGAGGGAAGAAGACGACACAAATGAAGCAATAATCACAAATAGATGGAAATTGGAAGCGAGAAACGGAGACAGTCGTAGAAGACTCACCTGGTTGCTGAATGCTGAAGCTGCTCGACTTGTTTTAGAAGGTCGTCTATTGTCTCTCGTCCAACGACAGGATCTGAAAATAGAAATTTGATATTATGGCTTTATTTCTAGAAATAGTTTAAAGAGAGTTTATTGACGGCCTAACTACAGTAGAACCCCGTTACAAAGTACCCCTTTATAACGTTTCTCTGGATATAACGGACTAAATCTTTGGTCCTATTTTACTATTTTGTCTATTTATTTTGTTTTTATAAGGGACTCCGGTTATAACGTATCAAATTTTTCGGCCCCTGACGGTACGGTATAACTGGCTTCTACTGTATTATTTTTCTTTATAAAAAAAGGAGAACGAGATAGTGCAAAAAATGCTGAAGTATGAGTCTAAAGCACTGAACTGAATGTCTAAAGCCATCGATATCTTAATAATTGAGTAACAAATATATAAAGAGCAAAATGGTTTTAGATTGGTTTTTGCTTTACGAAATCTATAGTCGGACTAGCTTCATTTGGTTCCTACGCTCTCCCGATCGCACAAAAAGATCAATAATTTTGAAACAACAAAATAAATTTTTGCTCAGATCCACAGCAGTTTCTAAACTAGCAAAAAGTGATGTAGAAGAGCAGCAGTTAATACAAATCACGCGACGTTCGAGTGCAAAATCCATCTTGAAATATGAAAAAAAAAATTGATAAAATGGAAAATATTCTGTTAAAAGTTCAAACTGCAATTTAAAGTAATGATTAATATTTCGTTCGGTTGGTTAAAAAACGCAAGTTTTCCGGAAATTGTCTTTTAAATATCAGGCGTGAACCGAAAATAATCAAATAATTCGCAACCCTTCTGAAAACTGCACTAATGCACTTTCCACGCAATAACATTTCGTTAAAAATTTATTTATGCTTCTGTACATGAAAATTCATATAAAAATCAATTTTAAAAAATGTAGGTATAATCTTAAGTAAGCGTTTTATTTACTTTTCAGCAATGATGTATTAAAAAATATTATTTTTCTTGCGTAAAAAGCCATTAAGGAAGATCAAACGATATCTTACGTACGGTTAAATTGGGATGATTTATACAACACAAATATGGTTAAATTTTTAAAGTTTTCCGAAGCCGCAAAATCAATATTTCGCTCCAGGGAAATATCATTTTTTTTAAATTTAAATTTTAAATACAGACTTTTCATATTATTTCAAAATTTTTAATTTTTTATGTTGAGAAGGGATTCAATTAATTTTTAACTCTTCTCTATAATGGGTTATGCCATTATTAGAGGGAGAGAGAGATGTTAATGTTTGCTATCTAATTGAATTTTTTTTTCAAAATTTCCTAATTAACTAAAAACATTTCCAACTTTTAAGAAAACGTACACAGGGTTAGCCTCGAACTTGCGGCCTATTAAGCTCTAATTAAAAAAAAAAACTTTTGACAAGATTTAATTTTTACTAAAACATAATAAGTATTCACTGTTCAGTGTATCCAAAATAATGTACAGTCGACCTCACAATTAATGGCCACCCTGGCTATAAACCTAGCACGAATTGTGGATGAAACCATCACAACACCCCCTACTTAAATTGAGGGGTAACTTTATTTTGCCAACAAGTAGTAAATCAACAACTTCCCCTTCTCCCCTTTTGTCGTTGGTAGCCAATAATTGTGAGACTGTACGCATCGATGGTACACAGAAGGAGGCTTGATAAAGGAAATTGTGAAAACTAAAACACGGTTGATTCTGTGTCCGTAAGTTATTAGGAAATAACACTACGGAAGCTTCTCGTATAAGGCTCAGTATTATGAAGCCTAGTTAACCGAAGGTTGACTCAACCGTAACTTGAAATTATAAATAAACGTAAATTTCACCATTATGTCCAATAGGGTATTTTCCAATTTTTAACTTTTTCCAATCCAAGAATTATCGAGAAAAAAAATAAAATTTTTTTTTTATTGAAGTTCTCGACGTTTTAAGTCACCCTGATTCCAAAAATCGAAAAAAAAATTTTTTAATTTTTTGAACCGAAATGTCTGTGTGTGTGTGTGTGTGTGTGTGTCCGCAACTGTGGGGCAAAAACTACTTAACCGATTTTGATGAAATTTGATTTTAGGAACTTTAAAATTATTTCATCGACAAAATATTTTTTCAAATTCATTTTTACTTGGCTATAAGATAGTACATCTGATCCCCAATTATAAAGAAAAAATTCAAATTTTTTTATTCAAAATGGCGGCCAATAGAACGATTGTCCCATTTTGTGGTTTTTCCCTTATAACTTTGCCCGTAATTATTATTATAAAAATTTCAAAATGACATTGTACTGCCAAAATATAGGACTTTCGTTCTAAAGAAGTCGATTTTCAAAATTGTTTCAAAATTGCCTACCTTTAAGGGGCCAAAGTAGGGCAAAATTTAGAAATGGATTTTCTCAAAAACTGGTCCGAGCGATTTATACAGATTTGGATATGTTATAGACAACATGATTCTCTATTTAACTGTAAATTTTTAAAGACTTGTATGATGCGGATTCGGAGTTATGATTTTTTGAATGTCAAAACTTCAATAATCTCTAATTTCTTTTGTAATAAAAATGAAAACTTGAAATTGGATATTTATATCAATCCCATGAATATCTATTATTTAACATTATTTGCGGTTAACAAAACGCTTCCGGTTAGACCGGAAATTAGAACAATATCAAAATTTTTTTGAACACCCTGTACATTTTTAAATAATTTGAAGGCTCGTAACATTAACTTTGACACGATACCAAACACTTTATATTTTGATTTCCGGTTTAACCGGAAATGGAATAAAATTTCTTAATTTAAATGGAACACCCTGTATATTTCTTAATATTTTGAAAGCTGATAAAATTATCTTTCTGAACATATAAAATAATGTATATTTTGAACTTCTATTTATGCCAAATTTAAAAACAACGGATGTGGCCATACGAGGAACTTTTTCCTGTTGTCTTTTTTTTGTGCATTTCTTTTTTTTATTAAAATTTAATTTCATAATTTTAAATTATAAACTTTTAAAAAAATGGACAAAAAAATACAACAGGAAAAAGTTCCTCGTATGGCCACATCCGTTGTTTTTAAATATCGATTATTCCTGCGTTATTGCATAGCAAAGTCGATTATCAATGACTTGGGCACACTAAAAATATGTTAATCAAAAAAGTTTCATCAAAAACTGCTTTAGAAAAAGTATTAAATGGTAGTTTCAAAGTGAAAATTAAAAAGGAAGTGACGTCACGAGTCATACACATCACGTTTGTTGCTTAGTTACATATATGAAATGTCAGTTAATGTGTAATCAAGAGGTGCTTTCCATTTGTCGAAAAGTACAGTTCTGAACAGTACCCTACTGTATAAATATGTGTAAATATACAGTAGGGTTCAGTTCAGAGCTGTACTTTTCAACAAATGGAAAGCACCTATTGTTATAATAAGTTGGAACTCATTAGTTGAATATTGACGAATATTGACAGCAACGACTCGTGACGTCATGCCGCTTTTATGTGGGAAACTTTATAGTTTGAATTTCAAATAATTTTTTTGGCAAAACCTACAGTCGCAATTTTTCTTTAATGTGGTTTGAGATTACGTTATCAATAAGGTAACTATCTAGATACATTTTAAAAAATTGGAAAATACCCTAAACTAAAATGACAGTCTAACCTTAAGTTGAGTTTGACTTTCAACCTTTGTTTATAAAACTTGGCCTAAGGTCTAAGAACTTAGGATTGACTCAATCGTTAGGGTTGACTTAACCTTCGGTTGAAATTATAAATAAACGTCAATTTCACTATTTTGTCCAATTATGTCAAACTAAAATGGCAGTCTAACCTTAGGTTGAGTTTCAACGTTCATTTATAATACTGGGCCTAAGGCCTAAGACCTTAGGGTTGCCTCTCGGGTTGCCTAAACTATAGGTTGAAATTATAAATAAGCGTCAATTGCAGCATTACGTCCAATTATGTCAAACTAAAATGACAGTCTAAGCTTAACTTGAGTTTCAACCGCAGGTTGACTATTAATCTTTGTTTATAATACTAGGCCTAAAGCTTAAGACCTTAGGGTTGACTCAGTCATTAGGGTTGACTTAACCTTCGGTTGAAATTATAAATAAACGTCAATTTCACTATTTTGTCCAATTATGTCAAACTAAAATGGCAGTCTAACCTTAGGTTGAGTTTCAACCTTCATTTATAATACTGAGTCTAAGGCTTAAGGCCTTAGGGTTGCCTCAACTATAGGTTGAAATTATAAATAAACGTCAATTGCAGCATTATGTCCAATTATGTCAAACTAAAATGACAGTCTAAGTTTAACTTGAGTTTCAACCGCAGGTTGACTTTCAACTTTGTTTATAATACTAGACCTAAAGCTTAAGACCTTAGGGTTAATTCAATCATTAGGGTTGACTTAACCTTCGGTTGAAATTATAAATAAACGTCAATTTCACTATTTTGTCCAATTATGTCAAACTAAAATGGCAGTCTAACCTTAGGTTGAGTTTCAACGTTCATTTATAATACTGGGCCTAAGGCCTAAGACCTTAGGGTTGCCTCTCGGGTTGCCTAAACTATAGGTTGAAATTATAAATAAGCGTCAATTGCAGCATTACGTCCAATTATGTCAAACTAAAATGACAGTCTAACCTTAGGTTGAGTTTCAACCGCAGGTTGACTTTCAATCTTTGTTTAATACTAGACCTAAAGCTTAAGACCTTAGGGTTGACTCAGTCGTTAAGGTTGACTCAACATTCGGTTCAAATTATAAATAAACTTCAATTTCACTATTAAAACAGTGAAATTGACTTATAAGTCCAATTATGACAAACTAAAATGACTGTGTAACCTAAGGCTCCAGTATTATAAACGAAGATTGAAACTCAACCTAAGGTTAGACTGTCATTTTAGTTTGACATAATTGGACATAATAGTGAAATTGACATTTATTTATGTTTTAGGTATTTAGGTTTTATAATACTAGGCCTTAGTCAGCCATGTAGCTCTCTTCGGCATTTTTAAATACTATAGAGCCATTTATGTTTTAATGAACTCCAGAGTATCTCATATCTACTTATAAAGAAATATTTTACAAGAATATGCAAGTTAATTTACAATTGTCATGATTTCATGAAGTCGTGAAAAATTAAGCAAAAATTCCTTCATTTCAAACAACTAAACATTCTTCGTTAAAACAATATTTGACAATCTACTACCAAATTTCTATTCAATTACGTTCATTAAAATTTGTAATTTATCTCATTAAGATTAATGAGAACATTTATGAAGTCGAAAAGAAACGTTAATTTAGCAAAAATGTTGGTAGCTTAGTAAAATCGATATTAAAGAGCATAAGTAAAGGATTAGATGACTTTTCGACTGTCTCTAATTTGACTTTTGACAGTGTTTCAGCAGCTATATGCCCCATATGGTTTTGCTCCTCTTCAATTATTTCTACAGTTCACTGAATACAAATTCAATTACCTAAGGCACAAGAGTTGTTTTCGACTTGGTACTGCAAGGGGGACCCGCGATGATAGATAATTTGAAACAAACTTTCAGGGAGAAAACCATCTTATTTACTTTTGCACATTACAAAATACAGGAAGCTGCGAGAACTGGCGAGAACTGCGGAGATGATATTAAAAACTTGCTGTGGTTTGAAACGCAATTAATTTTTATTTTATTTATTCATCTTTAAAATAATTCACAGGCGACTTTTTAAACTAGGCGTTAAAAACTTTTCATTAAGTCTAATTGCAAACATTTATATTTTATAATTAGATAATTATAAAAAAAAATTTTAATTAATTAAAATTAATTAACTCGTTATTATAATTCGCTTTGAAAAATTTTTAATTGTAATCGACTAAACTAAGAAAAATAAATTTTTAAACGAATCTGTTCAAGTTAATTGTAGATTTTTCATCTGTTATACAGGGTGGCTCACAGTGCAATAACGTTGAAATTGAAGAAGAATTATCTTGTATAGTTCAGTCAGGTTTAAATCACTTGTGACTCATCGCTCTAAAGTGTAAGCATCAATCTGTAGTAAACGTATGTCTGTTCCTAATTCACAATGTCAGAAACGTCAAAATTAATGAAGTTAATTCCTTGTTTGTCCGTGGTGGCGACAAGCTTTATTGCGATGCGCATTTTAAGCGCGTATTTTAAATTAAATAAAGTTGTACTGCTACAGTTTACTTTATATTAAGTTATTCTCTCCGTTCTAAATTATGGAATATAATTCCTAGAAACGCTTTAAACGAAAAATGAAATGTAATCAGAGTGCAATAAACGATTTCCGATCGATTTATCTATTGACAGGAGGTTCAACGGTCAAGATTTTTTGAAAATGTCTACCTTGAACCTCCTGAAAGTGGAAAACTACTAAAATATATGCTTTCTGTAAATATTTTATACTGACATTTCTTATTACAGACTGCGATGAGTCACAAGCGACTTTAGGTTGACCGAACTATAGTTAAGTAGTCAATGGATGTTTTTAAAGGGTACGTAGATCAAAAGTTTGTTTACGACACAATTTCCAATAAAACCATTTTTGGTACAACATCAAAGTGACATTTAATGTAATTTGCGCTATTCCTAACCCTATTATTATTGTGCATGAGGTTAAGCTATTCTTAAATTTTTTGTTGAGAACGGATCTTAAAATATTAGACAACATTATGTAATATATCATTTTGCAATTAGCAAAATCGGAATAGCACAAAATTACATTAAACGTCACTTTGATGATCGAACCAAAATGGCTGACATTTTATACAATAGTAGCTTCTAAGTGCCATCATTAGATTACACTATCTTGAAAACCTATTAACTTTGATGGAATGGGACACCCGGAATTTCATTAAAAAACTTGAAATAGACTTGAAATAGAAAAGTTATCCCTCAATTTGAGTATGGGGTGTTATGATGGTTACATCCAGAGGCGTAACTACCGAAGTGCGGTGGGTGTCACCACGGGTGTACCGTTGTCACCTTCTCCCAAATTTGGTTTTTTAACTTTTTCCAACCAAGAAAAAATTGTTATAGGTAGGTAATCGAGAAAGAAAAAAAATAATAATAATAATTTTTTTTTTGCATTTCTCGACGTTTTGGGTCTTCCTGATTCCAAAACTGCAAAAAAAATTTCGATTATTTGAACCAAAATGTCAGGATATGTGACATATCCTGACCCCGAATCCACAATTCCTGCTAAACGTATAGCCAGAGTGACGATTAATTATGAGGCTGCCTGTACAAGAAACAAAACTAAGATAAAGTTTTTAAAGTTGGCCCTACCTTTTTCACTGATGGCTTGATCTTCACTTCCCTATTTGTTTTCTGTCCTGCCTCTAGGTATCATCCCTACAATATTTATCACTATCGCTAAACAATCCATTAGATATTCCATTAGAACAAAATCGACCGCCATATTTTGCGTTTGGTGTTCTCGAATCTTCCAATCGTAGAAAACTTTTTTTAAAACCAAGTTGCACGAAAGTCCCGAAAACACAGTTCACTTTGATTTCAACACAATTTAAATTTGCATTAAAAACATTAAAAATTAACATCTTGCTCATTTGTCTGCTGGTTATCTTAGCTCGTCGACCATCTTGTTTAGTTGTTACACGAACTAATAAATAAGAAATAACTTTGTTATCTTTTACACCAAATGCACATTATTTACGATTTATTTAAAACAAGTATTGAATAGTATACAAATTAATTAACGCAAATTTAACACTAAGTTCGAAATTAATTGAATTTATAGCGATGCAACGCGCAACACGTACTTACAACGCCGACATTGCCGTTTTCACCGTACAGCAGAACGATGAGGCAGGAAGTACCAGCCAGCGATATCGGCACGACACAAGTCAAATGTAGCCACTATTTTCAAATTTTAAATAATTTTAATTTCTATACTTTTAATTATTGTAATTTAAATTAATAGTTAATTAAGTTATTAATAATTAGTACATTGTTATTACACTAATTTATTTAAACAATCAAGCAAACCGAATAAACAGTTTGTGGTGTAGTGCTTCGCTACTAGATGGCAGCACTTAATATGCTTTGATGCCTTTTTTTCAAAAATTGAATAAAAATTAAGTGCCAATAATTGAGATAAAAAGACATAAATGGTAACATTATAAATGAATGATGAGGCTTGTACGAAAGCCTGTAAAATAATTTTTTATTTCGGCTGTCAGCGAATGACAGTTTCTTACCATAGACGTGCACTGTGGGGTGCCAAGAAGAATACTATTTTTAACTATTTTTCAAATAAATCTTCATAATTTTAAGTGCTGATAATTGAGATAAAAAGACATGAATACTACTAACATTATAAATGGATGATAAGGCTTGTACGAAAGCCTGTAAAATAATTTTTTATTTCGGCTGTCAGCGAATGACAGCTTCTTACCATAGGCGTGCACTTGGGGAGCGCCAAATAGATTACTATTTTGAACTATTGCATTTATAAAAGGATTATTTCATATTTTATTTCAAATAAGTCTTCATAAATTAAAATTTAATATTTAATAAATTATTTACAATGATTGTACGTTTTTGTAAGCAGAAAAGGAAGTAAAAAAACAAAAAAGTATGTAGAAAATTAATCTTAGAGCAGATATAAAAAGAACAAGCAATTCTAAGCACTAGCATTATCTTATGTCACGCTATCTTTTTTAAGGTCTAATTAATCAATTTCCACGGCGACCCCTAAAGCAAAAAAAGTTTTTCCGATGAGTTCAAAATAAACCTTTGTTTTAAATCCATGACCTTAAATTTTATATTTTTATTATTACTCTGCTTAGAAATAATTATGTTTTTTGTGTTCTCAAAGTTCGCTTTTTGGTAGACCTAATTAGAGATGTGGAAGAAATTGAGTAAATGTTTTTGTTTAATTATATTTATTTTTTTTACTCTTTGTTTTGATACAAGAGCGTAAAACTGAAAATGAGGTGGATGGCTGTTTGAAGCTACAAACGAAAACTTAATTAAATTTATGTATTTTGTATCTGTAAGCTATATTTTTTATAGTTATTTTTTCCTCACTAAGCTAGTATCCATCAAAATAATACGTGCTTTTCGTGAAAGGAAAATAACATAAATAGTTACTTCACAAACAACTATACCTTTCGTCGTCTCACATTTTGGATTATTTTGTAATAAAGAGATACGATAGTATCGTGTTTGAATGATCCCTGAGCATCGTACCGTAACATAAATGTCCGATCACACACTTGACTGAAAAGGCGTTAGATACATTTTACCGGTCAGCATCTATTACCTACCTATACATTTTATTTTTCAGAAAATGTATTAGTCTCAATTTTACAGTTACTGAATTTTGATGGTCATTGAACACAAATCTCTTATGTTTAACCAAATAGAATATCTTTGTGTTAACACAATAAAATTCCCTTAATCCGGATTAATCACATAAACCAATAACTAGTTTGTGAATATTTATGAGTGAAGAGGGAAGAATTTCTCTTCTTAAATGCTATATCTACCTATCTGAAATAGTATTTAACATCACAAGTCAGGTAAAACTGTTTTTACTGGCGCGAAGAGGTCATCTCTTTCCTCTTTGAACCTGTCTTTGAATTAGGTACATAATGTAATTAAAATTAAAAATTTTTTTTTTTTAATTGCTTTTGTCCGTGATCGAACCTAGGACTTCTGTGTGTAAGCAGAATTTTTAGACATGAACAACTGTCGAAAATGCTAATTTCATTTCTTTTTAAAGGCATAAATTAAAGTTCAAAATATACTTTATTTTATATCTTCAGAAAGCTAATTTTACGAACTTTCAAAATATTGAAAAATATACAAGATGTTGCATTTAAATTAATAAATTTGATTCCATTTCCGGTTAAACCGGAAGTCAAAATATAAAGTGTTTGGTATCGTGTAATAGCTAATTTCACGAGCTTTCAAAATATTTAAAAATACACAAGGTGTTTTTTAAAATTTTGATATTTTTGTAATTTCCGGTTAAACCGGAAGCGTTTTGTTAACCAAAAATTGTGTCAAATAATAGATATTCATGAGATTGATACACATATCCATTTTCAAGTTTTCATTTTTATTACAAAAGAAATCAGAGATTTTTGAAGTTTTGACATTCAAAAAATCATTACTCCAAAACGACTCGAGCGATTTTGATAAAAATTTATCCTTCAATAGAGAGTTACGTCGTCTATAACATACTCAAATTTTTTGAAATCTGCCTGACCAGTTTTTGAGAAAATCCATTTCAAAATTTTGACCTACTTTGGCCCCTTAAAGGTAGGGAATTTTGAAACAATTTTGAAAATCGATTTATTTAGGACGAAATCCCTATATTTTGACTGTACAGTGCCATTTTAATTTTTTTATAATAATAATTAATAGTTTGTCGATGAAATAATTTTAAGTGGCTAAAATCAAATTTCATTAAAATCGGTTCAGTAGTTTGCTCCACACAGTTACGGACTCAAAACATCGAGAAATGCAAAAGAAGTTTTTATTATTATTGTTATTTTTTGTCTCGATTATAACAGCTTTTTCTTGGATTGGAAAAAGTTAAAAAACCAATTAAATTGTGACCATTTATACGAAAAAATCGTTCAACGGTTTTGAATAAATAATTATCAATTCGACACTATGGAGCCATCTAATGACATATTTCTAAACCATTCATAATTAATTTAATTTAAAAATTAAACTAAATTAAACATAGAAGTTAATTAAGAGCAAATTATAAAAATACCGATTTTGTATTATTATCAAAATTTCCAACTGTCCTTTTAATTTTTAAAACTAAAAATTCATGAACTCCTCCTATCCATAAGATTTGAAAAGACCGCGAAAAATTAATAACCAACAAAAAATAATGAAAATATAACCAACTTTTTTAACGTTGGTACTACTTGACAGAATAGACTCTTCCATTTGATTCAAGCAGCAAAAATTCGTTAAATTTCTACGATCTACGTGATTACAGTATAATTATAACTTGAATTAATTGTGTAAACTTACAAAATGCCTAAACGTAAGCCAAGTAAGAAACAAGAGTCGTCAGATTCCGATTCTGGTCCAGAAGATGTAAGTACAAAGCTTGCTAATTTTATCCAAGTTTAACCTAACACTTTTTTTCAGAGAGGACCGGCAAAGAAGGAAAAAACTGAAGAAAATTCGTGGGATTTAGGAAACAAACGTTTTGTAAAGTTGAGCGAATTTAAAGGTAAATGGTATGTTAGTATTCGAGAATATTATGATTCCGATGGTGACTTGAAGCCCGGTAAAAAAGGAATCATGTTGTCAATGGACCAGTGGCAGAAATTCAAAGGAGCATTTGATGAAATCGATGAAGCGGTAAAGAAAAATGTGTAGTTTTTTATTAACTGGTTTATAAACATATATTGTTGGTTGTTGACTAGTCACAATAAATTGTATGTTCCATTATTATTTCTAGATTTCTGTTTAAAGAATTAAAACTAGTTTTTTTAAGTTAAAAGTGTTTGTAAAGAATTTGTAGGTCTTAAGCTAACATAAACCAGTATAATAATGTTTTTGTAATCTGTAAGAATTATTAATAAAAATTAAATTTTCTTAACCTTTATTTTAAATCTTAAAATACAAAATAAGCTAAATTAATTAAATTTTATAACCCGACAATCTAAGTTTTTTAAATTCAATACTACTGCAGTGCTGGTAGACAAAAACTCAGGAATACAAATCAGCCTCACTAAATGTTCGTCATCTAAAAAAAATTATTTAGTCTTAAATCGAATAAAAATAAATTAAGTCACCTTTTAACAACTTTGTATCAAATTTACTTTCATTAGCAGTAAACATTACATGAGGACATTCGTCCATAACAAAGGGATCATTCTTATAAAATGGATAACATGCCAAAGTATCTGGAGCAGTTGGTGCAATGTGACTCCAGTTCAAACAACATTCTAACGCTTCAATTGGTGTGGAAATATCAGACAGTGCTAAAATATTCTTTACAGGCTGACCGGATGTACCCAAAATGTTAACTCCCTCACATTTGCAATTGTACGGATTAGGCACTCTATTAAAACTTTTATACTTCATAGCCTTTGGAAACATACAGTGATGCATGGCTATTTGAGGTAAAGTATGATTTGAAGGGTCATGTTCACCAGGCATCACATCTATTTGTAAAACTTGACTTAATTCATACAACAATGTATCTAAAACTTTAACAGACTCGAGAACGTCGGGAGGTTCTACTGTTCTTGATGTTAAAGAAGTCGTCTGTCTAGTTTTTACATGAGCGTTTCGAGAACTATTACCAGCAATGATTAAACGAGCAATTTTTTTAACTTCGATGTCATCGATATCACCTAAAAGGCCACTAATCCAATCGATAAAAAATCTTAATGGTAGAAGATTTTCTTGTATGTTCAACAAACTCAAACCACTAATAAAGACTACGTACAGGTCTTCATTTAACAAAGGGCGTTCAATTTGAGCTTGAATTCCTGCAAAACAGTAATCTTCGACTTGAAACTTTCCATTTCCACAGTTTTGACCCAACAAAGCACACGTTATACCAGTTACTAACTTTTTCCCATTTAAAGTTCCTACAAAAATAGTCAGTTAATAATGAAATATTGGTAATATGTTTGTTTACCTGTGATTTGTATTCGCTGCAATTCATCTTCCATGTACAAAGTATCAGTTTCATCTGTGAAATGAGTGTAAACTGGTTGGGGAACTAAGCTGTTAACTTCTGCTAGCTGTTTTAAAATCGATGGCTTAAGCTTTTGGTCTTTAAAAAGAGTTCCAATTACTATACACTTCGAGTTATCGTCGGGTAGCATGTGCAATTCACATATTGGGAATTCTACTTTCCACTTCTTTTTACTTTTTTCTTGTAACAATATTCGCATTTTACGTAAACGAACGTTGTAAATGTTGCAGTACTGTTTAGTAAAATCGTTTTTCTCTTCGATAAATTTGCCAGACAAATTTTCATATCGGTTAATTGAAGATCTCTCGACTGGAATTTGCACCATTTTTTGATAATTTTAATTAGCAACACGTTCTGTTTATAAACAATAAAATACAATGTTCTTTATGCACTTTTAAAAGAATTAAATGAAATTAAATAACCTAAACAATGAGTTCCCTCAAAATCAAGTTTAAATTTTTTGACAACAAAATGACATTTGACAGATATTTCATATTTTGCGTTGTTGTTTAAAAATATATTAATAAAAATCAAAAATTAATACAAATTTCAAAAAGGGCTTTAAAGTACGTCTTATAGAAATAATACAAATAACTATTTAACAATAATTGTTAATCCAATTTTGTTTATTCACGCTAATGTGTTTAAATACAAATACAACTTGGCAACACTGTAAATTCAAAAGTTGAACTTTTTGGTTAATGTTGTTTTAGCAAGTTTTAAGGCTGAAAACTCTGCAAAAGTGTTGTTTTTAAATCTTATTAGTGTTGACTTAAAAGTTAATTATTTAAGGTATGCCAAAAAACCAATATTTAAAGTATTTTTATTGTCCAAACTAACTCATATGTTTTAGGTTATAATTTTTTCGTTAAAAAGTAATAATGGCTAATATAGAAGACAAAATACCTACCTTTAGTACTTGGAAAATGTTCAATGATACCATCGTACCAGCTTTACTTAATATGGAATCATCAGAAACTACCCTACAAAAATTATCGGAAATTGTTAAAACTCGTGAATTTTCAAAAATTTTTGTTTGTAATCACGATTCAACAATGTCGCTTGAAGAACATGAAGATTTATCAAAGAACTATAAAGCTTTTACAATGTGGCTGTTAGGTCGTTTTTTCTATTTATTAAATTGTGACCATTTAAGCAGGTAACTTTTCCTTAATTGCTCTTGTTGTTAAACCTCGAACTTACAAATTTCACCTTGTTATAGAATGCACGATTTAATCATTGACGCACAGTGGCTAATTTTGCGTGAAATTTGTAGAACTCAATGTAATATTTATGAAGAATTGACCACTGAATATTTATCGGCTTTACAACAATTAAATAGATACCATAAAAACGCAGATAGCTGTGTGACAAAAATCGACTTATTTAAGCCTTCTGTTCCATTAGATTTAAGCAAGAAATTAAATTTATCACCCTTAAGTATCACTATATCATCCTCAAATGGATGTCGCAGTATGCAATTGAAAACTATAAAGCTCATAAACAATATTACTCTTGAAAATATCAAGCTGGGTTGTCTAAATAATGTAACTGAAGAGTGTTTAAATTGTTTGTTGTACATTTTAGCCGAATGTGATCTTGAGTTGAAGTGTGCATCATTAAAAGTGTACGTGAGGCTATTGCAAGAGGAAAAGGTGAGACCTACCATAGCCAAACAAGTATCGAATTGTGCTGGACTGTTAGATCAACTTGTTTTTAAAATCTACAGTAAAGAAATAGACGCGAATAAGACTGATTTAGAAAGTTTTGAGAACATTTTACTAACTATATTTTGTATAAAAGATTTAGACAAGAACTTTGTGAAAATCGCAAATTACATAATGTCTATCGAAGTTTCTAAAAAATTGCGTGATGTTTGTGCTCGACACCTCACAAAGGATCAAAGTGGTGTTTTAATTAAATATGTGCGAATGGAAGATCGTCTTGAGACTTTTGAGAAAGAAATTCACATTATTGAAAAGCAGATTCTGTTTGAAATTAAAACTTACATCAGTACAAATAATTTAGTTTCGGATATAAGCTTATACAATTCTCAGATCAGTTCAACTTTTATAGATTTGAACAAGAAGTTTCAGTTATTCTCATACCCTGTCTGTACAGAATCTTGCGACTTACAAAACGCTTTAAGTTCATTTATTCAAGTTTTGGAATGTTTGTGTAGAATAAAAATTGAAGTACAAAACTATTTAGTTTTGGAAAAGTCAATAGAATCGCTACAGATATTTTTTTTCAAAGAAATGGATATTTTGTGCTTATTTTGTAAAATTTTGGAAACACACCTAAATAGTAATTGCACCCAAAAACTAGCTACTGTAGATAATATGGAAATTATATTAAAAATGCTTGTGATGCTACCTATGATGTATTCAGTAACAGACGTTGAATTTATATTTAACTGTATAGCACAGCCTTTTTTGAAAGTGCCCGAGTTGATGCACAAGATACTATCTGGTGCCAACAAAACCTTTGCTAATGCAACAAAAGCGTATTCGTCTTATTGTTCGAATCTTAATTTGGAAAAAGACGTTGTTTTAAAATGGTTAAATATTTTCTTACGTAATATATCTGTTGGTCTTATTGTTGTGAATAATAATTTTAAAGTGATCGAAAAAATGGAAGCTCTTTTTTGCAAAATATTTAAAAATTCGTTAGATGATATGCATTTTACATCTGATGTAAGTATAAACAAAGCTTCTTGTACATTTTAGTTCTATTTCTTCATTTCAGAATCTTCCTCCAATTCTTTATTATCCAACAATTTTCAAAAATCACGAATTGTGGGTTCAAGATATTTTAAACCCACTTTCAGAAAAAATAAACGATTATTTACTACCTTTATTAATTGAATCGATATCGCAAATTATGTGCAAATCAAAGTCAAAATTTGTAGAAGTTGTAAGATGGAACATAGAAGATTGTTGTATTTCAGTCAAGTTGTTTTGCTTGACTTGTACTCAGGCGTTGAAGTCAGATGGTGAAAGTATTTCTTCCATATTAAGAGCTATGAAAAACGTTTATGAAGACTCAAATCCAGCTATTTACTGTATATCTGACCCATTAGTTGAAAGTAGTTTTCATCAGTGTGTTTTGATTAAAAAGATATTAAGTTCTTATGCACACAAAAATATTGAAACTGAAAAAGCTACAATTAAGGCTTTGGAATCGTTTTCGCATCACAAGGAATTTTTTCATAAAGAAATTATTGCGCAGTGGATGATTTATGCAAATAATGACAATGTTACTTTAAGAAAGCTGTTTGCAAGACTCGTTTATTTTGTTTTACTTAACATTGAGGTATTTTATCAATTTTTTTATGTATTGGGTCATATGTATCCACGTTTGACCCTTGGGTCTTCAGATTTTAACGAAATTTGGTGTGTCGGTTGGAAATTTGCTCAAAACTAAGTGTACAAAGCGGTTTTGCGGAAAAATTATTTTTGAACTATCTACGGTCAAATTAATTTTTGAACTATTTTGAAAACATGAATACTTCAATAATTTATAACTCGCGATCTAAAAGAGATATATTTCTGCTAAATATGCCTATTTAATGCTAAAAGAACGTAGTATTTATTTAACGATTTAACGCCTTTTTGTTCAAACTGTTCCAGTGTCAAATGTTCAAGTCCAAGTGTACAAAAAACACTCTTCGATTTTCGCAATTTTTTTATATGTTGAGCCCTTATGACTTAGGTTTAAGTAAAAAATTTCAAAACCGTGGGCACTCGTCAACTCTTGATGCTTCACGGCTTCGAGCCTCAGTGAGGGTTTTAGGTTGAGGTGTGAGGGTTGAGGCCGTATAGCATTAAGAGTTGACGAGTGCTCACGATTTTGAATCTTTTCACTTATGGCTAATTTCTCTAAAGATATTTATGTACTGACGAATACATATCGTCCCCACAATGGTAAACTCGCGAATCTGCAAAATTTGGCGAAATTGAGTTAGATAGTGGATTTGAATGGTAGATGGGCAATTCACATAATAGTGAAGTTTTGGATTTGTATCTCATCCCGTTACTTAGATACAGCCATTTTAAACTCAAAAAACTCCATAAATCTTGGTTTTTGAGTACAATAAACTCGCGAATTTATATATAAATTAATTTATATATCTTCTCTAAAGATATTTATGTACTGACGAATACATATCGTCCCTACAATAGTAAACTCGCGAATCTGCAAATTTGGCGACATTGAGTTAGTAGTGGATTTGAATGGTATACTAGAATCCACCTTAGCTTTTGGGTGGGAATTTTGTTATAAATGGAAAATTGAAGCAGTCAGATATATTTATTTCAGTTTAATAGTGGCATTTGAAAGAAGATATTATGCTCTAACAAACGTCGGCTGTAAAATTTAAATATAATTATCAATGACGCATACCTGACGTTTCTTAGCGCAACTCGAACTAAAAGCTAGTTTGGTTTTGAGTATAGATGGCCAATTCACATAATAGTGAAGTTTTGGATTTGTATCTCAGTCCGTTACTTAAATACAGCCATTTTAAACTCAAAAAACTCCATAAATCTTGGTTTTTGAGTACAATAAACTCGCGAATTTCATGCGCTAAATCTTTCAAAAACATTTCTTTTTCTCAGCTATTAAATAACGCATAGAGCTGATCATTTTTTATTTGATAGAGCAATAATTCAGGAATAGAAAGTTACTTTTAAATTAAAGAAAATTTTTCAATTGTCCCTACAATGGTAAACACGCGAATCTGCAAATTTGGCGAAATTGAGTTGGATAGTAGATTTGAATGGTAGATGGGCAATTCACATAATAGTGAAGTTTTGGATTTGTATCTCATCCCGTTACTTAGATACAGCCATTTTAAACTCAAAAAACCCATAAAGCTTAATTCTCAGCTATCCGAAACCGTCGTATACGACGATACGAAAGTTTTCCTATTGGTGGAATTTCAAAATTTTTTGAATATCCACCAATAGGAAAACTTTCGTATCGTCGTATACGACGGTTTCAGATAGCTGAGAATTAAGCTTAAATCGTGGTTTTTGAGTAGGTACAATAAACTCGCGAATTTCATGCGCTAAATCTTTCAAAACATTTTTTTTTTCCAATTATTAAATAACGCATAGAGCTGATCTTTTTTTATTTGATAGAGCAATAATTCAGGAATAGAAAGTTACTTTTAAATTAAAGAAAATTTTTCAATTGTCCCCACAATGGTAAACACGCGAATCTGCAAATTTGACGAAATTGAGTTAGATAGTGGATTTGAATGGTAGATGACCAATTCACATAATGAAGTTTTGGATTTGTATCTTATTCCGTTACTTAGATACAGCCATTTTAAACTCAAAAAACTCCATAATCTTGGTTTTTGAGTACAATAAACTCGAATTTCATGTGCTAAATCTTTCATAAACATTTTTTTTCTCAGTTATTAAATAATTCATAGAGCTAATCGTTTTTTTTATTTGATAGAGCAATAAATGAGGAATAGAAAGTTACTTTTAAATTAAAATAAATCTTCAGTTGTGACACAAATAATTCTTTTTATACAAATAAATCTACAAAAAAGGTATAAAAAGTTCCAGCTTCCAACATCTTTAACTTTTTTTCACGATATGAATTTTGGATTTTTGTTCATAGTTAGGTAAACTGATGCCTTTAGTATTCATGTTTTCAAGATAGCTCAAAAATTAATTTGACCGTCTATAGGTCTAAAATAATTTTTTCCCAAAACCGCTTTGTACATTTAATTTTGAGCTAATTTCCAACCAACACCAAATTTATTCAAAATCTGAAGACCCTAAGGGTCAAACGTGACCGATCTGACGTGGAATTACCCTATTGAGAGTTAATTTTCCTATTTCAGCAATTGCCTGCTTCTAAAATGGAAAAAGAAGAAATTTGGGAAAGTATTCTTGTAGAGATTAGAACGTTTACACAAAGTGCGTTAGAAGATTCTAAATATCTTCATCAAGAGACACTCTTACAAACAATAGATAGTATCTCAAGCTTTAATGTAGAAAAAGTAACTTTGCGAGTTACACAACTAGTGGTCTTTTATATGTTAATACCTACATCACAATATTCTGCAATAGCTTCAAATATTTTTATTCAAATGGCTAAACAACAAAATTCTTCCACAAGCCGTATTTTCTCACAGTATAAAAAAGAATTGTGCAAAAATATCGCCGACGTATGCGCTTTAAACCGATCTTGGATGAATTACACTTTGTGTACCACTTTAGATAAATTATCACTAGTACTCGGCCATTTCGAACCAAAAATTTTCATTGTACTAGAAAACAAATACCTCCTTCCAGTTTTCATGTCTTTATTATTTAAAAAGCCCCAAGTGGAACCGCTCATCAAAGAAATCGCTACCCTCTCTGAATTAACTTTATCAGAACTACTAATCAACAAATACGGAAACATCTTTTTATACTTATTTTTAAACGAATCCGAAGAAGTATTTAAAAAGTGCACGCGCTATATTGAAAAAACTACCGGTTTAACTGAAATAACTTTATTAAAACGCAACTTTCAAGCCATACTAAACGAGTTGCTTTTAAATTTCGACGACAAACAAGAACGCGTCCTATCGGCAATTACAATTTTAGCTAGAGACGACTTAGAAGACCCAAATTTTAACTTACAACAAATACCGAGCTATTTACAACCAAAATTTTTAGGAATTTTAGCTTATTTCGATGCGAAATTAAGCGATAGGTTTTCGCAAAAGAATAAAATCTTGTTAAGTTTATCCAAGTTGTTAACATTTATGGGACCTCGTTACATAACGCCGTTAAGGTTTAAAATATTAGCCACACTAACGACTTCTTTAAATTTAACGTCTGAAACCGACCCGGAAATAAACTGCGACATTTGGAACTCTTTTATTCGAAGTTGCGAAATTGAAGCTTTAGGACCACAGTTGGCAACTATTTTTGTATCACTCTTACCTCTGATGCAACAACTACCACACAAAATTAACGACATATTTAAATACTTAATTATTGAAAATGAACAAATCGTAAAGGATTACATTTCTGATTTATTTTTTATCGTCGAGTTTGATGTAAATAACGAAATTTGCCTTATTGTTAGGAAATATTTAGAGGGCATCCAAGAATTACCTCTAAAGGAGCAGTTGAGCTCATTTTTTAAATATTTAAATCACGAAACTGTCGACATTCGTGTTCATGGGTTGAAGTACGTCAAGCAGCTTTTAGAAAAAAATAGAACGGCTCTCAATCAAATGATATTAGGATACAACGGAATTGATCCTACTATTTTGGAATTGCTGGATATTTTAATGCTCATTTGTCGAGAAAAGGATGACTCGTTGAAGTTAGCTTGTGGAGATTGCATTGGGGAGTTAGGGGCAATCGAACCCAGTCATTTACCACAAAAGTAAGTAAACTATTGAATTTTTTTTCTTAATTTTAAAATCAATTTTTAGGTACATGTCCGAGACAAAATCCTTTGTATATTTCATCACGGAAGATGCTTTTATTGTAAACGCTTTAAATGAGCTTACAAGAGCTCTTCAATCTGAAAAAAACACCAGGGTATGACCATTTTAGGTGATTTTATGCAATTTTTGTTAAAAATTGATTTTTAGAGCATGGATCGATTTGCTCTTGCAATTCAAGAAATACTTAAAGTGTACGGTATTTCACCAGAACCTCAGAGTAACAAACACAAATTGTGGATATCGTTCCCTGAAGCTCAACGTGAATTAATGTTACCTTTACTATCTTCTCGTTACACGATGGTACAAACTGTTGAATCTGCTGCTACATCTCCAATATATGGTACAAAATTGGGTAACACGTTCCAAAATTGGATTAATAAGTAAATTAATTATAGTTTTGCTTTTCTTCAATAGTCATTGTTGTTGTGTTACAGTTGGACGACAAATTTAATTTTATGCATTGATCCTGATAAAAGATCTCTTTTACAAGTGTGTTTACCAGGCTTGAAACAAAATCACAAGACTTTAATGCACTTTTTACCTCATATTCTACTTCACGTTTTGTTAGAAAGTGATCATGAGGTACATGAAATGGTTTATAATGAAATTATGGTTGTAATAAGTGCAGTGAAAAAAAAACGACTAAAACAAGACGTATGTCCCTTACATTATGTTAAATTTGTATTACTATTAAAGGTTTCAGCTTCCTTGGGATAGTAAATTTTCATTTGGAACGCCTGTGCCTCAAACTGAAGAAGCACTAGAAGTTCAGTGCATTAAAATAGTATTTGTGCTTTTCGACTTTTTAGATCAATGGATAAGAGAGTGGATTTGGTCTTGGGACGAAAATGAAGCAAGAAAAGACAGTAATCAACATTTAATTCTCAAGGTAGATTTGTACGTTTTAAAGTCATTTTTATTTGATCAAATTTGAATTTTAGGAGTTTTTAAATCGATTTTGTAAACTCGAACTGGCTCGTTGTAATTGTCACAGTGGAGAGTATCCAAGAGCTCTAATTTATTTAGAAGAATATATAAAAGAGAAACCTAATGATTTAATTAATCAGTTTTCATTTTTAGCCGAGGTAAGTGTACTTTTGGCAAAGGAAGGGTGTTGAGAAACAAAATATGATTGATTGTTGTTGTTGAGGGGTCTGTTTTCTGGTTGAAATCTTTTTTTCAAAACACCAACCCATCATGAGGGCTGATAGACACTAAGAGGGGTTGACAAACGCTAAGAGGGGTTGACAGACACTAAAAGAGTTGACAAACACTAAGAGGGGTTGACGGACACTTATGACCGTTTTCACCGACGATTCTTAAAGTTAGGCATTGCTTAATCTGACATTAGCATTTTTTAAGTTGAAATTGCTCTTCACCACGTTTCACCACGCGCACCAGGGTTCCTAAATAAGATAAACAAAGGTATTCATATAGCGATATTGTAATGGTTATTAGTTTTTTTGCCTCGGGTTAGAAGTTGTCTTAGCGTTAGGCAGTACTTACGTAGGCAATTGCTTAAGAACCGTCGGTGAAAACGGGCATTAGAGTGATTGACGGACACTAAGAGGGGTAGACAGACACTAAGAGGGGTTGACAACAGACACTAAAAGGGGGTGACAGACACTAAGAGGGGTTGACAGACACTAAGAGCGGTTGACAGACACTAAAAGGGGTTGACAGACACTAAAATAAGGTTGGCAGACAACTAAGAAGTGCTGAAACAATTAAAAAGGTCAATTTACACCGGTTTCTAATATGAATCGGGACGTTGAGAAACAAAACTAGATTGTTGTTGTTGTTGAGGGTACTTTTTGGGGTTTAAAATCTCATCCACCCCTTATGACCCCTCATAAGTGCTTACAGACACTAAGAGGGGGTGACAAACACTAAGAGGGGGTGACAAGCACTAAGAGGGGTTGACGGACACCAAGAGGGATTAACAAACACTAAGAGGGATTAACAAACACTAAGAGGGGTTCACAGACACTAAGAGGGGTTTTACCGACACTAAGAGCAGTTGACAGATACTATGAGGGGTTAACGGACATTAAGAGGAGTTGAGGGAACTAATAGGGGTTCACAGACACTAAGAGGGGTTCACAGACACTAAGATTGGGTTGACAGACAACTAAGAGATGCTGAAAAAATTAAAAACGTCAATTTACACAAGTTTCTATTTTGAAGCGGGGCGTTGGGAAACAAAACTTGATTGTTGTTGTTGCTGAGGGGACTGTTTTCAATTTAAAATCTCTTTTCTTTAAACACCCACCCATCATGAGGGCTTGTTGACACTAAGGGGGGTTGACGGAAACTTAGAGGGGTTGAAAGACATAAGAGGTGCTGAAAAAATTAAGAAGGTCGATTTACACCGGTTTCTATTCTGAAACGAGGCGTTGAGAAACAAAATTTGATTGTTGTTGTTGCTGAGGGGACATTTTGGGGTTTAAGATCTTTTTTTCTAAACACCCACCCATCATAAGGGCCGATAGATACTACTAGGGGTTGACGGACACTAAAAGGGGTTAACAGACACTAACAGGTGTTCACAGACACTAAGAGGAGTTGGCAGATACTATGAGGGGTTAACGGACACTAAGAGGAGTTGAGGGAACTAAGAGGAGTTGACAGACACTAAGAGGGGTTAACAGACACTAAGAGGAGTTAACAGACACTATGAGGAGTTGACAGACACTAAGAGGAGTTGACAGACACTACGATGGGTTGACAGACACTAAGAGGGGTTAACAGACACTAAGAGGGGTTAACAGACACTAAGAGAGGTTCACAGACACTAAGAGGAGTTCACAGACACTAAGAGAAGTTGAGGGACACTAAGAGGGGTTGACAGACACTAAGAGGTGCTGAAAAGATTAAGAAGGTCGATTTACACCAGTTTCTATTCTGAAACGAGGCGTTGAGAAACAAAATTTGATTGTCGTTGTTGCTGAGGGGACTTTTTGGGGTTTAAGATCTTTTTTTCTAAACCCCCACCCATCATAAGGGCTGATAGATAAGAGGGGTTGACAGACACTAAGAGGGGTTGACGGACACTAAAAGGGGTTAACAGACACTAACAGGTGTTCACAGACACTAAGAGGAGTTGGCAGATACTATGAGGGGTTAACGGACACTAAGAGGAGTTGAGGGAACTAAGAGGAGTTGACAGACACTAAGAGGGGTTAACAGACACTAAGAGGGGTTAACAGACACTGTGAGGAGTTGACAGACACTAAGAGGGGTTAACAGACACTAAGAGGGGTTAACAGACACTATGAGGAGTTGACAGACACTAAGAGGGGTTGACAGACACTAAGATGGGTTGACAGACACTAAGAGGGGTTCACAGACACTAAGAGAGGTTCACAGACACTAAGAGGAGTTCACATATACTAAGAGAAGTTGAGGGACACTAAGAGGGGTTGACAGACACTAAGAGGTGCTGAAAAGATTAAGAAGGTCGATTTACACCAGCTTCTATTCTAGTTATACGCCCAATTAGATGAACCTGATGGTGTAGCAGGTGTAACTGCGTTACAAACAACCGAACCGTCTTTAGAGCAACGCGTTCTCGCTCTAGAAGTAGCTGGAAAATTGGCGGATGCAGCAGCATGTTATGAACAAATGCGTAACCCTCTAAAACTATGCCATTTGCAAGTAATAAAACGTTTTATCATTCTAAAGACATTTTTTTGTAACAATTCGTTTAAGGGCCTTTTAAGATGTTATCTAGATTTAGAAAACGTTAACACCGCTTGGAATTTTGCCGAAGGCGTGATGCAAAAACAGCCCGATAATAAAGGTATTTTACTGGAGATGCAAGCCGAGTCTTTATGGCGTCTCGGCCAGTTTAACGAATTAGAGGTCTTACTAAAAAAACCAGAAGTGGCAAATAATAACACTTGGAATATACAGATGGGACGTTCATTAATTCACCTTAAAAATGGTTTGTAACGTTTGCTACGAAGAGTTAAACTTAATATAATTTTTTAGGAAAAAGAGAAGCTTTCAAAACAACGTTAGACGAACTAAAACTTGCTCAAGTTGATTCTTTAGGTGCTGCGAGTTTAAAAGAAGGCGCATACAGCCACGGTTATACTTACATCGCCAAATTACACGCCATTAACGAATTGCAACATGTTGAGAAAACTATAAACGAGCTATTAATTCGTCCCAACGACCACAACGTATCTGAATCTTTAATAAAAAACTTAAGTTCAGAGTGGGATTTACGCTTAAAAGTAGTGCAAGAATCTGTTCGTATTCAAGAACCAATTTTGTGTTTACGTCGAGTTGCAATAGAACAAGCTAAAATTTCGCTAGAAACTAAAGTTCCTCGTTCTTTTTCATTGTTGAACTCTCTCCTTGGAGAAATGTGGCTATTAAGTGCTAACATAGCGAGAGATGCGGGAGTACATCATCAAGCTTATACGTATACTTTAAAAGCTGAAGAGTATGCTCCACCACGTTTATTTTTAGAAAAGGCTAAATTACAGTGGCTTAAAGAGGATCACGAGCAAGCTCTTGCAACTTTACGTAGAGGATTAGAAGCTATTTTGCCAGATGATGTGTCTAATTCGAGCGTTCTAGCGAGTAGAATAAGTTTTGAAAACAGGTAACTAATTAAAAATATTTGTGAAATTTTCTTTAAAAAGTTGTTGTAGAAAACTAGCGGCTGAAGCAAGACTACTTATTGCTTCCTACAACGATTCTATTTCCAATGTAGACACAGAAACTAATATCCAACACTACAAGGAAGCAGTTGAAATATTTAAAGAATGGGAGAAAAGTTTAGTAAGTGTTCACTTTAATTTAAACAACTTGTTGAACAAGTTGAACTAAAATGAAATTGTAGGTTTGTTTGGGACAGTATTACGATCGTTTGTTTCAAACGTTGCAAGATCATGAAAAAGACACTAAAGGAGGTGACATGCAAGTGCACATAATAAATTATTTTGGGAAATCGCTTGTATACGGTAGCAAATTTGTGTATCAGTCCATGCCTCGTATGTTGAGCATTTGGTTTGATTGTGGTACTAGACTTTTAGATGTACCTCCTAAGGACGACAGGAATAACACACTATTGAAGCAGACTAAAATAATAGACATGTATTTGGATCGACTTCCGGCTTATATTTTCTTTACAGCCTTCTCACAACTCGTTTCGAGAATTTGCCATCCTCAAAAGCAGGTGCAGTCAGCCTCACAATTAATGGCCACCCTGGCTATACGTTTAGCACGAATTGTGGATGTAACCCATCATAACATCCCATACTTAAACTGAGAGGTAACTTTATTTTGACAACAAGTAGTAAATCAACAACCTCCCCTTCTGTCCTTTTGTCGTTGTTGGCTAATAACCACCCTGGCTATATAGCCAGGGTATATAATATAATATTAAGAGGGGTTGACAGACACTAAGAAGGGTTGACAGATCCTAAGAGGAGTTGACAAACGATAAGAGGGGTTGACAGGCACTAAGAGGGGTTCTAGACACTAAGAGGGGTTGACAGACACTAAGATAGGGTTGAAAAATGCTAAGAGGGATTGACAAACGCTAAGAGGGGTTGACAGACACTAAGAGGTGCTGAAAAAATTAAGAAAGTCGATTTACGCCGGTTTCTATTCTGAAACGGGGCGTTGAGAAACACAACTTGATTGTTGTTGTTGCTGAGGGGACTGTTATCGATTTAAAATCTCTTTTTTATTTAAACACCCACCCATCATGAGGGCTGATAGACACTAAGAGGGGTTGACAGATACCAAGAGGGGTTGACAGTCACTAAGAGGGGTTGACAGACACTAAGATGGGTTGACAGACCTTCAGAGGTGCTGAAAGTATTAAGAAGGTCGATTTACACCGGTTTCTATTCAAAAACGGAGCGTTGAGAAACAAAACTTGATTGTTGTTGTTGCTGAGGGGACTGTTTTTGATTTAAATTCTCTTTTTTTTAAACACCCACCCATAATGAGGGCTGATAGACACTAAGAGGGGTTCACAGACACTAAGAGGGGTTTACAAACACTAAGAGGGGTTGGCAGACCCTAAGAGGGGTTAACAGTCACTAAGATAGAGTTGACAGACACTAAGAGGTGCTGAAAAAATTAAGAAGGTCGATTTACACCGGTTTAAATTGAGGGGTAACTTTATTTTGGCAACAAGTAGTAAATCAACAACCTCCTCTTATGTCCTTTTGTCGTTGTTGGCTAATAACCACCCTGGCGTATAGCCAAGGTAGCCAATAATTGTGAGGCTGACTGTACCTATTTCTATTTACTATTAACAAAAAAATGTATACGGTTTTTGTACTTTTTCTTTAGGTTTATTTAGAGCTGAAGTCGATTATCATAAAACTTATTTTAAAATATCCTCAACAAAGCCTCTGGATGATTATGTCAGTGAGAAAATCAAGTTATTCCATTCGATCCAAAAGGTGTGACGAAATTTTAAATGACAGTCGCTTGAAAACTTTATCCATGATTAAGCTGGTGTCTGATTTTACTAAACTAGCTGAAAAACTCATCGAGTTGTGTAATAAGGGCCTACCTGATAATGTTCATACGGCCAGCGTTAATAACTTAGTAAGGACACTTCCACGGTATGTAATGCTTATTTTCTAACTGGAATCAGGTGTTAACACTATTTAATTTTAGATTAATAAGTAGAGAAGATTTTAGTAAAATAATGATCCCAACACAAAAATTCAGAAAGCTCATTTTACCAAATCCCGATTTCCAAAGCAGCCAACATAATGCGTTTCCAAACCATTACGTTCACATTGCGGGTATTGAAGACGAAATAATCGTCCTGCAAAGTTTACAGCATCCCAGAAAAATAACCTTCAGAGGCTCAGATGGCAATAAGTAACCTTTTCACATTTATTTTACCTATTATTGCATTATTTTTTGTAGATATGTACAAATGTTGAAACCTAAAGATGACCTTCGCAAAGATTTTCGTTTAATGGAGTTCAACGATATCGTAAACCAAATGTTATCAAGAGAAGCAGAGTCTAGACAAAGGCGTTTGAATATACGCCTATACTCGGTTGTTCCTTTGAATGAAGAATGCGGGTTAATTGAGTGGATTCCAAACTTAGTTGGATTAAGACCCATATTGTTAGCTTTGTACAAGCAATTAGGTAAACATTCTCATACAATTTGCGAGTTATTAGTTTATTACTTAAAAAATTGTTTAGGAATGGGTATGAGAGGACGAGAATTAAAGCAGTGTTGTTGTAACCAAAGAGATCCAATTTCGAAGAAACGCGAAATATTTACCAAACAATTAATACCAAAACATCCTCCAGTTTTAGGAGAATGGTTTAAGAAATCATTTCCTGATGCTCAGGGCTGGTTAACTGCAAGAACTGCGTACATTCGTACAACTGCCGTCGTTTCGATGGTCGGTTATATTTTAGGATTAGGCGATAGACACGGCGAAAATATTTTATTTGATTCAACTTGTGGCGATACCGTTCACGTCGATTTCAACTGTCTTTTCAACAAAGGAGAATCGTTCGAATGGCCCGAAAGAGTTCCATTTAGATTAACACATAATATGGTCTCTGCAATGGGTCCCCTTGGTGTGGAAGGGACGTTTAGAAAATCGTGTTCTTGCACGTTAAGAGTTTTAAGATCACATTCAACAATGCTTATGTCTATTGTGACACCTTTTGTGTATGATCCTTTAGTGTCTTGGCCGAGAAATGCTGCAGCTGCTGGTAGTGCTCAAACATCAGAAAGAACAAATGAACAGGTCGGTTTGACTTAAACTTCTGTTTAAAAAATGATTATTTTTGTTTTTAACAGGCGAAAGAACATATCAAAAATATTGATTTGCGTTTACAAGGCATCATAAAAGGAAAAGGCAGATCGTTTTCCATACCCCTCTCTGTAGAAGGACAAACTAATATCTTAATTCAAGAAGCCATCAGTATTGAAAATTTATGTCAAATGTATATCGGATGGGGGGCTTATTTGTAAAAATGTTCCTATGTAAATTTATGTATTACTTTATGTTTATAACTACAATTTTATCTACTTTCTATATTTTGAACTGTAACTTGTTAAAAAAATTTAATAAGCGTATATTTGTTTAAAATTTATTAAAATATTGGTAACAAACTATTCAAGCAGTGCCTTTGATTGACTCTGATTTTTCTCTAGGAAAATCTAAAATTAATTGAACCTTAAGATACTGTTGAAATACATTTTGAAGATCTTTCTGAACTTTTTCTGTCATTTGTCTTAATCTACCACCTGCTCCGCCGGCAACTAACTTTGCAATGCGTTCTGAAGGGCATTTAACTATTACTACGATACTTTTAGGACCATCATCGATTGATTCGAAGTGTTCCAAAACGGGCTCCATGAGATATGGAATTTCTTGAGGCAAGTAATCTAAGAAAACAGCTTTTACCGTCTTTATTATAAGTTCTTCTGGACTTTGATCCGACCAAACATTTTCTGAAAACAACCATTCTCCTGGTTTAGCATTTGCTATAAGATACCTCTTTACTTTGTCCAAACCATTTCCTGTTTACAAAAATAATTTGTATCAAGATTACACAAATAAAACTATCTTACCTGTTAACGAGGATACCATGAAAACTTCTTTAAAATGAGGCCATCCGACATTTTCGTTTAATTGTACACTACGTTGCGATTTTGTACCTACTATCGGTTTCCCATCGATGCAATTCATAGTTATCGATCTGGTCAAGTCTAATAGCTTTCGTTTAGACTTCAAAATATCTACTTTATTAAAAACTAAGAAACTTGGTTTATTGATTTGCCCTTCGAGTAATTTTATAATTTTAACATCTAGTTTATCACGTGTCCATTCATTTCCAGCATCATGAATTACCCCAATTATATCAGATTGTTGCAAACTTATCTGACTGCCAGTTACAAAACTGTTTCCTAAGTTGTACCTATAAAAATTTATAAATAGAAAATTACATTTAATTTGCTATAAGTACTTACTTTTTCGTCATACGATCTGTAACCAAACCTGGAGTATCCATAAAAATAATCTGCGCATCATCTTCTGTAAATATTGCTTGTACATTTGTTCGAGTAGTATGAACTTTTGACGATGCGGGACAGATCTAAAAGAATAAAAGTAAGTATCTAAGAAAACTTTATTACATAAAATGTTACCTTTCTATCCATTAACGTATTAATGAAGGTGCTCTTTCCAGCATTAGGCATACCGATAATTGCTACTTTAAGAATCTTCGTAAGTTGTTTTTCTTGCGCAACATTTTGTTGCGATGTACTACACAGTAGTAATGTTTCTTTTTGTAATTTGTTCTTAATTAATAGAGTATTTAATCTTCTTACAAGTAAACTGCTCATTTTGCTGCTTAAAAAAGTTTGGTTAAAAAGTGAGGTTATCTCTCCTTGACGTTTAGTTTTAAGTAAAGCTGCGTTCACACGAAAGTACAGTTGAAGATTTGTTCACACTTATTTATTATTATTATTCACTCAAATTAAGTGAAATGCTGGTGAAAGAGAAAGAAATAAGTATGTTTACATTGTTTAAGGCCTTAAAAAACACTGGGCAGAAAATACACCTCAGCTGGTAGAATACGTTTGTAAAATAGTCTGGTAGGATGAGGGATAAAGAGGATAAATTTTTCTTTCAGAAACATCCAACACGTTTATTTATTTTTTTATTGTTCATAATAATTTTATTTTGTAAAAAGTTATAAATGGGCCTTATTTCCTGTATAGCAGGTAATTAGACCCACCCATTTAGTGATTTGGGGTGTACAATCCGGATAAACAAATATATCTTCGTCTTCAGGTGTGTGAGTCCAACGCATTCCTTAGGCACCCAGGTGAGACACATGACACAGACATTTTCTCTGGATGTGGATGGAATGGGCGCTGGTTCACATGCTTTTGATTGTTTTCTTGCGGTTAAACTGAGACGTACTTTGGAGTCCTTTTCAATAACATTCCTACTCTGAAAGAGGTTTCTGGTTACTTCATGGGCCTTATAGTTTAAAGCCTTCTTCCTTACTATAGCTTTCTTAGACACTTTCATTTTAGGTGTTACCATGACTGTCGAAAATGTGCTGGAAACAGTTTTGTTCTGATCTTGCAATTTTTTCACTAGCAAATTTAGTGGCTGCTCATCTTCCGATTCGAACTCTGAACTTCCTCTATTAACGTCTGGCGTTTCTCTCAGAATCTCTGGAATTTCTCTCTCAATCTCTGGAATTTCTTTGTTTGTAGGGAGACCAGGCGCATAAGCGTACTCGGGATAATGTTTTTATTGAACGGGAATATTCCAGTAGCCCTGAAACCACTGCATATGTTGTTTATTGTCATTGATCTTCCCCAAACAGGAGCGAATATAGCAGAAAATCTATTCTTGTTCAAGTGCCTTCCGGGGTGACTTTCCCAGTACCGTAGAGAAGTTCTTCATCCCAGGAGTGTTCGAAGGATCGGAATACGGCCTTGTTCATAGGTTGCAGCTAGTGCGTTGTGTTACTAGGTAAGCACAATAAGTGGACACCTAATTCTTCAGCTTCGTCCACAATCGTTAAGTCCAAATGACAAGATAACATGAATTTTGCGAAATGCTCAAGCCATTTTAAGAAAACCTCGGTCGTCATACTTCGTTTAGTGGTCATGCGAACCGCAGCTCCAACAGGAAGCCCATCGGAAAAAGTGGGTTTCATTCTTTTTCCTTTAAATAAAATCATCGGAGGTATAACGTGGCCCATAGCATTCCCACATGCTACAATAGTGACATTCTCGGCATGCTCTTGAGCCACTAGACAAACTTTTTTGCTCTTTTTTTGCAAGAACGCTTTGGTGGTGATGCAGGGTGAGTCGACACCCTTTTTCATCCATGTAATACACCTTGTTTTGACTGTTTTTTAATCCCGTGTTTTCAAAAAGGGCTTGCAATTTATTGAAATTATCTTCCACAATTGGTTTGTTGAGCTTTTGGGCTCGAGCAGGATTCATGTTCTGTGCTTTTCTCTTAGACAACTTCTGATGGCGCTTCATGAATGATCTGTACCATTCTCTTCCCGCTAACTTTTTTCTTGATTGAGTTTGTTCGGAATTTCTTGTTTGTCAACGAAAGAAAAAATAAACAAATCTTCTTGGAGCTTTGGGAGTCAAGGGAAACCCTCGTTCTGCAAATTGAACAATTTTTGCTTCTAACTCATTTTCTAGCTGTTTATTTAAAACTGGTCTACCTATTATCCGTTCACTATTTATTTGTGTTATGGTCGGCCATGTTAGGGTGACAGATTCCAGTTGTCAAATAGTATCAAAAAGGCGGGAAACACATTGAATGACATTAGTAGTATGTTGGGAAGGCAATAGATGAAGGCACCGGTGCTAGAACTTAAATTTTCGGGTCAATATTGCAATGGGCCATATTATCTGCTGGGCCTTATTACCCGCACTTATCTTACGCAAAATTAACAAAAATATTATGTTAAACCAAGGCCACACTACTACGCTTTTGTTAAAACTAATTAGCTACTTACCATCTAAATAAAGGCACTATCAACAACGTAATTGTCGCACTAATTAGTAACTTTCGTCAATGTTATAATCAATTCGATACGAAATGCACATTATAGGTACCTACTACTGGGTACTATCTTTATTACCAACACTTATCTATGATGAGGTACGACTAGTATCTATGGTTGAAATCAAATTATTACCTCTATTATAATTTGAAGAGGATACAATTTTCTTTCAGAAAGACTCAACCCGTTTGTTCTAACTGTCTTATTTGACCAGTAGGTACAAATAGAACTAAGAAAGAACCATCAGTGGACAGTAGGTATTATTTTCATACGCTTTCTACGTCTCTCCAAAATGTCAATGTAGCTCCTTAAGGACTTCAATTACCCAAATGTGACCTCTATTATAATTTGAAGAGGATACAATTTTCTTTCAGAAAGACTCAACCCGTTTGTTCTAACTGTTTTATTTGACCAGTAGGTACAAATAGAACTAAGAAAGAACCATCAGTGGACTTATTTTCATACGCTTTCTACGTCTCTCCAAAATGTCAATGTAGCTCCTTAAGGACTTCAATTACCCAAATGTGACCTCTATTATAATTTGAAGAGGATATAATTTTCTTTCAGAAAGACTTAACACGTTTTTTCTAACTGTCTTATTTGACTAGTACAAATAGAACAAAGAAAGAACCATCAGAGTGGACTTATTTTCATACGTTTTCTACGTCTCTCCAAAATGTCAATGTAGCTCCTTAAGGACTACAATCTACAATTACCCAAATGTGACCTCTATTATAATTTAAAGAAGATAAAATTTTCTTTCAGAAACGATAATGGAGCAAATCAATACCTTTTCATTAATGGTCTTCCCAATAACAGTATATTTACTATTTTATAGAGATGAAAAACATAAGAATTTAAAGAGAAGGTATTTCCTAAAATTATCAAAATTTTGTGTACCTATAAGAATGCAGTTGAAAAATTGTATTTACATAATTTTGTAATTCGTAATATTAAAAACATAATGAACTAGAAAGTTGTCCTGAATCGATCATTAAAATTTTGATATCACTCGCACTTTCTCCCATGTATTACACAATTTAGGTAATCACCTATTTGAAAAAAAGTACCTATAATGGGTAATAATAACAATTTGGACCATTTTTTTTTCTAATTTTTTCGAAATACCCAACTTATCGAACCATATTAAATAAAAGTTAAGTCAACAAAAAATTTAATTTTTAATTTGACTTCCTTCCTACATACCTACCGCAACTCCTTCCTCATATTGCTTATTTATTATTTGTTTATATTGAATGTTTGAATACGAAAGAATTTAGTTGTAAGTTGACATCGACGGAATTTTAATTTAGCAAAATGCCTGTTAATTCAAATTTTTTGAATATCGAAAAAGTTGAAGAAACCAACGAGAGTGAAACCAAACACAAATTTCCTTATAAAATAAATAAAGTGGATAATGAAACAAATTTGCAATTATTAAAAGATTTCACAGGTAATGCAGAAGTGCTTTTTGGCGCCTAATTATAAATAAATTGTGCCTTTTTAAATTGTAGGGGAACGTACCGGGTTTGTGCAAGTTGGGCCGAAAAAGTATTGTTTGCCAAGTGGATATGAAAAAGAAGCTGAAAATTATTATAATTTTAAAAGCCGACCAGATGACGTTTGGGTTGTAACATATCCAAGATCTGGTAAGTGATTTTTTTTCCAAAAATTCAAACTAAAGTTAATTTTAAAAAAAGGAACAACTTGGACTCAAGAAATGGTTTGGTTACTTGCAAACGACTTGGATTACGACACTGCTTTTAAAAAACCTCTAACCGAAAGATTTCCATTTTTAGAGTAAGTTTTCCATTATAATGAAGCTTTTCTCGAGTTTCTCCTTTCAGGTTTAGTATGTTTGTTCACCCTGAGGCAAAAAAAGAATTTTTACAAGAAAACAGTTTTTGTAAAGAACGCACGTCTTTAGTTGAAGCCATCGCTTCTCCAGGTTGGAGATTATTACAAGAACAAACAAGCAGAAGATTTATTAAGACGCACTTTCCCTTTAGTCTCTTACCACCTAAATTGTTAACAACCGGTTGTAAAGTAGGCTAAATGGGCAATGCTCTAAAAAAATTTTCAAATTTCAAAATTTTAGGTAATTTACGTTGCTCGCAATCCTAAAGATGTTGCAGTTTCCTTTTATCATTTAAATCGTCTGATACGAACTCAGGGTTACGTTAACGACTTCCCGACCTTCTGGGATTATTTTGAAAAAAATTTACGTGAGTTTACCTAATTTTAGTTCAATTAAGCTCTAATTTTAAATTGTAGAAGCTTGGTCCCCATATTGGGAACACTTACAAGAAGGATGGGAGCAAAGAAATTCAGAAAACGTCCTCTTTTTATTTTATGAAGAAATGAATCATGTAGGATCGCTAAAATGTGTTTTTTTGATAACTTATCGTTTATTTTACAGGATATAGAATCGGGAATTCAGAAAGTGGCGAACTTTTTAGGAAAAACCTTAAACGATGATCAATTAAACAAGCTGAAAGATCATTTGAAAATTGATAATTTTAGGAAAAATAAGTCCGTTAATTTCGATATTTTAAAATATTTGGGTATTTTAAATGGTGGTGAGCAAGCGTTTGTTCGAAAAGGTAAAATTGGTAGTTGGGTCGATGACTTTACGCCGGAATTAAACGCAAGAGCAGATAAATGGATAGAGGAAAATTTGAAGAAAACTGATATGAGATTTCCCAAGTACATTTAATTAATAATTTTGTATACTTATGAGCGTTTGCACCGTTTACAGATTAACTGACAGATAGTTTATCTAGCAGATAAGTTGTCAAAATAAAATTTATTTGCCACATGAACTAAAATCCGTGCAAAAGGTCATAAGTATAGAAGGTAATGTTGTAGAAAATTTATTCGTCAGTTATTTGATTTATCCTCCAGTAGATGAAGGTGCAAAGGTTTTTGACAACTTATCCGCCAGATAAAGTATCTGTCAGTTTATCTGTAAGCGGTGCAAATGCCCATTACGTTATTTGTTGTTCATTATAGTACAAATTGTTGTTACAATTAAAACATAAATTGTTTATTATTTATCAATTAGTTACTCAAGACACAATTAATGTAAATGCTGCAGAGGTTGTATCAAAGCCTGCCTACTGCATTTATAAACAGAAGGATATCTTACTAGTTTCTCCCAGCAATTAGAGGAATAACAAAAATTGCTCCAATTATATTACTAATTTATTTAAAATATACTATACAAATTCATTTAGAATTAAATCTATTCGACTTAATATATACCAGTAAGTCTATGATAGGTGCTACCAGAACAAACCTACTATAAAAAGGTTATAAATATTTTGTACTTAATTAATAATAGCTGTCCTAAATTGCACTAATTAATTTAATTGCCAAATACAAAAAATTCTACATTTATGTAATTATTCTCCTTTTAGGCAGTTTTTAAAATGATCACCCAATGTTTTTATTGTCATCTAGGAATAATTATTGCATTTTCGCTTATTAAAGTTTTTACAAAAATTTTATAATTAGAATTTCAAGAGAAATTCACCAACATGTAATAATTTCTTTCTTTTCTATATAAAAATACTTTCTTAAAGCTTTATAAAAACTAAAAACAGTAAATTAATATAAAATTTTAAAATATAAACAATATTTATAAATCTTTTTGCTTAAATAAACAAGTGTAATTACTTCTAATACTTTTAAACTGGCCAAATACTTTTAAAATAACGACTTTCCAAGGTTGTTTAAACCAGTGCATTTAGAAAAATATTCGTATTTTATATCCCAACCTCGGATAATCTCTAAAGTATGTGCATTTTATAAATTCATCAAAAAGTGTGCTATTAAAGTATCACAAAGTCGATAAAAGGCAGATATGGAAGAACCTCCAATCTATATATTACAGACATGCAGTCATATATTAATACTGTTACAATTTACTGTAGAAAACATGTATCACATTACTGAATGCAAACAGCAAATACTGATACTCCAATTAATTTAAAACTAGTAATGTAATACATATAAAATCAGTCAAACTATCCTTTCATTTTCTTAACACCTGTCTGAATCATCAGTAACTCCCAAAGCCTCTAACTCTCTTACAAGTCGGCTTAAATATGTTGGATCCGGATACCCATGTCCAGAATTACTAGGACTCACTTCTGTTTTATGTGGTAAATTCCAAGCTACAACGTCTTCACATCCTGTTGTATGCGACCTACTAACAGTAAATACCAATTTACGTTGCCAAGCTATATGGAGCAGCTTTAAAGCTTGACGCCCTCGACTACTATCCGGTAAATAAGCAACGCGTGGAAAACCCACTGCATAATATTCTCTTCCTGGACTCGGATGTTCAGAACTCTGAATACCAGATTGTATACTAAAACAATAAATAAATAACCAGCTCAAATCACCGACACAAGACTTACTTATAAATAATTTTTATTGTTTGATAATTGGGGTGCCCCGGTAAACTACGATCAATAATCCCCCAATCCATAGTTCCATGAGGTTGATTTCCATGTTTTTCGCCGTAAATACATCCACAAACCACACACTGTATGTGCAGTTTTGAGCCTGTAGCTAATTGATGTTTTAACACATGATTTACGCAATCTAAATGCACGACATGATCACAAGGGAGAGCTACAACAACTCTTGACAGTTTCAGTTGTTCCCTACATGCCGGACATGGTTGTCTCGGTGCCCACTCATTTGGCTGAGATACTCGAACAAACTTAGACATAATTGCGCTAGAAGAATCAACACCAACTATAGAAGGAATGTCTTCATTATCGACACCCCCATCGTCACTACTAGCACTGTAATTAAGAAGATCTGCCGTAGAACCAGTTGCTCGACTTTCTCTACTTTCTTGGCTAAGATATGTGGATACAGTGTCTAAACTTGGACGTCGGCCTGATTTAGTACTACTACTATCAGCATCCAAAAGAGATTCTTTATGAGTTTTATCAGGAACTTGCGTATGTTGACTGCTAACAGATTTATTACCTGTATAAAAATAATATGTGAGCATTATTTCAAGTTAAAATTGTACAAAAAACTACCAAATATGTTGAGATTATGCAAGATAGTTCTTGCAAGATTCGTAGTCGATGTTTCACTACTATTTTTAGATTTACTGCTAGATTTTTTCTTATTTGAGTGTTGCTTTTTGGTACTATGATCAATAATGTTATGTGTAGAAGCAGAAGTAAATTTTGAAGGAAGACTCGAGTTATCTATTGGTCTACATGATCTTCTAATATCTGCACTGCGACGACCTATTGTTTAATAAATTATTAGCTAAATAAAACTTTACTAGTTTGTTATCTTACCAGTTACTGAAGCTAATTCTTCTAGGCGTACTTTAACTAAAGGATAAGGTGCTTGTTTAACACGTCGCACACTGCAAAGTCGACCACTTGTTAACCACCTCAATGTTAAATTACTAAAATTGATCACATATGGAAATCCAGGTTGTGTTTTGCTCATATCTATTACTTGGTCTCCCTAAAACAAATACTTCTTTAGGCAAATTTTATGCAAGAAATTAAAACTTACTTTTGCCCACGCTTCTTCAATACGACACTGAATATCCATATCAAAGACTTGCCACTCTGTACCATGTTCTACGGCACACTCCCATTTGGCACCTTTCCCAGCGGGTGAAGTAGGTGGATAACATTTTCTACGTACTTTAACAACCAAATCTACAAACAACAATTAAAACTTCCATCTTACAATTTAAAAAAGCAAATATTACTTGAATCTTCCAACTCTTGAGTTAAATTTCTTAAATTGACGTAATAATTTTGTAACGAAGGATCGGCATCTGATAAAATTACCCTTGTTAGCTGTTTAGCATTTGCACGTTCCAAGTGTTGAGTTACAGCTGGTGTGTAAGGCTTCCAATATCCATTTCTATTCTCCCATTCCCATACAACAACAGCGTGCCCAGACATTGTAAATTAACTATTTTCCAACTCTGTATCTCTTTTTTACTTTAATTAAATATGAAATCATATTTATTTACTAAATTTCACTTTGGCATACACATCAATTTACTTCACCCAAATAACACAATTAAACTAATTATTATTACTCATTTCAACAGAAATATGAAAAAGTTGTTATTATTGGTAATTGAATTTAATTTTTATTGGGTTAAATGAATTTGCAACCTGCTCTAATTTACATAAAATCACAACACAACGTAAATTACGTATAATTATACAATTTGACACAATTTAATTGAATTTAATGACAGTTGCCAAATGTCACCAACAAACTAACGCTAAATTCCCTAGATGATTTGTTTATAATTTAATTTTTTTACAAAAAATAACAAATTATTTATTAAATTACTTAAATGTTTAACATGTTTTATTTTTAATTTATTAATTAGCATTAAAAGCTTATACTTTCTCTTTATTAGTAAAATTTTGCTAATGTAGATTTAGTTACTAAAGTTCATTTTGTTTGGTTGGTATTTATTTTAGTGTGAAAATTGCGGTGTTTTGTGTTTGTGGTTATAAAAATCTTGATCAATTTTATTAAAAAATGGTAAAAGACACCACAACAAGCTCTTCTAGAGAAAGCAGTATCAAAAAAAGAAAAAAAGCTGGAAGTGATGATGTAGAAGGCGACATTTATAAGGTTTGACGGTGGTTTGCTTATAGGTTATGTTTAAAACTTTTCTTTTTAGAAATTTATTGCATTTGAAGAAAAGGAAGCCGCTAAAAGAACTGCAGCTAGCGATGCTGAATTATATGCTGATACGTGTTCTAATATTAAGACTTTGTTGAATGGAATTTTAGATTTAAAGACCAAAAAACCTGCTGACGTAAGCATACAAAGTGGAAACCCGACCGTTTAACTTAAATATCTTTTGTAGGTTACTGGTAAAGTTTCTGAAAAAGTGTTACAAGCTGCTGCATATGTAGTTACTTTAAAAAAGTTGAATCGCTTGGAGAAAGTACGTAGTGCAGCAGCACGTGAGGCTATAAACGTAGAAAAACAAAAAGCTGATAGTACCAATCTTCAGTATCAAAATTTGATGTATGAAGCGGCGCATTTATTATCTGAATTTAAAAAGTGTAAACAATTTAAGTGTGTATTATAGTTACGTAATTTTTAGTTTATTCAAAAAGTTGCTTGTAGATCAAAAGATGAGGATATCGTATTAGTGAGTATTGAGGAGTTTTTAAAAGAAGCACCAGCTGAAAAAACCAAACCTTTCAAGAAAGTAAGTTCTATTATTCTATAAAGATTTTTTAAAGGTTTTATATGGTTCCATTACCTACAGGTAAATAATTTGGACGATGTTCAGAAGCATGAGCTTCATTTAGCAAGATTGGAATGGGAATTGACCCAAAGAAAAAAATTGTCGGAACTTTGTAGCACTCTTGAAAATGAAAAGAAGCAAGTAGCTGCTGGTGAGGCTAACTTTTATAGCAAAAATTTAAAAACTTAATTAAAAATTTGTAGAAATTGTCAAAACAAAAAATAGATTAAGTGGGTTAGCTCCTAAATTGGCTGCAGTGTTGGAATCGACCAAACCATTACAAGATTATTTAGGATTGCCAATTGAGAAGACTTACGCTGAATATAAATTGGCTTCTTTGTTACCAAATCCTTTATATTTATTTTACGCCAATACAGACGCATATAAAAAAGTTTATGGTATTCTATTGCTTGTTTACTTTAATTTCAAATTGTAAGTGGTTTTTGTAGATATCGATTTGACTTTGGAAATTTGTGGAGATCAAGATGAGGCTTTGCAATGGAAACAACAACAAGCAACTCAATCATTTGAAGTTGAGGATTCTGATACTGAAATTGAACAACAAGAAGTAGATGTATTGATGCTATTACTAGTAAATTTTAGTTTACTGATTAGTTTGTTTTTAGGACAATTCAGAAAATAAGAAACGTCGTCGACACAAGTCTTTTCTCATAGATGAAGAAGAAGAAAAAAGAAAACGTGCATTAGAGATTCATCCTTTAACTATTCAGTGCATTATTAAAGTTAAAAATAGTCCCACATTAAAAATACGTTTTAGTTATTGTACAGTGCTTAACATAATTACTGTTACTTCAGAGGTTGAATATCCTGAAAGTGTAGGAGGTAAAATTGAATTAGCAAAGTATTTCATCTTCAACTGTTCTTTTAGCAATTTCAGCTATGGATGTTCTCGGTGGTGAAAGTATTTTAGGAGAGCTGTTTCCTGCAGATTTTGGTACAGAAAGTCCTAATTGTAGTAACGTGTATCAATTGAAAAAAATTGGACTTAATTCGTTTAATCAGTTGACTTCAGAGTTAGGATATTGTTACAACTGGGCCCAAAGAGTGTGTGGGCTTGACTTTTTGTCTTCACAGGTAGTAAATAGTTAATTGGAATTATCTTAATTTTTTTGTAATTTCTTAGGATAACAAAACAGCCAGTGACACAAGTTGCACAAATATTGAAATAGTTATGAAAACTATTTACAAACGTTTAAAATCAAGAACATCTTTAGCTTTACAACTTCAGCAACTTGGTAAAGAAAGTACTATTGTTTTAATTTAATTTATAGCTTTTTTTATAGAGCAAAACCTAGTACCAAACGTCCCTGATACAATTGACGTTCCACTGAACGCAGTTTCTGCTTTAACAAAATGGTCTTCAGCTACATGGCAAGAATATTGTAAATCACCAGCTACAGCTGACATAATTGCGAACGAGATAGTTAGTTCTAGTGACTTATTTTTTAGTGCCACTATTTCTAGGCCCAAGTCAGCAGTTTTAATCGCTTTAATAGCGATTAAAAATAATTATCCAGTGCAAGCGCCTATATTTTCTTTAACAGTAAAATATAATGAAGAATTGCATTCTGGAAATTGTGATGAAATTCGAGTAAGTTTACAAAAGTTTTACTTTCTTGTAATTACATGAAATAATTTTTAGGACATGGAGCGTGCAGTTAATGTTGGAAGAGACAATAGTACAGTTACTGAAACGTGGTTGTTATCTGCTCAACTTCTTCATCTTTGTGCTTACTTTGATGTTTACTTGGAAACAATTGCACCTTTGAGTTTTCCTCAAAAATCTGTATTTTTTAAAAGTTTATGGTAAGAAATTCGTAATTTTGTAACTTTAACTATTTTCTAATTTTTTTTAGTGCAAGAAATAGACGTCGACCTTTTAAATTCAGAAAAATTGGAGCAGGAATTTTCACTCAGTTTTAATTTAAATGTAGTTTCTAAAAAATAAATCATTAATTTTGTAAATTGCTTTTGTTTAATGTCAATCACATGTCAATTTGTCAAGTTCCTTTTGTTAAATTGTCAATTAATCATTCTCTTAATCATGAATACCGTAAGATTTTTAAATTTATTCAAACAATTAATTAATTAGTAATTCTGAAAGGAGATAGAATGTGAAACAGAACCACCTATTGCTTGTGATGATTGCAACTTGCAGCAATCGACTCCAGCTTGTGAAGACTTAACAGATCATTTAGCAACTGAAAATCATATTGATTGTGTGGATTGTAATTTAACTGCTGTCGACAATAAGTGTTTGGAACTTGATGACATTCAAAATGATTTAGATAATTTGGTGGTTCAACTAAACGGTTTTATTGGTGATTCTGTAAAACAACCATTGCTTGGCGGTAATTTTGAATTATGAATGTTTTAAAAGTTTTATTTTACCTCCAATTAATTTACAATAGAAGACAAGTGTATTGAAGGCACTGATGCTACTGCAGAAAAGCAAGATGGACCATCAGAAAAAGACTTGAGGCATAAACTTACCAGTAATACGAATTAAAGTTAAAGTTGGTGTTTGTAGGTTGAATTTAGAATTAATAAACATAGAAAAGCAACTTTATATAAATGACGGAATTAATCCTCCTGAAATCAACTGGGACGCTGTTGGACCATTATTACAAAAGCACGTTGCTGATTTACAAAAAATTCAAACTTTAAATCAACTGACTGAAGCAATAGTTCAACGTATTCGAAATGTACCTGATATTCAAGAAAACCTTTTAAGTACGCACAAGCACAACCTTTAAATTAAAAATCGAATTATTTGGCTTTGGAAGTTGACTAATATCAATTATTTAACTTTTCAGACATAGTAAAAGAAGAGCAAAACGATCTGTAAGATTCTAACTCAAAATTTATTCTAAAAAAATAAAATTACGGTAATTTTGTTACAATCCAAGGTAGTTTTCCTGTTTTCTTATAGTAATAATAATCGTAAGCTAATTTTCCTAATATAAATACAATGAGACTCGCTAAAACTCCATTTATAAGATCTAATATTTGCATCGAATAATCTCCTGATGTACGACATACAGAGCTTCTTGATAGCTCTAGCACCTGAAAGAAGGTGATTTTACTTAATTAAACAAATTTAAATATAATTACTTGTGTTAATGAATTCAGATCTCCTTCCATAGAGGGACATCTTATGTCTTCGACGTCTCTTATTTGAGTTTCATACTTTCTCAATAATTCCTAAATGGAAAAGAGATTAGAGAAAATTTATTATTAGCTTTAACTTACTTGGAATCTGGGTACAAATACACAATCACATCTCCAAGGATTGTTGCCTAAATAAATCCTAACTGCGATAGGCATATTTGGATTTTTTTGTAAAGCATTGTCTAATGCATACGTGGGTAGCTGCAGATACGTGATAATTACAATTTTATGCAATTTTTAGAAAATTTACCTGTGTTAATTTGTTATTTGCTAAAGACATGACTCTAAAATGAAACAACCAGTAAACTCCTTCCAATTCAGCGATACTACTAATAAGATTGTTATCCAAATAAACATCTTGTATATTTTTATAAATTGAATTATTTATTAATAAATCTAAACCACTAATTTTATTTCTTTGCAACATTAAAATTTTTGTTTTTGCAGGTAAAATTCTTGGAAGCTGTGTTAAAGCTCTATCCGAACAATTTACTTCAATTATAGGCTCTAATTTAAAATTGATTGGATCTCGAACTATATCAGGCATAGAACATTGACATGGTTCTGGACAATTTGTACGAACGTTCTTTAAAAAATCACAGTTAATTTAATTTCTTTAAATTATATTTAAACTAACGTTAGCAAATTGAGCTACATCTATCATCGGTTTGCCTGGATAAGGGTTTTCGAAACATTTAGTTTCGTTTAAGTCAGAGAAAATTGTCATATTAAGACTTAAAACCCAGTCCAAATTAAAGGAGCAGTTCCAGTGGTTTCCTAAAATGAAAAGGAAGAGAAGCTCAAGCTTTAGGTATTAATTCCTTATATACATACTTGCTAATTTAACGTTGTCGAGATATTTAAGTGAATCGATAGTTGATTCAGAGATGGTTTTAATGTTATTGCCACTCAAATCCAATATTTGTAACTGTTTTAATTGTCTTAATAAAGAAGGATACACTTTTTCTACTGTTAAATTCGTTAGCTGTAGGACCTAAAATAAATATTTTTAATTTGGACTCATTTCTTAATTTCTCCATTTACCTCTATCTTATTATCAGGCAAAAAACTGTCAAATACTATGCTAATGTTTCCTTTCCATATTGTTAAATTAATTAAATTAGGGTAAATTAAGGTTAAATTCCTTAAAGATAAAAATTTCTTTTCTAAGTTTTGAATTTCTAATATGGTAACGCTATTTTTGTCATTTAAACAAAATTCTTGTGAGTTTTCCGAAAATTTTGGAAAAACTTTGGTGCAGGAACATGTGGTTGATTTACTTTCGTAAATACAACTTCCATTTTGACTTGACATACCACATTTGAGCACAATTAGTATAATAAAAATGTTTCTGAAATATAAAAATTCAAATAAAATTTAAAAGTTGAAATTTTAAAATACGCGCGTAAAAATTGTTAGTTTAGCAAATATTCAAAAGATGGCGATAGTAGTTTTAAAATTAGAAAATTATTTTTATTTTCTTATCAAGTTCGACTTTTTAAAATGTGATTAGAAATTTTTAATCATTACAACCCCAAATTTCTCATACTTTATTAATTTTCGATTGAATACATAATTTTTAAACTAATTAAAATATATTCAAATTGAAAACCGCTATATTTTAAAAGTTGCACTTTTTTATGTCGATTGTTTTAAAACAATTGAAAGCTAGCGTCCTTTAATAGTTTAATCGCGTTCAAATTTCGTCGTGTTTCGAAGAGTTTTAAAGTTATTTATATAAAATATTATAAATATAAGAAGTTTAATTCATTTAATATTAAATTGCATTTCTCAAGATACTGTTATTAGGTTAAAACTTTTCAGTGCGGGTGAGAACGATTTTTAAAAAGGTAAAACTTAAAACTATTTGAACATTTTTTCTTAAAGACCTTTTAGCTAAAAAAAATGGTTGTGAAATTATTTTGTTCGATGTGTAAGTGTAATAATGTGAATTAGATACAATAAGTGAGTTTGTGTGGTCGGTGATCTTCAAGAATTGGTTTCCGATGCCAGCTACCTGTTGATCGGTGAGTAATTTAACTTTGTGTAGATGTACTGTTTTATTGGTTTTATAACAACAGTATGTGCAACTGATAAGTGGTTAAACCTATTCTTCTTGATAAAGATGAAACTTTTTTAATTTGAAACATGATGTTTGGTGAATATTAAAGCACTTTCGTAACATTAGCATGTCTAATTTATCTATCACAAGTGTTAGTGGAGTTACTAACACAACATTTTGTGTGTTTTTTGATAGATCTTCACTTAAATAACTGTACTTTCTTAAAAATTATGTAATGTTGTTTAATAATAGGAACTTTTAACTTGTTGTTTATATTGGAAAATATTTCATTACTTCATCGATGTTTCATATTTCATAATTATTTTTTGTGAACTAAATACAACATACAGTAAAAGAAAACCAAAATTTATAAAATTGTCACCGATTACAATATAGACCTTCTCTTAATTTTATAATTAATATTTATAAAAGGTTTTAATTAAAATTTAATTCTCAAACCTTTATTTTTAACTCTTTAACATTTGATAATGATTCTCTACTTATCATTTTTGTGAGTAGATGGTGTAAGAGGCTTGAAATCAAAAATAAATCTAAAAGAAAGATTTTTTGAATTCTGCAAGTACCTACCACTAAACCATCTTCGGAGGTACTCAGATGGAACCTCTAGTTGCTCTACAGTATGTAGATACCTAATTAGTTGGTGCTTTGATTACATTAGCCCTATTTGGGTTAGTTTGAAGTTTTACCATTTAAATAGCCACTTTTTTGACTCTATAGTGACTTGTGCTACCACTTATAAGGATTTCAATGAGAAATTTTTAATGTATAATTATTTGCTTCCCTAATTATTTAAGAGTTAAAGTGTCTTGAGGGTTTTTCTAGATAAAAAAGTCCTGAATCTGCAGATACTTTTTTTTTACAATTTTTCATTTTCCGGAACAGTAAAATCAACGAAATTAAAAATGCAACTTTTACAAAAAACAGTGATGCCATGGAATTATCAAAACAAATTACATCACATCACCAATAATTATCTCTTTCAGATTTTCAATATTCCTTAGATATGTTCCGCCTCTTAGGTACCCCCTAACAATAGGTGTTATTGGGGATCGCGATTAATTAGTAATTGCACCATTATCTCCTATCCATCGACCAGAGTACCTAGGTAAAATTTAGATGAGTACAGCAAAACAGATTTTTGCTGGCGAGCGGTAAAGATAAGTTCGTGTAGTGTTACCCCCCCCCCCCCTTTAATAATGTAAATATGTTTACTACTGCGTTGGTGGAGTTAAATACGAATTAGTGATCTGCTACCTCCACCGCTTGCCATCATAAATCTGTTTGCAATAATCTGCTCGGTAATCTGTTACTATCTTGATCTTCTCGTTATGAGAAGATGCACTATCTTATTGGAAGTACATACCTACATACATAGGCATACCCTGTATATTTTCTAGTGGAACACCTTACAGCAACGGCTCAAAGAAATGTGAGGAATAGAGGGTTATTATGACGTGCAGAATGTTATTTAGGGGCAAGTGACGGTTGCTAAAAATATTTAATTTATCTAAATTCTGAAACCTTAAAATTAAAATACAGGGTGATTTATTAGCTTACCAACAAATTTTGCCATATAAGATTTTGCTTATTTATGGAATTAGAAGACTTCAAAGGTTTCTACAGAAAATAGAAGATGACCCTTATCTCAGAAAGGTGAGGTCCGCCGGCTCCGACGTAAGTTGCTACTGACGCTAACTAAGGTTTTTTTATTAATCCAGTCCAGTCCCAGGCCGGTTTTATTGGGTCCGGCGTAAGTTACTACCAGTGCTAACTTTAGGTTTTTTTATTAATCCAGTACCAAGCCGGCCTCGCCGGCCCCGTCGTTACTTACTACGTAATACCGACGCTAGCTTTAGGTTTTTTTTTATTAATCAGGTCCCAGGCCGGCTTTGTTGGCTCCGGCGTAAGTTACTGTACCAATGTTAACCTTAGGTTTTTTTATTAATCCAGTACCAAGCCGGCCTCGCCGGCCCCGTCGTTACTTACTACGTACTACCGACGCTAGCTTTAGTTTTTTTTTTATTAATCAGGTCCCAGGCCGGCTTTGTTGGCTCCGGCGTAAGTTACTGTACCAATGTTAACCTTAGGTTTTTTTACTAATCCAGCCCAAGCCGGCCTCGCCGGCCCCGGTGTTAGTTACTACGTACTACCGACGCTAGCTTTAGGTTTTTTTTATTAATCAGGTCCCAGGCCGGCTTTGTTGGCTCCGGCGTAAGTTACTGTACCAATGTTAACCTTAGGTTTTTTTTTACTAATCCAGCCCAAACCGGCCTCGCCGGCCCCGGCGTTAGTTACTATGTACTACCGACGCTAGCTTTAGGTTTTTTTTATTAATCAGGTCCCAGGCCGGCTTTGTTGGCTCCGGCGTAAGTTACTGTACCAATGTTAACCTTAGGTTTTTTTACTAATCCAGCCCAAGCCGGCCTCGCCGGCCCCGGCGTTAGTTACTATGTACTACCGACGATAGCTTTAGGTTTTTTTATTAATCAGGTCCCAGACCGGCTTTGTTGGCTCCGCCGTAAGTTACTATACCAATGCTAACATTAGGTTTTTTTTTATTAATCCAGCCCCAACCCGGCCACGCCGGCCCCGCCGTTAGTTACTACGTAATACCGACGCTAGTTTTAGGTTCTTTTTATTAATCAGGTCCCAGGCTGACTTTGTTGGCTCCGGCGTAAGTTACTGTACCAATGTTAACCTTAGGTTTTTTTATTAATCCAGTACCAAGCCGGCCTCGCCGGCCCCGTCGTTACTTACTACGTACTACCGACGCTAGCTTTAGGTTTTTTTTTATTAATCAGGTCCCAGGCCGGCTTTGTTGGCTCCGGCGTAAGTTACTGTACCAATGTTAACCTTAGGTTTTTTTACTAATCCAGCCCAAGCCGGCCTCGCCGGCCCCGGTGTTAGTTACTACGTACTACCGACGCTAGCTTTAGGTTTTTTTTATTAATCAGGTCCCAGGCCGGCTTTGTTGGCTCCGGCGTAAGTTACTGTACCAATGTTAACCTTAGGTTTTTTTTTACTAATCCAGCCCAAACCGGCCTCGCCGGCCCCGGCGTTAGTTACTATGTACTACCGACGCTAGCTTTAGGTTTTTTTTATTAATCAGGTCCCAGGCCGGCTTTGTTGGCTCCGGCGTAAGTTACTGTACCAATGTTAACCTTAGGTTTTTTTTTACTAATCCAGCCCAAGCCGGCCTCGCCAGCCCCGGCGTTAGTTACTATGTACTACCGACGATAGCTTTAGGTTTTTTTATTAATCAGGTCCCAGACCGGCTTTGTTGGCTCCGCCGTAAGTTACTATACCAATGCTAACATTAGGTTTTTTTTTATTAATCCAGCCCCAACCCGGCCACGCCGGCCCCGCCGTTAGTTACTACGTACTACCGACGCTAGCTTTAGGTTCTTTTTATTAATCAGGTGCCAGGCTGACTTTGTTGGCTCCGCCGTAAGTTACTATACCAATGCTAACCTTAGTTTTTTTATTAATCCAGCCTCAAGCCAGCCTCGCCGGCCCCGTCGGTAGTACGTTACTACGTACTACCGACGCTAGCTTTAGGTTTTTTTTTATTAATCAGGTCCCAGGCCGGCTTTGTTGGCTCCGGCGTAAGTTACTGTACCAATGTTAACCTTAGGTTTTTTTACTAATCCAGCCCAAGCCGGCCTCGCCGGCCCCGGTGTTAGTTACTACGTACTACCGACGCTAGCTTTAGGTTTTTTTTATTAATCAGGTCCCAGGCCGGCTTTGTTGGCTCCGGCGTAAGTTACTGTACCAATGTTAACCTTAGGTTTTTTTTTACTAATCCAGCCCAAACCGGCCTCGCCGGCCCCGGCGTTAGTTACTATGTACTACCGACGCTAGCTTTAGGTTTTTTTTATTAATCAGGTCCCAGGCCGGCTTTGTTGGCTCCGGCGTAAGTTACTGTACCAATGTTAACCTTAGGTTTTTTTTACTAATCCAGCCCAAGCCGGCCTCGCCAGCCCCGGCGTTAGTTACTATGTACTACCGACGATAGCTTTAGGTTTTTTTATTAATCAGGTCCCAGACCGGCTTTGTTGGCTCCGCCGTAAGTTACTATACCAATGCTAACATTAGGTTTTTTTTTATTAATCCAGCCCCAACCCGGCCACGCCGGCCCCGCCGTTAGTTACTACGTACTACCGACGCTAGCTTTAGGTTCTTTTTATTAATCAGGTGCCAGGCTGACTTTGTTGGCTCCGCCGTAAGTTACTATACCAATGCTAACCTTAGTTTTTTTATTAATCCAGCCTCAAGCCAGCCTCGCCGGCCCCGTCGGTAGTACGTTACTACGTACTACCGACGCTAGCTTTAGGTTTTTTTTATTAATCAGGTCCCAGGCCGGCTTTGTTGGCTCCGGCGTAAGTTACTATACCAATGCTAACCTTAGACTTTTTTTATTAATCCAGCTCCAAGCGGTCCTCGCCGGCCCCGTCGTTAGTTACTACGTACTACCGACGCTAGCTTTAGGTTTTTTTTTATTAAGCAGGTCCCAGGCCGGCTTTGTTGACTCCGGCATAAGTTACTATACCAATGCTAACCTTAGGTTTCCTTTATTAACTCAACCCCACACCGGCCTTGCTGACTCCGGCGTTAGTTTATACCGACGCTAGCGTTAAATTATTTTTATTAATCCAGTTCCAAGCCGGCTCCGGCGTTAGTTACTACCGACGCTAACCTTATAAGTTAGTGGGGCCAGGTTAGGTTAGGTTAGAGGTAGGGAAATTGGGAAGAGAGAGTTTGATACGGCCTCTATGTCAACTCCATGCCATGAACTCGCATTTAGACGTTTTGAATTGAACAAATTCCTCCCTCGCTCATTGCTCTCTCCTCTCTCTCTCTTTGCCAGCCAAGGTGGGTTCAGACTACATGATTTCTCATAGGAGAAGTAATAAATGACTTACCATATGAGAAGTATTATAGGAATCCTATTTTCAGAATAAAACTGTTGGTTATTTACCAAATTTCATGTTCGGTTTTGGTAAATAAGCAAATATGGTAAATAATAACTAACATTAAAATATACAGTGTGTCCCCAGATGGACCTAACTATACTTGTGAACTTCGTTATTTTTCATTTTTAGAGAAAAAGTCATTCTTTATAAAGAGTTTTGCTTCTTCTGAAAAGTCCTTTGCCATAATCAAAATCTCGATATAACATACAGGGTGTCTAAAAAATAGGGAAACGTTAAATGACGGTAAGAGTAAAGTACTAGTTCTGTGAGAAAAAATTAAAATTGTTAGAGGAAAAAGTTGTTTCTAATGATAATAGGAACTCAGATATAAAATTTAAGTATTGTATCTCAAAGTTGACATTTTTTTCTTTTGAAGCACGTCGAGTACATTCCTGGAGACAATAACAAAAAAATGGGGGTGACGGTATTCAGGCCCATCTTTCAGGAATAAGTTATCTGAGTGCCACAGAACACGAAAACCTGGTTGGTTGCCCAAAGCATTGGCTTAAGGCCGCAGGACTGTTAATAATTAACTTCTAATTGGTGAGGAGAGCGGGAAACTCACCTGAGAGGAATGCCAAAGTAAGATCTTACTTTTTATGTAAAAAGTAGTTACTTTGCCAATGAGCATCCCAAATATCGTTTATGAGTAGTTACAAGTTTATGTGTACCACAAAAACGTTAATTTCAGAACGACTGCCACGCTCTCAGAGCCACTCTAGAGAGTAGCCAAATTGTTTTGTTGATTCTTTTTATAAGAATGAAAAAATGTCAAAGTTGCTTCATGAATGCTGTCATGTTTCTTACTCTTTTCCTTCTCTAACAATTTCATTGAAGAATCCTGAGGCCTTAAATCAGTGCTTTGGACAGCCAAAAAGATTTTCGTGTTTGCCGGCACTCAAATAGCTTATTCCCAAAAGATGGGCCTGAATACGATCATCCCCATTTTTGTGTTACAGGCCCATAGTTTAGTAGGAAATATTAATTTCTACAGAAAATCTACGAGTATCATCGATGTTATTATTGTTTGTGTTCATGTTATTAAATCACTAAATTATGCATTTTAATAAAGTTTGTACAATTATTGCTTTAATTTTAAAGAAGTCAAAAACTTTTAGATACAATACTTAAATTTCATATCTGAGCTCCTATTATCATTAGAAACAACTTTTTCCTTTAACATTTTTAATTTTTTCTCACAGAACTAGTACTTTACTCGTATCATCATTTTCCCTATTTTTTATACACCCTGTATGTTATATCGACATTTTGATTATGGCAAAAGACTTTTCAGAAGAAGCAAAACTCTTTATAAAGAATGACTTTTTCTCTAAAAATGAAAAATAAAGAAGTTTATTACAAGTATAGTTAGGTCCATCTGGGGACACACTGTATAATAGGGAAAATTCCTTATTATTTTTCTACAACATACTAACATTTTATCCAGTTTCACAGAAACCGTTTTTCCATATTAAAAGTGCGGAGTTGTGTTGTTGATTAAATACAAGTACCTATTTTTTTGATTTAAACAGAATACCAATGAGTTTTAAAGATTTTTGTTAAAGTTAAACTCTTCTCATTCTTTAAATAAGCAAAATCGGACTTATAGGTCCAAATAATGTTTTTTTCTTAAATCTACATTAGCTTTTAAATGGCAAAGTTTGTTGGTGAGCTAATAAATCATCCTGTATAAAAATCATTTTTTATAAGTTTATTCGTTTAATCAACTGTTTATCATCTTCTAATAAAAAAACTCAAAAAACTAAAAAATAAAAAAAGATGAATGCTGTTTCTATTTTTTTAAAATAATTTTTACAGTGATTTTTGCATTGTTCTGTCCAGTTCTGACCCTGGCCTAGGCTCATGTTACGTTAATTCTTGTCAGCTGCCTTTAAATTTTGTATTGATCCCTGTAATGGAGAACATTTATGCAAAACTGGTTAATTACTATTAAAGTATCAGATTTCTATCAATAAATAAGATCGGGTGATTTTACAGGTTATTTGACGAGCCTCTATTAAATTGGTTGGGTGTTTTAGGAAACACTTTATATCTCTTTCAAAGGTACCATCAACCTACAACTTTTTCAGTTGACTTTTTTTATTATTATGTTTTTTTGGTTCTCTTAAAATTTGTATACACACACTACACACAGGGTAGGGTGTCTATGACGTCATCATTCTCAGACTCGTTCTGGTCCACCAAGAAGCGGAAATCTCCCGATGGGCCCTCTATAAAATCATGAAAAGATCCCTGAGTTTTGCCTAGGTATGTTTATCCATTTTATGGGCAGGTCTTCATAAGAGCCCTTATAAATCTCCCAACACGCGCCTACTTACTCGAATTTTCCTAAAGCAAAAGGTCTCAATTCATGCGGTATAGTTTAAATCAATTTCCACATTGTTAGCTTACTGCTAAATCTTTTTAAAATCGTTCAATGTTTTGGTCGTAAAAATTATTTATTATGTGGAAAAAATATATAAACACATAAAAGTACATACAAGAGTAGGTCAAGTTTTTCTCTTCTTACATAAAATACGTAGGTACTTCGATTGTAAAAATAATTTGCATTACCCTACATTTTTCAATTAAAAATAATGTTTAGAATTTATAAAATTAATTACTGCAAAGTATTGACAAAAATTCGATACAGGGTCACACGTGAGTTTGGTAGGAATAGGAACGCTTCTAATCGTTTGGTTATTTATGAATGGACATGAGAGGAAATTTTTAAGTTTTTCTCAATTTATAAAATCCATGGGTTTTATTTTTGCCCGAAATTAGAACTTGAACGTCTTACATATATTAAAGACAAAACAGATTTAAAATATTTTGAAAAAAACGTATCTTTGTAGTGAAATGTTGAGAGCTAAAAACTTTGCAAATTATGGGGTGTTTATAGGTCTTATGTAGGTTGATGACTAAATTTGTATACTTGATGAGTGCCATAAATGGTAATGAAGTTTTATCAAACCCACGTGATTATCTCAACATCGTATTTGCATTTAAATCCTTAAAAGTTGCCCAAAAATTAACTTTTTGCGATATGTTGGCAACTCGAAGAGCAGTATCCAAAAAATCACCCCTTAACCTTAACAAACCCAAAAACCTTGGTTTTGGTTGGTTTTACTTGCGTAAAAGAAAAGGGTAGCTCGTTTACTTTGTAGATCGATTGTTTTAAAAATAACCAACGCCACCTTGTTTCGGTATTATTTATGGGCAACTCTAGAGTTGCCAACATGTTTTTAATCATGTTTAGTATAATTAATAATATTTTATAACTTACCTGACACGATATTTAAAAAATATGAGATTTTCTAGCATTTTGATTCATTATCAGTTTATCACTCAGAATGTTTGCTGGTGTTTAGATTACTAATTATAACATAACTAATATTGACACTTGAAACAACTAATTATATTTGCACCTTTTGCTATGAAAAAATTTGTTTTTTTCTTTCATCGATGTTAGTGTTACTTGTTAACATTTATTTTTGTACAACAGTTCACTGTGCTATAATATTCACTCATAAAAAATACACTTTATGCACATTTCCAAAAAGTAAAAATATACTTTTAAAGAATTATAATTGGAATAGACACAATTTTTTCTTAAATGGGCGAGGGTTGCTTAAAAACTAATTTATAGATAAGTTGTAAATTAATTTAAAAATTGTTCGTTTTGGATGTAATAAACTTTTTTTTTGAAATTGTTTAAAATACACGCGCAAAAATCACGAGCTTATATCGACAAAATATCAACGTCTTGTGATGCTCCTTGACGATTCTCTCTTCTGTAAAGTAACGAGTATTTTTTTTAAATATTTACTCTTACTGTATCATCAAGGTGATGCTGAAAACAGGTGCATTTTATTATTATTATTATTAACAATTGGGTTACTTACCACTCCCAATTAACACATGCCTGTTGTTGCGAAATGAAAATTATGGTTTGTGACTAACCTTTGATGTTGCAATACATCAATTTTACCGATTTTACGTTATAATAATAGTGTGAAGTAATTATAGGAAATTGTAGGTGCACGTTCTATTCCAAATACATACTCAGGGCTGGACTGGGAAAAAATACTAGCGGGAAATCTGATAGTCTAGGTTTATATTTTTGATTTTTTCAATTTATCTAAATTTTTGCAATATATTTTTTTATTGTTACATCACGGGTCACCGGGATATTTCCGGGCCAGTCCAGCCCTGTAACTATTAGATTAGATTTGCGTTTGCAACGTTCCACAATTTGCTTTTCATGGACGTTTTAAGTAAAACTTGCCATTAAATGGTAAATTATTATACATTTTTTGAATATAATTTTGGAATCAACAAAGAAAAGGCTATATAAAATGATACTAAAACAAAAGATTTAAAAAAAATAAAGTTGATGATGGTTCCGAAAAACCAAAACACTGTAAAAGTAAAAGTTGCGTAGGAAAGTTCTGTGACATTTTCATAATTTTTGAGAATAAAGAGAATAAGAGTACAGCCAAAAAACTCTCTTATAAGGTATGATTCAAATGATTACTTATTAATTGATAGTTATTCCATAATCATTCGCTCGTAAAAATGTCTTCAATAACATTTTGCCTAAAATAATTAGAACAGCCAAGTTACAGTCTCGCCAACCTTAATAGCTAGCTGAGGGGGCGTGACCAGTGCTGTCATAGATTTTGAAGTACACTGGGAGTTAAAAGTATTTCAGTCGCTAAATTTGACAAGTAACTGTCACTAAAATTGAATACAGTTTAATATTAAAGACAGTGAATTAGAAAAGTACAACTTATTTTTATTTTGTAAGGTTTTATCATAACCTAAAATAGTTGTAGGTACACGCGACTTTTATTTATGCCTGTACCTAACCTTAATTCTTGATTATGATTGGACGATGTTACGTTATGGGGGATGTTGCCTAAAATATTAGGGTTTTATTTATTGTAAGGACTGAGTTTACTTACTTTTAAGTTGTAATGTGTTGTTTATGTTTTTGTTTACTTTAGTTTTAATGAGTTAACCTAAAATTTAACGAAGTCAATATTGCGAATGCGCAAATAACTTTAGTAGTACTGTAGTCAATAATAGTTTTGATAGATGGCGCTAGTGGTTACATTTGTATAATTATTTTATCAGCTAAGTTTAAATTTACCGCTTTATTTTAAGGAAATAATTAGAGAAGTTTAGTGGGGGTGGTTATCAATTATCACATTAGAATTGTGTTAGAATTTTCATTTCCGAGTTAACGTCGATTTATATTAGTTGGAAGGTTTTCCGTACACATTTTTGTGGATTTGAAATTGTCGTTAATTTTTGTGGGTTTTGTAAATCATGGTTGATTTTGAAACCTGATTGCTTTTAGCGGATTTTTTGGAAAGAATCAATTTTATTACAATTTTATCTAAATATTTGTTGAACATCTGGTACATTCCGTAAGTAGTTTTTTAATGAAGTAATGCTAGTGTATAACTTTGTCATTTCTTTATTTAGCCATATATTTTTGGGTACAATATTTTTGGTATTTAATTTCCGAAATAATTTTACGAGTACAAGTTACATCGGACAAACTGTGACAGGAGAATTTATACATCGGTAGGAGTACGATAGGGAAGGAGATTAGGAATTTACACGAGTCCATCAAGTAGTAGAATTTATCCTGTTGTCGATTGATCCTTCAAGTCCTTACTGTTCGATTGAAGACATCTGCAATTCAGATAAGAACCGTTAATTTTGTGTTATCATTCTGGTGACGCCATTTTGATTTTATTTGCTATTTAAAAGTTAAGATGGTTATTTAAAAATTATCAATTCATATTTACTAATTGAATTCGAGGTTATTACGATAACTTATTATAATACTAAAGTTGATTCGCTCAACTAATTAATTATTTTCAACAGTTTTATTGTTTCCGAAAGGTATAATAATCGAGTTTTGGTTTGACGATTCATTTTGTTGATTTCGATATTTATCGAGTGTTATTTTTATTAGTCGATTATTGCTCCTGAAATAAATAATTATTAGAATATTTTAGTAAACACTTTATTTGAATCGTACTTACCATTTTGTTAAACAACGATATAACTTGTTTGTGTTTGATGTTATTTTGGGTTACGATTTTATTATCAGAATCGTTCTTTGAGTCATAGGTTTGCGCAAATTTCATGAACTTGAGCTACGTCCTTCTGCAATTTGTTTTACTTAATAAGTATTGGGTTTATACCAATTTTAGGTTTATATCGTTGGAGTTGTTTGTTAATTGTTTTGAATTGATCTGAAGCGTACGATAACGATTAAATAAATTTATTGTTATATTTTCTTTGCCGAACCGTATTAAATATATTATTACGAGTAATTGGTTTTTTTTTATTTAACATCGCATTGAGACGTAACAACGACCCTTTTCCCGCAAAAAATATTTTAAATTTAATTATTTTAGTTGACGTATTTTCCGTAACGCAAAATTGGTTGGTAGAACTGTAAAAACATGGCCGGCCATCTGGAGGGTGCGGTGAGTGCAATGCATCCGGGCCCCACGATTGAGTAGGCTCTAACTGCGAGTCTCTCAAAAGATAGTTATCTACTGACGAATAGATATCTATTCCCTAAGTGTTCAAAAACCGGTTTCAAACAATAGAAATGGTTAAATTTTGGAATGTTATGGATCCATAACTAAGCAAAAATGTACCAGAGACTGGCCATAAAACGATCATGAATTTTGAAATTTATAGAAAAAACCCAAGCGACTATCACTTTCTTACTTTAAAATTTTAATTGGGTACTTTACATACGAGGGGAGATTTTTAAGTTCGCGGAATGGGGTAGAAAGAAACGTAAATATATTTTTTTAATATTTTTATTGTACAATAAAATCTTCTCGAATATGAATGCATGTATAACTTCTGTGAATTAATTTTTGTAAACCTTCAAAAAAATTATTTTATTTTTGCTTGAAAATGCGATTCATCGATGTCGAAATGCCTTCCATGAAGTTTTTGTTTCAAATTTGGAAATAGGTAATAATCACTTAGTGCCATATCTGTACTTTAGAGTAGATGAACAATTTCTTCGAAACTGCATGACGTCACGGCACTCATCACAACGTTTACCTTGTGAACAGGTGCATTGTTTTTCAGTAACTTTTAAATTTGGTCAATTTTCCTCCCCTTTTTGATTTAATTTTTTCTATTAATCGATGTAAACTATCAGCGTAGTATGCGCCTGTTACGTTGGTACCTTTATTTTTGCAATCAATTAAAAGAATTCCCTCAGAATCCCAAAAGATTGTTTCATCACTTTTCCAGCAGAAGACGAAACTTTCTTCAAATTCAATTTTTTTGTATGATGGACCACCCTTAAAATGTCACTCCATAGACGTTGATTACGACTAAACTACTTGATATAATTGCATACAATTTTTAGTGTATGCTTGAAAATAAAAAAGGGCATTAATTACAAAAAAGGAATAAAAATGGCCGCCTCCTTCTGTCTCATTCCGCGAACTTAAAAATCTCCCCTCGTATATTACAATACAATTTATATCAGGGAGATCATAAAAATCACTCTCTTTGTAGGACGTTGGGTTAGATTTACAATTAGAAAGAAGATTTAAACCTGACCTGACAAAACTTTTAAAACATTTTGTCGGAAAATAAATTTAGTTATTCTACGTTTTCTCAGAAAATTCCGTCTAGTGCAATATAACAATACAATTTACTACAGAGCGGTCATAAAATAGAGCATTTTTATACCTACTTTTTGCTAGCTTTTGTATTTATAATTAGCGTGTGCTCCCCCCCCCCCCCATTTAAATAAAGACATATTACACAATATACATTTATTTCGAATTTTTTTATTTTTACCTATGAAAAATATATTTGGGCCCCAAAAGGTTTCTTGTTCCCTTTATAGAAAAGACCGGCCCTGTCTATCACCTCTAAAACTGAAAGCTGTGGTCACCACGCTGTAAAAACGGACCTTCGAATTGTTTACTTATTTTACTATTCAATCTTGTAGTCTCTTAAAATTATTGTCTTGTTGGTATGTTCTTTGCGGTGTTGATAAAGTGCTCTATTTTTCTAAAAAGAGGTGTAATTTCTGTTTTGCAACACCTTATCAGGGTCGGACTGGCTAAGTCGTCTGCAGCTCGTCGATTATTGTATACTTTTACTTTTAACCTAACTTATGTGTATTTTCTTACAGTATGTTAGGTATGTGTTTCTTTCAAAATCTGCTGCTTTCTTTAGTATTTTTCGCTTTACTTATTCAGGTTTAATTCCTGTTCTCTACAGTTAAAAGTATTCGTAGCGTTTTTGCTGTTAACTGTGTATTCTTGAACTATTAAAACATTTAACAAAAGATCTCAATTTTCCTTTACACATTTTAACTTATTTCTTGATTTTGCTTATTTATAAGAGCCATGATTGGAACTTGAACAACTAAACACTTTTACAGATTTTAATTATTTACTCACTAAGCTACAGAGAGATTTTGCTGCCCTTAAATAAGTTACCGCTAGGGCATGGCCTCGGGTGACCTTACGGATAATGCGGTAGGACACCATGTTTGTTAATACTTATATAACGGGCACTCGAATAATAAAAAAAATTCAATAGTAGATAACCGATGACTATTTAACAAGAAATAATAATAATAATAGATAATTGAAGATAAAACGAACTTATACAATTATACAGTGTGTTTAGTATAATATGCACATTTCACGAGCGTGGGGATGCCTGACATTTTGAAATTTTGCATAGAGCCATAATTTCGTATTCTGAACAACTTTTGTTAATAACATTCTGCTGTATTGTTGTGAAAAAAGATACTTTACCTGAACAGAAAATAGATTTCTCTCAATAATTGTCACGAAGGCCTTCATTTTAAAAAATTTAAAATATGCTTAAAATTCATTTCAGACCAAGCAAGGCTGAATTCCAAAACATCAAAATGAAATTCCGAACATTTTTGTCAATTACACCTATAGTGAACTCAATCCGGGGACACACTGTATTCCCACTCTTAAAATTTTTATTATTATTGTTTAAATATTTTATAAAGCACGCGAGACACGACATAATCGACGATGCAGCTCTAGAAAATTTAACTTCGTTCACACGTTGCCAAAAATAATGCGATATATTTCCTTACGATTTGTTAATAATAATAATTATTAAAAAATCAAAATTTAATTAAAGATGAACGATAGTCACGAATTAACTTTAGAAATAACCGAGGAAATAACAGAAAAGAAAAAGAGTAAAATAAGTTGTGGAAAATATAAACAATTTCTAGCAACAAGTAAGTTTATTATTATTTATTAAAATTGTCAAAGCTCGTTTATCAGCGCATGAATGCATATTTTTCTAATCTCTAATTACTAAATTTAACTCGGATCGCACTACTATTTCTACTAGTCGCATCAATTGCTTTTAATTATTATTGTATTAGTTCACAGACACCAAAATAAAATTATATCGAGAAGCCATAAGGCCTTCTCGATTTCTGATTTTTCTCCTACAACCCTCCTGCAAAAAGTTTTTAATAATTTTAGTATGTTTGGGTCCAATTACGATGGGTTCATTTATGAATTGGACATCTCCAGTATTACCTCAGTTTCTAAACAAAAATTCTACAGCATCATTTCACTTCACAACTGAAGAGAGTTCCTGGGTCGGTTCCATGGTAGCCGTAGGCGCATTAAGTTCTGCATTGCTATCTGGATATTTGGCAGATCGTTTTGGATCTAAAAAGTGTCTACTCTCATTCGCAATACCATCTTTAATATTTGTTTTGTTAGTAATTTTCGCTAAAAACATTTACATGTTGTGCATAGCTCGCATATTTTCCGGAATTACCATTGGGGGAGTTTCGGCTGTTGCGCCCATGTACATTTCGGAAATAGCAGACGTTTCGCTTAGGGGCACTTTATCGACGTTTTTTGATTATTTGGCTTATGTAGGAGGAACATTAACTGCAATTGTTGGCTCTTACGTCAATTACGTGGCACTTACATCAACAATCGGAATAATAACTTTAGTTTGTGCATTTACGCTTTTATTCTTACCAGAAAGTCCTACATACTTGATAAAAATTAACAAGAGAAAAGAAGCCGAAAGAGCTTTGAGATTTTACAGAAGCAAACACTACAATGTAGATTTGATTTTAGACGAAATTAAGCATTCTATAGCGAGCCGAAATCGCGAAAAGCTGAATATTTTAGAAATATTGAAATCGAAAGCTACTCGTCGTGGTTTTATCGCTTGTGTCGGTTTGGCGATTTTTCAACAGTTGAGCGGAATCGACGGAATCACTTTTTACACAGTTCAAATTTTTCAAGCTGCCAAAACAGATTTGGACGCTTATAGGTACTTGTGGAATTATAATGGCAACGGTGCCGTTGATAACTGGCGTGCTAGTGTTGCTTGTAATTGATAAATTTGATCGAAAAATTTTTCTCTACATCTCTTCATTTGGAACTTGCGTGTGTTTGGCTTTAATTGGCTTATATTTTAATTTAATGAAAGAAAATGTTTACTTTAGTGGTATTACTCTTTTGCCTTTGATAAGTTTGATTACGTACGCCATTATGTTTCAATTGGGGTTGGGACCTATCGCTTGGATGGTCAACGGTGAACTTTTCGCACCAGAGATTAAAGGTATAGGTAGTGGTATGATAATTACGATAAATTGGGTGCTGGTATTTATTATTAGTAAAACGTTGCCGGTTATGTTAAAAAATTGGGGTGAACATTATACTTTTTATTTGTATTCTGCCTTTATGGTCTTATGTGTTGTTTTTATTAAATATTTTGTTCCTGAAACGAGAGGTAAAACTTTGGAACAAATTCAAAAAGAACTCAATTTATAATTACTGTGTTGATTAGAAATTTATTTTTTAATATCGTTATAAGAATTGTACTTGAATTTGAATAAAAATTATAAATTATGTTAAATCCTGGAGTTTCATTTTCAGTCTGTCAATATTGAGGCTATCATTATAGTGGTACTTAAAATTGTTTTTCTTTATAAAATTCCAAAGCAAAATTTGTAGGTAAACTTTTGCCTGGACCATGATACTCTGATGTGATCCATATAATGCTCTGACGTGGCCGTAAGTACCTTATCTGAGCATGGATGAGTTAGATTAGAAATTTTGACCTTCTTTGGTAAAAATAATCACTAAGTTTTAATTTTGTTTACTACGTCGTTAATCGTCGCATAAATCTGTATTGCCAGATGATACCAAAATACCCATCTATTGCTCCTTATAAAATTATTTACTGTATAATCCATTCACTTATTATTTGCGCTATGGATGGCCATGAACTTTTGTTTTTTGGTTTGCCAAAATAAAAAGTCCCTATTAAATTGACTGACAGCTCTTGACAATACCAAAAAAATGACAGACCACTGACAGACCAACTATTAACACAATTGATAAAAGTCACTACTCTACAATACATAACCAAACCGATTTTTTTCTAATTTATACCGGGTGGAATCTGTCACCCTAACATGACCAACCATAGCGCAAATAAAAAGTGAATGGATAATAGCTAGTTATCATATTTTTACATTTTCTTGAGTTATTGCTATGTAATTAATTTTAACCTTCGTAATTTTGACCTTCTTTGGTAAATAATCACAGTTTTAATTTTGCTTACTACGTCGTTAATCGTCGCATAAATCTGTATTGCCAGATGATACCAAAATACCCATCTATTGCTCCTTATAAAATTATTTACTGTAGCTAGTTATCATATTTTTACATTTTCTTGAGTTATTGCTATGTAATTAGATAAGATAAGACAGGGACGTAGCTAGACTTAAAATACCGGGTGGGTAAAGTTTGGGCAGTTTCATTTCGGGGGAGGGTTATAAAATAATGACTAAAAAATGATTGATCGATGGGCCGATCAAGGCCGATACTTGATGAAAATCAATATAATAATACATAATGAACTTACTCCAGTGTAAAATAATTTTTATTTTGTAACCACCACAGATTTGACAGATCACAGAAAAACAATGTGAATTTACGTCTACCTCGTGTTTTAAAAAGTGTTTTCATTTATTAAAAACTCCATCGGCGTCATAATAAAACCTAATAAATAGACATGAAAATATATTTTGCAAAGCTAGTTGGACATGACGATGAAATTAGGATTTGTTTTAAATAAGTGCTGTGTCTCTAATTAATTGTTCAAGTATGTGTTTCCATTTATTAAAAACTCGATGGACGCATATTTCGAAGAGTTTTTACCACATTTCTCAGTGCAAACGAAGAGAATTTGATTTGGATTTGCATATTATATCTGATTGCACATTCAAATTACCGTCACTGTAGAACGTTGATGAATGTCTTCCTTACGAATAATTTAAATTTTAAATGGTGAGAACCGCTACCTTTGGAGAGACTTTTAAATGTAATGAGAAATTTACTGGAATGTTTCCAATTTGGAAGGTTGAAGGTAATTCTTATTTATTTTTATGAGTTAATTATGTTATGCACCTTAATAAAACCACCAAGCTAACATAAACTTCTTAAAGGTGTCGAGAGCGACAGCAAGTATACATAAGAAGCAGCTTAAAAACCACAGGAATTAATGCTATGTTATCGAGAATTTGACAACAATAAGACTTGTCGATCCAATTACTGCAAGGGAACTTTGAAGTCGTAGGACAGTTCAAAGGCGGTTTCAGTGTACCAGGTGTAAATTATTTATGGTTCGTAGTTTTTTCATATAAAAAAATCTTACTTACCTAGAAGTTTCTCAATTTATTACAGACAGAGCATTGATTAGACGACAGAGGTACGAAAAACATTAGCGTCGCCAGACTGACGATTGAGCGCAGAGGCTTAAATAGAGGTAGCTTCATTGCGCAGAGATCTGTCCATAACCAACGTATCGAAAGACTTTGGTTCCAAGTAAACGGTGGTTTCAAAATACTACAAAGATTTGTTTTTGTATATGGAAGAAGAACATCTTTTAGATGAAAATAGCGAAGTGCTGGGTCTTTTTTGTTTGTCAATTGTGTACCACGCTCATGGAATTGTTCACTTTTTAACTATTAGAGATATAATGCTTTCGGACTAGTACATCTAGAAGAGTAATAATAATTGTTTTCAAAAACTTTGTGTTTTTAACTGGTAATAGACGTTTTAAAATTGTAGTACCTAATATGTTTTCAATATGAATCTCATCGATGTTATTTTCATAAGTTATTAATCCATAATATTATCTGCATAAATGTTTACAACTTAAGTATGTATATATGTTTTGTTAATAGTGATAACTCATTGATGCTTGTACAGTTTTAGACAAGTCTAGGCGAACCAATAAAAACATTAATATAATAAAGAGTCTTTATTTTAATTTCTTTCTTTATTTGTTTCGATTCTATATTTCAGTTCATTTATTTGTTCGATTCTACAGTAATTGAAGCAGAAGCTTATTAATTGTTGGTGGGGATTATCCCCACCTCTACCCAACTAAACTCCCTAACTAGGAGCGGTAAAATTTAAATTCAAAACTAATCACCCCAGTTCGTCCATCCTGACACTACGATCGTCCCGATCGCTAACTCATAACAACATAAATTTCACAAGTTCATAAATGCATAATTACCATAAATCCATAATACATAAGTTCACAAATTCGTAAGTGCGTAATACATAAGTTCATAACAATAAGTAACATAATACATAAGTTCATAAGTAACATAATACATAAGTTCATAAGTAACATAATACATAAGTTCATAACACATAAGTAACATAATACATAAGTAACATAATACATAAGTTCATAACACATAAGTAACATAATACATAAGTTCATAATACCTAATCATTCTTTTAACTTTCAGCCGTTAAGTCAAGTCTGTCTTAGTCTAGTCTCTCATCCATAACTTCATTCTAGACGGGGCCATAATTCCCTCAAAGGGCAGTTGAGTAACTTGAAACCCTTCTATGTCTTCTACGACGTATCTGTCGAAATCGAGTACTGCTTTTATAACATACGGACCTCTGTACTTCGGAATAAGCTTTTTATTCACTCCCGCAGTAACGTCATTATTTGCAATCATAACGTAATCTCCTATTTTGTACTTATAAGATTCCTTATGTTTTTGGTCATAGACCCTCTTGTTATACTCTTGATTCTTCTCTATCTTCTCCGCAGCTTTTCCCCTAATAATATTTAAGTTTCTTTCAGTATCTACATTAGATTGTAAATACGCTCTTAATTCGTCTTGTACATGGCCTTTTTGACTTACGCCGAATAATAATCTGCTAGGACACTCTTGAGTAACTCTGTTAATAGTATTGTTAATAGAAAATTCAACTTTCTTAATTACTTCATCCCATTTATCTGCTTCAGTCGTCATCTTCGATAGCATTGAATTTATTGACTTATTAATAACTTCAGCTTGCCCGTTTGCTCTAGGCACTCCGGTAGCAATAAGTACATGTCTAATATTACAATCACTCACAAAATCTTTAAATTCATTTGACGTAAAACACGAACCTCGATCAGAGACAATCCTGACAGGTCGACTGTAATAACTAAAATAATTTTCTAAATGTTTTATAACTTGTTTAGTATTGGTACTACTACATGCATATATCTTAGTAAACTTCGTAAAAGCGTCTATCACCAACAAAATAAACTTGTTTTGAAATCTAGTTTTCTCCAATGGTCCATAATGGTCAATATGAATGGTCTGAAAAGGTAAATTCCCTTTCGGTATCGGATTCAAAAATCCTTCCGACTTTCCCGTAATCGGTGAATAACTAATGCATTTTAAGCAATTCGCAATGTAGTTCTTAATCTTTTCTTTCAACTCAGGAAACCAATATGTTTGTAAAATCAGTTCACTTGTTTTGCTCACACCCGTATGACCAATTTCATCATGATAGGTACGAATAACACTTTGTTCCATACATTCGGGTACATAAAACAAAATTCCCTTCTTATGCTTTCTATATACAAGACCATTTCGTAATTCGAACCATTTACTTTCGGTTACTTCCAACTCTTCCCTAATCTTTAAAATTTTCTCATCCCGATCCTGTCTGATGCTCAAACTTCTTTCGAAAGTGTTATCTTCTACAATAAGTATAGAATTTCTACTTAAACAGTCTACGTGATTCATAAGCTTGTTTGATATATGATCGATAGTATAACAATAATTTTGTAATTCCAAACACCAACGTAAAATTCTAGGATTAATTTCTTTCTTCTGCAATGCTAACTTAATACTGTTACAGTCCGTAAAGATCCTGAACTCGATCCCTTGTAAATAGATCCTAAACCTTCTTAACGAATAAACTATAGCCATCATTTCTAATTCGTAACTATGGTACTTGCTTTCTGTCGCGGTGGTTCTTTTTGAAAAGTAAAATACAGGGTGCCACTTGTTATCCTGTTGCTTCTGTAATAGAATACTACCAAATCCCAACGATGACGCGTCGGTGTGTAATTGAGTTTCTGCCTGCGGATCATAAATTGCCAAAATAGGTTCTCTAATCAGTAACGACTTCAGAAGTTCAAAAACCTTAAGCTGTTCTTCTCCAAACTTAAACTCTACATCTTTTCTAATCAGATCATATAAAGGTTTTGCAATTAAAGCATACCCCTCAACGAATCTTCTAAAATATGAAGTCAATCCTAAGAAACTATGGACATCTTTAAAGTTTTTCGGTATCGGAAACATTGTGATAGCTTCGATATTGGATGCACAAGGCTTAATCCCATCTTTACTAATATCATAACCCAAAAATTGGATTTCGTACATAAAAAAAGAACACTTTTGTAACTTCAACTCAAGATGATTCTTGACTAACAAATGAAAAATGGTTTTTAGTAACTGCAGGTTCTCTTCAAACGTTTCCGTAGCTATAAGTATATCATCGACGTACACACATATTTTATTGTCTTCAATTAATTCTCTAAAAACTAAGTTAACATAACGACTAAAATTAGCAGGACTATTCTTCCAACCATATGGCATTTTAAGGTACTCGTACTGGCCACTATGAGTGACGAAAGAAGTAAATTTCACTGAATCTTCGTGCATAATTAAATGATGAAAAGCATCTTTTAGATCAAGTCTAGTAAAATAGTTTTTCCCTCTTAATTTATCGATCTGATCATCAATTAATGGTAGTGGAAAATTGTCTCGAACGGTTGACTTATTTAATTCTCGATAATCGATGCATAATCGTAATCCCGTAGGCTTCTTCTTCTGTAACACTATCGCTGAACTGTATTCTGACATACTTCTTCTAATTATCTTCTTTTCTAATAATTCTTTAATAATTTTATCTACTTCATTCTTTTCATAAAAGGATAATCTTCTTGGTCGAAAAAAGAATGGTTTTCTTTCTTGTTCGAGGACGATTTTTACTGTAAAGTCAATGTCTGGTCTTTCAGGTCTAACGGCTTCTACATAATTGTCATGAAAACAATTCATAAAGTCACAAAGCAACTTGTTTTCTAGCTTGGGATTTACATCCAGCTCAACTTCCTTAATATCATCTACAACGTTAATAAAATTAATATCATTATCATAATTAGAACATTCTAATTTTAAACTTCTGTCTATCTTAGTAATCTTAACCCCCTCATCAAAAGTAACACTTAACTCATTCAACTTAATAAAATCCCTTCCCAATAAACTTGAATATGTAATTGTTGAATCAGGCACCACATGAAAACAAACTTTTAACTCTAAGTCATTGATCTTTAACACAGTATTAAAAGTGCCCATAATTGACAAAACAGACTTATTTACTCCACAAAAATCCTGGTTACTAAAATTTTTATCTACTAATTCCCCAGGAACCAATGAATTAGTAATCAATGAAATAGGGCTACCTGTGTCTATAATAGGTACTAACCGTAACTCTTCTTGATTTATACATACAATTGCTTCTACTTGGTACGATGAAGATACCGGTGATGCTTCTACCAGATTTGTACTACGTGCCGGAGTTCTTCTTTGTTCTCCAGATTGTTCAGCCGCTTGTTTCTGTGGACACGCTCTCAGTTGATGTTGTGTAGAGCCACATTTAAAACAACTTCCTCTCGCCCTCTTCGGTTTCCTACAGTTTATCGCCACATGGCCCTCCTCATTGCAATTGTAACATCTTGAAGTGTATCCGACCGTTTGTATACGTTGAGTAGGAGGCATTCTAATTGTTGAGGTACTTAGAGGATTCTTAAATTGTGGGACGGTGTTGTAATTTCCCCTTTCCACATTCGTAATTTCGTTCATCACCGTTACCAAATGATTAAGTGTATTAAATTGTATCATTTTCGCTTGAGCTTGTAACACGGGATTATCAAAGCCGTCAATTATGTAACATATCAACTCTTTCTCCCCAATATCGATTTTGTTGCCTAAAAGCACCTTGTCGTTAAAGTAAGTATGAAACTTTTCATGCTTTTTCCACTTCCTTGCTTCAAACCGTTTCATTGCTGTCACGGCGTCTTCTTTTATCGTAAACATGTTCAGCATTGACACTCTCAGCTCGTCGACCGTCATGAGGATGTGCTCCGGTTTAGAATGGAACCATTCGAGCGCCACTCCTTCCAACTTACTAATTAATACTAACAATAATGCTCCGTCTAACGGGTTATATAAATTCCTAATTGCATCAATTCTTTTGAACCAGTCCCCCACATCTTCCAGTGACGATGCCGAAAATTTTGGTAATAGTAACGAAAGGTCTTTGGTGCTAATTTTCTTTTCTTCCCTTAAAGCCATTGCTCTAACTGTTGTAGAAACCAATTCGTCAAGATTAATTTGTAATCCCAAATTACTCGCTCCACTATCATTTTCTTCCGAACTCATTTTTACTTTTTAACCACGTGTTCGACCACGTTGTTCACGAATTTATAACTTTAACTTTTTCTTTTTAATGTCTAAGACTTCAAACTTTCTCTCCTTGTCTTTATCCCTCTTCTGATAACTGTTGTATTATTTAGAAGAAAGGCTACAACATTCTTAAAATTATTTTAACTTTTAGTGAAGATACCGAACCCATTCTATGTTTACAAATAAACAATAAAGATTATATATCTTCTTGTATGTTTTCGTAGAAGTAGAACCAAATACATATCGCTAGCCCGGAAGAAAGTGACCAACTCAAAAAATTCCATATTTCAGTTTTGTAGGTAAACAAACTACAAAACATTACTTTTAACAGAAAAAGTGTCAAATCTTAGATTATAAAATTGACAGCCAGAAGGAGTTTCTAACTATTAATATTTTTCAAGTGCTTCTCCTGAACATTTGCATTTTTTGAGTTGTCACTTTTCTTCCGGGTTAGCGATATAGATCTACCTAAAGAACCCACCTACCTACATAACCTTACAAATAACTCCTATACGGTGACCATCGTTTATTTTTTAAAAGAAAGAACAATAATTGTAGACTTTTAATTGTTCGGTACCTACTTGCCTACTTCTTAATTATTGCCGACTTATAAAAAACGCCTTTTCGCAATTCTGCTTATGCTTTTGAGCCCTAGGCCCGTGTCTTGTGTGCTAAGCCTCGGATTGACAGTTTTAGTTTAAAATCTAGTTTTATAATTAAACTTGGATGGTCTGAAAGCTAAGCTTACTACTTTAAGATCTTGCAAAAGACATCAGACGATGGACGATGCTCCAAAAAAATGTACTAAAATTGTAACGATGCAAAATTATGTGGGTGTTAAATTTTAGCAGTTTTACAGAAAACTTTTTATCACCCTAATTTTGATCTGTGAATGACTTTGTTTTAAATGTTTAGTTTTTAAAGGTAAAATGTGAGGGCGTTTTCTTAACGACCACCAGTCAATTACTAGACCAAACCACGGTACAAAAACACGGTATGTCAGCGCGCAGGTTGTCATCTATCTCTGTCACACAATGTGACGTCGCATGCGATTTCAAAGCTACTTTTAAACAGTGACAACTTGCTTTACACTAACAGCACAAAAGCACCTCCTTCAAAAATTCGGGCCAAGCCGATCGCAGATGACGTCATGCGCAAATCGGACCAGTTTTAGCTCAGTAGCTGACATACCATGTTTTATTATGCCATGGACCAAACCAAATATAAAGGGGCTCGTTTCAACCATATGCCACCGAGGGTTCGGACAAGTAAGGTATTTATTACCTGAAGATCCGACCTGAGGCAGAAGAGTACAGTAGTCCAACTACTTACTCACCACTCCCGGGTGACGACTTTGTCTGATCTTCTGGAGTGGAAATCTGATTGCAGATGCCGCCGTCCGTTCTCCGCCGCCGTCCGTTTTACCGCTTGTTGTCGCTGCTGCCGTTACCGCCATTGCCGCCGTCCGATTGCCGCTGTGCCGTACCGTAATCGTCGAGGGTCAGTTTCGTCCGAGTAACCCTGCGTTCCTTCGCTAGCGAGTACTAGCATCTGTTGGAACAATCTTTTTCGCTAGCGAGTACTAGCATCTGTTAAAGATCAAGGGTTATCGGGCGTAATTTTCCTCGAGACCGACGTATCGCGAAGTACTTAGCAGGTACTTCGGATTCCGAGGGGTTACTGCCGTGGAAGCCGTCTGAAGGAATGTTTGCGTCGTTTGGACGCTTAAAGCCGTACTGGGTACCGACTGCAGGCGGGAGAAACCCCGTGAGCGTTTCAGCCCCGCTAATGTGATCCCAGGTAACCCTTTATTGTTGGTTTGGTTCGTATCATATCTGTCTGTTTATTGTCTGATTATTTTTGTCTGTTTTGTGCCTGTAAATAATTATTTCGGTGTTCTGTTTTGGTAATTTCGATTATTATAAATAAAACTTGTTTAACTCCAATCTTTATTTATAATTTCCTCATTTGAGGTGGCGCTCGAGTAATTAAAAGCCGCAGGTGTAAAAAAAATACTAAAAAGGTAAAGTTTCTTGCTGAACCAGGACCCATTTTCAACTGTGTCTAACCGGAGCAGTGAAGGGTTAACGTTGCTTACAAGAAGTGGCATTTATAAAATATTAAATAGGTACAAACGGCTACCATTTAATTTTACTGAATTTTAATTCGATTAAATAAAATTACACACCAATCTTACATTTTCTTCTAAAATCTCGACCGTGATACTTAAAATATACTTAAAATGTAAAATTTACTTGTGTATATTCGAAAACTTTAATTTAAAATAGTTATTTACGAACCATGTGCGGGAACACAATTTTCCCGCGTGAACGCTGTTTGAAAACACGAGCGACGTAGGAGCGAGTGCTTTTATCATTGCGTGAACGCGGGAAAATTGTTCACGCATGAGGATTGTACAATATTTTTTGTAACGAACAAAACCGTTATCATAATTCTTAAATAAAAGTTTTATTTGATTAGTTTTGACAATTTAGGTGCAAAGCAACCTATGACTTCATAGTCAAACTTCATTCTTACGTCAAACAAATTCTTACTTTGACAGTTAATTGTTCTAAAAGTTGTTAAAAATTGGTATTATATGTAACGTAATAGTTTAGTTTGCGAATTTAAATGTTCTAAAAGATGTTTCCTTACATTAATAAATACACATTACTTTATTTTATTACCATTTATTAGTGTTGTTTTGACAGTTTTCTTCCCGGTGTAGTAGACCGGGAAATACTGTTTCCCAGTCGACCACAGAGTGCGTCAAACGTCACTTTCGAAGCAGTGAGTACAAAAACAAATTTATTGTGGTAGTTCAAATGCGGTTTATTAAGTCGTTCGAAGCTAGTCATGTTGACGCAGTAATCATTTAACTAGTCGACTGAGATAAGAAAAAATAAATAATATTTCCACGTCGAATCACGCCACGCCGTGTGGGAAATTATTCAAATATAAGAATGTTGGTTGCGTTGCATATTTATCTTTTTGCGTTCCATATTTATTTTTTTTAGTAAATATGGTTTTTTGTTGACCGTATTTTTATTAAATTGGATAGAAATTATGAAGAGGGATTTTCTAGGAGTTTATTTATTTCTAGCATGGCGTTCCATAAAAATAAGTTGTAGAAAATATAAACAATTTCTAGCAACAAGTAAGTTTATTATTATTTATTAAAATTGTCAAAGCTCGTTTATCAGCGCATGAATGCATATTTTTCTAATCTCTAATTTCTAAATTTAACTCGGATCGCACTACTATTTCTACTAGTCGCATCAATTGCTTTTAATTATTATTATATTAGTTCACAGACACCAAAATAAAATTATATCGAGAAGCCATAAGGCCTTCTCGATTTCTGATTTTTCTCCTACAACCCTCCTGCAAAAAGCTTTTAATGATTTTAGTATGTTTGGGTCCAATTACGATGGGTTCATTTATGAATTGGACATCTCCAGTATTACCTCAGTTTCTAAACAAAAATTCTACAGCACCATTTCACTTCACTACTGAAGAGAGTTCTTGGGTCGGTTCCATGGTAGCCGTAGGCGCATTAAGTTCTGCATTGCTATCTGGATATTTGGCAGATCGTTTTGGATCTAAAAAGTGTCTACTCGCATTCTCATTACCATCTTTAATATTTGTAATGTTAGTAATTTTCTCTAATAACATTTACATGTTGTGCATAGCTCGCATATTTTCCGGAATTACCATTGGAGGAGTTTCGGCTGTTGCGCCCATGTACATTTCGGAAATAGCAGACGTTTCGCTTAGGGGCACTTTATCGACGTTTTTTGATTATTTGGCTTGTGTAGGAGGAGCATTAACTGCAATTGTTGGCTCTTACGTCAATTACGTGGCACTTACATCAACAATCGGAATAATAACTTTAGTTTGTGCATTTACGCTTTTATTCTTACCAGAAAGTCCTACATACTTGATAAAAATTAACAAGAGAAAAGAAGCCGAAAGAGCTTTGAGATTTTACAGAAGCATACACTACAATGTAGATTTGGTTTTAGACGAAATTAAGCATTCTATAGCGAGGCGAAGTCGCGAAAAGCTGACTATTTTAGAAATTTTGAAATCGAAAGCTACTCGTCGTGGTTTTATCGCTTGTGTCGGTTTGGCGATTTTTCAACAGTTGAGCGGAATCGACGGAATCACTTTTTACACAGTTCAAATTTTTCAAGCTGCCAAAACAGATTTGGACGCTTATACTTGTGGAATTATAATGGCAACGGTGCCGTTGATAACTGGCGTGCTAGTGTTGCTTGTAATTGATAAATTTGATCGAAAAATTTTTCTCTACATCTCTTCATTTGGAACTTGCGTGTGTTTGGCTTTAATTGGCTTATATTTTAATTTAATGAAAGAAAATGTTTACTTTAGTGGTATTACTCTTTTGCCTTTGATAAGTTTATTTACGTACGTCATTATGTTTCAATTGGGGTTGGGACCTATCGCTTGGATGCTCAACGGTGAACTTTTCGCACCAGAAATTAAAGGTATAGGTAGTGGTATGATAATTACGATAAATTGGGTGCTGGTATTTATTATTAGTAAAACTTTGCCGGTTATGTTAAAAAATTGGGGTGAACATTATACTTTTTATTTGTATTCTGCCTTTATGGTCTTATGTGTTGTTTTTATTAAATACTTTGTTCCTGAAACGAGAGGTAAAACTTTGGAACAAATTCAAAAAGAACTCAATTTATGATTACTGTGTTGATTAGAAATTTATTTTTTAATATCGTTATAAAAATTGTACTTGAATTTGAATAAAAATTATAAATTATGTTAAATCCTGGAGTTTCATTTTCAGTCTGTCAATATTGAGGCTATCATTATAGTGGTACTTAAAATTGTTTTTCTTTATAAAATTCCAAAGCAAAATTTGTAGGTAAACTTTTGCCTGAACCATGATACTCTGATGTGACCCATATAATGCTCTGACGTGGCCGTAAGTACCTTATCTGAGCATGGATGAGTTAGATTAGAAACTTTGACCTTCTTTGGTAAATAATCAGATAATCACTAAGTTTTAATTTTGCTTACTACGTCGTTAGGGTTTAACAATAAAAGCCGCAAATAGTTAAAAAAAGTACAGCAATACAGATTTATGCTGGCGAGCGATGGGAATGCGCAGACCACTAAAAGTGTATTTAACTCCATCAACGCAGTAGTAAATGTATAAATATTATTAAAGAGATGTGGCCAAGAACTTATCCCTACCGCTCGCCAGCGTAAATCTGTATTGCCAGATGATACCAAAATACCCATCTATTGCTCCTTATAAAATTATTTACTGTAGCTAGTTATCATATTTTTACATTTTCTTGAGTTATTGCTATGTAATTAGATAAGATAAGACAGGGACATAGCTAGATTTAAAATACCGGGTGGGTAAAGTTTGAGCAGTTTCATTTCTGGGGAGGGTTATAAAATAATGACTAAAAAATGATTGAACGATGAGGCCGATACTTGATGAAAATCAATATAATAATACATAATGAACTTACTCTAGTGTAAAATAATTTTTATATTTTGACGAATCCAAATTCAACAACCTGGTTTTAAGTTTAATGTTTCGGCAGTGGGTTTTCCAATAATAAAAATTAATTGAGGTTGGCAGACGGGTGAGCAGAGCAAGTTTTTAGGTGGGCATTGTCTATGTGCGTACCCCGAGATAAGAATAACAGATACGTGGTGCAAAACAGATTTAACTTGACGAGCGATGGGAATGCGTAGATACATAAATTGGTATTTATCCCCACCAAAGCAGTAGTAATAGTATATTGTTATACTAGTGAGTATAATAAAGCTCTTTACTCATGAGGATAAATTGGCGACACGAGCGAGCTAGCGAGCGAGTGGCATCATTATTCGAGGGAGTAAAGAGCATTACCCACGAGTAGAATACTATACTTTATCCGCGATCGTAAATATTACAAATTGTGTTTAAAATGATTTAAAATTAATATTTTTAATGTATGACGTTTATCGATATGAATTAAATAATTAAGTTTATAGTACAGAATTTAATAAACGTCAATGTCATTTGAATGAATAAAAAATTCGGTGTAGTATTGCTGCTAAATCATAATGCAGTTAGTTTATATCTTAATCTGTGAGAACCAACAAAAAACGTATTTAAATTATAAGGGGCGTGGCCAAATCTGCACGAAACGCTCGTCTAGTTAAATCCGGTTTGCTTTAATTTAAATAGAGCTATAATAAAATACCACACATCTAGAAAGTTGGGTCAGTGATCAAATGAAGAGTAAATTACATAAAGATTTTTCGGTACAGCATTATGAACAATCGTTCGTATTCGGATCTTCTTCTACAAGCAGGATTGTAGAACAGCTTGTGAACACATATTAGGAATGAGTCACTATCTACAATTTTGGGTTTGGAGTATAGGAAAGTTTAAACTACCGGTCTACATAAACTTACAGTCTAACATGCGAAATATAGCATATTTATCATGAAATCCAATAAAAAAAGTTAGGTTAGGGTAGGATAGAGTAAGATAGGTTAGAACAACTTTTGCGTTTTTAGAGAATGCTTGGGCGGAGTCAATATCTTGAGTAGTACAGATGGAGGGAGCGAGTACTCTGTCTTTCTATATCACTAAAATTTATGCGAGCCTACGAGAGAGAGAGAGAGAGAGAACACCCGCTCCCTCCATCTGTACTACGCAAGGTATTGTCTACGTCCTATTCTTTTCGTAAATTTCTATAAGGGCGGATTTCATAAAGGGTGCTGAGCACTTGCGAGACTTAAGTTCGAGATCGATCACAAACTCGAACAGTTACGTCGCCGCTTTCGGCGGTTATCGGTTGAAAACAAGCAAACTGCCAACCTTTTCGAAATTTGGGCAACTTGTTCTTTACGTTTGTTTTCAACCGATAACTGCCGAAAGCGGCGACACGTAACTGTTCGAGTTTGAGAAAGCTTTATGAAACGGACTTAAGTCTGCGATCTCGATCTTAAGTTGAGCAAGTGCTTAGCACCTTTTATGAAATCCGCCCTTAAGTCTACAAATCAAAAATAAAGTTTGCTTCATCTAAAACTGCTTTGTTTAATTTATATGCGTTCCTACCAATTACAATTATAAAACTTAAACTACTTGTTCAATAATTGTAATTAATTACTAATTACTGTAATTACAGTACTCAACTTGATTAAAACATTTTAAATATAAAAAAAGAGCAAGGACAAAGCAATAAATAGATATTACAGTAACAAAAGAATTAAGTTTACGAACTGAGATCAATTTGAATTTGTTCTAAAGTTTTTCCCCTAGTTTCTGGTACGCAAAATCGTACAAAAATAACGCAAACCACCATAAACATTGAAAACATATAAAACGTATAGTGAGGCCCCCAACTTTCCATAGCCACCGGTAAATTTTTAGTTACAACAAAAAGAAGCACCCAGTTCGTAGCAATCGTTATTCCACCAGCCAAACCTTTGATTTCAGGCACGAAAAGTTCTCCATTAATCATCCACGGTATAGGACCCAAACCTAACGCAAACGCAAAGTTGTAAGCAAACATACTAACCAGAGGCAACACTGCAATGCCGTAAAAATAAATATTTTGCTCCTTAAGATTGAAGTATAAACCAAACGCGACCAAACAAACACAAGTTCCTACTGTAGAAAAATACAGCAACACTTTTCGATCTACTCTTTCTACTATTAACATCACTAAAACGGACGATATGAGTTGAAACGATGCCATTATTATTGCACTAATGTATGGATCTTGAGGTGCTCCTGCAGCTTGAAAAATGTGAACCGTGTAAAAAAGAATTCCATCGATTGCGCTCAACTGCTGAAACGATGTCAAGCCGACACAAGCAACAAACCCTCTAATAGTAGCTTTCGAGTTAAGAGTACGAAGAAGGTTTAGTTTTTGATGCGATCTTTGCTCAATCGATTCATGAATTTCATCCAAGACTTGAGCTACGTTGTAATTTTTGCTTCTGTAAAATCTCAAAGCTCTTTCAGCTTCTTCTCTCTTTTTAATTTTCATTAAGTACGTGGGACTTTCTGGTAAAAATAGGAACACGAAACCAAATATTATGGTTAAAGAACCAATAATGTTGGTGAGAACGATGTAATCCACGTAAGCACCAACAGCTGCTGTAAATGTAATACCTAAGTATATTAATAATTCGAAAAAGGACGATAAGATGCCTCGAAGAGATACGTCAGCTATTTCCGATATGTACAAAGGACCGACTGTAGAAATTCCTCCAATTGCCATACCAGAAAAAATTCGAGCGACGCACAACATGTATAAATTTGTTGAAAACACCACCAAAAGAGTGAATATAATTGAAGGTATGGTTAGAGCTATGATGCATTTTTTTGAACCCCACAAATCGGCTAAAAAACCAGCTGGTATTGCGGCCGTTAGTGCTCCAATTGCCAACATAGCTCCAACCCAAGAACCTTCGCTTGTTGTAAGATGAAATGTAGCTGTTGAATTTTTGTCTTCGAATTGTGGCAAAACTGGAGAGGTCCAATTTATGAAACAACCAATAGTAATAGGACCCAAACATACTACAACAAAAAGAATTTTTCGATAATTTGTTAACAAATTGGTTGTTTACTTACACGTGGCTACAAATTGTTTAAATTTTCCGAACGTTACTTTTTCCCTCGCTTTTTCCTTAATTTCTTCTTCAAACTTTGACATTCTTAGAGCGAAAGGCTGCTGTACATCATCTAAACAAATTCACGTGTGCAGAGCAAGTCAATTTTACCTAGATTTTCTTTTCAATGATAAGATATGTATAGTTGTAAATTATTTGATGAACATAATAATCTTTCTATGTTTATAACACGACACTTAAATCACAGACAAACCATTCCTAAGATTAGTCTGTGCTTAAATTAAGATTTAATAAACGATTTTGTATTCATTGTGCTGATGCATTTTAATTGTTTTGTCGAGGTTATTGTTAATGCTAACGCAGTAGACGGTTATTGGTAGACCCCCGATTTATAAGCATTTCAAGATAAGCGCTTAAAAAAACTTTAAAAAAAACCTAAAAAAAACCTTTAAAAAGTCAAAAAAAGTTCCTAAAACTCACTAAAAATACAAAATTGATCATCAAAACGACTGCTCATAATAATATTGTTCTAACTCCATAGGAAATTCTAGAACACTTATTGTAGGCAGTCGAAAATTTAATTTTTATTCAAAATTTAAATTATCATTTTAATGGAAAATAAATTATCCTAAAAATTATATGTATTTTCCAAATTATTCATTGAAAAAGATTGCAGTCTGTTGTAAGCGTATTTCTAAACCGAAAATCTTCTCTCTACCTCAACCGATATAATGGAAGCTCTGATTAGGCGTACGCGGGGAGGAGGAGGGGGGCTTCTAGAGATTTAAAACATTGAAAAAACACCAATTATCCAAATTTATCCAAATTATTCAAAGTTTAAAAGAACGTTAAATGGCCAAACTTTGAAAAAAAAGCTCAAAAAGCACAAAAATGTCTTTTAAGCAAAATATTCGGAAAAAAAGCAAAATAAGCATTATCAATAGTGGCTTAAATCGCTTCAATTTTTGAGAAACGTAAAGATCCAAAAGAAATTGGTTCTGCTTATGATTTAAAGCCATAAGCAAAAAGCTTAGAATCCGGGCTCTAGTTATTGGTGCTATGAAATAGATATTAAATAAATTGCTTAATTCCATATAAAAACACAACAGCATTTTTGAGTTGGATTAGTAACAAAATTTTCCTCATAGCCTCCCTTAGCTACCATAATGGAGGTAAGAAATTATTTTATATACCGTGTGTCAACTTTCAAAGCACAACATGGGAAAATAACATTGGAAATGACCTATTTGCAGTTTTTGCTCGTCACATAAATCTATAAGGGCAATTAATAGTTATATCAATCTATCGGAAGATAATTCTACTCTGCTGTCTGTTAACGCTAAACAGTTTTTAATTAATACAGTGCTACCAAGCTTATTACAAAATCTCCGGAAAATATGCGAACAAATCACCACTTAAAAAAATTCTGTACACAGTCATTACGCAAAATGTTCTTTTTCGATTTTTAAAATTTATGTATTATCACATTTTCCTGCCTTTTGTTTTAGAGAGTTTTAGAGAGAGTTTAGGTGTGGAGGGACCATTCTTTTGGTATCACTATACCTCTCCAAACTGGCCTTATAACCATTGCTAATATACGATCAATTATTTTAGACTCTTTCCACAAAGCATTTTAAGGATCACTCTCGTTTATTGTTGTGGTTTTGTTAAACTCTCTGCTATTGCTCGTAGACCATGGTAGAAAGAATAACATTCGTTATTCTTTCTACCATGTCGTAGACTAAGTCTGCATTTACGTTGGCATACTAATACGAATTCGGCAAGCTTTATAAGAAGGGGGGGAGTATTGCCAATTTACCTTGTTGACAGGGGAAACAATTAACATTTTTGAATTATCTGTTTTTTGTATCTAAAATAAATATTTCAAAAAAGAACAAATAAACAATTTTTTTATTTTTTCTTATTATCCAGAGGGCTATCGAAATAATATTGTATCAAGAACACTTTGAAATGTTTAAAACAACGGCTTCTATAAATAAATCAAAATAAAACAATACAAAACGACATCAACTTTATTCCTAAGGCCGCTCGAAACACAATTATTTTAATACCACTTTTATTGAAATTTACAAAATCTGCATTTTTTTGGCTTTAGACTTATAGTATAGAGCTTTTCTTTTATTGATTGGCTAAGACGTACGTATTTCCAGAATCAGCCAAACAGGAACGTAATAATTCTTGCGCTATGTGTGTCGAAAAATGGGGTGGTTTGGATATTCTACAAAAGGACCAATAAATTAAAAGTCGAAATAATTTAAAAATTAATTACCTGTGATAACGATCGATTGCAGTACACAATAAACTTATAGCATCCTTCGTATTATTATTTTCAGCTAGCTTATTAGCTTCTTCGTATTCTTTTTCAATATGGCTGATTTCCATAATGTAATCCTTCATACATACTTTTTTATTGCACTTGGGACATTTGAGGGTTTCTTTGGTAATAGGCAGTGTAAAAACATTGCTGCAGTTTATAGTGGGGCAACTAAAATAGCATATTATATATTTAGGTTTAGAAGCATACTATTATAACCCTAGCGCAAGTATTATATCCTGAGGCGCGAAGCGCCGATAGATATACAGCGCGAGAGTTAATAATAGTATGCTCAATCGTAGTTTATGGGGTAGTGTAAAAACATTGCTGCAGTTTTTTTATAGTAAGACAACTGAAATAGTATATTATATACTTAGGTTGAGAAGTATACCATTATACCCTGAGGCGCAAAGCGCCGATGGACATACAGCGCGAGAGTTAATGATAGTATTCTCAACCGTAGTTTATGGGGCAGTGTAAAAATATTGCTGCAGTTTATAGTGGAATAACTGAAATAGTATATTATATACTTAGGGTGCGAAGTATACTATTATAACCCTAGCGCAAGTATTATATCCTGAGGCGCGAAGCGCAGATAGATATACAGAGCGAGAGTTAATAATAGTATGCTCAATCGTAGTTTATGGGGTAGTGTAAAAACATTGCTGCAGTTTTTTTATAGTAAGACAACTGAAATAGTATATTATATACTTAGGTTGAGAAGTATACCATTATACCCTGAGGCGCAAAGCGCCGATGGACATACAGCGCGAGAGTTAATGATAGTATTCTCAACCGTAGTTTATGGGGCAGTGTAAAAATATTGCTGCAGTTTATAGTGGAATAACTGAAATAGTATATTATACAGGGTGTATTTAAAATAGCGCCAAATATTTACATAGCGCAATTCTACGTCGAAAATCAAGCAAAAAACTCTGGCAGCAATTTACTTAAAACCCATTGGTGAGGGTGTTATTAATGGTCGTAGTTTGAATTTTATTTTGACTATGGCGTAGAAATCTATTTCACTGGTATCGGTGATACATAGTTCAACAACTAAAATAAATAACCGAATATAAATTTTACAGTTTTGGTAATTAGTTTACTTGTAATTTAAATTTAAAAAATGTGAAGTCTTTGCTACGAATTATTTTGCAAAATGTTGCAACAGTGGATTGTAAAAAATAAAATTAGGTAGGTAAATGAAGTCTGACAGTTGTCATTTTTGACGATTTTCGTCAAGCTGCTGCTGTTCCAGTTGCAGTTTGTTGCCAAATTTAAAAACTTTGAATTGCTCATATTTTAAAAAATATTGGATTAAGACCAAATTAGAACTGGAATTTTTTGTTTAGTTTTTGATGATGAATAGCGTGATGTAAATATTTGGCGCTATTTTTAATACACCCTGTATACTTAGGGTGAAAAGTATACTATTATAACTTTAGCGCAAGTATTATATTCTGAGGCGCAAAGCGCCGATGAATAAAAAATATCGTTTAGAAATTTCTAAGGGTTAGTATTATAAAACCAATTCAACCGAAGGTTGACTCAACTGTAGGTTGAAATTATAAATAAACGTCAATTTCACTATTTTGTCCAATTACGTCAAACTAAAATGACAGCTCAACCTTAGGTTGACTTTCAACCTCAGGTTGAGTTTCAATCTTCGTTTATAATACTGGGCCTACGAGAATCATAAACACAGTTTTCATTATTTACCTAAAAAACAGTTTTCATTATTGATTATATTTTATTATTTACCTAGGTTGAGTTTAATTTCTCTATTTAAAAATGGGCCAATAATGATAGCTTTTTAGGCTAGTAGTAAAAAAATAATATTAGAACAATTTCAAAAAACGTTAATTTCTTTAATAAGTTAATCACAAAAAATGCTAATCGCACTCACTTTAATCGCTGAGTAGCACTTTCCAATCCGTTATCATATCCCGGCCAATCTTGCAAACAAGCCTGACATTGACAATTGAACCAATATCTAGAACTCAGCGATCTTTGTCTTGCTGCTAATGGTCTTCTAGTAAAGATCGGTCCATAATTTTCCGAAATTGTTTCTCCTGGATTTAAGGGCCGTACAGCAGTTATTACTATATTTTTACCAACAAAGTGTCTAAAAAATAATAAAACAAAAATTATTTTTGAATTCCAATCAAGGTACGCCACTGCGTTTTTATATATGGAACTTATGTAAGAGATTTTTCCGCACCAATAAATGCCGAGTACGTTGGCACTAACGACTAAAATTAAAATACTTCAGTACATTAAATTAAAAATGTATTAGAAATGTTTTAGTAAGATTATGTGTTCTTCCGGGTAATTTATAGCCATCCTATTGTTTTATTAAGCGGTTTTGAAACGAAAATCAAGGTAAAGTTGACTTGCGCTCAACACGTGAGTTTTGGATACCTGTACGTGTATATTATACATTAAAACGACTGCGCGCTACGATTTAAAAATGTTAAAGTTCGAAGAAGGAATTAAAGAAGAAATAAAGGAAAAACGCACTTTTGGAAAGTTCAAACAATTTTTAGCCACTAGTAAGTGATTATTATTAATTTTCCATTCAGTTCTGTTGAAAGTCATTGTGATGTAATGGAAAATTTTCTTTTCCTACAGTATGTTTGGGTCCTATTACTATGGGTAGTTTTCTCAACTGGACGTCGCCAGTTTTGCCACAGTTCGAAGACAGAAATTCAACGACTCCTTTTCATCTTACCACAAACGAAGGTTCTTGGGTCGGAGCAATGTTGGCAATTGGAGCACTAACGGCCGCAATACCAGCTGGTTTTCTAGCCGATTTGTGGGGTTCAAAAAAATGCATTATAGCTCTAACTGTACCTTCGATTATATTCACTCTTTTGGTGGTGTTTTCAACAAATTTATACATGTTGTGCGTCGCTCGAATTTTTTCTGGTATTGCAATTGGAGGAATTTCTGCCGTAGGTCCCATGTACATATCGGAAATAGCTGACGTATCTCTCCGAGGCACTTTATCGTCTTTTTTTGAATTGTTAATATACGTAGGTATTACATTTACAGCAATTGTTGGTGCTTACATGGATTACATCGTTCTCACCAACATTATCGGTTCTTTAACCATAATATTGGGTTTCGTGTTCCTATTTTTACCAGAAAGTCCCACGTACTTAATGAAAATTAAAAAGAGAGAAGAAGCTGAAAGAGCTTTGAGATTTTACAGAAGTAAAAATTACAACGTAGCTCAAGTCTTGGATCAAATTCATGAATCTATTGAGCAAAGATCTCATCAAAAACTAAACCTTCTTCGTACTCTTAACTCGAAAGCTACTATTAGAGGGTTTGTTGCTTGTGTCGGATTGACATCGTTTCAACAGTTGAGCGCAATCGATGGAATTACTTTTTATACAGTTCAAATTTTTCAAGCTGCCGGAGCTGGACAAGATCCATACACTAGTGCAATAATCATGTCATCGGTGGAACTCTTATCTGCTGTTTTGGTGATGTTAATAGTGGAAAAAGTGGATAGAAAAGTGTTGTTGTATTTTTCTGCTGTAGGAACTTGTGTTTGTTTGGCTGTGTTTGGTTTGTATTTCAATCTTAAGGAGCAAAATATTTATTTTTACGGCATTGCAGTGTTGCCTTTGGTTAGTATGTTTGCTTACAACGTCGCATTTGCGTTAGGTTTGGGTCCTATACCGTGGATGATTAATGGAGAACTTTTCGTGCCCGAAATCAAAGGTTTGGCAGGTGGAATAACGATTGCTACGAATTGGGTGCTTCTTTTTATTATAACTAAAAATTTACCAGTGGCTATGGAAAGTTGGGGACCTCATTATACGTTTTACATGTTTTCAATATTTATGGCAATTTGCATAGTTTTTGTACGATTTTGTGTGCCAGAAACTAGAGGAAAAACATTAGAACAAATTCAAATTGATCTCAGTTCTTAAACTTAATTTTTTTTATTATTGTAATACATATTTATTTAGGTATTTATTACTTTGTCTTAAAACTTTTTTGTTATTTAAATGGTACTTAATAGTTTAAATTTAATTGAACTATGTAATTAATTACAATTGAACAACTGGTGTAACTTTTATGGTTAGTTTAATAATTGTGAAGCACGACAATAAATTGAACAAAGCGTTTTGTACTTATTATCGAATTCTTTTTAATTAGAGTTGTTTCTGTTCATTTTAACCCCAAAATTAACGTTAAGCATCAAAGTCGGCCTTGGACACGGTGTATTATAAAAAAGGTGCATCACTATAGTCGTCGCTATATGGTTAACAAATTTCAACAGATTGTGTGAGACGCACCACGATACCCTGTTGAGGTATACAGCTTATCACTGTCGTTCATGAGCGGAATTGCCGCGCTCCAAGCTTGTAAATTGTTTTTATTTAAAATAAATAAACTCACTTTATTTTTGTTACTCACGTAATCACTAGAACACCCAGGGGCACCCAGAGAAAGCATATTAAGAGGATGAATACGTAGGTCACCCCGGCTAACTAAGTCACTTTTTTAATAACTTATCAGCTTTTAATGAAATAAATCATTATTAATAACTTTGATGACTAATTAAACGCATTGAATTGGTGCGAATAATCCTTTCTCTGTCTTATATTGGTTCGAAAATATCCCTTAATGTGCTTTCTCTGTGTTATAAAGTCGTTCACTAGTGGTTTCAGGTCGCTACGAGTGGTAAGATAGCCTGTGGGCATACCTTTTTATATCTATTACCGTGTCCAGGGACACAACATTTACTAGGACAAACTGTAACCATTTCGTGCTGCTTACGAGCATATCTCCTTGGGCCACCTTTCTTTATCTTACACCATGGCCATGGACAACTTTATCTAACCTAACATGACCTAACGTAGCCTAACCTAGCCTAAAAACAAAAATAGGAATTTTGATGTGCATGGGCCAAATTACATCTGTCCCTGTTCAGCATTTATTCTAAACTACAGGTATAATCTTTATAGATAACGAGCTGAGGGAATGCGCAGATACCTAAATTGGTATTTTTTCCCTCTAACACCGTAGTCAACGTATTTAAATTATTAAAGGGGCGTGGCCAAACCTGCGCGAACTTATCCCTACCGCTCCTCATCTTAAAAAATTACACCTGTACATATTTATTTATGAACGCGCGAGAACTCAAACAAAATCTGTACGACTCACCTGGTTACTGCAGGATAACAGTCGTGGTTAAAAAGAGAAGCTGTTGGATAAATGGCTACTCCAACATAAGCAGTTTTAGCCGCATCAAATTTTCTGTCCGATTTGTACTGCGTTTCGTAAATTTCGTGTGCATTAAATTGTAGGATTTGTAAGAAAAACAGCAACAATTCTCCAACACAAAGTTCTTCTTCAGTAGGAGATACTAAAATTAATTAATTAATTAGTTACCAAAGGTCTTAAAATGAATTTTAGTGAGATAAGTTAGCACTAGATCGTCCAGTCCAAACGCCATCGTTTGAGCTCGAAAATGCTTGGACGGTGGCCATTTTAGATCCGCCATTTTGATGCTTACACGTTGTGAGAGGATTAAATCAAATTAACCAATTTTTGAACCTTCCTTGCAGGTCAAACGATGGGTTTGACTAACTGGATGAGTATTCATCAGAGTATTTCACCAAAATCCATTTTCATTTTGTAAAGATAAAACTCTTACATTCTTCATTCCCTTCTCCATCTTCAAAATATCCACTCTTTTGCAAACATCTCAGCAAAAAGGAAGCCATTATGGTACGTTGTAGCAATTCGTCAGGTGCTCGCAAAGCCGAATTGGCACACATTTCGAAGATTTTTTCTTTCGATTTATTGTTGTACATATCCAGCGTTTTCTTTAACGGACTTTGCGTTATCATCCTAAGTGCGGTGTGACAAAGAATGCTCATACCTGAGCCTATTAATAAATCCAAGTAATGGCACTCGTATTTGTGGTACGTCGAAGACGCTATATTTCTACATTCGGCTTTGCAAAAAGCAATATTTGAGCATTCCAAACATCCAACTGGAGCCTCTAACCTTGGTGGAAGATTAATAATTTATTTATCACGTTGGAATTTATTTACCTGTCGAAACAATGGTGACAGTGCGTATTGAAACTCTCAGGGAGCAAACAAGCAGCGTATGGTTCTTCAACAACCACCACATCTCCAGTTTTCATAGCATCCTTTGCAATTATGTAACGTCCTTTATCTTTTTCTTTGTTCAACGAAATTTTGTTAGATGCGTTGGGAAAATCTGGATGTTTAGACGAAGTAACGGTTGGTAACACTACAACAACAAAAACATCAATCGGTATTCCAAATTCCGACGCTTTTCAGAGCAATTTAATGTCGAGCTAAATTACACAAGAGCTTTGTAGTACATGCTGTAATTTAAAAAAACTAGACGTCTTTATTTTTACCTCTTCTATCAATTTCCTTTTGCTGCACTTCAACTTCATTATAATTTTGATATTCTTTAACTTTTTTAATTAATCGTTGATTCCCTTGAGCTAACCTATTTGCTAAATTGAACGATATATCCGCTTTGTTTTGCTCTCCCAAACCCTTGTAACAAATTGCCATTTTGCAGAAAGCTTCGGGTTTGAGCTCGTCTGCTAGACACTCTTTAATTGCTGTTTGAATGTCTACAATAGCCAAAGCGTATTTCTTCATGCATATAAGCACGCTTGCCCTATTCCAATGCGATAGTGCTAACGTAAAACCGTCATCAATTTTATGATTTTCCCCTAAAAAGATAGAGAAAATTTGTTAATTGAACAAATGAAAATTACTCGAGCACACCTGTTACTGGTGCTCTTAAAACAGCTTGACTACTAAGAGCCAAAGCTTTCGAAAGCTCTTCTCTTTTCAACAATATTTCAGTTTCCATGCGTCTTTTATAAGCAACTTCAGCACTTTTCTTCCGAAAGACTTCTTGTACGTGCGATAGAGTTTCAAACAATGCTTCTTTTACCTTAAAAAAACTGTTAGTTTTTGCAATTGTTTTGGCATTCAAACTTACCGGTTTGTAATTGTAAATAATCCTAAATCGTTCACGATCACTTTTTAATTTACCAAACACATTTTTGATCCAATTTTCACCGGCTACATCGGCAACGTGGTCGGCGAATTGCAAAAAAAATCCTTTCGGATTTGTCTGTAACGTTTTTTCACTACATCGTGCTAAATAATCTTTATCGACGAATAAGTTTTCCATTTTAATAATTTACTTTTTAAAATTTGAAGCTTTTTACGATTCAAAACTATCTAATTTTATTAATAGACGTTCTAAGTTTACATACGTAACGTGTGGTAAGATGTAAAATGTGCTAAATGTAATAATAGTTATAGTGACGTGCTATTTGTGATTTGCATTGAGGTTGGAGCTGGAGCTCATTTATTTTAAGAAATGTGTTTAAAAAGTGATTTAAGTGGTCTCGGGTTCAACTCCACTCCAATGTTTAGAGTTCCTTGTGGGGTTCACGGTGTACGTAGTGTAGACGTGTAGAGGCTACAGAGTCGCTTTTCTTCTAAAAACCTTGATTTCAATTCTAAATAAAAGTTTATTAATTAAAATCTAATAGGCTGTGTTACCTTCCGGAAGGAAATGGCAAACTACCAAGAGTAAAATTAATTGTCTTCCCAATATACTGTAGGTCTGATTCGTTGGCGTTTCTTAAAAAGATGGAGAATGAGTTATAATACGAACTTTCTGTACAATCTATCCATACTATAAGACTTCTAGACCCCACTGAAAGTCGTTGAAAAAAGGGAGGGGGTCATAAACTCTATTCAGCATCGGGAATGCATTTTTTAAAGGTTGCCCATCGTATATGATACTCAATCGATGGGTTATGATTTTATGAAACTCGGCTACGCCTCTTTTGACAATTATCTAGTATTTGTAATATCGGTTTATAATTAGTTGGTTACTATTTCATACAGGGCCGTAGCCAGACTGCGTTATCAGGGCAGGTACAAAAAAATTTCAAGGGAAGATGAAAAGTTAAAAGCAGAGCTCTTAAAAGCTCTCTTCTGGATTTGTATAAATCCGTTGACCACTCTGTAATCTCTTCTGAGGATGGAAGGTTTATAATTATTTGGTTACTATTTCATACAAGGCCGTAGCCAGACTATGTTATCAGGGCAGGCTCAAAAAAATTTCAAAGGAAGATGAAAAGTTTAAATCAGAGTTTTTTCTCATCTGGGTTTGTATATAAATCCGTTGACCACTGTAATCTCTTCTGAGGATAGAAGGTTTATAATTATTTGGTTACTATTTCATACAAAGCCGTAGCCAGACTGCGTTATCAGGGCAGGCTCGAAAAAATTTCAAGGGAAGATGAACAGTTAAAATCAGAGTTTTTTCTATTCTGGGTTTGTATAAATCCGTTGACCACTGTAATCTCTTCTGAGGATGGAAGGTTTATAATTATTTGGTTACTATTTCATACAAGGCCGTAGCCAGACTGTGTTATCAGGGCAGGCTCAAAAAAATTTCAAGGGAAGATAAAAAGTTAAAATCAGAGTTTTCGCTCTTCTGGGTTTGTATAAATCCGTTGACCACTGTAATCTCTTCTGAGGATAGAAAGTTTATAATTATTTGGTTACTATTTCGTACAAGGCCGTACCCAGACTGTGTTATCAGGGCAGGCTCAAAAAAATTTCAAGGGAAGATGAAAAGTTTAAATCAGAGTTTTTTCTCTTCTGGGTTTGTATATAAATCCGTTGACCACTGTAATCTCTTCTACAATAGAAGGTTTATAATTATTTAGTTACTATTTCGTACAAGGCCGTACCCAGACTGTGTTATCAGGGCAGGCTCAAAAAAATTTCAAGGGAAGATGAAAAGTTAAAATCAGAGTTATTTCTCTTCTGGGTTTGTATAAATCCGTTGACCACTGTAATCTCTTCTGAGGATGGAAGGTTTATAATTACTTGGTTACTATTTCATACAAGGCCGTAGCCAGACTGTGTTATCAGGGCAGACTCAAAAAAATTTCAAGGGAAGATGAAAAGTTAAAATCAGAGTTTTCGCTCTTCTGGGTTTGTATAAATCCGTTGACCACTGTAATCTCTTCTGAGGATAGAAAGTTATAATTATTTGGTTACTATTTCGTACAAGGCCGTACCCAGACTGTGTTATCAGGGCAGGCTCAAAAAAATTTCAAGGGAAGATGAAAAGTTTAAATCAGAGTTTTTTCTCTTCTGGGTTTGTATATAAATCCGTTGACCACTGTAATCTCTTCTACAATAGAAGGTTTATAATTATTTAGTTACTATTTCGTACAAGGCCGTACCCAGACTGTGTTATCAGGGCAGGCTCAAAAAAATTTCAAGGGAAGATGAAAAGTTAAAATCAGAGTTTTTTCTCTTCTGGGTTTGTATATAAATCCGTTGACCACTGTAATCTCTTCTACAATAGAAGGTTTATAATTATTTAGTTACTATTTCGTACAAGGCCGTACCCAGACTGTGTTATCAGGGCAGGCTCAAAAAAATTTCAAGGGAAGATGAAAAGTTAAAATCAGAGTTATTTCTCTTCTGGGTTTGTATAAATCCGTTGACCACTGTAATCTCTTCTGAGGATGGAAGGTTTATAATTACTTGGTTACTATTTCATACAAGGCCGTAGCCAGACTGTGTTATCAGGGCAGACTCAAAAAAATTTCAAGGGAAGATGAAAAGTTAAAATCAGAGTTTTCGCTCTTCTGGGTTTGTATAAATCCGTTGACCACTGTAATCTCTTCTGAGGATAGAAGGTTTATAATTATTTAGTTACTATTTCGTACAAGGCCGTACTCAGACTGTGTTATCAGGGCAGGCTCAAAAAAATTTCAAGGGAGGATGAAAAGTTAAAATCACAGTTATTTCTCTTCTGGGTTTGTATAAATCCGTTGACCACTGTAATCTCTTCTGAGGATAGAAGGTTTATAATTATTTGGTTACTATTTCATACAAAGCCGTAGCCAGACTGCGTTATCAGGGCAGGCTCGAAAAAATTTCAAGGGAAGATGAAAAGTTAAAATCAGAGTTATTTCTCTTCTGGGTTTGTATAAATCCGTTGACCACTGTAATCTCTTCTGAGGATGGAAGGTTTATAATTATTTGGTTACTATTTCATACAAGGCCGTAGCCAGACTGTGTTATCAGGGCAGGCTCAAAAAAATTTCAAGGGAAGATGAAAAGTTAAAATCAGAAATTTCTCTTCTGGGTTTGTATATAAATCCGTTGACCACTGTAATCTCTTCTGAGGATAGAAGGTTTATAATTATTTGGTTACTATTTCATACAAAGCCGTAGCCAGACTGCGTTAACAGTGCAGGCTCGAAAAAATTTCAAGGGAAGATGAACAGTTAAAATCAGAGTTTTTTCTCTTCTGGGTTTGTATATAAATCCGTTGACCACTGTAATCTCTTCTGAGGATAGAAGGTTTATAATTATTTAGTTACTATTTCGTACAAGGCCGTACCCAGACTGTGTTATCAGGGCAGGCTCAAAAAAATTTCAAGGGAAGATGAAAAGTTAAAATCAGAAATTTCTCTTCTGGGTTTGTATATAAATCCGTTGCCCACTGTAATCTCTTCTGAGGATAGAAGGTTTATAATTATTTGGTTACTATTTCATACAAAGCCGTAGCCAGACTGCGTTATCAGGGCAGGCTCGAAAAAATTTCAAGGGAAGATGAACAGTTAAAATCAGAGTTTTTTCTCTTCTGGGTTTGTATAATAAATCCGTTGACCACTGTAATCTCTTCTGAAGATAGAAGGTTTATAATTATTTAGTTCCTATTTCGTACAAGGCCGTACTCAGACTGTGTTATCAGGGCAGGCTCAAAAAAATTTCAAGGGAAGATGAAAAGTTTAAAACAGAGTTTTTTCTCATCTGGGTTTGTATAAATCTGTTGACCACTGTAATCTCTTCTGAGGATAGAAGGTTTATAATTATTTAGTTACTATTTCATACAGGGCCGTAGCCAGACTGTGTTATCAGGGCAGGCTCAAAAAAATTTCAAGGGAAGATGAAAAGTTAAAATCAGAGTTTTTTCTCTTCTGGGTTTGTATAAATCCGTTGACCACTGTAATCTTTTCTGAGGATAGAAGGTTTATAATTATTTGGTTACTATTTCATACAGGGCCGTAGCCAGACTGTGTTATCAGGGCAGGCTCAAAAAAATTTCAAGGGAAGAAGAAAAGTTAAAATCAGAGTTTTCGCTCTTCTGGGTTTGTATAAATCCGTTGACCACTGTAATCTCTTCTGAGGATGGAAGGTTTATAATTATTTGGTTACTATTTCATACAAGGCCGTAGCCAGACTGTGTTATCAGGGCAGGCTCAAAAAAATTTCAAGGGAAGATGAAAAGTTAAAATCAGAAATTTCTCTTCTGGGTTTGTATAAATCCGTTGACCACTGTAATCTTTTCTGAGGATAGAAGGTTTATAATTGTTTGGTTACTATTTCATACAAGGCCGTAGCCAGACTGTGTTATCAGGGCAGGATCAAAAAAATTTCAAGGGAAGATGAAAAGTTAAAATCAGAGTTTTTTCTCTTCTGGATTTGTATAAATCCGTTGACCACTGTAATCTTTTCTGAGGATCCAAGGTTTATAATTATTTGGTTACTATTTTATACAGGGCCGTAGCCAGACTGTGTTATCAGGACAGGCTCAAAAAAATTTCAAGGGAAGATGAAAAGTTAAAATCAGAGTTTTTTCTCTTCTGGATTTGTATAAATCCGTTGACCACTGTAATCTTTTCTGAGGATCCAAGGTTTATAATTATTTGGTTACTATTTTATACAGGGCCGTAGCCAGACTGTGTTATCAGGACAGGCTCAAAAAAATTTCAAGGGAAGATGAAAAGTTAAAATCAGAGTTTTTTCTCTTCTGGGTTTGTATAAAACCGTTGACCACTGTAATCTCTTCTGAGGATAGAAGGTTTATGATTGTTTGGTTACTATTTCATACAGGGCAGGTTCAAAAAAATTTCAAGAGAAGATGAAAAGTTAAAATCAGAGTTCTCTCACTTCTGGGTTTGTATAAATCCGTTGATCACTATAATCTCTTCTGAGAATAGAAGATTTATAATTATTTGGTTACTATTTCATACAGGGCCGCAGCCAGACTGTGTTATCAGGGCAGGTTCAAAAAAATTTCAAGGGAAGATGAAAAGTTAAAATCAGAGTTCTCTCACTTCTGGGTTTGTATAAATCCGTTGATCACTATAATCTCTTCTGAGAATAGAAGATTTATAATTATTTGGTTACTATTTCATACAGGGCCGCAGCCAGACTGTGTTATCAGGGCAGGTTCAAAAAAATTTCAAGGGAAGATGAAAAGTTAAAATCAGAGTTCTCTCACTTCTGGGTTTGTATAAATCCGTTGATCACTATAATCTCTTCTGAGAATAGAAGATTTATAATTATTTGGTTACTATTTCATACAGGGCCGCAGCCAGACTGTGTTATCAGGGCAGGTTCAAAAAAATTTCAAGGGAAGATGAAAAGTTAAAATCAGAGTTCTCTCACTTCTGGGTTTGTATAAATCCGTTGATCACTATAATCTCTTCTGAGAATAGAAGATTTATAATTATTTGGTTACTATTTCATACAGGGCCAGACTTTGTTATCAGGGCAGGCTCAAAAAAATTTCAAGGGAAGATGAAAAGTTAAAATCAGAGTTTGTTCTCTTCTGGATTTGTATAAATTCGTTGACCACTGTAATCTCTTCTGAGAATAGAAGTTTTTTTCCAACGTTTGCAATAATTTGACTTTCTCGAAATCAATGTTTTCTTCTTCGGCACCAATTAGGAAGTTATCGTTTCATTATTATTGCGAAATCCTTAGAATGCTCTGCCTAGAACAGGCTTAAAATTTTCCAGGGCAGGCTGAGTTTGCTCTGGCGTACCCCTCGCTACGGCCCTGCTACGGCTCTGATTTCATGCTGTGCATAATAACTAAATAGCGACTTTTGTGTAAATCTGTAATTTTTAAATATTTAAATTGATTGCAGCACTTGTGTTGTAATATAATTCATTACGACACTGATTTTAGTATCGTAAGAATGATATTACATAATTAAATTAGATAAAGATTTATTAAAATATCATAAACCCTAAAGTACTCCGATGATAGTGACGCCACTGGTAAATAAACCACGCCTTAACGTATTGTCAAACAAAAATCAGCTGACACTTAACCCAAGCTAACCTAAAAGTTTGTTTTTAATAAACAATAATAAAGAAGTCGTAATAATGCCTTTCGAAAAAGAAAAAAGTGCAAAATTTTACAACATTGAGTTGGTTACATCAACAATGACTTTTATAGAACAGTTTGTTGATTCGGTTGTTGCTTATACATCAAGATACAACTGCATCGATAGCATTCTTTATTCGCCAGAAAATATAATAGGGAAGCCCAACAACTTCCCAAATGCTGGAGATTATCCATTTACTTACATGCTTGTAAGTAACTATTTTAGCTATTCGATTTTAAAATAAGTTTTTAAAATCGTAGAAATATTTTGGTCGTTGGTGGATGGATAGCGAGAGTTACCAATCTCAGTACATGATACAAGATGCCGATCCTTTTGAATCGATCGATTACCTTATCGTGTCGTAAGTTTCATTTGTTACGATGGTTAAAAGCTTCTACGACCGATTTTTAGGTTCGAAATTCCCGTGTTGGTCGAAACTGTGAGTATATACGAAACATACAATCCCGGTGCTATCGTCAAAATATTCGGAAGGCACACAGGAAGATGGCATTTGTTGTGGAAAGGACCACCAGAAAAATGTATAGAGTCTTCTAGGAAATTTACGCCACCGATTAGGCGTATCCCAGAATTAATTGAGTAAGATTTGAATTAATAAAAAGTTGAGTTACAAATAGTTTAACTTGCAGTAAAATTCGGATAGAATTTAATCAGACCTTGTTAGACTATCACACTGCTTTAGATGCCGTTTTATTAACTGGGTATAAACCTCGAACGTTAATACAACGTAATATGCTGGAGAAAGGAATTTTGGAATCAGTTTTAAGTAAGCGAGCCATTGAGAATGAACAAGAAGTATCTGAAGAAATTCCTAATGATACTGATAACCGCTTTTTAACCTTACCTGTTAGCTAAATTTCTTAATTTTATTCAAAAGTAATTTAAATTATGTTTTAGAATGAGATAATTCTTAATATTTATCAATACCTCGACTTGGAATCGTTGTGTAGATGTGCTCGAGTTGAGAAACGCTGGTATTCTTTAGTACAAGATAATGCTTTATATCGTGAACTAAGCTTAAAGGTATAGTTGTCTCAACTCAAAACAAATGTAATTCACGACTGGAATTTTTTAGAGATACTGGCATAGAGTAGATAATAATTGTTTGTCGTCTTTTATGAGTAGGTGTACATATCTTAGAAAATTAGATTTATCTTGGTGCGGTGATAATGCGACAATACACGAGGATACCTTTGTCGAGTAAGCGTATTAACTTGTCTTTTATTTTTGTACGAAAAAATTGTTTTAGATTTTTAGACACCTGTGGTAAAAATTTAACTCACCTATCACTTGGTTACTGTAAATTTTTGACAACTTCCTGCTTACAACAAATCGGCAAATGTTTAGAACTTACAGGTACTCGAATATTCTATACAAAACCTTTATTTTCGTTTCTTTTGAAGATTTAAGGTTGAGACGTTGTAACTGTTCTGGAGGTGATTATACATATCTATTTGAACTCCGAAAACTTGAAGCTTTAGATTTAAGTTATACTAATATAATCGATATGAATCTTATAGGAATTCTTAAAAGTAATCCACATCTTAAACATCTTATAATTGGTATTATTAAACCAAAACCATTTTTCTTTTAATTCACCTAGTAAAGTTTATAGATTATTGTTGGTTTACATGTTTCAATGATATAGTCAAGGCTGCTACTTGTTATAATAAAGAACTAAGGACTTGGAGTTCTTGGCAAAGCAAAAATTTGAGTCATACAGGTGTAGAAAGATTTTCATTATTTCCACGATTGCGCGAGCTTGATATCGGATGGTGCATGAATCTTGTCGAACCTGCAGACTGTCTCGAACAAATAGCCTGTAGTTGTAAAGATTTAAGAAGGTAAAAGTTCTATCGGAAAGTTAATTTTTACTTTTTTTTATACTTCGTTTAGACTGATATTGTCGGGGTGGAGAGGATTAAGTGATCACCTTTTATTACCTATAATAAGGTCTTGTAAACAGCTTTCTCATTTGGATCTTCTTGGCATTAAGAACATATCTGGCGATATATGCGAAATTGCTTTGTCTTCTCTTCCTAAATTAAGAATGTTGGATATAAGTTTTTGTGATTTAATAAGACGCGATCAGGTGAGCAAAAAATAAAGCCAAGGTAATAAACTACAGAGTCGATATTTTAGGTTGAGAAGTGGAAAGAAGAATATCCATATGTGTCTATTCAACGAAGCTGTGATACTCCTAACAACTGAACAGTATTAACTGTAACTGTTGTATTGTAGAAAATATGCTCTTTTATTCTAATAAATAAATTCAATGGTAAACTTTTAAAATAATATATGTACAGTTTACCAAATCGATTGATTTGTGTTTAAAAAAATTCTTTCGGTTCTTAGGACCAGGGTCGGCTGGACAGGTCGGCATTGCCGACGGGGCCAAAGGTGGCCAAATTACAGTTGTTGCCGAAGGGGCAAAATGAGGCCTGTCCGACTCTGCTTAAGACTGATTTTACAAACACAACGTAAGTTAGGGATGATTTTACAAACAGCTTAAACAAGAGTTTGATAAAACTTGAGTTTTACTACGGTAAACTACGATTGAACCTGATTTTACCATCAACTTAGAACCGATTTTAGAACTTAGAAAGTTAGAACCGATGTTACAAACACACCATAAGTTAGGGGCGATTTAACAATCACAAGTTAGGGCCGATTTTACAAGCGCAACTTAAGGCCGATTTTACAAACACAACTTAAGTTAGAAATTAACAAAACTGAAGTTTTACTACGGTAAACTACGATTGAATCTGATTTTACAAGCACAACTTACGTTAGGGCCAATTTTATAAACACAACTTAGGTTAGGGCCGATCTTACAAACGCAACTTAAGTTAAGGCCGATTTTACAAACAACTTAAGCTAGAGTTTAACAAAACTTTAGTTTTACTACGGTAAACTACGATTGAACGTGATTTTAACATCAGCTTAAGTTAGAACCGATATTACAAACACACCTTAAGTTAGGGGCGATTTAACAATCACAAGTTAGGGCCGTTTTTACAAGCGCAACTTAAGGCCGATTATACAAACACAACTTAGGTTAGGGCCGATTTTACAAACGCAACTTAAGTTAAGGCCGATTTTACAAACACAACTTAAGCTAGAGTTTAACAAAACTTGAGTTTTACTACGGTAAACTACGATTGAACCTGATTTTACCGTCAACTTAAGTTAGAACCTATATTACAAACACACCTTAAGTTAGGGGCGATTTAACAATCACAAATTAGGGCCGATTTTACAAGCGCAACTTAAGGCCGATTTTACAAACACAACTTAACTTAGAGTTTAACAAAACTGAAGTTTTACTACGGTAAACTACGATTGAACCTGATTTTACAAGCACAACTTACGTTAGGGCCAATTTTATAAACACAACTTAGGTTAGGGCCGATCTTACAAACGCAACTTAAGTTAAGGCCGATTTTGCAAACACAACTTAAGCTAGAGTTTAACAAAACTTGAGTTTCACTACGGTAAACTACGATTGAACCTGATTTTACTATCAACTTAAGTTAGAACCGATATTACAAACACACCTTAATTTAGGGATTTAACAATCACAAGTTAGGGCCGATTTTACAAGCGCAACTTAAGGCCGATTTTACAAACACAACTTAAGGTAGAGTTTAACAAAACTGAAGTTTTACTACGGTAAACTACGATGGAACCTGATTTTACAAGCACAACTTACGTTAGGGCCAATTTTATAAACACAACTTAGGTTAGGGCCGATCTTACAAACGCAACTTAAGTTAAGGCCGATTTTGCAAACACAACTTAAGCTAGAGTTTAACAAAACTTGAGTTTCACTACGGTAAACTACGATTGAACCTGATTGTACCATCAACTTAAGTTAGAACCGATATTACAAACACACCTTAAGTTAGGGGCGATTTAACAATCACAAGTTAGGGCCGATTTTACAAGCGCAACTTAAGGCCGATTTTACAAACACAACTTAAGGTAGAGTTTAACAAAACTGAAGTTTTACTACGGTAAACTACGATTGAATCTGATTTTACAAACACAACTCAAGTTAATGCCGATTTTACAATCACAACCTAAGTTAACAAGACTTGAATTTTACTACGGTAAACTCCGATTGAATCTAATTTTACAAACACAACTTAAGTTAATGCCCATTTTACAATCACAAGTTAGGGCCGATTTTACAAACGCAACTTAAGGCCGATTTTAGAAACACAACTTAAGCTAGAGTTTAACAAAGCTTTGAGTTTTACTACGGTAAACTATGAGTGATCCTGACTTTACAAGCACAACTTAAGTTAGTGTTTATCAAAACTTTAGTTTTACTACGGTAAATTACAATTGAAATTGATTTTACAAGCACAAGTTAAGTTAGGAGGGCCAATTTTATAAACACAACTTAAGTTAGGGCCGATTTTACGAACACAACTTAAGCTAGTGTTTAACAAAACTTGAGTCATACTACGGTAAACTACGATTGAACCTGATTTTACAAACACAACTCAAGTTAAGGCCGATTTTACAAAAGCAACTTAAGGTAACGCTGATTTTACAAACACAACTTAACCAAGAGTTTAACAAAACTTGAGTTTTACTACGGTAAACTACGATTGAACCTGATTTTACAAGCACAACTTAAAATAGGGCCTATTTTATAAACACAACTTAAGTTAGGGCCGATTTTACGATTACAACTTATGCTAGAGTTTAACTAAACTTGAGTTTTACTACGGAAACTACATTGAACCTGATTTTACAAACTCGACTCAAGTTAATGCCGATTTTACAATCACAAGTTAGGGCTGATTTTACAAACACAACTTAAGCTAGAGTTTAACAAAACTTGAGTTTTACTACTGTAAACTACGATTGAACCTGATTTTACAAGCACAACTTAAAATAGGGCCTATTTTATAAACACAACTTAAGTTAGGGCCGATTTTACGATTACAACTTATGCTAGAGTTTAACTAAACTTGAGTTTTACTACGGAAACTACATTGATCCTGATTTTACAAACTCGACTCAAGTTAATGCCGATTTTACAATCACAAGTTTGGGCTGATTTTACAAACACAACTTAAGCTAGAGTTTAACAAAACTTGAGTTTTACTACGGTAAACTACGATTGAAAAATACGAATTGGTCTTGAACTCAGGTTCAACCGGAGTTTAATTTAAACCGCTGTGCCGTAATTTTAAAATCACAGATACTTCTCATATTGATATCCGTTATTTAGAAATCAGAGTAGTAAATGGCCTTTTGCTATGATTTCCACTTGGAATGTTGGAACGTACAGCTGAAACTGTCCTGGCTTAGCGAACGTGTTTTTGAGGCATTTGGTCGTGTGTTTTAGCTTTAAGCAGCATTTCCTACTCTAAAGCATTACGCAGACCACAGTCAGGGAGAGCCTGAACAGTTAGGCTAACGATAGGCTTTAGCCATTAGACTGATTCAAACTCTTGGAGTTTGTTCAAACTTTTTGTTAACACCCACATTTTTTCAAGAAATTTGAAAAAGTGATTAGATAAGAATTTGTGATTATCACAAAAGTGTGAGAACGCGCCCATTGTTAGTCCTAGAACGTACCGTTGGAGGCGGTTGGAGGGTATTGAATTTACGAAACTTAATTTTTAAACGGCGAGCTCCCTCTTAACCCTTAAATTCTCATAGAGGGGTGCTTGTATTGTAATTCTTTAACTTAACACATTAAACTTAATAAATGAAATTTCCTTTATTGCTAAAAAAAGTTTTAAATCAGCCCCTTTATTATACTTCTTTTTGTAAATTCTTGCGTGCGGAATAATAAATAAAATGTTCAATTCAATAGGAATCGTTAATAAAAAGTGTACAAAAAGATACTATCGCGATTTGTTTTTCTTTTGGGTATAGGAATTTTTCTGAAAGTTTTTGGTAAATAGGCAGTTACGCACAGGCTGTGTTTATAAAATAAACATAACGTTTGAAAAATAGTGGGCATTGAAAAGTTTTTCAATTCTACACGCGTAAGCATTCATACATATTGACAGCTAAAGCCCTCGATATCGGTGATATTTGGATTCAGTTTGGGTAAAACATCAAATCTGGCTTCTGTAAGAACATGCATGCGTTTAGAACGTGAGCTGACTATTTTCTTTTTATAAATGTAATGCATTTTTTACTACAACAAAACATTACTGTTGTAGCAAAAAATTTCTTTTACTTTTTTTTTATATAAATTAAATAAAGCTTTTAAAGCGACTCTAAAAAATTATTTAGAAATCTCGAGGCCGAAATAAAGTTGTCGATTACAAAATAAATTCGACAACTTCACCGCAACTTTTCAATCACTCGAGATTTTCTTTCTAACGGGGATCCAATTTGAATGCGTTTGTTATTTTTCACATCACGAAAATGGTAAAATGTTGCCCTTTCATTCTCCCGAATTCTTTGCGGTAATCATTGTTAGAGTGTACTAAAGAACACAAGAAACTGAAGAAGATTAATGATTTTTAGAACTTAATTTCTCTTATCAACAGAACGTGGTTCTCATAGTTTTTGCAATGTAATTCTTTAATTTGATTTAATTGTTTGCACAAATTTTATTAATTATCTTAAAGTGAAATTATGTAATCATTCAGTAATCCCTTATTTGAGGAATATTTTAAGGGTGAATAATGATTAATTTATTGTAAGTTTTAGAAGCGTTTAGAAAATTTTATTACAATTATTAGATCATCAACTATCCTCTCTCTCCCTATTTGTGCTTCTTCTATCTATGAATATCATCTGTCAGTCTAATATTAAGTCATATCGTCTCATCTGTCGATCTCATCTGTCAATCGCTTCTGTCATCTAATTGTCATTCTCCTTGGTCATCTAATCTCATCTGTAAACCTCATCTGTAAATCTAATCTGTCGTCTCATTGTATGTGTCAGTCTCATCTATCAATCTCATCTGTCACTCATACTATCTGTCAAACTCCATCTGTGAGATGAGATGACATATGAAACGACAGATTTGATGACAGATGGAATGATATATGAAATGACATATGAGTTGACAGATGGAATGACAGATGACTCTCCTTTCATATAAAATGACAGATGAAATAAAAACAAGAAAGATTGACAAATACTTAGTAACTATGGCGACAGATTACCCTCAATCCCCATCTCTCTAAACCAATCTCTGAAATGTCATGTCATATGGGATCACAGATTGGTTTGCAGATAATATGATAGAAAAAATCCACCTGACATATGAAATGTCATATGGCGACAGATGACCTTGACATTAACATATATCGGGTGACAGATGATGCCAGATGACGACATTGACATATAATAACTATGGCGACAGATTGACATTTACTAAATGGTAACTATAATGACAGATTGATATTTGACACTTGGTAACTATGGTGGCAGACCACTCCTCATTTCTCTAAACCAATCAATGGCATACTTCTCCCACTCTAAGCCAATTTCTATCCTACTTCCTCCCACTCGCTTTTTCTCTTTTTTATATCTTTATCTCATTAGGACCTTACTGCGCATTCTCGATGATCCATATATTTTTTATTTTGTATTTTATTAGAGTTCATTCAAAATCGAAAGGAACTGGAGGTGGGGCTTCCTACTTCTATTGATTAGCCAACGTCCTATGAATGCTCGATTAAAATGATTGACAAATCCATTTTTAATTTGATCGGTTGTAAGGTTATCTATCCTATGTCGTCTATTATTTCTTATGTGTAATTTGGTCTTGGTCTTCTTCATTTATTATTTTCTTCAACACTTCCCTCTACAATCGTTGTAATATTTGCCCTATCATGGCGTCTCTTTGTTTTTTGATATTGCTCGAGAGTTGCATTCCGCTTTCTGTCTTTTCTAGAACTTCCCTGTTGGTCATGCACTAACTACCTAACTAATTTTAGACTTTTGCAACACCACGGTCATTCTACATCTCTTTGGGAACCCTGTTCGCCACTTCTTTCTCTTTCTTAGCCTACCAGCAGGACTAGAGCCGAGAGGGTATTCCGCAAGGGAGTGGAAGTGTTAAAGGTATAAAGACGGGAGGAGCATTTGAGAATTTGGTGTTTTCATTCTCCCTATAGGCAGAATCAGGGTATTTGTATTTATCCCAGTTCGCTGGGGATAAATACAAAAACAACCGTCTTGTGACCTCGAGAAAATTGTGAACTGTAATATAAAATACTCGAGGAGCTTTAGACAAGTGACAGTATTAGGTTCTGAAAAGCACTGTACGGGTGTCTACACAATAAAAAATATATGGATCATCGGAAATGCGCATTAAAGTCCGAAAGAGACAGAGATATAAAAAAGGAGGAGATAGAGAGAGTGAAGGAAGTAGAACAGGGATTGGTTTAGTGAAATGGGAGGTGGGGGAAATAAAATCGAGATTGGTTTAGAGAAATGGGGAGTGGTCTGTCACCATAGTTACCAAGTGTCAAATGTCAATCTGACACCATAGTTACCTTGTGTGAAATGTCAATCTGTCACCATAGTTACCGTTTGTCATTGTCGTCATCTAGCACCAATTATCCACATCAAAGGGCAGTTCATCTGTCGCCCAACGTATGTAATTGTCAAAGTCATCTATCAGAATATGTCACTTTTATCAATCATTTTAAATGGCAAAAGGAGTTATTCATGTGTCAACTCATCTGTCATCCCATATGTCATTTCAGCGATTAGTTTAGATAGATGAGCACTGGGGGTAATCTGTTACCATAATTACTATATGTCAAATTCTAATCTGTCACCATATGGGGGGGTCAAGGGTCATCTGTCATGCCATATGTCATTTCACCTGTTATTTTATATATCAGGGGTGTCATATGTCATCTCATCTATCAATCTATCTATCAACTCATCTGTCAATCCATTTGTCATCCCATCTGTCATCTCATAGATGAGTTTGACAGATAGAAGTAGTGGCGGATAGGACGAGATTGACAGAGGAGACTGGCAGATATGACTGATACTGACTTATACAATGAAATGACAGATGAGATGAGATGACAGAGGAGATTGACAGTTAGATGACAGAAACACGATTGACAGAGAAAAGGTAGTTCATGATATCTAGTGTTCATAAAATTGGAGTTCATTTAGAAAGTTCGTTTAGTTAAGGGTGTGGATTTCTATGGCTTTTCCGCTCAAAAAAAACGCAAAACTCGCATTTCAATTCAACTTTGAAATAGTTTTTTGGTTTCCTGAGAAAATCTTTATACATTTATTTTACCTATTGTAAATAATCTCAAAGCTCATAAATATGCTTTGTCGAATTTTTATTAATTTACCACTCAATGTAGAACACAAATATTCGTGAGGGTTGGAACCCTTATCTGTCTAGCCATATAACTAACTGCATTTGAATTAAAATTATCTACGATGTAAAGTTAAAACAATTTAATTAATTTGACGTCATAATTCTCGGGGTATAATTTTGAAAAATTATATCAAATTTTTGTACTCGATGTAGAAAAGGAACTTTTATTGACAAATATAATAAAAAGGGACTTATTAACAAGCAATACTGCCACCAGCATATGTGTGAAAATATGGATGTGTTCATCTTGCAGCCAAGGGAAACAATTCCCTTTCACGAGGTTTCACTAAATCATTTTTAGTTAATACCGATATTTCAGGACCGTATTGAGAGTTTAGTAGGGAATTATTTTTCCAATTTTAAATTTTAAAATTCGCAATTAAAACAAATAGTATTAGGGATGAATTTTTGAAGATTTTGAAAAAATTTTGTTCGTTTTTGTGTTCTTGGTGGCATTCTCTCGAGTGATTGAAACGTATGAAACGTTTTTAGCTTTTTTCCAAATTAAAAAAAAATAATTTGGTCCGAAGTAAAAAAAAAAGGTGGAAAAGTGGAAGATTATCCTAAATGTTTTAGTTTGGAAAAAAAAAAGTCCAAAGTACTTTCCTGTCGTTTGCAACAGTTAATACTAAGGGTGAAAGTAAAAGAAATATGTGTAAGACGTAAGTATTAGGATATCAATATCAAAAGGCTAGTAGAAATTCGGAACTCATTTTGTGCACCTGCGACCGTGTAAATCAAGAAGATGGAGCTAAAAGAAGTGCGAAAATAATGATAGCCGTAAAGGATTACCATATTTTATCACGTTTCATCTAAACTTTAACTACGCCCTATGGTAATAAGAAATATGCTCTCTTTTTTTTTTATATATTCAAACTGTGTTGTAGCAATTTGTCCGTTAAATTTCCTATAGTTAAAACGAATTGGGTTTACGCAAAAGCAATATTTGTCGATTGCCGAACGTTATTAATTAACGAATTTATGTGTCTGGTATTAATTGGTTGATGTTTCTGTAAATGCTACATCATCAATAATGCGCTTGATTTCTTGATATCAATACGGCATCAGTAGCATCACGCTGTCATTAATTTTTTTATTTCAACAGAAAATGTATTAAAGCAACCCTTGAAAGAAAAGCTTTTACCTTCTTCGACTATTTCTTTTCGCGTACGCCTACTAATGAAAAAAATTGGAAAAACGCACGTCGTTAAATTCAAATTTGTTAAAATTTTCGTATGATATGAGTAAAGCAACTTTGGCCTAAATGCTAACTGTATAGTACATTAACAATTTCAGATATGTCAGTTGCGTTTTAGAGTCCAAAGGGAGGTAACTCGACCGCTGTGACTAACTAGCTGTCATTCTGTACCGCTTTTCTAGAATGACGAGAGCAAGATAAGGGTGGAATTGCCGTGACAGGATAGAAAATGTATCTCAATTTCAAACATTTCTTTGATTCGACAATTGACTTCCAAGTATTAATCATTAACTCACTTAATTCCTTTATTTTCGCTTTTTATCAAGCACAAAAAATTCAATTTCTTTTTAACTTTAGCTAACAATGAAAAAGCTATTTTATTTTGGATTTCTACAACTTATGTAACTTGTATTTTTCTTGTTTTTTTTATAGAGAGAAAAAAAGCTCTTAACATATCACGCTTTTTAAGAATAGTTTTGACTTGACCCTTGTCCCTCGAGACTTTTCATTTCGAGCAATTTTCAAATGTTTCAAGTTGCACTTGTTATCACTAAGACAGATGCAGATAACTCCATACCTTACAATACGTAATGTTTTGAAAACATAAGAAACGTGCCAAACGTCATCCTGTCAAAAAATAAAAGAGAACACGAACTACATCTCAAATGTTTCCCCAAATGACCACCGTTGTTATAACTCATGCCACTTATACTATGTTTTATTCGCACATGTTTAGATCAGATATATTTGCTTTACAAAACTGACACGTTTAATATTGTTTTAGAAATTGTATCCTTTTAGTCTTGTATATCTATATCCTTATCCTTACGTAAATATATCTTTACTTGTACGGCTTTAACGAGATTTTCGCTTCCCTCGACGTTACAAACAATATGAAAAATTATTATCTACTTGTGGTTTGTACTTTTGTACATACACCTACGGGCATACGTGCAAATTTTATTAAAACATATTTCTTCACCTCCTCCTTTCTATTTTCACACGCGTACCTATTCGTTAATGTAATCCAGTGAAAGCCAAAGCATTAAGTGAGGTTTACAGACCAAAACCTCACTCCTCGATAGGACGAAATGAGCAAGGACATGTCTCAATCCTAAGAGAGATGGAAGAACACCCCATACTTAGTGTGGTGTCTGAGAGAATAACCAAAGCATATACCATCGAAAAAGCTTACGGAATTAACATTCCGACAAGAGAAGAATGGGAATGGCAGTCAAAAAAACGAAAGGACTTGTATTCTACACAGACGGCTCTAAAAACTCAACAGGTACAGGAGCTGGAATCATGGGGGCGGTAAATTGAGGCATGGGGTAATCTTAAGCCTTGAGGGGCACGTAACCGTCGTCCAAGCAGAAATTTACGCCATTTTAACAAGTTCGCAAAAGCTGTTAGATAGAGGATATCACAAGCAAAGAATCTTCGTAGTATTTGACAGCCAAGCAGCCCTAAAAGCTCTGAACGCCTGTGAGGTGAGGTCTGCTCTAGTAACGCATTTTATCTCCAGACTAAATGGACTAGCGAGAAAAATTTCGTCAACCTGGTTACCTGGTATGAGTGCAAGCTCATGCCAACATACCAGGGAACGAGAAAGCGGACGATCTGGCTAAAGAGGGCAGCAAAATAAGACCCACTAAATTTACTTTGAGAAAAAAAATCGACTAACATCAAGACACCAATTTATCATAAAATAATTGTACATTGTATGACTGATTTAAAGCATGGACAAAATAAGAAAAATATGTTGATGATCAGATGATCACATAAAAAACTAACCTTAAAGAAAAACTGCCAAAAGGATGAACTTGCCACATTATAAGACCCATTGGATGAGAACCAGCCTTTGGCATACCTTATGAAATGGCAAAGAGAGAAATAAAGTCTAATATCTGGTGAAGTGGCATATTAAAACATCGAAGGGAAACTCCTAGACAGGGACTTTCTAAAGCCTTACTGGAGAAATCATCTGATAAAAGAACTCGCTCTCTACTAAGAATGAGCAGAGATGAACTACAAATGACAATGGAAACAATAACGGGTCATTGTCAGCTTAAAAAGCGCCTGTATACGACGGGTCTAGAAGAAGACCCACTATGCAGAGAATGTGCAGAGTAGGAAGAAACTCCAATTCATCTTTTGCTACACTGTGAGGCTTTCACAAGAAGTCGCTACAGCATTCCCGGGAAAGAGAAGATGCTCCAAAGAGAACTGCCTAATTTATCAATAGGGAAAATTCTGGACTTTATCAAAAGCACAGAACTTCTATAAGGGAAGACCAAATCCCAGGCACACAATAGATCCCAGAGGTCGCGATGCAAGGACCCACTAGAGACCAACCTCAGAACTACAATTATTATTAGTTATTAAAGCATGGACAAAATAAGAACAAAAATACTTTGACGATCACATAAAAAACTAACCTTAAAGAAAACTACCAAAGACATCTCAACCTCTCCATCAGACCGTCTGTCTATTTATTTAATTGTCTCTTTAGTCTCTACCTACATATTTGCTACTCTACTTGTCTGTTTGCCTATTCTACCGAAATAATTTCAATCATCTACCCGCATGCCTAAATACGTTTAGTAACCTGGCCTACTTTTCATCGCTCGCCTGCGTGCCTACAATCAGTCCGCTTTTATGCCTACGTGCTTGCCCAAGTAGGCTCTAATTTTTTTTTTCAGTAGGTATTTATTTTTTTACTGAGAAATTAAAATTACTATTGCTAATCCTTTTATGGATCGAATCGACAGCCTTCTTTTTCTAAGGATATTTTGGAAATATTCTTACTTCGTTGGACCTTTTCTACTTTTTATCTTCATAATTCGTGTAGCATAGAGGTACAGTGACTTGACCTTCCTTTTTGTCTCTTTCGTTTGCGTATAGTGGTCTTTGTAATGTCTGATTATATTGTGTACCGTCTCTGATCAAGCACAAAACGTATCTGTACCTCGAAAAAACTACTTTTAATTTAATTTTTTTCAAAAAAAGAAGTAAATTTCACTTTCTAGCTAAAGTAAACAATAACAGACTCATAGTACTACAGGATATTCAACAAGGTTGAACTAATTTTTTAGAAATCTATTACAGCCCCGGTTCTATGAAGTTCTTGATTAATTTAGTTCGGTATTAAATTTACCATGCGACTTTTTCAATTGACATGCAATTCTGATTGGCCAAAAACAGCTGCTTTGGTGCTTAGGTACGTATGTTATTTATTCTTATCACAGTGTACTTACTTCAGAAGACCCTTATCCTGAAGATCCCCAAAAGTTTGGATTTGCATCTATTTTCGTTTATTGTTTTTACTGTTGTTTATACCTCTTTAGTGGTTTGTGCCAGGGCCAGGTTGGGGTGATTTTGCACCCTTTTATTTAGAAACACTATAAAATGAATAGATAAGCAAAACTTATTTTAGTATCGAAAGTGAAGGGATTTAGTTGTTTGATGTGTATTTAGGTAAACAGAAAGTAGATAAAGTGATAAACAGACAAACTTGGAACATATGAGCGCCACTAAAGAGTAGACAGGTAGACAAGCAGATAGATCGAATTTTTATTTGAAGTATCTCTGTATCTCATTGCAATCGCTATTTCTGCTAAATTTTGCAATTTTGAAATTAAAATTCTGACCTTATGAAGGAACAGAAATTAATTTTGTTTGTTGATTGAGATGTAGAATTTGATGCTATAAAACTTTAATTTGAAGATTTTTTTTCTAAAATAAATTGAGAAGTAGGAGATTACCAATATATGATTATACATGTAAAATCCCTATGACCGAGAGGCCCCGTCGCCACCCTGTATAGAGCTTATACCGTAGTACAGTCTGATTACGAGTATTTGGAAATTTACAAAAACTGATACATTTCTGAGTTCCTCCAACAGAGCGTTGTTTTCTCTTGTTAATTATGCCCACACCTGTATTAAATTGTGTATCTTTTCAAAACGAATTTAAGAAATACGTAAAAATATCAAAGCAAGGTAATACATAAATTTAAAAAAAAGTAGTAAATCTAGAACAAGAGATAGATTTATCGAAAAACGATTTATAAGAAACGAATGAAATTGACAATATCAGATAGTAATTTCCATTACCTGACACTATCTTCTTAAAGAATGGAATCGAATTCGAAAATGTGCGTTCCTGGTATCTTCTATTTATTTATTTGAATTGTATCGCTATAAATCCTTAATCTTATTTCTCTTCTCTTTTCGTCACATTTTTATTTAAATAATTAACATGGAAGCCATTTATATTTATAAGCTTAACAAATTACTATTGTTTTAAACGATGTATAGCCATACTTCACACTAACTGCAAATTGCTTGCCATAATGCCCTATTCTCACATAACAATATGAATTTCAAGTATTCATAAGTCTTAGTAGGCTGACGCTTATATTTCATATTCATTTAATATGAAAGGTTCTAAGTTTTTTTTGGTAGGTAATGTCGACGCAAACAAAATTTTAAAATGGCAATTTTTCAAACTTTCTCCAACGCGAACCTACTGGGGGGCTTGTTACATCCTGACGTTTCTTATTCAGCACATCCAAACGCGTGTGTCATCTAATAAAATTATGAATTTATGAGAAATATTTCATCATTATCCGACTTTTTCGACTGCACACCTGCTTAGAGATTCTGCAAATACAGCACATTAAACTTAAAACAAATTATAGAATTTAAACTCGAACGCTTTTCACTTCGGAATTTCTGTCAGGGCTTACTTACTTACTTACTACTTACCGAGTAATCGAGTATAGTATCGATACCACAACGCGTCGATACTATTCTAAAGTATCGAAGTATCGAGGTATCGAAAGTATCGAGGTATCGAAAATATCGAGGTATCGAAAGCATCGAAGTATCGAAAGTACAGAGGTATCGAAAGTATGGAGGTATTGAAAGTATGACGGTATCGAAAGCATCGAGTTGTTGAAAGTATCGATGTATCGAAAGCATCGAGGTTTCGAAACTATGGAGGTATCGAAAGTATCGAGGTATCGAGGTATCGAAAGTATCGGGGTATCGAAAGTATCGGGGTATCGAAAGTATCGAGGTATAAAAAGTATCGAAGTATCGAAAGATTAAAGGGAAATAACCCACTGCTCTCGCGTCAATTAGAAAGAAAGAGCCGGACATAAAACAACTTCATTAGCAAAAATATTGTATAACAATAATGTTAGCAACAGTAGTAAGTAACAACTATTATTTTTGAAATTACAGCTTTTCTATTATTCATTAATTCAACCCTAATTTTGAAAACCTCCCTATCTGTAGAAAGGTTTTCTTTACCTCAGGTACCTTGGTACTTTCGATACCTCGACACTTTCGATACTTCCATATATCGATACTTTCGATACCTCGATACTTTCGATACCGCGATACTTTCGATACCTCTATACTTTCGATACTTCGATACTTTCTACTCGCCGTCCGTTTCAATTGTCCGTCTGTGGCGTAATTATTAACAACAAGATAAAAAAATGATTTTCCAACGGCTCTCCGATCGGTCTAGGACAAATCGGCGCGGTCAACTTGGCGCCGCCAAGTGTACGCGGCCAACTCACCTCGGGGACAACTCGACGCTAGACAAGTCGGCGCGATCGTATGTATTATAAATAGAATATTTAGACAAGTTGCAAAGCGGCAGTTTTTTTTCACAAGTCGTAAAAGTGAGGACAAAGTGTCATGTGATTCCATAAATGAATGATAGTTGTTTGCGATGTAATGTAAATAATAATGGTACCCGTTTTAGCATTTTATGCCTTAGTACGAATCGGTTAATTTTGTACCAAGTTGTTGCACCCTTTTTTGTAATTTTGTAGAAAATCAAGGAGATTTAAAATTTAATTTTGACGTTTTTCAAGCCGTGAGTGTCACGTGATTCCATAAATGAATGATAGTTGTTGTTTTAGGATGTAATGTAAATTGGTACCCGTTTTAGTATTTTATGCCTTGGGTAAAGCTAGTACGAATCGCTTGTAAACTTTTATAAAAACGCGTTTATTTTTCATACATTAAGCAGCCTAAAATTTCTGCACTGGGAAATATTTCTGCAACACTTTTGAAAGCAGCCATTTCAAAGTCACAAGCTCACAAGTTATGGATTTTGGATCAAGACCTGGCAGCAAGGTTTTAATCATCCCAAACAGTCTGTCGTAAGTTTATCTGCTTTTGTTAAGCAAAAGTGCGTAGAATATGGGATGAAGGCCTCCATACTTTTTTGCCAAAATAACATAAATTTGCTTGAATATATTTGGTGCAATTCTACATGTTCCGTCCATAAAAAAGTCCTCACAGGTTAGCACCATTTCTAAATTTCGTTGCCGTCCAAAAATTAAAATTCTTTCTGCACCCGGACCACTATCAGCCAGTAAAACGTTTTCGACATTTTCCGGTTCTGACTCATATGTTTTATAACACGCGGGAATTTCGAGAGCAGCCAAGGTTATGGGAATTGGTGGAGCTTGCTTTATTTCGTTACGTTCCCTTATTACTAGTTTTTTTAAGGCTTGTTGACTGGGATGAAGGCCTTGACAAGCGACATCAATATTTTGAGCACATTCGTTGATTCCTGTGTTTCTTAAACTCTTTTCTTTATCTTTGTAACGACTTTGTGTGCCGCTACTTTAGCTGCAGAAGTTTGTGGCTATGTGTATTTATAGTTTTTACAACTTCGCCATTAACTTCAGCTACAGCAACATTAACGACAGCTTCTGCGAAGATGGGCTGGGTTAAATAGATGTTAAACAGGTCGCCACGTAATTTATAGCCGTTAAAAAAATATAAACCCCTAAATTACGAGATGGATCCAAATAATAATAATAAAAATATAACATAAACTGATAACAATATTATATTTAATGAACGAGTGAATTTCAATGTTTATCAATATTCTAAATATGTGCACAATTAATTTCCAAAAATTTCAAATACCTAGCAAATGGCCAATTGCGCAGTTTAACACTAGATAAATATTTCAATTTATAATTATAATAACTAATAACCAAAGTAATGACGAGAATGATTATGAATGAATTAAACAAATAAATGAAACCAAATTGTTATAAAGTTTTACGAGATTACAATTTAAAATTTCACTTGATAATTTAACGTTGAAATGTTCTTCACCAGGTACTTGACGTTAACGGATTTGAACATATGAACACGTACAGCGTACACGTACAGTCTGCCTCACAATTAATCGCCACCCTGGCTATAATTCTAGCACGAATAGCACGAGAGATAAGTCCAGTTACAAGGTCGGATTGGCCAGGTCGGCTGGTGAGCAATTGTCTACAGAAGACCAATCTTGTATAAGGGAGTTCAAGTTAATCATTTAGTAATAAACCTAATTTTTATCTGGGAAGTTGGCTCATGCGCCTATTGGCTAAAAAACCTATGTGTACGTAGCCGTATGTCTGGAACAGTGTAACAATACCTTGAAGTACTCTATCGCTCCGTTCGGGCTTAACCAAATCTAACCTAACCTAATTTATCTTAACCTAACCTAACAACCTTTTTTTGGGATGGGGGGAAGATTCATCTGAGAAGGTATCCCAGAGACGGCTTACTAAGCTAAAACCCCTCTTTTATATCCTTAGACTTGAGGCCTTCAGGGAGGATCCAGCTGGCTGAGGGTGATTGCTCTAAACTATTGAATGCTCCTTTCTAGAGAGCACCCAGTCTTCCTTCTTCATGAAATTTGCTCATCTTTCTTAAACAATATTTGAGAGATTGGTCCAGTTACAGGGTCCGATTGGCCAGGTCGGCTGGCGAGCAATTATCGATAGAGGGGCAAACTTGTATAAGGGAGTTCAAGTCAATCATTTAGTTAAAAACCTAATCTTAATTTGGGAAGTTGACCCAACGCCTATTGGCTAAAAAACCTATCTGTACGTAGCCGTAAGTCTGGAACAGTGTAGCATCAACTTGAGGTCCTCTATCGCACTGTTCGGGCTTAACCAAATCTAACCTAACCTAATTTATCTCAACCTCACCTAAAATAACCTTTTTTGGGGATGAGGGGAAGATTCATCTGAGAAGGTAACCCAGAGAAGCCTTATCGACTAAAACCCCTCTTTTATATCCTTAGACTGAGAGGCCCCAGGATCGCCATAGCCGGAATTTTGAGGCTTCTTCTTGCTATTTTGTTTCGTTGGTCATAGTTGGTCAGTTGGAGACAGAATTTAGGTATCAGCATTATCACAATTGGCTCACACCTCTTTGTAGAGCCCGCTAATCTGTCTCTCCGTATGAATTATTATTCCTTCGACCACCTTTTTAATAATCTTCCATTGGTTTCTGTTCTTCAGCACCTGTCGTGTTTACCAAATTCTGAGTGGTTAGGGTGCCGAGTTGGAAGGCTGCCAACAGGAATTGAAGCTAGTCCGACCCTGAAGAGGCTTTTCTCTGCGCTCCTCATAACGTATTTATTGTGTCTTTGAGTTTCATAATAATTTTCACTATCTACCGAATTTATTTAGATTTATACAGACTAATACCTACGTGATATGTTTCTCTAGAACGTAATAAAGCCCTCTTAAGGTTGTTTAAATTAACTTTGTTTAATTGGCACGTTCAAAAGTTAAAATCCGCGTATTATTTGACGGTAAAATGTGTCAAAAAGCAAAACGTTATAAGCTACCTTAAACCTAATGGATGATCTGGGAGTAGTTAGTAGTTAATCCTAGGTGAGCCATCTTGTTCTCGTCTTTAATAGAGTGGGAATTTTAAACAGGCCCGTCTTGGGACATGCATAATTAAGTTAGGGTCGATAGACTTTCGAGATAAGGCTAACAAAAACTAAGAAACTCCATTTAATATAATTATTAATTATTCAAATTGTTGGTCGATTCGACGAAACTTTCGAGTCTTTTTCGGGCAAATAAATCGCTCTTCTATACTCTAAATAGATAAAAATGTACTCCTTCTTTTAATTTTCCATGTTATGTAAATCTTGTTTAAAAGTCGTTTAGATTAAAACTATATAGGCTATAAAAGTAAATTGCCTATAAAACTTTTTCAGAAACAAAAAGCAAGGCTCAACTGATTAAAATATACGCACAGTTACTATTAACCGTAAGGATAACAATAAAGTTGAGGACTTTATTTAAAAATCGAATTTCGACAAAAAATGAAAATATAAAAAAGTAATAAGACGATAATGCGAGACTTGATAAGTGTGTAGTTGATCTCTTTAGAAGTGTCTTACAAGAGAAAGTGCAGAGAGGGAAATTCTTGGTTCTAATATAACTTAACTCATAAGTGATCCTCTAGGTCATTTATCACAGAGGGCAAAACCGCAACAACAGCGGGATGCTTTTGCTCCTTATACTCTGTTTCTTAATCCTGCCACTTCTAGCTCCTTCATATCTTGAGCGGTCTTACAATTCCCTTGTTTTTCACCCTCGTGGTAATGCTCACGATAAAAAGTTATGATAGTATAATTTACAGCATATTTTTACCTACTGTTTGTAATTTATAGTAAATGTGACACTCGAGAAAAAAACTTGGATGCATCGATAATAATGAGATTATATTAAAATTTATACAGCGTGTCATATAAGAAATGTAGCATACTTTTTTAGTATCAAAAATAATTTTTTTAACTCAAAATAATAAATTGTTAGGTGGAAACGCCATTTTTTTCGTGTAGGATGATTTTTTTTTTATTTAATCAGAAGTGGTATCAACTTGAAAATTTTTAATAGATTTCCCTGTACATAAACTCGTTTTCGCCTACCTTAATGTATTATCTTTTTAAAAGCTCTAAGTGCTATCGCACACAGATTTACAATTTTTGAAATATTCCAAAAGGAAAGTATGAAAATGTAATTAATTTTTTAATTTTGAATTTTTCAATTAACTCAAAAATTTTTAAGACAGGGAAAAGCCCATTCTTATTTTTGTAATACTTAAACATTCTTAAACAGGCAGCTCCGAATGATTTTTGAAAATTTGCAATTACAAATCTCCAAAATTATCAAGCGCCATCTTGAAAAATACAACACATTATTCATTTTCCGCTGCAATAGTGACGTAATAACACCCTGTATGATAAAATATTTATAAATGCATTTTTTTTCTTTTATTACCCACAACATTTGAAACTTTTAACCATTATGTAGCGATCTGCGCGGATTTAATAAAAGTTTATTGTTGATTTGCTTATAAACAAACAATCCATCTAACTTAATACATGCGACCAAAAATAAATCCTCTTGTACCACACACAAACTTTTAAAACATTCATGCTCTTGTCTAGAGTCAGGAAACTGGATTGGGATGGATGAAAATTGGCTTTAAAACTTATTATCCCTCTTGAACTTTTTCGCTTCAACTCTTATAAGTACGTGATGTTAATAATCATTTTCACTAGGGATGTGTTAGAATAATTTTTATTTTATTCGGGGAGAAATTAAAAAAAAAACGTTAATTAGAAAATGCGACAAATTTAAAATAAAAATGGTGGACGATTGTAAAAACGTAAGTTTGGCCAAAATTTTATGAAGCGTGCGGTTGTAATAATAAATTAAAGAGGACTGTCAGCTCGTACAATGGTTTTTAATGAATCTAAAATTGATAATATGAGTAACAATAACCGAATCTTTTCAATAAAACGTAGTTAGACGTTATTGCATTATCATAAAACATGAACAGTTTGTTTGCTCAGATGCTCTTACATTGTTGTATACCCCTATGAACCTCATAATTCCACCCTCTTGCTTGTAGGTCAGTGGTGCTTATGGTTATCTATTGATGATATATTTGATAATATAGCAAATAGTATAAATGAACACTTTCAGTTATTAAGAATATAAGGGTAGAAAATTTGGCAAATTTTTCACATTTTTAATCATAAAATCGAACAAATAGGTGCGAAGTAGGCGCCGAGCTCTTTAAATATGCTCGTCACTTGGAATAGCGGGAGTCAAATCCCGCATAGTTTTGTAAAAATATTAGAAAAAACTTCCTAATTTCGCCGCAGCTTTGCTTCGAAGGGCACGTAAAGCCGTCGGTCCAGATTGTAAAAGATTATCTACGTAATTAAAAAGAAATATCCCATGATGTTGAACTAGATCAATCCACTATTATAGTACGAGTGCCTTGTTCAACTAATACCCATGGGCGTCGCCAAGAGGGGGCAAAAGACCCCCTCAGGTATGAACTAAAGCCATTATTAAGGAATTCAAAAAGTTAACTTTTTGTTGTCTGTTGATGTTTTTAGTTTTAGAAATTTAATTTTGTTATGAGCTACTTACTTAATAGTTATTTATGATACAAGGACGAAAAGCTGAATTTTTTGGACGAATACGTGAAGCTGCTGGAAGGGGCGAAGCCGAGTATATTTTTTACTTTAATCCTGCTAGGTATTTATTTTCTTATAAAAATTCATATAAATTAGAGTTCATTTGTGACTATTTCTGAAACTTTTACAACCGACCTTTTTACATATACTCGGAATAAGAGTATTTACAAAAATGTATTGACTATGTATTTTCATACGATGAATTAATTAAAAAATTGCGTAAAATATTTATTGTTTAAAAAGAAAAGAAATACAAATACTTGGCTATCAAAATTAGACTTGATCGAGAAGGCTAATAATTTTAGAAACAACAACGTTTAAGAACGCCTCCTAGATAGTACATAATTTTGATACGTAATACAATAATTAAAAAATACTATTTCATATCAATTATCAAAAAAAACTCAAGCAACCAAATTCAAACGCAATTTTTCAAAACACAGCACTACTTCCTCCTTCGACGAGGCGTAACGCGATAATTAGGACTATTATATTCATCAGGCTCGTGACAAGAATTAGATCGATTACTTCTACTTGATGGAGGAGATGGTGGATAATTGAACGAAAATCCTCTACGATTGCATTCTGGAACATTATAAGAGCGAATTTGAGATAAGTCCAGTCTATTAGGTTCTCTATGATTGCATTCTGGAACATTATAAGAGCGAATTTCGGATAAGTCACATCTTTTGGGTTTTTGAGGAATGTTTTCTTCCTTTTTAATCCCCATAACTCTAAAACGAAATTGCAATTCGCCATCTCCATTGAGAAAAGATTTAATTTTTGTTAAAGTAAAAGTAGCTGCTTCTTCCGATTTCCATATGGCAGCGTCGTTTTTCAACTGATTTCCGCAAATATCCGTTACTTTTAATTTACGTATATTTCCGTTAGATATTTCGGCTTCGTAATAATAATTAGCTGCGTCTTCTTTAGATCCTACATATTGAATAAAAAAGTAAACTCCTTCTTCGGCAATGTTTACGTAGTGTTTCAACCAAAATATTTGGGAACCGTTATAAAAATTGACCAACCACAGCTTTTTAGAGTTGGCTTTGGAGTCGATTTTAATTTTTAAGTCGCCCTTAAATTCCAAAACTTGCTCTTTATGCGACGTTTTAAAATGTTCTAATATATCCTTATGTTGACCAGTCCACGTACAGTTCCAATCTGCAAATTTCTTTCCCTCGCAATCATAATTTTTAAACAAACAATCCAACTGATGTCCATTTTCGTCGGTGTAAGTTACTTCTTCCTTACAACCGTTCTTTGAGTACATGCAAGGAATTTTTAAAACTACGTTTTTGAGCGTTTGCATCACTTCTTCGAGTTGATAATTTCTTGCCGATGTCATCGCAGATCGACATATTGGACAAATGGTTATGTTGTTAGAGTCGATGCATATTCCACAAATGCTATGGCCGTTTGTGCACTGCTTGATTGGCGCAGACATTGGCTCTAGACATATTGGGCACCGTGTCGACACTTCTAGGGCTGATTCAGATTCAGACATCTATAAATAAGTATTCAATTCTTAGATTTTTGTTTTATTATTTATCAAGGAATGTGTTAAAACTCATTAAAGTCCACCGTCGTCATATGACGACAGAAACAATTTATTTTTTATAACCATTTGTAACTTTTGACTTTTAACTTTTTTCAATCTAAGAAAAAGTTGTTATAATTGAGAAAAAAAAATAATAATAATTTTTTAATTTTTTGTCCCTCTGAATCCAAAAATGCAAAAAATTTTTTTTGATTTTCTGAACTGAAATGTCCGTTTGTATGTCCCCCCTCCCTAGAGCAAAAACTACTGAAGCGATTTTAATGAAATTTTATTTTAGTCACTTTAAAATTATATCAACAGCAAAACTAGCTTCAATAAGAAATCTATACAGGGTGTCCAAAAATAAGGTGGGTTGGGTTGGGTTGGTTGGGTGCATATTTGCAAATTTGGGCCAAATTCATTTCTACTTTGCTATAGGATAGTACAGGTGACCCCCACTTGAGAAAAAAATTTCAATTTTTTTATTCAAAATGGGGGCCAATAGAACGATTGTCCCATTTTGTGGTTTTTCCCTTATAACTTGGCCGGTAATTATTATTATAAAAATTTCAAAACGGCATTGTACAGCCAAAATATAGAGCTATCGTCGTTAACAAATTGATTTACAAAATTCTTTCAAAATTGCCTACCTTTAAGGGGCCTTAGTAGGTCAAAATTTTGAAATGGATTTTCTCAAAAACTGGTCCGGCCGATTTATACAGATTTGGATATGTTATAGACAACGTGATTCTCTATCTAACTCTAAATTTTTAAACATTTGCAAGATGCGGATTCGAAGTTATGATTTTTTGAATGTCAAAACTTCGAAAATCTCTAATTTGTTTTGTAATAAAAATGAAAACTTGAAATTGGATATTTTTACCAATCCCATGAATATCTATTATTTGAAAATATTTTCGGTTAACAAAACGCTTCCTGTTAAATACCAAAATTTTTGGGAGCACCCTGTATATTTTTAAATATTTTGAAAGCTCGTAAAATTAGCTATTACACGATACTAAACACACTACAAAATTACTAGATTTTTTTTATTAAAATTTTATTTTGATCTCTTATAAATGACATTGAAGAAAATTTTAAATTATAAACTTTTAAAGAAATGCTCAAAAAAAAATACAACAGGAAAAAGTTCTTCGTATGGCCACATCCGTTGTTTTTAATTTTTTTTTAACCCCAAAATTTGAAATTTCGTGCTTGGGCTTTACTGGGTTTGTAAAATTAATACCAAGGTTAAATTGGTTAATGGAATAGAAATGTAGGGATTCCCCGAAGGGGCGTGGACGCCAATGAACTAAAATATTAATTAGTAAAAACTAGAAATTCCAGCAGACTAATTATTTATTTGTTTACAAGTTTACCAAAAATAACTTGAATGTTTAACAACAAAAAATGTAATAATAAGAAGTGATTGGGTGATAAGCTGATAAGAATTTATGCGTGTGAATTGCAAGTTTTAGCAAAACAATCAGGAAATTAATCGAAAGTGGCCAAAATAAAACTTACTTTTGTAGATTATTTCTAATAATTGTCACCAAAACTATGATAAGATGATAACTTTACTTGTTTAATTTACCACATCAAGCTACCCACGAGCACGACAACAAACACAGAACGAACAAAAGAAATGGTTTCGTTGCTATTCTTGTCGTATGAGCGCAGTAGTGTCGCAATCTTGCAATAAACAATAAAGTTATGAATATTATACACAATTATCAGTCATTTGTTTATCAACATAATATTATCATCACATCACATCGTCGTCGTAAAAAAATGCACTCGTTGGTTTCCTACTGTCATCGTCTATAATTGCAGTAGTTTTAATTACGGTGTAATTCCTGCTATCAATTTTCAAACTATCATTTAAAACCGGAACGTTTTCCCGCCCTTCAAATCTTGTAATTTTGTATTTTATTGATTAAAATTTAATTTGATATCTTCAGAAAGCTAATTTTACTAGCTTTCAAAATATTTAAAAATGTTCCATTTAAATTAAGAAATATCACCCCATTTCCGGTTAAACCGGAAGTCAAAATATTACGTGTTTGGTATCGTGTAACAGCTAATTTTAGGAGCTTTCAAAATATTTAAAAATATACAGAGGGTTTCTAAAAATTTTGATATTTTCGTAATTTTTGGTTTAACCGGAAGCGTTTTGTTAACTGAAAATAGTGTCAAATAATAGATATTCATGGGATTGATACATATATCCATTTTTAAGTTTTGAGTTTTGTTACAAAAGAAATTACAGATTTTTGAAATTTTGACATTCAAAAAATCATAACTTCGAATCCGCATCATACAAGTCTTTTAAAATTTAGAGTTAGATAGAAAATTACGTTCTCTATAACATATCCAAAAATTAAAAAAACGCTAGAGCCAGTTTTTGAGAAAATCGATATCAAAATTTTGACCTACTATGACTCTTTACAGCTAGGCAATTTAAGGTAGAAAATCCCGCTTTAGTAAATAATTCTTCATTGACGAACGAAGCATACGAAAACAAAAAATTTGAAACGTCTTTATAGTGTTGATGTCCCTGCGACTGCCTTTTTGGCAAAAAAGTAAGCTGTCCTTGAATGGTAGGCAATTGTATACCGAAATTAGCCAAAATAAGGGCTAGCTCAACGGAAATTCTGAAAAAGTATGAAAACTTTTTGACAATTTTTTTACAAAAATGTAAAATATAAACATGGTTGTAGTGCGCGACAAAGATATTTTCATTCTTTTACTTGATGATACGCTTCACAAGCATGACACTTGTAAGCAATTTTTATAAATTTTCATTTCATTACACCTTGCACTTTAGTTTGCAAAAAACTTTTTTTTGAAAACAGTGACCAATTACGGCGGAATCTAAGGTGGCCGAACCCATTAAAATTAGTAGCGGAGCTTACCCCCTTAAAAACAACTTTAAAATCGACTTGGTTGAGATGAAAGCCATATATTTTGGCTGCACAATGCCAAAAATGGTAAAAATATCCAATTTCAAGTTTACATTTTTATTACAATATAGAGATTTTCGATGTTTTGACATTCAAAAAATCATAACTCCGAATGCGCATCTTACAAATGTTTAAAAATTTAGAGTTAGATAGAGAACCACGTTGTCTATAACATATCCAAATCTGTATAAATCGGCCGGACCAGTTTTTGAGAAAATCCATTTCAAAATTTTGACCTACTTTGGTCCCTTAAAGGTAGGCAATTTTGAAAGAATTTTGTAAATCAATTTATTTAGGACGAAAGCCATATATTTTGGCTGTACAATGCCGTTTTGAAATTTTTATAATAATAATTACCGGTCAAGTTATAAGGGAAAAACCACAAAATGGGACAATCATTCTATTGGCCTCTATTGGAATTTTTATTGGAACATATTTTTGTACTGTATTGTAAAATTAAGCAATTCATTAAGCAAAACAAAAAAGTTATGCATGTATCCTCATCTAAAGTAAAACACTATACAGGGTGATTCAAATTCGAGGGCCAACATGGGGATCTCGGAAACTGTAAGAGATACAAAGTTGGTTAAATAGGGGCAAAGTTGTGTAATTGGATAGCGAATAATATTCAAAAAACAAAATTAAAAAATTTCCATTAGGTCCCGAGATTTCTGAAAAAAAAACTAAATTTCGGAAAATCTTATTTATTTTTTTCTGAAGTTGTTTTCAAAGATAGCAGAAAACTAAAAACACATTTTCATTGCATCTTTCTTGTCTTTACAAGACGGCAATTTTAGATTTTTGAAACAACGTTTCGGTTTTGAAATACCATCATCAACTCTAAAATTTTAAATACGAACCTGCATTTTTTATTTTATTTTTGAGTTTATCTCCTTATTATAAATGCAATGACGTGCCCAAAAAAAAATTTTTTATTCGCTATCCAATTACACAACTTATCCCCCATTTAATCAACTTGGTATCTCTTACAGTTTCCGAGATCCCCATGTTGGCCCTCGAATTTGAATCACCCTGTATATGTTTATTATGAACTTTTTTCCATTTATTTTTGTTTGGCCCCAATTTGACTTGACCCTACAGGCAATCAGCCGGCCGGGCCAGTCTGGGCCTGAGTAAGATTACATAAACCCACCACTATTAACTTCACTCACATCTCACATCATTTGTGAAAAGTAAATTATTTGGCCAAACTGTATCGCCTCTTCTCTTTTAATAGGCATACCCTGTATATTTATTACAAGAGTCGAGAACGGCACAAATTTGTATAAAACAAATTTTTGCCGATAAGAAAAATCAGGGGGGGGGTTTACCACTAGGCTAACCTAGGCTGTAGCCTAGGGCCGCAAGCCCAAAGTGGCCGCACAAAAATGAGCTGTTACAATGGTACAAGTAACAAATACTGTAATCGAGGACTCATGTATTTTAATTGTTTTATTATTTATACGTGAGCGATAATTTCATAAAAAACCAAGGGGTCCAAAACTGGAGTTAGCCTAGGGGCCCAAATTTTACAAATCCCCCCCTGAGAAAAATGGAAATGTAATTTAAGTTTAGGATATACTACGTTTGGAGAACAATTTTAAGGGGGATATCCTGATCGTAGGAAGCTTTGACGCAAATAACGGAACTTGCTTTATTTATGATTTGAGCAAGATGGTATAATGCATTTATACTAACGTCGGAAATGAGAAAATTGTTTTGATATTTACTATAAGTTTTGTGTGTGTTATGAAAATGTCTACAATTTTAACATGCAATCAAAAACACGATGACTCGAGAAGGACGAAGACGTAGGTCTAACTATGGTGAATTGAAAATCGTTTTCTGTCTTCTGAACTGAACATCACGAGCGGGTCACGAGCTATAATTTTTTTGTGATTCATCTTAATTTTGTATATCTATGGTTTGTTATTTACCTCATTAGAGATCATTTGAGCGCGAGTCTATCATGTATACAATGCGTTCATTAATGTTTGGTCCGTGTAAGTTTGGTTGTACACCAAAGACTTCTAAAGTTGACTAAAAAAAACCTTAAAATGGCATTAATTTTACCAACAGCGTACGTAGAGTTGCATAACAACTCGGACCAAATATTAAAGAATATACGGTATTAGCATGAGCGTCGCTTTCAAAAATTCCAAGGAGGGGCAGAATTTTTTCCCCCATGCGCTGCAGGCGAAAATTATTTTCATCTCAAGGTCAACGCGTTTTAAGAAAAGTTAACAAATTTTGTTATCTTATAATTTTATTTTTATTCGTATGGTTTTGAAGTTTGTTTTGCGTTGTAGGTTTATAAGAACGAAAGAATTTGACAGAAAACTGTAAAAAATAAATAATTTCATTCATTTATAGGTTGGAATTTAGTTCAGTTCATCATTTCAGTTAGACGGCAAATAAACTTTTGGTTGGTTACTTAACCCCAAGAATTTACGTACACCCTGTATATCGTTCGGATATCACTTAACATAAATTAAACGCCATTGTTTTGCGATGAAGAGATCGGATGTTTAAAGTAACATTTTTTTGTATCTCATTTTGCACCCCTTTTTTGTTGTAATTAAACGGTACTTGTAATTGCAAGTGATCAAATTTATCAAAGCAAAGAACGGTGGAATGTCATCTTATTTTTTTGAGTATCCGATATCACACAAGAAGACTGTGAATGCAATGAGTAGAATTACAAACTTCACACCAAAGAAATTATGTATTAAAATGAACCCCTAGCTTTTGATCTAATTTAATTATTTAATTAAGCACATACAGCTCCGCCAACCAATTTTGCGTTACGGAAAATATGCCAACTAAAATAATTTTATTTAAAATATTTTTTGTGCGAAAAGATTCGTCCAATCATAATCAAGAATTCAGGTTAGGTACAGGCATAGTTAAAAGTTGCGTGTATTTACAACTATTTTAGGTTATGATAAAACCTTTAAAAATGACAGTAAGTTGTACTTTTCAAATTCACTGTATTAATATTAACCTATATTCAATTTTAGTGACAGTACTTATCAAATTTAGCGACTGAAATACTTTTAACTCGCAGTGTACTTCAAAATCTATGACAGCGCGGGCCACGCCCCCTCAGCTCCCTAAAAAAGTTGGCGGGACTGTATACTATATTGTAGTGTTTAATTGTATGTGAAATTCATTTTTTGCTAATTGAAATTGTTGCATCATTAAATTTTTATATTTTAAATTGCATTTATCGTATTGATTTTGAGCATTTTAAATGACGTTAAGGGTAGTTTCCTGTGGTCTGACATCCGCTCTAATTTCGTTAGTACTTTAGGTCATTATAAAAATTCTATATTAATTTTTTCTATTAAAATTTTGAATCTTCATCAAAAAATATCAATTGAATTTATTAATCTTAATAAAAAGTGCCTCAGTCGGCGTGCCGTAACAAAACAGCAGAGTTTGATCAACTAACGTTTGCATAAAGGCGAATTATATTTTAATCCGAGAATTAGATTTATAATCTTTAGATACGGCAACGTTACACAATAAATAAATAAAACTATTAAAATTTGACAAATTGTCGAACTTAGGCTGGTATTAGACTGTCAAAGATGTTTGACAAAGTTATTTTTTATAACCTTTATTATAAAATATTTTACAGTGTAATAGGGTACATTCTATAAAATACAGTGTAATAGGGTACATTTTATAAAATTTTGCCTATTACACTGTAAAATATCTTATAAAATAGCTTTTTAGAAAAACTTTGTCAAAGATCTTTGACAGTCTAATACCAGCCTTAGACAGTTTGACAAACAAACTGTATTCACAATTCGACACAAAAATAACTTAACCTTAAATTTTAATTTACAAACGCCAAACTTTGACATAACAGAGTGTGTAACATTGTCATATCAAAGGAATATAAATCTAATTCTCGGATTTAAATTTAATTCGTCTTTATGCAACCGAGCATAAGATGAGGTACTAACTACTTTTAGATCATAAGATCCAAATATTTTTTTACAATTTTATAATTCAGCGAAGTTCAAAACAAAAGCTTAATGTTACCCATGTTACCTAATCAAGTAGGATATATTTGATAAACAATTGATATCGAAGGTTTTAACAAAACAAATGAGTAAACTGTGACTGATGATAGACTATCTAATGCAGTTTATCAAAATTTTATATAAATGTGTTTATAAATATTTATTTATCATGTTCAAAATGTACTGCCCAAAGGCTAACCATTTAAGTGTGTCTCTACACATTTATATTTTCAAACACACCCCTAACCCTATTAATTACAAACCCCGAGGCCTAGTTATTTTAGATGAGATGCAATGACTCATGGCTGTGATTCAAAAAAAGAAAAGTCGCCACGCGATTAACACGTGACCATCTTAACATTCCACGCAAGTGCCAAATTGTCTGATCAAAAGGCCGTGCAATTATAACAATTGAACGTCGCCGAACGATGTTATTTATCGCGTTTGCATGCTGCTTGCTTTACTTTTATGTCTCTTGCGATAATAATTCACCATCGCCATAAATTGGGGTTTACAATTTCGTTAAGAAATTTGCTTACTATAGATGCGTCAACTTCACAGATACATTGTTCTATACAACTTTTTTATTCTTTGATTTTATTGGTAATTTAAAATTAGATTGAGAGAATACCAATTTTTAGTAAAGAAGTGCGGTATTTGAATCGTGTTATGCAACAAGGAACCAACCGGAACCAACCCTCAAAATCAAAAAAATTGAGATATAATGTATTGAGTGTCTGTGACGCGTAGAGGGCCACCTACTGCACATACTTTTCTTCGGTGTTGCATAACACCATTCATTTTATGTTACGTCGATGTAGGGAACTTTTTTGGTCTTTTTTGGATTTTTTTGGTCTTTTTAAAATGTATACAGAGCCTTCAAATAAAGTTATTTGACTGCTTAGAAATCGAACGTACCAGTGTTGTAAATAACGGGCCCGCAGGGCCCGCGTTGCGGGAGTAGCCCCAGGATAAAAAGGGCGCCAAACACATAGTTTAGTAATTTCGTTATAAAATCGATTTTTGGTTTAAAAAAATGACAACGGAATGGGTGGGGGCCCCACTTTGGATTTTGCGGGAGGGCCTCCAAACTGTTAGTTACGCCACTGGAACGTACATTGGGCGCCAATTTTTGTTATAATCTAGTCAGCGAAGGGGTTATCGAGGACATAGAAGAGGGTGGAATTTTTTTCTTTATGAGCGGGCGCCTCCACCATATGTCACGACTGGGGGTTAGTCATGACCTCTGGAGTCCAGATTCTCCAGAGTGTACCGAGATTAAGATAACAAAAACCACAATGCTGGAATAAAGTTAATTTATTTAAAACACTCTCTTACCCAAATATTAGCATTATAATCCAATTACAACACATAGTCATTATAATAATTAATAAATGATTACAACCGACAAACGTTTCGCGTTTCTGAATTATAGAGTGCAAATAAGTCTACTTACTGACTCGTAATTCAACTCCCTATCAAAACCTACTTTGGGGCCTTTTTATTAACTTGGCACACGCGCCAACTAAAGTTGCTAACACTGGCGATTTATGCTTTATCTCACATTCTTCCAATACCTGACAATAGTCACGTATTGTAAACTCGCGTACATTAAATTCTTGTACTACGTGTACTACGCGTTCTACGCGTGACAATATGTTTGGAATAGCTATATGGCTAAGGGTCAGAGGGAGATGGAGAGGTCCCATTTTTTGGGTTTTCGCTTATATCTCAAAAACAATGGGTCCTGGGGAAAAATTGCTCTTAACAAAATGAAAGTTTATCTAATTTCCTATAAGATTGAGCACAAAAATCGAAAGTCGTCTCATATTTTTGTGCTCCCAATTCCACCTATTTTTAATTTTTGTTTTACTCGTTTAACCTCACAATTAAGGGTTAAAGGTGGCCGTGCTAACTTTACGCCAGCACGGCCATTTTGAGCGCAAAAATCGAAAGTGGTGTCATATTTTTGTGCTCTTAATTCCACCTATTTTTAATTTTTGTGCTCTTTTTGAACAAAAGGACTACTCCCTCGTCTTCTCTATCTAAGACCGGGGACTTTAGTATTGTTATCTCCTGACTACTCCAAGCTCATTCCTAAAGAAGAAAAATCCACCCTCTATCATGTTCTCTAAATCCTTGTTTTGAGCGTTTGTCGCCTGGACTACAGCTCTACCAACCAATTTTGCGTTACGGAAAATATTTCAACTAAAATAAAATTATTTAAAATATTTTTTGCAGGAAAAGATTCGTTCAATCATAATCAATAATTCAGATTAGGTACAGGCATAGTTAAAAGTCGCTTGTATTTAACTCTGTTTTAGGTTATGATAAAACCGGATAAAACCTTTCAAAATGACATGTGTTTGTTTATTACTTATTTTAATATTTTCCTTTAGAGTTGTGTTTTAACTAGTTATAACCTATGTAATTAATTATTAAGCAATTTTTAGTTAATTGCAAACTTTTCAAAGTCACTGTCTTAATGTTAACCTACATTTAATTTTAGTGACAGTTACTTGTCAAATTTAGCGACTGAAATACTTTTAACTCGTAGTGTACTTCAAAATATATGACAGTGTTGACCACGCCCCCGTAAAAGTAAGGTCGAGAAACACTGTTTTAGAGCATTGACGGATTCAGAAAGAAACATAAATCAGCAAACATCCTTCTTGACAGTTGAAGACTACTTGATGTGACTAAAGAGTTCCTCGTTGGGCGCCATTTTATGTTAGGGTTATTGACACAAAAATAGCAAAAAAATTATAACTTATACGACTTTTAAGACCCGCAAATTCTTGGTAAATGCGCATTAAAAATAGGTAGGTACATAAATTAAAACGAATATGTGTGTGTAATATAACTATTTCAGTAAAGAAGATGCAACTAGATTTTTTATTTTCTCATTATGAATTTTATAACGAAGTCAATATTTAGATTTATATTACGTTCTAAAATCTTTGATACTCGAACTTTAATTTTGTAACACACAATAGGCATAGAGAATCGGACGTCTTTCTATTGGAAACTTTAACAATGGCTTTTTGCCGTCGTAATCTAAGGAGGCGGCGAATGGATGCACAGTTTTTCATTAGATCTGCCATGTGTATGCTGATTTTACGATCTGCTGTCTTTTTAACAATTGAGGAGAATCTTTTTTAAACTCGATGAGTTCCTCTTTTTATATCACTCGAGTATTTTATTTTAAATTTTACGCAGTTTCAGTTCCGTCATTTAATTGTAAATTGTTTTTCAAATTCGAACAAAAAAACTTTTAATTTGATCTGTTGCAACTTTTCGCATAAAAAGGGGCGAAATCTCTCGCCAAAAATTATTAGGTCTACTAAACTACATCATGTATTCATGTTTATTGCCTCCTATCCATCAACTTTTGATGTTAGGTGAAGAATAGACAGTTTTCATGAGGTTGGTCAAGGGGTTAATAAATACATAGGGGTAAAATGTGGGTATTATAAAGTCGGTTCGGATTAAAATAGAAATATGCGTGTGCTTGGAGTTTTGTACAAATGAACCGATGGGTCATCACAGAACTTTCTTGTTTACTTAACCTCCAATTTTTTTTATTTTTATAGGTTAGGTATGTTATGCCCATTTTTAGCCTAACGTTATAAACATTTATGGGGGTCGCTATCTGATTTCTCTAAATGCTCCGCATGTGTTCAGTTTTTAAGCTCCGTTATTTGAGTCCAATTTCATTAATATTGGACCAGAATTCCTAATTTTAATTTTCTCTATTGTTCTATCACTGTTATCAGTGATAACAGCTAATTTTCTTGCAACTCGGCAACCAGAAGAGCTAGAGCTTCCGTTTAATTTTTAATTTAAATCTTAGATCATTTTTAACTTTATAAAAATTATTTAACTCTTATCACTTAAGTATTTCATTATCTAATAGTTTTTAATTATAGGATTGAAAAGTTTATTCATTTAGAACCACGTGGAGTGGTAAAATTTGTTGTTGGAGCTAATTAGTGTTTACTCTTTTTATCTTTGTGATTCATTAGCACCCCTAAGTATTTTACAGCCCTTAATTAATTTTTAATTATTACTATAAGGTTGAAATTTTAATTTAAAATTATAAATTTTGTACCACGTGCTTGTAATTTTGGTGCGCTTCTAATGAGTTAAGTTTTACCATCGCTTACTCTTTAACTAAAAAGTTATTAATTTAATTTAGTAAAATGTACAACGTATTAAGTGATAGTTTTTCTTGAGTTGGTCGTCGAATCTTCAATTTAAGCCCCTTTTCCATTTCAATAAAGGGCTTCTTGTTTCACCTTAGAGGTGAACTGGCGCGCTTTGCGTTATTTCCCTTGTGTATTTTTTGTTTGGGGTCAATTAATTAATTGAATTAATTTTTTGTACGTGTACCATTTTGGTACCTATACTATCATTTGTTTTATTTTGAATAAATATTTTTTTATTGTGTTGTTGTGTTGTGTTGTCATTCTTACTTCGAATACATCCCGTCTCCAGCTTTGAGTGAAGCTGAAGGAAGAATTTAGTGCAACACCCGGTTACACCCACATTTAGTCCATGTCAAATGGCCCTAAGTTTATACCTTGTTGTGATTGGTAAGTATAGTAAAACATGGCCTTTCTCGAAATCTATTTTGTGGTTATTTTCTCTCATTTTAAAATACTTATGTGAAAAAAATTATATGGTATAATTATAAGAATCTCTCTTTGATAATTTTTCCGCAAAATTCATTTTCCTCTAGAAAAATAATAAAACATTAATTTATTCTTTGTGTATTTGGAGCACTAGAAAATATGTAATTCTGTTGTTTGCGACGTCCAAAACAATGCAACTCGTTGAAAAAGAAAGAGTTGGCGTCATGCGAAATTAAAAAGAGTAATTTCAATGTTATGCATAAAAGAAAAGAGTACCGAGGCACTTTTAGACTTGCTGTGATTGCACTAGGGTGTGTAAGGAGTGCCTCAGGGTTCGTAGTAGAGCATAAAATAAGGGTCTCGGTAAAGAGTTGTCGCTACAAAGGGGTATGTAAGAACATAAGGGTTAAGCATACAACTGCTGGTGCTGTATGTGCTTGGATATACTTGTGATGTAAAAAATTTACATTTACATGCGCATAAATTACAAATTTAAAAAACCAAAAGTTGTATTACCATGTCATCTTTAATAATATTTGAGAACATCGCGAATATTTTCTCCGAAATTTTTTTGAAAATGTCAGACCTTTCTAAAACTTCTTGAGCAGAAGAAGTTTTCTTTATTTTGTAAATACAAAATTAATTTTCCTTTGACGACGAGGATGGTTTTCTTAAACTACACCAGGTTCGATTTTGTTTTATTAATACTTTGATGAAGTTTTTTTTTCATCTTTTCTAATAGGAAATTAATTGCGAAAATCTAAGAGGGTTGCAAGTTTTATTAAGGGTGGTATTTTGTTTGGTAGCAAATGAGACACATGAGCACATGTGTGTGCCTTACATGCATATGCAAAAAACTTAATGACTTTTTCGATGAATCACCAGGCTCTTAAAACCAAATTCAAGTTATGTAATTTTAATTACGAGTTTTTTAGAAGTTCTTCAAAATAATTTTAAATTTGATGGATCAAAGCAAACGAACCTTTATAATGAAATATTTATTCTTTTATGGGGTAGTAATGAAATAAAAAATAATCAAAATAATTGTATGAGATTTTGCTTTTGAATCCCAATTTTAAATAAATAGTAATATAATAAAAAAACGTAAAATTTGTTTTTGGTCTTTGAACTTTCTATATGGCTGAGTTTTAATCATTTCTTTTAGTATCTTTTTTTTGTTAATGGAAAGAAGTCATAATCACATATTCTACTCGTCCTAACTAGGGCTTCACTCACAAGATTTCTTGTGAGAAATGATCGTATTTCAAGAGAAATGTATCAATTTTTGCGAAACAAAAATGCGAGATTTCTCCCCGCGCATCTCGCAGCTTTTTTAAAGGCGAGAATGCGGGAGATCTCGAGTGCGTCGTGAAGCTCCTATAGCTTCACTTGTAATATTTTTCCCGAGAAACGCCCATTTCTTGCGAGAAACCTCGCAGTTTTTACGAGGCAAGAATGCCAGATTTTCGCGAGACTCGCATGAAGTCCCTGTAGCTTCACTTGCGAGATTTCTCGCGAGAAACGCTTATTTCTTGCGAGAAATGTCGCAGTTGTTACGAGGCAAGAATGCGAGATTTTCGCGAGACTTGCGTAAAGTCCCTGTAGCTTCACTTGCGAGATTTATCGCGAGAAACGCTCATTTCTCGTTATTACGAGAGAAGAATGCGAGATTTACGAGAGATTCTCGTGAAGCCCCTATAGCTTCACTTGCGAGATTTCTCGCCTCGCATCTTCAACTTTTTTCTCAATGCGAGATTCTCGCTATTTTTCAAGACTCGCGAAAAGTCCCTATGGCTTTTAAATAAAGCCTCGCAACTTTTGCGTGGCGAGAACGCGAGATTCTCTCAATTTTGCTGGACTGCTGTAAAGTCGGCATAGCTTGACTTGCGAGATTTATCGCGAGAAACGCTCATTTCTTGCGAGAATTCTCGCAGTTTTTACGAGAGAAGAATGCGAGATTTACGAGAGTCTCGTGAAACCCCTATAGCTTCACTTGCGAGATTTCTCGCCTCGCATCTTGCAATTTTTTTCTCAATGCGAGATTCTCGCCATTTTGCAAGACTCGCGTGAAGTCCCTATGGCTTTTAAATAAAGCCTCGCAACTTTTGCGTGGCGAGAATGCGAGATTCTCTCAATTTTGCTAGACTCCTGTAAAGTCTGTATAGCTTCACTTGCGAGATTTCTCGCCTCGCATCTTGCAACTTTTTTCTCAATGCGAGATTCTCGCCATTTTGCAAGACTCGCGTGAAGTCCCTATGGCTTTTAAATAAAGCCTCGCAACTTTTGCGTTGCGAGAATGCGAGATTCTCTCAATTTTGCTAGACTCCTGTAAAGTCTGTATAGCTTCACTTGCGAGATTTCTCGCCTCGCATCTTGCAATTTTTTTCTCAATGCGAGATTCTCGCCATTTTGCAAGACTCGCGTGAAGTCCCTATGGCTTTTAAATAAAGCCTCGCAACTTTTGCGTGGCGAGAATGCGAGATTCTCTCAATTTTGCTAGACTCCTGTAAAGTCTGTATAGCTTCACTTGCGAGATTTCTCGCCTCGCATCTTGCAACTTTTTTCTCAATGCGAGATTCTCGCCATTTTGCAAGACTCGCGTGAAGTCCCTATGGCTTTTAAATAAAGCCTCGCAACTTTTGCGTTGCGAGAATGCGAGATTCTCTCAATTTTGCTAGACTCCTGTAAAGTCTGTATAGCTTCACTTGCGAGATTTCTCGCCTCGCATCTTGCAATTTTTTTCTCAATGCGAGATTCTCGCCATTTTGCAAGACTCGCGTGAAGTCCCTATGGCTTTTAAATAAAGCCTCGCAACTTTTGCGTGGCGAGAATGCGAGATTCTCTCAATTTTGCTAGACTCCTGTAAAGTCTGTATAGCTTCACTTGCGAGATTTCTCGCTAGAAATGAGCATTTCTCGTCTCGCATCTCGCAACATTTTGCAAGGCGAGAATGCGAGATTCTCGCAATTTTGCGAGACTCGCGTGAAACCCCAGTTCTAAGCAGAAAAAGCATTATTAATTTTTCAATTTGAAATATCCTGCTTGTTTGAAATCAGGATGGCTTTTATCAATTTGACTTTCAGCAACGATGAGTGATTGATCTGAGCGGATAGCAGTTGCTCCAAAATCACCATTGATCTTAAGCTAAATACAAAACAATATCAAGACATAGGCACCCCTATTGACTGCTAATAATCGATAATAATAGCTGCAGGGCAACTGAATGGCCAGCGGTTGGTGAGTAACGACACCACGGTTACCCGATGTGTTCTTAGGACCCTGGGCCCCTGTCATCTGACTTGCCTTTAAGACCGGTAAGAATGGAGCCATGTGAGAGCTATTATACCCGAGGGCGAAAGTTCTAAAGGCGTAAAGTCGGAAATAGTGTTTAATGGACCTGCAGAACATCCTTCAACGCTACTAAATGATTATACTGCAAGTGTTTTCGTTTTTGCTTTCAGAGAGCTTATGTTAGGCTAAACAAGTTAAAGCAGAGTTGGACTGGTCAGGTCGACAATAGCTGACGGGGCTTCCTGCTAGTTCACGGTTCTATATCGGGGTTTTTTTGTCCATCTTCCGCCTTCACTTTTGTCCCACAGGTCCTGCTGCTGATCCTTACCCCACATATTACCTATTTCATGAGCGAGGAGGTGAATTGGTGCCGCATCCGCTATGACAACTAGTGCATCAGTGGATACAGTTTTGTACACCGATGTTACTTGAATGGCTTAGGAGGCGGTTTCGGCCCGGTCAGGACAGACGAGGACTTGGGCGCGAAAGAGTGTTACCCATCTGCCTCGTTTGCTATTTCTGTTATGTGTGTCGCGCTTACTTATTAGGCTTTTATCCAGGAAGATGCTTAGGAATTTTCTGGGACTCACTTAAGTCGGTTATCCATTATCCAGGTGTGGATCTCCTGAAGGGCCGCACTTGCAGTTTTCATTAGTTAAGCCTTGTCGTGACTACGATTGTTCAATCGTCAGCAAAGCCTGTTATTTTAGTTTTTAAAGACACCACTCTCAGGACATCGCCGTACAGTATATTCTATAGCAGCGGGCCTAGGATTGTCCCCTGGGGCACTCCACTGCTTATCTGGCCTTTCACTTCATGAGACACCGCTGCTCTCTCTCTGGGAGGGTGCTGGAGTCAACTTCGAGTTAATAACAATAAATATTTTCTGAAACTCATTTAGAGAAAACGAAAAAGTAGTTCAACGAGAGTTAACGTACCTATAAAAATCAAACTTCACCCCATCGGAAAATTATTTAATTATTCCAATTCACGTGTGTGGTAATGACGAAATTTAGATCTAAGGCAATTAAAAAGTAAAAGTTTAGTGTCGACAATTTTACTCTTTTTTTTATTATTTTTCCACAGTATATTTCAATTACTGTCACCACCAACAATTTACACATCAAAATTGCTTTGTTTTGTTTTATTTATGGTTAATAGTCAATTTTAACCCTTCCATTTTGTAAATTAATTAAAAGTATACACTCGTTCACACATGCTACAACGTAATTAAAAAGATTTAAGATCTAAACTTTCATTTACTAAAATCGATAATTTCGTTTTAAAGAGATTAAGAATAATCCGGAGCACATTTTTGGAGTAGGTAATATGGACGTAGTAGAAAAATAATAATAAAAAACATCGCATGTGTTAAATTGATTCAATCTAAATCTAAAACTTTTATCGATGATGGGAACGCGAATAACGAGCGAAGTAGAAAAGATTAAACGAACTACAACACACAATAGATTTCTATAACATAAATATAGTATTTATTAGGAAAATTGAAGATATTTGGGGTGTCCCCAACCCCAAAATGCGATTTCCCGAAAATGTAATTGATTTAGTTATTTGTTGATAAATAAAATCAAACAATAACGTCAGTTAAATTGGCAAAAAGCTTCAATATTTATTTTTCTGCAGCTTTATTATTTTTTATATTCCAAAACCTTTCTAACAAAAGTACTTACGTGAGCTCATTTTAACAACGTTAAAAATAACAAAGTATTTGCATTTCGACTTATCGATTATTTTCTTTTAGAGAGCTTTTATGTTTTTCACGAAAAAGCTCTCATAATTTACCCTTCTTCGATAAAAAAAAATTACGTCGGTACGTCGATTCTATAACAATAATTTAGTGTGACTGTAAGCAAAATTCGCTTTAATTACCCATTTCGTCATATATTATAAATTTCTACTCAAAATTGGGGTAATCAGCTGAGTAGGCTGTGAGTGTCAGAACCTCACCCCGTTGTGTGGATGAAAAGCAACCCTTGTACCCCCAGCATGTCATTCAATGAGCGATCACCGACATGACTCAGATTTTAAATCTAATCAGCTGTTATTGAGCGATGAGCTCTCACTTTATCAGCATAATACTATGGTTTTCAGTCTGTATATAAATTGCCGTGATTGAGATGTCAATAAAATTATACAATTTATTTAATAATTTATATTTTAAAAAAAATTAGGGAGAAAAACTCCAATATTTTATAGCTACCTATAGCGATAAATACGTCGTTTATGCAAGTTTAGCTAAATTCGAAAACTGCTTAATGAGTTCGAGAAGGCTCGTCACTCATGTTTTGGTTATATTTATCCCCTCTTCCATACCTAGTCAAATCTTTTTCTGTGTTTCGTGTCTCGTATTTATTGTTACCCCTACCTACACAAATTCTTCAAACTTCTTTAGTTGCTGTTATCAATTTCCATATTTCGCTTCTTAATAATAATAATAAAAGCTGCAGGGCAACTGCTGTGTGGGTATCTCTTGGTGTGTAACGACACCACGATCATCCAATGTTTCTCTGGGAATCTGGTCCCTTGTCTCCTCGTTTGCTTTAACCAGTCTCTTTAGGATTGAAGCTGTAGCGATGCAAAGTTACCTCTCATTGCAACTTAGTACCACTAGTGGTTCCCTTTCGTTTTCAGGTTTTTCCTCATAAATAACGCGGATCTTGTAAACGAGCATTTGATTGACTGTTTATATTGTTCACCCCTAATCTGAGCCTTTTCCTTCACTCGTATCCTTCCAGGGAGATTTCAACTTTTATATGGATTTTTGGTGTATGGTATAGCCTAGCACCAAATTTCAGGTTCTGATAATGCCTTATTTATGTTATAGAGAGTATTTGAATTGGATTGCTAAAGAGAAGGCTGACTTTTAGTCAGCTTACACTTAAGCCGCTTGGTCGAGCCCATTGTGCAACCTCCCCAGAGGCGCCTCTTCCCCGTCACTCTTCGAGCCATCCCAACTTCAAGACAAACTCGAGCAGCTTGGCTGGTGAAGTGTCGCTGATTCTGACCATTTTCAACCAATAGTCACCAAGTATGGATCCTTTAATTGATGCATGAGCAAAGCACGTGGTCCGCAGTTTCATCTTCTTGATTACAATCTCTGCATCTAGGGCTATCGCTTAGTCCCAGTGTGTGAAGGTGTTTGTGTAGCTTACAATGTCCTGTAACGATGCCCGTGAATACTCTGAGATGTAATCGAGAAAGATTGAGTATCGACGGAGCTGCAATTACTGCTTTGCTTTGTCTACTTTCTTTTCGATCACATATGTCTATGTAAGCTTATTGTGTTTTGTTTTATGAGAGTATTAAGAGTGCTGACCGCCAGAGTCAGGGTCGGTCCATTCGGGTAGGAGACCGATCTCTGCCTTGCCAGCTCATCTGTCCTCCCATTGCCTTCGTTGCCTCGGTGCCCTTTGATCCAGCAGATTTCAAGAGCATTACTCGTCGAAATGTCGTTTAGTGATACTATGTAGTCCGAGACCAGCTTTAAAGTTATTCTGTGGCGGTTCAGGGCCACGATAGCCCGACAGTATCTGTATGTGTTGTCTTGTTACTGAACTCTCTTTTACCATTTTGCCACTTTATAGTATGACATTAAGTTCAACTTGGAAAACCGAGGTGAATCTACCTAATGGTATACTGATATGTATTTCCAGTTTAGGTGAGAAGATTCCTGTCCCTGAGCCAGATTCAGCTATTGATCCATCGGTAAAGATATGAATATTAGCAGTACCGGGGTCTCGTGTTGTTAATAAGCTTATAAACCTTTTGTTCAATATGTATTTGGGTAAAATACGGTCTGATTACGTTAAAGAGGGTAAGTCACATAAAATAATTAATGAACCATTTCGAGGCATCCTAAGAACTTGAAATTTGGTGCTAAGCTTAAAATCATACCCTGCAATTTTCCCGAAAAACCCCTGGAGGACTTAGTGGAGGGGGCAACCTATGCTTCTTAGCGCTTTCCGGAAAAGTAAGACTTCTCTAAGAATCTTAAGATCTAAGGAGCTAAAGCCTCGAGAGGCACAGTGAGTTGTAGAATTTGATTAATTTTTCTAAATTAATTACCACAGTTAAAACAAATATTATTAAGGGTTTCCATAGAGAATTTTCTGTTCTATAATTTTCATTAAAAGTAAAATTAGCTTCAGACTACTCCTTAAGCCTTTAGAATATGATCTAGTCTGGCACCAAATTTCAAGTTTTCATGAGGCCTAGAGAGAAGTGCTTCATTTACCCATATTATGTAGGTAATTAGCATAAATAAAGTAATAGACCTCTTCAAGGCATCATTAGAACTTGAAATTTATTTCCAGACTAGATCAGAATCTAAAGATCTCTAGAAAAGTGTGAATTTTTCAAAAAAATCCCCTGGATGACCTAATGTAGTAGGGAAACTTACACCGCCAGGTTGTTATTAGGAAAGTCAGACTTTTGTAAGTATCTTTACTGTGTGATCTACCCTGGTAGCAAATTTCAAGTTTCTATGAGGTCAAGAGAAGTGCTTCATTTATCCATGTTATAGATAATTAGCATGAATAAATTAATGGACTTCTTCAAGGCATCCTTGAAATTTAGTGGCAGACCAGAGCAGAATCTCAAGATCTCTAGAAAAGTATGGAATTTCCAAAAAATTCCCTGGAGGACCTAATGTAGTAGGAAAACTTACACCCCCGAGTTGCTATTCAGAAAGTCAAACTTTTGTAAGTATCTTTACGGTGTGATCTACCCTGGTAGCAAATTTTAAGTTTCTATGAAGCCAAGAGAAGTGCTTCATTTATCCATGTTATGTAGATGTAGGTACTTAGCATGAATAAATTAATGGACCTCTTCAAGGCATCTTTAGAACTTGAAATTTAGTGCCAGAATAGAGCAGAATCTAAAGATCTCTAGAAAAGTGTGAATTTTCCAAAAAATCTCTTGGATGACCTAATGTAGTGGGGAAACTTACACTCCCAGGTCTTTATTCAGAAAGTCAGATTTTTATAAGTATGTTTAGGGTGTAATCTATCCTGGTAGCAAATTTCAAGTTTCTATGAGGCCAAGAAAAGTGCTTCATTAATCCATATTATGTAGATAATTAGAATAAATAAATTAATGGACCTCAAGGCATCCTTAGAACTTCAAAATTAGTGCCAGACTAGAGCAGAATTTAAAGATCTCTAAAAAAGTGTGAATTTTCCAAAAAATCCCCAAGAGGGCTTACACCCCAGGTTGTTATTCAGAAAGTCAGACTTTTCTAAGTATCTTTACGGTATGATCTACCCTGGGGATACCTACTTTGTTGCACTTACCTTTATTCCTGTGTTTTCGTTAGGTTTATTTTAACATTCGCTAGAGTTCTCTAGATCTGTAGATTCTTCCAGGTCTCTGGAATTTTCCTTTTTCATTTGGTGGAACTGCAAATGAACATTTTAAGACATTTGTTTTTTTAAGTCCCATGTTCTATCGGTAGCATAATTCTTTTAGGTCTCCATGACGTCCGAAAAGAAGATAAAGAGTAACGGACCTAAAACATATCCTTGTCTTGTGTGGTAAATTTATCAGATGAGACAATCCATTTCTGCTATTTTTGATTCTTGATTGCCACGGTCAGGTGATTTTATACCCCTCTTTGTTATTAAATTGACTTCCATTTTACCTCCAAAACCTTTTTACCTTTTTACCACCAAACTTCAAGACAACTGAAGATTTTTTAATTTTATGCCTTCTTGTTTTCTTTATGGCTCCTGTTTGTTCACTGAGGACATTTTCACGTTACTTTTGAAGATTATTGATAGTCATAAATGTTATAATTTCAAAATTCGTTTTATAAAAATCTGCCAATATTACATATCTGTCAATAATTTACCATTGCAACATTAGATGGCGTTCATATTTAGTTTCATAAATTTATTTTATTCAAATTCATATTACTTAAGTCAGTAGCGCCGTAAATTATTTTTCTATTTAGTTCTGGTATATAAATTATCATGTTAAAATAGTTATTTATGATACAAGGGCGAAAAGTTGGATTTTTCGGATGAATACGTGAAATTGCTGGAAGAGGCGAAGGGAGTCCAACAAACCAACAAACGTATGAGTTAGAAAATAACATTTTCGTTCGTGTGTCATACAATATTTTTTATTCGATTGTAAGAAATTCTCAAAAATATTAAAACTTTTTAATTTTATTATGGCCAATCTGACATATATTTTAATTTAATTATATCAAAGTCGGTCAATTAAAAAAACGCCGAATAAACAGTTTTGGTCTTAGGTCGAAAAATGGTATCTTGTTACACAGCAAATGATGGTACTTTGATGAAAAGGTTAACTTCTTGTCCAAATAACTTAACCATAAAGTGTCACTTTTTTGACATAAGCGAATAAAAATCCCATTTATTTCAATCTGTTGCATGAATTGTTTTCTTATTTCTAAACTTATTTGGTTAGCTATTTTTACTAATTTTTCATTTTAAAATTTTTATAAATTATATGGTACGCCTTTTGTTGCTAATCAAACTTTGATAATTACTATCCTCACGTCCAATTTTAAAATTTTAATAAAAGCTAATCTGTGATTAATCACGAGGCGAGTTTTGCTATTAATTTCAATATTTTTGGATAATCATCCATTTAGTTTTGTGATTTTTAAATATTTGAATTTATTTAGTGCCATTTTGGATAGGTAAATATCATTTAATGTATGTATTTTCAATCATTTCTATTCAAAATCACATTTAAGTCGATGAAGTTAAGATTTGAAGGCTTTGGCAACCTTTTAAAAATTTTTGAACTATTATTAAAAGTTTTTCCATATTTTGAGTTTGTGTATTTGATATTTGAAGTTCGATACATGTACCTGCGAGATAAATTTTTTGATTGGCACGTCATTGCAAGATTTTTGAACTTTACAAAATTTCATATCAAGTCATGCTGTCCTGGCGTTGCGTTGAGGTGATAAGAAGCCATCTCAAAATTAAGTAGATACACTTCCTTTTACCATGTAATTTTTTTTTCATTTAATTCAATTAAATTTTTATTATTTGAAAATCTATTTAATCTTCGTAATAAATTTTTATTAGGTAGATAAAGACGTAACTCATTAAAATGAATCATTATACGATTTGTAAACTTAATTTCGTATTTAAAACTTAAAATTAAATTGTTATCGATATGTTAAAATTTTAATATTAAAATTTTATACATTTTTGTGAATATTTGATAACAAATTTTTCAATAAACTGTCTTTGACCATTTAAAATTTTTAATTTATAAAAGTTAATTTTACAATTTCTGCATAATTATCATATCGTATTAGGTACATCTACAGTTCTACAGGGTGTCGAAAAAGGGTCCAATATTTTATTTTATTTTATAAAAGCTGATGACAAGCGAGGATGTGCATTAGGAACGACTGTTTTGTGTTTCTGTAGAAGTAATTTAAGCATGTGGTTAAATTCAAAAACATTAAAAGTGTCTTTTTGTATTAATATTACAACGAGGGGCGAGGGCTTGAAATGAAAGCCGGAAAGGCCGATCCGCTAGAATTTAGCTCAGCGCGTTAGCGCTGAATAATTTTAACAGCCTCGCCAGAAAAATAAAATTATACTTAAAAAAATATATATACAGTATACACTCTAGATTAATTATTTATTATTTCATAATTCATTAGGCACTAATTAAAAAATTTTTAAAATAATTCTCTTATTGTTACAGATATGAACGGATTATTCCAGTTAAACGCGCGCAGCTTCTCATAAGGTAGGAATCAAAATTTGCCAAATTATTTTGAGCTCTCCCAAATAGGAATTTAGAGAACGCGACCGTGAATTGTTTATAACCGAGCTAGTTGTATAAAAATTTGTTACAGTGAATAACAAACTATAATAATTAAAATTTCCAACAATATTCAATCAATTCTTGAATTGCGCCCGCAACTGGCACTGCCATCATACCCCTATATCTAATTACAAAATTTTGAAATATGTTCAAATTGTAATTGTTATATTTCTAACTCAATTATAACAGCGCTGCTGCCAAATTTCTTTCATGTTATTTTCAAATAGTACACTTATAATTCAATTTATTATTATTAATTATTAGACAGTCATTTCTGATAGTGATTTAGTCATATTCGTTAAATTAGGGTGGCTTACGCTCTTCTACAGGGTGGTATATTTGAAGAAAGGGATCTTGCGTATTTATTCGTTTGATCACCCCTTATTTGTATCTTAACTTAAGTGTCTAAAATTTTAGGAGTAATCTCAAGAAATTTAATTTTCATATTCGAATTTGTTTTTCCTCCATTGGTTAAGTAATCATCCTTTTAGTACGATTTAAAGCTCTTTAGCTTTAGAATAGCTTACAAACTCTCTTAAAAGACTTTTTAACATTCCAAATAGTCCAACATGTATCACATCTCTCTGTCGCAACCCTCTTATGTATCCTGTAGCAATAGCAAATACACACGTACTTTCGATAGTTTCCAATTCTTTTTGCATATTTATTTTACGTGCATTTTTTTAAATCGATAAATTGAAGTTACACAGAGATTATCCCCTCAAGTGTTACGTAGCATTAGAGAAACCCAATAATCAAATATTTAAAGAGATTAGTAGGCTACGCTCTCCTCTCTTATTCGGTATAATCCATCAAACGCAAGGGCGTAAATCCGTTTCCAAATGAGAACTTGGATAAACTTACTTCATCAACTATATCAATAATCAATCGATAATTCAAAACTAGAAACACAATAGTTTTCGATTTCAAGGTCTTACAATTGTCATTATCGAGGGTGATTCGCAGATTTTCTGCACGATATTCTAAAAATGAAATACGACTATATATCCCTGGAGTCACACATGGATGCGTACACGGCCACGGGGTGTCACCCCACCCACTAACCCCATAGTTTCTATGCCCTACAACCCCACATACAAGTGTTCTAATTTAAAAAAAACACAAACTACAACGCAACACAAAATATTTAGAAATATTTCAGAAAAATAAAGTTATAAAAGTCACGATTTGTTTGGTAGTTGACACTAAATATAAAAAATGGGCCAAATAAAATTTTCGCGTGATAAAATTGTTGCTTAATTTCATGATGGAAAGACTTGATAATTTTGTTGTACTAACCCTTTAGTTTAAAGTTGTTCCAAGATCTTATAACTTGTTAGTTTAAAGTTGGTTTTAGTAGATTACTTTAATCCTGTTAGAGCTTTCATAAATTATACTTGTGGTGCATTTATAACCCTATTTACCTTTAATAAATAAAATATGCTATTTATCATATTCAGATACAGGGTGAACACTATAATCTAAATGTAGTTTGGTAAATAGAATTCGAATGTATCGTTCTGTATATTTTCACACTTTTCGACATTCAAAAGCTCACTTTACTTAATATTTTTATTTGAACACCCTGTATATTATTGTATATTTAAAATTCGTATAAAATTTACGTCTTAAGCGTATGGATTTGTTAGGTCTACGCTGAACCATTCTTGAGATGTGGGCATAGTAGAACATCAATAAAACTTACTATAAGCAATTTTTTTATTTGTAACACCCTGTATATTATTACATATTTAAAATTCCTATAAAATTTACGTCTTAAGCGTATCGATTTGTCCGGTCTAAGCTGCGCCATTCTTGCGATATGGGCAGTGAACTTCAAATTTCTTCATAATACATTTCGACATCAAAAAGGTTAATGTTCTCAATTTTTTTATTTGTAACACCCTGTAAATTATTGCATATTTAAAATTTCTATAGAATTTTCGTTTTAAGCGTATGGAGTTGTTCGTTCTAAGCTGAGCCATTCTTGCGATATGGGCAGTAGAACTTTAAATCACTTCATAATACATTTCGACATCAAAAAGCTTACTTTACTCAATTTTTTTATTTGGTACACCCTGTATATTATTGCATATTTAAAATTCCTATAAAATTTACGTCTTAAGCGTATCGATTTGTCCGGTCTAAGCTGCGCCATTCTTGCGATATGGGCAGTGAACTTCAAATTTCTTCATAATACATTTCGACATCAATAAGGTTACTTTACTCAATTTTTTTATTTGGAACACCCTGTATATTATTACATATTTAAAATTCCTATAAAATTTACGTCTTAAGCGTATCGATTTGTCCGGTCTAAGCTGCGCCATTCTTGCGATATGGGCAGTGAACTTCAAATTTCTTCATAATACATTTCGACATCAATAAGGTTACTTTACTCAATTTTTTTATTTGGAACACCCTGTATATTATTGCATATTTAAAATTCCTATAAAATTTACCTCTTAAGCGTATGGATTTGTTTGATCTAAGCTGAGCCATTATAGCGATATGGGCAGTAGAGCTTCAAATTTCTTCATATTACATTTCGACATCAAAAAGCTTACTTTACTCAATTTTTTTATTTGGAACACCCTGTATATTATTGAATATTTAAAATTCCTATTAAATTTACCTCTTAAATGTATGGATTTGTTCGGTCTAAGCCGCGCCATTCTTGCGATATGGGCAGTAGAGCTTCCAATTTCTTCATAAACAATTTCGACATCAAAAAGAAAAAGCTTACTTTACCCAATTTTTTTATTTGGAACACCCTGTATATGATTGCATATTTAAAATTCCTATAAAATTTTCCTCTTAAGCGTATGGATTTGTTTGATCTAAGCTGAGCCGTTATAGCGATATGGGCAGTAGAGCTTCAAATTTCTTCATATTACATTTCGACATCAAAAAGCTTACTTTACTCAATTTTTTTATTTGGAACACCCTGTATATTATTGAATATTTAAAATTCCTATTAAATTTACCTCTTAAGCGTATGGATTTGTTTGATCTAAGCTGAGCCATTATAGCGATATGGGCAGTAGAGCTTCAAATTTCTTCATATTACATTTCGACATCAAAAAGCTTACTTTACTCAATTTTTTTATTTGGAACACCTGTATACCACCCCCTGTATATTATTGAATATTTAAAATTCCTATTAAATTTACCTCTTAAATGTATGGATTTGTTCGGTCTAAGCCGCGCCATTCTTGCGATATGGGCAGTAGAGCTTCCAATTTCTTCATAAACAATTTCGACATCAAAAAGAAAAAGCTTACTTTACTCAATTTTTTTATTTGGAACACCCTGTATATGATTGCATATTTAAAATTCCTATAAAATTTACCTCTTAAGCGTATGGATTTGTTTGATCTAAGCTGAGCCATTATAGCGATATGGGCAGTAGAGCTTCAAATTTCTTCATATTACATTTCGACATCAAAAAGCTTACTTTACTCAATTTTATTATTTGGAACACCCTGTATATTATTGAATATTTAAAATTCTTATTAAATTTACCTCTTAAATGTATGGATTTGTTCGGTCTAAGCCGCGCCATTCTTGCGATATGGGCAGTAGAGCTTCAAATTTCTTCGTAATACATTTCGACCACCAAAAGCTAGAGGATATTTCAATTAGCACTGTAATAGTATAAACTGTGTGTTCTTCAGATATATACATTGAATGTTAAAAATAATTTTAAATTTCACAAAAATTAGTCTTAAAATTTTCAATAATTTAACCCTGATGGCCAAAATTTTATTGAATTTTATTTCAAAAAATTAATTTTTATCAGTTTTAATTATTTTACTAAAATATTCAGTTTTAATAAATGAGTGTTGTATTAATTAGAATTTTTTAAATAACATAAAAAATTTTTTAACACTTCGACTTCATTAAAATGCTCAAAGGCAATTTTTAAATTTTTAAAACACGAAAAATATTAGTTAATTAAAAATTTTCAATATTTAACAGGAATTTTTAAAATTCTTTTCATATTTCTCCATGCTTTTTTTTGCAAAATCAATATTTCCTATTTAAAAATGTATCTGTTTCTTATATCTTTTCTCCCTTTAAGTACATAAACAAAATGCATTTAATCGATAAATGTATACCATTATCAAGTCAATGTTCCGAATTGTCTGAAATCACCCTCTTTACTCATTTCTCTTGTCAGTAGGCCAGTATGCTACTCTGGCTTTGATAATGAGCCATTGATCCGTATTGATTTATAAGCCTTAAGAGAATTAAACTATGTGCATTGGTAAGAAATGCTATTTAGTCTTTAGGGAATATTCGCCATCCTCCCCATTAGGGTGAACTAACACTAGGGAATGACACTGAAGCGTCACCAATGTCTCGCCTCTGTTTGCTATTATATGCGATATGTACGTAGTTAATTAAAAGTGGGACAATATAACGCACTGCTTATAGAATCTTACTCAGAAGTGAAAATGTAATTTAATTTACTTTAGATTATATTACGGATAATCCGGATTACATATTGTTGGCAACTTGTATCGAATATTTATTTTTTGTTAAAAAATGGGAAGTGTGTCCGTACAGCTCGAGTCAAAAAGGTCGTTTTGACTAAATTAAGTATTCAAAAAAGATTCCACCAATTTGGGGTGCATTACGTGTTATTAGGACATTGGTAGATGTTTTAGAGGAGGTATAGCTTTTTTGTTCTATCTCTTGTGCTACTTTTCCATCTTACTATGTGTTATCGGTCTGTCTAATTCTGGAGGAGTTTTAGCTCGACATGTCCAGAATAAACGCAAACCCTCTAGTCAGAATTATGGAGGTCTTCTTACAAGTAGGTGACTTGACTCTCATGGGTGCCTGGAGGGTTGTACAATGGATCAATTTCTCTCTCCAGTTTACTATCAAAAAGCCAGGTTATTTCTCCACCGATTTTGTCGTCCATTTGTAGGCTAGAGATATCATTAATCTGATGGGCGCATTTTAAAATGATAATCCGGATTAAGTAAAATTTAGTTTTAATGGGTATATAAGCGACCTTATTTGTAAATTAAAAACTAATTCTGAAGAGCTGCTCTTAATATTAGATAATTTTGAAACGTTAAAAGAGTGTTAAGTGTTAAAAAAATCGAGGTCATGGAGATTTTTTCCAAGTTTGTGCGAAGTATTTTGATAAAATGTTAAATACCATTTAGTTAACAGCTGTTTCATACTTTGAAACTTTTGGGCTTATCTCTAAAGTCAGGTCAACACCGACATAATTCAAAATACACTTAAGTTTTCTTGTAAGTGCGAAAATATGTTAAAAAGGATCAAAAGCTCTGCATACAGATAACGAAAAGATTCTCAATTTAAGGAAAAAAAAAACTATTTTAATTTTTTGCGTAAAAGCTCCTTAAGCGAATTAAATGACTTTTTGAGTTGATAAAAAATTTATTGAAATCCAATACGTCTTTCGTTGCAAGTTAGCTTTTCCATTGATGCGGCAAAGCTAACTGCACTTGACAGTTTGTGTAATGTTTAATTCGTTAGATGGCGTATCACTTGACGGCGTGACAGTCGCGTTCAGCGCGCCGTATGATGGTACTAATTAAATTAAGTAGTAATTTTGCTTTTTCAACCGCAGTTTACAACGAGAAAAGCATAATTTAGTTAATTATTATGTTGGGCGTTTAATAAAGTTGCTTGTTTTAAATAAATTTTATTAGCAACACAGGGAAAATTTTAGAAAATATACCAAGCAATAAATAAAAGCGTCGGAATTGCTCACGTGCTACAGTTTCAATTTTCTGTGTGACCCATTATGTAAAAGTTTTATGTAATTTTATGCTCCAGTAATTTAAAGATTGGGATAAAATGTAAAAAAAATGTTCAACTGGCGTGATTGCTAACTCAACTCAAATATTATTCAAAAGGTATAATAGCTGAACCAGAGGATTCTTTTAAAAAAAGACATAGATGAAACTATCGATTTGAATACTTCTATCTCTTATTTTGAAAACATTTTCTTTTCCCTGTAATAAAATCAACCTGTATAAAGCTCTTGGTTAATTAAGTTGGTGTTTAATTTAACATGGAGTTTTTTAATTGTCATTCTAATTCTGATCGACCAAGAACAGCCATTGTGGGTAGGTCAAATTAATTTTAATCGATTAATTAATTTTCTGGTAACGGTTGTAAAGCTATCACCACTTAAGGTCAGTCAAGTTGATTTCCCCCCTCTCAAAATTAGATTTTTTTGGAAACAAATATTGCGCTAGCTCGGACTAAGCTAACGCCACATATGATATAGCTAGAGCCTATTGGTTATCAAAATATTCAATTTTTGGGAGGCTAAGTTAACGCTAGGCCCCGAAATCTTAATTTTGAAAACTAATCATTGCGCTAGGGTTAGCCTGAGCTAGCGCTAGCTAGCACCGTAAAAATTATAGCTAGCACCTTATTAATTAAAAAGTTATAGAAGCCTAATATTTCCGGGAGGCTAAAAGTTGACGCTAGCCCTTCGAATCGCGAATTTCGAAAAACTAAATATTGTGCTAGGTGTGTCTGGGCTAGCGCGAGCTAGCGTTCAAAAATTATTAATTAATATGGCGCTAGCTCAGATACACCTAGCGCAATAATTAGTTTTTCGAAATTCACGATTTGGGGGGCTATCGCGAACTTAGCCCTCCGAAACTTCGGACCGCTATAACTTTTTAATTAATAAGACGCTAGCTATAATTTTAGCGACGCTAGCCTAGATACAACTAGCACAATAATTAGTTTTTCGAAGTTCGCCATTCGGGAAGCTATCGCGAACTTAGCCCCGCGAAACTATGAGGCTTTATAGCTTTTTGATTAAAAAGGCGCTAGCCTATAATTTTTGCGGGGCTAGCTGGCGCTAGCTCATACACACCTAGCACAATAATAAGTTAATCAAAATTCAGGATTTGGGAGGCTATCACTAAGTTAGTTTCCCCAAAACTCTGAGGCTCTATAAGTTTTAATAAGGCTTAATAAGTTTTTTGAAATTCACGATTTAGGGGGCTATCGCGAACTTAGCCTCTCGAAACTCTGAGGCTCTATAATTAGTTTTTCGAAATACACGATTTGGGGTCTATTGCGACCTTAGGCCCCCGAAACTCTAAGCCTCTATAATTTTTAAATTAATGAGGCACTAGAAATTTTTATGTGGGGCTAGCTGGCGCTAGCTCAGACACACCTAGCATAATAATTCGATTTTCGAAATTTACGATTTGGAGGGCTATCGCAATCTTAGCCTCCCGAAACTCTGAGACTATAGCTTTTTAATTAATATGGTACTAGTTATGTTTTTGCAGGGCTAGCTATCGCTAGCCCAGACACAACTACCACAATAATAAGTTTTTCGAAATTCGCGATTTAGGGGTCTATCGCGAACTTAGCCTCCCGAAACTCTGAGGCTCTATAATTAGTTTTTCGAAATTCACGTTTTGGGGTCTATTGCGACCTTAGGCCCCCGAAACTCTAAGCCTCTATAATTTTTAAATTAATGAGGCACTAGAAATTTTTATGCGGGGCTAGCTAGCGCTAGCTCAGGTACCCTAGCATAATAATTAGTTTTTAGAAATTTACGATTTGGGGGGCTATCGCAAACTTAGCCTCCCGAAACTCTGAGACTCTATAACTTTTTAATTAATAAGGCACTAGTTATGTCTTTGCGGATCTAGCTATCGCTAGCCCAGACACAACTACCACAATGATAAGTTTTTCAAAATTCACGATTTTGGGGGGCTATCGCGAACTTAGCCCCGCGAAACTCTAAGGCTTTATAGCTTTTTGATTAAAAAGGCGCTAGCTATAATTTTTGCGGGGCTGGCTGGCGCTAGCTCATACACACCTAGCACAATAATAAGTTAATCAAAATCCAGGATTTGGGAGGCTATTGCTAAGTTAGTTCCCCCAAAATCTGAGGCTCTATAGCTTCTTAATTAATAAGGCACTAGCTATGCACTAGCAGACACATCTAGCACAATAATAAGTTTTTCGAAATTCACGATTTGGGGGGCTATCGCAAAACTTAGCCTCTCGAATCTCTGAGGCTCTATAATTAGTTTTTCGAAATACACGATTTGGGGTCTATTGCGACCTTAGGCCCCCGAAACTCTAAGCCTCTATAATTTTTAAATTAAAGAGGCACTAGAAATTTTTATGCGGGGCTAGCTGGCGCTAGCTCAGACACACCTAGCATAATAATTCGATTTTCGAAATTCACGATTTGCAGGGCTATCGCAATCTTAGCCTCCCGAAACTCTGAGACTATAGCTTTTTAATTAATATGGTACTAGTTATGTTTTTGCAGGGCTAGCTATCGCTAGCCCAGACACAACTACCACAATAATAAGTTTTTCGAAATTCGCAATTTAGGGGTCTATCGCGAACTTAGCCTCCCGAAACTCTGAGGCTCTATAATTAGTTTTTCGAAATTCACGATTTGGGGTCTATTGCGACCTTAGGCCCCCGAAACTCTAAGCCTCTATAATTTTTAAATTAATGAGGCACTAGAAATTTTTATGCGGGGCTAGCTAGCGCTAGCTCAGATACCCTAGCATAATAATTAGTTTTTAGAAATTTACGATTTGGGGGGCTATCGCAAACTTAGCCTCTCGAAACTCTGAGACTCTATAACTTTTTAATTAATAAGGCACTAGTTATGTTTTTGCGGATCTAGCTATCGCTAGCCCAGACACAACTACCACAATGAAATTTGCTGGCGCTAGCTCAGACACATCTAGCACAATAATAAGTTTTTCGAAATTCACGATTTAGGGGGCTATCGCTAACTTAGCCTCCCGAAACTCTGAGGCTCTATAATTAGTTTTTCGAAATTCACGTTTTGGGGTCTATTGCGACCTTATTCCCCCGAAACTCTAAGCCTCTATAATTTTTAAATTAATGAGGCACTAGAAATTTTTATGCGGGGCTAGCTAGCGCTAGCTCAGGTACCCTAGCATAATAATTAGTTTTTAGAAATTTACGATTTGGGGGGCTATCGCAAACTTAGCCTCCCGAAACTCTGAGACTCTATAACTTTTTAATTAATAAGGCACTAGTTATGTTTTTGCGGATCTAGCTATCGCTAGCCCAGACACAACTACCACAATGATAAGTTTTTCAAAATTCACGATTTTGGGAGGCTATCGCGAACTTAGCCCCGCGAAACTCTAAGGCTTTATAGCTTTTTGATTAAAAAGGCGCTAGCTATAATTTTTGCGGGGCTGGCTGGCGCTAGCTCATACACACCTAGCACAATAATAAGTTAATCAAAATCCAGGATTTGGGAGGCTATTGCTAAGTTAGTTCCCCCAAAATCTGAGGCTCTATAGCTTCTTAATTAATAAGGCACTAGCTATGCACTAGCAGACACATCTAGCACAATAATAAGTTTTTCGAAATTCACGATTTGGGGGGCTATCGCAAAACTTAGCCTCTCGAATCTCTGAGGCTCTATAATTAGTTTTTCGAAATACACGATTTGGGGTCTATTGCGACCTTAGGCCCCCGAAACTCTAAGCCTCTATAATTTTTAAATTAAAGAGGCACTAGAAATTTTTATGCGGGGCTAGCTGGCGCTAGCTCAGACACACCTAGCATAATAATTCGATTTTCGAAATTCACGATTTGCAGGGCTATCGCAATCTTAGCCTCCCGAAACTCTGAGACTATAGCTTTTTAATTAATATGGTACTAGTTATGTTTTTGCAGGGCTAGCTATCGCTAGCCCAGACACAACTACCACAATAATAAGTTTTTCGAAATTCGCAATTTAGGGGTCTATCGCGAACTTAGCCTCCCGAAACTCTGAGGCTCTATAATTAGTTTTTCGAAATTCACGATTTGGGGTCTATTGCGACCTTAGGCCCCCGAAACTCTAAGCCTCTATAATTTTTAAATTAATGAGGCACTAGAAATTTTTATGCGGGGCTAGCTAGCGCTAGCTCAGATACCCTAGCATAATAATTAGTTTTTAGAAATTTACGATTTGGGGGGCTATCGCAAACTTAGCCTCCCGAAACTCTGAGACTCTATAACTTTTTAATTAATAAGGCACTAGTTATGTTTTTGCGGATCTAGCTATCGCTAGCCCAGACACAACTACCACAATGAAATTTGCTGGCGCTAGCTCAGACACATCTAGCACAATAATAAGTTTTTCGAAATTCACGATTTAGGGGGCTATCGCTAACTTAGCCCCCCGAAACTCTGAGGATTTATAGCTTTTTGATTAAAAAGGCGATAGCTATAATTTTTGCGGGGCTAGCTGGCGCTAGCTCATACACACCTAGCACAATAATAAGTTAATCAAAATCCAGGATTTGGGAGGCTATTGCTAAGTTAGTTCCCCCAAAACTCTGAGGCTTTATAGCTTCTTAATTAATAAGGCACTAGCTATTATTTTGCGGGAATAGCTAGCGCTAGCTCAGACACATCTAGCACAATAATAAGTTTTTCTAAATTCACGATTTAGAGGGCTATCGCTAACTTAGCCTCGCAAAACTCTGAGGATTTATAGCTTTTTGATTAAAAAGGCGCTAGCTATAATTTTTGCGGGGGCTAGTTCGCGCTAGCTCATACACACCTAGCACACAAATAAGTTTATCAAAATTCAGGATTTGGGGAGCTATCGTTAAGTTAGTTCCCCCAAAACTCTGAGTCTCTATAGCTTCTTAATTAATAAGGCACTAGCCATTTTTTTGCGGGAATATCTGGCACTAGCTCAGGCACACCTAGCACAATAATAAGTTATTCGAAATTCACGATTTAGGGGGCTATCGCGAACTTAGTCTCCCGAAACTCTGAGGCTTTATAATTAGTTTTTCGAAATTCATGATTTGGAGGGCTATTGCGAACTTAGCCCCTCGAAACTCTGAGTCTCTATAGCTTTTTAATTAATAAGACACTAGCTATTTATTTGCGGTGCTAGCTCGCGCTAGCTCAGACACACCTAGCACAATAATTAGTTTTTTGAAATTCACGATTGGGGAGGGGGTTATCGCGAACTTAGTCTCGTGAAACTCTGACGCTCTATAGCTTTAAAAAAAAAAGTTTTTTTTAATTAAAGAGGCGTTAGCTATAATTTTTGCGGCGCTAGCTGAAGCTAGCTCTGGCTAAACTAGCGCAACGATTAGTTTTCGAAATTTAAATTTCGGGGGGCTAGCGTCAGCTTAGCTCCCAGAAAATTGAAGTTTTAATATTTTGATAACCAATAAGGCGTTAACTATAATATTTGTGGTTCTAGCTTAGCCCGACCTGGCACAATGTTTTTGTGTGAAAAAATCTAATTTTGGGGGCCAACTTGACTGACCCCACGACTTATAATAATCAGGTGGAAAAGGTTGCTTTTCTAGTCTTGAGATATTCGTCACCCAAAAGCTCACTTTACTCACTGTGTAACACCCTGTACATGTAGATTAATGTTTTTCCTTAAACGTTTTCTCGGGTGTAAACTGTCCATTTAGACATAAAACTATGTCAAGCCTCAAGAGTGAAAACTAAAGCTCTTTTGTTGACGTGCCACACAAAAGACCATTTCATGTACGCCTTTCTTTTTTTATTTGTTTATAAATAGTTCTCAAATTCCACTACAACTGATGTTATTCGTCCATGTCAGTGAAGTTAACCAATTTAAAAGTGCGAGATTAATTTCGAAATTGAACTTTCTTACAATTTAGTTAAGTGCTTTAGTATTTTACATCCCTTTTGATGATAAAATTTGTAAGGTAATACTTTCGAGTCTTTTATAAGCTGCAAAATTTGAATATTATACTTGCCATTGTACTCAAACGAGCTTTATTTTTTGTATACTTATTTAAACAAAACAGTTTCCATATTTAGATGCCTTTTGTAATTTAAAACACTCGCACACAAACTCGGTTGCTCTCTTAACTTGGATATCGCCTGCATAATAAAACTTTAAATTATATAAAACGTAACCTACGTGTTAATAAGAGAATTTTCCATTTTGTCGATTGCTTTTCTTTTAAAGCACTTCGTTGAATTAATGAGACGCTGTTAATACGAGAGTTATTATGATTTTATAATACAAATGGAAACTTCTTAGAGACTCGAGCTTTCGAGCAAAAACTACATTCGAATCCAATTTTTTTCCTTCCGACATTTTTTGCTTAAACAACCAAACTGATATCTACTAGTCGAAAAAAATTTTTTGAAAGGAAATTGTATTAAGGGAAAATTGTATAATTTATCAAAGTTGTTAATAGCTCAGCAGGATTTGCTATGTCTATGTCTATAGTATTGAATGGAAAACGGGCGTACCCTGTTGCTAATTCATTGTCGCTAGAAATAACTAGACGTGCGACACGACCAGCTTTAACAAAAAAAAAGTTCTAAAGCATCAACGTGCATTTGTGTAGCCGACAAGTCTCATTAATTATGCTGTTGAGGCTGTTACTATTCTACTATAGCAGTAAAACATATCTCGACAAACTTTGATAATTTGATCCCGACGTTTAAAATTTAAAAAAAAATTAACAAAGAGAACTTTTTAACTTGATAATTAAATACAATTAGGTACTAAAAAAATTATCCGTTAAAACATGTATATAGTTAATAGTTTATAACAATGTAGGTTAGGATTTTTCACTTGTTCGCAAATTTTCAATCATCTAGGTTTGGGTGCGAGCCCTCCCATACTAGGTCCCCAAGACTTTTTTTTTGAAAAAGTCAGATTTTTCTATGATAGGGATTTTTAGGATTTCTATTGCTTTATCCTGATACTACTTTTAAAGGTCTTAGCGCGCTGTTACACACACCGACACATTTCCCTGGTCCCTGATACCAAATTTCAAGTTCTTAGGATGGTTTGAAGTGCTTCATTAATTTGTGTTATGTAATATGAGTTTCTAAAGCACTTCTAGGCTGCCTAGGACCTTTAAATTTACTACCAGACTAGGTCATATCCTAGAGATCTCTAGAAAAGGCAAACTATCCCGAAGAAGCCTCGGAAGGTACAAGGCCTCTACCACTAAGCCACTCGGGAGCTTTTTACAGGAAAATAAGATTTTTCTAAGGATCTTTAAAGGGGGTGTAAACCAAAATAAAAGTTATAGTACAGAAAATTCAAAGTACAAAGTTTCAAACCACACATCGCTGTAATAGACCAGTCAGAAGATATAAGACTTTCAAGGAAAAATTCGTTACGTCATAATCAGGTTTTTCTTAGGATCTTTAAAGGGGGTGTAAACCAAAAATAAAAGTTATAGGACAGAAAATTTTAAGTACAAAGTTTCAAACCGCTCATCGCTGTGATGGACCGTTCAGAAGATATAAGACTTTCAAGGAAAAACTCGTGACGTCATAATCAGGTTTTTCTTAGGATCTTTAAAGGGGGTGTCAACCAAAAATAAAAGTTATGGAACAGAAAATTTTAAGTAGAAAGTTTCAAACCGCACTTCGCTGTGATGGACCGTTCTGAAGATATAAGACTTTCAAGGAAAAACTCGTGACGTCATAATCAGGTTTTTCTTAGGATATTTAAAGGGGGTGTAAACCAAAAATAAAAGTTATAGGACAGAAAATTTTAAGTACAAAGTTTCAAACCGCACATCGCTGTGATGGACCGTTCAGAAGATATAAGACTTTCAAGGAAAAACTCGTGACGTCATAAGCAGGTTTTTCTTAGGATCTTTAAAGGGGGTGTAAACCAAAAATAAAAGTTATAGGACAGAAAATTTTAAGTACAAAGTTTCAAACCGCACATCGCTGTGATGGACCGTTCAGAAGATATAAGACTTTCAAGGAAGAATTCGTGACGTCATAATCAGGTTTTTCTTAGGATCTTTAAAGGGGGTGTAAACCAAAAATAAAAGTTATAGAACAGAAAATTTTAAGTACAACGTTTCAAACCGCACATCGCTGTGATGGACCGTTCAGAAGATATAAGACTTTCAAGGAAAAACTCGTGACGTCATAATCAGGTTTTTCTTAGGATCTTTAAAGGGGGTGTAAACCAAAAATAAAAGTTATAGGACAGAAAATTTTAAGTACAAAGTTTCAAACCGCACATCGCTGTGATGGACCGTTCAGAAGATATAAGACTTTCAAGGAAGAATTCGTGACGTCATAATCAGGTTTTTCTTAGGATCTTTAAAGGGGGTGTAAACCAAAAATAAAAGTTATAGAACAGAAAATTTTAAGTACAACGTTTCAAACCGCACATCGCTGTGATGGACCGTTCAGAAGATATAAGACTTTCAAGGAAAAACTGGTGACGTCATAATCAGGTTTTTCTTAGGATATTTAAAGGGGGTGTAAACCAAAAATAAAAGTTATAGGACAGAAAATTTTAAGTACAAAGTTTCAAACCGCACATCGCTGTGATGGACCGTTCAGAAGATATAAGACTTTCAAGGAAAAACTCGTGACGTCATAATCAGGTTTTTCTTAGGATATTTAAAGGGGGTGTAAACCAAAAATAAAAGTTATAGGACAGAAAATTTTAAGTACAAAGTTTCAAACCGCACATCGCTGTGATGGACCGTTCAGAAGATATAAGACTTTCAAGGAAAAACTCGTGACGTCATAATCAGGTTTTTCTTAGGATCTTTAAAGGGGGTGTAAACCAAAAATAAAAGTTATAGGACAGAAAATTTTAAGTACAAAGTTTCAAACCGCACATCTGTGATGGACCGTTCAGAAGATATAAGACTTTCAAGGAAAAACTCGTGACGTCATAATCAGGTTTTTCTTAGGATCTTTAAAGGGGGTGTAAACCAAAAATAAAAGTTATAGGACAGAAAATTTTAAGTACAAAGTTTCAAACCGCACATCGCTGTGATGGACCGTTCAGAAGATATAAGACTTTCAAGGAAAAACTCGTGACGTCATACCGTCTAAGGTCGTAATTGGTTCAATATCAGTTTATAAATCAATGTAAACTTAAATTTTTTATTTTTACCGACGTATTTGTTAATTGTTATTATTAAATGTTTATTAGGAAATTTATTACTAAATTAATTATTTATTCAGTTTTCTAAAAGTCACGTGTCGGTAAAGATATAACAATTCAAGTTTACGTAAACTAAATTGCACATTTTTTGTTAATTCTTATTATTAAATATTTGTTTAGGAAATTTAGTACTAAATTAATTATTTATTGAGTTTTCTAACAGTCGCGTCCTTATTATTAAATATTAATTTAGGAAATTTAGTACTAAATTAATTATTTATTGAGTTTTCTAAAAGTCACGTATCGGTAAAGATAAAAACAATTCAAATTTTCGTAAACTAAATCACACATTTATTGTCAATTATTATTATTAAATATTTCTTAAGGAAATTTATTACTAAATTACCTATTTATTGAGTTTTCTAAAAGTCACGTGTCGGCAAAGAAAAAAAAATCAAGTTTACGTAAACTGATTTAGTTTACGTCAACTTGAATTTGGTAAGCAACAAGAGCAAATCGTGGAGCTCAAGCAGTGTGACGTCACTTTCGAACCTAAGACTCAGTTAATATTTTTGTTCATTCATTTCATTAATTAATGTTAAGTAACACGAATTTATAAAGCAGGTGTAGACACTCCAGGACCTTGAAATTTGCTACCAGGATAGATCAAACCTTAAAGATCTTTTAGAAAAGTCCAATTTTTTGCTATAACCTCCTAGGGATATGAAGCCCATTCTCCACTGCGTCTCCTAAGGGTTTTTGGAAAAAGTCTGACTTTTTTAGTGTTCGTTAAGGCCTAATCTACCCCGAATTCTAAGTTTCTAAGTTTCAAATTATTGAAACTTACCCCGTTATACATGTCAATTTCTTAAAAATCTATGTTTAAAGGGCTGTCACTATAGTTATGTGTATGCAACAAACGCTGAAGTACATACAGACATTTTTTCCTAAAAAATACTTTCAAACAGTTTCAAAGTGTCTGAAATGCTTCTAGATATTGCTTCTAGATATAAATTTCAGAAATTCAAAGTTCAAAGCTTTTTGTTAGTGGAAGCCCAGGTCTCAAGGAGTGTCATCTACAACTGCTTTGCAGCTTCCAAGCCCCAAAGGCCGAAGTTCTTCTTGTTAAGGTCAAGCGTTCATCTTCAGATAATTCCCAGAGCAGCACAGTGAGTGGAAATCGAACAGCTCATTTTGCTACACAAGCATTAACTTCCTCAGGCCTTCCACGTTCTTCTGATTGCTTCGAAGAGTGAAACTTTGACGTAGATATAGACATTTTTTCCTAAAAAATACTTTCAAACAGTTTCGAAGTGTCTGAAATGCAGCTGTTGCTTCTAGATATAAATTAAAAAAATTTGAAGTTTGAAGCTTCTTGCTGATGGCCCAGATCTCAAGGAGCGTCATCCATAACAGCTTTGCAACTTCCAAGCCTAAAAGGCCGAAGTTCTTCTTGTTAAGGTTAAGGGTACATCCTCAGATAATTCGCAGAACAGCAACAGTGAGTGGAAATCGAACAGCTCATTTTGCTACACAAGCATTTACTTTCTCAGGCCTTTCACCTTCTTCTGACTGTTATGAAAAACGAAACGTTGAAGTAGATACAGACATATTTTCCTAAAAAGTACTTCCAAACAGTTGCAAAGTGTCTGAAATTCAGTTATTGCTTCCGGATAATTATGAATTTTAGAAATTTGAAGTTCGAAGCTTCTTGTTAGTGGAAGCCCAGATGTCAAGGAGTGTCATCCATAACAGCTTACACGCCTGAGTCGTTTGCTCTTACAACTTCAAAGCCCACCAAGCCGAATTAAAGTAGTTCTTCATGTTTATCAGAATACCAGAAAATGGCAATCGCCAGTACATCCGTATCAGTGCTCCAGATAAGCGCGCACTCGGCTGTGTCTTTATCATTCTGCCATATGCGTTCTCAAAAACACTGCAACATCCTCGCCTTCAAAATATGTCACTTCAGTTCCATAAGCGGAGACCTTGTTATTAACAACGACCATTTACTGTTGTTCGCATTTGTTCTCAAAATTCAGCAGCCAGTCAAACCTAGTCTTTCAAAATTTCACCTGTAAGCACAAGAAGAGTGTTAAATTGCAAATGTGCATTGTCAGAACCTACGTTGCTCTACATATCTTACCAAGGGCTGGGCAAAATACATCTATTAGTGTATTTCAAATAAAAAAATACTCAAAACACAGTATTTTCATAGACAGAAAAAGCAAAATTTGAGGTAGCGTGTATGTTTTTTATCTTGAGCAGCAGTGTACTTACTCGTAGCTCATTAAAACACGATTTTTCTGGATGTGCTGCTTAATTAAGCTTTAAAGGTTCAAAGATTCTAAGAGCAAGCGTTAGGACAATTTATTTCATCTAGGGTTGCTTTCAATGACTACCTTCAGACTCCAAGGCATCCAAGGAGGTCTTTTCGGTACTTTTATTGTTTTGTAGGGTTGTTGGGCCTCCAAGGAAATAGGATTGCTAATAAATGTAATAACAAAAGATTACTTAGATTTAGTACAAGAACTGTCTACAAACACCCAATACAAAAAGAAGAGTGAAGAGTAAACTGAAGTCTACTTAGGACATTCGGACCCACAGACTTCTTACAGCGATTACTTCCATCCTCTCATTCTTTAATCAGTTCCAATCTGTGGGTGAACTAAAGGAGACCATATTCCTCTAAAATGGGCACAGCACATGCTCCATTATTTCATTCTCTGCAGCTGGAGCTCTCCGGAACACGTATTTTGCATAGATGCTTATTTAGTCGACAGTGTCCATCACAGCTACTTTCTCACAAGACAACCTTATTTTATTTTTTACGACGCTTTGATAGCTGATGTGGCAGCTTTCAGCTGGCGTACTTAGCGTAGGGGATTTGGAGTTTGGAGACTTTGTGATAGTATTTCTTTTCAGTAAAATGGCGAGAGTGCGGATCGAAGGAGTTAGAATAAATAGTCTCGGTGCCAAGAGACAGAATAGCCGAGCCCTCTATCACCATCTCGTTGATTCTTTCATTTCTCTCGTTTTTTTGATGACTCTTGCTATCTAGCAGAGATTTTGGTCTTTATTTGGAAGATTGATGCATTCTATTACCACAATCCAGAGGTTACTAGAAGCTAGCCACAACAAAATTTCCATATTTGTGCAAAGTTACTTTTTTTTTAATTTTTACTGGTTAGTAACAATAATCACAAAGTACCTATCTCTTGGATATATCGTTATCCATTTTCACAAGTAAAGAAATAAATATAAAAAGAAGTTGATAATAAAATCTCTAGAATAAAGTTATAGGAGGGTTCGGCGTTTTTAATGCCAAATTCCCCAAAGAACATGAAAAGATAGCGAGAAAAAGTAGAAATACGTGTTTAATTTAACTTTACGTATTAGTTGATAATTTTAAACTAAATTTGTACACGAAAAATGCCTTTATTTTAAATTTGTACCCAAAAAAACGTGCGCTATTTTTCCTACTCTAAAATGCAAAACAAACCCAAAAGATATTATCTGTCAGCGCACATGCTCAAATATATAAATTCGAGTTTAATTTTGTCTAAATTGTTAAAAGAAGATCACATCAAACGTTGGCTTTCTAAAACGCCTTTGTGTCTTTTTTAAATGTTGGAAGGATTTTTTTTTAAACGAAAACAAAACACCGGTAATACAAAAACATTTGAACACAAACATCACATTCATTACTTCCCCATTAGTTAATTAGTAAAGAGAAAGAAAAACAGAAATGTCACAAAAACCATTATACAAAATCCAATAGTAAAAATAAAACTGTAACAATTTTTACGGTTATTTATAGAGAAGATGACAATCAATTAATTCGAACAACTTTTTTGTTATTTTATCCCGACTTTTTAATCCGCGCGCTAATCTTTACTGTAATTAAACATGGAAGGTGGGCCAACAGATAAATTTAATGAAAATTCAAATAAATCGCAATTCCAGACTATCACTTATCGATTTGTCTAGTGAGCACTCGAATGGCTCTTAAAATTTCCCCAATTATCTTTTAACTGTTGTGTAGGTCCGGAAAATCTAAAATCTTAATTTGCCACTAAATTCTCTTAAAGGCCACTTAAAGACCACCCTTATTATCAGCAATAAAAAATTAAATCCTTCATTGACCTCTTTCTAGGAGAGTCCGAGGGTGTCAATGGAGGTGGTCCCTCTTTAAGATGGAAACACATTTAGCTGACGCGACGCCATGTCGCACGAAAATCTAAACTATGGACGGTCACCGAAGAAATTTTTTTAAATACGCCCCTGATTGCTCTACTAAACCATCGTCTAATTGTTAAAGGCAGAATTTGTGGAGAAATTAACCAATTCAAATTGTAACTTTGAAATCAATTAACGTAAAATTAATTTAGAAATTAGTTGGGGGTTGTTAGTAGTAGTGACACAGATTTAAGTTTCTCTTGTAAGTCGTAAATAATACTTTAGTAAACCGCATTGTGCAACATCTTAGCAAAATTAAGAGCACCCAACTGTAGAGAAACACGACCACCAACTTAAGTTTTAGACCAAATTACGGTTACACGTGTTCTTGCAAATGGTACAACAACCCTTATCACTCGTGATTTATAATATCTCTAATCCTTTATATATTCTCAACATTTCTCTCCCCCTTCTCTTTTGGCACTTTAAAACAAAAGTTAACTTGAATTTTCAAATTTTACTTGATGTTATAATGATTTTGGTTCCTTGTTGTACGCTCTAGTAGTTGTTACATGAATAATCTTTGCACGTAAACATGGAGAAGTTAAGGTATCCGACATAAATTCATGTATCTAAGTAGGTGGGTAGTTTGCAAGAAGAGTTTCTGAGTTTTCGGGTAGTTTACGAAAGCAGGTGTGTTGGCTTATAACTTGCAGATTTTCTCTTAAAATATTGTTATATCGAAGGAATGCATGACTAATTTCTCTGAGTAATTTTAAGATGTTACAATTATTATTTATTTTACTTGAGATACCACTACCCCTAATAAATGTTAAAATTATAATTTCATATTTCTGTTTCTATTTTTGTTAGTTCAAGTTCTTTTTAAGACGTCGCACCTACCTAAGATTATGTCTTCTGGCTATTCTGACAGAGATGAACAGTGAACATACATAGGCAGGGCCGTATTTAACTTGATTGACGTCCTGTGGCCCTGTCAATGATTTTCAAGCTTATCTGCTGTGCCGAAGAAATTGTAGGTTTTAAATAGCACAGTAACGATGCGCTTTTGTACACGTGTAACAGTGTTTTACGAATCCTGAAGATTCTGCCTCTGATACAGGAAAAATTAACATTGCTTTTTAAAATTATTTGTAATTTACCCCCTCCCGAAATTAATAACATTTGATGCCTCTTGTAAGCCCGCATCTATCGCCACTTACATAATCGCATAAAAAGCATTTATGTAAGAGTTTGGTGATAATCGCAAAGATATGAGTACGTTCCCACCTCGTGGCTAAGTATCAAGCTGCGTTCTGATTGGTGCTAAGAACTTGTCGATGGAGAATTAATAAATATTCGACTAGCATTAATTTTCAAGAGAGTCCGTGACCGTCCGTGTCTATCCACTGTATAGAGTGTATCATGTGCTGCAGGTAGTTGATGGTCTGGCGTCCCTGCACCAGAGGCTGTTACAAGCTGCAGTTGTAGCGTTTAAGATGATCGCGTCTACCCCAGTACATCTCTCCTGTTGGTCAGGCCTTCAGGCTAACCACAAGTCTCTTCTCAACGGTCTTTGGACTTATTGACCGATCGTGTGGGACTCGATTACAGTTTTTGACTTGTTGGCCGACTGTTAATCTATTTGAAAGTGGTGTGGCCTGTTGGCTAACCACTTCTCAACGGTCTTTGGACTTCTTGGCCGATCGTTTGGGACTTGATTATAGTCTTTGGCTCGTTGGCCGATTGTTGATATATTTGAAAGTGGTGTGGTCTGTTGATTAACCACTTCTCAACGGTCTTTAGGCTTCTTGGCCGATCTTTTGGGACTTGATAACAGTCTTGGGCTTCTTGGCCCACTGTCGATCTAGAAGAATGCTTGTCAGATCTTTGGGTTAATCACGTGTCCTCCTTTGCGTTCCAGGAACCAGTTCTTTGAGAGTCGCCAGTCCGTTACGATATCTAAGGAACGAGCGTCATCCAGAAGGACGGATTTTTATGTTGTTTATTAGCAGAACCTTTTATTTTGTTTTTAATAAATATTTTTATTTGTTTTGAAAGTATTTTTTGTTGATTGTTTACCGTTCTGAACCTCCTCGAAAGCATAATGTACAATCACCTATGTATCTTTTGGCCACCCCGGCAATACGCCTAGCACGAATTGTGGGTGCAACCATCATAACACTAACACAGTTTGTTGATTTACTAGGTACTTGTTGGCAAAATAAAGTTACCCCTCAGTTTAAGTAGGGTGGTGTTATTGATGGTGGAATCCATAATTCGTGCTAGGCGTATAGTCGAGGTGGCCAAAGATATGCAAGTGATAGTACACACGATCGTAAGATCTGTGTTGCAATACGTTCAACATTGGAAGCAAAAAGTTGTGTATTTTGATGAGCTTTAAGAATCTGTTTAGAAAATTTCAAAATTCAAAACGGAAAAAAATTAAAAATTGGCAATTTAGTTTTTCGACTGTAGATTGAAAATGGTTTACTTTAGAAAAAAATTCTGGAGAAAAATGTTCAGGAGATCAAAAGAGCTATTAAACGGTACTAAACTCGAATTTTTATCACATCGACGCTAGGCGTCCCGACGTTCAACTGTGTTTTTTAAATTACTCAGATGGCTTATCTGAATTTCGATACCAAACGGAACTTTTAATCTTGTACTTTTCTTAATTTACACCTAGGTCAACTGAGTAATTTTCTGCTAAAAAAACAATAGGGACCTGTAAGAAAATTAAAAGTTGAACGTCGAGACGCTTAGCGTCGATGTGATAAAATGTCGAGTTTAGTATCGTTTAATAGCTCTTTTGATCTCCTGAAAGTTTTTCCCAAAAAATTTTTTTTCAAAGAGAACCATTTTCGAACTACAGTCGAAAAACTAAATTGCCAATTGTTAGTCTTTTTGCGTTATCTCGGTAAGCTTTTGCTAAGTTTACCAATCTCGTAACGTCGTAACTGTTACCGTTTCCGAGATCCCTCCAAAAATAGTCTATTTATGTAAACAAAATTATCTTCAAATATCGGCGTTGACGTCTCTCTGTTCCTTTGTGTCTTTGGGTTAAAATTTAAGTTCTAAACCTTCTCGATATCTTAATTTCTCAAGGATCAATTTTACATAATTTTTTTGTTTCGGTGTGTCGTTCCTCGGAGCCCTATTTTCGAAATTTCACCACCTTTCTGTATCTCGGAGATTCCGTGCTTTTTCCTACGTTTTTCAACGTTTTGATGCTTGAGCCACAGTACCCATTTCAAAGCCTTAAAAAATCTCAGCTCCACATTGCCTTCACCACATTTTCGTATTTCTGAGACTTTGTGCTATTTGCTCTAAGTGTTTGAGTGTCTTCAGTGTGCATGTCTCGTGTCTCAACTTTTAGGCGTTGCATCTCGTGCTCACGGATGGGTTTAAGAATTTTTCCCAAATAAATGATTTTATCAGTGTCGTAACTAGAAATTTTTAATGGATGAATTGCAGAGCTAGTTTGTAAAGGGACATACAGCCCTTCTTTTCATAAACACTTAATTAATTAGTCTAATAGTAAAATAATGGAGGGTCTTCCCAACCCCCCCCTGAATCCATCAGTGAACGTTTTACGTGTATAATCAAATTAAAATCAGCTATACACCACATGCTGCAAATAGTAAGCCCTCTAGGGGTTGAAAAGTTAAGAAGCGCAATAGATATAAGTTGTTGTAACAAGTACGATATCATAGATGAACTTTGTTTGATTGATGATGACATACGAGAAAAAGCTTAACACATTACTCGACTATTTAATTACGCCATATTAATTAATGTATCAAATTTGTTATTTTACGAAATCTGAATACAAACTCTTTGTGAATGTAGTAGTAATGCTTGATATTTATTTATGCGATGTACAGAACACTTGTGCAAGTACGTGCATGACATAAAGTAGTAGAACAATCTTGACACGTACGTACGTCTTGCCTGTAGCTTAGTTCAAGTGGTTTCAACTTTTTTCTTATTTCGTTTTTCTTCAAAAACTAGATGGGAAAAATAAGAAAAATGGCGTTTGTTAAAGTTTCGTTTAGTTTACGAGAAAATGCAACAAGGTAAAAAATTAAAGAAAGGAAACCGGTCGAATTTTCTTCCATCACACGTTCTTACTACGTCATACACAATTTATAAAAGTTTTACACGAAATAAAGAGATATCAATCGAGATTGTGAGTTGAAAAAAAATTCGATTTTTATTCATTTGTTTAGTTAAGGAAAGCGCAGGAGTTATTGAGCACAGGAAGTACGCTCTTATAACATAATTCCTAATAAGGTTCTCAATATTGAATGCCTACTTATGGAATACAGGTATGTAGAAGCTAACGTTGGGTTTCGAGTGCTTCCATTGTATATTGTAAGGTGATTATAGTGAATTTAATAAAGTAAGCTGCTAAACTCAGAACAACATATTATATTGTTGAACGAGCTTTTATATAAAAAAAATTGTCAATTATTTTTTATATTGTAAAAGTATGACTACGAGGAGATTGGGAATTATACTGGTAGGACTTGGCGAATACAAGTTAAGTCTTTGTCAAAAATTTTAAGGAATAATAATAACTAATAGCAAGAATATATCGTTGCTCAAATGTTTAGTTATAAAATCAATAGTTATTTACGCAACAAAATTTTATCTACTTTCATGAAATAAGCAAAAAATAGTAGTTTATGTTATACGTGTTAAAAGGGACGTTTTATTTTGTGAGTGGAGAAGATTACTAAATGAGCGAAGCGAACGGAGTAATTCCACAAATAAAATCATAAAATCATCAATCATCAGTCAAATAAAATTATACTACACTTTCCAGACACGCCTTCAGATAGTACGAAACTACTTTCGGTGTCATAATAGCTCCATTACAGAATCAAAATATAAAAACAATCAAAAAGTTTTAATTTTTTACGTTTTATTTTTCTTGACAATCTTCATCACTCGTCAAATTATTTACGTGTTAATTCGTCGTTTTCGCACGCCAAAATTCATAACCTTACTAGTACTGTATACAGTTCATTATGACACTCGTTTTAGTTTCGTAATACTGAAATTACGTAATGAAAGTAGATAAAAGCTTTTTCGAACAGATATCACTACTTGATTCTGCGTATTTTTTCATCTATACAGGGTGGGCCCTGAAATTTCAGTCAGTCAAATGTCAGTCTGTTCGTATATAAAGACAATTGGTGCATTCACCGGACGTAATAGTTTTGTAGGAGCTACCAACTGCTATATCATTAGCGCTACTATCGTGCGGTAATTTTATTAAGTGAACAGGTACCGAGGTAGTTTAACATAACGCAAATAAAATACGCTCGATAAAATGGCGACCGCTCCGCGCACATTCCCAAAGCATGGGCAAGTCACCGAACGATTTGGTAGCTGCTCCACAGCTTTTACGTCCGGTGAATGCATCCAATGGTGACAATTGGCCGGTTTGTCTATCTGTCTACTTGTATAAGTGCCTGCTTAACTATTTTATTCTGTATTTTCCTTTTTTTCCCACGTATTTCAGTGTGTTTGTTGGCCAGTCTGCCAGTTAATTTGTGAAGGCCTCTTTGACTAGTTTAAGCCTGCTTACCTATTTTTATGTCTATCTATCAATGTGATTGTTCTTCTCTCTGCCTGTAGGTTTGTCTGATTTGTCTGTTCAATTTTGTCCTTTTACCAAACTTATATTATATCTCTTCTTATACTTGAATTTTTTACTTTACCGACACGTGACAACTTTAATATGTAGGAATTAAGATGAAAATGACGTTTATTTTGAGTTTAATTATTTCATTTAGTTAGTTCAATTATTTTTATATTATTTAAAATTTATTTAGAAAATTTGTTATTAAATTAATTATTTATTAGATATTCTTAAAGTCACGTGTCGGCAAAGAAAAAAAATTCAAGTTTACACTACAATCAGTTTCGACGCACTGGCTGTATTTAATTACTATAGAAATAACTACCACTAGATCTGATTAATTGCTAGATACCTAATACAAACTAGAAAAGTCGATGTAATTCACAGACTGCTTACGTCAAAGTTCTACTAAACGCCTAATTACGTACTTGATCTGCCTGTCTGAATGCATGTCTAGGTCTCTTTACTTTCTTAGTACGTCCGTGATTTACAATATTTTGTTCCAAGCCATTTAGAATTTAGAAATAGAAATTTAACAAAAAGCAATTATTTATTAACACGAACTTTATACAGGGTGTCACACTAAGCATGTTCACATGCTCATTGCTCACCATGGTAATCTTGTAAACTTTAAGTGGCACTAGCTCGGTTAAACGAAACCAAATTTAGCCTCTATCATGGTCAACTCGATGCTGCTTTTGTTTTTTGAAAAAAACTAGCACCCTAGATATTGGTCCTTATGGTGAGTATGCTAACTGTATACAGGGTGTCCCACTTAGCATATTAATTGCTCACTATGAGCATCTCGTAAAATTTAAGAGGAACTAAGTCGGTTTAACGACACCAAATGTAGCATTATCATGATTAACTCGATGCTGCTTTTGTTTTTTTAAATAAAAAATATCACTCTAGATATTGAGAAAAAACTAAGAAAAGTTCATTTCCTTTTTTCATTAAAGAAGATAATTTCAATTTTCGAAAAAAGGCGAAATAAGCACTAACAAAACCAATAAGGTTAGCCTATATTGTATCTATATGAGATCCCCATGGTGAGTGTGCTACCTGTATACAGGGTGTCCCACTTGGCATGCTCATTGGTCAGCATGGGGATCTTGTAAACCTTAAGAGGTACTAAGTCGGTTAAACGACACCAAATGTAGCTGAAATCGTATCTATACGAAATCCCCATGATGATGGGGAAATGAGCAATTTGATGCTGCTTTTGTTTTTTGAAAAAAAATAGCACTCTAGATATTGAAAAAAAACTAAAAAAAGTTAATTTCCTTTTTTCATTAATGAAGATAATTTCAATTTTCAAAAAAGATAAAATAAGCACTAACAAAACCAATAAGGTTAGCCTACATTGTATCTATATGAGATCCCCATGGTGAGTGTGCTACCTGTATACAGGGTGTCCCACTTGGCATGCTCATTGCTCACCATGGGGATCTCGTAAACCTTAAGAGGTACTAAGTCGGTTAAACGACACCAAATGTAGCCGAAATCGTATCTATACGAGATCCCCATGGTGATGGGGAAATGATCAATTTGATGCTGATTTTGTTTTTTGAAAAAAAATAGCACTCTTGATATTGAAAAAAAACTAAAAAAAGTTCATTTTCTTTTGTCATTTAATGAAGATAATTTCAGTTTTCAAAAGCGATGAAATAGGCACTAATAAAACCAATAAAGTTAACCGACCTCGTATCTATACGACACCCCCATGGTGAGTATGTTAAGTGGGATACCTGATATCACTGACTGAATTACTAACCAATTGTTATGTCATTCCGTTGGTTATTGACTGATGTAGCCAATGGGTGCATTCACCGGACGTAACAGTTGTGGAGTAGCTAAATCGTTCTGAGACTTACCCCTGCTTTGCAAACGTGTGTGGAGCGGTCGTCATTTTATCGGGCGCATATGATTTGCATCATGTCGAACTATGTCGATATCTGCTCACTTAACAAAATGACCGCACGATAGTAGCGCTAGTGATGTAGCAGTTCGTAGCTACTCCACAACTGTTACGTCCGGCGAATGCATCGATTATCACAATAGGAATAGGGCCTATATTAGACTGTCAAAGATTTTTGACAAAGTTATTTTTTAAAAGCTTCATTATACAGTATTTCACAGTGTAAAATTTTATAAAATGTACACTGTTGTACTGTAAAATATCTTATAAAATAGCTTTTAAAACTGAACTGTTCAAAGAGCTTTAACAGTCTAATACCGGCCTAAGACTTACCGAGTAATGATTTTAACCACAAATATATTATTGTACGTAGGTAAATTAATTAATCGAATGTTTGGACACCCGGTATAATTTTTTTATAAGCATCTGCTGGTGAAAACAATTAATTTATTTTAACTAAAATACTTGAGGTAAAAGCAATGTAAGGGTAATGAAAGGCACTTATTAAACTAAAAGTTTCTTTATGGACCTATCGACTTTACATACCCTTACGACCATACTTTTATTTTATTCTTGTAGATCTTTTAATAAGATCTGCAAAATGTATAAAGCAATATTTTCTTTTTCCAATTCGACCCAACTGAAAATTTCATACGTACTATTTATTTTGAATACACACACATAAATATTGGTCCAACAAAATTGGTTTATTTTAACCCCACATTTTTTTTTTGTACAAAAAATAATGGCGAATGTGTATATGAAGGAGTTAAGATGCAACGGAAATGGCGGCATTATCTGCGGGGTTATAAATAACAAAAGCTACTTTAATTTCTGTCCGAATGGTACGATAGGTGGTGAGGGTAACTTCCTCCGGATTTCCATAGCTGGACTTACCGATCGGGAGTTTTTCAACTAGATAAGGGATAAATGGGCGATTCTAAAAGTGCAGATACGCACTAAAACTAAAACGATTAAATTGAAATCGTTTAAACCTTTCCTACTTAATTTACTTTTACTACCGTAAGAGAAAAAAAATGAAATATTGTCTAAAACAGGCAGATGTAATAAATCAAGTTATTGTTTTAAGTTTGCACATTTTCAATCTATCTTCGACAATATCAGGAGAAGTTCTGGAGCCATTTGCTAATTACTCTTGATTTAACCCTCTCGGTTCTTTGTCAATGGAGGGGCGCTAAGGTTTACTAATGACGACCTCCTTTGTTTTATCCCGCGATTAAATGTCCGGGGTTGGTTTGTTAGAAATTTCTTCTTTTTATCTTTAGTTCCGGAGTTTCAAACAAAACTAAGTTTATTCAAATTCGACTCAAAATTGCTGGTTTGGGATTTCTTACCACTTAAAATGATTTATCTTGTTTCGAGTATATTAATAAAGGGTCGACTTTTGGATAAACTTACGTCTAGTTTTCCAATTTTTAACAATATTAATCCGTGAATGGCGTAAAAGGACGAAAATGTCGCTTGTTTACATCGAAGAGCGTATAAGCAGATGTTTTTTGTGATAAAAGGTATCCCTTCGTCGTCATTGTGTTTAGGTGTATGGATTTCTACCTTTTACCTTTACAAAGCGATGGGTGTCTTTGTAAACGATTTATTTCAAAATTTTGAATAGCGATTTGTGCTTGTCCGACGGAGCATGATGTATTTTTGCGTCGATTTTATTTTGTAAATATTTCGGTGTTTTGCGTAATTTTTTTTCGAGACGTAAGCCACAAGTCGGTATAGGGAAGAGCTATTTAAATTGGACGCATTTCGAAAATTTCTGGTGTTTGGTTGAAAACAAACGAAACCTTTCAATATTAATTTATCAGCAAAATTCAGTCGTCAGTATTAATTTAGCATTAGCGCATAGGCTAACCAACAGCCCGAACAATATTATAATTCCTCTATTGTATCATTGTTACTAACTTTAAGCTGTTGATGTACGTCAAATGTTTATTATGCTGCTTTGCAAATTTTGTTCGATTCTCATTTATAGTTGTTGCATCGTAAATTTCAATTGTCGGACATATTACAAATTAGATAGGGATTACTAGTAAAACAAAATGACCAATCATCGATGAATTCTATCGTTTATTAGTAATGCAATAATATTCAATGGTCGTTTGTTAAACACACTTTGTGTTACAAAATGTTATTACAATAGAGATATCAAGTGCAAAAGGCATTGTGTAAAATATAAACGAAAGCTCTGTGCAACGTCAAATTTTTTTCAGCCGTCTCATACGCCCGTAAGTATTTTTTCGAGTCACAATCTCAAAAATTTGATTAGCTATGTGTATGTATTGTCAGTCTTCTTTACGACATAATACAGTAAAAAGTGTTAACTTCATTTCCCAATGCTTGTAGCTACAGGCCACAAGGTAATTTTTTGACGTGGCACTCAGAGAAGAAGGGTCTCAGAAATGGCAAGAGTTACGAGATTGGTTAACTTAGAAAAAAGTTACACATTTTGATGAGCTTTAAGAAACCGTTAAGACAATTTCAAAATTCAAATGGTTACTTATAGCGCATTCGATTGGGACCGCACCGACACGGAGCCAGTACGGTTCTCCACTGGTGGAGTGCAATCACGTGATTGATTTACATAGGTATAGGTGGGTGCACTGTTGCGGAGCAACACCAATAAAACACGTAAAACTGGGGTAGTGCAAATAAAACTGCACTGGCACCCTGGTGCATCTAATCGAATACGCCATTAGATAACGCAAAAAAATGAAAATTGGCAGTTTTTCGACTTTAGTTTGAATATGGTTTATTTAAAAAAAAATTATCAGAAAAATTTTTAGGAGGTCAAAAGAGCTATCAAACGATTTTAAACTCGACATTTTATATCATCGGCGCCAGGCGTCGCTACGTTCAACTTTTTATTTTCTTATGGGGACCTACTGTTTTTCTGCAGAAAAATTTTCAGTTGGTTTGTTTAAATTTGAATATTAAACCAGAACTTTCTGTCATGAACTTTTCTTAATTTACATAAGTTTTCTTAAGATTATGTTATGTTACGTTATGTTATGTTTAGTTATGTTATTTTATGTTCCTTTTACGATAAAAAATTACGACTAAAATTTAGTTTTTTAAGTTATAAGAAAAGCAAGTGTATCAGCAGATAAAATCAAATAAAATCATTGCTTTTCATCGTAAAAAATAACATAAAGTAACATAATTTATGTACTAACATAACGCAACGTAACAACATAACATACCCTAGAGAAGTTATGTAAATTACGAAAAGTTCAAGATAGAATGTTCTCGTTTAGTATCCAAACTTCGACAAACCAACTGACTAGTGACTAATCCACATTCACACAATAAAAAACACAAGGATCATCGGAAATGCGCAATAAGGTTCGAAAGAGACAGAGATATAAAATAAGAGATAGGGATAGGGAGAGTGAGAAAGTAGGATAGGGATTGGTTTAGAAAAATAGGGATAGATTTAGAGAAATGGGGAGAGGTCTGTCACCATAATTACCACGTTTCAAATGTCAATCTGTCACCACAGTCAGGGGCGGATCTACATATGGACTAATAGGGCTTAAGCCCTGGGCCCCCAAGTGCCAAAGGACCCACAAAAATTGAATTATTATAAATTATTTTAAAGTGAAAATTAATTTTAAACCTCAATTTAAAGATTCTTGTAATCTAACAAAAAATGGAGCCCCATTGCCCCATTTGACTTCAATCTAAAAACTAGACCCTCCCCGGACCACAGTTACCATATATATCAATGCCGTCATCTGACACCATATGTCAATATCGAAGGGGGTTCATCTGTTACCCAATATATGCCAATATCAAGATCATCCGTCACCATATGTTAATTTGTCATTTCATATTTCAGATACAGTTATCTATCAAGTTTAGAGACAGGTTTAGAGAGATGGGAGAGGGAGTAATCTGTCACTAGAGTTAGTATGTCAAATGTTAATTTTTTATCTGTCATGCCATATGTCATTTCAGCTGTCATTTCATATATCAGGGGGTCATCTGTCATCCCATCGGTTAATTAATTTGTCAATCCATCTGTTAACCCATTTGTTATCTCATATGTCATTTCATCTGTCATTCCATTGGTCATATCATCTGTCATTAAACTTGTCACCAAATCGATCATCCCATCTCACAGATGTGTTTGACAGAAAGGATGAGATGGCAGATGAGTTTGACAGAAAGGATGAGATGACAGATGAGCTTGACAGATGAGATTAAATAACAGATGGGACTGACACATAAAATGAGATGACAGATGAGATTGATGGATGAGACGGTCGAGAAGATTGTTATTTAGAATACAAAAGCGATTGACTGATGGATGAAATAACAGATGAGATTTACAGATGAAATGATGTGACATTATGACATAATATGAGACTGACAGAGATGACTAGATGAGATTGACAGATGATATTTATAGATAGGAGAGGCATAAACAGACAGAGACAGACAGAGAGAAGGTAGCGTGCGTCCATGATCTAAGTTGCTGTAAAAAAACTATAGGATAAGAAAATAAGAAGTTGAACGTCGCGACACCTAGCGTCGTTGTGATAAAATGTTGAGTTTAGTATTTTTTGATAGCTCTTTCTACTCCCTAAAAAAGCTCCCGAAATTTTTTTTCCTAAATCAAACCATTTTCAAGCTACAGTCGAAAAACTAAGCTGCACCCGACAACATGGTCATGAATTTCTCTTCTTCTTTCTCTTAATTTAAGACTTGGTCCTGTTCTTTCCAGTTTGCTACTTCTTATAAGTCAGATGTCCAGCTTTCTTGTCCAGTCTCTCTTGGTGCTTGGAATTGAACTAATCTAAGGATATTTCAGTTATGACAATACAGCTAGAGAGAGATGAGAGAAACTCTAAAATAGCTGGGGATTCAAAGATGAAGACAGTGTGGATGGAGCACTGGCATTGAAAACTCTAAAAATTGACACGCCTGTGAAACCCTGAAAGTCGAGTGTTGAAACGTAAGGGTTGGGTACGTCTTAAAAATAGGGTTTCACTTGCGAGATTTCTGGCGAGAAATGAGCGTTTCTCGCTTCGCAAAATATATTTCAATCTCGCCTCGCTACAATTTTTAAATTGTAATCTCGCCTCGCACGAGATCTTGCGAAAATTTTTTCGCAAAACTGTTCGTGTCATTTCTTACCGATAGGACTAAAGCCGAATTGCACCACTTTCCCTTAACTATCAACTGTAACTTTTTGTTAAGTGACAGTTTTTCCGTTGCACAGATAATTAAGCTCGGCTTGGGTGCATATATGCATCAAAGATATAAGATATAAGTTGAACTATAGGCGTACTGTTGACATTTACTTTTTAGAGATTGCTTGTGGGCGGAGTCAATGCACTACGACGAAAATGTGACCGATCGCATAGGGTCACATTTTAGTTATAGAGAGAGAGAGGGGGGGGGAGAGATAGAAGAGGGATAGAGAGGGGGGAGAGATAGAAGAGGGATAGAGAAGGGGGATAGAAAGAGAGGGGGAAGAGGGGAGGAGAAGGGAGGAGATGGTGTGTGAGGGGAGAGAGAGAGAAAGAGAATACTCGCTCTCTCCATCTGTACTACCCAATATTGGCTCCGCCTAGACAATCTCTAAAAAATCAACGTCTACCAACCAAGTTCAAAGTAAGTTTATGGTGTCCTGTAGTTCATTCATATGTATAAATGTACTGGACCCGGGAATTTAATTTGGTACAACCGCCCTTAGTAAACTGTAGATTTAAGAGAAAGTGGTGCAATTGGGTCTTAGGCTTTAAAGATTTACTTATAATTACCCCTCATTCAGTTTGCGTTACAGAAGGTTTAAGTAGCACTTTTGTGCCCGTTGATAATCGTTATGTTGTGTCATATTATCCGCTATAATCTTACGCGCATGCGCTTTGAGTTTTGGTTAGGTTTTGCGAGAATTTGCGAGATTTCACAAACCTGTGAGGCGAGAGTAAAAAGAAACCTTGCATCGCAAGGTAAAATCGTTGTCTCGCCTCGCATTGAAAATCTTAGTCTCACCTCGTATCTCGCAATTTTTTGCGAGGCGAAAATGCGAGATTCTCGCAACTTTACGAGACTTGCGTGAAGCCCTAAACTTGAAAAATATAAATTCTTTTTTAAGTTAATTAATCTTTTACATTAATTAATTATAAGTTAATTTTTGACTGATACATCGAGAGAGGAATTTATAAACCCCTTAACGACTAAACCCGACGAATACCACTTAATTTCAATATTTTTTAATAAACTCTTAAAATTAAATTCGAGTGAGCAACAACATCCCTTACTTAAAATTCATTTTGTGCACATAATTTGAAAAATTCTAAACTAAATTAATTAAACTAAAGTTAGCAAGTTGAAACTTTGTAATTGTAAGAGATTGTGCTGATATTGCCCAACAATTCGGTTCATTCATTAAGTATTATGAGGTGAGAAAAAGTTTATCCCTTCAAACTATACCAGACTGGTCCCTAAATTGGCGGTAACTGTTTGGGCTAACAAACGTGTCCGACGAATGCTGATTTCTGTTAAACTTTCAACGAAGTCCAATATAACTTAAACAGATCAGACTTTTGCAATTTTTTCTTTACGTCATGTTTGCGAAATTTTCTTACTTTTTCTCCCCGTTGAAGTCCTCGTTGAACTAAATCTAAAATTGCTGCTCATTAAACGAGGGCAAAAAGTGTTGTTTTTCATTCGATGTTTTGTTGAAATTAGCCAAAGGTAAAAATTAAAGTTAAAGTTTTAAGTTTGCGAAAGTACGTGTTATTGTTATATCGGGGATAGAGTTTTATTGCCAAGTCTTAAGTTGTCTACCCCGGAGTCAAAGAGCGGACAGTTCGTGTCCGTACCAATCAACGGGAGTCCGGTGTTAGTAACCAGAAATGCCGCCGGTCCTATGGATCCTGCATAATAATGCGCTCGCTTCCGTATAAAATGTGTAGAAAATTTAAGTTTATTTTGTTAAAAGGATCAAGTTAGAATTGGAACTAATATAAAAACACAATTTCATTAATTTAGAAAATATGTCCGCTAAAAAATAGCTTACCCTAAAGGCTCGTACCATAACATTTTTCATACACCTGACACGAATTTAATTTTGAATCAGATTTAATTAAAATTTGCAGATATGCATCGCACTTAATTTATACGAACTAGATTTACTACAATGTGGGGAATAATAAATTGGAAATTTTTCAAATTCTAATAAATGACTTAAAAATGAACTAATCGAAGTCAATTTACTATAAGTTTCTGTAACGAAAAAGTGTGTTAAAAATGGCCAGCGAGAGAAAATCTTACACGCTTAGTTAATCAAACGTAACTAATTAGTTTTCTGTAAGAATGGCGAGTTTAGTGCGAAACTTCGACTATATCAAAAATCGAAGTGCATTCTCATTAGGATGTAATCACCGGCTCGGCGCACCGTGTTTCATTAAATGGGAAATAGCGTCATAAATCTGACTCGCGACACGAACGACCCCTGGTGGCATAGAGGACTCCCAACCCTCGACATCGTTTACCCAAACTAATACTTTACTTTCCTAACTCGCTTATCGCGAGAAAATCCTTTTCAAACTTGCCTTTAACATCTACAACGAAGAAAACAACAAATGCATTTTACATCGACTCAAAATACGAAAAGAAAGAAAATAAAAGACGCGACTAGGAAATCTTAATTTAAGTGATGTCTACACTGGAGACACTTTAATATTTTAACACCGCTTGTCTACAAACTCTCATTTTCATCATAGCCACCCTTGATTTCTACTTTATACTTCCTACCCGGAAAATACTGGGAAACACGGGGAAATCGGAAAGATGAGAGAGAGTCAAACGCGGTGGGACATCCACTTGTACTGATGAAACATTACTACATATGCCTTTTAACAGGAAATAATAATTTACGCCACTTTTTTTGATTGATTTCCACAGCATTAATTATCGACGTTATTGGCGCCACGGTTTTCCACTCGAATTTTATTTTTGAAATTATCAAACTTACAATCTAGAAAAATATTAATTTTATAGGCCAGGGGTGGATCTAGAATTTTTTAGAGGAAGGGAGGTTACAAAAATAAATCTTGAAAATCTCGAGGGAGGCAGGTCGGAACATAATAATTGATCAGTGGTCTAAACAACAATTATTTAATAGACTGAGACGGTAGAATGAGGGCTTCACGAGCGTCTCGCAAAAAATTGTCAGATGCGAGGCGAGAAACACTAATTTTTCGCTAGAAATCTCGCAAGTGAAGCTATACGGGCTTCACGCGAGTCTCTCAAAACAGCGAGAATCTCGCATTCTTGCTTCGCCAAAAATTGAGAGATGCGAGGCGAGAAACATTCATTTCTCGCTAGATATCTCCCAAGTGAAGCTGAACTTTACGCAACTTTACTCATTTGTCGCAAAAAATCTCGCAAGTGAAACTATAGGGGCTTCACGCGAGTCTCTTAAAATTGCGAGAATCTCGCATTCTCGCTTCGTCAAAAATTTTGAGATTCGAGGTAAGGAAAACTTTTTTCTCGCGAGAAATCTCGCAAGTATAGGAGCTTCACGCGAGTGTCTTAAAATTGCGAGAATCTCACATTCTCGCTTCGCAAAAAATTGTAAGATGCGAGGCGAGAAACACTCATTTATCGCGAGAAACCTCTCAAGTGAAGTATAGGGGCTTCACGCGAGTCTCTCAAAATTCAGAGAATCTCGTATTCTCGCTTCGCAAAAAATTTTGAGATTCCAAGTGAGGAAAACTTTTTTGTCGCGAGAAATCTCGCAAGTGAACCTATAGGAGTTTCACGCGAGTCTCTCAAAATTGCAAGAATCTCGCATTCTCGCTTCGTTTAAAATTTTGAGATTTGAGGTAAGGAAAACTTTTTTCTCGCGAGAAATCTCGCAAGTGAGAGAAGATAGGAGCTTCACGCGAGTGTTTTAAAATTGCGAGAATCTCACATTCTCGCTTTGCAAAAATTTGAGATTCGAGGCTAGAAACACTCAGTTCTTGCGAGAAACCTCGCAAGTGAAGCTATAGGAGCTTTACGCGAGTCTCTCAAAATTGCGAGAATCTCGCATTCTCGCTTCGTTAAAAATTTTGAGATTCGAAGTAAGGAAAACTTTTTTCTCGCGAGAATTCTCGCAAGTGAGAGAGGATAGGAGCTTCACGCGAGTGTCTCAAAATTGCGAGAATCTCACATTCTCGCTTTGCAAAAAATTTGAGATTCGAAGCTAGAAACACTCAATTCTTGCGAGAAACCTCGCAAGTGAGCTATAGGAGCTTCACGCGAGTCTAGCGAAATTCTGAGACTCGTCTCGCTTAAATTGCGATTTTTTTTGCGAAACCGGTCATTTTAGGCTAGAAATATCCGAAGTGAAGCTTTATAGCTATAGTATAAGTATACATAGTATGCCATTGCGCCGGTTTTGTGGTGTTTAGTGACGTCAGGAGGGGTCAACACGAAGTGACGAGCGCGATATCTACCGTACGGGCATAAGCCCGTGCTGAACCCTCCTGACGTCACTTGACACCACAAAACCTGCACAGTTGCATACTATGTAGACTTATACTATGGCCCTAGCCGTGAAGCCACTCTGTGAAGCTTGTTCTGTTGCCAGATAGGGTAACGTCCTGTTGGCTGAGGTCTGACTTCTTACCTCAAATATTGTCTTCTATATTTTTTTTCAAATTTAGTGAATGAATAAATGAACAGCAATTTGATTGCTTTGATTCTACGGCAAACATTTCTTGAATGTGAAGGCCACACTCGTTCAGATCTGCTTGTCGGGTTCGCTTGGGTAGACGAGCCTGTTCAAGTCTATAATCCATTCACTCTTTATTTGCGCTATGGTTGGCCATGAACTTTTATTTTTTGGTTTGCCAAAATAAAAAATCCCTATTAAGTTGACAATTCCAAAAAATGACAGACCACTGACATGCCAACTATTAACACAATTGAATAAAAGCCACTACTCTACAATATTTAACCTTACTGATTTTTTTCAAATTTATACCGGGTGGAATCTGTCGCCCTAACATGGCCAACCATAGCGCAAATAAAGAGTGAATGGATAATAGATGTCGGTGTTGATGATAAACCTGCGCAGTTATTATCATCTACAGGCTATCAGGGAGACCAGAACAGACAGATTTAAACTAATCTGACAGGCAGATTTGAACGTATATGGTCCCCTTTACAGGCTACCTACTTTGCAGACTAACCGTTTTGAACGTTTTTCCTACTTCTATGCAACACGATTTGTTCTTTAACTGTTTAGTCTAGACCACTACTCGCAAGCTGTACTTCCTGTCTGTTTGATCGCCTAGAGGCTAAGGACTGACAAGTAATTTGAAGCACTCTGTGCAGTCTGATTGGTTGACTTATCTTCTGTTCTTCTGTGTGTTTTTTTTTCGTTAGTATCTGCACAATTTGTTTCACTCTTCACTCTCGACCACGATTTTACTCTTATGCCCGGTTGCAAAAAGAGAATTAGATTTTAAACCGAGAATTAGATTTATAACCTTCTGATACGGCAACGTTACACAATGTAATGTCAAAGTTTGACGTTTGTAAATAAATAAGTTCTTTTTGTGTGAAATTGTCAAAACAAACATCAAACGTTAAAATTTTTATTTAATTGTTTATTTATTTATTGTGTAACGTTGCCATATAAAAGGATTATAAATATAATTCTCTTTGATGCAACCGGGCATTATATTGTACGTTATACCTGGTTCATTACCTCATAGACTAAGGATGTTGGCATAATGAACTGTATGCCTGGATACCGTACAGTCAGTATGACTGTACCTAACTGTCAGCCTGACTTCTCCACCTTCCTTCTGTTTATCTGTCTGTTTTGTATTAATTAGTATCTAACTGAGTTTACTAGGTGTAAATCACGCGATTACCTCCTCCTTTCAACCTTTTGAATTCTCCAGCGACACAGATACAACTATTTATGGTTTTGCGGATAACAGAAGTGACAATTCACTGCATTAGTTTAATTAAAGTAAGAAAGGGCTTTTAATACAAGAGCACGTTTAAATTCCCGTGTCCGTACTAGTAGTTTGCATTTAATTTTTTGTGGGTCGATCCCTTAGTTTATAGTTACCTTTATCAATCCTTCACCTAAGTTGTTTGTAATTAATAAAATTTTCCCATGTGTAAACCATAGAACAATTTACTTATAGTTATGTCCTTCCGAGTTAAAGAAAGTTTGTAAAGCTAGTGCCTAGCTCAAGTTCCTAGAGACCGACCCTATTTAACTTGGCAAATATAAAGAGACAGCGAGCGTGAAAAGCAGTTACCTGACACCGAGAGAACGGTTTCATTTTCATGTGTCCCGAACCCTCTACATTGTAACTGTTAATATAATTCATTACGGGTGATGTTACCGCTGGGCATAAGAGCGGCCATATTGTGACCATTCCACTTGTTCCGATTATAACCTCTATTTGTCAGCTAGCGCGAGCTTGTCAGAGAAAGTTGAATAATAATACCTACTCTATTGCTCTTTCTGAATTATCCGCACTTGTACGAGTTCATCGTGAAAATTATGCATTCCATACCGCTCGGAAAATTTCCTGTATGGTAATCTTACCCTACGTTTCTAAAGCAATTAATTCTAGTATACGATATTATAACAATATAACTAAAGGGGTTATGTATTTATACTAACTACCTCAAGAGATATAATAAACAATTATTGTAATTTTAGAATAATTCTATTTTAGTAGTTCATTTTAGTCTCTTTATAAATCTAGTTGGCGTCGGTTTCAAAATTTGAATTTATTTCAAATACATTTTTATCGATCTTGAGGAGGCTTGGTCCCAACATGACAGTCGGAATTCGTCCACATCCACATGAGCATCAAAGTAGTTGATAAAATTACCTCAAAATTGTTTTATTTACTCTCATATGTGAAAGTAAGCATTTTGTCACCACTTACACGATACAAAAATAGGTTTTTTTCTCTAGGGAGTAAATGTAATGTTATGGTTAATTAATTATTTTAATTGAAAAATTATAATTTTGTTTTAAATTAAAGACACTGCTGTCACTTTTGTGTCATCTATAGCGGCTTCTTAAAAAACCTCTATTGAAATGTCAATTCAAATTTTAGTAAAAAGAATAATATTAAGGTGTACTCTAGTTATTGTCGTAGAAAAAATAGCATTTATTGCTGGAGATAAAATCCGTCTTTTTCGTTCGAAAGATTATTTCACTTGCCACTATGCGACTCATGAATTAAATTCTCATCTCACGAAAAAAACTGTTGTTTCATCTCTTGTTATAAAATATACCTACTATTTTTAGCGGTAAATTTTTAAAAAATGTAAAAAATTAAAAAGATGTGTTAATAGTACCAACTACGGGATTTTTGTAGTGGCGTTATTACGGGAAATTATTACGTTAATTAATATTAACGTTAATTATTAACGAAACGAAATTATTAACGTTATTACGCCACGGGAAAATAGTTCAAATTTCTTTTTTGCTAGTCTCGTGACCACCCTTAATAATACCCTACAAACGACTAGATCAGAGGTGCCCCCCTCACTCCTTCAAGACTTAGCCTCTATAAGAGCAGAGAAAAAGGACAGTATGGCCACAAAACAGCAGAGCAACAGCGCTTAAGAGAAAGCAAAAACTGCAATTTAGCAACGATTAGTTCACAAAAATAACAATCTGTAATGCAAATATCACGCCCACCCCTTCGAGACTTAGCTTCTATTAGAGCAGAGAGAAAAGACAGCAGAGCGCTGCAACATCGCAGCAGGGTGATAGCGTACCAGGGCGATAGATGAAGCAAAAATGCAATCCGGCAACAGTTAGTTTACAAAAGTGACAGTCGGTAATGATGATATCCCCTCTCACTTCTTCATGAATTAGCCTCTATAAGAGCAGGGATAAAGGACAGCAGGGCAACAGCGTATAGGGGGAAAGCAAAAACTGCAATCTAGCAACGATTAGTTCACAAAAATGACAGTCTGTAATGCAAATATCAGCCCTACCCCTCGCCCTTTTTAAAATATAGCCTCTACATGAGGAGAGAGAAAAGAGAAAAGACAGCAGGGCGATGCAAAATCGCAGCAGAGCGACAGCGCATCATGAAATAAATTCACATCTCACGAAGAAAACGGATGTTTCATCTCTTGTTATAAAATATACTATTTTTTGAGGTAGATTTTAAAAAATGTAAACGATTAAAAAAGTGTGTTTATAGTACCAACTATGGGATTTGTGTAGTGGCGTTACTACGCCACGGGAAAATAGTTCAAAATTCTTTTTTGCGAGTCTCGTGACCACCCTTACTAATACCCTAGAAACGACTATATAGATCAGAGATCACATACTTTATGCTAATAGGATTGGGTATTCCTTTGATATTTAAAGCAGTAAAGGGGACTTTGCCTATTGTTTACTCAAATACTTAAAAGCTAATTAATTTCCCTACAAACATTATGTTATTTTATTATTAATATTAATAAATAAAGTTGTCTTATTTTGTGAGTTTATCTGGTGCTAGTACTAGAGATATAAACGGGCACTTGTGTAGATAAAAGAAAGTTCAAATTGTAAACTTATCCAAAACTTATCGAAAGTTAAGAGTTGGTTGGAGTTTTCCCCAACAAATTTTTGGTTTGTATTTTTTTGAAACAAAGAATAAACTTTATAATCTAATTTAGCGAGCTATTGATTAAAAGTGTCTTAAACTTACTTTGTATAAAATCAGGTTACTTCTAATTTTATTTAATAAGTATCTCACTCCTCTTTAAGCTCTCCAAGTTAAATGACTAATGAATATTAACATTATTAAGTCGTCATCTGAATATTCCAATTATACACAAAACGAGCCTGTTTTGTATTCAAAACTCACGCAGCTTACTCTATTTGCGCTTTATTTTATATCTTACTCTCTTGAAAACATATTTTTGTTAAAATTTGTCCTTTACGTTTCACAAAGTCGTTAATATTAGCAGTACGGCATAAGAGATTTGAAATAAGTTCTGTTGTGGGGGTTGCTAAAAGAAGACAGACGAGAGAGAACTTGGTGTAATAACGCTACTCCAAACGTAAACGGCCTGCGTTCTACGACGTGACTCGCATGGACAAACTTTCCTCACAAAGGAATCACATACAAGACCACCACCACCAGTTTGGAAAATACAGAGAAATTTCGAAATAATACTAACTACCCTCGTTTCTCTCTTGCCAAACATTTCACATTATACCCTCACGAACTTATTTATGTCTACATTTATTTTTAAACAAATTTTAAATTCTTTTAACATTTTGTTAAAGCGTGAATATTAAAAAATCAATCGTAAATTGATTATTTACATTGTATGTTTGAGGTCTCAGGTTCAGGTCTCAATTCTGTTAATATGTCGGTTTCGTAACACATTACGTTTCTCAAAGTACAGCTTTTTATCGTTGGATATACAGATACTTTTTTCTCTGCCGACCTGGACTCTATAACGGACTGAAATACCGTATTTAAGTAACTATCCCACTGCTGAATGACACTGCTGCCGTCCAAACGTGCTACTTGTCTTTCAGATTTGTTCTGCTTTCTCAGTTGTGTTACAAGGCTATCTGTGAACAAGGTTTCTGTGAACTAATGGCCCGATAGATTGTACTTTTAGCTTGCCTTGCTGCCCTGCTTTTCTGCTGTCTTAGAAACCACTGTCTTGCGGGTTGATGTCTTAGCGTTTGCATTACAACTAATAGTTGCCAGCATTTTCTGTTTATTTTAATGTCTTCCTGGTTGGTGTTTGACTGTCTGTCTCACAGACTTTCTTCGAGACTGTATGTTTCTGCGAATTTGAGCTACTGCACATTCTCCCTGCTCACATAGAGGCTAAGTCTTGAGGGGAGGAGAGCATTTTTGTGAACTAATGGTTGCCGGATTGCATTTTTTGCTTGTTCTATCGCCCTGATGCACTATCGCCCTGCTATTCTTTCTATCTCTTGAAACCAAGGTTTCAAGAGTAAGAGGGGAGGTGATATCTGTATTACAAACCGTCATTTTTGTGAACTAATGGTTGTTAGATTGCAGTTTTTGCTTGTTCTATCGCTTTGATGATGCGCTGTCACCCTGCTGCGATGTTGCCCTGCTGTTCTTTCTCTCTGCTCTTATAAAGACTAAGTCTTGAAGGGATGAAAGGGGGCATATCTGCATTATAGACTTACAGACAGTCATTTTTGAGGAATATCGTTTGCCGGGTTGCATTGCTTTGCTTTGCCCTGTGCGCTGTTGCCTTGCTGTTTTGTCGCTTCGCTGTTGTTTCTCTCTGCTCTCATAGACACTAAGTCTAAGAGTTATAGGGGGAGGGGGTATATCTGCATTACAGACTGTGATTATTGTGAACTAATGGTTACTACAGCGCAGTTTATGCTTTTCTCTATGCACTGTTGCCCTGCTGTCCTTTCTCTCTGCTCTTATAGAGGCTAAGTTTTGTAGGGGTGAGGGAGGGGGTGATATATACATTACAGACTGTCATTTTGGTGAACTAATGGTTGCTAGATTGCAGTTTTTGCTTGTTCTATCGCCTTTATGGTGCGCTGTCACCCCGCTGCGACGTCGCACTGCTGTTCTTTCTCTTTGCTCTCATAGACTAAGTCTTGAAGAGGTTATGGGGAGGGGGGTGATATCTGCATTACAGACTGTCATTTTTGTAAACTAACGATTGCCGGATTGCATTTTTTTTCTTTCCCTTGTGCGCTGTTCGCTGTTGTCTTGCTGTTTTATTGCCCTTCTGTTTTTTTTCTCTGCTCTTATAGAGGCTAAGTCTTGTAGGGGTGAGGGAGGGGGTGATATATGCATTACAGACTGTCATTTTGGTGAACTAATGGTTGCTAGATTGCAGTTTTTGCTTGTTCTATCGCCTTTATGATGCGCTGTCACCCCGCTGCGACGTCGCACTGCTGTTCTTTTTCTTTGCTCTCATACACTAAGTCTTGAAGAGGTTATGGGGAGGGGGGTGATATCTGCATTATAGACTGTCATTTTTGTGAACTAATGCTTGCTAGATTGCAGTTTTTGCTTTCCTCTATGCGCTGTTGCCGTGTTGTTTTATTGCCCTGCTCTCCTTTCTCTCTGCTCTTATAGAGGCCAAATCTTGAAGGGGTGGGGGTATCTGCATTAAAGACTGTCATTATTGTGAACCAATGGTTGCTAAATTCTGCATTACAGACATTTTTATGAACTAACATTTGGCGTATTGCATTTTTTTGCTTTCTCTTCTGCGCTGTTGCCCTGCTGCCCTTTCTCTCTGCTCTTATTGAAGCCAAGTCTTGAAGGGGTGAGGGGGTCATATCTGCATTACATACTTTCATTTTTCTGAACTAATGGTTGCTAGATTGCAGTTTTTGCTTTCCGCTATGCGCTGTTACCCTGTTGTTTTGTCACCATGCTGTCTTTCTCTCTGCTGCCATAGAAACTAAGTCTTGAAGGGGCTAAGGGGGGGGGTAATCTCTGCATTACAGACTTTCATTTTTGTGAACTAATGGTAGCTAGATTGCAGTTTTGCTTTCCCCTATGCGCTATTGCCCTACTGTCCTTTCTCTCTGCTCTTGTAAAGTCTAAGTCTAGAAGGGATGAGGGAGGGGATGATATCTACATTACCGACTGTCCTTTTTGGGAACTAATTTTTGACCGAATTACATTTTTTGCTTGCCTTGTGGCCTTGCTACGCTGTTGCCCTGCTGTCTTAGAGACTAAGGTACTGCTGTCGGCTGGCTGACTGCTTGTCTCGCAGACTTTTTGTTCTTCTTCCGTTCTCTTTTTCTAATTCTACAATTAATAAATGATTAACTATTTGACTGCTATTATTATACGATTGCACTTGTTGTCTGCCAAACTGTTTTTCAGACTAACCGTTTGCGGACAGTTTCTGCTTGAGTAATTCAATATTGCACGACTGCTTGTTACAGGACTGTCTAGTCTAGACACTTCATAGCCTGCTTAGTTACCTCATTCATATACTGAATAATTGTCCGTGGTCTGTGGTTTTGATTGTCCGCCTACAAGACGTTTTCGTTTCGTTTTCATTACAATTTAACTAAGTAGGCTGTTTAATATAAATTTACCTAATCAAAATTGATGTTTGAGATTTGAACAATAATTTCTTAAAAGTAGATTTATTTTTATTCGCAAATATTTTGGGTGGTAGCTTGCTTAAAATTGTGATCGATAACAGTGGTCAGTTGCTATAGCATTTTCGTTGTATCCAAAGACTATAAAAGTAAAATACCGTCAATGGTTTGGCTGGTAATCTGGTGTTAGGGTCCAGTTCGGTGCATTGGTCAAACTAAAAACACGAATTTATTTCCGTGCATCAAAAAAGGGTTGCTGCTAGGGGTAGTAGAGAGAGAATATCTACGTGACAAGTGATCTAACAGGTTTTCGTGCATGTTTGTCGCCCTCTCTATTTCATGACGATTTCATTATAAAATTACCCTTTATTAGGTTAAGTGCGGTACGCTTTGTGTCTCTTAATGAGGTTTACGTGGTACATACCATAATAATTCTTTTACAAAATTAAAAACAAACGGTTAGGGTTTATTGAAAACTGCAATATAATGCATACGTTTTGACGAACTTTGATACGGACGTCACACGCAGGCTTTATTTGGATTTAAAAAAAAATCACAAAAATTCGTTCGGCTTAATTATTTTTTGTTTCCTGATAAGATTAATTAGAGCATATTTTTGTGACAGCGCGTAGGTATAATATAATATGAGAATGCCGCTCGAATTATTCGAAATACAATTTTGTTATTCTTCCCCTTGGTTGTAAATACATATTAGAGAGCTTCCACAAATTCCACATTGTTTGATCAATTTACAAAACTGCTTTTTAATATTCCTCCAAATTCGACATAATTAAATATTATAGTTTTATCGATACCTCCTACTGTCGCGTCTCGCTCAACTCACTGAATGCTAATGGTAAATAAATAAATAAAATAAATTCAAATTAAATAAATCTATAAGTGCTCATTAAATATCCACTCGAAAAATACTTAAATTTGGTGAATAATTTAAAATTTTTGTATTATGGATAAAGTATCATCGAATCTTGTCTATAAGAGAACCATTACAATTAAGATGACATTATCGTCGTATTTTGCACAAAAATTAGTTCATTAAACTACAGTAATACAATATGAAGAATTTCATTTAAATTTATTCATCCTAATGGTAATGATGATGCTGCTTGTTAGCGACTATTGTTCGTAACTTGAACTATTCTATACAGTCATTGTCACAAAAAAAACTTTTTGTTGTAAACTATCTTATTATATCAATTTTATTATATTATTCCAACTATAGTTATTTATTTGCTCCAATACAAAAACCGAGATTATATAATGGAGGCCATTTACCTCGCTGTTTGTTCCTACAGGCTTTAGCCAAGGTAGGAGATAATAGAACCGTCCATGACACTAATCAGACTGCCTCGTGTCGATGAAAGCTGTGGAAACTTCTGAAAAGCATAAAATAGAATTGTTATATTTAGAAAAACCTGATCCAAAAAGCTATGTCTTTAAGATCGTGCTAGTCTTTGCTTTTGAGGGCAAGTAAAGCAGTAGTTTCTCGACAAAGTCAAACGTGTAAAAAATTGGACTCGGCTCCTGTATAGAAAAGATAGCAGCTATATTGCTCTAACATTGCTTTTCTTAGAGTTTCCGTCATTCAACGGTTTTCAAGTAAAGGTCTATTCACACACAACCGTGATTGATCCGTCACGTCACCGATCAGTCAAATGACTGAGACAGTGATTTTATTTTGACCGGACAGTACGATTCACACACATCAGTCATGTATCCGTCATTTACCTTCAGTTATAAAACGATAAAATTTACAAGTACGTATATTAGTTCACATAAGATATACGCAAACAATAAAAAACTATTTTTTTTCAAAGAACAACTGCGGAAAAAGGTGTTCAAAATAAAAAATATTACTCGAACTTCTAGTTTTAATTCTTTTCCTATATCATTTTAAATTTTAAATTTAAAACTAGTGTATTTTAAATTTAAATATATTTCGCATGAGACAAATCGTATAATACAGGATACCTGCATACATTTTCATCAATAATTTCCATGATGAACGGATGAACCACTATTTAACACCCTACTTGCCAACAATGACTGACGGTGCTTTATAAAAATATCGTCGCCGACGATATCCTATTTGACTGACCGGAGACGTGACGGCGTCAAAAGCAAAATCTCGGAACCATGACTGATGAGTGTGAATGGAGTCATTTAAAAGCACGCTTCCGATAATTATTATACCATTTTTGACTGACCGGAGACGTGACGTGACGGAACAATCACGGTTGTGTGTGAATACAACTTAAAGCGTCAAGGTAAAATCCCAGCGGCCTAGCTATCTTGCCTATTAATTCCTTTAACTCTAGTCAGTTCCTTTAACTTATGTAGGCCTGTTAGCAAGAGAAAGAAGCAGTTGACTATGATTTAGGTTAGCTCACTTATCAATCAATAATCAGGCTAACCTCTAGGTTAATTTCTAACACAGCTCATAAGCCGTAGGCTTTCAGGCTAATCTGTACGTTAATTTCTAACAAGATCATTAGGCCGTAGACCTATTAATAAGAGAAAGAAGCAGTTGACTATGCTTTAGGATAGCTCACTTATCAATCACTAATCAGGCTAACCTCTAGGTTAATTTCTAAAGCAGCTCATAAGCGGTAGGCTTTCAGGCTAATCTGTAGGTTAATTTCTAACAAGATCATTAGGCCGTAGACCTAATAATAAGAGAAAGAAGCAGTTGACTATGCTTTAGGATAGCTCACTTATCAATCACTAATCAGGCTAACCTCTAGGTTAATTTCTAAAACAGCTCATAAGCCGTAGGCTTTCAGGCTAATCTGTAGGTTAATTTCTAACAAGATCATTAGGCCGTAGAGCTATTAATAAGAGAAAGAAGTAGTTGACTATGCTTAGGGTTAGCTCACTTATCAATCACTAATCAGGCTAACCTCTAGGTTAATTTCTAATACAGCTCATAAGCCGTAGGCTTTCAGGCTAATCTATAGGTTAATAACTAACAAGATCATTAGGCCGTAGACCTATTAATAAGAGAAAGAAGCAGTTGACTATGCTTTAGGTTAGCTCACTTATCAATCAATAATCAGGCTAACCTCTAGGTTAATTTCTAATACAGCTCATAAGCCGTAGGCTTTCAGGCTATTCTGCATGTTATTTTCTAACAAGGTAATAGGCCGTAGGCCTATTAACAAGAGGAAGAAGCAGTTGACTATGCTTTAGGGAGACTCGCGTATCAATCGATAATCAGGCTAAACTATAGATTAATTTCTAACAGTGCTAATAGGCCGTAGGCCTTCAGGCTAATCTGTAGGTTCATTTCTAACAAGTTCATAAGCCGTAAGCCTATTAACTCGAGTAAGACGCAGTTGGCTACGTTTTAGGGTAGTTTATTAATCTAACGATAATCAGGCTAAGCTCTTGGTTAAGAGCTCATAAGCCGTAGGCTTTCAGGCTAATCTGTAGGTGAATTTCTAACAAGGTCATTAGGCCGTAGACCTATTAATAAGAGAAAGAAGCAGTTGACTATGCTTTAGGATAGCTCACTTATCAATCACTAATCAGGCTAACCTCTAGGTTAATTTCTAATACAGCTCATAAGCCGTAGGCTTTCAGGCTAATCTATAGGTTAATAACTAACAAGATCATTAGGCCGTAGACCTATTAATAAGAGAAAGAAGCAGTTGACTATGCTTTAGGTTAGCTCACTTATCAATCAATAATCAGGCTAACCTCTAGGTTAATTTCTAATACAGCTCATAAGCCGTAGGCTTTCAGGCTATTCTGCATGTTATTTTCTAACAAGGTAATAGGCCGTAGGCCTATTAACAAGAGGAAGAAGCAGTTGACTATGCTTTAGGGAGACTCACGTATCAATCGATAATCAGACTAAACTATAGATTAATTTCTAACAGTGCTAATAAGCCGTAGGCCTTCAGGTTAATCTGTAGGTTCATTTCTAACAAGTTCATAAGCCGTAAGCCTATTAACTCGAGTAAGACGCAGTTGACTACGTTTTAGGGTAGTTTATTAATCTAACGATAATCAGGCTAAGCTCTTGGTTAAGAGCTCATAAGCCGTAGGCTTTCAGGCTAATCTGTAGGTGAATTTCTAACAAGGTCATTAGGCCGTAGACCTATTAATAAGAGAAAGAAGCAGTTGACTATGCTTTAGGATAGCTCACTTATCAATCACTAATCAGGCTAACCTCTAGGTTAATTTCTAATACAGCTCATAAGCCGTAGGCTTTCAGGCTAATCTATAGGTTAATAACTAACAAGATCATTAGGCCGTAGACCTATTAATAAGAGAAAGAAGCAGTTGACTATGCTTTAGGTTAGCTCACTTATCAATCAATAATCAGGCTAACCTCTAGGTTAATTTCTAATACAGCTCATAAGCCGTAGGCTTTCAGGCTATTCTGCATGTTATTTTCTAACAAGGTAATAGGCCGTAGGCCTATTAACAAGAGGAAGAAGCAGTTGACTATGCTTTAGGGAGACTCACGTATCAATCGATAATCAGACTAAACTATAGATTAATTTCTAACAGTGCTAATAAGCCGTAGGCCTTCAGGTTAATCTGTAGGTTCATTTCTAACAAGTTCATAAGCCGTAAGCCTATTAACTCGAGTAAGACGCAGTTGACTACGTTTTAGGGTAGTTTATTAATCTAACGATAATCAGGCTAAGCTCTTGGTTAATTTCTAACACTGCTCATATTAACAAGTGGAAGAAGCAATTGACTACGTTTTAGGGTAGCTCATTAATGAATCGATAATCAGGCTAACTTCTAAGTTAATTTCTAACATAAGTCATAGGCCGTATGCCTTCAGGCTAATCTGTAGGTCATTTTTTAAGAAGATTATAAGCCTAAGGCTTATTAAGAAAAGGAGAGAACAGTTGACTATGCTTTAGAGTGACTCACATTAATGAATCGATGATCAGGCTAACCTCTAGGTTAATTTCTAACACAGCTCATAGGCCTTAGGCTTTTAGGCTAATCTGTAGCTTAATTCATAACAAATGTATAGGCCGTAGGCCTATTTATAAGATGAAGAAGCAGTTGACTACGTTTTAGGGTGACTCACGTATCAATCGATAATCAGGCTACGCTCTAGGTTAATTTCTAACACAGCTCATAGGCCATAGATCTTCAAGCTAATCTGTAGGTTAATTTCTAATAAGTTCATAGGCCGTAGACCTATTTACAAGAGCATAAAGTAGTTGAATACGTTTTAGGGTAGCTCATTAATTAATTGATAACCAGACTAAGCTCTAGGTTAATTTCTAATACTACGCGTAGGCCGAAGGCCTTCAGGCTAATCTGTAGATTTATGTCTAACAAGGTTATAGGCCGTAGGCCTATTTACAATAGCAAAAAGCAGTTGACAATGCTTTAGGGTGCTTGATTAATTAATCGATAATCAGGCTACAATCTAGGTTAATTTCTAACTTAGCTTATAGGCCGTAGACCTTTAGGCTAATCGGTAGGTTAATTTGTAACAAGATCATAGGCTGTAGGCCTATTAATCAGAGAGAGAAGCAGTTTACTATCCTTTAGGGTGGCTCATTCATCAATCAGGCTAAGCTCTAGGTTAATTTCTAATACTGCTTATAGGCTCATACTACTTTAGGCTAACCTGTAGGTTTATATCTAACAAACCCTTAATCTACTTTTATTTGGTCTCCAATAGCCATTACCTTCTCCGGCAATTGCCGACTAGGCCAGTCCGACCCTGTGCAACTTCATATGAACTTCAAAGTTTTATCTCAGGTTTTATGACTATTTGTGGTTTTTTGATTTTAAATGGGAACGAAATAGTTGTATTTTGAAAAGTTACCTAACTTAACTGATAGATGTAGTAATATAATCATTTACAATGCCCAAATTGACAACAAATTTGTTGCTGGCAAAGCAAAACCCAAAAATATTCTAGAGCAATAAATTCAAAGTATAGCAATCCATAAACGGCCCTAACTGGTAAAGATTACTCTTTTTTCTGTTTGTAAATCTATTGAAATTCCAACTTGAGAGGTATTAGGGCAATTAACTTTGAACCTTTTGCTTTCCCTCAATAACCGAATGAGCTATGGCTAAATTTTATATAAGCAATAAAATAAGTGTAAAGTGGTTTTGTTGGCCCACCTGTTTCATCTTATTGTAGAAACGACACTTTTTATACCGGCGTTTATTTGAGTTTTTCTGACATCTAATAAAATTTTATAGCGCCGTTTTTACCTGCTCTCTTTACGTTTATTCTTGTAAATAAACTATAAAATATTAAACATAAATAAAAATGAAGACAAAAGCGTAATTTAGAAAGCCATCGCTTGATTAGAGGACGTAATGTTAACAAAATTTTCAATCAGGCTTTTTGGAATTAACTCGACTGGTTTCACATTATATTCACTAATTTTCTACCATTTCAATTCGAGTCGTAATGGTCTATTACGTAACTAAAAATAGTCGAAAATACATTTTCCGCTAATAACGCAATAAATTCTTTACATGATAAATTTGCGAATGAAGAGCTTACGATGTGCTAAATTTCGAAATTTGAATTAGCAGCATCAAAATGGTGGATCATCTGAGCTAACCTTATTTTAATAACGAGCCTTGTTTACATTTGTTTACGCAAACAAAAGTAGCTCGAGGCGAGTTATCCAATTTACTAAGTTTAGAGAAAATATATATATTTTATAAACATTTAATACAATTGTCTGTTTATATTCAGAATTGCATTTCCGACAATTTGACTAAACGTAGGACTAAAGAAGAAAAGGTCCAATTTGGTATTTCGTCGGATACCCTCTACAATCCAAAAATGCAGATGCAGCTGATTGCGTGGGACGTGCACGCGAGATTCTCTTTGCCTTCCCTGGTTGCGATCGGAAATCAATGTTCATGAGCTATAAAGATGCTCTAAATGGGGCTTCGTTTCCTACATCATTGTTTTCAAAGTGTATAGTTACGCAAAATAGTTGGGTTTGTTCTAAAAGCCTCCATTATTTTACTTATTGTAACGAACGGTCTTGTGTAAATTTTGACAGCTATTTTTTTAAAATAAATAGTGATTGTCAATTAAACGATAAAATTGCAACATCATACAAACTAAAAATAATATTCGGTTAAGTTAAAAAAATAAGATTGATTTTCTATGCATAACGTCTTTGTTGTTCTTTCTTTGTGTACTTTGTGTATGGAACCAATGGTAATGGTACTATGAGAGAAAGTATTGTTTAACTACACAAAATAAGAAGTAACGGAAATGGACGTTTTTAAATCTTTTGAATTTACTTTCTACTATTTTCACTATAATCCAGTTCTTGTATTTTGTAAAACTAAATGAAATGCTTTCAAAAGTCGGTATACAGTGTGGTCACAGGTTCATTTGTTAAAACCATATTTAATGTTTTGTACTGCAAGACAGATATATATTGGCGAGCGGCGGGATGCGCAGATACTGCAACTCAGATCCCTGCTGGCAAGCGGTGGGGATAAGTTGGCGCAATTTAGCCACGCCTCTTTAATAATTTAAATACGTTGACTACTGCGTTGGTGGGGATACTCGTAAATACCAATTTAGGTATCTGCGCATTCTCACCGCTCGCCAACATAAATCTGTCTTGCAGTACCTAAATTGGTATTTATCTCCACCAAGGCAGTAGTAAACGTATTTAAATTAATATAGGGGCGTGGCCAAATCTACGCAAACTTATCCTTACCGCTCGTCATCGGGGATCTGTGTTGCAGTATCTATTTTCTCTGATATTTTTTTTTGTGCTAAAGAAAAGATTCGTATTTTTTACATATGTGTACCATCGTGTGTACCTATGAGACATTTCGATATTCCATTGATTGAGAATTGAAAAAATACATAATGAGCATTAGCTAGCGCTGACTTTTTTCCTTTTCTCTATCCCTGACTCTCTTCTAGCAGTTCTTGAAGCTACAGAAGCTATATCATACATATTACCTGAAAGAGCTAAAGGTACCTACCTAGTATCTTCGTTAATATATAATCGTATAATCTCAGGTCAATGGGCTACCTTCAGGCTGAAAGAGCTAAAGGTACCAAGTATTTTCGTTAAGCGCTGGCGTATAATTGGCGGTTATTGGGCTACCTTTCAGCTGAAAGAGCGAAAGGTACCTAGTACCTTCGTTACACTCTGACGTATAATTTCGGGTCATTGAGCTATCTTCTGGCTGAAAGAGCTAAAGGTACTCAGTATCTTCATTAAACTCCGGCTTATAATCTGCGGTCATCGGGCTACCTTTCAGCTGAAAGAGCTAAATGTACTCAGTATCTTCGTTAAGCGCTCGCGTATAATATGCGGTCATTGGGCTACCTTCCGACTGAAAGAGCTGCCTTCCGGCTAAAAGAACTAAAGGTACTCATTATTTTTGTTGAGAGCTCTCGTATAATCTGCGGTCCTAGGGGTACCTTTCAGCTGAAAGAGCTAAATGAACTCAGTATCTTCGTTAAGTGTTCACCTATAATCTGCGGTCATTGGACTACCTTTCAACTGAAAGAGTTTAAGATACCCAATCTCTTCGTTAACTGCTCGCATACCTATAATTTGCAGTCACTGGGCTACCTTTCAGCGGAAAGAACTAAAGGTACTCAGTATCTTCGTTAAGCGCTTGCGTACCTATAATCTGCGGTCATTGGGCTATCTTTCGGCTGAAAGAACGTAAGGTATCCAGTATTTTTGTTAAACTCTGGCGTATAATCTGCGGTCATTAGGCTGAAAGAGTTAAAGGTACCGTAATAGCCGATAATCAGGCTAACATTCAAACAAATTTTAGAGTTCAGACACAGCTCTTAGACTATAAGCTTTAAGAACTATGTCTAGGTTAATCCTTGCAAACTCATAGGCCGTAAGCCTATATTAATAACTGGAAAAAGCAGTTGACCGTGCTTTAGGGTGGCTCATTAAGGTAGCGATAATCAGGGTATGACGCTTACGTTTAGGTCAATTTCGGGCACAGCTCATGGGTTCTACAACTTATTAAATAGTGTATTTGAGACTCTGCATGACCTAAAGACACCTCGAGTTACGAATAGTTGCTAATAGTAATTTGAAAAATATACTCCTTATAAAGCTTCCTTCTTCCTGAACGAAAGAATCCATTAAAAATAAATTGTTGTGATGGAGTATTTGAAAGTATAGAGAATTTAAATTTTTCACCCTTTTCCTATAATAATTAAATGACTAAACTTATTTCCTTCATATAAAATATTATTACGTGATATTTTTTTAAATTTCATCAACTTGCGGCAATAGTAAAGACAAAATAAAAGGGCAAACAATTACACGATTTTATTTTGCTAAGTTTATTATTCGTTCAAAGAATAAAATCAGCGAGTAATTTAGAAGTTTCCCAATATATTTTATTGTGGATGGAAAAGAAGACACAAATATAAAGGCAAATTAAAAAACTTTTGATTAAAAACGTCCTTCGTCTTGGAATATTAATTGATTAGTTGTTTTTGCCCTTAATGACTCGACAGGGTTGGATTTAAATAATTAGACAATAATTAATTATTATTATTTAATTGCATAATTTAAGAGTGTGACTAATGGTTTTTTAATTTTTAAATCTTTAGTTACCTCATCGGGTAAAAAAAATTGGAATCATCCTGTACAAATAAAATTTATTGAAAGTTATTTAAAAACGAATTTCAAAATATTAAAAGAATTGGTATTTTTATTAAATTGTTACATTTTTAATCACAACGTCACAGACTCAGGTGTTGATAAGTCAATCGCTCGTTTGATTATTCCGCATACAATTTCAAGGTAAATTCATTTTTCGACAAGATTTTGTAGTGTTGTGTTGTGTTTAAAATTTAAGTTTTTGAAAAAAATTGAAATTAATTTAACTTTTACCCTTTATAATTAATACTAGTAAAAGTTTAATTAATTATAACTTTTGTTACAGGTAGAAACGTGCAAGTCCAATGGAAAAGGCCATCAGTTGCTAAGATAAGACTTAGGTCTTCATAAAGCGGTAGGTCCTCAAAGTTGAGGCTTTTTTATTTTATTGAGTTTTTTGCTTTCTTAATACCGAGCCATCATAATGAGAATGTATCAAGAAGGTTTTGGATTCTTACATATTACCACATGTTCTAGTTTAATAAAAAATTTAAATTTTTAAAGCCATCTTGATACCTCTCTCTCTCTCTTTTCTCTGTTTATTTGAATTATTTAGGGAATTTTATCTTAATTTAAATATTTATACGTAATTTAATTTAGCTTAAATAGTTTAATTAATATTAATTGTTTCAGAACAACACGCGCAGATCCAATGGGAGAGACAGCGTCCAACAGGACGAGCCTTGCAGTTCCAATGGAATTGGCCAACTGCGGAGATGAGACAAGGTTTCAAATAGGGGTAGGTCCTCAATATTGAGGCTTTTTTACATTATGGTTGTTTTTAAACTTCTAATATCGCCGAATCATCATTTGAGAATTTAGAAGTCATCTTTATATCTTCGTGAGTAATCGTTCTCTCTCCCTAACGGTTTATGATTTTTAAATGATCGAGCCTCCTCAAAATTGAGGCTTGACACATGATTGAGGTGTTTAAATCTTTTTTTAAATAGAGCCATAAAATGAGAATGTTTCAAGAAGGTTGAAGATACTTAAACAATACTACGTTTTGTCTTGTAGTTTTGTAAACATATCGAAGCCTTTTTGACACATTTGTATTTTTGATTTCTCTCTCTATTCGTTTGTCTTGTTAAAATAATTTATAGCCCCCTTTGATTAGGGTTTTTAAACTTCTAATATCGCCGAATCATCATTTTAAGAATTTAGAAGTCATCTTGGTATCTTTATGTTTGTAATCGTTCTCTCTCCTTCTCGATTTATGATTTTTAAATGATCGAGCCTCCTCAAAATTGAGGCTTGACACATGATTGAGGTGTTTATCATTTTTTTTAAATAGAGCCATAAAATGAGAATGTTTCAAGAAGGTTGAAGATACTTAAATAATTCTACGTCTTGTAAGTTTTGTAAACAAATCAAAGCCTTTTTGACACATTTGTATTTTTGATTTCTCTCTCTATTCGTTTGTCTTTTTAAAATAATTTATAGCCCCCTGTGATCAGGGTTTTTAAACTTCTAATATCGCCGAATCATAATTTTGAGAATTTAGAAGTCATCTTGGTATCTTTGTGTTTGTAATCGTTCTCTCTCCCTCTCGATTTATGATTTTTAAATGATCGAGTCTTCTCAAAATTGAGGCTTGACACGTGATTGAGGTGTTTAAAATTTTTTTTAAATAGAGCCATAAAATGAGAATGTTTCAAGAAGGTTGAAGATACTTAAGTAGTACTACTTCTTGTAGTTTTGTAAACAAATCGAAGCCTTTTTGACACATTTGTATTTTTGATTTCTCTCTCTATTCGTTTGTCTTGTTAAAATAATTTATAGCCCCCTTTGATTAGGGTTTTTAAACTTCTAATATCGCCGAATCATCATTTTGAGAATTTAGAAGTCATCTTGATATCTCTGTGTTTGTAATCGTTCTCTCTCCCTCTCGATTTATGAGTTTTAAATGATCGAGCCTCCTCAAAATTGAGGCTTGACACGTGATTGAGGTGTTTAATTTTTTTTTTAAGTAGAGCCATAAAATGAGAATGTTTCAAGAAGGTTGAAGATACTTAAGTAATACTACTTCTTGTAGTTTTGTAAACAAATCGAAGCCTTTTTGACACATTTGTATTTTTGATTTCTCTCTCTATTCGTTTGTCTTTTTAAAATAATTTATAGCCCCCTGTGATCAGGGTTTTTAAACTTCTAATATCGCCGAATCATAATTTTGAGAATTTAGAAGTCATCTTGGTATCTTTGTGTTTGTAATCGTTCTCTCTCCCTCTCGATTTATGATTTTTAAATGATCGAGCCTCCTCAAAATTGAGGCTTGACACATGATTGAGGTGTTTAAATTTTTTTTTAAATAGAGCCATAAAATTAGAATGTTTCATGAAGGTTGAAGATACTTAAATAATACTACGTCTTGTAGTTTTGTAAACATATCGAAGCCTTTTTGACACATTTGTATTTTTGATTTCTCTCTCTATTCGTTTGTCTTTTTAAAATAATTTATAGCCCCCTTTGATTATGGTTTTTAAACTTCTAATATCGTCGAATCATCATTTTGAGAATTTAGAAGTCATCTTGGTATCTTTGTGTTTGTAATCGTTCTCTCTCCCTCTCGGTTTATGATTTTTAAATGATCGAGCCTCCTCAAAATTGAGGCTTGACACGTGATTGAGGTGTTTAATTTTTTTTTTAAATAGAGCCATAAAATGAGAATGTTTCAAGAAGGTTGAAGATACTTAAATAATACTACGTCTTATAGTTTTATAAACGTATCGAAGCCTTTTTGACACATTTCTATTTTTGATTTCTCTCTCTATTCGTTTGTCTTTTTAAAATAATTTATAGCCCCCTTTGATTAGGGTTTTTAAACTTCTAATATTGCCGAATCATCATTTTGAGAATTTAGAAGTCATCTTGGTATCTATGTGTTTGTAATCGTTCTCTCTCCCTCTCGATTTATGATTTTTAAATGATCGAACCTCCACAAAATTGAGGCTTGACACATGATTGAGGTGTTTAAAATTTTTTTTAAGTAGAGCCATAAAATGAGAATGTTTCAAGTGGGTTGAAGATACTTAAATAATACTACGTCTTGTAGTTTTGTAAAGAAATCGAAGCCTTTTTGACACATTTGTATTTTTGATTTCTCTCTCTATTCGTTTGTCTTTTTAAAATAATTTATAGCCCCCTTTGATTATGGTTTTCAAACTTTTAATATAGAGTCACCATGATGAGAATGTATCAAGGAGGTTAGCTATACAAATAATACTACATGTTGTGGTTTTATCAACTTTTCGAAAACCCTCTTGATACTTTAGTATTTTTGATCGTTCTCCTGCACCAGTTGGTGTTTTTAAAGTAATTTTTCCTAATTTAAATTTAAACACTATAAAATTACCTAATATTAAAACACAACATTTTGATGTCAAACCAAGTGGTTTATGGTTAAAATTAAATTTTGTAAAAGCTCAATACAAATTGCCTTATTAGTAAAGATTTATGATTCGTTTTAAGTACAAAAGAAATTAAATTGACATGTAAAGTTTACAAAGTTTAAGCATTTTAATTTAATTTGTGCAAACTTAAGTTAATATCGACTGTGCCCGTTATGTAAATGTCTGTAACATTTTATGCTATGGAGGTATCTTTAGTTTGTTTTCCCTAACCTTTATTACGCAATATAACCACATTAAGAATGTTTTACTAAGATTAAACTTATTGTTCGAGTTTTGTTTTAAAGTTTTGTTTCTTTAGTGGTTTTACTCTTCAAAGCTACACAACGACGACGTCATAATAAAAGATATTTTTTCGCCTCATCCGGAGATTTTCACTTTACTTACGTTAATCTCATTGGGGAAAATTATACCGAGGTCTATTATAATAGAGGAGATTATCGTTCGTACCCTATTTTTGTATAAATATACAGAATTGCAACCAAATAATACCCAGGTTTTTATAGGGTGGTTTTAGAGCAAAGGATTCTTAATTTGTCACATTTGGGTACATTTGTAAGGGGTTAATTAAAATTCTCTTAGGACGATTTTGGACACTTCTGATCATGAACATTTTTGATAGAGTATAGTGGACTCTAAATCAACCCTTATTTCTGAAATATTATTTTTTCTAAGACATAAAACTATATTATTTTGTTTCTAGGAAACTTTTAACTTTGAGGGGTTAATAAAAATTCTATTAGGGCGTTAATAATTTTTTTTGAGACATTTCTGATCATTGTTACTTTCCGTAGAGTATCATTACTCTAAATCAACCCTTATTTAAGAAAAATTATTTTTTTCTAGCGTATAAAATTAAATTAATTTGTTCTGGGAAATTTTCACCTCCGTTAATTAAAATTCTTTTAGGACGGTTTTGGACACTTCTGATCATGAACATTTTTGATAGAGTATAGTGAACTCTAAATCAACCCTTATTTCTGAAATATTATTTTTTCTAAGACTTAAAATTAAATTATTTTGTTTCTAGGAAACTTTTAACTTTGAGGGGTTAATAAAAATTCTATTAGGGCGTTAATAATTTTTTTTGAGACATTTCTGATCATTGTTACTTTCTGTAGAGTATCATTACTCTAAATCAACCCTTATTTAAGAAAAATTATTTTTTTCTAGCGTATAAAATTAAATTAATTTGTTCTGGGAAATTTTCACCTCTGTTAATTAAAATTCTCTTAGGACGGTTTTGGACACTTCTGATCATTGATCATGAACATTTTTGATAGAGTATAGTGGACTCTAAATCCACCCTTATTTATGAAAAATTATTTTGTCTAAGTTATAAAATTAAATTATTTTGTTTCTAGGAAACTTTTAACTTTGAGGGGTTAATAAAAATTCTATTAGGGCGTTAATAATTTTTTTTGAGACATTTCTGATCATTGTTACTTTCTGTAGAGTATCATTACTCTAAATCAACCCTTATTTAAGAAAAATTATTTTTTTCTAGCGTATAAAATTAAATTAATTTGTTCTGGGAAATTTTCACCTCTGTTAATTAAAATTCTCTTAGGACGGTTTTGGACACTTCTGATCATTGATCATGAACATTTTTGATAGAGTATAGTGGACTCTAAATCCACCCTTATTTATGAAAAATTATTTTGTCTAAGTTATAAAATTAAATTATTTTGTTTCTAGGAAACTTTTAACTTTGAGGGGTTAATAAAAATTCTATTAGGGCGTTAATAATTTTATTTGAGACATTTCTGATTATTGTTACTTTCTGTAGAGTATCATTACTCTAAATCAACCCTTATTTATGAAAAATTATTTTTTTCTAGCATATAAAATTAAATTAATTTGTTCTTGGAAATTGTCACCTCTGTTAATTAAAATTCTCTTAGGACGATTTTGGACACTTCTGATCATGAACATTTTTGATAGAGTATAGTGAACTCTAAATCAACCCTTATTTCTGAAATATTTTTTTTTCTAAGAAATAAAACTATATTATTTTGTTTCTAGGAAACTTTTAACTTTGAGGGGTTAATAAAAATTCTATTAGGGCGTTAATAATTTTTTTTGAGACATTTCTGATCATTGTTACTTTCTGTAGAGTATCATTACTCTAAATCAACCCTTATTTAAGAAAAATTATTTTTTTCTAGCGAATAAAATTAAATTAATTTGTTCTGGGAAATTTTCACCTCTGTTAATTAAAATTCTCTTAGGACGGTTTTGGACACTTCTGATCATTGATCATGAACATTTTTGATAGAGTATAGTGGACTCTAAATCCACCCTTATTTATGAAAAATTATTTTGTCTAAGTTATAAAATTAAATTATTTTGTTTCTAGGAAACTTTTAACTTTGAGGGGTTAATAAAAATTCTATTAGGGCGTTAATAATTTTATTTGAGACATTTCTGATTATTGTTACTTTCTGTAGAGTATCATTACTCTAAATCAACCCTTATTTAAGAAAAATTATTTTTTTCTAGCATATAAAATTAAATTAATTTGTTCTTGGAAATTTTCACCTCTGTTAATTAAAATTCTCTTAGGACGATTTTGGACACTTCTGATCATGAACATTTTTGATAGAGTATAGTGAAGTCTAAATCAACCCTTATTTCTGAAATTTTTTTTTCTAAGAAATAAAACTATATTATTTTGTTTCTAGGAAACTTTTAACTTTGAGGGGTTAATAAAAATTCTATTAGGGCGTTAATAATTTTTTTTGAGACATTTCTGATCATTGTTACTTTCTGTAGAGTATCATTACTCTAAATCAACCCTTATTTAAGAAAAATTATTTTTTTCTAGCGTATAAAATTAAATTAATTTGTTCTGGGAAATTTTCACCTCCGTTAATTAAAATTCTCTTAGGACGGTTTTGGACACTTCTGATCATGAACATTTTTTATAGAGTATAGTGGACTCTAAACAAACCCTTATTTATGAAATATTATTTTTTCTAAGACATAAAATAAAATTTGTTATAATTTTTATTGATTTATGGAAATTTTCAGTTGTTGGGAGTTAGTCTAAATTAAGGGGCAAGGGTCTCCTAAAACATTATTTTGTGAATACATAGTTTAGAAACTTTTTAAGCCATGTAATAAAAATTGGTATATGAGAGTGACCTATGGACCTAACTAACTATAAAATAATTATGTAAAAGTGGCTAGAGGGCGCCAGTTATGGGGCGAACCGGGCAATAATTGTTCTTAGTTTTTCTGCAATAACTGATGTTTGGTCAAAAAATAGTCATTCGAAACACTTTTTAGTTTTGACCATGTTTGTGTTGCTTCTGTAACGCCTTGTATAAATTTCATGTGTTGAAGCCCTGCTGTTTATAACTAAACAAATTGATTTTTTTTTCAAAAATCGCTAAATCAAAAAATAAATAGAGCCTTTTAATTAAAATAAAATATAAAGATGATAATGCGTGTCAGGAAAATAAAACCGACCAGCATAACGTCATTTTCAATTTTCATTCAAAAATTCTTGACCACCCAAACTAACGACATATCTTAAAAGTTGTACGTATATTATATGAATCCAAAACCGTAACAATGGGAAATGACAACAAAGAGACGTAATTTCTAAAATTCATCTCGTGGAATATGTGTTATATGCCCATACACACATAACGTTGCTTTTAGTACATGAACAGATGGTTGTGAAATATGCGGGCCACGCCTATTTTGTGACAATGTTTAATTCTATTTTTTTTAACTTGGGGTAGTAAAAATTTCACCTAAAAAAGTATATAGTGGATGGACTTTTTTAACGACCAATATTGTGTGTAATACACTAAATCTTTTCTTATATAACATGCGTGTGACACACGCTGTATTTAATTGGTGTGTACTGCCTAATCCGCAGAGTTTATTTTAGTCGGCTTATTAATACTACTTACTATCAAGGGATGAATATTCTATTGATATGCCACCCTACATTTATACTTTTCAACCCACACGGTCGTATAATCGTATAGCATTACAAAAAAGTCTGTGCTTTGTACGTCAAATTATTTTTTAATCAAAGGAGTGGGTTAGAGGCAAACACCCTGTAGGTATTTCGGTATTTGACTTTAAGCTCGCTTCACTTGTTTATGTTTAAATTTTTTTAATTTCTGACGGGACAATTTCTGTCTTTTCAAAGATTTTAGAATTTTTTTGGTTCAATCTGGTCTTTCTGAGAGCCTTAGGCCCATATTAGACTGACAAAATTCCTTTTTAAAAGCTTTATTATAAAATATTTTACAGTGTGAAATAGCGTACACTGTAAAATATCTTATAAAATATTTTTTAAAAAGAACTTTGTAAAACAACTTTGATAGTCTAATGCCGGCCTTAGGCAAATTCGGTTATGAAATATTTCAAGCGATTTTTTTGTTTGCTTCTATCAATAGGTCATTATTGTACAGTATTTACGGGCTTCGGCCCAATAAACCATAAATGGAAAAAAATCATTGAGTAGTCTTGTTCTGTTTATCAGATGGGGTGGAAATCATCCGACTCCTCTTGAAACCCTCTCGCGGCCCCACCACACATTTATTGTCTATTTTGCAGCAATTTCTGGTATTTTTGATCTCAGAGATGTAATTTATTGTGTATTTTAACTAAATGGTAGTTTAAAATTTAAAAGATTTTTAGACCAATTTAAAATTAGACGTTTGTTGGATAAACACGTCAAATTTATTTCTTCACTTAAAAAAAGCCGTTTGAAATTAAAACCTCAATTTGTACAAAAATAGAATATTAGTCGTTAAAACGCGCATTAATTTGCTAAATTTTTCACATTTTTTTGTTCGGTGGTTAACATTTAAAGTCTAATGTTGAACTTTATTAGGTAAACAAAGAGTTAAAAATCCAATTTAAAGAAGTGCCAGAAATATTGATGAAGCTTTTCTTTCGAAATTTCTTACGTTAAAAGGGCGAAATGACGAACTAAGGTCCGCTTAAATTTAACTATAAGCTTTTGTTTTGCGACAGTTTTTCTATTGCTATGGGTCCAGATGCACATCAGGTAAATTAACTACAGTTCCACCAAATTTGTTAGCGAGCTGAGGGGGCGTGGCCAGCGTTGTCATAGATTTTGAAGTACACTACGAGTTTAAAGCATTACAGTCGCTAAATTTGACAATTAACTGTCACTAAACTTACTTAAGTTACTGTCATTTTTGAAAAGTTTTATCGTAACTTAAAATAGTTGTAGATACACGCGATTTTTAACTATGCCTCTACCTAACCTGAATTCTTGATTATGATTGGACGAATCTTTTCCCTCAAAAAATATTTTCAATATAATTATTTTTGTTAACATATTTTTCGTAACGCAAAATTAGTTGGTGGAGCTGTACAAGTTAATTTTAAGGAGAAGCGGTGCAAACCGGCCTAAGTATTATGACTGTTCTTCCGAAGACCATGCACATGTATGTGATCTGCGATATGTCTGGTGGCTTCGTTGAAGTAGCGTTATGGTGGACATAATTACCATTGCTCGTCTTGCTCTATTGGGAAAAAAGTCTTAACTTTTAACTTCAGTAGCCTTTAGTAAAACTATAGCACACAAACAAAGCAAACCAGTCAACGCTCCTTGCTCTTCATTTATTACTACCAGTGGCTCCCCTCTGCCCCAGAGGATCATTTGGGAATCTCTGGAATCTACGTGTGTTGTTGTTGTATTAGAGAGTAAATAAAATTTAATAATTTATAAAATGTAATATGTTGTATTGTGACACGATTTGAATTTTTAATTAAAAAAAAAATTCATTTGAAATTATTTACATTTTAAAAATTGTAATTCGACGTAATTTAAACTTTGAAACGAGCAAAACAATGCGCTACTTTTTTGCTTTTTAAAAAATTCCCAAACCATAAAAATGGGTTTAATTTACATTACATTAATGTATCGAGGTTTGGTTGTTTATGTTTATAATACAAAATTCGACTCCTGTAAAAATACAGGGTGTCTCGTGAGTCATGATACTCATGATGGATTAATGAGATCAAAATTGTAATCGTTTCCAAAAGATGGGGTGTTTAAATTATGAATGAATGGGTTGTGCATTAAAGGGCACAGAAGGTTAAAATCGTCATGTGATGGCTCTGTGTAAAGATGACCTGATGGTTATCCTGCCTAGGGCTTCACGCGAGTCTCCAAAAATTGCAAAAATCTCGCATTCTCGTTTCGCAAACACCTGCGAGATACTAGGCGAGAAGCGCGCATTTTTCGCGAAAAATCTCGCAAGTGAAGCAATAGAAGGCTTTATGCGAGTCTCGCAAAAATGCGAGAATCTCCCATTCTCGGCTCGCAAAAATTGCAAACGCTCATTTCTCGCGACATATCTCCTAAAAGAAGCTATAGGGACTTCACGCGAGTCTCGCGAAATTGCGAGAGACTCGCATTCTCGCCTGGCAAAAATTACGACATTTCTAGAGCTAAACGGTCATTTCTTGCGACATATCTCGTTAGTGAAGCTATAGGGGCTGGCTTTACGCGAGTCTCGGAAGAATGCGAGAATCCCACATTCTCGGCTCGCAAAAATTGCGAGATTTCTCGCAATAAACGCTCATTTCTCGCGACATATCTCCTAAAATAAGCTATAGGGGCTTCACGCGAGTCTCGTGAAATTGCGGGAGACTCGCATTCTCGCCTCGCAGAATTACGACATTTCTAAAGCTAAGCGGTTATTTTTCGCGACATATCTCGCAAGTTAAGCTATAGGGGCTGGCTTTACGCGAGTCTCGCAAAAATGCGAGAATCTCGCATTCTGGGCTAGCAAAAATTGCGAGATTTCTCGCAATAAACGCTAATTTCGCGCGAAATATCTCGCAAGCGAAGCTATAGGGACTTCACGCGAGTTTCCCGAAATTGTGAGAATCTCGCCTTCTCGCTTCGCAAAAACTGCACGATTTCTCGCGATAAACACTTATTTCTCGCGACAAATCTCCTAAAAGAAGCTATAGGGGCTTCACGCGAGTCTCGCGAAATTGCGAGAGACTCGCATTCCTGCTTCTCAAAAATTACGACATTTCTAGAGCTTAACGGTCATTTCTCGCTAGAAATTTCATAAGAGAAGCTATAGGGGCCTTCCGCGAGTCTCGTGAAATTGCGAAAATCTCGTCTCGTAAAAACTGCGAGATTTCTCGCAATAAACGCTCGTTTCTAGCGACATATCTGAAATTGCGAGAATCTCGCATTTTCGCTTCGCAAAAATTGCACCATTTCTTACGATAAACGCTCATTTCTCGAGACAAATCTTGGAAGAGAAGTTATAGGGGCTTCACGCGAGTTTCGCGAAATTGCGAGAGTCTCGCATTCTCGCCTCACATAAATTACACGCTCATTTCTCGCGATAAATCTTTCAAGAGAAGCTATAGGGGTTTCACGCGAGTCTCGCAAAATGGAGAGAATCACGCCTCGCAAAAATTGCGAGATCTCTCGCGATAAACGTTCATTTCTCGTGAGAAATCTTGCAAGTGAAGCTATAAGGGCTTCACACGAGTCTCGCAAAATGGAGAGAGTCTCGCCTCGCAAAAATTGCGAGATCTCTCGCGATAAACGTTCATTTCTCGTGAGAAATCTTGCAAGTGAAGCTATAAGGGCTTCACACGAGTCTCGCAAAATGGAAAGAGTCTCGCCTCGCAAAAATTGCGAGATCTCTCGCGATAAACGTTCATTTCTCGTGAGAAATCTTGCAAGTGAAGCTATAAGGGCTTCACACGAGTCTCGCAAAATGGAGAGAGTCTCGCCTCGTAAAAATTGCGAGATCTCTCGCGATAAACGTTCATTTCTCGTGAGAAATCTTGCAAGTGAAGCTATAGGGGCTTCACACGAGTCTCGCTAAATTGCGAAAATCTTGCATTCTCGCCTCGCAAAAATTGCAAGTTTTCTCGCGATAAACTCTAATTTCTCGTAAGTGAACCCCTAATCTTGCTTAACATATCATAGTCATTAATAATTAATTCTTCAAACTTAAGAATTCACCCCTAAAATTGTCTGCAGTCGCCGAAGGCCCGAAGGTGCTCGATAATTCCATAGTAACTTTCAGAATAACCCCATACGTAACGTAATATGTTAAGGGTTGAGATCTTGGTGCTCAGGTATTCCCTTCTCCTTTACCAAAAGCAAGGCATTTTTAGTGGTTTAATAGTCCACATAGGGCAAAGACCACTCGGAGGTTATCACCTCCCCTATACGTGGGCGAAGTTGTGACTTTACGTCGTGAGACACCCTGTATATTTATACTTATATTTTTTCTAAATATTAAATCTTCATTTAATCAATTTGAAATTGAAAGCTTCAAGTTTTTTTTATATTAGACCAAAAAAGGGTAAATTCTGATTAGTATTTTAGGGACGCGATAAGCTTATGTTTTTAAGAGCTTAGTTACTAATAATTTTTTTTACTCTGCATTCAGAATATTAACAAAAAAGGAGAATACAAAATTTTTTACGTGACCAAAATGTTTTTTTGCGATAGTTTTAATAAGAATTCCGCCCTGTCGCTTATTGGGGGTGAGAGAGTCAAAAAAGGTCTCATTAATTTCAACTTGCATAATTCAAAAATCTTCAAAATTTTTCGACTTTTGAATTTATTAATTATTTCGCATTTCTCATGACAAAATTCCCTTAACGATTACGTTCCAAATGTTACGTTTATGCCAGAGATAATAAGGGTGCATGTCTTTAACTTATTTATGCGGGGGTTGTCTTCTTCAACTCGTCGTCGGATCGATACGGCTTTCTAAATATTTATTTTAATTTGTTTAAAATGTGAGTAAATTGATAAGAGGTGATACATTTACATCGATATGTAACATTCGCAGCTTCCACATTTCTAGTACTCTGTTTGCAATCGAGCATGTTATAACCGGTAGCAGCGCAGGACGATGGTGCGGGGTAAAATGGATTCACTCGGCGCTTTAGAATTCCGCGCCGGTTCTTCTGCCTTTGAGCTTTCAGTCCTTTCAGTTAGCCGCCATCCTTCGAGGTGGGTGGTATGAGTTGTTACGTAAGTTGAGTTGCACGATCAGTTACGATAAAAACGTTAGTGTGTGAAGTTGGTTTTTAAATTTATCGTACGAAAGCTACACACACACACGCGATTGACGATGTCGGACAAAAACGCTAGTTTAGTGATAGTAAAGAAAATTTTTCCGAGGAAATGTTTTATTTAGTACGTGATTTGAAGAAGAAAAACTCATCTCGAGACATTCGTAAAAAATGTGTCAAATTTTGTTTCTTACTTATATCTAAATCTAAAAGAAATTTAATGTTTAATCGATAAAAAGAAAAACTGAAAACGAGCACGAAAGTTGGAGGAAAATCTCGGAAAGTTCGACTGAACATCATCACGCTATGTTACAGAAAACGTTTTTCAGCACGAGTAGGGACGTTTTGAAAAAGTCTATTGAGGGGTAGATTTTCTTAGATAGATGTGTTGTTGTAATCGAATTAGAAAAGTTTAATTCGTGCTTTTTAAACAGTGAAAAAACGTGCGGTCGGTTCTTGAACAAATCTCCTTTTACTCGGAGAGAAAAACTTGTTACAAACAATTAATCCGATAATCGGTTCGAACGAAGATTATGGTGTCTGTTTCCTAATATTTTTCGAGAGATCCAAAACTTTTTTTTTTATTAAAACGAAAGTGAAACAAAATCATTTATATAAAAGCACAAAAACAACAAAATTTTGATAATCCACTTTACCTTCGTTATCCCAAAACAAAAAACCAAACGTTAAAGCAAATATCTATACCCAAAGCAGTTACGGCAAAAAGTTTTCTCAGCTGTTTGTTCACATAATCGTTTGTTGCATGAGCTTTTCATGTATACATTTTGGAACTTGGTTTGCGTGTCGTGCGTGCATTTATTATAATCGTGTGTAATTCGTAACTTATCAATTAAATGTTCACATTTTTTTGATAATAATTATGTATTATTAAATTATGTGTCGTTCCAGAACATTTGGACAAATATCCGTTTTTGATTTGATTTAAAAATAAACTATTTTTATGCCCAAAATGCAAAAAACTTGCATCTTGTTTGTTCTTTCCTGGACAACCGTTTTAGGTAAGACTTTTCCTTTTTTTATCTACGATTAATAAGAATAATTAAAAATGTCAACAGCTGTTAATTTGTAATCATTTTTATCAATTTAAAATGTGCCATATATCTTAATTATCAGGATGTTTTAGTTTATTTATTAAACATTTAGTGACATTAAGGTTAAGTACTAGAGGATAACGCTTCAATTAATTTTAATAAATTCTACGGTTTTACTTTTTCGTATAGTTTGTTGAATAAGTATCTAATGTTGTTGAACGTAAGTTAATTTTTCAACGTTGTGAAGAGACTTCCTTACTTCAAAAAGGCAAAAAACTTGCTTTTAGGAACACCCTGTATTTTTTGAATAATTTGAAACTTTGAAAAATTAGCTTTAATACGCTGTATTTGCATTCGTACTAGAAAAACTCGGCTTTTCTCGTGTTTTTTGTATAGGACACCCTGTATATTTACGCATATTTAGACAACTCATGTAATTTAGAGTATAAAATGTATGATGTGCAATAGCTCTAAATGCAACTGTTTTTGAGATATTGCTACTTTAGTTTCGTATTTTGTTTCGTTGCATGCGTATTGGGAAAACCCGAGTTTTCTCGTGTTTTTTGTATAGAACACCCTGTATATTTTCGCATATTTAGACAACTCATGTAATTTAGAGTATAAAATGTATGATGTGCAATAGCTCTAAATGCAACTGTTTTTGAGATATTGCTACTTTAGTTTCATATTTTGTTTCGTTGCATGCGTATTGGGAAAACCCAGCTTTTCTCGTGCTTTTAGTATAGGACACCCTGTATATTTACGCATATTTAGACAACTCATGAAATTTAGAGTTAAAAATGTATGATGTGCAATAGCTCTAAATGCAACTGTTTTTGAGATATTGCCACTTTAGTTTCGTATTTTGTTTCGTTGCTTGCGTATTGGAAAAAGTCGTTCTCTCGCGCTTTTTACATAGGACACCCCCTGTTTTAGTACGTTTTTAGACAACTCATGAAATCTCGAGTACAAAATGCATAAGGTGCAATAGTCTTTTTAGTATTGTATTTCGTTTCGTTGCATGCGTATTGGGAAACCTTGGGGGTTTTCTCGAGTTTTTTTACATATCACACCCTGTATATTATTACACATTTTGACAACTCATGAAGTTTAGAGTAATAAATGTATAAGGTGCAATAGGTCTAAATGCAACTGTTGTTGAGATATTGTCACTTTAGCTTTGTATTTCGTTTCATTGCATCCGTATTGGGAAAACTATGGTTTTCTCGTGTTTTTTTACATATCACACCCTGTATATTATTACACAGTTTGACAACTCCTATAATTTAGAGTAAAAAATGTGTAAGGTGCAATAGCTCTAAATGCAATTGTTTTAGAGATTTTGTCACTTTAGTTTTGTATTTTGTTTCTTTGCATGCGTATTGGTAAAACTCGGGTTTTCTCGCGCTTTTTACATAGGAGACCCTGTATTTTATTACGTCTATAGACAAATCATACAAGTTAGATTAAAAAATATATAAGGTGCAATTGCTCTAAATGCAACTGTTTTTGAGATATTGCCACATTAATTGTGTATTTTGTATCGACGCATGCGTTTTAGGAAAACTAAGGTTTTCTCATGCTTTTTACATAAAACACCCTGTGATTTATTCGTTTTAAGACAACTTATAAAATATTGAGTAAAAAATGTATAAGGTGCAATAGCTCTAAATGCAACTGTTGTTGAGATATTGTCACTTGAGTTATGTATTTCGTTTCATTGCATCCGCATGGGATAACTATGGTTTACTCGCGTTTTTTGCTGATCACACCCTGTATATTATTGTACATTTAGACAACTCTTACAATTTAGAGCAAGTAATGTATAATGTGCAACTGTTTTTGAGATATTGTCACTTCAGCTTTTTATTTCGTTTCATTGCATCTGTATTGGGAAAACTATGGTTTTCTCGTGTTTTTTACTTATCACACCCTGTATATTATTACACATTTTGACAACTCCTATAATTTAGAGTAAAAAATGTATAAGGTGCAATAGCTCTAAATGCAACTGTTTTAGAGATTTTGTCACCTTAGTGTTGTATTTTGTTTCTTTGCATGCGTTTTGGTAAAACTCGGGTTTTCTCGTGTTTTTTACATAGGACACCCTGTATTTTATTACGTTTAAAGACATATCATATAAGTTAGATTAAAAAATGTATAAGGTGCAATTGCTCTAAATGCAACTGTTTTTGAGATTTTGTATTTTGTTTCTTTGCATGCGTATTGGTAAAACTCGGGTTTTCTCGCGCTTTTTACGTAGGAAACCCTGTATATTATTACATATTTAGACAACTCATGAAATTTAGAGTAATAAATGTATAAGGTGCAATAGCTCTAAAGCAACTGTTTTTGAGATATTGTCACTTTAGCTTTGTATTTCGTTTCATTGCATCCGTTGGGAAAACTACGGTTATCTCGTGTTTTTTACATATTACACCCTGTATATTATTACATTTGAAGACCACTCATGAAATTTATAGTAAAAAATGTATAAGGTGCAATAGCTCTAAATGGAACTACTTTTGAGATATTGTTACTTTAGTTTTCTCCGGTTTTCTCGGTTTCATTGCATTGAAGTTGATTGCAGAAAATATGAAACGGGGCAAAGTGAAACGTTTCTTGAGATAATGCATATTTTCTAATTACGTCACCATTTCTCATAATAATTATGGATAATCGTCTAAGAAAATTTAATCATTTATAGTTTCCCCGGATCGGACGTGAAGGGACTAGAAAGTGTTTAAACTTGATCAAGTAGGTAGTACTAAGTTTCACATTTTGCAATCGAATTAAAAATTTATTAAGACCAAACTAAAACTACAACTAAGAAAGACGTTAAGTTTAATTTATAAATGAGCAGTTGCAAGATTCCAAACTTTGTTTTAGCATAAATTTATATTTTTTTGGCAAATATCGGTTTAATAATTTATTCGAACATCGAAATATTTCAAATTTCAACTGAAAGAAAAGGAGGAAAATTATTTTTATAACAAAGGAAAGTTCGGGAAAGTCTAAAAGAGCTCTAATATTAAAATTTTCATTTATTTTGACTTATCGTTTTGGGTTTGCTAATTTGAGTATCTTTTCAAGTTATTTAGTAATATAAAATGTTGCAGAGCTCATTTACATTAATATAAATTAGGTGTATATTTCGTGGCCAACTCTCTCCCTAAAACGTATTATCACTTTTGTGGGAGTAAATTTTATCCACTTGCCTAAACATTAACAATAAACTAGTTGCGTATAGAAATGGCAGTAAGCACTTTACGTAAGTGTCAACATATACTACAATGGCATCTCGCTCAAGGGTTGTAACAACATTCATTATCATTAAGTTTCGGAACTTGAGATATTTTATATTTTCGTACTGTAATTTATTTACACGTGCTCTAACGATAAACGGAAATGAAAATTTCAAATTTTAATTTTTCACGTACTTTTTTGACGCTTTAACGAGACTCGAGACTAAACACCATTTTTATGTGCCAAATTTCATTCAACGTCTCACACTTTTTCTTTTCTACAAATATTTTTGTCTTTTACTACTAATTTTGTTCGTGTGTACCTTGCTTGTCCAAATCGCCACATCTAACAGGCTATGACTCAATTGTAATCTTCGGCCCTTTCTTATATCGATCGGTGTTTACTCAAACGACCTTATTTTGATTCGGCAACGATACAACCACCCCTGTATTACTACAGTTGAGGTTATAAAAGTTTGCGAGTATAGAAAATTTGCATTATTTAATTTTTTCCCCAAACAGCGAGCTTTGTTAGAGCTTAGTGCGTTTTTTCGCGAAATTAAGGATTTTTTTGTAATTGAAACCGCCAAGGTGTTGTAGGAATTCGTTCGTATAGTGCCCTCGATAATTCGGATGATCGTTAATATTGGTTTCAAGATTATCTGGATTAGCTTATTGATTTTTTTATGAATCCAAATAATATTTATAGTGCCTGCTAGTAGACTGTGGAAAATCGAAGCCAAAACTTAAATGGGGATATTCCTTACAATCCTCTCACTTAGAGGGGTTATAAACAAAGGTATACTTTTTGTTTTGTTAGAATTCGAGGGTGCTAGAAAATTCAATGTTTTAGTTGGGAAAATTGGAATTTTTTTTTGAGTGGTACAGTTTTCACTTTTTATAAAATAACATCAGATATGTGACATTTTGAGTTTGAACTTGTTTAATCGAGCTCTCGTAAAATTTAATAATAAATCAAAGTTTAAGAATCTCGTAATTTTTTATAGCAAGCATGAAAACTTGCAACTTATCTTGTATCTTTAAAATATGACTCGAGGGAAAAATCATATCCGAACCGAGTAAGTTGAACATTTATGTATCCAAGCAGCCATATTACCTCGAGATCGGTCAACTGGGTCTCGACTCAAGAACATTTTTAAATCAAATAATAATCGGGAAATTTCCCTCAACATTTCACTTTACACACGAAGAAAATAGTAACGTTTTACACCTTTTATATTTTTAAAATTGTGCAAAATATTTCGTGTATTTGTATTTTTAAGTTTGCATGATCAAGTTAATAGTAAATTAGCATTTTATCAGGTGGTAGTTAAAAGTTACACGAAACGACATGACGTTTAACCCCTAGTTAAATATACTCATTAAAGTTTTGATCGATGATACTTATTGAAATAATTACTTTAATTTTATCGATTATAACAATTAAAAAGAGATTTTTCCACAAAAAATAGCTTTAAAAATTAAATATTTATTATTCCGTGATAATACGCTCCTTTTAGGCGGCACTTATGATGACAAAATAATATTTAAGTAAACACACATAATTACATTGTAAATGAGCCTGTCCCTGATGAAATTCATCATAAAATTATTATTATATTTAGACATACATTGGCGTAACATACCTTTCCTGAACAATTTTCTTCTCAGCTATTCTCATTTTATTATTATTTATTTAGACAACTTATGGAAATTTAGAGTAAAAAAATGTATAAGGTGCAATAGGTCTAAATGCAACTGTTTTTGAGATATTGTCACTTCAGTTTTGTATTTACTTTCATTGCATGCGTATTTGCAAAAGTCGGGTTTTCTCGCGTTTTTTACATAGAACGTTATTCAGACAACTTATGAAATTTAGAGTAAAAAATGTATAAGGTGCAATAGCTCTAAATGCAACTGTTTTTGAGATATTGTCACTTCAGTTTTGTATTTACTTTCATTGCATGCGTATTTGCAAAAGTCGGGTTTTCTCGCGTTTTTTACATAGAACACCCTGTATATTATTACGCTTTCAGACAACTTATGAAATTTAGAGTAAAAAATGTATAAGGTGCAATAGCTCTAAATGCAACTGTTTTTGAGATATTGTCACTTCAGTTTTGTATTTACTTTCATTGCATGCGTATTTGCAAAAGTCGGGTTTTCTCGCGTTTTTTACATAGAACACCCTGTATATTATTACGTTTTCAGACAACTTATGAAATTTAGAGTAAAAAATGTATAAGGTGCAATAGCTCGAAATGCAACTGTTTTTGAGATATTGTCACTTCAGTTTTGTATTTACTTTCATTGCACGCGTATTTGCAAAAGTCGGGTTTTCTCGCGTATTTTACATAGAACACCCTGTATATTATTACGTTTTCAGACAACTTATGAAATTTAGAGTAAAAAATGTATAAGGAGCAATAGCTCTAAATGTAACTGTTTTTGAGATATTGTCACTTCAGTTTTGTATTTACTTTCATTGCACACGTATTTGCAAAAGTCGGGTTTTCTCGCGTTTTTTACATAGAACACCCCGTATATTATTACGTTTTCAGACAACTTATGAAATTTAGAGTAAAAAATGTATAAGGAGCAATAGCTCTAAATGCAACTGTTTTTGAGATATTGTCACTTCAGTTTTGTATTTACTTTCATTGCACGCGTATTTGCAAAAGTCGGGTTTTCTCGCGTTTTTTACATAGAACACCCTGTATATTATTTCGTTTTCAGACAACTTATGAAATTTAGAGTAAAAAATGTATAAGATGCAATAGGTCTAAATGCAACTGTTTTTGAGATATTGTCAGTTCAGTTTAGTATTTACTTTCATTGCATGCCTATTTGCAAATGTCTGGTTTTCTCGCGCTTTTTACATAGAACACCCTGTATATTAACGTTTTCAGACAACTCATGAAATTAAAAGTAAAAAAAAAAATGAGGTGCAATAGCTCTAAATGCAACTGTGTTTGAGATATTGTCACTTCAGTATTGTATTTAGTACTTTCATTGCATGCGTATTTGCAAAAGTCAGGTTTTCTAGCGCTTTTTACAAGAACACTCTGTATATTATTACGTTTTCTGACAACTCATAAAATTTAGAGTTAAAAATGTATACGGTGCAATAGGTCTGAAAGCAACTATTTTTGAGATAGTGTCACTTCTGTTTTGTATTTTGTTTCGTTGCATGCGCATTGGAAAGAGTTCGGAAAAAGTCGAGTTTTCTTGCGTTTTTACATAGAACACCTTGTATATTATTACGTTTACAGACAACTCATGAAATTTAGAGTAAAAAATGTATACGGTGCAATAGCTCTAAATGCAACTGTGTTTGAGATATTGTCACTTCAGTATTGTATTTAGTACTTTCATTGCATGCGTATTTGCAAAAGTCAGGTTTTCTAGCGCTTTTTACAAGAACACTCTGTATATTATTACGTTTTCTGACAACTCATAAAATTTAGAGTTAAAAATGTATACGGTGCAATAGGTCTGAAAGCAACTATTTTTGAGATAGTGTCACTTCTGTTTTGTATTTTGTTTCGTTGCATGCGCATTGGAAAGAGTTCGGAAAAAGTCGAGTTTTCTTGCGTTTTTACATAGAACACCTTGTATATTATTACGTTTACAGACAACTCATGAAATTTAGAGTAAAAAATGTATACGGTGCAATAGCTCTAAATGCAACTGTGTTTGAGATATTGTCACTTCAGTATTGTATTTAGTACTTTCATTGCATGCGTATTTGCAAAAGTCAGGTTTTCTAGCGCTTTTTACAAGAACACTCTGTATATTATTACGTTTTCTGACAACTCATAAAATTTAGAGTAAAAAATGTTTACGGTGCAATAGGTCTGAAAGCAACTATTTTGGAGATAGTGTCACTTCTGTTTTGTATTTTGTTTCGTTGCATGCGCATTGGAAAGAGTTCGGAAAAAGTCGAGTTTTCTTGCGTTTTTACATAGAACACCTTGTATATTATTACGTTTACAGACAACTCATGAAATTTAGAGTAAAAAATGTATACGGTGCAATAGGTCTAAACGCAACTGTTTTTGAGATATTGTCACTTTAGTTTCGTATTTTGTTTCGTAGCATGCGTATTAAGACAACTCAGAGTTTCTCGCGCTTTTTACATAGAACACTCTGTATATTATTACGTTTTCACACAACTCATGAAATTTAGAGTAAAAAATGTATACGGTGCAATAGGTCTAAACGTAACTGTTTTTGAGATATTGTCACTTTAGTTTTGTATTTCGTTTAATTGCACCCGCATTAGAAAAACTGCGATTTTATCGCGTTTTTTACATATCAGACCCAGTGTATTATTACGCATTTAGACAACTCTTACAATTTAGAGCAAAAAATGTATGTAGTGCAATAGACCTAAATGCACCTGTTTTTGAGATATTCGCCAACTTTTAGAAAGTTCCCGCTTTAGAAAGGGTATGACTCGGGGTACGACTCGTCAGAAACAGACCGTTAGGAATAATAATTTTTGGACAATTTATTGTAACGCCACTGTAAAAAGGCAATTAGTTTAAACAAAATAACTTTACTTTTAAAAATAATATTTTGAGTATAACTTTATGTTGGCGAAATTGGAGACGATCCAGCAAAATGCAGCAGAGAGCGAGTATTGGGACAGTAGAAAATTTGTTTTTGTTTCACAAAGTTCCGGTGCAATTATGTAAATGGATTAACTAAAAGGAGAGTTTGCAAGTTTGTTTTAACTTAATGTCCTGCCTAATTAGTTGCAATAAAAAAGAAAGGTATCAAAACAACCAGACGAAATAATTTTTAAATCATTACCCTTTGCTCGTCCTTTTCTTTTTTTATAATCTTTATAACGTCACGATCGGCGAAAAAGAGTAATTTTTTGCCATCGATTTACATTGATGTTAACACTGGCGAAACGTCTCCATCATCAATCTCTCGTTTATGTCGAAGACAAAGTTTGTTGTTAGCCCAGAAAAAGTAATTTATTTAGTTTGTGAACACACCGTACTTTGAAATTTTATTAAAGGGTGACGTGATTATGACAGTTATTGAATAATGTTGTAGACATAAAGCCTCCAGTTTTGAAAGGAATTAGTATAAATACACGATTTTACACAACAAGTTTTAAATCAAGCCATAATCTAAGTAACAGTTTGACACCTTGCTTTTTTTAAGTTGGCTTTTTTTTGTTTATATTGGCGCCCGAGTAGGGGTTCTTGAGATATAACTGGTTTTAATGATCGAATTATTGTTCGAAACGTGAAATTAAGACTTTTAAAATGTATAATATTCTTTTATTATAAGTCACAGCGGTATTCTTAATTAAATTGTTTACCAAAACGTACCATCCCTTTTTTTAACAATAGTGCTTTCGATTTATTGTTATTACTCCGTACATCCTACACAACACCTATATTGTACTTCTTTTACGGTCTGTTATACATAAATCAAAATTTTTATAAATTGTTTAATTCGAATTAAATATAGGGCGAATCTTTATGGAAAGCCATAAAGTCTAAATCGAAGTACTTAAAAATTTATTTTATGGAAAATAAACCTATTTTCAGTCAGGAAGTCAGGAAGTCAGGGATGTTTGTTTAAACCCTTAAAATTTAAAAAACTCAATATTTACTCGATGTAAGTCCCAATATCTCGATGGAAGGCCATAAGGTCTAAATCGAACTTCTTGAATATTTACTTGTATGGAAAATAAACTTAGGTATGTTAGGTATACCTAACCTAAGTCAGGGATGTTTGTTTAAACCCTTAAAATTTAAAAAACTCAATATTTACTCGATGTAAGTCCCAATATCTCGATGGAAGGCCATAAGGTCTAAATCGAACTTCTTGAATATTTACTTGTATGGAAAATAAACTTAGGTATGTTAGGTATACCTAACCTAAGTCAGGGATGTTTGTTTAAACCCTTAAAATTTAAAAAACTCAATATTTACTCGATGTAAGTCCCAATATCTCGATGGAAGGTCATAAGGTCTAAATCGAACTTCTTGAATATTTACTTGTATGGAAAATAAACTTAGGTATGTTAGGTATACCTAACCTAAGTCAGGGATGTTTGTTTAAACCCTTAAAATTTAAAAAACTCAATATTTACTCGATGGAAGTCCCAATATCTCGATGGAAGGCCATAAGGTCTAAATCGAACTTCTTGAATATTTACTTGTATGGAAAATAAACTTAGGTATGTTAGGTATGCCTAACCTAAGTCAGGGATGTTTGTTTAAACCCTTAAAATTTAAAAAACTCAATATTTACTCGATGGAAGTCCCAATATCTCTATGGAAGACCAGAAGGTCTAAATCGCACTTCTTGAATATCTACCTTTATGGAAAAAAAACCTAGGTAGGTTAGGTATACCTAACCTAAGTTAGGAATGTTTGTTTAAACCCCTTAAATTTAAAAAACTCGATATTTACTCGATGGAAGTCTCACTGTCTCGATGGAAGACCAGAAGGTCTAAATCGCACTTCTTGAATATTTACCTTTATGGAAAATAAACCTAGGTATTTTAGGTATACCTAATTTAAGTTAAGGATGTTGGTTTAAACCCCTAAAATTTAAAAAAAACTCAATATATACTCCATGAAAGTCTCAATGTCTCGTTATAATATTTACCTTCATGGAAAATAAACCTAGCTAGGTTAGGTATACCTAACCTAAGTTAGGGATGTTGGTTTAAACCGCTAAAATTTAAATACTCAAAATTTACTCGATGGCAGTTTCGATGGAAGACCATAAGATCTAAATCGAACTTCTTGAATATTTACTTGTATGCAAAATAAACCTAGGTAGGTTAGGTATACCTAACCTAAGTTAGGGATGTTTGTTCCAACCCATAAAATTTCACACTTCTTGAATATTTACCTTCATGGAAAATAAACCTAAGTAGGTTAGGTATACCTAACCTAACTTAGGTTAGGTTAGGATGTTTTTTTAAACCCCTAAAATTTAAAAAACTCAATATATACTCGATGAAAGTCTCAATGTCTCGATGGAAGACCAGTAGGTCTAAATCGCACTTTTGAATGTTTTCCTTCATGGAAAATAAACCTAGGTAGGTTAGGTATACCTAACCTAAGTTATGGATGTTGGTTTAAACCCCTAAAATTTAAATACTCAAAATTAGAACTCTTCAAAGTTTAAGGGACGCTCAAAAACTATATAGTTGAATATTGTTTAAAATTCAAATTTCGCACTAAAAATAGTGGAAGGAGTCTAAGCTTGTAATTGGTCATACACCAATGACGTCACAAAAATGTAGCAAAAAGAGGGTTGTGAGTCCTCATTCTTCTTTACTTTTACAAAAGATTGAAGTAAATGCAATTTTGACCTATGAGACTCTATATTGAGAGCCACCCTGTATATCAGTTGCTTATATAATTTATGTTAATTTAAGGTTAGATGGCTATTTGTTATTAATACGAAAATGTTTATTGTCCATTTAGTTTGAATCTAATAAATGCACATAATTAAACGTACTATTTGGTATTCAATAAACATTTGATACACTTTTATGTGGTTTGCGTGCCTACTACATACATTCGGATATACAAACGATTGTGAACAAGACATTACTTAAATATTCACGGTACATCGTGCTTTTTGATGCAACAACATATTTGATTAGCGATCGGAACTATTATTAAACACTTTTAACTTCATTGTGTTTTCGATTCATAATACATTGAATAAATAAAATTAGTCCGAGTTCGTTACCACAATGTTACTGCGGAGTGGTCACAATGTTGATCAATTATCCGTCGCCTTAATTACATTAATTGTTCACAAACTTTAAAAATAATTTAATATTCTTTTATACATGCGGTATAATTGAGGGGCGTGTTTGTATAAGGAACGTATTTTCGTTCGAGCAACACCTCATAATTATCGAGTTGGCTCATTTCATTAATTGAATCTTTGAACCGGTAGGTGCAATAAAATTTACGAATTAAAATTAATTCGATTTGCCCACTATTCCTTTGGCCAATCAGAAGATTATTTATTATTTTTCTGAACGGCAAATCAAAAGGTTTATGTTAAATTTAATGCCGAAGTAAATTAATCAAGAGCTTTATAGTACCGACTAGTTTTAATTTTAATGTTGTAACTTGTAGTTTCCATTAATTCTCAATCTTCTATACTTTGCTCGTTTAATGTGTCAAGCCGATGGTTCTTATTCTTAATTATGTTAAATTTAATGCCGAAGTAAATTAGTCAAGAGGTTTCTAGTAACTACTGTTTTAATTTTAATGTTGCAACTTGTAGTTTCCATTAATTTTTCATCTTCTATACTTTGCTCGTTTGCTGTGTCAAGCCGAAGGTTCTTAATTATGTTAAATTTAATGCCGAAGTTTATTAATCAAGAGCTTTATAATACCGACTGTTTTAATTTTAATGTTGCATCTTGTAGTTTCCATTAGTTTTTCATCTTCCATACTTCGCTCTTTATTTATTATTAATATTGTAACTTGTAGTTTCCATTAATTTTCTGTGTTAAACGGAAGGCTCTTTGACTAATGACCAGCCTCTTCATGTCGGCGTACTGCACCTCGTACTGCACTGGAAAATAAATAAAACATTGTTTTATATGATGTAGGTGGGGGCAAGAGTCGGTGCTAGAATGTTGCAGTCTTATATAAAACAATGCTTTATTTATTTTTCGATGCGGTGCTATGGGTAGTGCGAGGTGCGGTGCACCTACGTGACCACGAGTTCCACAGACAAGCGATTTTTTTTAAATGTCACTGAGGTCAAGGCTTTGGTTTTGGCTTTTTTACCATCGTAGATTAATTAACTTTGGGTGTGGCTTATCAAATTTTCATAAAATTTGTTATCAACTGTAAAATGTTGAATTAAGAAACGGAATACACAATTAAGGTTTAAAAGGGTTTCGTTTGAAATTGCATCATATCACTATTTGAGTTACAATTAAGTTGATGTTTGAACCAAAGCTAATGTGTACACAATGTCTTTATTTTAAATTAACATGGCAAACCTTTAGTGTTGACTTTCGAAATTAAAATGTTTCTAATTATTGTTATTGTCGACGTTTTGATTTTTATTCTGGAACCACCAACGCCTACTTAACTCCTACGGTTTTTGAGCGAAAGCTCAATTTGTATGTAGAAATAAAACTAAAAATTGTCAAAAAAAACAACGAAAGGTGCATTATTAATGATGTTTTGAAAAACGTTTGTTTATCATTATCATTCTATCGATTATTTAATGTTGTCGGAGTTTGCGTTTTTTATCAAATATGGCCGTTGCGATTCTTAATGGAAGAAACTTTGTTTTTTTGATCATTCGTATAAGTTTTCGGCTTTCCTTTTTCTATTATAACATCAATCTAATCGTATTTATTTGACCATTAGCAAAACCTCTGAAGAGAAATTTTTAATTTCAAAAAAAAAATTTCGTGATCGCTTAATTAAGTTTAGAAGCAATTTTTCATTAAAACGACTTGAGTCGGCTATTTGACAGCTACATTTTGATTAAAGCGTGCGTTTTCCGAGCTTATTGATCTTGCCCACACACACATACACACCATTTGACTATAAATCAAAGCGTATCGAAACGCATTGATGTTTTAAATTTCCGTTCTCGTTAGTAGCATTTTTCGAAAAAAAAAAAAAAAAGTTTTTAAAAGAGGATTATAAGAAGATGTAAATGTTAAGCGGATACACTTAAAAAATTCTGTTACATCCACAGGTAGTTAACAATGACTTATGGGACACTTACGTACAGATGGTTTTGATGACAAGCTCTTTTCAGTAATCATACATATTACATGGCACTCGGTGCATCTTCAGAACATCTGGTTCTCGTTCCATCATTGATCTCTTGTAAGCGCGCACCCAAAACTCAAAAGTAGGGAGAAACGAGGACGTTTTAACGTTTTATTTCGCTTTTGTTTTCTTTTGAATTACAAAGTACTTCCTGCAATAATTTTAATGTCTACAAATTATTCCAACTCTTACGCTCGGTTTGCATCAAGGAGAATTATATTTTAATCCGAGAATTAAATTAGAATTCTTAGATATGGCAACGTTACACAATAAATTATATAAATGACATAAAAGTGTTAAAGGTTGTCATATCAAAGGATTATAAATCTAATTCTGGGATTAAAATAAAATTCGCCATTATGCAACCGAGCGTTAGCATAGATGAAATAGTTTCGAGAAATGTCTTCGCCCACGTTCAAACTCTTCTTCCATCAACAACTGGAATTTTAGTTTGAAATCAAAGCTATCGACAAATTTAAGTTTTGACCAACGTTTCATGTATTTTATTTGGATTGAAACATCCGGTTTAAGTTTATAAATGTCCAGGGAACGGTGCAAAAATTTATGTTCGCAACAAACGCCTGGTTTTAAATTACTTGTATGGGTTATTCTACTTTGTGAATAGATTTATTTATTTTTACGGTTAATGTATTTACTAAAATATAGGGAACTAAACAGCTGCTTCCACGTTTAAAACAAACCAAATATAATATTTTAGTCACTTTTGTTTACTAAAATTATAAATAAAATGAGGCTACCTTAAACTCTAAAAATGTCGTTAGTTTGAAAAACGTGATCGTTGGAAACTAATGGAAATTCGAGCTTTTATAACAATTGGAAGTTAACCGAGACGTATTTTGTACTTCTTTCTCTTTCAAATTCACGAAAATTAAGGTCACGTTTTAGGGGCGGTAAGAGTCGCTAATATTCGTCACCCATTAGCACTCGAAACGCTTGGCTGCTAAAATAACACGGTATACTCTGTCTCAAAAGCACCGTCTGGTGAATAGTTTGCCAAGAGTGGGTAGAAACACCCTTGTGTGTTATTCAATATAAATTCGCGAAATCTTGGGCTATATGAGCCCTTATTTGTGCGACAACCTTTAAGCCGCTATATACTCGTAAAATAGTAAATTAGTTACATTACAGAACAACCCTTCTGTTTCAAACATAAATAATTGAGGTTATGTTGTAATATTTGGGCTTAACAATTTTTTTATTTCTTCTAAAAGTGTTTTTATATAAAATAAATCCTTTACCAGACGCACAAAAACAGCGTTGACAACATAAATTTACGTGGTTGACATAACTATTTTTATAAATCATTCAACCACATTAAATTTTCTTTCAGTTTACATTATAACGCTTCTAGATTTGTTAAATTTTTTTTTATTCCATCCCTCATATTTCTAAATTAAATCAAGGGCTTCTGTCTTGTAATGTGTCTTTTACTTCTTACGTTTTGACATTCTGTTTTATGCCTCTTCTCCTTCTTGAAACTATTCAATCTTGCGTGTAAAAATCAAGACGATAACTTGATGATAATGATAATTTTTGTTTTGTAAAAAAGCGTCCATTTTGGGGCTTTTGTCTTTTACTGTTTTTTTCTTGTCGAATCTAAAGCGTCTACATAGCCATTACCTCAACCATTACCTGAATGTTGGTCCAATAGCTACTAAAAAAGAATTTACAGAGAAATCTGGTTTTTCAGAAAACCAAAATGGCGGCCAATGCAACTGTAGTTTTTTCATGTTATAACTTGGAAACTATTACTATTACTTATGAAAATTTGAAACGATATTGTACAGTAAAAATATAGGGCTCTCGTTTAAGCTATAGATTTTTAAATTTGTCTCAAATTGTCTACTTTTAAGGGTCTTAAATAGGTCAAAATTTTTTAATAGATTTTCTCAAAGTTTGTTCCAGTCGTTTTTTTTTCATTTTTGGCTATGTTATAGAAATCGCGCTTCTCTATCGATTGTCAAATGTTTTATTTCTTAAAAATTTCCAGGACCGGAGTTATGATTTTCTAAATGTCAAAATTTTAAAAATCTGTACTTTCTCTTGTAATAAAAATTACAAGTTGAAAATTGTCAAATTTATCAATCCTACTAATATCTATTAATTAGCACTTTTTTCGGTTAACAAAACGCTTCCGATGGGGGCCAATACAGCTGTGATCTTTTCATGTTATAACTTGGCTGATAATTATTAGTATGAAAATTTTAAAACGGCATTGTACATCAAAAATATACGGCTCTCGTTCTAACCTAATCGATTTTTAAAATTGTTTCAAAATTGCCTACTTTTCAGGGCCCCAAATAGGTCAAAATTTTTGAGTGGGTTTTCTCAAAATTTGCTTCGGCCGTTTTCTTTCATTTTTGAGTATGTTATGGAAATCGCCGTTTTCTATCGAATGACATGCGTTTTATTTTTTAGAAATATCCAAGACCGGAGTTATGATTTTTTGAATGTCAAAATTTAAAAAATTTGTACTTTTGTAATAAAAATGAAAACTTGAAAATTGCTAAATATATCAATATCATGAATATCTTATTATTTCGCACTTCTTTCGGTTAACAAAACGCTTCCGATGGCGTCGAATACAACTGTGGTTTTACCATGTTATAACTTGGCTGGTAATTATTACTATGAAATTTTGAAAACGGCATTTTACAGCAAAAATATAGGGCTCTCGTTCTAACATAATAGATTTTTAAAATTGTTTCAAAATTGTCTACTTTTAAGGGCACAATTAGGTCAAAATTTTTAAATGGATTTTCTCAAAGTTTGTTTCAGCCGTTTTTTTTCATTTTTGGGTATGTTATAGAAATCGCCGTTTTCTATCGAATGCCATGCGTATTATTTCTTAGAAATATCCAGGAGCGGAGTTATGATTTTTTGAATGTCAAACATTTAAAAATCTGTACTTCCTTTAGTATTAAAAATGATAACTTGAAAATTTGTAAATATATCAATCCTATGAATATCTATTAATTCGCACATTTTTCGGTTAACAAATCGCTTCCGATGGCGTCCAATGCAACTGTGGTTTTTCCATGTTATAACTTGGCTGGTTATTATTAGTATGACAACTTTGAAGCGGCATTGTACATCAACAATATAGGGCTCTCGTTCTAACCTAATTGATTTTTAAAATTATTTTAAAATTGCCTACTTTTAAGGGCCCCAAATAAGTCAAAATTTTAAAGTGGGTTTTCTCAAAATTTGTTCCGGCCCTTTTCTTTCATTTTTAAGTATGTTATAGAAATCGCCGTTTTCTATCGAATGAGATGCGTGTCATTTTGAGAAATATCCAGGACTGGAGTTATGATTTTTTGAATGTCAAAATTTTAAAAATTTTATATAATAAAAATGAAAAGTTGAAAATTGGTAAATGTTTCAATCTCTTAAATATCTATAATTTCGCATTTTTTTGGCTAACAAAACGCTTCCAGTTAAACCTGAAATTGAAAAAATATTAAAAAGTTTTAAGGGCATCTTGTATATTTTTTAATTTTTTGAAAGATTTGAAATTTTATCTGATGATAACTAACACTTTATACTTGACTTCCGGTTTAACCGGAAATGCGACCAATTTTTTAAATTCATACTTGCTCATGCTGAAAAATAATTTTAATATGCACCTAAAAGTCCTTTTATGACAACATTAGAGTTTTTTTAATCAATCGGACTTTAGTGCTACCCTGATACCAAATTTTAAGTATAAAACCTAGGATGGCGTATTACCTACCCTGTTAAATAACATGAAGTACCTTTAGATACTCCATATGAACTAAAGGTACCAGGATAGATTATACATAACCTAAAGATTTCTAGAAAAGTCTGACTTATTTGAACATTTGTAGGATTTTACGGCTGACGCCGCCTTTTTTCTCTCAACCAATTTCTCCATTACTCTCTATTCCTCCGTTCTCCTTCCGCCAGTCTTTTTTTCTCTATGACTTCTTGCACTTAATTCGTCCACGACTTTCTGAGTTTTCTTCTTTTCTTCTTCCCCATTGGGCTCCACTCGCTTATTTTGTGGATCCATCTATTTGTCTTTGATCTTCTAACATGTCCATACCAGATCAGTCGTTTTTCCTCTATACATTTATAGTCCAGCGCGTGCTTCTCTATTTTCATTCTTCTTAGGATCTCCCCATTCCTAACGCGGTACAATCTGGTTAGTCCACTGCATCTTTTCAAGAATTGCATCTCGGTAGCTGTTACTTTACTTTTGTTTTTTTTTATTTATGATCCAATTTTCAGCTCCAGCTTATTTGAACAACCCTCGATATGTGTGAACTCTCTTCACTACGTCTACTGAAGTTCTTTTTTAAATTTATTAATGATACCTATCAGGAGAAAAAAACTTTTTCAACCCTCGATAACCGACCTGTAAAAATATTGGAATATTTTAGCAATATGTTGATCGTTAATGGGCGATGGTTATAGGTTATTTGTATTTAAATGGGAGCAATTTTACAAGAGATATTTTAGAAATTTAAATTTTTATAATTAGAAATTAAAACGAGCACTCAATATATCATTATTTAAACTGAATTTAGCAGGTCATTTGGCGTTTTCGAATCGATTATTCGCATACGAATTTAACGAGAGTTTACGATTCTCTCTGTGTGTGTTATAATATTCGTACGAATATACTCGTAGGTAGATACATATTTTTATTATGTATTTGTTCCTTTTATTTCAACTTTTAAACGAATAATTAGAGATTCAAAAATCGTTGTGTGTATAAGCGCAATTTAACATGATGAAATCGGCGAAAGCTTTCACAAAAATTTATGTTTTTAAATACCCACAATGCGCAGAGTTAATTAGGAAGAAAACATCAACGTTTTTCGTTCGACGATTTTATTTTATACTGAGCACGAGCGAGTTTATACGCAAAAATAAAATTTATTTTCATCTTTTTTGTTAAGAAACTTGCCTTTAGCAACAATTTTATTTCCATCTTATTTAAAATTCAACCAAAAATCCTTTTCTATATCATCGTATACTGTGCAAAATTTTTTGATATGCCAACGAATATCGCGAATATTTCTCAACGTTCTCCTCTCTCCAATCGAATGTTTTTGTTTGCATTTTGCTGTTTATCCTGAGGTTTTGGGGGCAATTTAGCATCGAGTTTTGTTGAATTTTTCATATTGAATTTTCGGTTATGCGCTCACCTAACGTTCTGTCAAATTTTAACCCCTATTTTTGCCAGAGAGATACGTGTAATAAATTCACCTAAAACACATTGTAATCAATTATAGTCAAGATATGAACTTGGACGCGCATTCAAATCGTTTTTAACTGATTTTGAATCGACGCATGTTTGTGTACCTACGTTTTTTGGAGGGATGACCTTTTTAGTTTTTATTTAAAGGGTTGTTTCGGAAGAGTTAATAGTGAAGTTACTTTAGATTAAAAAAAATTTGTTTTTTTCAAAGTTCCTGAGCAACTATGACGTGGTCAAAGAAGCAATAATGTACAGTTAGCCTCACAATTACTGGCCATGATTATTAGCCATAGCCAACAACGACAAAAAGGCAGAAGAAGGGGTTGTTGATTTAACTACTCGTTGGCAAAATAAAGTTACTCCTCAATTTAAGCATGGGGTGTTATGATGGCTAAACGTATAGCCAGGGTGGCCATTAATTGTGAGGCTGACTGTACAAATGCACAAAATCCTCTCTTGCCCGATTTTTTTAAATTTTCAAATTGGAGGCATTCTAAAGATAAAAATTAATTACAAAATGGCGCTTTATGTGCAGTACAAAAGGTGATTTAATTTAAATAAAAAAAAATATTTTTTGGGCGCTGATAATTTGGAATCTCTCGCAATAGAATTTCTAATGAAGATTGAAAACGACAAAATAATTTACATAAACAAGAAAGCTTCTTTTATTTTGTTATTGCTCGAGATTTTCATTCATCTTTCATTTTGTTTGCACATAGAAATAAATTTATTAATTTATCCTGACGTTAGACGTCATCTTTTTGTTTTTAAATCCTCTCCTTGTACTAATTTATTCAATTTATTTTAATAACTTTATTTAGAGAGAAAGCTCTATCTCTTTCTCTTTTGAAAACAAATTTACCTTTCAATGCTATAAGCTATAATGGATGATAATTTTATCTATTAAATGAATAGTTCCAGTAGTAATTTACTCCACAAGTGGCTCTCTATAGGTCGGATGAAATGAATGTCCAATTAATTTCATAATTCGTCATTAGTTAAAATTTTGATATGTTATTTTAATTCATTAGGAGCATTTGTTTAAGTGAAAATGTAAGAGGATTTTAGCGTTTAATTAGTTGGGGTTGGAAAAGGTTTTTCATAAGCCATTAGAGAGGGAATGTTCTAACGTAAGTAGTGCGAGCTCGATTATTGACTATTTAAGAGTATTGAGAATCGACCTTTGACGATTATGTATTTGAAATTTCAATAACTACAATTATTTTTCAATGTTACCCTAAACTTATACAGTACGTGAGTACAGTCAGCCTCACAATTATTGGCCGCGGGTAGTGGTTATTAGCCAACAAGGACAGAAGGGGGGTTGTTGATTTACTACTTGTTGGCAAAATAAAGTTACCCCTCAATTTAAGTTTCGTGCTAAGCTTATAGCCAGGGTGACCATTAATTGTGAGGCTGACTGTACATCAAGTCAAGCGTGCGCTTTGCTAATTCTCGTGGTCACCAAATATCAATTAAACTAAGTGTTACTTATAGCTTTTGAAAGCACCAATTGAAAGCTGAAGTTAATCAGAAATGCAAAATAATAGTTTAGCGAATGTACACAAGTGCGTCCTTAAAAACGTATCGACTTTTAACTTGAGAAAAGTTGACCTTCGATTTTCTACTCGTACGACAGAATCCCTATGTAGACGTTAGTTTTTTGGAGAATGCCTTGGCGGAGCCAATTTCTACCGAAGTACAGATGAAGGAAGCGAGTACTCTTTCTCTCTATATATATACAGGGTGTCCCAGAATAACACCTACAAACGTCTACAGTGGTTTTCTGGAACTAAAATAGGATATTTGCTCCTCTTGTAATTATATGAAAAAACTCACCGGCTCAATATGCTCACCCTACAAATTTATAGGTTCTCAAAGTTGAGACGTTTGTTGGTGACGACCAAACCCTATGCGATTGGTCACATTTTCGTTGTAGCGTCCGCTCAGGAATTCTCTAAAAAATCAACGTCTATTAAAACCACGAGTTGCCAGTGCTAAATTTAGAGTTTTTAAAACGGGGGGGGGTATATAAGGAAAAGAAACATTTGGCGCTTGATATTCAGTGATAAAGTCGAGAAAGAGAGAGGTAGAATTGTTTTAAGGGCCTAAACCTCCTCCCTGGACTGCCACTCCGCTGAATTCGGCGACGACGATGAACCTGATTTTACAATACGAATTTGCCTTGAACTCAGGTTCAACAGGAGTTTAATTTAAACCGCTGTTGAGCCTCTATTGTAAAATCGACTCTAAAGAGGCTTTAGATGTGACTAATTTTATCACCAAGCTTAGAGCTAAGTCTAAAAGTCCACATAAAGGCCCGTCCACACACACAGGCTTGCCTTCCGGTTTGGGCTTACGTCTTCCGGACAGGCTAAACCGGAGCGTGTGGACACTGTTCAGGCGACCTGCACAGGCCAAACTAGAGCATCTGGACAGCGTTCATGCATTTAAACCGGAAGACAAGGTCTGTGTGTGTTAACGGGCCTTTACTCTAAAGCCCACATTAGGTTAGAATGTGTTAATTAAGCCTGGTTTTCACAATGATATTGTGGACCTTGCTTTAGGATCGACCGGTAGCAGGAGGTGTTAAAAGATACCGATAAAAGAGACCGGATGTAGAATCACATCACAATAAAAATGGCGGGAAATTTAAATATGGGGGCAAGTGGGCGTGTAAAGTAACTATTAAAAAGTCTATTTAGTAGGTAAGATTAGGATTGTAAGGGTGGAAGTTAAACTAAAGTTTACGTGCGCGTAGGCTACTTAATTAGGCCGATTGTGCTACTTCAGTATACCAACATCTCCCGTCCCTTCAGTGCCGAATCTGTCCCAACGTTTTCATAAACCCATGGATGCTGAAAGGTAAAGTGTTGTCTATACTGACCCATGGCAGTGACATAGCACATGCTCGACTGTTTCGTCCGTTTCAATGCATCTTCTGTAGCTGGGGCTATCTGCAATACTTATTCTATACACATGCTAATTAGTTTAATCCTCAGGCTCTAAAGAGAGTACAACCTATGGTTCCTAAGTACCTACTCCTAGTAAGAGAAGCTTCTACTAACCCTTAGCAGAACTGAAGCTCGACATTTGGCGTCGTCTCGATTCTCTGATATTATAGAAGCCCTAATAGTTAATTTTACGGTTTAGGTCTGAAGTCTTGTTGTGACTTAACTGTCCATATCTGTTATTCCGTGTTCTGATCCATACGTCTAGCGTGGATATACCAATTGTTGGAATACTTAGAATGAGCGTTTGCTCCAAATGTTGAGGTTTTCCCATTCTCCAATAAATGGAGGAGACGTCTCTACTCGCACTCTCGAGTGAGAGTAGAACCTATGTTACCTTAAGTACCTACCCCTAGTAGGGGCTTGAAAGAAAAGCTTCTACGAACCCTCACCAGAACTGAAGCTCAACATTTGGCGTCGTCTTGATTCTCTGATACTATAGAAGCCCTATTTCACGGTTTATGGCAAAGTTTTGTTCTGACTTAACTGTCCATATCTGTTATTCCGTGGTCCGATTCATACTTCCGACATGGACGTACTAATCGTTGGAATATTTAGAATGAGCATTTACTGCAAATGTCCAAATGTTGACATTTTTCCATTCTGTGTGTAACAATAAATAGAAGAGCCTTCACCACTCCATACATTCCACTTGGAAAATTATAAAGTAAATTTCTTTCACCCCAAAATACGTTTTCCCATCAAATATTTTTTCTTATAAAAATAATATCTCGAGATACGTCATCTAAAAGATGAGTTTTTTTTAACTATAAGTCTAAATTCATTAGGATAATGTCTTTTTTTGAAAAGGGAAAACGAAATAGACGTTAACATCACATATTGTTAGATATACTATTACCATCAAACCTTTTATCCGGCGTGTGTCAACACCAGCATGGATCAAGTTGATTGCAAGTACGGAACGTGCCATTAAATGATTAAAGCGGTAACTTCAAAGTATATCCGTCCTTCTCTCAAACATCAAAGAGATTATACATCTAACTTTGTTTAGTTCAAAATAAGCGAATTTCACTATTTGAACGATAAATATCAAAACCGAATCTCACAGGAAAGAGGACAGGCAAATTTAATGTATCAATTTTTATTATTATTATTAACAAATAGTTCTTTTTACAAAAATTAAGTTAAAATGGTAGCAAAATTTTTTTGCACACAAGGGTGTTGACTTTTAAAAATGTAATTATTTAAATAGATTTTTTGCGCGGTTGAATTCAAAAGGGATGAAGGCAAATTCTTTGTATAGAATTGTATTGACATAAAAGAACCAGGTAGAGAGAGGTTTATGTAATCTCGCACCGAGCTGTTAACTTTGGTTAAAAAAATTCATCCCCTTAGGGAGAAGTTACATTTATTATAACAGAACAGAACAGAGGTGAGCATTCTTAATTTGAAATCAAATTTAAGAGTGAGGAAAATAATTTATTATCCTTAAACCAATTAAAACGAAGACTTGAGGATGAGCAAGGAGGCCATGAGGTTGGTGCATTATGTACGTGGAAAATTAATTTATAGGTCAATGGAAAGTTGGCTTTAATGGAACAATACGTAGGTAGACTAGTACCAGACTAGCGTAGCCACACAAATCATACACGTATAATGGTAAAGCTTACAGAAAGCCGACCGCACACAACGCATTATACCAATCAGAGGTCGTCAATTAGTGTATGAGAGGAATTCTGTGTCTAGCTGACACTTCGACTGCATAGATAATTGCACTTGATGACTAACTACGCAACTACGAACTGCATCCAGTTTTGTAGTCATTGGCAAAAGCTCTTAATGATGATGCATTTATTTTGGTCATTGTCAATTATATTTTATTTTCGAATAGTGCCCGAAACAAATGGATCGGAGGTGGTCTCAGTTAAACATCATTTGTTATCAGTGAGGTACGTCATAGGCAGTTTGTTACACTTCTATTTTATTTTTGGCAGCTTTCATTAATTAGTGCGATATTTCTTGGTTCGTTTCTAGTTTTGACAAATTGTTGGGTTTGGAAAACGTTCGTTAGAGCGTTTCGGTTTACTCGTGATATATAGCTAAATTTGATTTTGTACAATTTATCACGGCTTTGATTAAATCAATTAATTTCTTTTTATATTTTAGCAATAAAATTTACGTTTTTTTTTTGCTTTGGACGAAATATTTTTATTAAACACATCTCGATCCATTAGGAAATGAAATTTGGTCAACTTTTTTTCCTTTTTGTATAAGCATGTTTTAGATACATGTTGAAAGTTTTTCTTCTGTAGCAACTGAGAGTTTTTGGTTAATGAAACTCGAATTAATTTCCGAGTGACAAAGTTGAGTTAAATACGGTAGAAACCCAATTATCTGGATTAAACTCGTAGTTTAAATAGCAAACATCTATTTAATCTATCAAGTACTAGTCTGTTTTATTAGACTCATTTAGAAGATCATGAAATCACTTTTTAACGTCATTTTCTATTCACTTTTCACACTATTGAATTTCGATATCTATAGATTTGGCGTTTGAATGACATTTAAAAATATTTTCTTCTACATTTGAAGGGTTTGAAACCCTTTTTTATGCTCTCAAGAGCTAAAAATTGACCATAACGTTTGTAGCTCTATTACTGTAAGCTGTGACCATAGCCTTAACCGTAGCCTGGTATTCTAACCTGCCTTTTTATAAATTCCTGCTTCCCTTATCATTTTATGCAAAAAAGCTTCAAATAAAAGTTGTAGGGCATAAAATTTTGCATCTTAGTCACTGAACAAAATTAATTTTACTTGGTTGGTAATGACAGAAATCAGACATGAAAGTGTAGAAAATTATCTCAAAACAGCGATAGCCATAAAATAATAAAATTATGCTCGGTTGCATAAAGGAGAATTATATTATAATCCAAGAATTAAATTTATAATCTATTTGATATGGCAACAAGTCTGTTTGGTATCTTTATTCTTTACACTAGTTGTTTAGAACCGTCAGTGAACCAATGAACAAAGACTTTATTCTCACTGGTTACCAAACAGACCGTTACACAATGTAAAATGTCAAAATTTGACATTTGTAAATATTAAAATCTGAGGTTAAGTTCTTTTTATGTTGAATTGTGAAAACAAACGTCAAACTTTGATTTTTTTTTCATTTATTATTTATTTATTGTGTAACGTTATCTTAGGATTATAAATCTAATTCTCGGATTAAAATATCATTCTCTTTTATGCAACCGGGCATTAGGGAATCACGAATTTGCAACACTATTTCTATGATCGAAAACAGTCAGCTATATGCTCTCAACTGCTAATACCGGCGTCGAGTTATCCATAGCATTTGTAACCCTTATTTACATACCCCTAGTAGCAGAAAAGTGTAGTTTTTAACATTTGGAACCCCATCTCTTCTTCAACAACTCTTCAACATCTAAAAAGTAATAATGCCGACTAATTATCTACCTCATTGGTCTATCGCGTAAGTGGGCAGAATATTGATCGTAGGTTATCGGTGAACCGCGATGCCGAACCCGATGCGAAATTATGCTCGGTTGCATAAAAGATAATTATATCATAATCCGAGAATTAGATTTATGTTGACGTGGTGATATGGCAACAAATCTGTTTGGTATACTTGCACTAGTTGTTCGGAACCGTCAGCGAACCAACGAACAAAGACTTTATTCTGTATTCTTTATTCTCACTGCTTCATTGACTGTTCCGAGCAACTAGTGCAAGGATATACCAAGCAGGCCTAACGTTACACAATATAAAATGTTAAAATTTGACGTTTGTAAATAAATATGAAAATCTGAGGCTGTTATTTTTGTAAGAAGTTAAGTTCTATTCTGTAACGTTACCCTATCTAAGGATTATAAATCTAATTCTCGGATTAAAATATAATTCTCTTTTATGCAACCGGGCATTAGTATGGGCATGTTCCTATGATCGAAAACTATGTTAGCCATATGCTCTCAACTACTCAAAATTGTTAATACCGGCGCGGCGCGGCGTCGAGTTGTTCATAGCGTTTGTAACCCTTATTTATACACCCCTAGCAGCTGGAAAGTGTAGTTTGTAACATTTAACTCCATCTCTGTGTCTTTAATATCTAAAAAGTATTAATGCTGGTGAATTGGCTACCTCATTGGTCTATAGCATGAGTGGGCAAGATATTGATCACAGGTCATCAGTGAACCGCGAGTGCATTTTTAGATTGCCACTTGGAGATCTAGAAAGTCTGTTGAGATGTGGTTTTTTTGATCGCCGATCAAAAATCATCAAATCATCTCTTCAGAATCCAGGCGGATATTGTTAGACTCCCTCCCTTCTATCTTTTGCTTTACTTATCTTCCTGACAACTTCATAAGTACGTGTTAGATGTCACAATATTACCCCCCGCCTTCTGGTGATTTAATTCAGTCTTGGAATAGTTAGAGGTAGTATTTACTTTTCAGTCTGTCGACTCCTCTGATTCATAGCGTCGGAACTCATTTTGTAAATATTGGTCGCATTCAGAACACAAAACAGCTCCCAAAAACTGATACTCACTCATACTCCCCTTCTCTCTCTGTCTATTTCATTACATAGACAGACAGAATGTATAACGATCGATCAGCTGTTTGGAACTGTTTCGTAGTCTGAATGCACCCATTTTTAAGGACCGATTTAGCTCCATTTTAAGACCGAATATCTACGAGTTCCTACGTTCAACTTTATTTCAAAGTATGTGGCGTACTCAACGACAACAAAATAAACAAATGATTTTCCAACGGCTGGCCGACAGCTTCAGCAAAAATGGGTTGGGTTAAATAGGTGTTAAACAGGGCACCACGTAATTTACAGCCGTTAAAAAAATATAAACACCTAAATTACGAAATGGGTCAAATAATAATAAAAAACAAATATAACGTAAACAATGGGGAATTATACTGTTTTTTTTAAATTTTTTATATGAAAATAGAGCTAAAAAGAATAATTTTGGCTATTTTAATTTCTTTCGATCTTCAATATTAAGCCCAAAAATAATTTTTAAAAGTGCTTTAACCGAAAAAGGTCATTTTTGTCCATGTTGCAACAGGGCTACAAAACGAGTGACATATAATACAATCGAAAGTAGTTAGACAGAGATAGACAATGTGGTTGTTTTTTTTCAAAAATTTAGTTAAAAATGTGTAAAAAATTGATTTCTTTATTACAGCTGTCAGAAAACTGACGGAAGTATTACATAGGTTATGATTTTGCTGACATCTTTCAGAAGAAATGCGGTTTTACACGTCCTTTTATAATCAAATTCGAAAAACCAGTGGAAAACTGTCAGAAAAATTATAATCTATGTAATACTTCCGTCCGTTTTCTGAAAACTTAAATAAAAAATATAACAAAATTCGATTTTACACACATCACCTTTAACTACATTTTGGAAAAAAAAACAACCACATTGTCTATCTCTGTCTAACTACCTTTGATTGTATTATATCTCACCCGCTTTGTAGGCGCTGTTGCAGCATGAATAAAAACGACCTTTTTCGGTTAAGGCATTTAAAAAAATATTTTTGGGCTTAATTTAAGAGTTATAGAAAAATGAAAAAAAAAAGAATTGATCTATTTGCTCTATACATTGGCATTATCAAAAATTACAAATTCAGGTACAGTCTAATTCCCGATTACATTCAATGAATGAACGAATTTCAATGATTCATCAATATTCAAAACGTGTACAATTAATTTCCAAAAATTCAAAATACCTAGCAAATGGCCAACACTAGATAAATATTTCTTATAATTATTATTTTAGACACATTTTGTAATTTATAGGTTTATAGTTTTTCAACGACTGGCTGTAAATTACGTGGCGCCCTGTTTAACATCTATTTAACCCAGCCCATCTTCGCTGAAGCTGTCGGGCAGCCGTTGGATGATCATTTTGTTAACCTTATTGTCGATAAGTGCGCCACATTTGTTGAAGGAAATCGTGTGGCACCCTGTTATTTTTACCATCATAATCTACGCCCATCTCCTCAAGTTTAGTTAATGTCAAAAATTCCAATTTTTTAGCCACTTGTTATTTATTCCACCACTCTCTGTATAGTTTAAATAATTCAAATTCTGCTTATCAAACTTTAAATACTTGAAAATCGATTAATATAGTTCTTAAAACTTTTTTTATTGTACTTAACCTCCTATCCGGTCTCAAAAAATTATAATAAAACTCTCGAGATTTTTTTTAAAAAACCTATATGTTACTGTCAGATTTTTTATGAGAATTCATAGATGCTTATGAAAGTTGAAAGTATTCAATCTCTTATTGAATTGTTCAAAAAGTGGGTAAGTTCATATCAAACAGTTGGGATCGTTGTAGGGAATCGTAATATCGTTATATACGAGAACGAAAAGAGAAAAAATCTAGGAATAATTATTGTGTTTTAAGATCATAAATCTTTTTTAAGTCGCATTACACCGTCGTATAAACTTCAACGCTGCTATAATAGCTTGTGTTCTCTCAAACAAAGATCTGGGCCCCTAATAATTATTAATAAAAGAATTGGACGCTTTAGAAAATTTTTCTAAGACAGTGGCTCTCAACGTGATGAAAAACTGTACAAAACTTTAAATTATTTTTTAAATTCTTCTTATCCACGCCATTTTGGTTTACAACTATCAGAAACAAGTTTACGGTGTATAAAACAATTGTTTTATATGTTTGTGCCACTTCTGATTGAGGACCACTGTTCTAGGCCATTGTGTAACGACTTTTCTTATAAAAAACCTTTCAAAGCTTTACGCGAGGCTTTACGAGAGTTTGACTATTCTGATAAAAACGTCTCAACAGTTTCATTTCAGCATTGTAGGAAAATACAAAAATTTTAACATTTTTCGAGTAAATATTTTCCTTTCCATTGTTCCATATTAATTTAGAGAAATTTTCTGGAGCTCACCAAAGGCCTTGCATGAGCGAGTTTGCGAAAAACAAACTCTTTCCAGGTTCCAGCAAAACTATTTATCTTTGCCCTTAATAAATTGTTATTGTATAAATAAGATTTAATTAAGAAAATATTTTCGTTCAATAAGAAAGATTTTTGTTTCTTAAATAAATATACAGTGTGTCCACAAAGTAATGTGTAAATTGTATCTACTAATTGTCACATTTTTATAGCTTTCTTTTGTATTTGTGAGTCATTGACATATTTCTAAGAGCCGGTACTTTGAGTCTCGGTTAAAAACTGATTATGTTAATTTTATTGGTTAAAGTTAAACGCGGTTCAACGATATTTTTGGGTATTTTGTGTCATTCTTGCAGACGAACGTGTAATCTGGACAGTTACATATTATTTTAACCGAGACTGAAAGTACCGACCTTAAGTGTGAGAAACCGCTAAAGTAACTTTTTCGTATATACACTTAACTTTTTTAACTTTACGTACACCCTGTATATAAAGCTCTAATAAATAACAAAATTCATTAATATTAAATTTAACTTCTAATAATCGTGTCACGAGGAATTGATTAAATTGCGATTTCCTGCAAAATTAATAACGTCTGTTAGATTTCCACCGTTTTCCTTTAAAATTAACCTCACATTTTAACAATATTTATATTTCTTTTGAATAAAGAATAATAATTAATAATAATTATTAATACAATTAAATTTATAACACGATTTAGCCCTTAGAGTCTTTTGTTTTAACCGACGCTTAATGTTGGTAGCGATTTTGGGGCACAAAAGGACTTCATTATTAAAGTGTGAAAAATGTTTTGGGAGAATATTCCGACACCAGAATGAAACATGAAGCGTCGGTGGATGGAAAGCACGCAATGATCACGGACTTGCACCCATTTATAACCTTAATTACCGAGCATTAGCCCGCTAGCAGTTTAGGGTTAATCGTTGTGGTCTTATGGTAATTGCAATTTTTTGATATGCATTTGTTTACTCAACTGTCGAGCATTTTATTTATATTTTAAACGTACAAAATTAGTCTTCTTTTAAGCGGTTTTAAAAAGGGGCCCTTAGGGCATTCGGGGGCTCCAGTTTTAGAAATTTTAAAAAATACTAAAATACATAAATAGGTCGCTTGGGTTTAATTTCATTTTTAGGTTAGTCCATTACGCTCGGTTGCTTAAAGGCGAATTATATTTTAATCCGAGGATTAGATTATAATTCTTTGATATGGCAACGTTACACACTGTTATGTCAAAGTTTGACGTTTGTAAATACAAATAAAAATTTGAGGTTAAGTTATTTTTGTGTCGAATTGTGAATAATAACCAGTTTTAAATAGTAACTTCCCCTTTTATAACGCCTAGACTCAAAATTCTGAAACACCCTGTATACAAACCCTTTTCTTTTTATTCTTTTTTACCGTTTTGCTTTAGCAACTTTTGTCTTTCACTCGACGTTTAGCAGTTTTTAATTTGTTTTTTGAAACTTTTTTTTCTACCTAAAAGACTCTGTTTACCATTTGAAAAACTACTTTTAATCAAATCGTAGTGAAAAGTCTCGTCTCTCGTTATGAGAGGAAACTTTGTACTTTTATTCCATAAGTAAATGGCATACCAACTTTTAGTTCGTAACTTTTTCGTTTACAGCTCATTGACTTTGTGTGATTATTCCATTTTTTTTTATTTGTGGCGACTGTTGCGCTTCTAGCGTTGAAAAATTTTATTTTAGTGCTAATTTCTATACGCATATTTCACAAATATTAAATTACGAAAGGGCAAAAAAAATCTGTAGACAATCTGTTTTAGTAATCAGTAGGGCTGGGTCAAGTAATTGTGTGTGTGCTTCCGGGGCGAGGCACGTGTCCAGGTGGAACACCAGGTGGTCTCTTGAGGGCCGATTCAGCCCTTATACTAGGTCGTTTTAAACGTTTTGCATCTCAATCTCAGTTACAAAACAGATGTATAAAAAAAGGGAGAATCTTTATTGAAAATGTGGGTTTGGTTTATAGATTTATATCTTTCGATATTACACGTCATAAATTCTACCGTCGCACTTAAAAGCTATCACAGGTTGGAGATCGATTTTGGAGGTATCGTTTGTAATCAATAAAATGTAAATTTGTTTAATTAATTCCACAACTAAAATCTTCTTGTACAGGGTGTTGAGATAAGCGTGTGACTTTCATTGACCACTTCGAAAAGAGAGAGAAAAATTAAAAATATTGAATTTGGAGTGGTTGTTTTAAAAAATCGTAGTGGCGTTGCTTTTGTGAATTAAGACATTGCTCTGTTTGCTTTAGATTCAGATGGAGTTGTTTTAGATTCAGATGGAGTTGTTTTATTATCATTATCTGCGTTTGTCCTGCAAGTGCCTTCCTGAAAGTCCTATCTCTCATGCTGTTATGTCTTACCTTCCTCTCTATGGTTTTCCTCTCTTTCTTCTTCCCTAAAGTATTCTCATCATACACTCATACCAGTTAAGCCATTTTTCTTCAATATTTTCTCAGAACCAGGTCCTTTGCCAGAACTCAATGCTCCGGGTTTGGTCAGCTCGTGGAATAATAAATACCGGGGATTACCCGGGGCCGGCCGATAGTTGCCGTAGTAGTTGTAATACCCAGTGAAGGTTCCTACAGAAGATAACAGGTTAGGCCTTCTACAAATGCTGAGTATTTTCCTACAGCAGGTCTGTGCACTGTGCAGGCCACATGAACTATCTAAAAATTCTCCGGTTTGCCTCTGCAGACTACGTCTGCCCATCCTGCCGTAGGAAAAGCCTGAGCGTTTGTAGCGGCCTTTAGTGAACCGAAGATAACAGGAGAGGGCTTCTACAAACGCTGAAGATTTTCCTACAGAAGGTGCAGGCCTGTGCAGGAGTGCAGGCCACATGAACTATCTAAAAGTTCTCCAGTTTGCCTCTGCAAACTACGTCTGCCCATCCTGTCGTAGGAAAAGCCTGAGCGTTTGTAACGGTCTTTAGTGAACCGAAGATAATAGGTTAGGCCCTCTACAAATGCTGAGGATTTTCCTACAGCAGGTCTGTGCACTGTACAGGCCACATGAACTATCTAAAAATTCTCCGGTTTGCCTCTGCAGACTACGTCTGCCCATCCTGTCGTAGGAAAAGCCTGAGCGTTTTTAGCGGCCTTTAGCGAACCGAAGATAACAGGTTAGGCCCACTACAAACGCTGTGGATTTTCTTACAGCATGTCTGTACAGGCTACCTGAACTCAGTGTCAAAATCTCTTGTCCTATAGGTTGGTAGTTGTGGCCATAGTCCAACTCTTCATCCCTGGATAAAAATTGTTAATAATCATCCCTTTGAATAGGAGCTATCTACAACTTAGCTCTTAAACACCTTGTATATTAATCAACTAAAAAAGCTTCTTTTCGAAAACTTTGAGGCTGTCTTCTGTACCGCTACGAATAAAGGATTAAAGGTGGGCCTGTCAAGTGCCAATGTCTTCATTTACCTCTATTTAATTACTTGTGGTGTATCTCGACGATGGGTATTAAGGGGTCGACTATTTTGTACCTTTTTAAGTTATAATAATACCTTCGAGTTGTTTGGGGAAAAACAAGATTGTAACTTAAAGCTTTAGCTATTGTTTCAAAAGACCACCCAAAGTGTTAACTTATTAATTTAATTCCTTCTTATAATTTATTACGAAGCAGTTTTTTTTACAATGTTATGATGTCACAGAAATACCCTATAATAATAACAGATGCTAAAGTAAATGAAACTGTGAGCGAAAACTTCACCGAAAATAATTGTCTCATTTTAATACGTGCATTTGACACTTCATTAGGGCGATTTGCATTTCAAATGGCGAATATGGGAGAAAATTTATAATTAAGTCAATTTTTAATAACGTGTGAAATCAGTCTCGCATATACCCCTTAAATATTACCTTTTTAGGTCAGCATTATTTATGCCTAATAGCCAGGTCCTTTTCAAATATTTAAACAGCCATTGTTATTTCAACAAAGAAAAATGCACGATCACGGGAATATAACTTTCCATCTCGCTTCAACGCGTCGCTAACTACAAGTTAAAGTGAGACGAAATTATGTGTTGGGAATTATAAATAGCTTTAGCTAAGTAAACGGAAGATACAGGGGTGTTGTATTTAATTAGAAAGGAAAAAAAATGTCACTTGGGTGATGCGAGAGAGCACGAGGATGTTTTCCTTAATTTTCAACGTTCATTATCAAAATGATTTTATTTTAATAAAAAAAAAACAACCCTTTGGGGTACCTTAAAATTATTTTTTTTGTACGTTTAAGTAAATGTATTAAATTACCAGTTGTTCAAAAGCAACCCTCTTCGCATTATAATAATTATTGGATATCGAATAACTTGGCTTATTTGAATAGGTAAATAGACGGAAATGGGAAAATTTTACTAACAAAGGGAATATGTGCGAGGATGCAGTTTGAGAGTGATCATTTTTTAACTAAGGGTTGTTTGGGGAGTACACATACATGGGAAGACGATTATTAGATTTTTTTTCTCTTGTTAATTCGTTGAGAAGTCGTGTTTGTGTATCTTAGGTTAGTTTTTGGCAACACTGGAAACAATTGAAAATTTTTGCCTCTCGTTAAAATAATAATAAAGGAAATTTAATGCTCTACAACTTCTTTTCTGAAGAATTTTACTGTAAAACGAAGTGCTGAGGTGCTAGAGGCAAAAGTTTGACGAAAACCGCGAGGCAACTTTTTTTCAAACATTAAGGATTTTTGAAGGCGGATAACTCGAAAACTAGAAGGAATAGAGAAAAACTGAATAGAAACTATCTTGTAGAAAAGTTAATAAGCTTTCTTTTTATTCAAAATAATTTTTCCCTTGGACCCACTGTTTTTGACATATAGGCTAAAACTCCAAAGTCCACTCTCTTTCATGTCTTCGGCACTCTTCTTCTTTCGAGCGTTCGTTGACTTGACTGTGACTTAAGGGTGGGGGTTGGACAAAACTAGTCTTGAGTGGAAAACCATTGCTGATAAACTTGTACCTTTCATTTTTAAATAATTTCCACTAAACTAACTTATTGCTCTGCAGGAAGCCATTACCGATGAAGTTGAGTTAATTTTCAGTTAACCATAAACTTAAAAAAAACCTTAGGTTATGTAGCATCAGATACTAGCTTTTATAGACATTTACATTAGATTTTATGTAATAGTTTTTACCTTTAGAACCTTATTATTAGAGGAAGTTGAATAAAATTACGACTATCGACTATTCGATATACCCAGAGCGCTTATTCTTAAAGCTTTAAATTACAATTTCCTTAAACTAGAAGTTGTTACACAAGTTATTGCACATACCATTACATAAATATCTAAGTTTAATATCGCCTCGGTTTGTGTTTATGTACAAGAATCAAAAGACACGATTATAAAACTAAATAACCTAGACACGCTATAACTAGGTAGTAAAGTAAATTTTAAACATCGTACATAATTAAGGGTCTAAATCAATCTGTTCTTTTAAGGACGGATTTATGTCCTGATGTAATAACAAATATGTTAATATGTTACATACTGTCGATGGTAATCGATTTTGAGTTTAAAAATAAATAATTGACAATAAACAGTAAAGCTTCTTGTATTGTACGAGACATGATCAAAGAATGCCGTGGATGGAACCGCACGGACGCAAGGTTGTGGATATGTCGAACAAATCAATCAACGACGACGAAAAACGAAAACATTGTAAATTAATTTAGACGCCCCTTGGACTTCATGTCCAAATAAAAACATTTGTAAAGCTTCTAAATAGACCATTGGGCGCACATGTCCATCTTGTTCGGTTCAGTTCTCAAATATTTAACTAAAGATTTGCCCATGAAGCAAAATTTGTTTCGCCCATTTGGTCTTTCAATTAAAAGTAAAAGTTTCTACCCATGTCTTAAGAATCGTGTGAATGTATGGATTAAAATAATTGCCGTTTGAAGTGTGCAGGGTTGGACTGGCTTCATTTAGGCCTGTTGGTAACAGTTAAAAATGCTCAACTCAGCTTCACGCCTCAGGACATAATACTTGCGGTAGGGTTATAATAGTATACTTCTCAACCTAATTATGTAATATACTATTATGTGGGTTAGATTAGGTTTTATTAATTATTTTACTCCCCTGAGTCTGGTACTTAAACATAAAGGGAGTCGATCCTATGGCTCCGCTAACGTAGATGTGTAATCGGCTAGCTCTTTACCAAGTCGACTATGGCGAGCTCATTAGGGTTAGGTTAGTGTAGGTTAGAGTATGTTAGGTCAGCTTTCAAATATGTTGTTTCAGAAATGTTGTTTCAGAACTGGAGGACACCTGTAGCGGTAATGTCATAGTGGCGATGGAATTATTATCATATCATCTCGTCAACCTATAGTATATAGTCGAAGTAGAGCGCAGGCGGTCCCGGGCTCCAGGGTACCGTCGAAACACCTTAGAGAGTTTTTTTTAGTGGTTAAAAATTTCACATAGTCACTAGTGCGGACTGGGTTTATGATTGTGATCTTGAAAATGATGGATCTTTGTAAGGGGTCGAGAGGGCGTATAGTCCAAACTGTTGTAGCCGGGGGAACCTAATAAAGGAAATCCGACCCTGGCTGAACTTTACGGTTAGGTTAGTGTAGGTTAGAATACGTTAGGTTAGCTTTCAAATCGGTTGTTTCAGAACTGGAGGATACCTGTAGCGGTAATGCCATAGTGGCGACGGAATTATTATCATCTCGCCAACCGATAGTACTCGAAGTACAACGCAGGCGATCCCGGGTACTGTCAAAGCACCTTAGAGGGCTTTTTAGCGGATAAAGATCTAAACATAGTCACTAGTGCGGACTGCTAAGAAAGGATTGATATTTGCCGATCTGCTGACGATTCTTTATATTTTGAAAATGATTGATCTTTGTAAGGGGTCGTGGGGACGTATGGTCCAAGCTGTTGTAGCCGGGCGAACCTAATGAAGGCAGTCCAACCCTGGCTCACCTGGTCAGTTTTATAATCGGGAACGAGTCTTGGGTTTATTGTTGTGATCTTGAAACCAAAATTCAGTTCGTAGTAAAAGCCAGAGCGTTTGTTGATTACTTAACCTGTTATCCTAGTATCAGCTGGAGCCAGCCCAACCCAGGATTATTACTGAAGTGTTTATTAACTTCAGATATTAAAAACATGTGTGATTGGTTGTTTTTTACAAACTCAGGTATAAAAACCAAAGAAATCCACAACATTTTCAAAATTTAGGAGAAATTTTAAGAAAAATTCCAATTTTGTTTCGTTTTTCTGATTTCTTGTGTTATTTATCTCAACACGACCCCAACTACTAGAATCGTTTTTCTCCGAAAGTCTACTATAAGTAATAATAGTTTGGGTCGAGTTAGAGGTGGACAAAATGTCGTACCCTCGTCCGAGAATTTTATTTCCATCAGCAACACTTGCAGTTGATTAATAGCAGTACATTTGTCGACAACGCTAAATAATATCGAGCAAAATAAGATAAATTATTAAAATTATCTTCCAAACTTTTTGATAATTAAATTTCCAAAATTTTAGCCATAGTTTTTGATAAATTATACAATTTTCGAACGACTCTCCGTGACAGCTCTTTTTTAATATAAGTTGACAGACGAAATAAAATGGGGTGACTGTTTAATAAATATAAAAAAAAACTTAATATGTCTACCAGTTACCATCAGAGTTTAGGGTTGCAAAAAATTCTTTTTCCCATAGATACTTTTATAAAAATAAGAAACATTTCTAACGAGATAAACCTACCACTTTGAAGGCCTAGTTTTGAACGTCGTTTAAGCTCTTAATTAGTAAATTAAGAAAATTGGATCTTAACATCGTACTGAGCTACTAAGCATTCGGTTAAACCTTTCGAGGGGTAAGCACGATGAAAGCTGAGGGGTCTAAATGATAATCCTCTTAATGAGCAAGATCAAAAATTCGTCCGGTCGAAAAGAAATTTATATTTTTTTTCGCTCAAAATGGCATTTTATTAATTTAACCAAAACATACATTTAATTTTGTGGAGTCGGAAAAGTAATCGCAAGAAAAAAGTAGCCCTAAAGCTTCTATTCAAGAAAATCTGTTAACAAAAAGACGACGAGCTACTATACCAAAAGAAGTATAAATCAAAAAGATAATTTAAATTCTAATTAAAAATTATATCCAGAAGACGGAATATATTTCATAATGCCGGAGCTTTTTAAAAACAGATTCACTGCCAAAAGATTACCACAATTTTCATTCTTAATTATTCAGCATCATCTTACAAGATAACACTTTTATAAAGTAATTAATTAAGTTTTTCGACTTGACACTAACAACACGTAATTTTAAGGCAAAGAAGAAAAAAACACAACTAACGGGGGAGCAACTTTCTTAAAAATATAACGACGTTATCAATAAAAATATGAGAATGAAAAAGGGGTCGTAAATTTAAAGAGCACTTTACCATATTTATAACTACATTTTTCAAATTTAAGCATCAAATTCGAAAGAATAAGCGGTTTATTAACATGGAAAATTAGACTTTAGTTTTTACATCTCAAATTTAAATTTATTTTTAAACGATTTTCATACAGAAAAGACGATGGAAGAGAAGCTTCTCTATTTGTGGCTTCGTTTTAAATTTAATTTCCTCATAGCCTTACAAACTAAAGTAATATCTCGTAACTTGCATTTATCAATATCTACGTAATATCCTATCGTTTTGAGTTAAAGTTCACATAGAAATGGCTAAAAATGCCTTCAAGCTGCGACCCAAAAGCAATAAGGTGATGTTGTTGCGGATGCTTCCACATGAAGGTGACAAGCTTGGTTTTGCACCCTAAAAAGTACAGTATCCTCATCGCCAACCGTTATGCTCAAGCTTAGGTCGTGGGAGAAAAAACTAAATACTCCAAATCAGCAAGTCCTTGCAATCGACCAATCATACTTCAAGATCCGGATCTGCTCTTTGCATCTATCACAGAAAAAAATCTAAACGACATAGTTGAATGAACGAAATCGAGTAAAAAGAATGAGAAACTATGAATTAAATAAATAAAATACTTAACACCAGAGGCACAAGAAAGACCTTCAATACGTTTAAATAAGAAGTGTCAATCCAGATGTCGCTAGCTATATTCCCGTCAATTTTGTGACGTCACATCCGGCGGCCATCTTGCATTTTTTAATTGCACGCCCACTTGCTTCCATATTTGAATTTTCCGCCATATTTAGTCTGCTGTGACGTCACATCCGGTCTAGAATCCCCATAAGTATACTACTTTGGTCTAAAAACACAACCTCGATTGAGCTTTAGTTCAAAGCAGTGTCAAATAATTTATTTGCAGTGTTGCGATTTTTGCTTATATTCGAGTAGTATCAGAACCAGAAATTTTGCCAGAACTCAGCACTTCTACCATAACCAAGGTCGAGTAATAAGTTTTCCCACAGGTACGAATTTTTGATAAAGATTTTTCCTGTAGGTGGGATTCTCTAACAACTTCGAGGTGTCCTCAATATATTTTGACAATTAAAAGAAAAATTTTTAGTTACGCCCATCAGGATATTATAGACACTGGGTGTTTTTGAAAGCACCCAAACTTGGGGTCACGATAAGAATGATTGTTCACCCTCTCTTAATGTTTTACGATTACCTTTTATGGGGACCACTCTACTCTGGACGACTTTTTCTTTTAACTTTGAGTTTTTGATCGGTGTTAGCTGGGCCTATCAAATCTGTTGTCACTGAGGTTTATATGGAAGACACAGAGGGACTTGGCGATTATTGACTTATAATGGAAATTGGAAAAACTCTTGCTGCTATTTTTTTTTATATTTGTTCTACATTAATCAATAACAGAATTTTTGCAATTAATGTTCATCTACAAGTTATTGACGAATATAATTATCGCATATTTTTCTAAAATGGATTTTTTTAAACTGTGCCCAAAATATTAGGTTTTAATTTTTTTCTGTATTGGGACTTTTTTATATGCAACACCCTGTATATTTTTACATATTTAAATTATCTGATTAATATGAACTATAAATGATTAAGACATTAGGAGTTTCATAGGTTTAAAACAAAACGTTCTCAAGATATCGCCACTTTAATTTAATTGAGTTTTCTCAATTTTTTTATATATAACACCCTGTATATTTTACATATTTGCATTCCTTACTTAAAATAGATCACAAATGATTAGGGATTTCATCGACGTAAAACAAACGGTACTTAAGATATAGCCACTTTAATTGTGATTGGAAAACATAACCGTGCTCAAATGTGAGTTTTCATTGACTTTTTTATATGTGCCACCCTGTATATTTTTATATATTTGAATTATCTGATTAATATGGACCAAAAATGATTAGGTATTGCCACTTTAATTATTAGTTGAGATCAGACAGAACAAACGTGCTCAAAAGTGAGTTTTCTCAATTTTTTTGTATGTAACACCCTGTATATTTTTACATATTTAGATTCTTTACTTAAAATACATCAAAAATGATTCAGGGTTTCATCGGCGTAAAACAAAATTACTCAAGATATTGTCACTTTAATATTGTGATCGGAAAGCACAACCGTGCTCAAATGTGAGTTTTTTTGTATGCAACAGACTGTATATTATACTCTCTCTGTCATTGTTTTACGATTGCCATTTTATGAGAGCCACTCTTTCGAGTGGCGACTTTTTCTTTTAACTTTGGGTTTCTGATCGGTGTAAGCTGGGCCTATCAAACCTGTTGTCAGTGAGGTTTATATGGAGAACACAGAGGGCCTGGTGCATCTCTTAACTTATAATACTAATAACCGCAGGGCAGCTGGATGATTAGCTGTTGGTGAGTAACGACACCACGGTTACCCGATGTTTTTGGGGGAACTTCGTTCCTTGCATCTTTCCTTACTTTTACCAGTCGACAGGAGCAGAGCGGTGAGCAGTGTGTGTGTGGAGGCGGGGGGGGGGTAGAGACTAGCTAGAGATCCACCTTTACCAAAATTCCCAAACACCCCACTTCTTGTTATAATTGCGAATTTAACACATCCTAAAAGGGTGAAAAGCTCTTGAGCCATGATCTGACATCCCTAGATTACGAAATAACACACGACGTTTAACTAACAACAAATCCATTCGCCATTCATGTCCTAAGAATAAATGGCGTCAGGTTAATTCAAAATGGCGACTTTAGAATGGCAGTGACGTAGTTTTTTGTCGTTCCTCACATAGGGGTTAGGGGCAGCATTCAGATCGAATTTATAAAATTCAACATTTTTCAAATTAATGTTTAGGTATTTCCAACAATGTGGGGTTAGTGGGGTTTAACCCCTTCCATTTTTTCCAACGTTAATTTATAACAAAACACATTTGTTGAATTTCCCTGAAATGTTTGATTTTTATTTGATTAAATTATATCAAAAAGTCAAATTTAAAGAATGTTTTTGAATACACATCAACTTGTTTTTATAAAAAAAATTGTTCATTTACGCAGAAAAAAACAAAAAAAATCGTAATTTTAATTGATACGAATTTTTTTGTTGAAATTAAACTTTTTTATTTTTTTTTGTTAGTGTATATTAAAAATTTTTCTATGACTTTTTAATTAAGCTGAATGGAGTTTTAATTAGCCGTGTTTTTAATCTTGGTCTATTCTGTGCTCCTTAATAAGAACAAAAATAAAATATTTTTTTTAATTTTTCGAATTGTCTCTTGAACAATGCTCAAAAGAATTCCGCATTGCTGATTGAATTTGTTCTATTATTGGAGAGTCTATTTGAACAAATTCATAGCTAAACAATGTGCCTCTTTTTGTATAATTTTTGGCCGATATCCAAAAGACTTATTTGGTATTCATTGTATTTTTAAGATGATACTATTTTACATAAATGTATAGTTTTGTGTGTATATTTCTTCTGATGCGAAATATATAAACTTTACAGTCGTGGAAGTTATTTCTTTGTTTGTTTTATAAATATAAATATCAAAAGGATGAAACATTAAATGAATGCCAAATTGTTTTGGCTTATATCATGCTATATGTTTCAAAATTATTCCAAATTTGTCATCTATGCTTCCTTTAAGCTTTTAGTCATATATCAACATTCTCTTTTCAATGTATTACAGCTTATCCAAAATATAAAAACGAGTTTATGAGAGCAACTTGAATTATAAATTATCTGTAAGCACTATTATAGTGCTCTATTGTCAGTTTTTTAGATTTTTTGTATGTAACACTCTGTATTTTTTGTAATATTTGGATTATTTGGTGAACATGGATTATTAGACAGATATTAGATAGAGCCATTTTAATTTAAAATTCAGATCAGTAAGTACAACCGTGCTCAAATGTAAGTTTGGCGATTTTTTTGTAGGTAACACCCTGTATATTTTTACATATTTGGATTCGTCTATTAGTTAAGATAAAAGATTATTCGGGGTCTCATAGTCTTAAAACAAACTGATCTCGAGATATTGCCTCTTTAATTTGAAATTCAGATCAGTAAGCACAACGTGCTCAAATGTGAGTTTTTTTAATTGTTGCAAGGTAACACCATGAAATTTTTTATATATATTCAAATTCTTCCGTTAACTAAGATAAAAAATGATTAAGGGTCTCATAGTCTTAAAATAAACCGTTCTCGAGATATGACCACTTTAATTTTATATTCAGATCAGTAAGCACAACTGTGCTCAAATGTGAATTTTTCCGATTGATTTTGTAAATAACGTCATGTATCTTTTTACATATTTGAATTCTTTGGTTAATTAATATCAAAAATGATTCAGGGTCTCATAGTCTTAAAACAAACCGTTCTCGAGATATTGCCACTTTAAGTTTACGTTTACATCGGCAAGCACAATCGTGCTAACATGTGAGTTTATCTAATTTGTTTTGTAAATAACACTTTGTATATTTTTAGATATTTGGATTATTTTGTTAATTAAAATCAAAAATGATTTAGGGTCTTCTAGTCCTAAAACGAACCGTTCTCGAGATATTGCCACTTTAATTTTCCATTTAGATAGGTAAGCACAATCGTGCTCAAAAGTGAATTTTTTTATTTTTTGTATGTAATATCCTGTACAGTTTCGAATTCTTTGCTTAATGTTGATGAAAAATTAAAGGTTTGATAGTCATTTGAGCACCCTTCTGCTCAAAATGTAATTCTTTTTCGATTTTCCTTGTAACACCCTGTATATTTTGATATATTAGAAGTCTGCTTAATATGAATCGCAAATTATTGTACCTAATAGTCCCAATACAAACCATTCTTGCTATAAAGCCCCTTTATTTTATTTTAAATTCATATCAGTAAGAACAACCGTGCTCATATTTGAGTTTTGAAAATTTTCTTTGTAACACTCTGTATATTTTGTTATATTCGAATTCTTTGCTTTGCATTCAAAACAAACTATTCTCGTGATATTGCAACTTTATTTTACTTTAAATTCATGTCAGCAAGCACAACCGTGCTCAAATGTGAATGTTTTCGATTTTCTTTGTAACACTCTGTATATTTTGGTATATTAGAATTCTTTGCTTAATATGGATCGAAAATGATTGTATTTAATGGTATAAATACAGACCATTCTGGTGATATTGCTCGCTTTATTTTACTTTATATTGAGATCAGCGAGCACTGCCGTGCTCAAATGTGAGTTTTGCCGATTTTCTTTGTAACACCCTGTAAATTTTGATTTATTCGAATTCTTTACTTTGCATTCAAAACACGCCATTCTCGGGATATTGCCACTTTATTTTACTTTAAATTCAGATCAGTAAGCACAAACCTTGCTCAAATGTGAGTTTTGGCGATTTTCTTTGTAACACCCTGTATATTTTGATGTATTCGAACTCTTTGCTTTGCATTCAAAACAAACCATTCTCGGGATATTGCCACGTTATTTTACTTTAAATTCAGATCAGTAAGCATAACCGTGCTCAAATGTGAGTTTAAGCGATTTTCTTTGTAACACCTTGTATATTTTGATATATTAGCATTCTTTGTTTAATATGGACCGAAAACAGTTGTATCTCGTATTGTTTCAATATAAACCATTCTTTATTTTATTTTAAAGTAGGATCAGTAAGAACAACCGTGCTCAAATGTGAGTTTTGCCGATTTTCTTTGTAACACCCTGTAAATTTTGATTTATTCGAATTCTTTACTTTGCATTCAAAACACGCCATTCTCGGGATATTGCCACTTTATTTTACTTTAAATTCAGATCAGTAAGCACAAACCTTGCTCAAATGTGAGTTTTGGCGATTTTCTTTGTAACACCCTGTATATTTTGATGTATTCGAACTCTTTGCTTTGCATTCAAAACAAGCCATTCTCGGGATATTGCCACGTTATTTTACTTTAAATTCAGATCAGTAAGCATAACCGTGCTCAAATGTGAGTTTAAGCGATTTTCTTTGTAACACCTTGTATATTTTGATATATTAGCATTCTTTGTTTAATATGGACCGAAAACAGTTGTATCTCGTATTGTCTCAATATAAACCATTCTTTATTTTATTTTAAAGTAGGATCAGTAAGAACAACCGTGCTCAAATGTGAGTTTTTTCAATTCTTCGTTTGTCCCACCCTGTATATTTTTACATATTTAAATTTAAGATCTTTTGGGGCAGTCTGATGTGTGGTCAGTCCAAAATAGGACTCCATCCTCTGAAATGCTCGAGTTCATCTGAAAAGTGGTATGGGTTGCTCGAGAAATAAAGGGAACTTATCATATATCTAAGACTGTCGTAAATTAAAAATGAGTTTCCTTTTAGCAGTTCATCCGCAATAAAATTGAATTTTTTCATAAGTACGAAAAGACAATTTATTACAATCCTATATCTACCTTGAACAGTTGCGCAAGCACTAATAATTGGCAAATTCTATATCCTTGGGAATATTAATTTGAAATTACATTAAACACCCAACTTTCCAAAAGTTAATGTAGTTTTGAATAACCGAACGGAGGAGCCAACTTTAAATAGATTTGGAGAGAAGAGAATAATACTTTTGAGCAAACAAAACTGCAGCACAAGTTTAACCTCCCTAGTGTATTTCCTCGACTGTTTTCAGTGTTTTCGTTGTCCGAATGGTGGCAACTACATCTGTTGCTAATTTTTTCCTTCTCGTTTGTTATTTTTTTCTCTTTTTCAACTTTGTTCTCTTTTAAATCGAAAGAGGCGGCGAGCGAGGGAATTTTTCCAAGAGATTTTTCGTGTATAACTAAAAATTTCTTTTTAACTTATTTAAAACTTTTCAAGAGTTGATTTACTCGCTTATAAAGTTTATAACTTTAAGCTAAATGTTTTAGTAACGTTTAACATTTTTTAATATTAAAGCTATAAATACTTGGTTAATGAATTGCGTTTTTTTTAACAAAAAAGGCGTTATTAATTAAAAATTTTGTCTGGAACTTGTCTTATATGTGGATAATAAAAATGAGCGCTTTTCGCGAGAACTTTTTAGATTATTTTTCCAACTCTTTGTTACCTATTTTATGACCTGTTATGTAGGAAGCGGTTTAGAAAAATTAAACCCATCTTTTCTCTTCCCGTTGACAGGATCTATTACAGCTAAACAAAACGTTACATACAATTAGTACGGTTATTTTACCATGAAAAAATTATCAAAAGCTTTTTACACAACGAGTAAGTTAATTAATGAATCAGCGGTCTCAAAATATCTTTCTTTTCATCTTTTGGGATGCTTTTTTGGACTTTGTTTACTGTTTTAACTTTTGTTAAATTACTCAACAAATAAGAAACGAGTTTCGGAATGAAATAATCATTGCTAAAACCCTATAGTGAAGAAGGTGATTATTGGGTGGTTGTGAGACAGTTCATTTATTTTAAGATTCATTAAGTTTAGAACTGATGCTCTTTGATTTACTGGGATTATTTATAAATCCTAATTTGTAAAAATATATTCGCTATTTGTAGATTGCTTAATAACTTATTTATACAAAGACGTCCCTTTTTCGCTTAGTAATTATTTAAGTGTCAAGAATTTGTCGGTTTCGGAAAAATAAGGGAGGTTCTCGGCAGATGATTTCTACATTTTAAGAACGTGTGGGATTTTAACGCATATTTTGCCAAATTTCTCTTCTTCCCTGAGTCGCACATCTGTAATTTGTTTGATGTTTCTACGTATTATTTATTCCTCGTACGTGCCGAAAAGCATTATGTTTTAAAAGTGTTTGGACCCCTAAACTGACACACTTTCGACAACACATGTTTAATTTGTTAATCAGCAAAATCACATAACGAAATTAACGGGATATGCCTTTACGAGGTATCTCAAGAGTTGCTCCTTATTGCTAATTACTTACTTGTCAACATGTCGGATTCTGTCTAACAAAATTTTGCACGAGTTATACTTGCGGTATACTATAAGTTATTTTGAATGATGCACGTATGTGACAGACAGGAGTATCTCGTTTGTATTTTCGATGATTAATATAAAATCCATTTTCCCTGCGAAAATGGAAAGTGGAAAAGCTCGTGCTGCTATTTTTTTTAAATTTGTACTACATAAATCAATACCAGAATTTTGCAATTCATGTCTTTCTACAAGTTGTTGACGGATATATCGAATATTATTACTAAAATAGATTTTTTAAACTGTGCTCAAAATACAGTAGAACCCCTTTATAACGTTTTTCCGGATATAACGGACTAAATCTTTGGTCCCATTTTAATATTTTGTTTATTTATTGTGTGTCTATAACGAACGTCCGGTTGTAACGTAGCAAATTTTTCAGCCCCTGATGGTACGTTATAACGGGGTTTTACTGTATTAGGTTTCATTTTTTTTTGTATTTGGGTTCCTTATCGACTAAAATCAGATTGTCGTAAAATAAAGCAAAACTGTGCTCAAATGTGAGTTTTCATCGACTTTTTATATGTAACACCCTGTATATTTTTACATATTTGAATTCTCTGCTTAATAGAGACAATAAATGATTAAGGGTTTCGTAGGTTTAAAACAAACCGTTCTCAAGATATTGCCACTTTAATTGCTAATTGAGATCAGAAAGCACAACTGTGCTCAAAAGTAAGTTTTGTAAAGTCCTTTTGTATGTGACACTGTATATTTCTACATATTTAGATTCTTTACTTAAAATACATAAAAAATTATTAAGGGTTTTTTAGGCACAAAACAAACGTTTTTAAGATATTGTCACTTTAATTGTGATCAGATAACACAACTGTGCTCAAATGTGAGTTTTTTAGATGTTTTATTTGTAACACCCTGTATATTTTTACATATTTTAATTCTCTGCTTAATATAGACCAAAAATGATTAAGGGTTTCGTAGGTTCAAAACAAACCGTTCTCGAGATATTGCCACATTAATTGCTAATTGAGATCAGAAAGCACAACCGTGCTCCAAAGTGAGTTTTGTAATCTTTTTTGTATGTAACACTGTATATTTCTACATATTTAGATTCTTTACTTAAAATAAATCAAAAATTATTAAGGGTTTTTTAGGCACCAAACAAACGTTTTTAAGATATTGTCATTTAATTGTGATAAGATAACACAACTTTGCTCAAATGTGAGTTTTTTAGATTTTTTATATGTAACACCCTGTATATTTTTACATATTTGAATTCTCTGCTTAATATAGACCAAAAATGATTAAGGGTTTCGTAGGTTAAAAACAAACCGTTCTCGAGATATTGCAACTTTAATTGCTCATTGAGATCAGAAAGCACAACCGTGCTCCAAAGTGAGTTTTGTAATCTTTTTTGTATGTAACACTGTATATTTCTACATATTTAGATTCTTTACTTAAAATAAATCAAAAATTATTAAGGGTTTTTTAGGCACAAAACAAACGTTTTTAAGATATTGTCACTTTAATTGTGATCAGATAACACAACTGTGCTCAAATGTGAGTTTTTTAGATTTTTTATTTGTAACACCCTGTATATTTTTACATATTTGCATTGTCTGTTTAATATAGACCAAAAATGATTAAGGGTTTCGTAGGTTAAAAACAAACCGTTCTCGAGATATTGCCACATTAATTGCTAATTGAGATCAGAAAGTACAACCGTGCTCCAAAGTGAGTTTTTTAATCTTTTTTGTATGTAATACTGTATATTTCTACATATTTAGATTTTTTACTTAAAATAAATCAAAGATCATTAAGGGTTTTATAGGCACAAAACAAACGTTTTTAAGATATTGTCACTTTAATTGTGATCATATAACACAACTGTGCTCAAGTGTGAGTTTTTTTGATTTTTTCTATGTAACACTCTGTATATTTTTACATATTTGAATTCTCTGCTTAATATAGACCAAAAATGATTAAGGGTTTCGTAGGTTCAAAACAAACCGTTCTCGAGATATTGCCACTTTAATTTTTAATTGAGATCGAAAGTGAGTTTTCTCAATTTTTTGTATTAATCTCCCTGTATATTTTTACATATTTGAAGTGATTACTTAACTTAAAATAGATCAAGAATGATTAAGAGCTTCATAGGCGAAAAACAAACTATTGCAAGATATTGCCACTTTAGTGGTGATCAGAAAGCACAATCGTGCTCAAATGTGAGTTTTTGCGATTTTTTCTATGTAACACTCTGTATACTTTTTCATATATTTGAATTCTCTGCGTAATATATACCAAAAATTATTAAGGGTTTCGTAGGTTAAAAACAAACCGTTCTCGAGATATTGCCACTTTAATTTTTAATTGAGATCGAAAAAGTGAGTTTTCTCAATTTTTTGTATCAAACTCCCTGTGTATTTTAACATATTTGAAGTGATTACTTAACTTAAAATAGATCAAGAATGATTAAGAGCTTCATAGGCGAAAACAAACTATTGCAAGATATTGCCACTTTGATGGTGATCAGAAAGCACAATCGTGCTCAAATGTGAGTTTTTGCGATTTTTTGTATGTAATACCCTGTATATTTTTACATATTTGAATTATACACTTAAAATAGATCAAAAATGACTAAGGGTTTCATAGGCGCAAAACAAACCTACTCAAAATATTGCCACTTTAATTGTGATCATAAAGCACAACCGTGCTCAAATGTGAGGTTTTTCGATTTTTTTGTATGTAACACCCTATATATATATTGATATATTTGAATAGTTTACTTAAAATAGACCAATAATGGTTAAGGGATTCTTAGGCTTTAGGCACTTAATTTTTTTTAGATCATTAAGCACAATCGTGCTCAAATGTGAGTTTTTGCGATTTTTTGTATGTAATACCCTGTATATTTTTACATATTTGAATTATACACTTAAAATAGATCAAAAATGACTAAGGGTTTCATAGGCGCAAAACAAACCTACTCAAAATATTGCCACTTTAATTGTGATCAGAAAGCACAATCGTGCTCAAATGTGAGTTTTTTAGATTTTTTTGTATGTAACACCCTATACATATTGATATATTTGAATTTTTTACTTAAAATAGACAAGAATGGTTAAGGGGCTCTTATGCTTTAGGCACTTTTATTTTTTTTAGATCATTAAGCCCAACTGTGCTCAAATGTGAGTTTTTTTTAGATTTTTTGTAGATAGCACCTTGTATATTTTTACATATTTGGATTCTTTGCTTAATAGAGTTCAAAAATGCTGAAGGTTTGGTATGTTCAAAACAAACCATTCTCGCGTTCTCGTTCTATATGAAGCACAACTGGCTCAAATGTCTCAAATGTTAGTTTTTTTTGCTCAAATGAGCATATTGTGCTCTATTCCGCGTTTTGAAAGCGCAGAATTCTTATAAAAATGTCATTAATTAATTTGTGCTATAACGTATTTCAGCCAGTAGTAGGAATTTAAAAACCGTATGATTTTACAATAGTTTGCATCTTTGAAAACCATAAAACGTTATTTAGTTGCGACATTTTCCATTCTTCGACGGTCGTTAAGTAAATCGTAAATTACATTTAGTTGCAATTTCTTGCTACAAAGTATGAAAACTATCGAAAATTAGCACGACAATTTTGTCACTTGTATAAGGTGTTTGGGTGGGTCGGTTTGTATGGTCGTTTGGTGTGCGATTCTGCGATGATTAATATCTGCATAAATCCACGGGTTTTGCTCGACAGCTTGCGTCCAAACAACATGCTTACTGTGATGAATATTGCTACAACGTGTGTATAAAAGCGACAAATTTTCTCAACTACATTATTCATATTTTCTTATTGTTACATGTGGATGTGTCGGTATGTATGCTAATTTAATGTTAGTTAGTCGTTCGGAAAGGTTCGGATTTTTGGGGAAAGAACCGTTTTACAATCAAATTTGTAACGTGCAAGATACAGTTACTCAATTTACCTTATAAAGGGGTTAACATATTTCAAAACATTCTCTTAATATTTCGAATAGCATTTAAATAAATGGTGCAGATGTTATAATAGTAGGAATATGAATAAATTAGCCCCAATGTCTAGAAACCGTAATATTATACCTTCTGCTTCTATTATGATTAAACTTTCACGACTTGAGTTTAATTTGGGAAACTTAAGGTTGACACTTGATAGTTTTTGCCAATTTCGTTTCCAAAATTAGATCTAGCGAGATTTTCTTTCGTATGTAACATTTGTTAATAGCAATACTAGGGGAACAAGATAAGATGCTAGACCCTAGTTAAAGAAGGGCCCGAAAGACTTTAGGAAGAGCCGCAACGCCTACTTCATCACCGCTGACACGTTAATCCAATAACGTATCGGCCCTCGGGTCTTCCCACACCTGAACCTAATACCAGTTTTGTCGGAATTTTTGTTTTGTCACATGCGACATTGTTTTAGATATTTTTACCCGACCCGCCCCAAATGTTATAAATATTATGTCTAATCGACAAATTAGCTGTCGGAATAATTCGGATCGTAGCCTTTTATATTGGAAAAAGTCTTGAATAAGGATTTTTGTTAAGTGGTATAAATAATAAATTAGGATTTTGCACGGAATCGTAATTTAAGCTGGCAGCAATGTTACTACAAATCGATAAGCTTACAAATATCAGTTCCTCCCTAATCTAAGTCATCTGCGAAACAGCCAACTGGATGATGATCATTATTTATTAATATGGGATTTGATGTTTTATCCAAAGATCCGACGTCTCATAAATTTCATAACAAAACACATTAAGCCATAAAGCTACAAAAGATTGATCCTAATTATTTCGCAACTATTATTATAACGTCCTTTTGATATTAATATCCTTAAAAGTTTAATAACGCTTATAAAATTGATAATTTTTGACACATTACTCTTCAAAAGCTCCAACGTATTATTCGACTTGGAAAATTTATTTTTTGATGCGCGTGGAAAAGCCTCCTTGTTAAACACATAAAAACAGCCGAAAATGGTACTTTTAGTAAAACATTTCCTCGGGGAAAGTGGTGCTTTCATCTACATACCGAAAAAGCAAATGCACAGGAAGTTGAAAAATCGCAATTAAAAATGTAGGGTGGCTTTTACCCTACTAAATAAATTTAAAAGGAAATTTTTGTCATTGAAATGTTAATTATTGATTTCTCACTACCGAAATTGCATCAGACGTGAGTACTATTTTTCTCAAGCCTGTTGCTGTGTTGCTATTTGCCAATTTTCCGCTAGTCGATTTATTCACGTAGGTATGTAATTATTATAACGTTTTTCTCACTTTGGAGATTAACTTAAGTTATACGAGTATATCACAATAAACCGTTTTCGAGGTATTGATTGCTAGCTTTTAATTTTTTTAAAGATCATTGACCACAATCTTGCTGAAATGTGAGCTTATTTTTATATTTTTGTGTGTAAGACCCTGTATATTTTTACATATTTGGATTATTTACTTAATGTTGATCAAAAATCATTAAGGGTCTTATTGGCTCAAGGTGAATCATTCTCGAGATATTGCCAGTTTTTATTTTTTTTTAAGAACATTAAGCACAGTCTTACTGAAATATTAGTTTATTTTCATATTTTTGTGTTTAAAACCCTGTATCTTTTTATATATTTGGATTATTTACTTAATGTTGATCAAAAATCATTAAGGGGCTTATTTCCTCAAGGTGAATCATTCTCGTGATATTGCCAGTTTTTATTTTTTAAAGATCATTGACCACAATCTTGCTGAAATGTGAGCTTATTTTTTTATTTTTGTGTATAACACCCTGTATATTTTTACATATTTGGATTATTTACTTAATGTAGATCGAAACTCATTAACGGTCTTATTTGCTCAAGGTGAATCATTTTCGAAATATTGCCAGTTTTTATTTTTTTAAGATCATTAAGCACAATCTTGCTGAAAGGTGAGCTTATCTTTATATTTTTGTGTATAACAATCTGTATATTTTTACATATTTGGATTATTTACTTAATGTAGATCAAAACTCATAAAGGGTCTTGTTTGCTCAAGGTGAATCGTTCTCGAGATATTGCCAGTTTTTAGTTTTTTAAGACAGTTAAGCACAATCTTACTGAAATGTAAGTTTATTTTCATATCTTTGTGTGTAACACCCTGTATATTTTTACATATTTGGGTTATTTATTTAATGTAGATCGAAAATCATTAAGGGTCTTATTTGCTCAAGGCGAATCATTCTCGAGATATTGCAAGTTTTTAGTTTTTTAAGATCGTTAAACACAATCTTACTGAAATATTAGTTTATTTTCATATTTTTGTGTTTAACACCCTATATCTTTTTACATATTTGGATTGTTTACTTAATATAGATCAAAAATCATTAAGGGTCTTATTTGCTCAAGGTGAATCATTCTCGAGATATTGCCAGTTTTTATTTTTTAAAGATCATTGACCACAGTCTTGCTGAAATGTGAGCTTATTTTTATATTTTTGTGTGAAAGGCCCTGTATATTTTTACATATTTAGATTATTTACTTAATGCTGATCAAAAATCATTAAGGGTCTTATTTGCTCAAGGCGAATCATTCTCGAGATATTGCAAGTTTTTAGTTTTTTAAGATCGTTAAACACAATCTTACTGAAATATTAGTTTATTTTCATATTTTTGTGTTTAACACCCTATATCTTTTTACATATTTGGATTGTTTACTTAATATAGATCAAAAATCATTAAGGGTCTTATTTGCTCAAGGTGAATCATTCTCGAGATATTGCCAGTTTTTATTTTTTAAAGATCATTGACCACAGTCTTGCTGAAATGTGAGCTTATTTTTATATTTTTGTGTGAAAGGCCCTGTATATTTTTACATATTTGGATTATTTACTTAATGCTGATCAAAAATCATTAAGGGTCTTATTTGCTCAAGGCGAATCATTCTCGAGATATTGCAAGTTTTTAGTTTTTTAAGATCGTTAAACACAATCTTACTGAAATATTAGTTTATTTTCATATTTTTGTGTTTAACACCCTGTATCTTTTTACATATTTGGATTATTTACTTAATGTAGATCGAAACTCATTAACGGTCTTATTTGCTCAAGGTGAATCATTCTCGAAATATTGCCAGTTTTTATTTTTTTAAGATCATTAAGCACAATCTTGCTGAAAGGTGAGCTTATCTTTATATTTTTGTGTGTAAGACCCTCTATATTGTTACATATTTGGATTATTTACTTAATGTTGATCAAAAATCATTAAGGGTCTTATTTGCTCAAGGTGGATCATTCTCGAAATATTGCCAGTTTTTATTTTTTTAATATCATTAAGCACAATCTTGCTGAAAGGTGAGCTTATTTTTTTATTTTTGTGTATAACACCCTGTATATTTTTACATATTTGGATTATTTACTTAATGTAGATCGAAACTCATTAACGGTCTTATTTGCTCAAGGTGAATCATTCTCGAAATATTGCCAGTTTTTATTTTTTTAAGACCACAATCTTACTGAAAGGTGAGCTTATTTTTATTTTTTTGTGCGTAACACCCTGTATATTTTTACATATTTGGATTATTTACTTAATGTTGATCAAAAATCATTAAGGGTCTTATTTACTCAAGGCGAATTATTCTCGAGATATATTGCCACTTTAATTTTTGATGATCATTAAGCACAACCGTGCTCAAATGTGAGTTTTTATCGATTTTTTTTGCTCAATTTGGAATTATTGAGGTGAGTTGCAACAGACACCTGCACAAAGGAACGTATAGTGGTCATTATGAAAACAGACATTATAAATAGGTACAGATTTCTTTATGCAAAAGCGACCTGATGTAGTGCTCTTTTATAATTCCAGTTGTAGCTAGGGCTTAATTAAAAAAGTCAAAACATTTGTTTGGCTCTTACTAGCTGTTGCAGTTTTTCTTGCTCAGAACTGAAGTTTATTTGCGCAAGTAGACGTATCTAATTGTCACATCGCTTTTCTCCCTCTCGAGGCTAATCCGGTCGACTGTTCTTATATTAATCCGAATTATCGAGGTTAACTATACAATATCACTGTGCGTTTTATTTTTATTTCCATTATGAAAACGGACATTAAGTACAGCTTTTTTGTACAAAAAGACGTGCTTTTAATTACAGTTGTAACTTGTGTAATTTAAAAGGTAAAAAGTTTACGTTTGGCTCTTACGATTGTCTGTGATTTATCACCGATACTTGAAAACACGCGAAAAATATAACGTTGCTCCCTTTTGGAAGTAACAGTTATAAAAAGCATTCGATGAACATGTAAGAAGGAACTATCTAAAAATTTATGGCAGGTCGAGAAGATTGACTCGTGTCCCACAGCAGGGATGGTCAGTAAAACGGGGAAGAGCAAGGGTGGACAAACTCGTCCACGTGGGTTGGGAGCTATATTTGTTCATCGACTATAGCGGTTAACAAACATTCAAACCGCTTAGTATTTACACTTTAAAGCCAGATCTAACAAGCAAACATATTTTATTTGCATAAATACATTGGGTGCTTAAGAGATTCGTAATTTACGTAATTTTATAATTAATTGTAAAGAAGGATTAAGCGCAAAATAAAATTCTCGATGATAAATGAATTTGCTTTCGAGTATTTAACTAGGTATAATTAACGCGGAAAATGAAAAATATGAAAAAAAGTGAAAAGGAACCTTTTGTGCGAGACACAGATATACACTCTTTTTGTTAAGAAAATATACGACCCTTTCTGCTATTATTCGTTAAAAAAACGACCACTAAACGACCCGTTTGTAGATAAGATAAAAAAGATAAATAGGTACACGAAGTGGACTTGGGTTGCCTCTGATAAATTCTCGACATTAGTTAAACTTGAAATTCCTGATGAGACAGGACAATTATTTGATGGCTAAAATAAAAAATATGTGCTCATAACCGCGGATTATTCACAAAAAGAGAAATGATAGACTATTTTTTGACGACCCTTATCAATTTTATCTTGTATATAGGGTGAGTCGTTTGGGTGCTTTTTACCCATCTTTTATACTTCAAACGGCACGAGAGAGGCACTCTGTATAAAAGTAACAGTTGGTACTATAAAGCTGTTAATTAATTAATATCGGCATTAAATTTAATAATGGAACTTTTGATTTGTTCTTTGAAAAAACGTCGATTTTGATTGGTCAAACTAATTTAACGTCGAAATTAAAGTTTTATATTGATGTCAATGTTTTTTCCATCCAAACAATTCATGTTGAAACTTATTTACAAAACGTTTTTTCCCCAAATCGTTTAAGTCAACTTTTGGATTTAACCTCTTAATATAGTGGAAATGTAGAAGCCATAATTCTTATAAAACAATCAAAGATAGCTCTATACGAAGATTGAAATAGTTATAAAGGACAATTGTAGCAAACTCAGCTTGTTTTCCCAATTTTCTTAATCTTGATTTTCCGACGAATGAAATTTAATAGACTTTTTGAATCGTGTTTCGGATTAATTTATTTCGATGCTAAATATCGTGACCTTTTAAAATAATAAAAAAAATATTACTCATTCGTACTGCGAGGCACTGTGCTCCACTTTTGTTTAAAGTCGTATTTTTATGCAAATTTTCCCAAAAAAAAACGTAAACTAAGTATTTCATTTTTTAAGCTTAATTTCGTGACCCTTAGTCAGAAGAGATGTGGCTAAAACAGAACTTTCTCGTGTTTATTAAAGCAAGGTTTACACATTTAAATTAAAAAAAATTGGTTCCATTTCCGGTTAATCCGGAAACCAAAGTATAAAGTCTTTAGGATTTTCGTGTAGCTAATTTTGCGATCTTTCAAAATATTGAAAAATATGCCGAGTGTTTCTAAAAACGAGTAATATTTTTGTCATTTCCGGTTTAACCGGAAGGGTTTTGTTAATTGAAAATAATGTGAAATAATAGCTATTCATGAGGTTGATACATTTTCCAATTTTCAAGTTTCTATTTTTATTACAAAAGAAATTACATATTTTTGAAATTTTGACACTCAAAAAATCATAACTCCGGTCCTGGAAATTTCTAAGAAATAAAACGCATGGCATTCGATAGAGAACGGCAATGTCTATAATATATCCAAAACTGGAAATAACAGCCTCAATAAATTTTGAGACATTAGATTTTAAAATTTTGATGTTTGATTTAGATTTTTGGACATTCTGTATAAATTTTTTTAAGAAGTTTTATTTTTCAATGAAATAATTTTAGGGTGGTTAAAACTAAATTTCATCAAATTCTTAAATTATTTTTACTATTTACTATTTTTACTAATAATTTTTTTTTTCTAGGTAAGTGATGGATAATTCTTACCATTGTTACATGTTGCTGCTAAAGAGTAAGACATATTATTAGAAAAATTCAATTTTAATACGTACAAAAATCTCGTTACGTGGGAATTGTTTTTTCTTTGCGTGTAAAGATCCGACGAACGCGTATTGTCCACTCGTAGCTAAATCAATGCGCTTAAACTATGATTGCATCGGTGGTACGGCTATTGTTACGGTAGTGGCATAATTTATGGACCTCCATAAGTACATTTAGTGTCGATTTCCCCCTATTGCTGTATCAAACTTTCATGTATTAAGAATACCTTTACATCCATCTTCTGTAGGTTAGATGTCCTACCCACACTTAATTCTTATTTATTATGTATCTCTCTGGCGCCGATCTACAACTTTAATTATTATTCTCTTTTTAACTTCATTTGTTGTACCTTTCTCGTTTCTCTTTTTATCAAAACCAATTTATTACTATTAATTGTAATTGATTGCTTCGAATAACGTTTAGATAATAAATATTATTTATTAAAGGTAGTTACGCACGTTTTTTTTTATTGACGTAGGATTTCTTTGGTTAAACTACCGCAAGGCGTCCTATTTGTGCTCCTTGAATTTTGCCGCACTTGTGCTCGTTGCACAAGTAATTATGTCACTTATCACAATGAGACTACAAAAGAGATGGATGAGAAATGCGTTACAATTGTTAGGCCGAGGGCACCGCAATGGCACTCAAAGAAATTACGTTTTTGATTGACCCTCAATTGGCTCGCTATAAAATAATTGGATAGTTTTTAAGTGCATTTTAAATGTCTGCCGACTTTTATCTCTTAGGCCTAGTATCACAATGCCGGTTTAAACTACTTGAGCTTAATTAAGCTTGGTTTGGTCTGAAAGGATAGCTCAAGCTCACATTCTCCTGTAGTTTTACAATATTCAAACATATTGGTTTAGATCTTAAATCAGAGTTTAAATCGGCGTTGTGAAACCGACCCTTATTAAACGTCTAGTGTTGGCATCCGAGACGCCGTGGCAGCCTAGTGCAATGTTGTTTAGTGCCTAGGCAACATCTAGCCTAGTGCATTGGCTTAGATGTTAAATCAGAGCTTAAACCGACGTTGTAAAACCGGCCCTTATTTGACGTCCACAGTGTTGGCATCCGAGACGCCATGGCATTCTAGTGCAATGTCGCTCTTATACTTGCGAAGCATTCTCGATTGAACTTAATTCTATTTTGCACAACCCTTTCGAGACAATTCATTAATTTTAAATGTATCACTGGCGTGCTCCGCACGCATCGCACACCTCACACTCTGTTCTTCTGTTCGCCCACCTGTCTGTTTATCTGCCTGCCCGTATATGCCTCTTATTCTACTTTTAACGGTTCTTGGCTGGTGTTCTTGTAGTTCTCCTATCAAACCAATACACTGACCACCCGTCTGTCTGCCGGTGTGTGTGAGCCCAGTTTTAAACTTGGTAAATAACATGTTGATGAACAAACAAACCCATAACTGTTATATTTTACCCTAAAAATATGTTTGGGTCATTCCATTTCATCAGAAACTTTTCATTGACAAATAATACCTGATAAGTTAGAAATACCCGAATAACACGGAATAACATTGACAAACGTCTACAGTGGTTTCCTGGGCCCAAAATAAGACAATTTCCCCTCTTGCAATTTTATCCAAAAACGCATCCCTAAAAAGTTGTAGGCTCTTAAAGTTTGGGTTAAAATTTAAACAATGGCTTTATCTCCAAAAATACTGTAAATATTTTAATGATTTGTATACAGTAGGCTTATCTTATAAAAGTCATCATGTGGTAGAAATTTCATGAAAATCACACCACTAGAACTACCTCTTCAGGGGGTGGCCCTAACTGTAAACCCCTAAAATACAAGTTTTTGCTAAAAAAAATATTTTTTTTTTATTTTTTTATGTTTATTTGTCCATGAACTTGCTACCTACCAAGTTTCAGATTTTTAGACCAAAAATTTTATGAAAAACGAATTTTTATTCCGTTTCATCCAAAAACCTTATGTATTTTACATAAGAAACTTCGACCCCGTTGGTAATGGCCGCTATCAAAAAAAAATTTTTTTTAAGATATGGATAATTTTTTTTTAATTATTTGGAGTTGATTGAAGGTGCGTAAGAATTAAAATTCAAAAATAGGCCAAATAAGAAGCACCCTACTCCACATACATCGTAAAAATATGAGGGCTATTATTATTAAAGAAGAAAGCGCTATCGAATGGTAGCTTGATTGTATTATCAAAAGAGAAGAAATTTCATAAGGAAATTGTGGAATCTGTTCTTTTACATAATTTTAAATATTTAAAGAATTTGTCTCGGAAGAATTTTTTAGGGTCTTGTCTAAAACAAAGAGCTCTTTTTTATTTACCTAGGTATGTGACGACAAAGCAGTTTTATCAATTGCTCGGTGTAAGGGTTTAAAATTTAAAACACATCCCTACCTCATCTAATATTATATTCTTGCGAAGTTGTACAAAATGAAAAAAAAAATCAATTTGTCACGCCACTGTGTTTTATATACACGTTAAATTATTTATTCGTAACAAAAACAAGTAAAACATATTTTATTAAAATGTTTGAAATATTTATACCGTGTAATGTTAACGTTTTGCTGTTATACAATTAAAATTTATGCAACCGACATATTTGTACAGCTAAAACAGCCCCATCACTACATGCAGAATAACATAACTTTTGTTGTACTCGAATATATTTTCATAACTTAATTATGACATATACAAAATTCATTATACTCCATACAAGCGGTAATGAATCGCAAAATTTTATTTATGAAGTTTGTTTTCAACACAAATTGTTCGCTATGTGCGCGCGAAGAAGATTTTCTTGAAACCACTTAACAATTACCAATAAATCTACAGCACGTCCCAAAACTTGCAATGTCCACCTTTGCAAGGGCAAATCAAATGTTCCATGTTAAATTTAATGCCTAACTTAATCAATAAAGAGCTTTATAGTACCAGCTTGTTTATTAGTCTTTCAATCAAGAACTATTTACATATCGTGACGTTGAATACTAACGATTTCTACACACTTTCGTGTCCAACTTTGCAAGGAAAAATCAAATGTCTAATGCTATATTTAATGCCTAACTTAATCAATCAAGAACTTTATAGTACCGGCTCGTTTATTAGTCTTTCAATCGAGAACTATTTACATATCGTGCCGTTGAATACTAACGATTTCTACACACTTTCGTGTCCAACTTTGCAAGGGCAAATCAAATGTTCCATGTTAAATTTAATGCCTAACTTAATCAATCAAGAGCTTTATAGTACCGGCTCGTTTGTTAGTCTTTCAATCAAGAACTATTTACATATCGTGCCGTTGAATACTAACGATTTCTACACACTTTCGTGTCCAACTTTGCAAGGGAAAATCAAATGTCCGATGCTAAATTTAATGTCTAACTTAATCAATCATGAACTTTATAGTACCGGCTCGTTTATTAGTCTTTCAATCAAGAACTATTTACATATCGTGCCGTTGAATACTAACGATTTCTACACACTTTCGTGTCCAACTTTGCAAGGGAAAATCAAATGTTCCATGTTAAATTTAATGCCTAACTTAATCAATCAAGAGCTTTATAGTACCGGCTCGTTTCTTAGTCTTTCAATCAAGAACTATTTACATATCGTGCCGTTGAATACTAACGATAACTATACACTTTCGTGTCCAACTTTGCAAGGGAAAATCAAATGTCCGATGCTAAATTTAATGTCTAACTTAATTAATCATGAACTTTATAGTACCGGCTCGTTTATTAGTCTTTCAATCAAGAACTATTTACATATCGTGCCGTTGAATACTAACGATTTCTACACACTTTCGTGTCCAACTTTGCAAGGGCAAATCAAATGTTCCATGTTAAATTTAATCCCTAACTTAATCAATAAAGAGCTTTATAGTACCAGCTCCTTTATTAGTCTTTCAATCAAGAACTATTTACATATCGTGCCGTTGAATACTAACGATTTCTACACACTTTCGTGTCCAACTTTGCAAGGGCAAATCAAATGTTCCATGTTAAATTTAATCCCTAACTTAATCAATCAAGATCTTTATAGTACCAGATCGTTTGTTAGTCTTTCAATCAAGAACTATTTACATATCGTGCCGTTGAATACTAACGATTTCTACACACTTTCGTGTCCAACTTTGCAAGGAAAAATCAAATGTCTAATGTTATATTTAATGCCTAACTTAATCAATCAAGAACTTTATAGTACCGGCTCGTTTATTAGTCTTTCAATCGAGAACTATTTACATATCGTGCCGTTGAATACTAACGATTTCTACACACTTTCGTGTCCAACTTTGCAAGGGCAAATCAAATGTTCCATGTTAAATTTAATCCCTAACTTAATCAATAAAGAGCTTTATAGTACCAGCTCCTTTATTAGTCTTTCAATCAAGAACTATTTACATATCGTGCCGTTGAATACTAACGATTTCTACACACTTTCGTGTTCACCTTTGCACGGGCAAATCAAATGTTCCATGTTAAATTTAATGCCTAACTTAATCAATCAAAAACTTTATAGTACCGGCTCGTTTATTAGTCTTTCAATCGAGAACTATTTACATATCGTGCCGTTGAATACTAACGATTTCTACACACTTTCGTGTCCAACTTTGCAAGGGCAAATCAAATGTTCCATGTTAAATTTAATGCCTAACTTAATCAATCAAGAGCTTTATAGTACCGGCTCGTTTGTTAGTCTTTCAATCAAGAACTATTTACATATCGTGCCGTTGAATACTAACGATTTCTACACACTTTCGTGTCCAACTTTGCAAGGGAAAATCAAATGTCCGATGCTAAATTTAATGTCTAACTTAATCAATCATGAACTTTATAGTACCGGCTCGTTTATTAGTCTTTCAATCAAGAACTATTTACATATCGTGCCGTTGAATACTAACGATTTCTACACACTTTCGTGTCCAACTTTGCAAGGGAAAATCAAATGTTCCATGTTAAATTTAATGCCTAACTTAATCAATCAAGAGCTTTATAGTACCGGCTCGTTTGTTAGTCTTTCAATCAAGAACTATTTACATATCGTGACGTTGAATACTAACGATTTCTACACACTTTCGTGTCCAACTTTGCAAGGAAAAATCAAATGTCTAATGCTATATTTAATGCCTAACTTAATCAATCAAGAACTTTATAGTACCGGCTCGTTTATTAGTCTTTCAATCGAGAACTATTTACATATCGTGCCGTTGAATACTAACGATTTCTACACACTTTCGTGTCCAACTTTGCAAGGGCAAATCAAATGTTCCATGTTAAATTTAATGCCTAACTTAATCAATCAAGAGCTTTATAGTACCGGCTCGTTTGTTAGTCTTTCAATCAAGAACTATTTACATATCGTGCCGTTGAATACTAACGATTTCTACACACTTTCGTGTCCAACTTTGCAAGGGAAAATCAAATGTCCGATGCTAAATTTAATGTCTAACTTAATCAATCATGAACTTTATAGTACCGGCTCGTTTATTAGTCTTTCAATCAAGAACTATTTACATATCGTGCCGTTGAATACTAACGATTTCTACACACTTTCGTGTCCAACTTTGCAAGGGAAAATCAAATGTTCCATGTTAAATTTAATGCCTAACTTAATCAATCAAGAGCTTTATAGTACCGGCTCGTTTGTTAGTCTTTCAATCAAGAACTATTTACATATCGTGCCGTTGAATACTAACGATAACTATACACTTTCGTGTCCAACTTTGCAAGGGAAAATCAAATGTCCGATGCTAAATTTAATGTCTAACTTAATTAATCATGAACTTTATAGTACCGGCTCGTTTATTAGTCTTTCAATCAAGAACTATTTACATATCGTGCCGTTGAATACTAACGATTTCTACACACTTTCGTGTCCAACTTTGCAAGGGCAAATCAAATGTTCCATGTTAAATTTAATCCCTAACTTAATCAATAAAGAGCTTTATAGTACCAGCTCCTTTATTAGTCTTTCAATCAAGAACTATTTACATATCGTGCCGTTGAATACTAACGATTTCTACACACTTTCGTGTCCAACTTTGCAAGGGCAAATCAAATGTTCCATGTTAAATTTAATCCCTAACTTAATCAATCAAGATCTTTATAGTACCAGATCGTTTGTTAGTCTTTCAATCAAGAACTATTTACATATCGTGCCGTTGAATACTAACGATTTCTACACACTTTCGTGTCCAACTTTGCAAGGAAAAATCAAATGTCTAATGTTATATTTAATGCCTAACTTAATCAATCAAGAACTTTATAGTACCGGCTCGTTTATTAGTCTTTCAATCGAGAACTATTTACATATCGTGCCGTTGAATACTAACGATTTCTACACACTTTCGTGTCCAACTTTGCAAGGGCAAATCAAATGTTCCATGTTAAATTTAATCCCTAACTTAATCAATAAAGAGCTTTATAGTACCAGCTCCTTTATTAGTCTTTCAATCAAGAACTATTTACATATCGTGCCGTTGAATACTAACGATTTCTACACACTTTCGTGTTCACCTTTGCACGGGCAAATCAAATGTTCCATGTTAAATTTAATGCCTAACTTAATCAATCAAAAACTTTATAGTACCGGCTCGTTTATTAGTCTTTCAATCGAGAACTATTTACATATCGTGCCGTTGAATACTAACGATTTCTACACACTTTCGTGTCCAACTTTGCAAGGGCAAATCAAATGTTCCATGTTAAATTTAATGCCTAACTTAATCAATCAAGAGCTTTATAGTACCGGCTCGTTTGTTAGTCTTTCAATCAAGAACTATTTACATATCGTGCCGTTGAATACTAACGATTTCTACACACTTTCGTGTCCAACTTTGCAAGGGAAAATCAAATGTCCGATGCTAAATTTAATGTCTAACTTAATCAATCATGAACTTTATAGTACCGGCTCGTTTATTAGTCTTTCAATCAAGAACTATTTACATATCGTGCCGTTGAATACTAACGATTTCTACACACTTTCGTGTCCAACTTTGCAAGGGAAAATCAAATGTTCCATGTTAAATTTAATGCCTAACTTAATCAATCAAGAGCTTTATAGTACCGGCTCGTTTGTTAGTCTTTCAATCAAGAACTATTTACATATCGTGCCGTTGAATACTAACGATAACTATACACTTTCGTGTCCAACTTTGCAAGGGAAAATCAAATGTCTGATGCTAAATTTAATGTCTAACTTAATTAATCATGAACTTTATAGTACCGGCTCGTTTATTAGTCTTTCAATCAGGAACTATTTACATATCGTGCCGTTGAATACTAACGATTTCTACACACTTTCGTGTCCAACTTTGCAAGGGCAAATCAAATGTTCCATGTTAAATTTAATCCCTAACTTAATCAATAAAGAGCTTTATAGTACCAGCTCCTTTATTAGTCTTTCAATCAAGAACTATTTACATATCGTGCCGTTGAATACTAACGATTTCTACACACTTTCGTGTCCAACTTTGCAAGGGCAAATCAAATGTTCCATGTTAAATTTAATCCCTAACTTAATTAATCAAGATCTTTATAGTACCAGATCGTTTGTTAGTCTTTCAATCAAGAACTATTTACATATCGTGCCGTTGAATACTAACGATTTCTACACACTTTCGTGTCCAACTTTGCAAGGAAAAATCAAATGTCTAATGTTATATTTAATGCCTAACTTAATCAATCAAGAACTTTATAGTACCGGCTCGTTTATTAGTCTTTCAATCGAGAACTATTTACATATCGTGCCGTTGAATACTAACGATTTCTACACACTTTCGTGTCCAACTTTGCAAGGGCAAATCAAATGTTCCATGTTAAATTTAATCCCTAACTTAATCAATAAAGAGCTTTATAGTACCAGCTCCTTTATTAGTCTTTCAATCAAGAACTATTTACATATCGTGCCGTTGAATACTAACGATTTCTACACACTTTCGTGTCCACCTTTGCACGGGCAAATCAAATGTTCCATGTTAAATTTAATGCCTAACTTAATCAATCAAAAACTTTATAGTACCGGCTCGTTTATTAGTCTTTCAATCGAGAACTATTTACATATCGTGCCGTTGAATACTAACGATTTCTACACACTTTCGTGTCCAACTTTGCAAGGGCAAATCAAATGTTCCATGTTAAATTTAATGCCTAACTTAATCAATCAAGAGCTTTATAGTACCGGCTCGTTTGTTAGTCTTTCAATCAAGAACTATTTACATATCGTGCCGTTGAATACTAACGATTTCTACACACTTTCGTGTCCAACTTTGCAAGGGAAAATCAAATGTCCGATGCTAAATTTAATGTCTAACTTAATCAATCATGAACTTTATAGTACCGGCTCGTTTATTAGTCTTTCAATCAAGAACTATTTACATATCGTGCCGTTGAATACTAACGATTTCTACACACTTTCGTGTCCAACTTTGCAAGGGAAAATCAAATGTTCCATGTTAAATTTAATGCCTAACTTAATCAATCAAGAGCTTTATAGTACCGGCTCGTTTGTTAGTCTTTCAATCAAGAACTATTTACATATCGTGCCGTTGAATACTAACGATAACTATACACTTTCGTGTCCAACTTTGCAAGGGAAAATCAAATGTCCGATGCTAAATTTAATGTCTAACTTAATTAATCATGAACTTTATAGTACCGGCTCGTTTATTAGTCTTTCAATCAAGAACTATTTACATATCGTGCCGTTGAATACTAACGATTTCTACACACTTTCGTGTCCAACTTTGCAAGGGCAAATCAAATGTTCCATGTTAAATTTAATCCCTAACTTAATCAATAAAGAGCTTTATAGTACCAGCTCCTTTATTAGTCTTTCAATCAAGAACTATTTACATATCGTGCCGTTGAATACTAACGATTTCTACACACTTTCGTGTCCAACTTTGCAAGGGCAAATCAAATGTTCCATGTTAAATTTAATCCCTAACTTAATCAATCAAGATCTTTATAGTACCAGATCGTTTGTTAGTCTTTCAATCAAGAACTATTTACATATCGTGCCGTTGAATACTAACGATTTCTACACACTTTCGTGTCCAACTTTGCAAGGGAAAATCAAATGTCCGATGCTAAATTTAATGTCTAACTTAATCAATCATGAACTTTATAGTACCGGCTCGTTTATTAGTCTTTCAATCAAGAACTATTTACATATCGTGCCGTTGAATACTAACGATTTCTACACACTTTCGTGTCCAACTTTGCAAGGGAAAATCAAATGTTCCATGTTAAATTTAATGCCTAACTTAATCAATCAAGAGCTTTATAGTACCGGCTCGTTTGTTAGTCTTTCAATCAAGAACTATTTACATATCGTGCCGTTGAATACTAACGATAACTATACACTTTCGTGTCCAACTTTGCAAGGGAAAATCAAATGTCCGATGCTAAATTTAATGTCTAACTTAATTAATCATGAACTTTATAGTACCGGCTCGTTTATTAGTCTTTCAATCAAGAACTATTTACATATCGTGCCGTTGAATACTAACGATTTCTACACACTTTCGTGTCCAACTTTGCAAGGGCAAATCAAATGTTCCATGTTAAATTTAATCCCTAACTTAATCAATAAAGAGCTTTATAGTACCAGCTCCTTTATTAGTCTTTCAATCAAGAACTATTTACATATCGTGCCGTTGAATACTAACGATTTCTACACACTTTCGTGTCCAACTTTGCAAGGGCAAATCAAATGTTCCATGTTAAATTTAATCCCTAACTTAATCAATCAAGATCTTTATAGTACCAGATCGTTTGTTAGTCTTTCAATCAAGAACTATTTACATATCGTGCCGTTGAATACTAACGATTTCTACACACTTTCGTGTCCAACTTTGCAAGGAAAAATCAAATGTCTAATGTTATATTTAATGCCTAACTTAATCAATCAAGAACTTTATAGTACCGGCTCGTTTATTAGTCTTTCAATCGAGAACTATTTACATATCGTGCCGTTGAATACTAACGATTTCTACACACTTTCGTGTCCAACTTTGCAAGGGCAAATCAAATGTTCCATGTTAAATTTAATCCCTAACTTAATCAATAAAGAGCTTTATAGTACCAGCTCCTTTATTAGTCTTTCAATCAAGAACTATTTACATATCGTGCCGTTGAATACTAACGATTTCTACACACTTTCGTGTCCACCTTTGCACGGGCAAATCAAATGTTCCATGTTAAATTTAATGCCTAACTTAATCAATCAAAAACTTTATAGTACCGGCTCGTTTATTAGTCTTTCAATCGAGAACTATTTACATATCGTGCCGTTGAATACTAACGATTTCTACACACTTTCGTGTCCAACTTTGCAAGGGAAAATCAAATGTTCCATGTTAAATTTAATCCCTAACTTAATCAATAAAGAGCTTTATAGTACCAGCTCCTTTATTAGTCTTTCAATCGAGAACTATTTACATATCGTGCCGTTGAATACTAACGATTTCTACACACTTTCGTGTCCAACTTTGCAAGGGCAAATCAAATGTTCCATGTTAAATTTAATGCCTAACTTAATCAATCAAGAGCTTTATAGTACCGGCTCGATTGTTAGTCTTTCAATCAAGAACTATTTACATATCGTGCCGTTGAATACTAACGATTTCTACACACTTTCGTGTCCAACTTTGCAAGGGAAAATCAAATGTCCGATGCTAAATTTAATGTCTAACTTAATCAATCATGAACTTTATAGTACCGGCTCGTTTATTAGTCTTTCAATCAAGAACTATTTACATATCGTGCCGTTGAATACTAACGATTTCTACACACTTTCGTGTCCAACTTTGCAAGGGCAAATCAAATGTTCCATGTTAAATTTAATGCCTAACTTAATCAATCAAGAGCTTTATAGTACCGGCTCGTTTGTTAGTCTTTCAATCAAGAACTATTTACATATCGTGCCGTTGAATACTAACGATTTCTACACACTTTAGTGTCCAACTTTGCAAGGAAAAATCAAATGTCTAATGTTATATTTAATGCCTAACTTAATCAATCAAGAACTTTATAGTACCGGCTCGTTTATTAGTCTTTCAATCGAGAACTATTTACATATCGTGCCGTTGAATACTAACGATTTCTACACACTTTCGTGTCCAACTTTGCAAGGGCAAATCAAATGTTCCATGTTAAATTTAATGCCTAACTTAATCAATCAAGAGCTTTATAGTACCGGCTCGTTTGTTAGTCTTTCAATCAAGAACTATTTACATATCGTGCCGTTGAATACTAACGATTTCTACACACTTTCGTGTCCAACTTTGCAAGGGAAAATCAAATGTCCGATGCTAAATTTAATGTCTAACTTAATCAATCAAGAACTTTATAGTACCGGCTCGTTTATTAGTCTTTCAATCGAGAACTATTTACATATCGTGCCGTTGAATACTAACGATTTCTACACACTTTCGTGTCCAACTTTGCAAGGGAAAATCAAATGTTCCATGTTAAATTTAATCCCTAACTTACTCAATCAAGAACCTTATAGTACCGGCTCGTTTGTTAGTCTTTGAATCAACAACTATTTACGTGTCGTACAGTTGAATACTAACGATTTCTTCACACTTTCGTGTCCAACTTTGCAAGGGAAAATCAAATGTCTGATGTTATATTTAATGCCTAACTTAATCAATCAAGAACTTTATAGTACCGGCTCGTTTATTAGTCTTTCAATCGAGAACTATTTACATATCGTGCCGTTGAATACTAACGATTTCTACACACTTTCGTGTCCAACTTTGCAAGGGCAAATCAAATTTTCCATGTTAAATTTAATGCCTAACTTAATCAATCAAGAACCTTATAGTACCGGCTCGTTTGTTAGTCTTTCAATCAAGAACTATTTACGTGTCGTACAGTTGAATACTAACGATTTCTACACACTTTTGTGTCCAATTTTGCACGGGCAAATCAAATGTCCGATGCTAAATTTAATGTCTAACTTAATCAATCCTGAACTTTATAGTAGCGGCTCGTTTATTAGTCTTTCAATCAAGAACTATTTTATAACGATTTTTATACACACTTTCGTGGCCAACTGTGCCATTTTTGAATTTTCGAAACCACCCTGTAAACCACCATTTAATTATTAAATCGTTTTCATAAAGAAAATTTAAGACAATTGCATGACGAGCCTTCCTTTTATTGATTCGAATTGCGCTAGCGTGCTCAAAATTTTATTTTTGTCTGAAAAGGAAGAAGAATTTTTAGCTAGACTAATATTTCGTTCAATTATTTTTAAGAGGATTTATGATGTGAGCCTTCTAAATCCTAGTGAAAGCTGAAACATATCGTTACGTATCGATCTAATGCGAGATCTAATGTTACTTGATTGTTGCAACTTTATTGTCCATTTAATTGGGTTTTTTGTATAATTTTTTTTCAATTATTGTAACTGACAAAAATCTATTTATGGTTTAAAATCGTCCTACCTTTTTTTTTTTCATTTCCTCTAGATTTTTTAACAAATATTTTTCGTTAATTTCCTTTTTTTAGTTATAAATCAACGAACTTGTTATGGAGGAAATGGAAGAAGGTGGACTTTTTTTCTTCAAGAATGTGTTTGGAGTAGTTAGGACGTAAAAATTCAAAAAGTCCCAATATGGCTAAAAAGGAGGGGGTGGAAACTGGAAAGATCCCTTTTTGGGATTTTTGTTTATATCGCAAAAACGGTGGGTTCTAGGGAAAAAATTATTCTTATCAAAATGAAAGCTTATCAAATTTCCTACAAGATTGTTTCTATTGATATGTTCTCTTTTCTTTTTAGTTATCGAGATATTCGTCCGCAAAAATCGTTAATGTATGAAAACATATTTTTACCTCAAAAACAGCAATTTGAAAATTTTTGGGGGCGAAGATATCGAAAACTATATGGAATAAAAAAAATAAATGCAAACAATCTTGTAGGAAATTTGATAAGCTTTCATTTTTCTAAGAATAATTTTTTTCCTAGGGCCCATCGTTTTTGAGATATAAGGGAAAACCCAAAAAACGGGACCTTTCCATCTCCCAGAGGACTTCTAGTATTTTTACGTCCTAACTACTCCAAACACATCCTTCTGAAATAATCTGTTGAATTAGGGTCGTCTTATAGGGTCTCTTCGTTGAACCGTAAGTTAAATTTAACCACGTAAATTAATATTCTCTTTAAAGAGAGGGCAAATTATCAATTAATCGTTATTAAAAATGAACAATACAAATTTTGTATTATTGTTGTATTAGTTTGTAAATGGTAATTAATTAGTTGGGAGTTAATGAGAGTTAATTCGAATAACAATAGTTAAATCGTGGGTAAAATTTCATCAAAGCTGTTTATCAAAAGCATTTACCTTTATCACGAAGCTCTTGTATCTTTTGAGGTCACAAAACAGAGGCTTCGAAATAATTATTAAACTTGGAACAATCTCGGTGGCGGCTTTAGATTTTGATCTTAAGTTACAACAAAGCAAAGTTCAAGATGTAATGCTTTATTTACATAAAAATCGTCTTATTTTAAATATTATTTACATTATGTATTGGTTTATTTGAAATCATCGCTACATGTGTAAATACAAGAAGTTTTTTTAACACAAAATAGTAATTAGTGATGTTGATTTTTGTATATTTGACCTTTCTTTGTAGCGGATAAAATGTGGTGAAATTACGACTTTTCTTCTGGTGACCCCCTTAACGATTGTGTTTGCACATTTTTGACTGTATAGAAGCATCAGATAGCTCTCAGGCTGTTTATAGTTTCTATACAGGATGATTCAAAATGGTTACCGAGATAACTCTAGTTTTGCAGCTGTAGTTTGAAAATGGTTAACTTTAGAAACTTTAGAAGGTCAAAAGAGCTATCAAACGATACTAAACTCGACATTTTATCACATCGACGTTAGGCGTCGCGACATTCAACTTTTCATTTTCTTATCTATTGTCTTTTTTTGCATAATATTCGGATACAAACTTTTCATTTTCTTATCTATTGTCTTTTTTTGCATAATATTCGGATACAAACGAGAACTTTCTGTCTTGTGTTTTTCTTAATTTACATCAATTTTTTAGGTTATGTTATGTTACGTTATGTTACGTTATGTTACGTTATTACGTTATGTTACGTTATGTTACTTTATTACGTTACTCTGCAGTTGACAAAGCACATTGGCAATTTTTTACCATGCTATAGATTTTTCTTAATGACGAATTGAAAAGTCACAATCATCCCCCCTTGCAAGTATTTAAAACCTGGTAACAAAAGGATAAGAAAAACGATCTGACAGTGCACCCTTAGGTGTTGGTGCGATTATTATTAGTTCATGTTTGGGCATAAATTTAACCCCTCTTGAGGGCATTATATAATTTAACTAAGAGGAGAATGAATTTTAATTTTATAAAAAATAAGTAAACGAATTTATTGGAAAAAAAAACTCCTTTGAGAGAGGCTCGGAAAATGAATTAAATTTTGGCGGCGACTTTTTCATCTGATAAAAAATGTGAAAATAGATTGTCAGTTGTGAAAGCAATGTAGCAATATTGGTAATGCTTTTCGCATTAATAAAGAACGACAGGCCCTCGATGTCAGTTTAACATTGATTTTCAATTATGTTAAAGAGTTAATAGAGTAAAAAACAAAGAGTTAGGAAACGAAACAACATACAAAAACACTAAGTTGATGGCTTGTTGTGTTGTAACGTACGTACTTTGGGTACTTTGGAGATTAATCAATCACTATTATCGCAAGATATAGTTTTATTAAATTTATTCTCGTCACCTTAAGTCAACTTTATCATTTAGTCATTAATAAAATTAATTTCCATCACTTTTTTTTTCTACTTCTCCTCCGAGAAGTATCTCCTTTATACATTAAGTTAATTGACTCATTTCGAGCTACATAAATTAAACTCGATTATAATTTAATTTATAAAAGAAATTAAATTTTTGTATGATAAATTACACTTTAATTTAATTACGCGGGTTTGGAGGAGAAAAATAAGTTTTAATTTTATATATTGTTGAATTTTTAGCCAAATTTCATTTTCTTACCTAGTTAAGTTTCAGGAAAAAGTTTTTGTTTCCTTCGAGGAGAGAGAGAGAGATCACAACTTTCAATTATATTAAAAGAAGAAACAAATTCCAGCATATCCTTAACTAGAAAGTTCAACGAAATGACGAAATTTACAAATTCAATATAAATATTGGACTTGAACTGTGTCTGTTAAAAAATAGGAAAAATGCATGGAAATTTCAATAGTAGACTAATTAATATCTTAAATGATTACCGAGAAACCAAAAAAACTGAAAATATTTCAGGAGGTGAAAAGAGCTATCAAATGATACCAAACTCGACATTTTATCACATCGACGCTAGGCGTCGCGACGCTCGACTTTTCATATTCTAATGGTAACCTATTGTTTTTTATTGCAGACAATTATTCAGTTGACTTGTATAAATTTGGATACCAAACGAGAACTTTCTATCTCTTCTACTTTTCCTAATTTACACAACTTTTCTAGGGTATATTATATTACGTTATGTAACATGTTATTTTTTACTATGAAAAAAACGACTATAATATAAATTAAAATAATTTAATTTTATTTCCTTGCATTACTAAAAAACTGAGCTTTAGTTGGTATTTTTCATCGTAAGAAATAACACAAAGTATCATAACGTAACATAACATAACATATTCTAGAAAAGTTGTGTTATTTTTTACGATGAAAAATACCGATAATAATATAAATTAATGTAATTTAATTTTATTTCCTTGCATTTTTAAAACATCAAAAACTAAGCTTTAGTTGGTATTTTTCATCATAAAAAATAACATAAAGTATCATAACGTAACATAACGTATTCTAGAAAAGTTGTGTTATTTTTTACGATGAAAACTACCGATAATAATATAAATTAATATAATTAACTGAAAATATTTCAAAAAAACTGAAAATATTTCAGGAGGTGAAAAGAGCTATCAAACGATACCAAACTCGACATTTTATCACATCGACGCTAGGCGTCGCGATGTTCGACTTTACATATTCGAATGGTAACCTATTGTTTTTTATTGCACACAATTATTCAGTTGACTTGTATAAATTTGGATACCAAACGAGAAATTTCTATCTCTTGAACTTTTCCTAATTTACACAACTTTTCTAGGACATGTTATTTTACGTTATGTAACATGTTATTTTTTACTATGAAAAAACCGACTATAATATAAATTAAGATTAAGGTAATTTAATTTAATTTCCTTGCATTACTAAAAAACCGAGCTTTAGTTGGTATTTTTCATCGTAAGAAATAACACAAAGTATCATAACGTAACATAACATAACATAACATAACATACTCTAGAAAAGTTGTGTTATTTTTTACGATGAAAAATACCGATAATAATATAAATTAATGTAATTTAATTTTATTTCCTTGCATTTTTAAAACATCAAAAACTAAGCTTTAGTTGGTATTTTTCATCATAAAAAATAACATAAAGTATCATAACGTAACATAACGTATTCTAGAAAAGTTGTGTTATTTTTTACGATGAAAACTACCGATAATAATATAAATTAATATTATTTAATTTAATTTCATTGTATTTCTAAAATATTAAAAACTAAGCTTTAGTTGGTATTTTTCATGGTAAAAAATAACATACAGTAACATATTTACATAACGTAAAACGTAACATAACAAGCGTTATGTAAATTAAGGAAAAATACAAGATAGAAAGTTCTCATTTAGTATCCGAATTTAGACAAGTCAAATGAGTAATTTTCTGCAATAGATCTTCATAAGAAAATGAAAAGTTGAACGTCACGACGCTTAGCGTCGATGTGATAAAATATGGAGTTTGGTATCGTTTGATAGCTCTTTTGACGTCGTAAAAATTTTTCCGAGAGAAAAATGACCCTTTTTGGGTTGCTGTTCAGAAGACTATATTTAGAACCACTATGTAAATTTTCAGTTTGTTCAAAGTTTTGCCAAAATATGAAATAAAAATATCTGCTCTCGTAAAATGTTTCTGAGAAATTTAAAAAAATGTCCAAGACAAGCATTTTTGACACTCTTAATTTTTTATCTATTAATACAATACACTTTAAAGTGCAAACACGTGTTAAATAAATCAACACTTGATGGAATTCAAAATTTTTTTATAGAAAATTAAATACCCCCTTAAAAGCTTTTAAAAATAGTCAAAGTAAATTAAATGACTGCATGATATGTGGAAGAATCAAAAATTGGAAACAGTAAAATTTGTATTGGATCCTACGGATGGATAAGATCTTATCGATAGCAACAACATGATCTTTTTCCAATTCCGACATTGATTGAATGGCTTCCTATTTATTCCTATCTCTTTGCTGCTTTTACAAACTTTGATTTATATTTTGCATTCGAAACCTATAATCTAAAACTGCATTTACGTTTAATATCCTACTACAAAGCCAAAGTCACAAATTTCAGGTACAAACTCACTTTTGCCATATCCGGATCGGCAAAGTATGATGTAGTGCTATTGTTCCCGAGGAAAACATTTCCTATCCAAATTCAACTCACTGTGAGCTTACTGCTACATATTTTCTCCCACAAACAGAGCATTTAATCCAAATAATAAATTTTGATAATCCATCAATATTTACAAAGCTATAAAATCGATTAAGAAGACATCATATTTCGTGTAGTAAACCTAAACATCTTAATACTCTGCATGTCAAACTGTTATATAGAAGAAAATTGTGTCTATAATACAGCCCCCGATGTGAGATAAAAGGTGAATCGTTGATTGTTGAAATTGCACCATAATTTATGTAAAAATCCAATCAAATTGGTTCAATGTCCTGCTTTATTACCGTTAAACACGCCATGCAGTTTGATGACGTCGCATTGCAAATATTGAAAAAGTTTCATGTAATTCATATCAAGTTGGAAGCTTTAGTGGAGCCGTTCCGACCCATTATGGTTAATTAAAAAATAAAAGAGGATAACGATCCCAAATTGAACTTATGTGTTGGTAGGTTGTTTTACAGTTTAACATTTTTATAACCCATATTAAAACACCTTCCAAGTCAAAAGTTACATGTATATTATCAGAATCGTAATAAATTTAAAAAGTCGCTATCAAGAATACGTAAAATGTGTGCATCTCTCATAATAAATTTAAGGTTCAACATAAACCCATCACGCGTTATAAATGATTTTAATATTCCGAGATGTAAATTGTTTCGTTGTGTAAATGACGCACCTGATGTACGACCAGATCCCATCCTAATAGCCGTAATATCCTTGTAATGAATCCCACACACTCCACCGACCAGCCAGCCCGTGCTTAACGAGATTATTCTGTTTACTGTATATAGGAATACCAAGATAACATCGCTGAAAATTGTTTTTCGTGATGATAAAATAATTTTATTAAAATTTTTTAAAAGGCTCGACTTTTTCTATTAACGCCCAAGTGTTATTCTGAGCGGAGGAAAAATAATGGACCATCGGCTCGGAAAGGGTTTTTGTATTATACGAGCACAATTAAGTTGCGACTTAATTACTGTAAAATTGAAGAATCTGATGCACATTTAAAAGTTTCACCGACGATGTGAAATATAGTTTCGTAAATTTAATTTTTGTGCTTTAAATCGTAACATGTAACGAAGAATCATAAATCTCTATAACTTTACGATCATTAAAAAATTTGTTGCAAAGTTTTGCAATATGTGTGTGTGTGTGGTCGTTCTGCTCAATACATCAATTTGTTGTTTTTTTTTACCTTTTTTATTCCATAAAATTGCTTTCAAGAGTTCTAAACAACCTTAAATTAAAAACATTAGTTGTATGCACTAATAGCGCCTTCAATTCTATTAAAGCGCAACAAAACGGTGTTTAATTTGATTTTAATTAATTCATAAATTTTCTAGAGCGAGAGGAGGTCAAAAGAGCTGTCAAATGATACTAAACTCGACATTGTATCACATCGACGCTAGGCGTCGCGACGTTCAACTTTTCATTTTTTATGAGGAAATTTACTGTTTTTTTTAGAAATTACTCAGTTGGCTTATCTAAATTCGGATACCAAAAAAAGAACTTCCTATCTTGTACTTTTCTTAATTTACACAACTTTTCAAGATTATGTTATGTTTCGTTATGTTAATAATATGTTCATTTATGTTATTTCTTACGATGAAAAATAACGTCTAAAACTAACGAACTTGCGTTTCTAAAACATTAAAAACTAAGTTATTTTCCTTTGTAAAATATAATATAAAGTAACATATTGTTTTTTGCAGAAAATTACTTAGATGGCTTGTCTAAATTGGGATACTAAACGAGAACTTTCTAACCTTTACTTTTCTTAATTTACACAACTTTTCCAGGGGATTTTATGTTACGTTATGTTACTGTATGTTATTTTTTACAAGGGAAAATAGCAACTAAAGCTTGGTTTTTAACGTTTTAGAAATGCAAGGAAATAAAATTACATTACATGAATTTATATTATAGTCGGTATTTATCATAGTAAAAAATAACATGTTACATAACGTACCTAATATAATATACCCTAGAAAAGTTGTGTTAGGAAAAGTAGAAGAGATAGAAAGTTTTCGTTTGGTATTCTATTTTAAACAAGTCAACTGAGTAAATGTCTGCAATAAAAAACTGTAGGCCACCATTAGAAAATGAAAAGTCGAACGTCGCGACGCCTAGAGTCGATGTGATAAAATATCGAGTTTGGTATCGTTTGATAGCTCTTTTAACCTCTTGAACCTCTTGACCTTTCGAAAGTAAATCATTTTCGAACTACAGTAGTAAAATTAAATGGCCAATTTTCATTTTTTTCAATTTTCAATTTTTCAATTTTCTAAACACCTCCCTTACATAGGTATGGCTCCGCTGTCTTTCAAAATCTCATTGTTTTTGTTAGGAATACTACCTTTATGGTCATTGTAGTTTTCAAGCACATCTCCGTCGACTTTCTTCAGACACCTCCCTTACACTTCATAGGCATGGCTCCGCTGTCTCTCAAGATCTCATTGTTTTTGTTAGGACAACCATTATTATGGTCTTAGTGGTTTTCAAGCACATCTCCCTCGACTTTCTTCAGACACCTCCCATACATTTCATAAGCATGGCTCCGCTGTCAGTCAAAATCTCATTGTTTTTGTTAGTAATACCACCTTTTTGGTCTTCATAGTTTTCAAGCACACTTCTCTCGACTTCCATCGAACACCTCCCTTACACTTCATAGGCATGGCTCCGCTGTCTCTCAAGATCTCATTGTTTTTGTTAGGACAACCATTATTATGGTCTTAGTGGTTTTCAAGCACATCTCCCTCGACTTTCTTCAGACACCTCCCATACATTTCATAGGCATGGCTCCGCTGTCAGTCAAAATCTCATTGTTTTTGTTAGTAATACCACCTTTTTGGTCTTCATAGTTTTCAAGCACACTTCTCTCGACTTCCATCGAACACCTCCCTTACACTTCATAGGCATGGCTCCGCTGTCTCTCAAGATCTCATTGTTTTTGTTAGGACAACCATTATTATGGTCTTAGTGGTTTTCAAGCACATCTCCCTCGACTTTCTTCAGACACCTCCCATACATTTCATAAGCATGGCTCCGCTGTCAGTCAAAATCTCATTGTTTTTGTTAGTAATACCACCTTTTTGGTCTTCATAGTTTTCAAGCACACTTCTCTCGACTTCCATCGAACACCTCCCTTACACTTCATAGGCATGGCTCCGCTGTCTCTCAAGATCTCATTGTTTTTGTTAGGACAACCATTATTATGGTCTTAGTGGTTTTCAAGCACATCTCCCTCGACTTTCTTCAGACACCTCCCATACATTTCATAAGCATGGCTCCGCTGTCAGTCAAAATCTCATTGTTTTTGTTAGTAATACCACCTTTTTGGTCTTCATAGTTTTCAAGCACACTTCTCTCGACTTCCATCGAACACCTCCCTTACACTTCATAGGCATGGCTCCGCTGTCTCTCAAGATCTCATTGTTTTTGTTAGGACAACCATTATTATGGTCTTAGTGGTTTTCAAGCACATCTCCCTCGACTTTCTTCAGACACCTCCCATACATTTCATAGGCATGGCTCCGCTGTCAGTCAAAATCTCATTGTTTTTGTTAGTAATACCACCTTTTTGGTCTTCATAGTTTTCAAGCACACTTCTCTCGACTTCCATCGAACACCTCCCTTACACTTCATAGGCATGGCTCCGCTGTCTCTCAAGATCTCATTGTTTTTGTTAGGACAACCATTATTATGGTCTTAGTGGTTTTCAAGCACATCTCCCTCGACTTTCTTCAGACACCTCCCATACATTTCATAAGCATGGCTCCGCTGTCAGTCAAAATCTCATTGTTTTTGTTAGTAATACCACCTTTTTGGTCTTCATAGTTTTCAAGCACACTTCTCTCGACTTCCATCGAACACCTCCCTTACACTTCATAGGCATGGCTCCGCTGTCTCTCAAGATCTCATTGTTTTTGTTAGGACAACCATTATTATGGTCTTAGTGGTTTTCAAGCACATCTCCCTCGACTTTCTTCAGACACCTCCCATACATTTCATAGGCATGGCTCCGCTGTCAGTCAAAATCTCATTGTTTTTGTTAGTAATACCACCTTTTTGGTCTTCATAGTTTTCAAGCACACTTCTCTCGACTTCCATCGAACACCTCCCTTACACTTCATAGGCATGGCTCCGCTGTCTCTCAAGATCTCATTGTTTTTGTTAGGACAACCATTATTATGGTCTTAGTGGTTTTCAAGCACATCTCCCTCGACTTTCTTCAGACACCTCCCATACATTTCATAAGCATGGCTCCGCTGTCAGTCAAAATCTCATTGTTTTTGTTAGTAATACCACCTTTTTGGTCTTCATAGTTTTCAAGCACACTTCTCTCGACTTCCATCGAACACCTCCCTTACACTTCATAGGCATGGCTCCGCTGTCTCTCAAGATCTCATTGTTTTTGTTAGGACAACCATTATTATGGTCTTAGTGGTTTTCAAGCACATCTCCCTCGACTTTCTTCAGACACCTCCCATACATTTCATAAGCATGGCTCCGCTGTCAGTCAAAATCTCATTGTTTTTGTTAGTAATACCACCTTTTTGGTCTTCATAGTTTTCAAGCACACTTCTCTCGACTTCCATCGAACACCTCCCTTACACTTCATAGGCATGGCTCCGCTGTCTCTCAAGATCTCATTGTTTTTGTTAGGACAACCATTATTATGGTCTTAGTGGTTTTCAAGCACATCTCCCTCGACTTTCTTCAGACACCTCCCATACATTTCATAGGCATGGCTCCGCTGTCAGTCAAAATCTCATTGTTTTTGTTAGTAATACCACCTTTTTGGTCTTCATAGTTTTCAAGCACACTTCTCTCGACTTCCATCGAACACCTCCCTTACACTTCATAGGCATGGCTCCGCTGTCTCTCAAGATCTCATTGTTTTTGTTAGGACAACCATTATTATGGTCTTAGTGGTTTTCAAGCACATCTCCCTCGACTTTCTTCAGACACCTCCCATACATTTCATAAGCATGGCTCCGCTGTCAGTCAAAATCTCATTGTTTTTGTTAGTAATACCACCTTTTTGGTCTTCATAGTTTTCAAGCACACTTCTCTCGACTTCCATCGAACACCTCCCTTACACTTCATAGGCATGGCTCCGCTGTCTCTCAAGATCTCATTGTTTTTGTTAGGACAACCATTATTATGGTCTTAGTGGTTTTCAAGCACATCTCCCTCGACTTTCTTCAGACACCTCCCATACATTTCATAGGCATGGCTCCGCTGTCAGTCAAAATCTCATTGTTTTTGTTAGTAATACCACCTTTTTGGTCTTCATAGTTTTCAAGCACACTTCTCTCGACTTCCATCGAACACCTCCCTTACACTTCATAGGCATGGCTCCGCTGTCTCTCAAGATCTCATTGTTTTTGTTAGGACAACCATTATTATGGTCTTAGTGGTTTTCAAGCACATCTCCCTCGACTTTCTTCAGACACCTCCCATACATTTCATAAGCATGGCTCCGCTGTCAGTCAAAATCTCATTGTTTTTGTTAGTAATACCACCTTTTTGGTCTTCATAGTTTTCAAGCACACTTCTCTCGACTTCCATCGAACACCTCCCTTACACTTCATAGGCATGGCTCCGCTGTCTCTCAAGATCTCATTGTTTTTGTTAGGACAACCATTATTATGGTCTTAGTGGTTTTCAAGCACATCTCCCTCGACTTTCTTCAGACACCTCCCATACATTTCATAAGCATGGCTCCGCTGTCAGTCAAAATCTCATTGTTTTTGTTAGTAATACCACCTTTTTGGTCTTCATAGTTTTCAAGCACACTTCTCTCGACTTCCATCGAACACCTCCCTTACACTTCATAGGCATGGCTCCGCTGTCTCTCAAGATCTCATTGTTTTTGTTAGGACAACCATTATTATGGTCTTAGTGGTTTTCAAGCACATCTCCCTCGACTTTCTTCAGACACCTCCCATACATTTCATAAGCATGGCTCGGGCTGTCAGTCAAAATCTCATTGTTTTTGTTAGTAAAACCACCTTTTTGGTCTTCATAGTTTTCAAGCACACTTCTCTCGACTTCCATCGAACACCTCCCTTACACTTCATAGGCATGGCTCCGCTGTCTCTCAAGATCTCATTGTTTTTGTTAGGACAACCATTATTATGGTCTTAGTGGTTTTCAAGCACATCTCCCTCGACTTTCTTCAGACACCTCCCTTACATTTCATAGGCATGGCTCCGCTGTCAGTCAAAATCTCATTGTTTTTGTTAGTAATACCACCTTTTTGGTCTTCATAGTTTTCAAGCACACTTCTCTCGACTTCCATCGAACACCTCCCTTACACTTCATAGGCATGGCTCCGCTGTCTCTCAAGATCTCATTGTTTTTGTTAGGACAACCATTATTATGGTCTTAGTGGTTTTCAAGCACATCTCCCTCGACTTTCTTCAGACACCTCCCATACATTTCATAAGCATGGCTCCGCTGTCAGTCAAAATCTCATTGTTTTTGTTAGTAAAACCACCTTTTTGGTCTTCATAGTTTTCAAGCACACTTCTCTCGACTTCCATCGAACACCTCCCTTACACTTCATAGGCATGGCTCCGCTGTCTCTCAAGATCTCATTGTTTTTGTTAGGACAACCATTATTATGGTCTTAGTGGTTTTCAAGCACATCTCCCTCGACTTTCTTCAGACACCTCCCATACATTTCATAAGCATGGCTCCGCTGTCAGTCAAAATCTCATTGTTTTTGTTAGTAAAACCACATTTTTGGTCTTCATAGTTTTCAAGCACACTTCTCTCGACTTCCATCGAACACCTCCCTTACACTTCATAGGCATGGCACCGCTGTCTCTCAAAATCTCATTGTTTTTGTTAGGACAACCATTATTATGGTCTTAGTGGTTTTCAAGCACATCTCCCTCGACTTTCTTCAGACACCTCCCTTACACTTCATAGGCATGGCTCCGCTGTCAGTCAAAAACTCTGTTTTTGTTAGGAATACCACCTTTTTGGTCTTCATAGTTTTCAAGCACACTTCTCTCGAGTTTCATCGAGCACGTCCCTTATACTTCAAAGGTATGGCTCCACTGTCAGTCAAAATTTTATTGTTTTTGTTAGTAATAGCACCTTCATGGTCTTCGTAATTTTCTAGCACACACCTCCTTCAACTTTCGTCAGACACTTCCTTATATCTCCTAGAGATGGCTCTGCTGTCTGTCAAAATCTTAATATCTTGGTTTGCAACACCAGCATTATTTCCATGATATTTTTTAGCCTTCTAGCACAGCTCTCTAGACTAAAAATTAAATAACTATTTAATTATACAGTAAATGGTATAAGCTCATTGGAACTGTTGAAACTTTTAAACTAAGAATAAGTAGTCTGATTTGAATGGGAAAAAATCGATTGGGAAATGCGATTTAAAATTAAAAGAAGTATATTTTTAGAAATGGTCGTCTGATTTTAATTTTAAAGAGACTAAAGTTTTTATTGATGAAAAACTTTGGATGAGAAAACGAACACAAAAAGTCTTAGGCTACATTCAATGTTGTAAAGTGGAGCTATAAATTTTTACTTTGCTTTTTATTCTTTGTTCGCAATAATTTGCACTTTACGTCTAACGTCGTTCTGTATTTTTATTGAACGATTTGTACGCGGATTAAAGATAAGAATTTTTACAACTAACCGTCGTGTAATATTTTTTTAATCTTTGAATATTTTAAGTAGCTTTCACGTTTTGTTGTAAAATTGTCAATTGATGTGTTAAACAAGACGCGAGATGTGTTTTCGCTATGTGCATCCAATAAAAATCTTCTTCTTGCCTCCACACACCGTGCTGTTTGTGCGCATTGTTTTTTTCTCTTTTCTTTACTTGCAACGCTTAAATTATTTTAAGTTTTCAAAGGCTATTTTGTACTTTCGTGTTCACAATAGAATTGAATTATCTCTTTGTACTTGTTGTTTGATGTTTAAAATTAGATTGGCAATTTTGGTTTTCTACGCTTACTCGATTATATCCTTCAATATATTTTATTCTCCTCTTCTCACCATCATTTTTAATTGTCACTTCTTAACGTGTAAAGGAACATTCAACGCTATCCATAGAATATTGAAAATAATGCTCCTAAAGTCTACGTTCTAAAAAACCTAATATGTTGAATTTCAATAAATTGATTTGTATCTCCCAAAGTATCGATTTTAGGTATAGAAAACCTAAATAAAATTTGGAACACGTTTTAATCTTCTATCATATGACGTAAAAATATACAGGTTGTTTCTTTCAAAAAATCAACTCTTGGCTTGAAAATCACGAAGTTTGTTCCTCTAATAAAAAACACCCTGTACAATAACGTCAATTGTTTTTAATTGGAAATGGTAGAACACAGTTATAACTAACTAGATACCAAAAATTTTCTCTTAACTTTCAAAAACAAGCACCCTGCGATTTTTTAAGCACCTCAAACATTTAACTTTTATTTAAACTTTTTGAGAAAACGCTACGACTAGTTGACAAAAACAAAAAATATTTTGTATCAGAGTGTTACGAATCTTTAAGATTCTGCTTCTGATACGGGAAAAGTTAAGATTGTTTTCGCGACCGAGTGTTTTTTTTTATTAAAAATGGTTCGTACGTAATCTACCAGCAACTATCAGATCTTCCGTTTTTGTATCATCTGCGATGCAATGGTATCAAAAATCATTTAAAATATTTAATATTTTAAATGCTTTTTAAAATTATTTATAATTCACGTAACAACCCCCCCCCCGAGCCATTATACCAAAAGCATTTATGTAAGAGTTTGGTGATAATCACAAATATATGAGCACCCTCTATATTCCTGTCTTGAATTTCTGCTTCAATTAGAAAATTATAAGACATAGCTTTAATTTTGCCATTTACTAAAAAAGTCCATATAAGGCTATCGGTGCAGAAAATGATCGCATTAGTAACGCATTGCGGACGATATTGGAAATGTATGGTAATATCGAAAAACCGTTAGTTAATAGCTTAGGGTCTTTATTATTATAGTGAATATAAATATTTTATTATAGGATTTGAGTAATGAAATTCTCTCTTTTATTATTTTGAATTAAGTTCTTCCTAATTTATTTGTTTGGAAACACTTAATGTGTACCCATACAAATACCTTATTTGAACAATTTTACGATTATTACCATTCGCTAATCATTTTATTACGAGTCGGGAAAAAAATCAAAAAATCGTTACAAAAATGTAAATTATATTGTTTTCCGAGCGACTCAACTTGTTAACCTACATTTACCTTTAAGGTATTAATTTATTTTCTAAATCCTTTCCGTATTTTACTTTCAAAGTATCACGACCGAAACCCCGACGCTTTATTAAAAGCGTCTCGCAGTTAATAAGATTTACAGTCTCTAACTTCAACAGCCATTTAATGGAATGGATTCATAGAAATAGGAAGCTATTAAATGTTTTTCCAACTTTGATAAAAAAAAATTTCCCGCAATGAGCGAACGACCATTAACCATGTCGTCGTTTTGTTATGAGTAGTTTAATTTTATGTGTGTAATTTCGGCTACATGTGTACTGCATGTGTAAGTAAAGATCAAATTGTACATATCGTTTCTAATATTTACACATTTCGACTTGCCGTTAATTACGTTATTATTAAAAGGAAAGACCGTTATGGAAGTTTTAACCTGAGAGCATCTGGTGACAGTATCAACAACTGTTGATGAAAGAAGGCGCGGGAGTTTAAATAAATTGCCATACCCACGTTCTTAAAAATTTTTATAACTATTTTGTTTAAATATTTATTTACAACTGTCAAAATAATGGCAATTTATTCAAAAATCAATACTTTAGTTGTATATAAAATAGTGTATTTGACTCACATAGTAGCTGAATTAAAACTCGCCTCCGGCTCGTGTTTTAAATTTCATCCATGTGTAATTATGGAATTGTGCTCGTTAAATAATATATTATCTATTCTATAATTTATCAAAAACTTTTCCAAAATGGCCAACTCGCTGATACAATTTGTTGCAGCAATGCAGTGGAGAATTTATTAAAATATTAGACATTTTACATGTTGGCACTAAAAGAGTGAAGAGTAATAACAGTAATTCTGTAAGTTACTTATTTGATATTTTTATGTTCGGGTTGGCTTCCTGACAATTTTTAAATTTTTCCTTTTCGTTTATTCGCGATTCGAACATTTCGCAAATTTTCATGTGTGTTTTATAACACCCCGAATGGAATAAAATAACACTTTTGATGATGCAATTTAAAAAAAGTTAAAAATTTGGTCGCACAAAACACAACCCCCGATTGTGTGTAAAGTGGGTATTATTGGTTGTGAAATAAAAGAAAGAGGGTTGTTTGCAAGAGAAAAAAAAACACTGAATGGATGTTCCTTAATGGTTTGGAAGTAAATCTCTGAACATCTTTGGGAGAAATGGCTAGAGAAACAGGTGTCGGTCGTTTGAGAAATAGAAAAAAGTTATAGAAAACATTAATATTGTTAAGCAAGCGTTTCTTACAAACTCTAACAAACATTTTATTCTTGATATTTTCAAATAAGAAAGCTCGAAATGAAAGAAGTAATTAATTTATAAGTTTAAAAATAGACGACATGTACTTTTAGAAGGAAATGGACAATTTGACTGGAAAATGTCTTACATAAATTATGGAAATTCGTCTGCTTCTCGTTCGCTAGAGTATTATTTACCGGAGCTTTGACTTGCCTTAAAAATTGAAATAGATAGCTAAGCGATTTATTCACATATTATAAGCGAGCTCTGTACCGACGCTTAAAATAATAAAAGTTATCGCCCCTTTTTGCGCCGTAGAGACCGGAGCGGATACCTAAACACAAAAAACGAACTGCGAGTGACGGAAATTCAAGTTGTTAGATTAATTTTAGGACTTCAGAGTAATATTTGGTATCCTTGACGTGACACAATGTCCACAAGACTACTAGGACGCTCTCCTAAGCGAGAGACGAACAGTTTCTCTAGCTAATTTTGCGCTTTGGGCAGAAAATTCATGTGGTGTCCAAATCACCTCCACCATCATATTCTCATCTCTTTGCACTCAATTTTTCAAACTCCAGCAAGTCACCATTGAAGTCTTTGACAACGAGTATGGCTCCTCTTCGTCCGCCTGCCTGTGTTGGCCCTAATTATTTGGAATATGTCCATGATTATATTAAAGCGTTAAAACCCCAGTTCGGAGAATAGTCAGTTCTGGCTGATAGAATTTCTTTTTCCCTTTCTAGAAACCACACTTTTTAGGAAACACACTCTAATAACCCACACTTGAGTGATAGCCTCAAGATAGACAGAGATAGAGAATCGTTCCGAGGGAACTGTTATTTAATCGTAGGCAACTTTTGTATCGGTTAAATTCCTTCATTGTTTCATATTGGGGCTAGCAATGGCGTAAGTCACTCTAGTTGTTTACTAACTAGGTGCTCTATGGTATAAGAGCTTTAGGTTATAGGTTTGCTAATTAAGATGTCGTGGCATTGTGTCGTGTGGAGCACAGCAGTTGCCAATAGGTGAGTGATTGCAAATATCGGAGCTATTCTCTATCTTTATCTTACTTCAGCAAACGTGCTGAAATAGACAGAGATAGAGAATCCGTCATAGAGGGGCTATAACTCAACTGTTGTGGCTGTTGATTTCGCTTATAGTTTCATATTGGGTCTAGCAGTGGTGCAGTCACTCCAGTCCAGTTGTTTACTAACCAGGTGCTCCATGGTGCAAAAGTTTTAGGTTATGCGTTATAGGTTTGCTAATTAAGATGTCGTGGCATTGTATCGTGTGCAGCACAGCAGTTGCCAACAGGTGAGTGCTCGGAGCTTTTGGAGCTATTCTCTATCTTTGTCTTACTTTAGCAAACGTGCTAAAATAGAAAGAGATAGAGATAGATAATCGTTTCTAGAGAGGGGCGATAACTCAACTGTTGTGGCTGCTGAACTCACTCATTGTTTCGTACTGGTGCCTCATAGTGCGAGAGCCTTAGGTTAGGTTCGCTAATTACGATGTGGTCGACCTGTCGTGGTATTGTCTCTTGTGCAACCCTATACAGCTCTTTCAGAACAAGTACTTCACCGACTTAAAAATTAATTTATAGTAGCCTTTAGTAAATGTTGACTGGAACTACCTTTACGGTGTGTTGAGCCTTCGCTACACACACAGGCTTGCAAACCTTTTGTACAAACCGGAGCGTGTAGACACCGTTCAGGCGGCAGACCTACTGCACAGGCCAAATCGAAAGGTAAGCCTGTATGTGTGGCGTGGCCTTTATAATAAAAATAATAAATTCGTTCCGAAAGGGCTAAAAACGGTTTTACCCCTTTTATGTAAAAGTTTCTTAACATTATTTAATTAATGCGATACTACAAATACGGAATTATTGGACCCATTCAGGGAAAGTCTAATTTCAGCTGCTGAGATACTTCGTTATTTACCCAGTGCTTGAACTGCTAAGATGCTTAAATTCTTACTCAGCGATTCAGCTGCTGAGATGCTTCGTTATTTACTCAGCATTTCAGATACTTAGTTATTTACTTGGAGTTTTGGCTGCTGAGATGCTTCGTTATTTACTCAGCAGTTCAGCTGCTAAGATGCTTAAATTCTTACTAAGCGTTTCAGCTGCTGAGATGCTTCATTATTTACTCAGAGTTTCAGCTGCTAAGATGCTTAAATTCTTACTCAGCGTCACAGCTGCTGAGATGCTTCGTTATTTACTCAGCATTTCAGCTGCTGAGATGCTTAGTTATTTACTTAGCGCTTCATCTGCTAAGATGCTTTAATTCTTACTCAGCGTCACAGCTGCTGAGATGCTTCGTTATTTACTCAGCATTTCAGATACTTAGTTATTTACTTGGAGTTTCGGCTGCTGCGATGCTTCGTTATTTACTCAGCAGTTCAGCTGCTAAGATGCTTAAATTCTTACTAAGCGTTTCAGCTGCTGAGATGCTTCATTATTTACTCAGCGTTTCAGCTGCTAAGATGCTTAAATTCTTACTCAGCGTCACAGATGCTGAGATGCTTCGTTATTTACTCAGCATTTCAGCTGCTGAGATGCTTAGTTATTTACTTAGCGCTTCATCTGCTAAGATGCTTTAATTCTTACTCAGCGTCACAGCTGCTGAGATGCTTCGTTATTTACTCAGCATTTCAGATACTTAGTTATTTACTTGGAGTTTTGGCTGCTGAGATGCTTCGTTATTTACTCAGCAGTTCAGCTGCTAAGATGCTTAAATTCTTACTAAGCGTTTCAGCTGCTGAGATGCTTCATTATTTACTCAGCGTTTCAGCTGCTAAGATGCTTAAATTCTTACTCAGCGTCACAGCTGCTGAGATGCTTCGTTATTTACTCAGCATTTCAGCTGCTGAGATGCTTAGTTATTTACTTAGCGCTTCATCTGCTAAGATGCTTAAATTCTTACTCAGCGATTCAGCTGCTGAGATGCTTCGTTATTTACTCAGCATTTCAGATACTTAGTTATTTACTTGGAGTTTCGGCTGCTGCGATACTTCGTTATTTACTCAGCAGTTCAGCTGCTAAGATGCTTAAATTCTTTCTAAGCGTTTCAGCTGTTGAGATGCTTCATTATTTACTCAGCGTTTCAGCTGCTAAGATGCTTAAATTTTTACTCAGCGTCACAGCTGCTGAGATGCTTCGTTATTTACTCAGCATTTCAGCTGCTGAGATGCTTAGTTATTTACTCAGCGCTTCATCTGCTAAGATGCTTAAATTCTTACTCAGCGTTTCAGCTGCTGAGATGCTTCATTATTTACTCAGCATTTCAGCTGCTGAGATGCTAAGTTATTTACTCAGCGCTTCATCTGCTAAGATGCTTAAATTCTTACTCAGCGTTTCAGCTGCTGAGATGCTTCATTATTTACTCAGTATTTCAGCTGCTGAGATGCTAAGTTATTTACTCAGCGCTTCATCTGCTAAGATGCTTAAATTCTTACTCAGCGTTTCAGCTGCCGAGGTGCTTCGTTATTTACTCAGCATTTTAGCTGCTGAGTAATTACTCAGCGCTTCAGCTGCTGAGTTGCTTCTTTATTTACTTAGCAGTTCAGCTGCTGCGACTTAGTTTCTTACTCATAGTTTCAACTGCTGAGATGTTTAGTTATTTACTCAGCATTTCAGCAGTTGACCTTCCTTGAACGAGATCATTATTGTAGTGTGATTTGCGTTTTTTATAAAATTGCGTATTGGGTTATGGTCCCATTTGCCACTGTCTTAGCCTGTAAATATAAAAAAATAAAGTCTTTTGTAACGGTCTCGAGTTCTCAATAAGTCGCTGACGGTGAATTTCAGATTACTTCTCTATTTACTTGTCTGTCTGACTATCGGTCTTACTTTAGGTCTGTCCATCTGTTAGATGGAGCTCGTCGTCCACCTCTTTCACTATCGTCCTGTTTGGCGATTCCCGTATCACTTGAATATCTTCCTGTTTCTTTCTCTTTAAGCTCTGTGCTCTAAAGCCTGGTTTACACGATAATAGTAAAACGTCATAATTATTGTCATGAAAGCTACTATTACGAGAGTGTGGTCGTTTAAACACTTCGATAGTTACTACCGCATTACTCACGCACTTGGATAGCAACTATTACGTTTTACTCCAATCGTGTAAACCAGGCTTTACCGAACATAAACATAATGGGATTTATTGTTTAATATGGGACCCGAAGCACCAACTTGGGAAGTTTTACTAAGCAATTTTATTTTCGGTAGTATGCCATTGCCTTCCGAAAATAGCTGCTCTAACCTCAACCCTACTGCCATTTATTTAATTGTTGTCTTATCCTAACGTACATTTGTTTTTTAATGTCAATTTAATAACAATTTATTGCAACTTTGCTATCTTTGAATGTTAATAATGCTTTTAATCCGGCACTGACTAAGCGTTGTTGTTTTATTGATTTTCCGAAGATAATACACCTCCGCTATACCTACATTTCTTTACGTAACTCAACGAAATTGATGTACAGGAATGATATGCCATCTACTCGAGACTAGATTTGTAATTTACAGCTTGATTAATTACTCCTGAATGGGATTCTCAATATAAATGCTAAGTAAAATAGTTAAATAAATTATTACTTATCTTAACTCGTATCTTATGGCCGCATCATGCGAGCAATTATTGTGAGGAATATTTGGGGTTTGAATGTAACATGTAATGTGATTAGATAAGGAGTAGTTGTAATTAAAAAATTTAATTCCAGCGTGGATGAATTCGTCGATAGAGCGAATTAATTAATTAGGCAGTATGAAAGCTTACCGTTGTTTGGGCGGTCGGTGGTGGATTATCCAAAGCAGGGAGTCAGAGGGTCAACTTACCTCCCTGCGGGCAGACCTAGCCTACTTAATGTACTCAATATGTATATCGTAAATTTTGTAGCGCAAACTAGTCGGGTGGAGGTTAGGGGTTTTAAGCTTAACGTAAAGTAGGTGTAGGTGGTGCAGCCTACACCTTTAATTTTATTGATTTTTAATTCAATTTCACGATGTTAGAAGAATTAATAATAAAGTTGATGAGTTGTAAAGTGTGCGTGTGTGTAAAAGCATTAGGGTTTTAGATGAAAAATAGTTTTAAAACCCTCAATTTGATTGTACTTTTTAGTATTTAACACGTTAGGTCAAACTTGAGCAACCATGAATGAAACTCGACGAAAACAGCCCTTCATTGCGGGTAATACCCTTAGCTTATTTCACGATTCTAAGGGCTCGTAACATCAATAGAACATTACGCGGAGCGCTTCTGGAGTAATTTTAAATTTCCTTGTTGTACAGTAATGGCCAATTTTATTAGAGACGCGATAATATTTTAGTGTTGGTTTGATCTAAGCCATGACTTGGCATTTTCAATCTATTCTGCGATAAAACAGATGTTACTTGCCCTACAGATATTTTCATAAGGAACGAAAATTACCATACACGAAGAAGAAAACTTACAAATTATTAATGCCTCACTGATACCGTGTTATCTTAACGAAAATTCGTAGCATACAGATGACTATCGACTCAACTTTGTTTGTTGCTCAAATAAGGACGATTTTTCTGGAAATGCTACGAATCCGCTATTAATTTTTGATGCGTTTATTAAAGTCGTTTTCTTTTTATTTCAAATGTTGATTTTTTGTAAAACATCAATTTTTCGCATAAATTTTTATGACGCCCGAGGATTTTACTTTAGTACTATGAATAACGCAAAACATAAACAGCAAAATAAATCAAATTGGATAGGATTAGTCGTAAAATAAATGCACGTAAAAGGGATGTTTTTAAAAGAAGAGAGAAATCCACTTATATACTATTTCATTGCCAAATGGCACGCTAAAATTTCATTTAACAAATGCAAGACCTCAAAATGGATAAACAATAGATAAACGCATTTTTAACACGTCATAAATAAAAAGATGGTCGCTTTTGTTAAAAAGAAATTGTAATCCGCCGTAGTACCACTGTTTGTGTGTGTATATTTGGAGTGGATTGCTTTTTTAAAAAACACCCGAGAAATACAATAGAATGTTAACTTTACAAATATGGAAGTCGATTTTTGCTCTACAATATAATATGTAACGTTTACTTTGTGCATTATGTGGGCACACAATGCACTTTGCACCTGTGTGGTATCTGAAATTTATTGTTGCCCATTGACGTTCGCTACTGACTGAATTTCACAAAAGAAACTTCTTAGTGTGGGAATTTTAAGGTATAATATGCAAGTTCTATTTTATTCCGTGCCATTTTTGCCTTGCCATTGTCGATGGCGAAATTGTGGGGCTTCTATAAGAAAGAGGACATAGGATTACGTCAAATATAAATGTTGGTCCAAAAAGTGATGGGGTCATTAGTAGAGGACAGGGTTGTTATCAGAAATTAATTTTATTAAAAAAATTAGAACTGTGACCTGTCCAGTGACGTATGTCATAATTTACAAAATAAATTAGGTAAAAACGGTAATTTACCGTTTTTAATTACCGTTATTTACCATATAGTTATGCAGTGATGTACCTAAGTTTTAATTTTTGCCGTGAATTACCAACATATTACCGTAAATTACGAACTTAATATCGTAATTTACCAGTAATTTACCGTTTTCAATTACCAAATGCAGTGATGTACCGAAGTTGTAATTTTTACTGTGAATTACCAACATCTTATCGTAAATTACGAACTTAATATCGTAATTTACCAGTAATTTACCGTTTTCAATTCCAAATGCAGTGATGTACCGAAGTTGTAATTTTTACCGTGAATTACCAACATATTACCGTAAATTACGAACGTAATACCGTAATTTACAGTTTTCAATTACCGCTAATTACCAAATGCAGTGATGTACCTTAGTTGTAATTTTTGCCGTGAATTACCAACGTATTGGGGTAATTTATCGGGTAACTTACCGTATTATATTACCTTTTAGTAAAATAGTACAATGATGTAGTTAAATGTTTCCAATACTGCGTATTTTCGGTGATAAATTACGGTGGTAAATCATCAATTTTAAAATAGAATATCTGAGAACAACGGCTTGCCAGACGGTGGTCAAAGGTCCCGACGTTTGCCACTAGCCCCTCGATTTTTGACTTTTTGCGTACTTTTGCCTCGGCGATTTTTCAAACTTTTAGGACGATTTTGCGAATTTTTGTCGTGGCCGCTGCGCGGCAATTTTGTGTCATTTTTGGAAACTAATTACCGGGCATTTATGGGGACTCGCGAGAGTACCCCGATGTCGATTTTTGCATCGATTCGGCCATTTTGATTTTTTGGCCAATCGAAACCTATAAAAAAAATTCGATTGCTCCGATCGGTTCAAAATTTGGGGAGGGGATAGCGGTGGGTGTGTCTTACGTTCCTCCCAAATTTGGACTCTTGCAATCCGAGGACGGCTTAGTTGTTAATTTTTTTATTAAACTTTGCATTTTTCTCGCTTTCAAAGCCCCCCCCCCCACGACCCCCCCCTATTGTCTCGGATCGAAAACGATCCTAAATTTAAAAAACTGGCATTAAACTCTATCTCTTCCGTAAAAATTTTTCAAAAATTCACTCACCTACGGCCTGTCATTTCTTTCGAATAGGCTTATTGGAGTCGTGAGTTCTTCTTTAATTACTCTGATTGTGTATTACTTCCACGGTGTTAAAAATGCTGGCTATGGTGAAAGTCTTATACAGGGGAGGTTCGAAATAGTTGTAAATACGCTTTCCAACCCATTTTTTCGGAAAACTCAGAAATCTCGTAATTTTTATTGTATTGAAGAATTTTATGTTTTTTGACTAACCTAGGTATTGCAATAATAAAAAAATGATCTTATCAATATTTTGCCATATTTCCCAACTCCCTTATACGTTTGAGTCAAAATTTTGGGGAAACCGTCTGAACAATTAAAACAACGAATGTGGCCATCATAGGAGTAACTTTTCCTGCTCGTCAGATCTTGTAATTTAGTATGTTCTTTAATTTAATATCTTCAGAAAACTAGTTTTACGAGCTTTAAAAACATTGAAAATGTACAGTGTGTTTTATTTAGATTAAGAAATTTGATCCCATTTTCGGTTACTCCGAAAGTCAAAATATAAAGTTTTTGGTATCGTGTGTAACGAGCTTCCAATATATTTAAAAATATAGAGGGTGTTGCTAACAAAAATTGATATTTTTGTAATTTCCGGTTTAACCGGAAACGTTTTTTTAACCGAAAATAGTGTCAAGTAATAAATATTCATTCAAAAATAATTAATTAAAAGTTTTAACATTCAAAAAATCATAACTCTGAATCCGTTGCATACAAGAACTTAAAAGTTTAGAATTAGATAGAGAATTAAATTGTCTATAACATATCTAAAAACAAAAGAAACGGTAGTGCCGGTTTTTGAGAAAATCAATATCAAAATTTTGACCTATTTTGACCCCGTAAAAGTGGGAAATTTTGAAACAATTTTTAAAATCGACTGGGTTAGGACGAAAGCTGTACAATGCCGTTTTGAAATTTTTATAATAGTAAATTTAAATGAAACACCCTGTAAATTTTTCATTATTTTGAAAAGTCGTAAGATAAGCTTTCTGAAGATATTAAATTTAAGATAATTAAAGTATTAAGTTTTATTAATAAACATACAAAATTACAAGATTTGACGAGCAGAAAAAAGTTCCTCGTATGGCCACATGCGTTGTTCTTTTGAAAAATCTCCAATATAACACAAATATGGAACTTAGTTGATATGTACATCCCTTTAGGCACTTTACAATGAAGCAAAACTAGATTGAAAAGTTTATTCAGGTGCTTGCTAGTTGAGGCGAGCTTGGGAGCTTTTAGCTCTAATTTGTTTCGTACAGTAGGACCTCGATAGTTCAGCCTAACTAAAATCAAGGCAATCCAGATTTTTGAAACATCCGGATTACTGATGCATGATAATATAAAAGTGAAAATCATTTATTTTTGGGCGATCTCTACCATCAGGGTCGCACTGACCAGGTCGGCAGGTTGATAATTTCGAACGGATTCAAACGTTTTTGGAGATATGCTTATTAATAGATTATGATTTGGTAATAAATAAGCCTAACCTAACCTACTCTGACCTAACCTAACCTAACTTTGCATAAAAGCAATAAACTCACACAGGGTTGGCACGAATTAATTTTCATGAATTAATTCAGTAATTAATTCAATGAATTAATTCGTGAATTAATTCAAAGGAATTTATCAAAAAAGTTATGAATTAAATCACAAAATTTCTACTTCTATAATTCCAAAATTCAAATTGAGCCAATCATTTTTGGGGAATACTTAATAGTATTATGATTTGGAGATTTGGTAATAAATAAGCTTAACCTAACCTACTATGACCTAACCTAACCTAACTTTGCATAAAAGTAGTAAACTCACACAGGGTTGGCACGAATTAATTTAGTGAATTAATTAAATTCGTAAATGAATTTTTCTAAAAAGTTATGAATTAAATCACAAAATTTCAACTTCTATAATTCCAAAATTCAAATTGAATTTACTTGACCTCAATGTTAACGTGATTAGAAAATCTCGAGAAGGGTTTAGCATCAGTTCTTCTGAATAACAATAACTCATTTCAGTTTTTAGTAGAGAGTTTTTTTCAAAAACTTGAATTAATTCAAAAAAGTCTGAATTAATTCAAAAAGTCCGAGTTTATTTATTTTTTTTTTATAAAAGTCACGACTTATTCCAACCCTCCTGAACTCACATCTTCAGAGCCTTTAGTCTTTTTAAACACCGTGTGAGTGGTGTCCACGCTTCCGTATTGTAGAGCAAAGCCTAATTTTTTTTGCTTTTACCGAGGAGGCCATTGTAGCACCTGGGGCCCATTGTTTTACATATGGGCGAATTCAGCAGTTCTCAACGGTTCATTTCACTCATGCTCTATTTTTGTCTATTTTAGCACGTAGACAGAGATAGATAATGGGCAACTTAGTGAGCACTCGATGGGAGCAGGATCAGAAGGAGCAGGGATCAAATTTAGGTGGCCATTCTCTTTGAATTAATTACGCGCTTCTCTTTCGTCAACTTTTGACGAATTGAGGGCCTATTTATGCGAGACCTTTTTATCCACGATTCCAGCAGCTGTTAAATTCTATAAATTTCCATCCTTATACACTGAAACACAATAGCCAACTTTGAGCTAGCAATTTAATTTTTCATAATTAATTACTAAAAACTTTTAATTAAAAATAAGATTGTTTGGCGGCGTTGGATATTATTTAATACAATTATTTTAAAGGTAAATTGCTTCATAAGGTTGAAAAGCTACCCAAATAAAACTAATTTAACTTTACTTTTGTAATCAAATGTTTGTATTTTTATGTTGGCCTTTCTTGTTTAATTTAACCGCTCATAATAAAACTTGAAACTAATTTAATTTTTCTCTTGTTTGCAGGTGAGTTAAAAGGGAAAAAAATGTAAAAATAAGTACATTTTCGTCGAGAAAGAAAAAAAGTGAACGATGGGAGAAATTGCGCCTTTCTTATCGGATAGCCTCGAGGTCTGTATGCAATTCTCTTTCTATTATTTTCTCAATTCCGGTTTATCTTAGCGACGATCTGTCTCCGTTTGGTAGTTGTTTACTGACTTTTTTTCTATTTTTCAACTCAATAAATGTAGGCTGAAAATTAACTCTCATTACAGAATTATTTACTACTGTCAAAGCAACGACCTCGCGTATGGAGAAAAGATTATTTTTGGAAAAACTGATCAATTATTGATAAAAGGGCAATTTTTACTTGTTTACTTCGTGCGACATGTAATTGAAACTATTAATATGTAAAATAATAATTGACACAAATTTCTTAGCTTACATGAAACGTAACGGTTAGAGAAGGGGGACAACTCATTTGTTGTAATTTTGATATTTTTACTTCCACTTTCGCAAAGTTTAAATTTTATTGTGTTAATTAATTAAGATTAACTTTAGACAAATGTATTAAAGCGTAAGTACGTCTTTAGAGAGTTTTCAATTATCTCCGACGTAAGTGAAAAGGCAACTTTATTCTACTGACGTTGAATGAAAATAATCTAACTATCTACGCACAGAAATGCTTTGAAGAATGCTCATACATCATATGAATTTTCTAAAGAAATTGTTAAAAGCGGTCGTACGTGCAACTGGCGTAAATTAAAAATTAAAGTGTTTTGAACCCGTGTCTTGATGGGCACGTTAAGCCATCGCTTCTGGTTGCTATCGACGTTCGGAACAATCGTTTAAAATTTGTCTTCTGTAGACAAACTACCTGTAGATTTTTCATGCTATAACACCAAAAATGAGACGTTTACCATTTACAAATTTTGATTCATCTTGTATATACAGGGTAATTCAAAAGCGGTGTATTTTCTTTCATGCTTGTAAACTTAATGCTTCATATTAATTTTCAAAAGATATTTTTTAAAATGGTCCAACCACTCAAAACCGATATTAATTTAAAATAAAAGTATTTTTTGAACCCATTTCTTGATGGACACGTTAAGCCATAGCTGTTGATTGCTATAGACGTGCGGAGCAATCGTTAAAAATGTGTCTCTAATCAAGGCTAACTAACTGTAGATTTTTCATGTCATAACACCGCGGTTACCTTTCGATAGATAAGCCGCTACAATCTACAAATTTTGATTCATATTGTATATATAGGGTGATTCAAAAGTGGTGCATTTTCTTTCATTTTTGGAAGCCTAATGCTTCATATTTATTTTCTAAAGAAATGTTTTAAAGCGACCCGATCACTCAAAACTGATATTATTTTAAAATAAAATTATTTTTAGAACCCATGTCTTGGTGGACACGTTAAGCCATAGCTCTTGATGCTTTAGGCGTGCCGGGCATTAATTAAAAATGTGTCTCTAATCAAGGCTAACTAACTGTAGATTTCTCATGTCATAACACCTCTGACACCTTTTGATAGATGAGACCTCTACCATCTACAATTTTTGATTCATCTTGTATATACAGGGTGATTCAAAGGGGTGCATTTTATTTCATGCTTGGAGGCCTAATGCTTCATATAAAATTCCTAAAGAATTTTTTTAAAACGGTCCCACCACCCAAAACTGATATTAATTTAAAATAAAAGTATTTTTTGAACTCATGTCTTGGTGGGCACGTTAAGCCATAGCTCTTGATTGCTATAGGCGTGCCGGGCATTCGTTAAAAATGTGTCTCTAATCAAGGCTAACTAACTGTAGATTTCTCATGTCATAACACCTAGGATACCTTTTGATAGATGAGATCTCTACTATCTACAATTTTTGATTCATCTTGTATATACAGGGTGATTCAAAAGCGATGCATTTTATTTCATGCTTGGAAGCTTAATGCTTCATATTAATTTCCTAAAGAATTTTTTTAAAACAGTCCTACCACCCAAAACTAATATTAATTTAAAATAAAAGTATTTTTTGAACTCATGTCTTGGTGGACACGTTAAGCCATAGCTCTTGATTGCTATAGGCGTGCGGAGCAATCGTCAAAAAAGTGTCTCTAATCAAGGCTAACTAACTGTAGATTTTTCATCTTATGACACCTCGGATACCTTTCGATCAATGAGACCTCTACCATCTACAAATTTGGATTCATCTTGTAATATACAGGGTGATTCAAAAGTGGTGCATTTTTTTCATGCCTATACTTCTGCTTCTACTGCTTATGAAGCCTAATACTTCATATTAATTTCCTAAAGAATTTTTTTAAAACGTTCCCACCGCCCAAAACTGATATTAATTTAAAATAAAAGTATTTTTTGAACCCATGTCTTGATGGACACGTTAAGCCATAGCTCTTGATTGCTATAGGCATGTGAAGCATTCGTTAAAAACGTGTCTCTAATCAAGGCTAACTAACTGTAGATTTTTCATGTCATAACACCTAGGATACCTTTCGATAGATGAGACCTCTTCTACCATTTACTAAATTTGAGTCATCTTGTATATACAGGGTGGTTCAAAAGCGGTGCATTTTCTTTTATGCTTGGAACCTTGGAAGCCTAATGCTTCCTATTAATTTCCTAAAGAATTTTTTTAAAACGGTCCCACATCTCAAAACTGATATTAATTTAAAATAAAAGTATTTTTTGAACTCATGTCTTGGTGGACACGTTAAGCCATAGCTCTTGATTGCTATAGGCATGCCGGGCATTCGTTAAAAATGTGTCTCTAATCAAGGCTAACTAACTGTAGATTTTTCATGTCATAACACCTCGTATACCTTTCGATAGATGAGACCTCTACCATTTACTAAATTTGAGTCATCTTGTATATACAGGGTGGTTCAAAAGCGGTGCATTTTATTTCATGCTTGGAAGCCTAATGCTTCATATTAATTTCCTAAAGAATTTTTTTAAAACGGCCCCACCACACAAAACTGATATTAATTTAAAATAAAAGTATTTTTTGAACTCATGTCTTGGTGGACACGTTAAGCCATAGCTCTTGATTGCTATAGGCGTGCCGGGCATTCGTTAAAAACGTGTCTCTAATCAAGGCTAACTAACTGTAGATTTCTCATGTCATAACACCTCGGATACCTTTTGATAGATGAGACCTCTACTATCTACAATTTTTGATTCATCTTATATATTCAGGGTGGTTCAAAAGCGGTGCATTTTATTTCATGCTTGGAAGCCTAATGCTTCATATTAATTTCCTAAAAAATTTTTTTAAAACGGCCCCACCACCCAAAATTGATATTAATTTAAAATAAAAGTATTTTTTGAACTCATGTCTTGGTGGACACGTTAAGCCATAGCTCTTGATTGCTATAGGCATGCCGGGCATTCGTTAAAAATGTGTCTCTAATCAAGGCTAACTAACTGTAGATTTTTCATGTCATAACACCTCGTATACCTTTCGATAGATGAGACCTCTACCATTTACTAAATTTGAGTCATCTTGTATATACAGGGTGGTTCAAAAGCGGTGCATTTTATTTCATGCTTGGAAGCCTAATGCTTCATATTAATTTCCTAAAGAATTTTTTTAAAACGGTCCCACCACCCAAAACTGATATAAATTTAAAATAAAAGTATTTTTTGAACTCATGTCTTGGTGGACACGTTAAGCCATAGCTCTTGATTGCTATAGGCGTACCGGGCATTAGTTAAAAAGTGTCTCTAATCAAGGCTAACTAACTGTAGATTTTTCATGTCATAACACCTCGTATACCTTTCGATAGATGAGACCTCTACCATTTACTAAATTTGAGTCATCTTGTATATACAGGGTGGTTCAAAAGCGGTGCATTTTATTTCATGCTTGGAAGCCTAATGCTTCATATTAATTTCCTAAAGAATTTTTTTAAAACGGCCCCACCACCCAAAATTGATATTAATTTAAAATAAAAGTATTTTTTGAACTCATGTCTTGGTGGACACGTTAAGCCATAGCTCTTGATTGCTATAGGCGTACCGGGCATTAGTTAAAAAGTGTCTCTAATCAAGGCTAACTAACTGTAGATTTTTCATGTCATAACACCTCGTATACCTTTCGATAGATGAGACCTCTACCATTTACTAAATTTGAGTCATCTTGTATATACAGGGTGGTTCAAAAGCGGTGCATTTTATTTCATGCTTGGAAGCCTAATGCTTCATATTAATTTCCTAAAGAATTTTTTTAAAACGGTCCCACCACCCAAAACTGATATAAATTTAAAATAAAAGTATTTTTTGAACTCATGTCTTGGTGGACACGTTAAGCCATAGCTCTTGATTGCTATAGGCATGCCGGGCATTCGTTAAAAATGTGTCTCTAATCAAGGCTAACTAACTGTAGATTTCTCATGTCATAACACCTCGTATACCTTTCGATAGATGAGACCTCTACCATTTACTAAATTTGAGTCATCTTGTATATACAGGGTGGTTCAAAAGCGGTGCATTTTATTTCATGCTTGGAAGCCTAATGCTTCATATTAATTTCCTAAAGAATTTTTTTAAAACGGTCCCACCACCCAAAACTGATATAAATTTAAAATAAAAGTATTTTTTGAACTCATGTCTTGGTGGACACGTTAAGCCATAGCTCTTGATTGCTATAGGCGTACCGGGCATTAGTTAAAAAGTGTCTCTAATCAAGGCTAACTAACTGTAGATTTTTCATGTCATAACACCTCGTATACCTTTCGATAGATGAGACCTCTACCATTTACTAAATTTGAGTCATCTTGTATATACAGGGTGGTTCAAAAGCGGTGCATTTTATTTCATGCTTGGAAGCCTAATGCTTCATATTAATTTCCTAAAGAATTTTTTTAAAACGGCCCCACCACCCAAAATTGATATTAATTTAAAATAAAAGTATTTTTTGAACTCATGTCTTGGTGGACACGTTAAGCCATAGCTCTTGATTGCTATAGGCGTGCCGGGCATTCGTTAAAAACGTGTCTCTAATCAAGGCTAACTAACTGTAGATTTCTCATGTCATAACATCTCGGATACCTTTTGATAGATGAGGCCTCTAATATCTACAATTTTTGATTCATCTTGTATATACAGGGTGATTCAAAAGCGGTGCATTTTATTTCATGCTTGGAAGCCTAATGCTTCGTATTAATTTCCTAAAGAATTTTTTTAAAACGGTCCCACCACCCAAAACTGATATTAATTTAAATTAAAAGTATTTTTTGAACTCATGTCTTGGTGGGCACGTTAAGCCATAGCTCTTGATTGTTATAGTTATAAACGTACGGAGCAATCGTTTAAAATCTGTCTATTATCACTAACTGTGAATTTTTAATGCATAACATCTTCGATACCTTTTGATGGACATATTTCGATAAATTTTGATAAATTTGTATATACAGGATGGTTCAAAAATGGCGGATTTTTGGTGGAGGGGTTATTTGGGACTATTAGTAGAGAGTGAATAAAATTCTAAATTTAGAAGAGGAATTTTTCTCATTTTTTCCATGCTCCTCCGATTTAGTCATCATCACGAACAAATCGGCAATTTTTGAATTACCCTGTAGAATATTCCATTTTTCATGTTTGAATATTTTAATATTTTAAATAATTTCATTTTAAAAATGATGAATTAAAATAAATTTATGTATTTGGTTTAATTTGATAAGATATTTCTGCACGTTTGGTTATTCTGATAAAAATTTGAGTTTGAACCAGTCTCTTTTCAATCGCCGCGTCGTGTAATCGTCATTTTGTTAATTGAATTTTGTGCCTTTTGGATTTTTGAGTTTAGAGCTCATTTCTTTAGCTGATGTATTGGTTAAGGTTAGTTATATATTTTTTAAAGTGTTCGTTTACGTGTTTTACCGATTTTTTCATCTTTTAAAATGAGTCATTAATTACTCATTATGATGTAACTAAAATTAGTAGCTAGAACTTTTTGAATTTTAGAATATTTAGGGGCTTTAAAAGCCCGATTAATTTTTTTGAAACAAAAATTTTTTTTTGAAAATCAAAAATAATTTTTTTTCTCTCTTGTGAATTAAATTTCTGGACGCGTTGTACAAATTAAATTTTCAATATTTTTTGATGAGACCCTGTATATAATATTCATTATTTCTGAACCGTCAGATATAAATTTTGTGCAGGTTTTATGATATTACTTTGTCGAAAGTGGCATTTTTTGTATTGCGTAGCTATATAAAATTTAATATTGATCAAAGTCAACACAAGTTTTGTAGAAAGTAAATCAATCAAAGACACCCGCGTTCACTTAAAACTTTTGTATAAAATATTCGATCTTGGAGTCCGATATAACTCAAATCTAAACACATTCAATTTAAAGTACGAAGTTTTACTCCAACTTTTATTTTCCTCTTAAATCCCGATTACTGTACTCCCTGGCGAGGTTTCCTTCAAACAACTTACAAACGTAACCATTTATCAACAAGGCATTGCATTCAAATCACCCCTGGCTCTAATCCCTCGAGTTTCGGTCAAAAGCGAATCGAAAAGAAGAAATATTGGAATAAACGCGACGAAAACAAGTGCGCCAAAAATTGGAAACGTATTAGATCGTAGTAGGTAGTAGGTGTGCGATTTTATCGGGAAATTGAAAAACTTAATCGCATCCCCAATATTTTCGATTTTACTCGACACTTCTTGCGTGTTAAGAAAGAATAAATCTTATTTGGGCCCAATTTTCTCAATTCTAAATATGATTCCACGTTCCATCACGCAAAACTAAAGGCAGTGACCCTGATAAATTAAATAAAAGAAGCCTTCATCTACTTGCCTCGATATACGTACGCATGTAGGACAATCTGTCATTCCATTTTCTCCACTAACCTTGTTACATAAGCAATCTGCCAACCCTTAACTTAATAATCATTAAGTAGGATATCTGCCCAAGGCTCTTTCCAATGCAATGTAACGAAATCATTTTCGTAACTTCTTTAATTTTTTTCTCGATTAAATCGTCCTCCGAAACAAATAATTTTTGAATTTTCCAAGATCGAAGCTTCTCTCTCTAATAACAAGCAGTAAGTGGACAAAGTTTGGGTCTGTCTGATAACTACGCTTAAAATTGTTAAATTTTAGGGGAGCATATTTTTCGTATCTCCCCTTCTCACTTTTAATAGCTACCACTAAATACTTCATCTCCAGTCACAAGTTCTCCTGTTTGACAGGAACTCGCCACAATACTTGGCGACATTTGCATAAAGGGGAAATTCTTAAAAAGTACTTATGAATATACACAATTTTAAAAGAATTTTCTTAAGGGAAGAATTTTTCGAAAAAAGCTTTTATCGACCACCATCACCAACTAGGTACTTACTGTAGAAAAATTTCCACGTTTAGTATACAACTTTAGAAATTTATGTCACTAAATGTAGTCAACTCGTAAACGCATAAGTAATTGAATTGTATCACCCTTAAGACATAATGGGTTTCTCAAGTAGATTAGTTTGGTTGCCAACCATTTACGTTTCACTTAAATATTTTTAACTTTAAATAGACAGTCGACAAATTATCCAATTAATAATTAATTGACTATAAAGTATTGTGGTATTATCTCATTTCACTTCATTACCGATTTTAATTAATTACTCTCCACTTTAATCCTTAATTTTTTCATTAAATTAAATAAAATTTCATTTCATTAAAGAGAGGAGGGTCGCCATATTGAATTGCGTCTTGGCATTTTAGAGATTTATGCAGTGTAGAAAAAGAGAAATAAATTTTAGGTCCAAAATCGATCCCAAGATTTAAGACAATTTTAGTAGTGGAATTTTCACTAAATTTTCTATTACAATGAGGTGCCCAATTGGTTCGGAAGATATGGTCACTTAAAAACACCCCAATGTGTATCATTGTCACCTTTTAACTTAAAACTCATTTTTCTCAATTTTTTACAAATGCAACCCTTGCATAATTTTAGCAAATTTGATTTTTATCATTTTTTTCAACTACAACCCTTATATATTTTTGAAACTTTAAATTTTATATGAAATTTAGAATGAAAATGACGTAATGTGTACTAGCTCTAAACCACTTAGTTCGGAAGATATGGTCACTTAAAAACACCCCAATGTGTATCATTGTCACCTTTTAACTTAGAACTCATTTTACTCAATTTTTTTCAAATGCAACCCTTGTATATTTTTGCAAATTTGAATTTTATATAAAATTTAGAATAAACATGACCTAATGTGTACTAGCTCTAAAGCAATTAGTTCGGAAGATATGGTCACTTAAAAACACCCCAATGTGTATCATTGTCACCTTTTAACTTAGAACTCATTTTACTCAATTTTTTTCAAATACAACCCTTGTATATTTTTGCAAATTTGAATTTTATATAAAATTTAGAATAAAAATGACCTAATGTGTACTAGCTCTAAAGCAATTAGTTCGGAAGATATGTTCACTTAAAAACACCCTAATGTGTATGATTGTCACCTTTTAACTTGGAACTCATTTTTCTCAATTTTTTCAAATGCAATCCTTGCATAATTTTTGCAAATTTGAATTTTATATGATATTTAGAATGAAAATGACGTAATGTGTAGTAGCTCTAAACCACTTAGTTCGGAAGATATGGTCACTTAAACATCACAACGTGGATCATTCTTACCTTTTAATTTAAAACTCATTTTCATCAATTTTTTTCAACTACAACCCTTATATATTTTTGAAACTTTAAATTTAATATGAAATTTAGAATGAAAATGACGTAATGTGTACTAGCTCTAAACCACTTAGTTCGGAAGATATGGTCACTTAAACATCACAACGTGGATCATTCTTACCTTTTAACTTAAAACTCATTTTTATCATTTTTTTTCAACTACAACCCTTATATATTTTTGAAACTTTAAATTTAATATGAAATTTAGAATGAAAATGACGTAATGTGTACTAGCTCTAAACCACTTAGTTCGGAAGATATGGTCACTTAAACATCACAACGTGGATCATTCTTACCTTTTAACTTAAAACTCATTTTTATCAATTATTTTCAACTACAATCCTTATATATTTTTGAAACTTTAAATTTAATATGAAATTTAGAATGAAAATGAAGTAATGTGTAGTAGCCCTAAACCACTTAGTTCGGAAGATATGGTCACTTAAACATCACAACGTGGATAATTCTTACCTTTTAACTTAAAACTCATTTTTATCATTTTTTTTCAACTACAACCCTTATATATTTTTGAAACTTTAAATTTTATATGAAATTTAGAATGAAAATGACGTAATGTGTACTAGCTCTAAACCACTTAGTTCGGAAGATATGGTCACTTAGAAACACCCCAATGTGTATCATTGTCACCTTTTAACTTAGAACTCATTTTACTCAATTTTTTTCAAATGCAACCCTTGTATATTTTTGCAAATTTTAATTTTATATAAAATTTAGAATAAAAATGACCTAATGTGTACTAGCTCTAAACCACTTAGTTCGGAAGATATTGTCACTTAAAAACACCCCAATGTGTATCATTGTCACCTTTTAACTTAAAACTCTTTTTTATCATTTTTTTTCAACTACAACCCTTATATATTTTTGAAACTTTAAATTTAATATGAAATTTAGAATGAAAATGACGTAATGTGTACTAGCTCTAAACCACTTAGTTCGGAAGATATGGTCACTTAGAAACACCCCAATGTGTATCATTGTCACCTTTTAACTTAGAACTCATTTTACTCAATTTTTTTCAAATGCAACCCTTGTATATTTTTGCAAATTTTAATTTTATATAAAATTTAGAATAAAAATGACCTAATGTGTACTAGCTCTAAAGCAATTAGTTCGGAAGATATGGTCACTTAAAAACACCCCAATGTGTATCATTGTCACCTTTTAACTTAGAACTCATTTTTCTAAATTTTTTTTAAATGCAACCCTTGTATATTTTTGCAAATTTGAATTTTATGTGAAATTTAGAATGAAAATCACATAATGTGTACTAGCTCTAAAGCAATTAGTTCGGAAGATATGTTCACTTAAAAACACCCTAATGTGTATGATTGTCACCTTTTAACTTGGAACTCATTTTTCTCAATTTTTTCAAATGCAATCCTTGCATAATTTTTGCAAATTTGAATTTTATATGATATTTAGAATGAAAATGACGTAATGTGTAGTAGCTCTAAACCACTTAGTTCGGAAGATATGGTCACTTAAACATCACAACGTGGATCATTCTTACCTTTTAACTTAAAAATCATTTTCATCAATTTTTTTCAACTACAACCCTTATATATTTTTGAAACTTTAAATTTAATATGAAATTTAGAATGAAAATGACGTAATGTGTACTAGCTCTAAACCACTTAGTTCGGAAGATATGGTCACTTAAACATCACAACGTGGATCATTCTTACCTTTTAACTTAAAACTCATTTTTATCAATTATTTTCAACTACAATCCTTATATATTTTTGAAACTTTAAATTTAATATGAAATTTAGAATGAAAATGAAGTAATGTGTAGTAGCTCTAAACCACTTAGTTCGGAAGATATGGTCACTTAAACATCACAACGTGGATCATTCTTACCTTTTAACTTAAAACTCATTTTTATCATTTTTTTTCAACTACAACCCTTATATATTTTTGAAACTTTAAATTTTATATGAAATTTAGAATGAAAATGACGTAATGTGTACTAGCTCTAAACCACTTAGTTCGGAAGATATGGTCACTTAGAAACACCCCAATGTGTATCATTGTCACCTTTTAACTTAGAACTCATTTTACTCAATTTTTTTCAAATGCAACCCTTGTATATTTTTGCAAATTTTAATTTTATATAAAATTTAGAATAAAAATGACCTAATGTGTACTAGCTCTAAAGCAATTAGTTCGGAAGATATGGTCACTTAAAAACACCCCAATGTGTATCATTGTCACCTTTTAACTTAGAACTCATTTTTCTAAATTTTTTTTAAATGCAACCCTTGTATATTTTTGCAAATTTGAATTTTATGTGAAATTTAGAATGAAAATCACATAATGTGTACTAGCTCTAAAGCAATTAGTTCGGAAGATATGTTCACTTAAAAACACCCTAATGTGTATGATTGTCACCTTTTAACTTGGAACTCATTTTTCTCAATTTTTTCAAATGCAATCCTTGCATAATTTTTGCAAATTTGAATTTTATATGATATTTAGAATGAAAATGACGTAATGTGTAGTAGCTCTAAACCACTTAGTTCGGAAGATATGGTCACTTAAACATCACAACGTGGATCATTCTTACCTTTTAACTTAAAAGTCATTTTCATCAATTTTTTTCAACTACAACCCTTATATATTTTTGAAACTTTAAATTTAATATGAAATTTAGAATGAAAATGACGTAATGTGTACTAGCTCTAAACCACTTAGTTCGGAAGATATGGTCACTTAAACATCACAACGTGGATCATTCTTACCTTTTAACTTAAAACTCATTTTTATCAATTATTTTCAACTACAATCCTTATATATTTTTGAAACTTTAAATTTAATATGAAATTTAGAATGAAAATGAAGTAATGTGTAGTAGCTCTAAACCACTTAGTTCGGAAGATATGGTCACTTAAACATCACAACGTGGATCATTCTTACCTTTTAACTTAAAACTCATTTTTATCATTTTTTTTCAACTACAACCCTTATATATTTTTGAAACTTTAAATTTTATATGAAATTTAGAATGAAAATGACGTAATGTGTACTAGCTCTAAACCACTTAGTTCGGAAGATATGGTCACTTAGAAACACCCCAATGTGTATCATTGTCACCTTTTAACTTAGAACTCATTTTACTCAATTTTTTTCAAATGCAACCCTTGTATATTTTTGCAAATTTTAATTTTATATAAAATTTAGAATAAAAATGACCTAATGTGTACTAGCTCTAAAGCAATTAGTTCGGAAGATATGGTCACTTAAAAACACCCCAATGTGTATCATTGTCACCTTTTAACTTAGAACTCATTTTTATCATTTTTTTTCAACTAAAACCCTTATATATTTTTGAAACTTTAAATTTAATATGAAATTTAGAATGAAAATGACGTAATGTGTAGTAGCTCTAAACCACTTAGTTCGGAAGATATGGTCACTTAAACATCACAACGTGGATCATTCTTACCTTTTAACTTAAAACTCATTTTCATCAATTTTTTTCAACTACAACCCTTATATATTTTTGAAACTTTAAATTTAATATGAAATTTAGAATGAAAATAACGTAATGTGTAGTAGCTCTAAACCATTTAGTTCGGAAGATATGGTCACTTAAACATCACAACGTGGATCATTCTTACCTTTTAACTTAAAACTCATTTTCATCAATTTTTTTCAACTACAACCCTTATATATTTTTGAAACTTTAAATTTAATATGAAATTTAGAATCAAAATGACGTAATGTGTACTAGCTCTAAACCACTTAGTTCGGAAGATATGTCACTTAAACATCACAACGTGGATCATTCTTACCTTTTAACTTAAAACTCATTTTTATCAATTTTTTTCAACTACAACCCTTATATATTTTTGAAACTTTAAATTTAATATGAAATTTAGAATGAAAATGACGTAATGTGTACTAGCTCTAAACCACTTAGTTCGGAAGATATGGTCACTTAAACATCACAACGTGGATCATTCTTACCTTTTAACTTAAAACTCATTTTCATCAATTTTTTTCAACTACAACCCTTATATATTTTTGAAACTTTAAATTTAATATGAAATTTAGAATGAAAATGACGTAATGTGTACTAGCTCTAAACCACTTAGTTCGGAAGATATGGTCACTTAAACATCACAACGTGGATCATTCTTACCTTTTAACTTAAAACTCATTTTCATCAATTTTTTTCAACTACAACCGTTATATATTTTTAAACCTTTAAATTTAATATGAAATTTAGAATGAAAATGACGTAATGTGTACTAGCTCTAAACCACTTAGTTCGGAAGATATGGTCACTTAAACATCACAACGTGGATCATTCTTACCTTTTAACTTAAAACTCATTTTTATCAATTATTTTCAACTACAATCCTTATATATTTTTGAAACTTTAAATTTAATATGAAATTTAGAATGAAAATGAAGTAATGTGTAGTAGCTCTAAACCACTTAGTTCGGAAGATATGGTCACTTAAACATCACAACGTGGATCATTCTTACCTTTTAACTTAAAACTCATTTTTATCATTTTTTTTCAACTACAACCCTTATATATTTTTGAAACTTTAAATTTTATATGAAATTTAGAATGAAAATGACGTAATGTGTACTAGCTCTAAACCACTTAGTTCGGAAGATATGGTCACTTAGAAACACCCCAATGTGTATCATTGTCACCTTTTAACTTAGAACTCATTTTACTCAATTTTTTTCAAATGCAACCCTTGTATATTTTTGCAAATTTTAATTTTATATAAAATTTAGAATAAAAATGACCTAATGTGTACTAGCTCTAAAGCAATTAGTTCGGAAGATATGGTCACTTAAAAACACCCCAATGTGTATCATTGTCACCTTTTAACTTAGAACTCATTTTTCTAAATTTTTTTCAAATGCAACCCTTGTATATTTTTGCAAATTTGAATTTTATGTGAAATTTAGAATGAAAATCACATAATGTGTACTAGCTCTAAAGCAATTAGTTCGGAAGATATGTTCACTTAAAAACACCCTAATGTGTATGATTGTCACCTTTTAACTTGGAACTCATTTTTCTCAATTTTTTCAAATGCAATCCTTGCATAATTTTTGCAAATTTGAATTTTATATGATATTTAGAATGAAAATGACGTAATGTGTAGTAGCTCTAAACCACTTAGTTCGGAAGATATGGTCACTTAAACATCACAACGTGGATCATTCTTACCTTTTAACTTAAAAGTCATTTTCATCAATTTTTTTCAACTACAACCCTTATATATTTTTGAAACTTTAAATTTAATATGAAATTTAGAATGAAAATGACGTAATGTGTACTAGCTCTAAACCACTTAGTTCGGAAGATATGGTCACTTAAACATCACAACGTGGATCATTCTTACCTTTTAACTTAAAACTCATTTTTATCAATTTTTTTCAACTACAACCGTTATATATTTTTGAAACTTTAAATTTAATATGAAATTTAGAATCAAAATGACGTAATGTGTACTAGCTCTAAACCACTTAGTTCGGAAGATATGTCACTTAAACATCACAACGTGGATCATTCTTACCTTTTAACTTAAAACTCATTTTCATCAATTTTTTTCAACTACAACCGTTATATATTTTTGAACCTTTAAATTTAATATGAAATTTAGAATGAAAATGACGTAATGTGTACTAGCTCTAAACCACTTATTTCGGAAGATATGGTCACTTAAACATCACAACGTGGATCATTCTTACCTTTTAACTTAAAACTCATTTTCATCAATTTTTTTCAACTAAAACCCTTATATATTTTTGAAACTTTAAATTTAATATGAAATTTAGAATGAAAATGACGTAATGTGTAGTAGCTCTAAACCACTTAGTTCGGAAGATATGGTCACTTAAACATCACAACGTGGATAATTCTTACCTTTTAACTTAAAACTCATTTTCATCAATTTTTTTCAACTACAACCCTTATATATTTTTGAAACTTTAAATTTAATATGAAATTTAGAATGAAAATAACGTAATGTGTAGTAGCTCTAAACCATTTAGTTCGGAAGATATGGTCACTTAAACATCACAACGTGGATCATTCTTACCTTTTAACTTAAAACTCATTTTCATCAATTTTTTTCAACTACAACCCTTATATATTTTTGAAACTTTAAATTTAATATGAAATTTAGAATCAAAATGACGTAATGTGTACTAGCTCTAAACCACTTAGTTCGGAAGATATGTCACTTAAACATCACAACGTGGATCATTCTTACCTTTTAACTTAAAACTCATTTTTATCAATTTTTTTCAACTACAACCCTTATATATTTTTGAAACTTTAAATTTAATATGAAATTTAGAATGAAAATGACGTAATGTGTACTAGCTCTAAACCACTTAGTTCGGAAGATATGGTCACTTAAACATCACAACGTGGATCATTCTTACCTTTTAACTTAAAACTCATTTTCATCAATTTTTTTCAACTACAACCCTTATATATTTTTGAAACTTTAAATTTAATATGAAATTTAGAATGAAAATGACGTAATGTGTACTAGCTCTAAACCACTTAGTTCGGAAGATATGGTCACTTAAACATCACATCGTGGATCATTCTTACCTTTTAACTTAAAACTCATTTTCATCAATTTTTTTCAACCACAACCGTTATATATTTTTAAACCTTTAAATTTAATATGAAATTTAGAATGAAAATGACGTAATGTGTACTAGCTCTAAACCACTTAGTTCGGAAGATATGGTCACTTAAACATCACAACGTGGATCATTCTTACCTTTTAACTTAAAACTCATTTTTATCATTTTTTTTCAACTACAACCCTTATATATTTTTGAAACTTTAAATTTTATATGAAGTTTAGAATGAAAATGACGTAATGTGTACTAGCTCTAAACCACTTAGTTCGGAAGATATGGTCACTTAAACATCACAACGTGGATCATTCTTACCTTTTAACTTAAAACTCATTTTTATCAATTATTTTCAACTACAATCCTTATATATTTTTGAAACTTTAAATTTAATATGAAATTTAGAATGAAAATGAAGTAATGTGTAGTAGCTCTAAACCACTTAGTTCGGAAGATATGGTCACTTAAACATCACAACGTGGATCATTCTTACCTTTTAACTTCAAACTCATTTTCATCAATTTTTTTCAACTACAACCGTTATATATTTTTGAACCTTTAAATTTAATATGAAATTTAGAATGAAAATGACGTAATGTGTACTAGCTCTAAACCACTTAGTTCGGAAGATATGGTCACTTAAACATCACAACGTGGATCATTCTTACCTTTTAACTTAAAACTCATTTTTATCATTTTTTTTCAACTACAACCCTTATATATTTTTTAAACTTTAAATTTTATATGAAATTTAGAATGAAAATGACGTAATGTGTACTAGCTCTAAACCACTTAGTTCGGAAGATATGGTCACTTAAAAACACCCCAATGTGTATCATTGTCACCTTTTAACTTAAAACTCATTTTTATCAATTTTTTTCAACTACAACCCTTATATATTTTTGAAACTTTAAATTTTATATGAAATTTAGAATGAAAATGACGTAATGTGTACTAGCTCTAAACCACTTAGTTCGGAAGATATGGTCACTTAAAAACACCCCAATGTGTATCATTGTCACCTTTTAACTTAAAACTCATTTTTATCAATTTTTTTCAACTACAACCCTTATATATTTTTGAAACTTTAAATTTTATATGAAATTTAGAATGAAAATGACGTAATGTGTACTAGCTCTAAACCACTTAGTTCGGAAGATATGGTCACTTAAACATCACAACGTGGATCATTCTTACCTTTTAACTTAAAACTCATTTTCATCAATTTTTTTCAACTACAACCCTTATATATTTTTGAAACTTTAAATTTAATATGAAATTTAGAATCAAAATGACGTAATGTGTACTAGCTCTAAACCACTTAGTTCGGAAGATATGTCACTTAAACATCACAACGTGGATCATTCTTACCTTTTAACGTAAAACTCATTTTCATCAATTTTTTTCAACTACAACCGTTATATATTTTTGAACCTTTAAATTTAATATGAAATTTAGAATGAAAATGACGTAATGTGTACTAGCTCTAAACCACTTAGTTCGGAAGATATGGTCACTTAAACATCACAACGTGGATCATTCTTACCTTTTAACTTAAAACTCATTTTTATCATTTTTTTTCAACTACAACCCTTATATATTTTTGAAACTTTAAATTTTATATGAAATTTAGAATGAAAATGACGTAATGTGTACTAGCTCTAAACCACTTAGTTCGGAAGATATGGTCACTTAAACATCACAACGTGGATCATTCTTACCTTTTAACTTAAAACTCATTTTCATCAATTTTTTTCAACTACAACCGTTATATATTTTTGAACCTTTAAATTTAATATGAAATTTAGAATGAAAATGACGTAATGTGTACTAGCTCTAAAGCAATTAGTTCGGAAGATATGTTCACTTAAAAACACCCTAATGTGTATGATTGTCACCTTTTAACTTGGAACTCATTTTTCTCAATTTTTTTTAAATGCAATCCTTGCATAATTTTTGCAAATTTGAATTTTATATGAAATTTAGAATGAAAATGACGTAATGTGTAGTAGCTCTAAACCACTTAGTTCGGAAGATATGGTCACTTAAACATCACAACGTGGATCATTCTTTCCTTTTAACTTAAAACTCATTTTTATCAATTTTTTTCAACTACAACCCTTATATATTTTTGAAACTTTAAATTTTATATGAAATTTAGAATGAAAATGACGTAATGTGTACTAGCTCTAAACCACTTAGTTCGGAAGATATGGTCACTTAAACATCACAACGTGGATCATTCTTACCTTTTAACTTAAAACTCATTTTCATCAATTTTTTTCAACTACAACCGTTATATATTTTTAAACCTTTAAATTTAATATGAAATTTAGAATGAAAATGACGTAATGTGTACTAGCTCTAAACCACTTAGTTCGGAAGATATGGTCACTTAAACATCACAACGTGGATCATTCTTACCTTTTAACTTAAAACTCATTTTTATCATTTTTTTTCAACTACAACCCTTATATATTTTTGAAACTTTAAATTTTATATGAAATTTAGAATGAAAATGACGTAATGTGTACTAGCTCTAAACCACTTAGTTCGGAAGATATGGTCACTTAAACATCACAACGTGGATCATTCTTACCTTTTAACTTAAAACTCATTTTTATCAATTATTTTCAACTACAATCCTTATATATTTTTGAAACTTTAAATTTAATATGAAATTTAGAATGAAAATGAAGTAATGTGTAGTAGCTCTAAACCACTTAGTTCGGAAGATATGGTCACTTAAACATCACAACGTGGATCATTCTTACCTTTTAACTTCAAACTCATTTTCATCAATTTTTTTCAACTACAACCGTTATATATTTTTGAACCTTTAAATTTAATATGAAATTTAGAATGAAAATGACGTAATGTGTACTAGCTCTAAACCACTTAGTTCGGAAGATATGGTCACTTAAACATCACAACGTGGATCATTCTTACCTTTTAACTTAAAACTCATTTTTATCATTTTTTTTTAACTACAACCCTTATATATTTTTGAAACTTTAAATTTTATATGAAATTTAGAATGAAAATGACGTAATGTGTACTAGCTCTAAACCACTTAGTTCGGAAGATATGGTCACTTAAAAACACCCCAATGTGTATCATTGTCACCTTTTAACTTAGAACTCATTTTACTCAATTTTTTTCAAATGCAACCCTTGTATATTTTTGCAAATTTGAATTTTATATAAAGTTTAGAATAAAAATGACCTAATGTGTACTAGCTCTAAAGCAATTAGTTCGGAAGATATGGTCACTTAAACATCACAACGTGAATCATTCTTACCTTTTAACTTAAAACTCATTTTTATCATTTTTTTTCAACTACAACCCTTATATATTTTTTAAACTTTAAATTTTATATGAAATTTAGAATGAAAATGACGTAATGTGTACTAGCTCTAAACCACTTAGTTCGGAAGATATGGTCACTTAAAAACACCCCAATGTGTATCATTGTCACCTTTTAACTTAGAACTCATTTTACTCAATTTTTTTCAAATGCAACCCTTGTATATTTTTGCAAATTTGAATTTTATATAAAGTTTAGAATAAAAATGACCTAATGTGTACTAGCTCTAAAGCAATTAGTTCGGAAGATATGGTCACTTAAAAACACCCCAATGTGTATCATTGTCACCTTTTAACTTAGAACTCATTTTTCTAAATTTTTTTCAAATGCAACCCTTGTATATTTTTGCAATTTTGAATTTTATGTGAAATTGAGAATGAAAATCACATAATGTGTACTAGCTCTAAAGCAATTAGTTCGGAAGATATGGTCACTTAAACATCACAACGTGGATCATTCTTACCTTTTAACTTAAAACTCATTTTTATCATTTTTTTTCAAATACAACCCTTATATATTTTTGAAACTTTAAATTTAATATGAAATTTAGAATGAAAATGAAGTAATGTGTAGTAGCTCTAAACCACTTAGTTCGGAAGATATGGTCACTTAAACATCACAACGTGGATCATTCTTACCTTTTAACTTAAAACTCATTTTTATCATTTTTTTTCAACTACAACCCTTATATATTTTTGAAACTTTAAATTTAATATGAAATTTAGAATGAAAATTACATAATGTGTAATAGCTCTAATCCAATTAGTTCAGAAGATACGGTCACTTAAACATCAGAAAGTGGATTATTGTCAAATTTTTTCATTTGACGTTAAATCAGTATTTTTCTTTACATTTACAAAGTTTTATTTATCTTTTAAATACGTAGAAACGTTTTAAGGTGGTAGTCCTCATCTTGAATTAATGTAAAAACTCTCGGCAACATTTTCACGATTTATACCCGTTAGAAAAACCTAAGATAAATCAGAGACAACTTTTAGGTCCAAAGTCGTACCGAAGCTTTGAGAAACCAAAAAAAGGATTAAGTCGAAATCCTTTAGTCCCGGGTCGTTTCAAGGTGTAGCTAAATTTAATTCGAATGTTCATTTATTTTTATATAACGATTTTCTTTTTAAATGGGCTCGAAATACACCGTGTTTTAACTTCCCCTTATACAAAGTATCTCATAAGGTAATAAATTTGTGCAACATTTGTTTTTGTAATTATCTCCAAAAGGCAAATGATATTAAAACATTCAAAGACCTACAATATATTTCGATTTCCTTCTCTACCACTCAACGCAGATGAATAATAGATAAAAAGGGCTGAAGAAAGTCGTGTTTATATTCAACGAAGGGAATAAAAATGCCCGTACAAGAATGCGAGACGCACACAATTCTTCAATCGCATTTTTTTTTAAAAGAGAAAAGAAAATCGAGGGTGGGGAAATTATTTTAAGTCAAGCATCAGGTGTAGTTTAAAAAAATTTAAGGGATGAAAGTGAATTTCGCTATCAAAAAATCGCAGGCGTAATTTTTCAATGTTTCCTATTTCTTTAAGAGAATTGTCTGGGATGGATTGATTTATTTATATCACCCCTGCTGTCCTCCTCCAAGCGGGAAATCTTTATATCCAGACAAACCACGCTGCAATGAACACCAAAAACATTATCGATGCTTATTCGGGCGCACACTTTTTATTCTCTTCCTATTTTTGTTTGTAATTATAAATGTACCTACCTACACACAATGGAAAATATCCGATTTTGTTGTAATGAACTATTTTGTAAAATACAACCGGTACGTTGAGTAGTACGTGGTGGTGGGATTGAGTTAACCGGTGCGGAAATAAAAGTTTAAAGGGGCAATATTAAAACGCCACCACACATGTCGTAAAAATATGCTTGTAAAGACTATATTTTTATATTTTCCTCGAATAAAAAAGATCGATATATCTGTATTTTGTTGTAAACTAGACACTGTCATCCATAAACATGATTTGACATCTACAAATCTTGATTTGGCAGTGCAATATGGAACCAAAATCACGTTCACCTCTTCAGCCTCGTCCTTTATTTCTACTTCAACCACATTCGTAAATCACATCACATTTCGAAATTTTCTACGGCATTTCACATCATTTTCCTATTTTTCACAGAGCAACATTTGGAATTTAAAGTAATTTCAAATAGCAATTCCGTTTCCTTTTACCATTTTTTTGTTCTAAAAATCTAAAAATAGTTATTTGATGTAACACAAATTTTAATAAAATTGATGCGCCACGTCGGATTTACACATTTCATAATCAAATTTCTGCCAAACTGTTGATAAATTTACGTCGACCCCTAAAAGTAGCTTAAAGAAGCAAAAAAGTTGCCTCCAGACTTGTATATAAGGGATGTATTTGACACGCGCTTCTATTTAATGCGAGAGGGTCTTTTAATAGTATGAGTGAAAACAATAGTGTTAAACACTTGTGTCTTGTTGGGTAATTCACAAAATTAATAATTCATGTAAATTTTAATTAAAATCACTAATAGGGCAGCGTAGAAGGAAATATTAAGAGATCGAACAGATATGATCTTCAAATGTTCGTTTCTATGTTCTCTAATAAGATTAACACGTGACGTGTATGACGTTTTCTATTGAACTATTTGTAAGACTAGGCTGATTTGAGGTACAAGGTAGTTGATCGTGCGTCGAAGGACACGTTAAGCCATATTTCCAGGCTAACCTATAATTAAAGTCAGAGCCACGGTGTAAGATATAGAAGGTGGCGCAACGAGATAAATGCTCGTAAACAGCGCGAAGTGGTTACAGTTTGTCCGCAAAGTGTAACTGAGAGGTCGAGAGTGAGATAGACTACGCTAACCTCATTGCTTGGTATATTAGCATTGAATCTTATGGAGAGCAAGCGTTTTAAGTTTTATAAAAAGTGATTTACCTTTTATTTAGTATTAATTTTGGACAATGGCTAGTAAATGTTTTGCCCATGGGTGTACTAGTGCTTACGCGAATAACCAAAATAACGTGAGTTTATTTTATTTTAAATAAAAACAATTTACAAACTTGGAGGGCGGTAATTCCGCTTATTTAGCTCTATGCATCAACGTGAGACACACTACGATACCCGGTAATGCGTCTCACTCGCGCAATCTGGTGAAATTTTTTATCCATTTAGCGACGACTTGTTGCTTCACCTTCTTTATTACACACCGTGGTCAGAGAGAGGCGTGCTGACTAGTCTATGAAGAGAGAGAGGGTCTGGACAAGTTTTTCCGTTACAACACATTTTTTTTGTTTATTGATCAGTTGGCTCCCAGACCTCCTTACTAGATTTTAAATTTAACGAGCCCCCTTCCCCCTCTATTATTCACGACATTACTACAAGAAAATCAAATTTAAAAAAATTTCCTAAGCTTCAAAAAGCGTATTGTGAATTTTTTGCTAAAATTCGTATTTTTTTACTAATTTTCAAAAAAACTAGAATTTAAATAAGGTTGGAAAAACGTTGAATTTTTAAGACGCTATAAGTTGGTTAATAGTTGCCTTAGAGGCACTGTAAAAAAATCAAATCAAAGGAAATTTTGTTAGCTACAAAAAAGACCATAACTGATTTTTCGCCAAACTAAATACTTTTCGAGTTATTTGCAAACAAACTGTTTCACTCTTCTAAAAACTCTTTCTCTAGGGTGGGAGGTGTCAAGAGTTTCAGTTTAATTTTATTCAGGAGTAATTTCAAAAAAATGTTGTTCTAGGCTTTCATTTATCTACTTATTGCTTGAATTTTATTATGCGTAGCCAACGTTTTGATCATCTTACCCCTTTATCTCAGTGACGTAGTCTATTTTTTGTGAAGATGTCGATTTGTTCGTGCAAGCGCGGACTGACTATACTTTTTCAGGGGCGCAGGTATTTCTAGAGGCCCGCAATGTAAAATTTTAAATTACTTAGTCTTACGTCCCTGATATTTTTGAAAAGGCTCACCTCAACCTATTTCAATCTGAAAATGTCCGAATTTTTTAATTAATTTCAAGAGAAAGCTCGGATGTATAATGAGACCATTGGGGTAGTCCATAATAGGGAGGAAGCAATGCTATTATAAATTATTCATAGTACAAGACGTACAAGACAGATTAATGTTGGCGAGCCGGGAATGCGCAGATACCTAAATTGGTATTTATCCTCACCAACGTAGTAGTAGACATTGAATTATTAAAGGGGCGTGGCCAAATCTGCGCGAACTTATCCCTACCGCTCGTAATCAGGGATCTACTCGTATGTTGCACTAAATATCACTTATTTTTGAAGAGACCCTTGCCAAAACTAGAATTAATCAGTCGTTTGGTCACTCTCTGGTAGAAGCATAGGGCGAGGAATTAGGAATTTTTACCACATACTCCTATAGAGCTCACGCTCACCTCATTTCAGAAGTCAAATCTTTGCTAAAGATTTTTGTTTTCAACCCCCATTTTTCATCTCATTTTACTAGACTGAATAGAGCACCTGCCATTTGGAGTTGTTTCATCTTCACTTGAAACCCAAGTTCGCTTTTCTGGAAACACGGTTTGTGAAAAGCAGCGAATAATAGTCATAGGGGGGGGGGACTTGCTCTCATTTGGCTTTAACAGTGTAGGAAAGGGTTACTAACCTATTATAAATCTTCTTTAAGCGCCTTAGTGCAATGACTATGTTGGCGCACCGCACTTCGTACTGCCCCTAGTACCGCACTTACTACAACACAATAAAAAATTAAATAAAGCAATTGTTATGAACGAGAGGGGGGAAAGTCTGCTCTGAGGCATTTATTGGCACTGGGAGGTGCCAGCTTCATCTTACCTACAAGGGGCCAGCTACCCGTCCCTAAACTTCCATCATATACACAAGAAATTAATTTTCAATAATTATTTAAAAATAGTAGGAGAGAAAGTTAACAAAATTTAAATTTTGCAACAATTTCTGTAACTCTAGTCGTAGCGGATGTAAATTGTAGCAAATTTACCTACTCGTGTATGTAACTAAAGTACATCTCTCTTACTATTAATCAATATTTTCAATTACTCCTACATTGGAATTATTTATAGACGTCGTTATCATTTAAATTAAATTTACTAACTCGATATTTAGTGATTTAATTTTACCTTATTATATCCTTGACGTTTACGCCATATTTCTTCTTTGTAGTTACACTTTGGCGCTAATACATAAAGAATATTGTTTACAGAACCGGTTAATACAATTAAACGCAATTAGCATTAAAAGTTTAGCACAATTTAATAGCCTATAGCGATTTAGAGTTAATTTTAGCGCCATCATCATCATCGTAGTCGTCTTCGTGATAAACAAAAACAAAATAAAAATTTTTCACCATTTTCAAATTTGTATCATTTCTAAAGCGTTTTTTTTCTTCTAAAATACAAATTAAATTTTATATTTGAGGTATTTAACACGAGAGTGCCTTACTTTTGCAACAGAAACAATTCAAAACGGAACACAAAAAGAAAATTTTTGCTTTTGTAATACTCTAGGATGTAAAAACGAAATAAAATTAATTTTTCCACGCACACGTACAATAAGAAGGTTTTTCTTCAATAAGACTTGCTTTTCTTTCGTTGTTGTTTAAAATTATAACCCTCCATCTATTAATCTTGTAGAAGAAGTTTAGAGGGTGTAATAAAAATATTAATAACGCAAAAGATTGCTGCGGAATGAAATATTAAATAATGGGATTACTCGTTGTAAGAAATTAAATTTGCTAGTTTTTACATTTAATTTTTTACTATTGACATTATTAGGGGTGGGTACAGAGATATGGGAATGTTCAGCTATTCCTTCTCAAGAAATTCTTAATTAAGGTAAGAATATTAGCTTCTCACTTGGAATTTTCGCTAATCTAAATAACGAACTAAACATTAATTAAAAGCGTAAATAGGACACCACCTCTCGGAAGGCAGTGCACAACAACCTCACAGTTTAAGCTTTCTTAAAAAAACTTGAATTGTCCTGTAAAATTTTGCCACCTCTTGGCTTCGTTGTTTCAAACATAATGGTACTGAAGACAGTGATAGGCTTTGAAATACAGTTAAAGACAGTTATAGGTATTTCAAAAACAGCTAATGGTACAGAAGTTAGTGATAGGCTTTGAATTACAGTTAACGATACTCCAAAGATTGCTATAGATATTTCAAAGCCAGTTAATGGTATTGAAGACAGTGATAGGCTTTGAAATACAGTTAAAGACAGTTATAGGTATTTCAAAAACAACTAATGGTACAGAAGACAGTGATAGGCTTTGAATTACAGTTAACAATACTCCAAAGACAGCTATAGGTATTTCAAAGCCAGTTAATGGTATTGAAGACAGTGATAGGCTTTGAAATACAGTTAAAGACAGTTATAGGTAATTCAAAAACAGCTAATGGTACAGAAGACAGTGATAGGCTTTGAATTACAGTTAAAGACAGTTATAGGTATTTCAAAAACAGCTAATGGTACAGAAGTTAGTGATAGGCTTTGAATTACAGTTAACGATACTCCAAAGACAGCTATAGATATTTCAAAGCCAGTTAATGGTATTGAAGACAGTGATAGGCTTTGAAATACAGTTAAAGACAGTTATAGGTATTTCAAAAACAACTAATGGTACAGAAGACAGTGATAGGCTTTGAATTACAGTTAACAATACTCCAAAGACAGCTATAGGTATTTCAAAGCCAGTTAATGGTATTGAAGACAGTGATAGGCTTTGAAATACAGTTAAAGACAGTTATAGGTAATTCAAAAACAGCTAATGGTACAGAAGACAGTGATAGGCTTTGAATTACAGTTAACAATACTTTAAACACAGCTATAAGTATTTCATAGGCAGCTAATGGTACTGAAGATATTGTTAGGCTTTAAAGTACAGTTATAGACTGCTATAGGAATTTCAAAGACAGCTATTGGCACTGAAGGCAGTGATAGGTTTTGAAATGTAGTTAAAAGTACTTTAAGAGAGCTATAGGTATTTAAAAGCCAGCTAATTGCATTTCAAAGACAGTTAATGGTATTGAAGACAGTGTTAGGCTTTGAAATACAGTTAACAGTACTTCAAAGACAGCTAATGATATTTCAAAGACAGCTAATGGTATTGACGGTAGTGATAGGCTTGGTAATACAGTTGACACTACTTTAAATAAATCTATAGGTATTTGAAAGGCAGCTAATGATACTGAAGACAGTGATACGCTTTTAAATAAGTTAACAATACTTTAAAGACAGCTATAGGTATTTCAAAGACACTTAGAGTATTTCGAAGACAGTTAATGGTATTGAAGATAGTGATAGACTTTGAAATACAGTTAAGAATACTTAAAATACAGCTATAAGTATTTCAAAGGTAGCTAATGATTCTGAAGACAGTGTTAGGCTTTGAAATATAGTTATAGAGAGCTATAGGTGTTTCAAAGACAGCCAATGGTACTGAAGACAGTGTTAGGCTTTGAAATACAGTTTTAGAGAGCTATAATAGGTATTTCAAAGGCAGCTATAGGTATTTCAAAGCCAGTTAATGGTATTGAAGACAGTGATAGGCTTTGAAATACAGTTAAAGACAGTTATAGGTAATTCAAAAACAGCTAATGGTACAGAAGACAGTGATAGGCTTTGAATTACAGTTAACAATACTTTAAACACAGCTATAAGTATTTCATAGGCAGCTAATGGTACTGAAGATATTGTTAGGCTTTAAAGTACAGTTATAGACTGCTATAGGAATTTCAAAGACAGCTATTGGCACTGAAGGCAGTGATAGGTTTTGAAATGTAGTTAAAAGTACTTTAAGAGAGCTATAGGTATTTAAAAGCCAGCTAATTGCATTTCAAAGACAGTTAATGGTATTGAAGACAATGTTAGGCTTTGAAATACAGTTAATAGTACTTCAAAGACAGCTAATGATATTTCAAAGACAGCTAATGGTATTGACGGTAGTGATAGGCTTGGTAATACAGTTGACACTACTTTAAATAAATCTATAGGTATTTGAAAGGCAGCTAATGATACTGAAGACAGTGATACGCTTTTAAATAAGTTAACAATACTTTAAAGACAGCTATAGGTATTTCAAAGACACTTAAGAGTATTTCGAAGACAGTTAATGGTATTGAAGATAGTGATAGACTTTGAAATACAGTTAAGAATACTTAAAATACAGCTATAAGTATTTCAAAGGTAGCTAATGATTCTGAAGACAGTGTTAGGCTTTGAAATATAGTTATAGAGAGCTGTAGGTGTTTCAAAGACAGCCAATGGTACTGAAGACAGTGTTAGGCTTTGAAATACAGTTTTAGAGAGCTATAATAGGTATTTCAAAGGCAGCTATAGGTATTTCAAAGACAGCTAATGGTATATCAAAGGTAGTTCATGGTACTGAAGACAGTGTTAGGCTTTGATTCTATAAACGAGATAAAGTTGACGCTTTTAGCTTCAGGGTTGCCCTTGTTAAAAATTATAAATCCACCCCTGCTTAAAGTGTATAAATTTAATGACGATTTTGAACGTGGACGTGCTAATAAAAAAAAGGTGCACAAAAACTCCTTCATTATCCGACATTTTAATGTAATTTCCGATTGCAAATTCTATCGTTTAAAACTTCCTTAATTATCGCAGTTAGTCCCGTTTAAATTTAAATTAATTGAGGCAACATGGTTAGTTGTACAAAACAATTACAATCAAATTTTATTACCTAAAAATGATATTCAAACCCAAAATAATACAAGTTTTACCATTAATTACACCTAGTGATTAAAATATACGAAATACCCAAGTTGTTTTATGAGAAAATGAGGGAACCTAAAATACAAATAACTTCCAACACGTGCAACACAGTAGTGAGAAATGTTCGAATTTGGGGTATACTATGTTTTAACAGTTTGCAGCTCGGTAAGGACATGGATTACTGAAACAACTGCCGCCATGGGAGCTATTCAGGCACAACACTCACGAACAGATCTAGTGTGTTGTTTACTGAGATATGTACATCTAAATAAATTTAGATCCTTTTCTTGTTGATTGTAACTGCTTACAATTTAATGAAAAATCAGATTTATTACGTTAATTGATTCATTGAAGATTCTTTTTTAAATCTGAAGATTGAAAATATCGACGAGGCTCTCCGAAATGTTTTTTGTGTCCGATCGATGTCGATACATAAATAATGTTCTGTTCTTTGGGAGAGGAGTGTTCTGTTTGCTTTTTTTACTACCCCATTGTGTTCGCACACAGTGATTCTCACAATAGATTTTCCCGTTGCGTTTCTGTTTGTACGACACCTCACAAAAGGTCGTAGTAATGAGGGCTAAATCAGTTTCAGATCTCAGAGAAGCACCGTTTCTAAGCATAAGTTTTACAACTCTTACGCTACTATGAATTGTTCACCGACAAGCTGCAGCTAAGCCACTCCCTACAAATTTCTGTCAAATCAGGTTGACGCATTGTGTCAGTGTTGTCACTAGATTTTCAAAATTCGACCAATAGAAAACTTCTATTCGAATAACGCGCGCTTTTTTTGGGCGTGACTTAACTGCATCTTGTCGGTGAATAGTGTTATGGCTATAAGGGGTTGGTGTGCTTTAGCCAAAGAACCTATGGTGAACTTACAAATATTTTAAGCTTTCATAAAGAATCGGTAGGCGGGGAGCTCTAGTTTTATGATGAAAAATTGTTATCAAAGCCTTTTGGGGAGGCTATATGAGGCAAATGCCTCTCTCCTTCTCTGAAAAGTTTTTTTTTTATTTATAAATGTTCAAATGTGATCCCAAGCTAAGACGTCGAAAAAATCGAACTGGACTAGGTATACCAGTATTTATAGGTGTTAAAGCTATTTCTGATTTTCCTTCTATAAATTACCCTTTTTACTGTCTTGCTTGAATAAATAAATATCTCTCTTTAAAGTCAACGCCAACTTGAGCAGTTATTTTAACTAAAACCGTATTCAAAGTATAATAAAGAACGATTACTTTTTCAATATCGATAATTATATTATTTTAAAATGTTTCCACTCAAAACTTTCATGTTGAAGTTTCTGCTTAACGTTCTCTTGAAAAATATTCGCCATGAAAAAAAATTTCAAACGAGATGTAATACGATAAAAGTAAAGGAAGATATATTAAAGGATTATTTAGGTTTTAAGATATTTTTAAAACTTTTTCTTAAAGGTCGTTATGATCTATAATTTAGTTTTCAAACTCAAATTTAGTTTTCAACTTTAATACTTTGTCAATTTTCAATTTTCGTCTTTTTCTCTACATCTCTTCACAACGTGCTTTTTAATTGACGTTATTAGTGGAATATAGTTTTACTATACATGGTGTTGACTGGACCTCGCAGACATAGGGATTTAACATGTAAAATCGCACTTTGGTAATTTCCTGCTTCCCGATTTAAATCCCTATTACCGAGAGTTGCAGTTACCACCTTGTATATAGTTGTCATATAAGCCTATAGGGGATAATATTGGACTTTCACTATAATATTTGATTTCATAAAAAAACATCTGGTTTAACTTTGAAAATCCACACAACTCGGCTTTCGGCCTCGACTGGTCTATATGAACAACTCGGCTTTCGTCCTCGCATTTTATGACCGAGTTAATATTGCAATGCAAGCAGAAGCAGTATGAGAATCAAAGAACATTGGGTTAATAAAAATACCATTAGGGCGTTAATAAATATGACTGGACACTTCTGATTGTCTATAGAGTATCATCACTCTAAATCAACTCTTAATTTATAATAAATAATTTTTTTAACGGACAAATTTAAATTCATGTCGTACTAGGAAGCTTTCAATATTGTAGGGGGTTAATAAAAATTCCATTAGGGCTTTAATAAATATTTTTGAGTACTTCTGATAGTAGACATTTTCTATAGAGTATCGTAACTCTAAATTAACCCTTAATTTATGATAAATAATTTTTTTAACGTACAAATTTAAATTAATCTGTTTATAGGAAGCTCTCAGTATTGTAGGGGGTTAATAAAAATTCCATTAGGGCGTTAATAAATATTTTTGAACACTTCTGATAGTAGACATTGTCTATAGAGTATCGTCACTCTAAATCAACCCTTAATTTATGATAAATATTTTTTTTAATGTACAAATTTAAATTAATCTGTTAATAGGAAGCTTTCAGTATTGTAGGGGGTTAATAAAAATTCCATTAGGGCGTTAATAAATATTTTTGAACACTTTTGATAGTAGACATTCTCTATAGAGTATCGTCACTCTAAATCAACCCTTAATTTATGATAAATAAATTTTTTTAACGTACAAATTTAAATTAATCTGTTAATAGCAAGCTTTCAGTATTGTAGGGGGTTAATAAAAATTCCATTAGGGCGTTAATAAATATTTTTGAACACTTTTGATAGTAGACCTTGTCTATAGAGTATCGTCACTCTAAATCAACCCTTAATTTATGATAAATAAATTATTTTAACGTACAAATTTAAATTAATCTGTTAATAGGAAGCTTTCAGTATTGTAGGGGGTTAATAAATATTCCATTAGAGCGTTAATAAATATTTTTGAACACTTTTGATAGTAGACATTGTCTATAGAGTATCGTCACTCTAAATCAACCCTTAATTTAAAATAAATAATTTTTTTTAACGTACAAATTTAAATTAATCTGTTAATAGGAAGCTTTCAGTATTGTAGGGGGTTAATAAAAATTCCATTAGGGCGTTAATAAATATTTTTGAACTCTTTTGATAGTAGACATTGTCTATTGAGTATTGTCAGGGAAACCTTTAATTGTAGGCTGTAGAAGATGTTATGAATCTTCTAAATATATAGTGTGCTAATGATGAGCTTTCTGATACGACAGACGTGGGATTCGAACCCGGGACTTTTCATTCCGTAGTCCATATAAATTATTTCCACTCGTTACAAAAAAATAAAACAATAATAATAATAATACTTAAAAAGTTTGGCACGTTCCATATCGTACACTAAAAGAACTTCAAAAAAATATTTCCTCGTTATTCTTTCTCCATCCACGATAAAATCTCGAGTGATGAGCATTTACATAAGCTCTTGTTTTTGCATTTTAAAATCCCTTAGCTTAACGTCCGCGTATCTTCTCGTAAATACTACATAATATTTTCTTAAAAACTTTCGACTTCTCAAAGAGTAAAATAATTTAAAGTCGCAGCACTTTTTCATCGAGGTGTGGTGGTAGTCGCCGGATTACTTCTTATAATAATAAAACACAGGACATAACTTTCCGAATGTACTGTTAATCATCGTAACTAAGTTGGTAGTGCAATAATTTAGTTTGTAACCTGGTTTGAGCGGTAAGATTAATTACTCTTGTTAAATTAGCAAATCGTTAAATTTGAATTACACCCCTAATAATTGGAATATGCTAAATTAAACCATTTAAGTTAATTATAATGTCACCTCTCCTCGATACTGGCACAAAAATTTATAAATAAATAAAAAGAAAATTTAGAGCCACTCTGCTTAATTTGCAATTTCGTATTATTTTTCTTCAAAATAAAATCAATTTTGTTCAAAGAGAATTGAGAGCAGACGGTTTCTGTTCTCGACATGTCTTCCCTATTGTCATTGAATCAATAAAGCTAGAGATTACAATCGTTTTACACGAAGAGGAAACTGAATTAAAAAATTGTCCATTTATTAGTTTAAAAGAAAATTCGCTATTTTCTAGATACTTTTCTTAACGATATATTCGGAAAAATGTAATTTTAGAAAAAGAATCCATTTTGGGAAAAATAGAATTGCTTATTGTGTCGATGAAATAATCATCAGCTCATAAAGGACTTCGCATTTTTCAAGGTATGACCACAGCAACTTTTAAGATTTGTTTTGTTCTTCTAATCTTTCTTCTGATAACTCTCCCACCCAACTGACGGATTTAAAAGATTCGGGGCTTAGCTCTCTATAAAAAAAGAATTTCTTAAATAGTTACGTTCTCTTATGAGTAGTAAGGTGTTTATGGAGAGGCTTATGGAGACCTTGGTGCCCTGTCATGATAATAATAGTGTCACGCGAGGGTTCGTGACGTCTTGGATAATTCCAGGTTGTACCAGGATTATTTGGTGTTATGTAAAAGAGTTCATAATATATTCAGTAATTCTTACATGTAACATATGAGTATAGTAATTACATCCATCTTCATTTCTATCCTCTAACACTTAGTTTAATCCGTGATTCTCGTTATCGTGATTCTCGTCAGTCAACTTCTTTGGGGCTCATTTGCTAACTCACTCCTCGGAGTCCAATCGCTAAGTAACTCCCTTGGAGTCCAAAGTCCCTTGGAGTTCTTAGTTTTTCCTAGTTCCAGTTATTTAGGTTACTCATAAAATTTCATTACATTTTGAATTATTATTACAACTTTGGAATGCACCCCTAAATGTCCATACGTGACAGTAGCTTCAGAGCAGAGTAGTAGCCAGCTGTTGATGAGTAACTACACCATGATTAGTGGATATTTTCTGGTGAAATTGGTTTCTTGTTCTCTCCGTTGCGTTGTTGAAACCGGCAGGCAGCAGTTGAGCTTTTGAGCTTTAGTTGCTACAGCACTATTGTTTTCCTTTTACAGGGATTCAGTTGAGCTCCCTACAAACGCTCAGGCTTTTACTACTTACGATCTACACATACTCCAGTTAACCTGAGCAGATTCAGCCTGTACAGGCCTGCCATAGTAAAAGTCTGAGCGTTGGTTGCGCAGGCAACCTTAACTGTCGCTTTGCTTTCACACGTGCAGGTTTTTACTATGGCAGATCATAACTGTGCAGGCCGCCTCAACGAACTACAAATGCTCCGTAAGCCGTAAGCGTATGTCTTACTCAGAACCTGAGCGTTTGTAGCGGGCTTTAAGACTGTGCCACACACACAGGTCTTGCCTTTCGGTTTGGCCTGTGCAGGCGGCCTGAACGCTGTCCTAACGCTCGGGTTTGGCCTGTGCAGGCGGCCTGCAGAGTTTCAGAGTACTTTAGTAGCCAGCTGTTGGTGAGTAACTACAGTATGATTATAGCCGATATCTTCTTCAAAACCTGATTCTTTGTTCTCTCCGTTGTTTTTACCGGTTGGCAGGATTTTAGCTTTTAAGTTGTGAGAGTACACCGTTCAATGCTCCTTAGTTGCTACACCACTAGTGTTTTCCTTTTGCTCTCAGGGGGATTAAGTCGAGCTCCTTACAAACGCTCAGGTTTTTACTACGAACGATCTACATTGCAGTTACTTAAGCAGGCCCAGCCTGCACAGACCTGCCATAATAAACGTCCGAGCGTTGATTGCGCAGGCAAGCCTTAACTGTCGCTGTGCTTTCACATGTACAGGCTTCTACTAAAAAGGGCAGAACAAAGCTGTGCAGGCCGCCTTAACGATCTACAGATGCTCCACAAACATGTCTAATAAAGGCCTGAGCGTTTGTAGTGGCCTATAAGGCTTACCTTCCGGATTACCGGCTTACCGGAGCCTGAACGATGTGCAGACGCTTATTCGGTTTGACCTGTGCACTGTGCAGGCCGCCTGAACGACTTCCAGACGCTCCAATTTGGTCTTTGCAAACCGCCTGCGCAGGCCAAACCGGAAGGCAATGCTTATGTGTGTGGATGGGCCTTTAATCTTTAGCTGGAGGCTCTCACTAGTCAAAATTCTTAAATAGGCCACTACTTCTTGGTTTTGATTGTAAGCATGTAGACATAGCGTTCAGGCGGCCTGCACAGGCTAAACCTGAGCGAGTGGACAGCGTTCAGGTGGCCTGTGCAGGCAAACCGGAAGGCAAGGCTGTGTGTGAAGACGAGCCTTAAGGCTTTCCGGTTTACCGGCTTAGGGTAGCTGAACGATGTCCAGACGCTCCGGTTTGGCATATGCACTGTACAGGTGGCCACAACGATCGACAGATGCTCCACAAGCATTTCTAATAAAAGCCTGCGCGTTTGTAGTTACCTATAAGGCTTACCTTCCGGTTTACTGGCTTACCGGTGCCTAACGATGTGCAGACGCTCCAGTTTGGCCTGTGCACTGTGCAGGCCGTCTGAACGACTTCCAGACGCTCCAGTTTGGTCTTTGCAAACCGCCTGCGCAGGCCAAACCGGAAGGCAATGCTTATGTGTGTGGATGGGCCTTTAATCTTTAGCTGGAGGCTCTCACTAGTCAAAATTCTTAAATAGGCCACTACTTCTTGGTTTTGATTGTAAGCATGTAGACATAGCGTTCAGGCGGCCTGCACAGGCTAAACCTGAGCGAGTGGACAGCGTTCAGGTGGCCTGTGCAGGCAAACCGGAAGGCAAGGCTGTGTGTGAAGACGAGCCTTAAGGCTTTCCGGTTTACCGGCTTAGGGTAGCTGAACGATGTCCAGACGCTCCGGTTTGGCATATGCACTGTACAGGTGGCCACAACGATCGACAGATGCTCCACAAGCATTTCTAATAACAGCCTGCGCGTTTGTAGTTACCTATAAGGCTTACCTTCCGGTTTACTGGCTTACCGGTGCCTAACGATGTGCAGACGCTCCAGTTTGGCCTGTGCACTGTGCAGGCCGTCTGAACGACTTCCAGACGCTCCAGTTTGGTCTTTGCAAACCGCCTGCGCAGACCAAACCGGAAGGTAATGCTTATGTGTGTGGACGGGCCTTTAATCTTTAGCTGGAGGCTCTCACTAGTCAAAATTCTTAAATAGGCCACTACTTCTTGGTTTTGATTGTAAGCATGTAGACATAGCGTTCAGGCGGCCTGCACAGGCTAAACCTGAGCGAGTGGACAGCGTTCAGGTGGCCTGTGCAGGCAAACCGGAAGGCAAGGCTGTGTGTGAAGACGAGCCTTAAGGCTTTCCGGTTTACCGGCTTAGGGTAGCTGAACGATGTCCAGACGCTCCGGTTTGGCATATGCACTGTACAGGTGGCCACAACGATCGACAGATGCTCCACAAGCATTTCTAATAAAAGCCTGCGCGTTTGTAGTTACCTATAAGGCTTACCTTCCGGTTTACTGGCTTACCGGTGCCTAACGATGTGCAGACGCTCCAGTTTGGCCTGTGCACTGTGCAGGCCGTCTGAACGACTTCCAGACGCTCCAGTTTGGTCTTTGCAAACCGCCTGCGCGGGCCAAACCGGAAGGTAATGCTTATGTGTGTGGACGGGCCTTTAATCTTTAGCTGGAGGCTCTCACTAGTCGAAATTTCTAAATACGCCACTACTTCTTGCTTTTGATTGTACGGTAAGTCGTAAGGACCCCTCATAACATATTTATAACTGTCAATCGTACTCGTAAACAAGTAAACCGAGGGGCGAAACTTATACTTTTAGAGATTTTTCTGGAGAATATTTCAAGACTTTTCAAACTTTGGAAGTTTCAAGTGTTGTCCTCTTCTAAAGAGCATTCTTCCACATATTATCGTAACGAGTTGAAAAATTTCTATTTTTGTTGTGAATATTCTTTTATGAAGCATTTAAAATAATAACGTGGCATCATTAAAAAAGGCTCGAGTAGAGGATAAAGCATTTAAATTTAATATTTCGTTATTGTATTTGTTCATATATTGCCTCAAGTAAGTTTTGTTCTTTTTTTCTTCCATAAAAATTGAAAATCGCTTTCTTGTGTTTTTCAGACATTAATGATATGAGAACGAAATTTATTATGTTCCATTGTCATATTATTGTAGATGGAAAAAAAAATATTTTTTTTAAAACACAGCGTATTTTTCAGTCTGATACTTTTGATTCATCATCATCGTGGTGGATTTAGGGGGTCGTGAGGTGGTGAGGTGTTTCCATGGATATTCAATGCCAAATCACTGTTATTACTGGTTATTACCGTAATTTTTACGAGTCTTTGAAACAATTTTCTTAAATTTACAGGATATTCATTAATAAAAAGCTAATTAGAAGGCTATTAGAGACATTTTGTTGAAAAAAAGGTCTAAATGTTTTACAAAACCACGAAACGTTTTTGCTTCCGGTTTTTTTTTACTTTTTTTTCATACTGAAAACAATGGCTTTTAGTTGGAAGCTTCCATTAGCGGTTTAGTTAATTACGGTAATAATCACAACTCGCCATGGAGAACTTTCAACGGAGAGTCGCAGGTGGCACTGTCAGAACTGGCGATCACTTAGAGCTCGATTAAGAGAGATGCTCATTAACGTAATACGGTTTGAGGGGTAGAGGGTGGGCAATTTTGTGTTCGGTAATTTAGATATTTGTGACAAAACATAATTTTTCCAACTTTGCGACTAATTAGGTACTTTTAATTGCTTTTTAATTAGAAAACTATTTTGATAAAAACTTTTTGAGAATAAACTTTTTATTATTCTCCACTAAATCACTTTTTGGAAGTTAATATAACTCTTTGCTTTGTTTTTTTTCTGTAAAAACGACTGTTTCTATTTGTGCAACCTTAGTGAAAGAATTTCTTAAGAACGTGCTCGAACGAGGCCGTAAAGAAAAACATCGTCGGTGTAGGGGGTGGTAAGACGTGCTGTAGCAGATGTGAGCAGACTACACAAGGGTGGCGGGCTTTTTATTAGTTCAGAACTTAGGGCTGATCGGTAATTTAGTTAACGATTGACAACGGATACTGGTTCTAATGATGAATTGTGCATCTCACTATTACAACTGCGCGACCGATGAAAAGGGGGACTTTAAATATTCCTTAACCGTTTTCTTGCTGATTCGCAAATTATCTATTGAATTTAACTCATATTTAATTACGAGATTGAATTTTAACAAACACATGGTGCTCGCACATTCGCCCTGCTAATCTTTCCCCAATGAACGATGACAGCTAACAAACGGCGGTTTTATCTCTTACCCGAAAAACTTGTTAAAACCTCTTAAGAGCTCGAGTTGTTTTTTTCTTGTAGTTAGTAATTCTAAAAATGGGTAAAATTGTAATCTATTTCTATATAATTCCAACTTCTTCATAACGGCTCAACGTGAACGTCCCCCTACGTCCTTTGAGATCAATTCACCCTCGATGAGACGCAAGCAAATCCTTCTTTATATTATAATCTTAGTATGGCATTCTTCAAGACGTTCTCCGCCAGTGCTTGTGTTTTATTATCCTTTAAGTTTAGTATTTCTTATATATTGTGCTTTTTGGTCGAAACAAGATAGATAGACGTGTATGACTATAAAGAAGAATACAATAGAGACGTTTATTAAGGCAACTACAACATAGGAGAAAGAGCACTCTTCTATGTGAATTATTTCTTATTAAATTACAATAAAGCTCAAAGTATAATAACAAGGATCATTTTGTAAAGGAATGTTTGCTAAAAACATTATAATTAAAGTAGGTAATAAGTTGCGCAACTTTTAGTTCCATCACGATCTAAAATTAAAGTTACAAGTCGATATATCATTTACTACTATACTATTAACTTCAACTTTCCAACATTAACACAAATTTTCTCACTTGTGATGGATCATATATTTTAAACTTTTAATTAGATTTTCGGAAAAAGTCTTGAAACGTCTGAAAGGTGTCAGTTTGAAATTTTTAATGGAACAACTCGGGAGAGAGGTTGTTTCTTTAATTTTCAAATGAAAATTTTCTAAAACAAGTTGACTTCCATTGAAAGGGATCAAAATAATTAAAATAACGGCCTAACGTGGATAAGTAAAAAAAAATCAATATTGAAGAAGGTTAAAAAGTTGATGTGATCTGCTAGGGATGATAGGTATGAATGTGACTTTGGATACGAGGGTGGTGCGTTTGATCTCTGGACGCAACTAAACCGTTTATTAAATACATGACACAAGTTTCCAATCTGATTTTAGAAGCTTTGCTAACATATTACCAGTGGCGTATTTATTGAGGGGCGCAGAGGGTTGGGTACCTTTGGAAACCCGATTTCCGATCTCCGGTACAAATATGTCCTGGAAAGTTATTGCAATATATGTGAAAACAACTTTTCCCTTACTTATTTTATGTTAAATCTTTAATTGTTAGTTGACAACCTGCAACTCTTATTTAAACAATTTCTTTTTCCGACCTCAAATAACAAAGTTAGGAATTTAAACACTGAGTACGATAGAACAAATACGCTCTGTGACGTACGTCTGGGAAATTATTAAAATATCTGTGAAAATAATTTTTTCTTCAATTTTTTTATGTTAGATCCTTAATTTTTGGTTGTTAACCTACAACTTTTATTTAAACAATTTGTTTATACGACCTTAAATAACAAAGCTAGGAATTTAAACACTGAGTACGATAGAACAAATACGCTCTGTGACGTACGTCTGGGAAATTATTAAAATATCTGTGAAAATAATTTTTTCTTCAATTGTTTTATGTTGGATCCTTAATTATTAGTTAATAACCTACAACTTTTATTTAAACAACTTCTTTATACGACCTTAAGTAACAAAGTTATGAATTTAAACACTGAGTACGATAGAACAAATACGCTCTGTGACGTATGTCTGGGAAATTATTGAAATATCTGTGAAAATAATTTTTTCTTCAATTGTTTTATGTTGGATCATTAATTATTAGTTGATAACCTACAACTTTTATTTAAACAATTTCTTTATACGACCTTAAATAACAAAGTTAGGAATTTAAACACTGAGCTGAATAGAACAAATACGCTCTGTGACGTGTCTGGGAAATTATTAAAATATCTGTGAAAATAATTTTTTCTTCAATTGTTTTATGTTGGATCATTAATTATTAGTTGATAACCTACAACTTTTATTCAAACAATTTCTTTATACGACCTTAAATAACAAAGTTATGAATTTAAACACTGAGCACGATAGAACAAATACGCTCTGTGACGTATGTCTGGGAAATTATTGAAATATTTGTGAAAATAATTTTTTCTTCAATTGTTTTATGTTGGATCATTAATTATTAGTTGATAACCTACAACTTTTATTGAAACAATTTCTTTATACGACTTCAAATAACGAAGTTAGGAATTTAAACACTGAGTACGATAGAACAAATACACTCTTTGTCGTATGTCTGGGAAATTATTAAAATATCTCTGAAAATATTTTTTTTTCAATTGTTTTATGTTGGATCCTTAATTACTAGTTGATAACCTACAACTTTTATTTAAACAATTTCTTTATACAACCCCAAATAACAAAGTTATAGGAGTTTAAACACTAAAACGCTGTTGATAAACCTTTTTGCAGTGCCGGATTTTTCTGGTGAGGTAGACTAGATGTCTACCGAATACTCCCTTCTATCCTTTTTATCTTTTGACTAAATGTCCTGGAATCCTGGAAAATCTGGTCTGTTTGTTTTTGAGCTGGTATCCATCCAACCGTGTCCCGTGATGATGGTTACCCTTTGCGTCACTGGCACCGGAGCCCTTCATTCCTCGCTCGGATACCTAGTTTTTGAAGCTTCAAAATCTCTAGGATCTCTAGAGATCCTAGTTCAGATCGTTGCGGTTGCAGAACGCATCAGTCCTTGATAAATTGGCTCTAGCAGCGAACACTTATTTGGACTTTGCGTTTTTAGCCTATATACTCCTCTCCTTTCAGTGTTTTAATTTATTGAGGAACCTACAATTACTAAGGAGCACGGTTTATCTTTTGAGATCAAAGAAGTGGAATTCAACACGTGTTTCAGTGCCTTTTTCTCCACATCTTACTCCAAGAACGTTAAGCCCATTTTGTCAATCGTAAAAAATTCCTCGAAAGTTGTATTGAACTAATTAGTTCAATTTGGAGGAGGAGAAATTCAGTTCTGAACATATTAGGTTAAATAAGGAGACTTAAGACACCCTATGAAAGAGAGGGGCATTTTCTAATTTATTATGATTATTTTGATGTGAAATTTAAAATGCTAGAATTATTTATATAAAATAAAGTGAACCCTTTTAATTAAAATAAAAATAAAAAGCAAACGCCAATAAAACGGCTAAACATTAAAGTGAAACGAACAAATAAATTAAATACGCTACGAATTAATTTATATCTGTGCAACCAACCGAGATTCTAATTGATGCAAAAGGCAAGCAGGGAAAAGCTGGGAAATCAGGGAAATGCAAGAAAAGGGTTGGCCAAATAAGAGATAGTGGAGTGATCCTTATGGCCCTTATGGGGTTGTTTAAATAGTTAGTTTTGCAAATTTTTACAAAAATGTTAGATAAAGGGGTTAATTCTCCCGAATTCTCCGAACAAACTCGCGTGATTATAAAAGTTATAATAATAAATCTCAATTAAATGTCCATCATTTGATGGTTCGGAAAATTAATAATTAAAAATTTCAAATTGATTTAGAATCGTACGAATTTGAAATTTGTGGAAAACAAAAGTTAAATTCGAATTAAATTTTTTATATTTTTTTATTCGATAAATTTCTATCAAAATAAAAGAGAATTGAAATGCAATTACATAACCTCATTTTGCTGTTTCCTTAATCAGTTTATTCATTTCCGTTTTTCTTAACTCGGATTTTTTTTGAATAAAAAATATTTTGATACAAATGCATTAATTAAAGTGGTGCGATGTGCGAAGGGGGTAGAAATAAGAAATTGCATTTAAACGTAGAAATTTAAGGTTAGATAATCGGATTAATATTTAAATGCAAATAGGGGCAATATGGTTGGTGGTTGTAGTAACCTTTTAAGGGAATACAAAATAGCAACTATAAAATAGCCAACTTCCATTAAATTACTTGTTCAAGTTTGGGCTTAGTGAACATTTAAGCAATGCTGTGCCTGTGCATGCCAACTTTCCCACTTTAATGTGTAAAACACGGAATGGTACTATAACTACCCCACACTGTTATTAATATTAAACTTATGGAAATTAAATTATACGCCTTTGTTTAAATAATAGGTGAAAAAATTTGCTTTGGTTGTTAAAAGTTTTTCCGCTATGAGCTGTGACTTTATTACTCGCGTCGAGGCTCAAGTATAGAAAATTATTGTTAAGAGGGTAGAAATTAACGTACATTATTGGTTAAGGAATTTAACAGCAGTATGGTTACGTTTACTGCGCCATATAGGGAAGTGATACATAACTGAAGGTAAACCTTAGTTAGCGAAGAAGATAGAGTCTAAATTAAATCTGAGAGAGAAGGAGGGAGACACCAAAAAGTTATTACGCCATTACTAACATAGGTTTATTGTATTGTTTTAGACTACCCACTTCGAGACCCACTTCATTCTTTGAGCTATTCAAAACTTAATAATCAATTGGAATAGTTTGGTTTGTCGTGACTTAAACAGAGAACAAGTTTAAATAATACGTCTCATAATCGGTGCGTAACGGTGAAACGTCCTATTTTGCTCTTCCGCTTTCCTTCCCGTTTTTTACCTCATCGTTATTTGTCTCCCCCCTCCTTAAAGAATTATACTGCAAGACAGATTTATGTTGGCGAGCGGTGGGAATGCACAGATACCTAAATTGGTAGTTTTATCCCCACCAACGCTTTTATTAAAGGGGCGTGGTCAAATATGCGCAAATTTATCCCTACTTCTCGCCATCAGGCATCTGTGTTCCAGTATTTAATGTTTGCTTCTCGAATGTAAGAGAAGGGGAGGTGTATAGCCAAGCCATATACATTAGGGTGGTCTCGCTGAACCAAAATGAGAGTATGTTTGTTAATATTTCAAAATCTGATTGAAATATCAGGATATGCCTTTGTGACATCTCAGAATGATATATTTACAATGGTTTGCCAAAATCACATCCCGATAACTGTTGTAGTTTATTAGTAAATGGCGAGTGACATTTTCCGTAACTGGCGCCCTCTAGCGACTTTTACAGAATTAGGATTTGGTACTTATTTTAATGGAATTGATTAGGTCGCACACCAAATATTATTAAAATCGGTCAAGCATGTTTTAAAATATCAGCAAGGACTCCTTTCATAGGCCGAGTATTTCAATCGACCCTTAAACTTAAGTGTAACTTTAAACTGACCTTCAACCAATAGAAATACACAAAATTGTAGTAAAGCTCAGCTTAACGCCATATTTAAGTTTAAGGGTCGATAGAAATACTCGGTCATAGTCTGCTAAGTCTCTTAAAAATCAAACGTTTTATTACCACCCTGCATTTATGTAAATTTTAATTAATAAATTTCAAATAAAGACCGTTGAGGCACGTACCGTCCACACACACAGGCTTGCTTTCCGGTTTGGCCTGTCCAGCCGGAGCCTGAACGATTTCAAGTCAAGACATTTGAGGCACGTCTGGTGGCCCGTCCACACACACAGGCTTCCCTTAGAGTTTGGCCTATGCAGGCAAACAGACCAAACCGTAGCGTGTAGACACCGTTTAGGCGGCCTGCACAGGCCAAACCCGAGCATCTGGACAGCGTTCTGGTGGACTGTGTAAACCGGAAGGCGAGCCTGCGTGCGTGGACTGCCTTTAAGGTCACGCCACACACAAAGGCTTAAGGCCCGCTCACACACACACAAGCTTCGCCTGTCCAGACCGGAGCCTGAACGATTTCAAGTCAAGACCTTTGAGATCTCTTGTGACCCGTTCACACACACACAAGCTTGCCTTAGGGATTGACCTGTGCAGGCAACCTGCACAGACCAAACCGGAGCGTGTGGACGCCGTTTAGGCGGCCTGCAGAGACCAAACTGGAGCGTCTGGGTAGCGTTCTGGTAGCCTGTGTAAACCGGAAGGCAAGCCTATGTGTGTGGACTGGCCTTAAAGGCCACGCCCCCCACACACACAGGCTTAAGGCCCGCTCACACACACATAGGCTTAGCATGTGCAGGCCTCTTGCACCGGAAACCGGAAGACAAGCCTATATGTGTGGCGTCAGCATTACCTTCCGGTTTGGCCTGTCCTGGCCGTAGCCTAAACGCTGTCTAGACGCTTCGGTTTGGCATGTTCTAATATGAACCACCTTAATACCCAGGCGTAGGTCACCAGGGACGGGTCTCATGGGCACCTTTGCAGTATCGACGCCTCTGTTTCTTTGAGTCTTCAAGCCATTCCACTTGTAGGAGGAACTTGTGGATTTTCGCATGCTTAAGTTAATTTCTAGGTAGTTTGAGCTTTGAAGACTTTGTGACACCATATTTTAAAAATCGATTGCATTCAAAGCCAAGAGCTTGGTCAGTTTTAAGATGGAAACTGCTCAAACAGTGGCCCCGATCAGCCTTGTAGAAGTCTCTAGAGCCCCAAGGTGTGAAAACAATAACCAATTTGAGTCTTTCTGAGTCCAACCAATTTGAGTACCCTTTAATGGGTACGTAAAGAATTTTCTTTCATTTTCATGACGAAACGAAGCTCCTTAAAATAAAGAAGGCTGTGAACTAGTTTTCACTACTAACCTTTAGTTATCACGGGCTCTTGATGCAAATTTTTTTTTTATAACATTATACTACAAATACTGGAAAATCCAAGGGTAATGGAAGCCGCCGTTTCTCTTTATTAAACCGTTAGTATTAAAGGCTCTCTCTTTAGAGCGAGTTTTCCATTTCTCCAGTTCTGACTACACCGCTGGATAAAAATCGAACATCTAGATATCTCTTACCTTGAGATGGTTTGTATCGGCACAATAAAAAACACATGGGTCATCGGAAATGCGCAGTAAAATCCGAAAGAGAGAGATATAAAAAAAATAGATAAAGAGAGTGGGGTACGTAGAATAGGGATTGGTTTAGAGAAATGGAGAGTGGTCTGTCACCATATAGTTATCATGTGTGAAATGTCAATCTGTCACCCTAGTTACCATATATGTCAACGTCGTCATCTGACACCATATGTCAATTTCAGAGGGGGGTTCATCTGTCACCCTACATATGTCAATATCAAGGTCATCTGTCATCATATGTCAATTTAATCTGTTTTCCGAGCGAGTTTTCCATTTCTGCAGTTCTGACTACGCCACTGGATATAAATTGAACACCTAAATATCCCTTGCCTTTGAGATGGTTTGTATGAGACAAAAAATTGATGGTAGCGCATTTCTAGCGTAATTGACGCCAACTGTCAAGTTGAGAAAAAAAGTGAAAATTTTTTCCGCTCCAAAAAGCAATACAAAAACAAGTCAAAATTCAAATCAGCAAAATATCATCATCAAGATTGATATGGAAAATGGTTGTAAATAATAAATTTTCTTTTGCAGTCATTGATCACCACTGTCTCTCGTTTAGATCTTTGACTAACGACTTGATATTACTTAAACTACGCGAAATAAAACAAAAAGCTTAAGAGGATTAAATTGTTTTGGGAAGCACGCTGAAAGATGTTTCTTTTAGTTTTACTTATTTCTGACAAAGGATTTAATGGTTCAAAAGTTAGGAATTATTACTTTTTTTAGAGGTACAAGCACAAAGTGTATCACGAGAGGATGAGATGTTGTGTTATACAAGCTTTGCTCGAAACGATAAATCAATTAAGTTTTTCCAATTTTCCCTCGGTAAAATAATTTTATTTCATTCTATTGTCCCAAGGTGATTGTTTAAATTCGTTTCGTTTTTTCTGTAAATAAAAAAAAAGTTGTAATTAACCCACTTTTTTTAAGAATTATTGGCGATTCACAATTATTATCGATCCATAACGCAAAACGGCAAAGCGAAAGCGACGGTTTGTATTTTGTTGAAATATTCTCTTCACGTCCGTCCCCTCCTAATGTCCAGGATCAACTTACAATCATATTAAACCCATTACTCGAAGAAGCACTGCTATAAGTCTGGATTTGCACCGGCGCTTATTTGCATTCAACTGCTGTACCAACTTTCCCTAGTCGCTTTTCTGATATCGATGGATTTTCGCTGATATCCTTTTGAGCCAAAACATCAACGCTTATGCGTAGTATCGTAAAATTATTTTTGCATAATGGCATTTGGGTTCTACGCACAACGTGTAGAATCGACTATCGCATACACTATCGACTCGCGCGTATAATGGAAAATCAAAAAATATCGTAGGGCGAACAATTTAAAAAAATTTTAATCACCGACCGAGTTAATCCTGTTTCGCAATAACAAAATATTTTAGTCAATCGATAATATTATGAAATGCAATCCTCGTAGTTCATTAAGCTTTGGCGCATAATGGCAGTACGTCTGCTTAATTAGAGCTTTCCTCTTTATCTACGCGCGAGCTTTCATTCCCTCTTCTCCATTTGCGAAAATTCATGCCCAGACAGTTCCTAGCTAGCTTTATTATACCTAGTTATCCCGGATACTATAACTGTCTTCTTGATAACATAAAAGCAAGCGCCTACTAAAATATTAATTAGGTAGACCAACAGATTCAACCATTGTCTAGACATAGCCAACACACGAGATTCAAACGATGTGACAATTTTAGAAACAATTAACTCGTATTCTATGCTTAATTAAGTTTGGGTTTACGCTAAATTTTAGATTTGCTACAATCGAATTATTTATCAAGTCAAATTTTCATCTGTTGGGGCGCTCGAAGTTGCTAACCTAGTAACAGTGGCGTATTTATGGAGTGGAGCAAAGGGTTGGGTACTCTCTATTAACTCGTGATAATAATAAGCCGCAGGGCAGCTGCATGGATAGCTGTTGGTGAGTAACGACACCACGGCTACCCGAAGTTTTCTTGGAAACCTGGTTCCTCACCTCTTCGCTCGTTTTTACCAGGTTTCCCAACCGACAGGAGTTCTAAAGATATCGTGACGCATATCTAAGAACTTATTGAAATATCTGTGAAAATAATTTTTTCTTTAATTATTTTATGTTAAATCCTTAATTATTAGTTAATAACCTACAACTTTTATTTAAACAATTTCTATATACGACCACAAATTACAAAGATATGAATTTAAACACTGAGCGCGATAAAACAAATACGCTCTGTGACGTATGTCTGGGAAATTATTGAAATATCTGTGAAAATAATTTTTTCTTTAACTTTTTTATGTTTAATCCTTAATTATTAGTTAATAACCTACAACTTTTATTTAAACAATTTCTATATACGACCATAAATTACAAAGATATGAATTTAAACACTGAGCGCGGTAGAACAAATACGCTCTGTGACGTATGTCTGGGAAATTATTGATATATCTGTGAAACTAATTTTTTCTTTAACTGTTTTATGTTTAATCCTTAATTATTAGTTAATAACCTACAACTTTTATTTAAACAATTTCTATATACGACCATAAATTACAAAGATATGAATTTAAACACTGAGCGCGGTAGAACAAATACGCTCTGTGACGTATGTCTGGGAAATTATTGAAATATCTGTGAAAATAATTTTTTCTTTAACTGTTTTATGTTTAATCCTTAATTATTAGTTAATAACCTACAACTTTTATTTAAACAATTTCTATATACGACCACAAATTACAAAGATATGAATTTAAACACTGAGCGCGATAGAACAAACGCTCTGTGACGTATGTCGGGGAAATTATTGAAAAATCTGTGAAAATAATTTTTCCTCTAATTGTTTTATGTTAGATCCTTAATTGTTAGTTGATAACCTACAACTTTTATTTAAACAATTTTTTAAACGATCTCAAATAACAAAGTTAGGAATTTAAACACTGAGCACAATAGAACAAATGCGCTCTGTGACGTATGTCTAGGGAATTATTGAAATATCTGTGAAAATAATTTTTGCTCTAATTGTTTTATGTTAGATCCTTAATTGTTAGTTGATAACCTACAACTTTTATTTAAACAATTTGTTTATACGACCTTAAATAACCAAGTTAGGAATTTAAACACTGAGTACGAGAGAACAAATACGCTCTGTGACGTATGTCTGGGAATTAATTGAAATATCTGCGAAGATAATTTTTTCTTTAATTTTTTTATGTTTAATCCTTAATTATTAGTTGATAACCTACAACTTTTATTTAAACAATTTCTATATACGACCACAAATTACAAAGATATGAATTTAAACACTGAGCGCGATAGAACAAATAATACGCTCTGTGACGTAAGTCTGGGAAATTATTAAAATATGCGTTTAAATATTTTTTTCTTCAATTGTTTTATGTTAGATCTTTAATTATTAGTTGATAACCTACAACTTTTATTTAAACAATTTTTTGATACGACAAAGAATTTAAAACGCTGATGAGCAAGATAAAGTCTTGCAATAAAGTCTTGATGGATTTAACCTTTGGACTGTAGAGTAGAGGCATCAAAACTGACCCAGTCTGTTTTTAATTTTTAACCTATTCACCATATTTGAAATACCTATCGGTTAGCATAGATGGATACGTAGCGCACAGTGTTTGACATTAGATTGGCACCGAGAGCGCAGGCATGGCAGTTAGACCCTATGAACATTCACTGAGGGCACTTTAAGCCCATCGTCTAGAAATCGATCAATAAATATATAGATAAACGAGCAGAAACGACAAATTGAACTTCCTATTTCGAATTAAGTACGTACACGTGTGTCCCTGGGAAAAAGTTCTACAATGGTGGATATAACTGCAAGTCATAAAATCCCTGCTAGGAATAAAATATTTAAATAGAGTTAAAAAGAAAATTTATTTAAATGTATTGTAAAGAAGTCATTGAAAAAACAAAATATTTTCTATAAGTCCACGGAAAGGTTTTAAGAGATTTTTGACCCTAAAGGCGTTGATATCCATCTAAAGCGTCATCCATCGGTCTATTTTGCATTCATACAGTGCAACAAAATCCCAAGCGTCCCCTATCTGTATTGGTTCCTCGAGATATCATCTTAATATGCAATATTTTTCATGCGCTCTGCGTTTTTTTGAGTTTTATTTGCAAAGGTGGCATAACTTATTGCCACTTTAGTTGGGATTTCAAAGATATACGAACAGATTTGTGATTTGAAACAAAAACGGAAAAGCTAGACGCGGTTTTTGTACCAAATCTGAGGAGTTAAACTTTTTTGTTCTTTCTAGTCCGACGTGTCTTACATTCTTAGTTGTGAGTAATGTGTCTTTTGTAAGAGATTTCCTTGTTTTATAGTCGGTATTTGAAACATTTACGTAAAAGCTTTAGCCTTAATGTGTTTTATGGCAAAAACTCGCCAATTTATATAAATAAAAATTCGAAATAAAATGATAAAGTGCCAAGAGGCTTGAAGAAAAATCGTCTTTTACAGAGTTATTGCTCTTATGAACAAACATATTTTTAAATTTTTTTCGAAAAGCGTTTGTCAATTTTCCGTGACGTCATTAAACGACAATCGCGATCGGTAATTAAAATTAGCGCCACCGCCTTTTTTATCGACGTCGCGATTCGCTTTATTATTTTTGAAAATTTATATTCGAGTAATGTCTTTGCAGTTAGGAAAATGTAAATTATGGTCTGGTCTTTAGATGGAAACGAAAGTCAATAGTAGTAAAAGCAATGTGAAAATCCCTCAAAGTTGAGTAGATTCCACACACGAAAATCTAACTCGAAATCCTAAAGCTCATAAAAAACATTACCGATGCATTTTGCGGGTAAAAGTTTTTGACTAGATTATGTTTCCCTTTAGACTTGGAAGCTGCTGCACTTAGTAAATATCAAAAAGTGGTAAATTACGTTTCGACATTAAAATTATTATAGAAAAGAGAAGAAAATTGTTTAATATAAAAAATACGCTCTGTGACGTAAGTCTGGGATATAATTAAAATATCCGTGAAAATAATTTTATCTTTAATTGTTTTATGTTGGATCCTTAATTATTAGTTGATAACCTACAACTTTTATTTAAACAATTTCTTTATATCATCTCAAATAACAAAGTTAGGAATTTTAACATTGAGCACGATAGAGCAAATCCGCTCTGTGACGTATGTCTGGGAAATTATTGAAATATCTGTGAAAATAATTTTTTCTTCAATTGTTTTATGTTAGATCCTTAATTGTTAGTTGATAACCTACAACTTTTATTTAAACAATTTCTTTATACGACCTCAAATAACAAAGTTAGGAATTTAAACACTGAGTACGATAGAGCAAATACGCTCTGTGACGTATGTCTGGGAAATTATTAAAATACCTGTAAAAATAATTTTTTCTTCAATTTTTTTATGTTAGATCCTTAATTGTTAGTTGTTAACCTACAACTTTTATTTGAACAATTTGTTTATACGACCTTAAATAACAAAGTTAGGAATTTAAACACTGAGTACGAAAGAAACAAACACGCTCTGTGACGTATGTCTGGGAAATTATTGAAATATCTGTGAAAATAATTTTTTCTTCAATTGTTTTATGTTAGATCCTTAATTGTTGGTTGATAACCTACAACTTTTATTTAAACAATTTGTTTATACGACCTTAAATAACAAAGCTAGGAATTTAAACACTGAGTACGATAGAACAAATACGCTCTGTGACGTATGTCTGGGAAATTATTGAAATATCTGTGAAAATAATTTTTTCTTCAATTGTTTTATGTTAGATCCTTAATTGTTAGTTGTTAACCTACAACTTTTATTTAAACAATATCTTTATACGACCTCAAATAACAAAGTTAGGAATTTAAACATTGAGTACGATAGAACAAATACGCTCTGTGACCTATGTCTGGGAAATTATTGAAATATCTGTGAAAATAATTTTTTCTTCAATTGTTTTATGTTAGATCCTTAATTGTTAGTTGTTAACCTACAACTTTTATTTAAACAATATCTTTATACGACCTCAAATAACAAAGTTAGGAATTTAAACATTGAGTACGATAGAACAAATACGCTCTGTGACGTATGTCTGGGAAATTATTGAAATATCTGTGAAAATAATTTTTTCTTCAATTGTTTTATGTTAGATCCTTAATTGTTAGTTGTTAACCTACAACTTTTATTTAAACAATATCTTTATACGACCTCAAATAACAAAGTTAGGAATTTAAACATTGAGTACGATAGAACAAATACGCTCTGTGACCTATGTCTGGGAAATTATTGAAATATCTGCGAAAATAAATTTTTCTTCAATTGTTTTATGTTAGATCCTAAATTTTTGTTGATAACCTACAACTTTTATTTAAACAATTTGTTAATACGACCTTAAATAACAAAGTTAGGAATTTAAACACTGAGTACGATAGAACAAATACGCTCTGTGACGTATGTCTGGGAAATTATTAAAATACCTGTAAAAATAATTTTTTCTTCAATTTTTTTATGTTAGATCCTTAATTTTTGGTTGTTAACCTACAACTTTTATTTGAACAATTTGTTTATACGACCTTAAATAACAAAGTTAGGAATTTAAACACTGAGTACGATAGAACAAACACGCTCTGTGACGTATGTCTGGGAGATTATTGAAATATCTGTGAAAATAATTTTTTCTTCAATTGTTTTATGTAGATCCTTAATTTTTGGTTGATAACCTACAACTTTTATTTAAATAATATCTTTATACGACCTCAAATAACAAAGTTAGGAATTTAAACATTGAGTACGATAGAACAAATACGCTCTGTGACCTGTCTGGGAAATTATTGAAATATCTGCGAAAATAAATTTTTCTTCAATTGTTTTATGTTAGATCCTAAATTTTTGTTGATAACCTACAACTTTTATTTAAACAATTTGTTTATACGACCTTAAATAACAAAGTTAGGAATTTAATTACTTAGTACGATAGAACAAACACGCTCTGTGACGTATGTCTGGGAAATTATTAAAATATCTGTGAAAATAATTTTCTTACGTAGATTATGTTTCCCTTTAGACTTGGAAACTGCTGCATTTAGAAAATATCAAAAAGTGGTAAATTACTTTTTGACATTAGGTACAATTATTATAGAAAATAGGTAGAAGAAAATTGTTTAATATCGGCGGTTGGTGAGTGTCGATAAATACTTTTGCAAGTTGTAGCAATATTTTCTAAATCGACAAATTGATAAAACAATATTTTCTCTATGTAATAAAAAGTGGTGAAAAAGAAAACTAAACTTTTTCTGAAACTCGAGGAGCATCTGATCGTCATCTTTGCTCGGTTTTTATTGGTAAAACCGTCTTGAGAGAAGATTTAACTTGTCGTCGTATATATTTTTCCTTTTTTATTAAGAGGGAAAGTGGGTTTTGTCGAGACGGAGCAGTAAGACGTTTCGCTTTCGAAACACTTCGAGTTTGGTGTTTATTTCTCAATCACCTCCTTCAATATCTGGGATACATTTGTCATAGCTCGTGGACATTCCAATAATCGCTTTCGTGTAACTGCAAGAGAGATTTATTCGTTCGCCTCGGTTGTTGAATGCTATTTGTTCGTTATGTCGCTTTGATTTTTCGCTAAAACTTTTTTCTTTATTTTCCCATTATAAATAGCAATTTCAACTATGATATTAACTATAAAGAGATACACATACAAAATACCTCATAGCAAATTAAAGGTTCTATTGAAGAAATATGTTATTAGAAATTCCTTAAATATTCGAGAGTTTGGCCAATACATTTTGATGTTCGAAATATGCCAAGCTTATAAACCTTTTCGCTTTCGTGTACTCGTCCGATACACAACAGACAGTTGATTTCCCCGCCATCAGTTCCTTTTCGGAAAACTTTTAATATGCGTGCACATAAATTCCAAAACGCAACAATCACAAACGTATATCGTGCACAAGAAGAGAAATAAAAAGAAAAACTGGGGAGAAAAAATCTAAAATATTGTTTGCTTCAGATTAAACCGAACAAAACCCATCAATATCTTAAATAAGTTTTCTTTTGAAAGTACAATAATTCTCAGTAGATTGGATCGTCGTTACGCACGAGTCTTCAGGATCAGATTAGAAAGGACTATAAGAAACGTGCGCAAGGGCGACAATTACAAGAAAAGTTTAGTGATAAAAAGCAGGAGCAGGTGAACTGAAAGTTTTCAGATTAGACTCCTTGATCACACTCGGGGATCAAAGTGAGCCATGACCGGCATGCTTTATTATTTTCATTTTTTTTTACATAAATTTTATTTTATTTAAAACACGTTTTCGCAAACTTTCGTTTATTTGGTGGTTAAGAATTTTCAGACCAAGTACAATTATTGAGAGCTTACGTCTCTGGTGAAGAAAATCGTCTAGAACAAGCTGTGACAGACAATTTTATAAATTTATATCGTTACGTTCAAAAGCACATAACTTGAGAAAATAGAAAAAAACTATAAGAAAAATGCAAAATTTGTATACATATGTAAAAATGTGAAGACATATTTTACGTACAATTCAATTTTGTGGGATTTAAGGAAATATCTCGAATTGAAAAGATTGGAAAAAATATCGAATTTAGTAATTTTAATTTTTTTTTAAATGATCATCCCCCTTCACTCTCTAATTTCTACCTTTTAAATCAATTATTAGCGCGTTTAAAACCATACCAAATTGAAGCAAATCAAAATTTTCGAAAACAATTAGCGAGTTGTACAAATTATTTGAGCATATAAAACCAACTTTTAAGTACTTAGTTGAAATTTTTTACTAAAAAGTTTTGAAATTTAATGCTTCATAACGCTACTTTATGCGTTGAAGCGCCCTTAATTTATTTAATCAGAGAAAACATAAAAATGGGGTTCTTTTGAATGTCATTAGGGCTTTCTAGTGCACTACAGGGATCCATATCGAGAGCATCGCCTACAAAAGCGCATCTCAAGAATTATATTTCTACTTGTTTAATTCAGAGCCAAGTTTAACAAATTTTTCACATTTGCGATTGTTTTTTCCCTGTTTAAATTATTGTCCATCGACTCATTCAAAACACCTTGTTCTATACTTTCGACAAGTCACATTCAAGTTTATTACTTTTTCTAAAGCTTTTTACCAATTGCCGTCAAGATAGCTCTTATTCTTTGCCTTAAGGCATCTTCAACGTTGGGTGACCTCCTTTCGTTAAAGACGTCCCGTCATGACGTGTCATGAGAGTCCTGATGATCAGCCAACCTCACGTGTCTACAAAATCTGTCTTGTAACACAACCAGGGCCGGACTGGTTAGTGGTTGGCTCCACTGGCGGCAAAAATGGCTCCAAATGCAGTGGAGTAGCGAGTAGTGACACTATACCACGGGCCTGAATTCCAAAGATTTCCCATAGGCTTTCAAAGCACCGCAGACGAAAATTTTTGGAATTTTCCAGGTCAACGAGCTTAGATCAACTTGAAGAATTTTTAAACATATTTTGGTTCTGTAAAATTAAGCAAAACAAAAGAGTCATGCATGTGTCCTCATCTAAAGTGAAACACGCTGTATCTATGTCTTCCCTATCATGTCATCTGTCATCTCATATATCTTAACTGTCATATTATTTGACATCCCAATCTGTCATATCGTATGCTATTTGATCTGTTATCTAATCTGTCAATAAATAAGTCATCCCATCTGCCATAAAATCAGTTATCTCATTTGTCGTCTCATATGTCAATTTATCTGTCATCACACATGTCATCAGTCATCACATCAGTCATCACACATGTCATCCAATTAAATATCATCTTAATCTGACTTCAAATCTGTGATGTCATTAAAACTGTCATCTAATCTTTTAATAAAAATGCCATAAAACCAGTCATCCCATGTGCTATCTCATAATTATGTCATTTTACCTGTTATTATATATGTCATATAATCTGACGTTCCAATCTGTCATATCATATGTGAATTCATTTGTTTTACAATCTGTCAATAAATGTGCCATTTCTTTGTCATCTTATATGTAATATATTCTGTTATCTGTCATATAATCTGTTAGATAACATTTCCTGTCTTAAGGAATGCGTAGTAAAGTCTAAAAGAGACAAAGAGAGAGAAAGTGAGCAGTAGGATAAAGAAAGACAGATAGAGGAGGAGGGTGGGAGGGGTAGGAAGAAGTCAGATAGAAAGAGGAAATGGTAAGAGAGAGGTAAAGAGATATGGGGGGGGGAAGAAAGGTATGTCACTTTATTTTTTATAAGAGTGGGGGGGGGAATAAATAGATTGTCAGATGAGATGATATGACAGATGTGATAGACAGATGACACTGACAGATAAAACGAGATGCCTGATGAGATTGACAGATGAGATGAGATGACAGATGAAACTTACAGATGAGATTGGCACAGAGAGGCAGATGCATTAAGATACAGAAACAGAGATAGAGAAGGAGGGGAATAGAAGTAGAGATAAGCAGAAACAGAGGGACGATCTATGTCATCAGATTCGATTTGATGAGCTCGTGAAGTTCTCTAAAGATTATCATAAAGCAACAAAGGCTTCCCAATTTAGTTGTTCGTATGCCGAGCTTTAACTGGCCCTTTAACTAATACCCGTCCACACACACACACAGGTCAAACCTAAAGGCAATGCCTGTGTATGTGGACGTGCCTTTAGTAACTTAAACACAAATGTAAGCATGGAAAACGCGTACTCTCTGTAAGAGAAAGACGTTCAAAGGAAAAGTACGATAATTCTGTTTGATGCGATGCATTTTTAAAATTTTTATCGAACTATTGACGTAACGTTTGTACGTCCTGTATAAACTCATTATTTTAAATACATAATTTGGCTTTTATCTTCTTAAAATTAAATTAATGGCAAGTACTTAGTTTGAATGGCTTTTAAAATTTCGTGTTAACTCGAAAGTTCACAACATTGTTAGAAGAGAGCTTATGGGTTACGTTTTGCATTCGGTAGTTTTAATATCTATACGTAAAATTGCTTTTTTTACAAAAACATTTCTGATTTAGAGGAAAATGTTAATTTAACGTTATTTAAATCTAATAGTGCACTCTAACGCTCGTAACATACAATCAGAATTAACTTAATTTAATTTTCCCTTATCTGCCTTGATTTATACCGTCTTTGAATATCAATCCTGAACCCGAATCCTTTATATACTACATGCACCTAACCAGCAATGGTAGAGAACACAAAAGGAATTAATCCTGTAGGATTAGCATCAGGATCACATCGGGTTGACCCTGGTAATGCTGAAAGCAATGTAGGAAATTCAACTTTATACCACGCTCTCCGATGATAACCAACGTTTTACAATTTACTGCTCCGAACTTTTGATCCTAGTAGCTTTTAATAACCCCCACAAGTAAAAACAATTTTTAATTTATCGTTTTAAACAAATAAATCTTGTTTTTCTTTGATAAATGCTTTTAAAACGAAGACGCCGCCATAAAACAGGAGCTTATCAAGAGAAATAGTGGACACTTGTAACCGCCTCGGTGAACACCACCCTTTATCTGTTAGTTTATTAAACTTTATATTGTCCTCGTGTAAAAAAGCTATACTTTGGGGAAAAATATACATTTCAAACACACTCGATTACGTTGGCAATATTTTTCGAATATTGAATTATATGATACGGAATATATGCACACAGATAAGAATTTTTTCTCCACCACCACGCACTTAAAAATTTCATACAAGTCGTCCTTTTTAATAGCGCTCAGCTTGAAGACTCCAGTGAGTCTTCACGCTGTGCAATTTTTATTCTTTATTTACGTGCTAGTTATTTGTGGAGAAAAATCAAACACAAAACAATTCAAATTTTTTGGAATTCACCAAAACTTTCCTCTCGCTGCGTCCTCGGAGGGCGTACGTCTTCATCAAGTTGATTATTCCACTATCGTGCTGCTTTAATAATTCTCTTCGTTTATAATCCAATAATGGTGCAGCGAGAAAATTATTAAACTGAACTGAAAAGGATTGAGGGTTGATATAAAAAAAACTATTAGAAAAATCGTACAATACATTTCATTTTGGACGTTTTTTAATTTCTTTTTTATTATTGCCATCACATATATTTTCTTCTCCCTTTCGTAGCTGCGAAATTTATAGTTTCTGGACAATTTCGTGCAATTATTGTTCATTATCGCGAGTATAAGAGGAGTAAGCGAAGAGACGGCGTCCTTAGGCGTCGGTCGAGGGTGCTTGGCGCCGAGACGCCATGAAACAGTACGACTTTAACGGTCCTCTATAGTTGGTTATTGCGACCGTAACACCAGACGAAAGAATTTTCACTAAACACAACGTAATATACAAGGTGATTCAATTACATTTTATTTAAATGTTCCAAAACACAATTTTTGGCCCAACTCTCCAATAATTAGAACACAGAGTACGAGCTTGAAAATTTCCCATCACGTCTTCTCTCCGAAATCTAGGATTATGCGTACACTTTATTTCACCGGATTAACTATAAACCTAATATGAGCAGCTTTAAAAGTCCCCCTTTTACTCTAAATTTATGGTTGCTTAAGAATGCATTAATTTGAAAAAGAATAATTTGAAAACATTTCCAAAAAGATTAGACATGTGGGTCGTAAATACAAGAGCTCTTTTAGTTAATACATTTATTACCACTAATTTGGCGACACTGAAATTACCTTCAATTTTATGTCAATTATCTAAGGAAGTCAAAAATGCTAAAATATACAGGGTGTTATTGTTCAAAAATTCTAGAAATCGGGTATTTAATTCAAGTTATTGTGTTTTGTTGTCGAAGTGACGATATCTCATGAACGACTCGTTTAAAGGTATTACTCTGAATGCAAAATTATATGTCAATTGCGTAAGGAAGTCAAAAATGCTAAAATATACAGGGTGTTATTGTTCAAAAATTCTAGAAATCGGGCATTTAATTCAAGTTATTGTGTTTTGTTGTCGAAGTGACGATATCTAATGAACGAATTCAAAGGTATCACTCTGAATGCAAAATTTTATGTCAATTATCTAAGGAAGTCAAAAATGCTAAAATATACAGGGTGTTACTGTTCAAAAATTCTAGAAATCAGGCATTTAATTCAAGTTACTGTGTTTTGTTGTTGAAGTGACGATATCTCAAGAACGACTCCTTTAAAGGTATCACACTGAATGCAAAATTTTATGTCAATTGTGTAAGGAAGTCAAAAATGCTAAAATATACAGGGTGTTACTGTTCGAACATTCTAGAAATCAGGCATTTAATTCAAGTTACTGTGTTTTGTTGTTGAAGTAACGATATCTCAAGAACGACTCCTTTAAAGGTATCACACTGAATGCAAAATTTTATGTCAATTATCTAAGGAAGTCAAAAATGCTAAAATATACAGGGTGTTACTGTTCAAAAATTCTAGAAATCAGGCATTTAATTCAAGTTACTGTGTTTTGTTGTTGAAGTGACGATATCTCATGAACGACTCGCTTAAAGGTATCACACTGAATGCAAAATTTTATGTCAATTGTGTAAGGAAGTCAAAAATGCTAAAATATACAGGGTGTTACTGTTCAAAAATTCTAGAAATCAGGCATTTAATTCAAGTTACTGTGTTTTGTTGTTGAAGTGACGATATCTCATGAACGACTCCTTTAAAGGTATCACACTGCATGAAAAATTTTATGTCAATTGTGTAAGGAAGTCAAAAATGCTAAAATATACAGGGTGTTACTGTTCGAACATTCTAGAAATCAGGCATTTAATTCAAGTTACTGTGTTTTGTTGTTGAAGTAACGATATCTCAAGAACGACTCCTTTAAAGGTATCACACTGAATGCAAAATTTTATGTCAATTGTGTAAGGAAGTCAAAAATGCTAAAATATACAGGGTGTTACTGTTCGAACATTCTAGAAATCAGGCATTTAATTCAAGTTACTGTGTTTTGTTGTCGAAGTGACGATATCTCATGAACGACTCGTTCAAAGGTATCACTCTGAATGCAAAATTTTATGTCACTTGCGTAAGGAAGTCAAAAATGTTAAAATATACAGGGTGTTACTGTTCGAACATTCTAGAAATCAGGCATTTAATTCAAGTTACTGTGTTTTGTTGTTGAAGTAACGATATCTCAAGAACGACTCCTTTAAAGGTATCACACTGAATGCAAAATTTTATGTCAATTGTGTAAGGAAGTCAAAAATGCTAAAATATACAGGGTGTTACTGTTCGAACATTCTAGAAATCAGGCATTTAATTCAAGTTACTGTGTTTTGTTGTCGAAGTGACGATATCTCATGAACGACTCGTTCAAAGGTATCACTCTGAATGCAAAATTTTATGTCACTTGCGTAAGGAAGTCAAAAATGTTAAAATATGCAGGGTGTTATTGTTCAAAAATTCTAGAAATCTGGCATTTAATTCAAGCTATTGTGTTTTGTTGTCGAAGTGACGATATCTAATGAACGCCTCGTTCAAAGGTATCACTCTGAATGCAAAATTTTATGTCAATTGCGTAAGGAAGTCAAAAATGCTAAAATATACAGGGTGTTATTGTTCAAAAATTCTAGATATCAGGCATTTAATTCAAGTTACTGTGTTTTGTTGTTGAAGTGACGATATCTCATGAACGACTCCTTTAAAGCTATCACACTGAATGCAAAATTTTATGTCAATTGTGTAAGGAAGTCAAAAATGCTAAAATATACAGGGTGTTACTGTTCGAACATTCTAGAAATCAGGCATTTAATTCAAGTTACTGTGTTTTGTTGTTGAAGTAACGATATCTCAAGAACGACTCCTTTAAAGGTATCACACTGAATGCAAAATTTTATGTCAATTATCTAAGGAAGTCAAAAATGCTAAAATATACAGGGTGTTACTGTTCAAAAATTCTAGAAATCAGGCATTTAATTCAAGTTACTGTGTTTTGTTGTTGAAGTGACGATATCTCATGAACGACTCGCTTAAAGGTATCACACTGAATGCAAAATTTTATGTCAATTGTGTAAGGAAGTCAAAAATGCTAAAATATACAGGGTGTTACTGTTCAAAAATTCTAGAAATCAGGCATTTAATTCAAGTTACTGTGTTTTGTTGTGGAAGTGACGATATTTCAAGAACGACTCCTTTAAAGGTATCACACTGCATGCAAAATTTTATGTCAATTGTGTAAGGAAGTCAAAAATGCTAAAATATACAGGGTGTTACTGTTCGAACATTCTAGAAATCAGGCATTTAATTCAAGTTACTGTGTTTTGTTGTTGAAGTAACGATATCTCAAGAACGACTCCTTTAAAGGTATCACACTGAATGCAAAATTTTATGTCAATTGTGTAAGGAAGTCAAAAATGCTAAAATATACAGGGTGTTACTGTTCGAACATTCTAGAAATCAGGCATTTAATTCAAGTTACTGTGTTTTGTTGTCGAAGTGACGATATCTCATGAACGACTCGTTCAAAGGTATCACTCTGAATGCAAAATTTTATGTCACTTGCGTAAGGAAGTCAAAAATGTTAAAATATGCAGGGTGTTATTGTTCAAAAATTCTAGAAATCTGGCATTTAATTCAAGCTATTGTGTTTTGTTGTCGAAGTGACGATATCTAATGAACGCCTCGTTCAAAGGTATCACTCTGAATGCAAAATTTTATGTCAATTGCGTAAGGAAGTCAAAAATGCTAAAATATACAGGGTGTTATTGTTCAAAAATTCTAGATATCAGGCATTTAATTCAAGTTACTGTGTTTTGTTGTTGAAGTGACGATATCTCATGAACGACTCCTTTAAAGGTATCACACTGAATGCAAAATTTTATGTCAATTGTGTAAGGAAGTCAAAAATGCTAAAATATACAGGGTGTTACTGTTCAAAAATTCTAGAAATCAGGCATTTAATTCAAGTTACTGTGTTTTGTTGTGGAAGTGACGATATTTCAAGAACGACTCCTTTAAAGGTATCACACTGAATGCAAAATTTTATGTCAATTATCTAAGGAAGTCAAAAATGCTAAAATATACAGGGCGTTACTGTTCAAAAATTCTAGAAATCAGGCATTTAATTCAAGTTACTGTGTTTTGTTGTTGAAGTGACGATATCTCATGAACGACTCGCTTAAAGGTATCACACTGAATGCAAAATTTTATGTCAATTGTGTAAGGAAGTCAAAAATGCTAAAATATACAGGGTGTTACTGTTCAAAAATTCTAGAAATCAGGCATTTAATTCAAGTTACTGTGTTTTGTTGTTGAAGTGACGATATCTCAAGAACGACTCCTTTAAAGGTATCACACTGAATGCAAAATTTTATGTCAATTGTGTAAGGAAGTCAAAAATGCTAAAATATACAGGGTGTTACTGTTCAAAAATTCTAGAAATCAGGCATTTAATTCAAGTTACTGTGTTTTGTTGTTGAAGTGACGATATCTCAAGAACGACTCCTTTAAAGGTATCACACTGAATCCAAAATTTTATGTCAATTGTGTAAGGAAGTCTAAAATGCTAAAATATACAGGGTGTTACTGTTCGAACATTCTAGAAATCAGGCATTTAATTCAAGTTACTGTGTTTTGTTGTCGAAGTGACGATATCTCAAGAACGACTCGTTTAAAGGTATCACTCTGAATGCAAAATTTTATGTCAATTATCTAAGGAAGTCAAAAATGCTAAAATATACAGGGTGTTACTGTTCAAAAATTCTAGAAATCAGCCATTTAATTCAAGTTATTGTGTTTTGTTGTTGAAGTGACCCATCGATGTCAAGTCATCATTATGGTACTAATGATAAAATGACTAGATCGATCTTGTTTTCTAAAGCTCTTTTATATCTCAATTAGCAAAGAATGAATGAAACGGCCACTAACTGTATAAATTACGGTTATAAAATATACGGGGTGGACATTTCGGTGGACATTCTCATAAATTTCTTTATTAAACCAAACTCGAATGAGCTATGTGAATACTTATGAAAATTCCTGTCAACCTTAAAATAAATACATCATACATTCAACCTATAAAAACGATAAGAATTTTTAATATATCAAAATTTTAAAAAGGCATTCCGAAGCGACTTTGAAAAATGAACGTTGAGGCTGCTTGTGGATAATTTTATTAGGCGTGGATAGATACTTAAAGAAATTAAATTACGCGTATATTATTAGTGCTATATTTAATCTCATATACAGGATAATCTTTAGTTGTAAATCTTTATTATTTTATTATGTTGGCAAACCATTAACATCTCCAAAACGTACCCTATAAAAATAAAAATTTACTCTAAATCAACGACACGATTTTTATAATTAGAACAAACCGAGATAGCAGTCATTAAAGATATAATTAATTATTCCTAAAACTACTAATGAATTGTAACACTCGTCGAGAATTATTTTTAGCTTAAAAATTAATTATTTTTTATTTTGTACCGCATTAATGACTTGTTAACAATTAAAATTAACCGTCGGCCGTTTCAAACTTTAATTTTTATTATTTGTGTAATCGTTAAACTTCAACAAATATAAACAGGGATGTTACGTCGGATAAACTTTTAATAATGTATCTCCGTGTATATCCATCCACCTACTTCCTAATATTGATTTATTTACTTAAATATTGAAACTGATTGAAAATTTTAATAGAAACAAGAGGGAAATTTGACGCACGAATTGAAATGAATTTCAAATTTCGGCCATTTTGGATTTTCGTGGCGAATTAGCTTAATTTTTTTACCGAAAAAGAATAAAAAAAAGAATCTGTTTTATTTGGTTTCCAGATGGTGAAAGAACATTAGCGATGATCCCCCTTAAGTATAACTGTTTTAACATCTGAGTTTACCCTTAAAAATGGGTTGTAAGTCAATAATATCCTGTGTATTTTAAGAGCTTAATGGATTTTTTAAACTTCCAACAGGCTTTTTTTAAATCACGAAAAATCAGAAATTAAATCCCCATTAATTGTGAAAAAAGCTCTGCTCATAAGTGAAAATGTAAAACGCACACAAATTAAAGTACAATAAGTGAAAAGGGGGCGACTTTAAAGGCGAATTAAGGAAAGGTTTCGAATTGATTGCTTCGTTCAATTTAGCACATCACACTAGAGATGGCAAATACTAGGACGGATAAAAAAAGTTTGTAATTTCTTTTCATTTGTGGACTTTACTTAAAGCAAATAAACGTCATTCTTTAATTAAGTACTTCAAATCAAATCGAAATGATTGAAAGTTATCTTTTAATGGGCTTTTATTTGTTTTTACGTTTTTAATTGAATTTATTGATTTTATTCGCTCGTTTAGAAAATTATTTCATTAATTTGTGATGATTACAGGTTTAATTGCGAAAATTGTTTATTAAATTACAGCCTAAATACTGAGGGCACTCATTAGTGTGTGCGTAGAAGATTAATTGAGATAATAAATTGAAATTTGCCACTCTTCATTATTTATTTGCAAGCTGAATCACCCTGTATACATGTACATTGTACATATTTGTGTATGGTTTTAAACATTTCAAAGTTCTGGATTCTGGATACAGTTGAGATATTGCGACTTATATTTAGATGTAAGATTATAGCGACTACTTGATATTAAAACACTCTGTATATTTTTATATATTTGGGTTCTTGAACCTTTTAGCTAAAAATTGATATAGGGGTTTTGAAAGCCTATCGCTCATCGTTCTTCAGATATCGCTACTTTTAGATTATAGTTATCATTGGATACTAAACTGTGGGTTTCTGAACATTTTTAAATTAAACGCCCTGTATATTTTAATTTATCTGCGTTCCTTAACCTATGTAGATAAGAATTTATGTAGAATTTCGTATATCTACAGCTTATCGTTCTTAAGATATCGTGACTTTTAGAATAGAGTGACTATTAGATACTAAACTGTTGATTTCTGAACTTATGATGTTGAACGTCCAGTATATTTTGGCATATTTGCGTTCCTGAACCTTTGTAGATAAAACGTCATGTAGAGTTACGCAAATGTCTACAGCTTATCGTTCTTAAGATATCGTGACTTTTAGATTAGAGTGACTATTGGATACTAAACTGAGGGTTTCTGAACTTTTTCATGTTGAACCTCCTGTACATTTTGTCATATTTGTGTTCCTGAACCTTTGTAGATAAAAATTGATGTAGAGTTACGCATGTCTACAGCTTATCATTCTTAAGATATCGTGACTTTTATATTAGAGTGACTTGGATACTGAACTGTGGTTTTTTTTAACTTTTTGATGTTGAACCTCCTGTATATTTTGGCATATTTGCCTTACTGAACCTTTGTAGATAAAAATTGATGTAGAGTTTCGCATGTCTACAGCTTATCGTTCTTAGGATTCGTGACTTTTAGATTAGAGTGACTATTAGATACAAAACTGTTGATTTCTGAACTTATGATGTTGAACGTCCTGTACATTTTGTGATATTTGTGTTCCTGAACCTTTGTAGATAAAAATTGATGTAGAGTTACGCATGTCTACAGCTTATCATTCTTAAGATATCGTGACTTTTAGATTAGATTGACCATTGGATACTAAACTGTGGGTTTCTGAACTTTTTCATGTTGAACCTCCTGTATATTTTGGCATATTTGCCTTACTGAACCTTTGTAGATAAAAATTGATGTAGAGTTACGCATGTCTACAGCTTATCGTTCTTAAGATATCGTGACTTTTAGATTAGATTGACCATTGGATACTAAACTGTGGGTTTCTGAACTTTTTCATGTTGAACCTCCTGTATATTTTGGCATATTTGCCTTACTGAACCTTTGTAGATAAAAATTGATGTAGAGTTTCGCATGTCTACAGCTTATCATTCTTAAGATATCGTGACTTTTAGATTAGATTGACCATTGGATACTAAACTGTGGGTTTCTGAACTTTTTCATGTTGAACCTCCTGTATATTTTGGCATATTTGCGTTCCTGAACTTTTGTAGATAAAAATTGATGTAGATTTTCGTATGTGTACAGCTTATCGTTCTTAGATATCGTCACTTTTAGATTAGCGTGACTATTGGATACTAAACTGTGGGTTTCTGAACTTTTTAATGTTGAACGTCTTGTATTGTTTGGCATATTTGCGTTCCTGAGCCTTTGTAAATATAAATTGATGTAGTCTCGTTTGTCTACAACATATCGTTCTTAAGATATTGTCACTTTTAAATTATACTGGTCACTTATTACGTGATCACTAGGTGCGGACGTTGTCTTACCGTCACCGTGTAGATTTAATCTATGTTTAGTTACTTGTACCTAAATCAATAATTAATTTATTAATTTATTTCAGGTTACCATTTTACGAATCAACAACCTCCAAGGATAACAGAACATCCAATAGACACAACTGTAGCTAGACATGATCCAGCAACGCTCAACTGCCACGCTACGGGCGAGCCTGAACCCACCATATCATGGTACAAAGACGGTTCGATGGTACGAACTGTCCAACATCGAGTACTTTTACCGGCCGGAAATTTATTCTTTTTACGAGTAGTGCAGAGTCGAAAAGATACAGATGGGGGTGTTTATTGGTGTGAAGCTACCAACGCTTTGGGAAAAGCCAGGAGTCGGAATGCCACCCTTACAGTTGCCGGTGAGTGTTTTTTTTTTATTTTGCATATCATTTTTAGAGAACAAAAGCTTTAAAGCTCTCTCTCTCTATTGAGAGTAAAATTGTGACTGAAAACCAAGTAAACAAAATGAAGAAAGTCAATAATTTGCTCGTTGACTGGGAGGGATTTAAATATTCTTTAAAAAAAATCAGTGACGTATCTCAAATCTGAATAGTGGCTTGTAAACAGAGGAAACGCTGTAGTCCCTTTTCTTAGTCCTGGCACTTTCTGAGAGGCAGTATGGTGAGAGCACATCTAGAGCTGCCATTTCTTCCAGCCTTGACTGATATTTGAGTAGCCATTCCTGTGGTATTTTCAACCACTGGCACTGGCTGGTTCAGGGTGTTGGGGGTCGTCTACGCTTCATCCACGTGATTCTTAAGTTTGGTTGCCATTACTGCGGTGTGCGTCGTGCGTCACGCAATTCGTTTGGTGGATTTTATATATTTGTCATTGAATATTTAAAATCGACAAATAGACGCGGCGCAGCGACGCAAAACGCACACCGCAGTAATGGAAACGCGACATTAAGCACTCTCTTTTGTATTCTCTTTTGATTTATTCGTTGGATTGTCCATTTTTCTCAGATATTTATTGGATAAGCTAGCATTTGATACTCAAGAGTTCAATAACTGGGATGGGGTTGTCGTGTTTTTGTAGTACGCCTGAAGGGGGGTCCAATAGTCTATAATAAATAAACGCACCCCTTTTAACGACTATATGAATAATCGAGGCCTTTTTGGATCGTTATAAAGGTATTATGGGATTTTAATAATATTATTAAAGCCATAATTTTGAAATAACTAATAGAGGAGCATGTATTAGTATTTTGCAGAGCAAACATTTCTGATTTAATTTAAATTAAACGAATTTAATTTGGTAGTTTGATAGAATAAATTAATGGGATATTATTTTATTAATTGATTTTGTATTAGTTACATTAATTAACGGTGCGTAATTAAATAAATATGCTATTATGTTGTGTAGTAGAATGTTATTATAAACTTCCGTGTTTGCAATTATATTATAAAAGCTCGCAATTTATAATAGAAAAGGTACAATTTTTCTTTTTTAATTGAGTTGCGTGAATAGAATTCTTGGTTTTTTTACCAAGATAAATCTTGACGTTGGAATTTTCGAGTAAAACTCATATTTTTGCACATTTTATTTTGTCCATCGTTTATAACTAATATTTGTACAATTTATAAGCGTCGCTATACTAAATTAACAAAGAAAATAAAGGAAAATTTCCCTATCACTACAAAAACTCCCTTAGTGCAAGAGGTGGACTTTTGTAGGGGAATCGGAATTAAAATCGCAAGCTTTTGAGCTTTTCATTGTTTTCACGATTAGATGTAATGAAAAATCGGAAAGTATTTAGTGAATACCTACGGGATATAGCGTTGTTCATGCTCGAGTGGCTTACATCTAAACGGCGCGGGTAGGATTTGCCCGGTAAGAACTTTTGTGTTGGTTTAGGAGCTGACTAAGTGGGATGCTCTTCGTCCTTATAGCGCATAAACATGCTTCGCTTGTTTTATCATCTGCCATAAGCCGATAGCTTTTGATTTTTACTAAAAAACCACCTTTTGAAAAAATTTCAATATTTCGTTCGACCGATCGCTCCAAGGTGCAACGGTGGGAAAAAATTTCTTCTTTGAGGACAAAATCGATTTTACAAATCAAAAATTTGCGAGAGTGGAACTTATTGTTAATTAGACGTTGATTAAGAGTTAAAATTAATGACAAGTCTATTAAAGTGACTATTGTAGGAACAAAAACACTTAACACTTTCATCAAGAGCTTTAGTATAACGTATTTGACAAGGATAAATTTATTTACTAAGCGAAATATCTTGAAAATCGGGCATTATTGTTCAAACAAAGCAACATAGAAGTACTAGGAGCGAGTATTATTAAATTCAACTCTGGAGTCCTTGGAGGAAGTGGTTGTTTATTCAGTACAAATCAATTTACCCCTTAGCTATAATTTGGTTGAATAATTTATTGTGTGATTTCGTAATTGGTAATTATAGGTCTGATGAACAATATTAAAATGTTTTATTTATTTTAAAATTATTGTTTGTTTAGTGGTCAAATTTTGCAAAATTGCAAAATTTCATGTTTATTTTTCCGGATTAATAATATCGAATAAAAGATATCTCTTTGTATGTTTAGTTAAGCAATTTCTCTTTTCTTTTTTTTTGAACTCTGGAGGGATTAAACAACTGGCTTTATTAAATTTCAAATACAGGGTGTTCAGATAAGCACTCAGTCTTCCAGAGCTCTTGTAGAAGGAAAAATAAAATTTTTTGTCCTGATATAAAAAAAATATTTTTGCTGCTTTAGAAAAGCTTATCTGGACACTCTGTATAGGTGTCTTTTGGAACAAAATTATGTAATTATCGATTTTAAATGAATGCATTTTAACAGTGTGTCGTAAAAGCTGAAAATTGCTTAATACGTTTGGTTCATTTTAGGGGTAACAACTTGTTTTGCACACACACACAAATAAGTAATCAACTTTATGTTGCACGACTTTATTGGCTTTAATGCCTTTATTACTTCCAAATTATTATCTATCAATAAATAAAAAGAAAAAAAATTTTGTTATTGCCTTTACTAAATTAAATGCACGATGAACCATTAATTTGTTTATTTTAATTTTCATTTGGTATTAAATTTTCATGCAAGAATCAATAAATCGATAGAGAGTTTTGCCAGTGGCTCACGACACAAAGAACGTTTAGACCTCATGGACTGTGACCTCTATCATAGTACTAGAAAAATGTAACTTTTCATTAAAGCTATTTTTAAGCATAGAAAAAAAAATTAGTCCCATTTCCAGTTAAACCGGAAGTAAAGTATAAAGTATTGGGTATCATTAGATAGCTAATTTTACAATCTTTCAAAATCTTAAAAAATATACAGGATGTTTCACTTAACTTAAGAAAATTGTTTCCATTTCCGGTTGAACCGGAAGTGAAAATGTGAAGTGTTTGGTATCTTGTAACAGCTAATTGTACGAGCTTTCAAAATATTTAAAAATATAGAGGCTGTTTATAAACGCTTTTGATATTTTTGTAATTTCCGGTTTAACCAATAGAAAGTGTCAAATAAGAGAAATTAGTGCGAAAATGTACTACTCAAATTTTTTTTTACATAAGAAATGATAGATTTTTGAAATTTTAATTTTCAAAAAATTATTACTCCGGTCTTGGAAATTTCTAAGATATAAAACGCATGCCATTCGATAGAGAAAGGCGATGTCTGTAACATACACAAAAATGAAAAAAAAGGTCTAAAGAAATTTTGAGAAAATTCATTTTATAATTGTAACCTATTTTGACCCCTTATAAGTGGGCAATTGTGAATCAGTTTTAAATCGATTAGGTTAGAACAAAAGCTCTATATTATAGCTATACAATACCGTTTTGAAATTTTTATAATAATAATTACCGGCCAAGTTACAAGGGAAAAACCACGAAATGAGACAATCGGTGACTGGCCGCCATTTTGAATTAAAGATTTTGTCACGAACCGGATTTTTTGTTTCATGGCACTCAAATAAATTATCTCCAAGAGATGAGCCCGAGTACTATCACTTAGATTTTTTTGTTAAGGGCCCATAGTCTAAAGCTCGAATTGGAATTTTTGAAATTTTTATTTAAAAAAAATTATAACTGCGGTCCTGGAAATTTCTAAGGAATAAAACACGGCATTCGATAGAGAACGACTATGTCTATAACATACACGAAAATGAGAAAAAAAAGGCCTGAATAAATTTTGAGAAAATTCATTTCATAATTTTGACCCATTTTGACTCCTTAAAAGTAGGCTATTGTGAATTAATTTAAATATCGATTAGTTTAATACGAAAGCCCTATGTTATAGCTATAGAATACAGTTTTGAAATTTTTATAATAATAATTACTGGCCAAGTTGCAAGAGAAAAACCACGAAATGAGACAATCGTTGTACTGGCCACCATTTTGAATTAAAAATTTTGTCATCAACCGGATTTGTTTGTTCCATGGCACTCAAATAAATTGTCTTCAAGAGATGAGCCCGAATATTATCACTTACATTATTCTGTTAAGGACCCATAGTCTAAAACTTTAACTGAAATTTTTGAAAATTTGATTTTCAAAAAATTATAACTCCGGTCCTGTAAATTTCTAAGGAATAAAATACATGGCATTCGATAGAGAACGGCGATGTCTATACCATACCCAAAAATGAAAAAGAAGGCCTGAATAAATTTTGAGAAAATTCATTTCATAATTGTGACCTATTTTGACTCCTTATAAGTGGGCAATTTTGAATCAGTTTTAAAAATCAATTAGGTTAGGACGAAAGCCCTATGTTATAGCAATACAATACCGTTTCGAAATTTTTTTAATAATAATTACCGGCCAAGTTACAAGGGAAAAAGCACGAAATTTGATTTTTTGATTCAAAGATACTCAAATAGTTCATCTCCAATACTACCACCTAAATTTTTCCTTTAAGGACCCATAGTCTAAAGCTCAAATTGTAATTTTTCAAATTTTGATTGCACAACTCGTACGTGTACTATATTTTCCTGAAACAAGAGCGCACCTTTAAAAAAATCCATACGACATTAGATTCAAATTTCCTACCTTTTTAATACGATAAATCCAAAATTTATGATCATTAGGTGCCAATAAATATTAGGGAAATTTAACACAAAGTGAAAGATTCAAATTTATGTTTTGTTCAAATTATTATATTTTTTAATAACTTGGAAAAAGAAATTATAAAGGGAAGCCTCGAATTTAAAACCAAATAAGTACCTTTAGTGTCATCTTTGAATGTAAAATTCCTGAAATATTACATTCGTGATCGTATTTCAAAGGATAACGATGCTTATTAATGCGATACTATCGAATAATTTGAACGGATTTTTTAATTTATATATAGGGTAGGGCAAAAACCCGCGAAGAGCAAATCCATTATTTTTTAATCACCCTGTATAGATTATTTTATTTTTTTTATAATTTTTTAATAGCGTGTTGTGCCTTTTAGATGTTTGAGATGGTGTTTCAAGTTCACCCTTTTTATAGTTCTTTAAGGTTGGTTTTTTATATTTTTTGATGTGGTTTTTATGATTTTTTTCGTGCTTTAACTCTTCTTTGAAGCAATAAAAATCAAAAATATATTTTTTTTTGGAAACTCCCTGTATACAGTGTGGTAACCGGAACTCTCGGTCATAGAGATTTAACGTGTAAAATCACACTTTGGCGATTTCTTGCTTTCCAATTTATTTTAGGAAAAAAATCTTCTAATTAAAGTTTTAAAGCACACAATCCTGCATCTAAAGCAACAATCAAAATTAATTTTGGATACTTGATAAAGCCATAAATTTAATTTGAAAATTTCGAAAATTAACAGAAATAGCGATTGCCTTGAGACACAAGCAAAAATTATCAAATGTTTTACGTTTTACGAAAAGAGTAAATTTTACATGTTAAATTCCTACGATTGAGAGGTCCGGTCACCACTCTGTATATTGTAAAGCCGTTTTAGAGCATTTAAATGTTTGTTTTTGTGGAAAGGTGCATTTAAACCATCTTCGAAATAGTTTGCAATTTAAGGTCGTAAAACAAAACAACACCACCCTCAAGGATCACAAGGAGGTTTAATAAGGGTGTAGATAAACAAAAGAGCGAAAGAATGACAATTAAGAAGATAGATACAATTACAGTTAAATTAGGCTTTCTTTGTGACTCATCTTATTTAAGTTTGCTTTTAAAGAGTCTAATAAAAAAAATTTCGAATTCTACCGACATTTAAATACGTCCTTTTTATGCCTAACTAAATTGCTGTTGTTTGTTTTAAAAGTTACAAATGGAAATTTTTAGAGCTTTGCAAAAAATGTTTAACTTTTAAGGAAAAACTTATTTTGTAATGATCCCTTCGAGTGGGCGGACGAATGGGAAATACTTCAACCCCTTGCTTTTAAGTTTGAATTTTTCTCTCCGTGAGGACCCATAATTCTTGTTTTGTAAAAAAATTATTTAAACTCAACCACACGTGATTTTAGATAAAATTATAATTTGTATGTGTGTAAATCGTCGACGTTTATAACTTTTTTTAGCCAATTTTTAATTGCTCATTTCTTTTTATGTTGGTAAAGTTTTATACAAGGAACGTGATGCCTCGAGAGATTAAATGACAACATCATTCAGGCAGTATTTACCTTGAGTGTTGATTCAGCCACCGAGAAAAGATCAAGCTATGCCTCGAAATGCAAACACTTACTTCCTTATACCTCCTCACTCCTCCACCTTTTTGACGATTCTAGGGGTTCTATAACTTTTATATGACTTTCGACTCAATTTTTTACTTATTTTATTTTCATAATCATATTTGACTTTCAAGTTTATTTAATTTAATTAAAAGGGCATTTTAATTATTTATCATTTAGTTCTGCGAGTTTTAAAAGAAAAGGGCACAGAAGGGGGTTGGTGCGACAATAAACATAATTAATAACAACAGCACGAGCTTTTAATAAATATTTGTGTATCAGAATCAATTGCCTGTTGTCTTGCGCCATAGTCCAAGTCCTTTTGTTTGTTAATATTGATAAACTTAAGAGTTAAGCAGGGCTTATAAGTCGGGCTTGAAAGACCCGAAAGATCAAGTTGAAGCTAGGAGATCAATCCTGGTATCGTTGGATAGGTCACATAGACAAGAACATCAAGGGATCCACTAGTTAGACGATAACAGGCCTAAAAGGCCCGAAAGATACAAATGGAGCTAAGGGGTCTACCTTGGTAACATCGGATAGGTTTCGTCAAAGAAAACAACAAGGGATACGAGATATCGGGCTTGAAAGGTCCTAAAGATAAAAGTGGAGCTTGTTAAAGTTGGAAGTGGACGTGGCATCGTCGAATAGGCCACGTGGAAGAGAACAACAAGGGACTATTTAGGCGACAACAGGCTTAAAAAGCCCAAAAGATAAAGTTTGAGCTAGGGGATCGATCTTGGTATCTTCGGATAGATCTCGTCGAGGAGAACAACAAGAGGCCTGCCATTTACGAGATATCGGGCCTGGAAGGCCTGAAAGATACAATTGGAGCTAAGGGGTCGATCTTGATATACTCGGATAGGTCGCTTCGAGAGAAACATCAAAAGACCCACATTTTAGGAGCTTAAGATAAAGTTGGAGCTAGGATGTCGGCCTGGTATCGTCGAATAAGCCTCGTGGAGCAGAACAACAAGGTACTACTTAGGCGACAACGGGCTTAAAAGGCCTAAAAGATAAAGTTTGAGCTAGGGTTCAATTTTGGTATCTTCGGATAGGTCTTGTCGAGGAGAATAACAAGGCACCTACCATTTACGAGATATAGAAAGATAAAGTTTGAGTTAGGGGGTCGATCTTGACATCATCAGATAGGTCTCTTCGACAGGAACATCAAGGGACCCATCTCTTAGGAGATGAAGATAAAGCTGGAGCTAAGAAGTTGATCTTCTATCGTCGAATAAGCCTTGTGGAAGAGAACAACCCTCCTTCAAGAGGCTATTTAGGCGACAATGGGCATAAAAGGCCCAAAAGATAAAGTTTGAGCTAGGGGGTCAATCTTGGTTTTGTCAATCTTGGGATAGGTTTCGTCGAGGAGAACAACAAGCAGCCTGTCATTTACGAGATATGGGGCTTTAAAAGCCCGAAAAATAAAGTTTGAGCTAAGGGGTCGATCTTGATATACTCAGATAGATCTCTTCGAGAGGAATATCAAGAGACCTACCTTTTTGAAGATGAAGACAAAGTTGGAGATAGGAACTCGACCTGGAATCGTCGAATGGGCCACGTAGAGGAGAACAACAAGGAACTATTTAGGCGACAACGGGCTTAAAACGCCCAAAAGATAAAGTTTGAGCTTGGGTTCAATCTTGGTATCTTTGGATAGGTCTCGTCGAAGAGAACAACAAGCAGACTGTCATTTACGAGATATCGGGCTTGAAAGACCCGAAAGATAAAGTTGGAGCTAGAGGGTCGATCTTGATACCCTCAGATAGATCTCTTCAAGAGGAACATCAAGGTGTCTACCTTTTAGGAGAAGAAGATAAAGTTGGAGCTAGAAAATCGACCTATTATCATCGAATAGGCCTTGTAGAGGAGAACAGCAAGGGGACTATTTAGGCGAAAGCGGGCTTAAAAGGTCCAAAAGATAAAGTTTGAGCTATGGCGTCGATCTTGGTATCTTAAGATAGGTCTCGTTGGGGAGAACAACAAGAGACCTGTCAGTTACGAGATATCTCGTTTGAAAGGCCCTAAAGATATTTTTGGAGCTAGGGGGTCGATCTTGATATCCTCAGATAGGCCTCTTCGAGAGAAACATCAAGCGACTCACTTTTTAGGAGATAAAGATCAAATTGGAGCTAAGAAGGCCTGGTATCGTCGAATAGGTCTTATAGAGGAGAACAACAAGGGACTATTTAAGCAACAACGGGCTTAAGAGGCCAAAAAGGTAAACTTTGAGCTAGGGAGTCCATCTTGGTATCTTCGGATAGGTCTCGTCGAGGAGAACAACAAGAGGGCAGTCATTTACGAAATATCGGTCTTGAAAAGCCCGAATGATAAAGTTGGTGCTAGGGGGTCGATCTTGATATCCTCTCATGGATTTCTTGGAGATGAAAATCAAGGGACCCACCTTTTAGAGGATGAATATAAAGTTGGAACTTTACGAGATATCGGGCCTGGAAGGCCCAAAAGATAAAGTTGGAGCTAGGGGGATCGCTCTTGATATTCTTAAATATGCATCTTCGAGAGGAACAACAAAGGAGTCGCCTTCTAGGAGGTGAAGATAACATTGAAGGTAGCAGGTCGACCTTGGTATCGTCGAATAGACCTCTTAGAACAACAAAAAACTGTTTAGGCGATAACGGGCTTAAAAGGCCTAAATGGTAAAGTTGAAGCTACGAGGGCATCTTGGTGTCCTGGGATACGTCTTTTCGAGAGATACAACAAGGGACCCATAATTTAGGAAATGTCGGGCTTTAAAGGCCCGAAAGTCATAGTTGGAGCTAAGGAATCGAATTTATTAAGCGAGCCCTTTGATGAATTGTCATATCCTGGTTCGAGGACCAGCGCTATATCCTTGCTTAACGAGCTCATTTTTTTCTCTCTGAATTGGAATTTCATATTTATAGGACCGCCAACTAGTACCTAGCTTTAAATGCGACCTTATAATTATTGTGTAAGACTTTGATGGTTGAATGGGATGTATGGGTGTATCGATATTACCTGTTTCGTTCAGTTATTCAGTATCAGTACCAAAGGTTGAATAATAGTATTCTTATGCAAATCTAAGTTGCTTTGAATGTCCTAACGAGGCGTGTCTTGGGGGGCATTTGCAAAAAATTGGTAATAATCAATTTTTTCTTAACCATATGTTGGTGAAAATTTAATTTTGACGCCTCCACAACATCGAAACGACGATAGTGTCGACAGGTAACTCTCTTTTTAAACTTTAAATCGTCTTTTGGCGTAGGCAAAGCTTGAATTGTTGATGATAGAAAGACGTCATTCTTTACTTTCGTTTTAAGTTTTACGGCGCATTGAGATTACGGTAACAATGGCGAGCAGAGAGCATGAAATTGGGTATTTTATATTCAAAGTAGGTGTCTTTCGTAATGGATCTTGTTTATTTTAGTAAGCTTATTTTATGAAACAGTTGATCCTTTACATGCACGCCACGAACTTACTATGAAAAAATCATTGGGGCGTATTAAAAAGTCTTCTCAGTAAATTAGGTAATTTAGGCTTATAGATTGAATATAAAATTTAGTTTTTTAACAAAACCAATTTCAAAACTGTCCCGTTTAGATTCGGAAGAGGTGGCACGTTTGGAAAAAATTATTATTGTGGACGATAAGTTAATCCTCGTGGAGGTTTTATTATTTGGATGGAAATTGTATTTATTTAAAAACTATTTTCCTTTTATGTTTCAATGAGACGTCTGGAAATTGAAAAGGGTGTGGGTTGGGAGTCGGGTAACCGATACGTTGTCAAAGACGTTGCTTTTATTTAAAGACGGGATTGATAGTTTTTGTTCGAATAGAGCCATTTTAGTAGTTCTATCTCATCCTCTCTGATACATTATTAAATTCCATTATTCAAAAAAAGTTTAGTTTTCAGCACGGAATACATATTTAACGACGATATTTTTCGTTTTTACAAGAAATAAATATTTTTCTTTGTCAGTTGTATCGTTTGTAGCTTGGCTAGTTGTATTTCATCACGTTATTATTGTGTATGTGGTGGTAAAATTTTATTTTGATTTATTAAAGTGCGTGTGGGTTACGTTTACAAGTGTTGTCTACATCCACACAAATCATTAATAACGATAAAAACGGTGGCAACATATGATGCTGTTGGTTTTTGTACGGATACTCGACTTAAAATATGCAAAGTGTCAATCCGCTTACAATTTCGCGCTTCATCCACCAGGTGCTACACCCATCAATTCCCTCTCAACGTTGCCAACTCTCCTTATATTCCCAAGTCTTCTTTGATAAGATTGCTGTCATCCTACGACTTGCCCTGACATCTGCCCTTTCCCTCAAGTATATTCTCATTTTCTGCTCGCTTAGTTTGCAAAATGATCTCCACAGGGTTGTATTTTGTTATTTTATTTAAATTTCAACGACTTCATTGTTTTTATACGTGCCGCCAATTTAATATAAAATAATGGCGCACCGCACAAATTCACTCTCTTTTTCTATATTTAACGCGTGTAATTTATATTCAAATAACGTATTATTTAAATCGACAAACTTTGAGAAAATTTGAACAAAACAATTTAGACGAATTAAATAGGGAAAAAAAGTTAATTAAGTCATGTTTGAACTTTGAAATGTTTCAGAGTGAGCGTACAGGGGATGTTTTTGTGTATAAGGAATAAAATTCCGACCCTGACTAATGGCTCCCTGTTCCTTAGCTTTGTCAGAGCTGAAACATTAAGTTGAAGGGCACTTGACCACCTGAGACTTATAAATGGCATCTTAAAACGTTTCTAGTAACGAGAAAACTTCTTTCGGGGGTGCGGGGAAAGGAAAAACGAAAAATATATAAATTGAAAATCTTATAAGCTGAAAAGCATTTGCAAAATAAGTTAAACAATGTCATTAAATCTAATACGCTATGAAATTGCTATTTTCTCGACGTTCTTTATTTTTCCGACTTCATTTAATTTTTTATTGTAATACAGGGTGTCCCAAAAATGTGTGCATGGACTATTGTACCTACCTCTAGTTTTTCAATTTTTATCTTAGCGCACTACTAAGTGAAGTACTACGACTTCCTAATAATTTTGAGTTTTAAGAAAAATTTTGTTTGTAAAAGTTTTTGAAGTTTGGGAAGCTCCAGTTTTACTACGGATCGATTTAAATTTATTTTCGTAGCTCTATGGTTTGTAGTGATCTATTAGCTTCATCTGTGTCAAGTTTCAAATTTTTATCGTAGCTCACTCTACCAAGTCTTAGAACTTCCCAATAATTTTGAGTTTTAGGAAAAATTTAGATAGTAAAAGTTTTTGGAGTTTGGGAAGATTCAGTCAGACTACGGTTTGATTTAAAATTATTTTCGTAGCAATATGGTCTGTAGTAATCTATTAGCTTCAGCTGTGTCAAGTTTCAAATTTTTATCGTAGTCCCCTAGCAGATCTCAGAACTTTCCATAATTTTGAGTTTTAGGAAAGATTTTGATTGTAAAAGTTTTTGGAGTTTGGAAAGCTTCCTCCAGACTACGCTTTGATTTAAAATTATTTTCGTAGCACTGTGGTCTGTAGTAATCTATTAGCTTCACCTGTGTCAAGTTTCAAATTTTTATCGTAGTCCACTAGCAGATCTCAGGACTTTCCATAACTTTGAGTTTCAGGAAAGATTTTGATTGTAAAAGTTTTGGGGTTTAGAAAGCTCCAGTGAGACTACGGTATGATTTAAAATTATTTTCGTAGCCCTGTGGTCTGTAGTAATCTAGTAGCTTCACCTGTGTCAAGTTTCAAATTTTTATCGTAGTCCACTAGCAGATCTCAAGACTTTCCATAACTTTGAGTTTTAGGAAAGATTTTGATTGTAAAAGTTTTTGGGGTTTGGAAAGCTCCAGCCAGACTACGGTTTGATTTAAAATTATTTTCGTAGCACTGTAGTCTGTAGTAATCTATTAGCTTCACCTGTGTCAAGTTTCAAATTTTTATCGTAGTCCCCTAGCAGATCTCAGGACTTTCCATAATTTTGAGTTTTAGGAAAGATTTTGATTGTAAAAGTTTTTGGAGTTTGGAAAGCTTCCTCCAGTTTCAGGAAAGATTTTGATTGTAAAAGTTTTGGGGTTTGGAAAGCTCCAGTGAGACTACGGTTTGATTTAAAATTATTTTCGTAGCCCTGTGGTCTGTAGTAATCTAGTAGCTTCACCTGTGTCAAGTTTCAAATTTTTATCGTAGTCCACTAGCAGATCTCAGGACTTTCCATAACTTTGAGTTTTAGGAAAGATTTTGAAAGTTTTAGGAAAGATTTTTCAAATTTTTATCGTAGTCCCCTAGCAGATCTCAGGACTTTCCATAATTTTGAGTTTTAGGAAAGATTTTGATTGTAAAAGTTTTTGGAGTTTGGAAAGCTTCCTCCAGACTACGCTTTGATTTAAAATTATTTTCGTAGCACTGTGGTCTGTAGTAATCTATTAGCTTCACCTGTGTCAAGTTTCAAATTTTTATCGTAGTCCACTAGCAGATCTCAGGACTTTCCATAACTTTGAGTTTTAGGAAAGATTTTGATTGTAAAAGTTTTGGGGTTTGGAAAGCTCCAGTGAGACTACGGTTTGATTTAAAATTATTTCCCTAGCACTGTGGTCTGTAGTGATCTCCTAACTTCACCTGTGTCAAGTTTCAAATTTTAATCTTTGATTTTTTTTGGAGTTTGAGAAGATTCAGTCAGACTACGGTTTGATTTAAAATTATTTTCGTAGCCCTGTGGTCTGTAGTAATCTAGTAGCTTCACCTGTGTCAAGTTTCAAATTTTTATCGTAGTCCCCTAGCAGATCTCAGAACTTTCCATAATTTTGAGTTTTAGGAAAGATTTTGATTGTAAAAGTTTTTAGAGTTTGGAAAGCTTCCTCCAGACTACGCTTTGATTTAAAATTATTTTCGTAGCACTGTGGTCTGTAGTAATCTATTAGCTTCACCTGTGTCAAGTTTCAAATTTTTATCGTAGCTCACTCTACCAAGTCTTAGAACTTCCCAATAATTTTGAGTTTTAGGAAAAATTTAGATAGTAAAAGTTTTTGGAGTTTGGGAAGATTCAATCAGACTACGGTTTGATTTAAAATTATTTTCGTAGCAATATGGTCTGTAGTAATCTCCTAACTTCACCTGTGTCAAGTTTCAAATTTTAATCTTTGATTTTTTTTGGAGTTTGAGAAGATTCAGACTACGGTTTGATTTAAAATTATTTTCGTAGCCCTGTGGTCTGTAGTAATCTAGTAGCTTCACCTGTGTCAAGTTTCAAATTTTTATCGTAGTCCACTAGCAGATCTCAGGACTTTCCATAACTTTGAGTTTCAGGAAAGATTTTGATTGTAAAAGTTTTGGGGTTTAGAAAGCTCCAGTGAGACTACGGTTTGCTTTAAAATTATTTTCGTAGCCCTGTGGTCTGTAGTAATCTAGTAGCTTCACCTGTGTCAAGTTTCAAATATTTATCGTAGTCCACTAGCAGATCTCAAGACTTTCCATAACTTTGAGTTTTAGGAAAGATTTTGATTGTAAAAGTTTTTGGGGTTTGGAAAGCTCCAGTGAGACTACGGTTTGATTTAAAATTATTTTCGTAGCACTGTGGTCTGTAGTAATCTATTAGCTTCACCTGTGTCAAGTTTCAAATTTTTATCGTAGTCCCCTAGCAGATCTCAGGACTTTCCATAATTTTGAGTTTTAGGAAAGATTTTGATTGTAACAGTTTTTGGAGTTTGGAAAGCTTCCTCCAGTTTCAGGAAAGATTTTGATTTTAAAAGTTTTGGGGTTTGGAAAGCTCCAGTGAGACTACGGTTTGATTTAAAATTATTTTCGTAGCCCTGTGGTCTGTAGTAATCTAGTAGCTTCACCTGTGTCAAGTTTCAAATTTTTATCGTAGTCCACTAGCAGATCTCAGGACTTTCCATAACTTTGAGTTTCAGGAAAGATTTTGATTGTAAAAGTTTTTGGGGTTTGGATAGCTCCAGCCGGACTATGGTTTGATATAATATTATTTTCGTAGCACTGTGGTCTGTAGTAATCTATTAGCGTCACCTGTGTGAAGTTTCAAATTTTTATCGTAGTCCTCTAGCAGATCTCAGGACTTTCCATAACTTTGAGTTTATATATTTTGATTGTAAAAGTTTTTGGAGTTTGGGAAGCTTCCGCCGGACTACGGTTTTATTTAAAATTATTTTCGTAGCACTGTGGTCTGTAGTGATATATTAGCTTCATCTGTGTCAAGTTTCAAATTTTTATCGTAGCCTACTACCAAATATTTCGACTTTCCAATAATTTTGAGTTTGAAGAAGAATTTTGGTTCTAAATGTTTGTGGAGTTTGGGAAGCTCCAGCCAGAGTACAGTTTCATTTGAAATTATTTTCGTAGCACTGTGGTCTGTAGTAATCTATTGGTTTCATCTGTGTCAAGTCAAATTTTTATCGAAGCTCACTACCAGATCTTAGACCACCAATTAAGACAAGACCGATAGGGATGTAACAATCTCATTCTCATTAATTACCAGGGAGCTATAGAAAATTCAACCGCGAATTTTCGTTCTAAATTATCCCAATTTAAACAAAATGGTAATTTTGCGTGTGTGTTTGTTGGGAAAAAACATTTAATGAAGTATGAATTGTAGAAAAAAAAAGATATGGGTTTGGTTTTGTGGGTTAAAGAGCAGTAAATAAATGGCGCCATTAAATTGCGTCCGAAAAATAATGAGACCGCGCCGCGATCGGATGTGCTTTTACTAAAAACAAACCACTTTTAGCTTCATCCGATTTCCACTAAATATTATCACCAAAATGAACTTTAAATTTTTTCCTCCATTTCGACTTTTCTCATAATAATTTTCCTCAGATTTCAAATTCTTTAGTTTTTATTTTCATTTTAAATTAATAATTTAATTATTTCTTTAGCAAAAAAAAAGCAAAAAAAAATGTAACGTTTTAATTTATTTTTTCCTTTCTCTCAAGTTTTGTTGTATAAAGAAACTCGAAATTAGCTCTTCAGAAAAAAGAAAAAAAAGTTTGGAGAATAAACTCTTAATTTAATTAATTTAAATTAGGTAATTTAATTCAATGTTGGTTAAAGAATCCCAAACTTTGTTGTACACAATTTTCGTGGCCAACCTTTGATCCGATGAGAGATTTGATTAAAATGCTTCTCTTTTTTTTACAACTTCAAACTTGTCCCTTTTGAAAACCCATCATCAATTGACCAAACTTCATCATCCGTATGCTCCTGTACATTCCATTTTCTTTTTCAAATGTATAAATAGGAAAATGGTTGGCTTTAAAATGATAATAGTTTCTGAAAACTCTCTTTTATTAGTGACGATAGAGTGAGAACTCTTCTGAAAGGTACAATTAAGGGCGGAGACACACGCACAGGCTTTTACTACGGCTTGGCCTGGGTCTTTACATCGTTCAGGCGGCCTGCACAAGCAAACCTGCATATCTAGAGGCTTGTGTAGGTCAAAATTGCGCAAGCTAGCCGGAGTAAAAGCCTGTGCGTGTGGTTCCACCTTTAGACGCTGATTCGGAGCTTTCTAATGACAGTGGCACTAATCCTAATGGATAAGCCTCGTTTTTTTTCAGTTGACGCTATTCATAGCTCGAGCTATGGCGACGACTCAAAGTTTTCATAAAAGAGAAATTTAATACACGTTAAACATTTTTATCAATAGTAGTTACTCTCGGATTGAAAAAAAATCCCTCGCTATAAAATTTAAGATCAAATACGAAAAAAAATTTTATTTCCAATAAAAATGGCGTAAAGGCCAAAAACGCAATCCTCGCGAAGTAAATAAAAATAAAATTTTTTGATTGTAATATCTTATTCTGATTATATTTACTCTTTTGAGTGCTGTTTGAAAAACAATTACCTTAATAAAAGTTAAATATAGGGTAGTTAAACATAATTTCTTTGATAAAATTTTTATTTTTATAAGAGAAATGAAATAGATACCATAATCGGTTAGAAAAGCAACATAAAACTGCGGTTAACGTCGTAAAGAAAAATCTTTTATAAAAGTATAATTTTTTTGAAATTTGCATTAGAAATTCCACTTTAGCATAAAAGAAAATGTGTTTCTATAGAAATTGAATAAGGGATGCCGCTAAAACTCGAAAACCATAAAAAATCATATTTTGATATCGGGGTAACCCCCGATATCTATCTAATAAAAAAATCTTAACCTTTTTAAAAAATAAGGGCGTAATAAATTTTATTATAAACACACGAAACTAAAATCTCGTTTATTTACATAAAAAAAGGGTTTCCTTGAGGACCCTTCATGAAAACTTCGTTCTACTAGTGAATGCCTCATTTTACAATTTTTTCAAAGGGCAACTTTGATGACATCTAAACGTATTTTTTACAAAAGCTAAAAATTAATTTAATTTCACGTTCTTAGGTTTTATAATCCCCCTCTGTATAACATTTAACCTTAAAAGTTTCCCGAGCCGAAAACGTCGAGAGAGGTCGAGAGAACTTCCAAAGGAATCATATTCAAAGTATAAGGGAAATTTACTTACTTGCTATTTCAGGTGGATAGATAAACAAAAGAGGTCCAATTAACTACCCATCGCATTTGAATTCCACTTCAAGCCTTACAAGAGCTCCTCTGAATTCTATAGCACGACGACATCGAGCCGATTAATTGTACTTCGTACACGTTGGGGTTGCAAATTAAATGTTACTAATATAAGGGTCTATAAGTTTGTCTATTTAAATGGCACAAACAAAAATTCTTATTTTAAACATATCAAGCTGAGCTTTAAATTTGATGTTTATTAGATGGGTCGAATTTGCGCAAGTTTGAAAAGGTTGAAAAACTTTTGTTACTTGGACCTTAAGGAAACCCTTTTAAAGATACAAACTTTCAACTTCTCTTATGTTTATTTACTTTAAAATAATTAACTCGAAAGTTGGAAAAGTCACACGAGACTTTTACTACCCACTGTATAAATATTTGTTGTAAAATAAAACCTTTAACCGTCGAAATAACTAAAAGCACCTGCTCTACCTAATTCACGTATATGTTCGAAATGAAAAATTAACTTATTAGGGGTAAAAATCCTCTCGAGGGTGAGGAAATTTTTTGAATATAAACACAAACAGCGTTAGATCGGCGTAGTATTTGACAAATATCCACTAAGACACTCTCAATACTGAAGATTAAAGCTAACTAGAATCAACAAACCGCTGTTTATGTTCAAGCATTAAATAATGAAAGGGGACCCACAAAGATAAATAACATATAGTCACTCTAACTACACATAGGAAAGCTGATAAATTACATTAGGGCAAAGCGATCCATTGCTCGCCTTTTATTCTTTATACTAACTCCCGTTTCCTTTTCTGTTTAAATTTAATTTCTCAACAACTATTTACCCACTTGAATAAGTATCTGTTGGGACGACCGGCAAATTTGTAACGCCACAGGATGCTGACTGGACTTTTATACGAAAATAATTATTACAAAGACTAATGGAATTTGCTTTTATTAACAACTCTCCTTTATTGCCACTGACGAAGCATTCGAATACCTTAAAAAAGTCTTAAACGGGTTTGGCTATCGAGTCAGGTGTCTAGCCCCTTTTTAGCCCTCCTCGAATGTCTACCACTCAACCACTTCTTTTAGAAGATCGCTAAAACATCAAATCAAGCTTGGGAAAAATTTAGAAAGCGTATCCTCCGACCAAACTAAGGTTTGATCAAAGAACAGATACCCTTGGAATTGAGTAAGGAACAAGAAGCGACACGGAGACGAAAGAGTTTATTTTCGCCTAATGCGCATGTCTATCAACTAATGCGAAGCTCCAGCCAGACTACGGTTTGATTTAAAATTTGTTTCGTAGCACTGTGGTCTCTAGTAATCGATTAGTTTCACCTATGTCAAGTTTCAAATGTTTATCGTAGCCCACTACCAAGTCTTAGGACTTTCCAATGATTTTGAGTTTTAGGAAAATTTTTGATTTGAAGTTTTTGAATTTGTGAAAGCTCCACCGATACCAGAGGTTGAATTAAAATTACTTGCTTAACACTGGTGTGAGTAGTAATTTAATAGCTTCATATGTGCAAATTTTCAAATTTGTTTCATGGCGTACTACCGAGTACTAGGACTTTCTGACAATTTTGAGTTTTAGAAAAATTTGTAACTAATTTGGAACTTAAAAATTTTCAAAAGAAATCGTTATTTGTTTTCGTAAATGTAGCTGAGTATAGCTTTGAAACTCGAAGCTAAACACCCTACAACGCAACGATATAAGCGCCTTCATCTTGTTTTCATTGAATTAATTACTTGTTTAGACAACTGTAACGAAACAGTCAAACCATGCAGAATAATGCGTGGTTTGCGGTGTAAGAACTTTGGCAGTTAGTAGTTAGATCCAACATCATTTCATTACATCATATCATGTATGATGGCGTACTTTTAAGTAGCTTACAACTCGTGTTACTAAACGAAAAAATAAATTTATAAAAAACGTGGTTTCTTTCTCCAATTAAAAAAAAAAGGTTTTGATGAAGGGTGTGAAAGAAACGAAATCGCTGTAAGGAAATGTTTTTTTTTTACAAATATTTTATCGATTGTTAAGATTAACAAGGACAAGCAACAGACCGAAGCATAAAGTGACAATAATTAATTAACTCGTAGGCGCTAAGTTGAACTCGTCTTCTAATCTATTGAATTGTACACAATTATTGTTATCCTGTAGGTTTCAGAAGTGGGATTTAACGGCTTTTTATCCCACACCAATCACAATAAATATAATGTAAGTTGTTTTAAAGCGAGTCTTCCTAATTGTATTTTAATGAGCTCAAACAGCTCGACTTTTCTTATGCTAAAGACTTTCTTCTTTTTCAATAAAAGGAATAGAAAACATTATACTGCAAATTTTAATTTTGATTTTTGTTTAAATTTTAAACTGACATAACTACAAATTTACAAAACTTTAACATCAGAAAAGCTTTTAAGCTCGTATGTCAGCACAGAAAGTTATTTTAAGACCACTTAACTAGACTTGAAATATTGTTTACTGTACTTGGTGACAATTTCAACTAAATGTAACAAACGACTCAAAGTAACAATGCCACAAGATGATTTCAGTTATAAAGTGAAATCTTTAAATAACGACTAGTAGTCGACTACAAATTGCTGTTTATAAACATTCAAAGAATTTTCAAAGAAAAATACAACGGAAATTAACAAATTCTTGTTCGTTTTCAGCACACTTGGAAGTTAATTCCAGCATCTGCAAAAAAAATTTGAAAAAATATAATAATTTGGTTGTCTGGAGTATTTGAGGAGGTTTATACTCTGTCCACCGAACAGATGCAGCTAAGCCACTCCCCACAAATTTCTGTCGAATAAGGTTGACGCATGTCAATTCTTATTATATGTGAGTGTTGTAAACCGGAGTTTCAAAATTTGACCAATAGAAAAATTCTATTTGAATATCGCGCCCTTTTTTTTGGGAGTGACTTAGCTGCATCTGTTCGCTGGACAGAGATTAGTAAAGATGTAGACTTCATTTATTATTTGGTTGCGTCGTCAACAGCTTGATTTAATGCTTTAGTTCATGACGATGGAACCATGGTGGTTTTAGGCCTCATATAGAAATGTGGCCTAAAGTGGAAGTCCTTTGAGGAGGTCTACAGGGGCCTAGATTCGTGATTCTAAAGTATGATTGCTTGAAAATAATCGGTAAGACGATGAAGGTGTCTGGAAGTATTTTAGGCAGGTCTTGCGACTTCATTTAAGGGTGTGGTGGATTAGGGTACATTTGAGGAGGTTACTGGATGTCTCAACACTTGACTCAATAATTTAATTAATTTAAAAATATTTGACGGCGTCATAAGATCATGAACGCTCGCTACCTCTCTCTGTTCGTTGTTGTCTGTTTATGCCTCTTCTGTCAATAAATGTCATCTGGTCATCTCAGCACCCGGAAGTTTCTCGGGAAAGTCAGATATCTTTTAGACGTTTAGAACATAATCTACTCTTGTAGACCCCTAGAAAAGTTTGATTTTCCCGAAAAATTCGTTAACGTGTCGCTACCATCAATAGGGTCCCTGAATGTCTGACCTTTTTTAGAATTCTTAGGATATAATGCACCATATGTTAGGTCCCTAGAAAAGTCACATTTTTCAAAAACCACCTGTTCCCCGAGGGTTTCTCGGATAAGTCAAGACTTTTTTGGTGTTTAGTATATAATAGATCTCTAGAAAAGTTTGATTTTTCAGAAAAACTCCCCGCGTTGTGAATCCTTACCCTCATTCGGCTCTTCAAGGATTTTTTCGTGAAAGTTAGACCTTTTCTAGGATCTATAGAATACGATCTACCTATAAATCCCTAAAAAGGTCTTATTTTCTGAATAGAACGGATTTATTTCGAAAAACTTCCCGAGGTGTAAGTGCCTAGCCCCTTAGAAGTTTCATTATCCAAAAAAAACCTAAGGTGTAAGTCCTTATCGCCACTTGGCCTCCAGGGAATTTCTCGGAAAAGTCAGACTTTTTTAGATGTTTAGGATACGGTAGATCTCCAGAAAAGTTTGACTTTCCACAAAAACTCCCCGAGTTGTGAATCCCTACCCTCATTCGGCTCTTCAAGGATTTTTTCGTGAAAGTTAGACTTTTTCTAGGATCTTTAGAATACGATCTACCTATAAATCCCTAAAAAAGTCTTATTTTCTGAATAGAACGGATTTATTTCGAAAAACTTCCCGAGGTGTAAGTGCCTAGCCCCTTAGAAGTTTCATTTTCCAAAAAAAACCTAAGGTGTAAGTCCTTATCGCCACTTGGCCTCCAGGGAATTTCTCGGAAAAGTCAGACTTTTTTTAGATGTTTAGGATACGGTAGATCTCCAGAAAAGTTTGACTTTCCACAAAAACTCCCCGAGTTGTGAATCCCTACCCTCATTCGGCTCTTCAAGGATTTTTTCGTGAAAGTTAGACTTTTTCTAGGATCTTTAGAATACGATCTACCTATAAATCCCTAAAAAAGTCTTATTTTCTGAATAGAACGGATTTATTTCGAAAAACTTCTTGACGTGTAAGTGCCTAGACCCTTAGAAGTTTAATTTTCCAAAAAAAACCTAAGGTGTAAGTTCTTATCCTCACTTGGCCTCCAGGGAATTTTTCGGAAAAGTCAGACTTTTTTAGATGTTTAGGATACGGTAGATCTCCACAAAAGTTTGATTTTCCACAAAAACTCCCCGAGTTGTGAATCGCCACCCTCATTCGTCTCTTCAAGAATTTTTCCGTGAAATTCACTCTTTTTCTACGGTCTTTAGAATACGATGTACCTATAAATCCTTTAAAAGGTCTTATTTTCTGGAGAAAACAAATTTTTTTCAAAAAACTTCCCGAGGTGTGTATCTAGACCCTTAGAAGTTCCATTTTTCAAAAAAACTTAAGGTGTAAGTCCTTATCCTTACGTGACCTCCAGGAAATTTCTCGGAAAATTCCGAAGTCTGATTTTCCAAATAAACTTGAGGGTAAGTCCTTAGCCTCACTCGGCCTCCACGGGGTTTCTCGGAAAAGTCAAACTATTTTTAGATGTTTAAGATATGATAGATCTCTAGAAAAGTCTAGTTTTCCAAAAAAACTCCCCGAGTTGTGAATCTCTATCCTTATTCGACTTTTCGAAATTAAGACCTTTTTTTAGGATCGCTAGAAAAGACTTATTTTCTGAATTAAACTTGAAGTGTAAGTTAAAACTAAAACTTAGAGTGTAACTTCCCCCCCCCCCTGCTTTTAGATGTTTAGAATGTGATCTAAGACCTCTAGAAAAGTATGATTGTAGTAAAAAACTTCCCTAAGTGTAAGTCCCTAGACCCCTAGAAGTCTCGTTTTCCAAAAAAAACTTAAGGTGTAAGTCCTTATCCTCGCACGGCCTCCAGGGGGTTTCTCGGAGAGTCCGATTTTTTTTACGTGTTTAGGATATGATAAATCTCTAGAAGAATCTGATTTTTCCAGAAAAGCTTCCCAAGGTGTAAGTTTTTAACCTAACTCAGCACCTTAAATTTTCTTTCGTGAAAACCCGATTTTTTCGAAATATTTAAGATATGATCCACTCCGATAGCCAATTTGAGGTTTCTAAAATAAGCCTTTAATGTAAAACCTCTCCACTAGGCCCCCGAAAGATTTTTCTTGAAAGTTAAACCTTTTTGGGGATCTTTAAATGACCTATCCTGATACAATTTGTTATTTTTCTTCAACTTGACAATCACTTTAATGCTATTAGTGGGTGGTGTCTATAATTCCACCCTATTCAGTATTCTTCACTAGACATGCAATAAGCAAAATGAAAAACTACGTCAATAACATCTAATTAGTATATTTTTTCAAAAAGTAGTTTTGTCGGAATAATTAAATCAGATAAGAAGCTTTATTAATATAAATGAAAGTAGTGTTAATTAAGGGTTAGTTGGACCCCCTACTAAAATTCAATTGTAACCACAACAGACGTAGTTTTACAACTGTTAACAATTAAACATAAAAAAGGGGGAGAAATTTTGTAATATTTTATGAAAAAGGGAGTAATATATTATGGGGTTGTTTTTACTGTAAAATCAATTTGAAGTTTGTTGATAACAGAAGCTGCAATAAATTTACTACAACCACGAAACTATAACCTTTATAATAGCTCGGTAGCGAATAAATCAAAATAAGTTTTCGATTTTAATCTGCCAATCTATAATAATATTATTATTATAAACAACAATCTTTATCGACGTTAACACTTTTTGTTTCAAAATCTATTGTTGGTTGTTAATAAAGCAAAGATTTATGGTGAAGTTACGTTTTGCGAATAATACCAAAACTATTCTTGAAGTATCAGCCCTAGACAATAAGCTAAATTGTTTTATAAAATGACAACGTAAATCAGTTCTCATCACGCGAGGCTCTAAGCTCGTATAAAATAAACATAAAAATATCAAAAACAAAAGATTTTATAACAACAAAAATTATTTTCATCAAAAAGTATACGTTTAGGAATTAATTACCCACTCGACAACCATTCTACAAATGCGGGTCCCTTCGGGTTGAAAACCACTTGCACAATTGAACTATGAACAATTTCCTCCACGTAAAGAGGGTCCATTTTGTTGTAATCATTAATCACTGACTTCATAATGTACGATTTTAGTTTGTCTGATTTTCAAACAATTTTATAAAACCTCCCTTTCAATCAAGAAAATCAAGCTTAAAAAGCCTATTTAGAATCCACACAATAAACACATGGATCATCGGAAATGCGCAGCAAGGTCGGAAAGAGACAGGTAAAAAAGAGATAGAGATAGTAAGATAGAGACTGGTTAAGAGAAATGGGGGAAAAGTAGAATAGGGATTGGTTTGGACAAATGGGCAGTGGTCTGTCACCATAGCTATCATGTGTCAAATGTCAATCTGTCACCATAATTACCATATGTCAATGTCGTCATCTGACACCATATGTCAATATCAGAGGGGGGTTCATCTGTCACCCAAAATATGTCAATGTCAAGGTCATAAAACCAAATCTGGGTAGGGATTCATAACTCGGGCAGTTTTTCTGGAAAATCAGACTTTTCTAGAGATCTAAACATCCAAAATATCTAAAAAAGGTCTGACTTTTACGAGAAACCTCTTAGAGGTCGAGTAAGGATAAGGACTGAAGCCTTAAGTTAAGTTAAGTTTTTTGAGAAAATGAGACTTCTAGGGGTTTAGGGATTTACAACTCGGGAAGTTTTTCGGGAAAATCATTCTTTTCTAGAGGTCTACAAGAGTAGATCATATTCGAAACATCTAAAAGAACCCTCCCTCCTCCCGGAGCGAATGAGAATAGGAACTTTCACTCCAAGTTTTTTTATCTAGAAAATAAGACTTTTCTTGGGATTTATAGGTAGATCGTATTCTAAAGATCCTAAAAAAATTCAGATTCACGAAAAAATCTTCGAAGAACCAAATGAGGTTAGGGAGTCACTACTCGGGAAGTTTTTCTGGAAAATCAGACTTTTCTAGAGATCTACCATATCCTAAACATCTATAAAAAAAGTCGTGACTTTTCCGAGAAATCCTCTGAAGGCCGCGTGAGGATAAGGACTTACCTTTTAAATTCTTTTGGAAAATTAGGGACTTACATAGAACAGTACATATAATACATAGTACATACATATAGTACATATAACAGTACGTAGAACATATTCGAAAAATTTAAAAGAAGCATTGAGGGGGGGGAGATAGAAACTTACATTTCAACTTTGTTTTATCCAGAAAATAGATTATTCAGATTTATATGTAGGTAGATCTTATTCTATATCCTAAAAAATGTTCGACTTTCACGAGAAAATCCTTGAAGAGCCTTTTCTGGAGAACACTTTTTTAGAAAGAAACTTTTCTAGAGGTATACAAGATTAGATTATATTCCAAACATCTAAAAGAAATCTGAGTTTCCTAAGAAAGCTCCGGGTGCTAGTGAGAATAAGGACTTGCACCCCAAGTTTCATTTTTGAAAAAATCAAACTTTACTAAAGATCTATACATAGTTCATATCCTAATGGTCCTAAAAGAAGTCTAACATTCCCGAAAAAAATCAAGAAGCATCGCGAGGGGACTGTTTACATACAGCTCGGAAAGTTTTTCTCAAAAATCAGACTTTTCCATAGATTTGCCAGGGTATATCATATCCTAAAGATGCCAAAAAAGTGTGACTATTCGTAAGAACCCCCTGGGGGCACGGAGGAAACGTAAAGGCTCACACTCAAAAAGGTTTTTTCGTAAAAATCTGACATTTCTAGGGTTCTACTAGAGTAAATAAATATTTGATGTCTTTTTATCTCATACTGAGAACTCCTTGAAAAAATTCATTGTTGGAGGGGAAACTGGAGGACAAAGGTCACGGAGATGGACCGATGAAATTCATCTCTTACCCAACAATGGGTTTGCGCATTGTGCAACATTGAGACACCTGGGGATGACAGTTGAGGCAACAATTTAGTACTTGGCACGAATATCCTCATAGTGCTTCTATTTTCGCTTCTGTTCATCACCACCTTGATCAAGTTCTTTTCTCCAATCTTGATGAAGTCGTCTTTCCACCTCATCAAAGGCTTGGCCTTTGTTTCCATTTCAGAACCTCTCTTGCCCACTGATGCTACGCCATTCTATAGTTAAGCTCCGCTCATCTCCATTTCAAATTTACTAATAGCCAGACAATATTTCAGTTTTTGTCTCTTATGTTGCTTCCAACCCCGTAACGTAAACTGGTAGTTTGCAGGTGTCAAAAAGTTTTGTTATTAGCCTCTGTGGTATATCTTCTTTAAAATTCATTTTTGTGTAATTACCGTTGAAATTAATTCTAGTTTTGATTGCCCTAATACATACATAATTAAACTACACTAGTAGATCCTTCTTCATCGAGCTGTCAGCGCGGCATTAAAAATAATTTGGTCGGTCATTAGAATTAAACATTTTTAATTATTAATCTAAGCGTCAGGAAAAATGTACAGTTAATTTAATTGTGATTGATTATTTTTTTTAATATCCAACAATTTTGAAAGTAACACGCATTTGTTTTTTTATTTTTATTACTATTATTATTGTTATTCTCTAATTCCGCCGAGCTGAGATTGCATGCGAAACTTGTTAAAAGTTCTTCACGCGAATGGTTTAGCAATGTACAACTTTTTAAAGACTTTTCTAATCCTTGCTTTTATGAGAACAGACTGTGGGTTTTGCTATTTAAACCTATTTTGATATAAACTTACTTTTATTCAACTTTTATATTTTGTTTTTTTTCTTCATCCTCTCGCCAAGTTTTTACAAGACAACACGTTGTAAGTTTTTAGCTTTTTCAAAGTTACTAACTCCTTTTTTATAGATTTGGGAAGTAATTTGATGAAAATTTTGCTCGTTTTATTTAATCATTGGTTCTCGAAAGTTTCGCCAAATGATGAAAATTATAGTCCTGGGGCCTGTAACAGAAAAAAGGGGGTGATCGTATTCAGGCCCATCTTTTGGGAATAAGCTATTTGAGTGCCAGCGAACACGAAAATCTGGTTGGCTTCCACAGGCAGTGGCTTAAGGCCTCAGAGCTGTTAATAATAAATTTCTAATTGGTGAGGAAGGCGGGAAACCCACCTGAGAGCGATGGCAAAGTAAAATCTTACTTTTTATGTAAAAAGTAGTTACTTTGGCAGTGGACAACTCAAATACCGTTTATGAGTCACGAGTTAGTGTTTGCAGGTGTGTAGCATAAAGAGGTTAATTTCAGTCCAGCTGCCACGCTCTCAGAGACATTGTAGAGAGCAGCCAATTTTTTTGGTCGATTTTTTTTATAAGAACGATAAAATGTCAAAGTTGCATCCCGAATGCTGTCATATTTCTTACTTTTTTCCTTCTTTAAGAATTTCATTGAAGGATCCTGAGGGCTTAAGCCACTGCCTGTGGAAGCCAACCAGATTTTCGTGTCCGCTGGTACTCAAATAGCTTATTTCCAAAAGATGGACCTGAATACGATCACCCCCTTTTTTCTGTTACAGGCCCCAGGACTATTACTTGATGACTTATCAAAAAAATTGTTTTTTGACTTTCAGACCTACATTCATGCGTGTGCTCATGAGGGTAACGACCGTAACTCCAATAGTAATTTTGACCCGCCCGACCAATTTAAGTCTTTCAAGCAAAGACGAAGTGGGTTCTTCTCGTTTGAATAATACTATACCTATTATTGTTTATTCAGTCGATACTTCTTCCATATGTCAAATTAACGTGTTATTTTGGGTGTATTTTTGCAAATTTTGAAATTTTGGCCTAAGTTATTAATAACTTGACTATAAATAGTCGAGTTAACCCCAGTAGGAATTTTTTTTTGTTTTTGAAATTCAAAATGGCGGTCAATACAACAATTGTCCGATTTTGCGGTTTTCTCTTATAACTTAGCCGGTAATCATTATTAAAAAAATCTCAAAACGTTATTGTACAGCTAAAATATAGAGCTTTCGTCCCAAATTAATTGAATTTTAAAATTGTTTCAAAATTGCCTACCTTTAAAGGGCCAAAGTAGATCAAAATTTGTAGGCCTATTAATAAGAGGAAGAAGCAGTTGACTATGCTTTAGGGTGACTCACTAATTAATCGATAATCAGGCTAAGATCTAGGTTAATTTCTTACACAGCTCATAGACCGTAGGGCTTTAGTCTAACCTGTAGGTTAATCTCTAAAGCGCTCATAGGCCGTAGGCCTATTAACCAGAGGAGGAAGCAGTTGACTATGCTTTAGCGTGGCTCTTTAATCAATCGATAATCAGGGTAAGCTCTAGGCTAATTTCTAACAGCTCATACACCGTAGGGCTTTAGTCTAAGCTATAGGTAACGTAAAGGTATAGGCAAAGGTAGCTTTAATCTCTAAAGCGCTAATAGGCCGTAGGCCTATTAACAAGAGGAAGAAGCAGTTGACTATGCTTTAGGGTGGCTCACTAATCAATCGATAATCAGGCTAAGATCTAGGTTAATTTCTTACACAGCTCATAGACCGTAGGGCTTTAGTCTAACCTGTAGGTTAATCTCTAAAGCGCTCATAGGCCGTAGGCCTATTAACAAGAGGAAGAAGCAGTTGACTATGCTTTAGGGTGGCTCATTAAACAATCGATAGCCTGATTAGGCTAAGCTCCAATTTCTAACACAGCTCATAGGCCGTGGGACTTAAGTCTAACCTGTAGGTTAATCTCTAAAGCGCTCATAGGCCGTAGGCCTATTAACCAGAGGAAGAAGCAGTTGACTATGCTTTAGGGTGGCTCACTAATCAATCGATAATCAGGCTAAGATCTAGGTTAATTTCTTACACAGCTCATAGACCGTAGGGCTTTAGTCTAACCTGTAGGTTAATCTCTAAAGCGCTCATAGGCCGTAGGCCTATTAACAAGAGGAAGAAGCAGTTGACTATGCTTTAGGGTGGCTCATTAAACAATCGATAGCCTGATTAGGCTAAGCTCTAATTTCTAACACAGCTCATAGGCCGTGTGACTTAAGTCTAACCTGTAGGTTAATCTCTAAAGCGCTCATAGGCCTTAGGCCTATTATCCAGAGGAAGAAGCAGTTGACTATGCTTTAGCGTGGCTCTTTAATCAATCGATAATCAGGCTAATTTCTAACAGCTCATAGCCGTAGGACTTTAGTCTAACCTGTAGGTTAATCTCTAAAGCGCTCATAGGCCGTAGGCCTATTAACAAGAGGAAGAAGCAGTTGACTATGCTTTAGGGTGGCTCATTAATCAATCGATAGCCTGATTAGGCTAAGCTCTAATTTCTAACACAGCTCATAGGCCGTGGGACTTAAGTCTAACCTGTAGATTAATCTCTAAAGCGCTCATAGGCCGTAGGCCTATAAAAAACGTCCAAAAACTGCTTCTAACAAAATGTATGTCATTTTACTCACAATTCTCATATACTCATACACAGCTCATAGACCGTAGGACTTTGGTTTAACCTGCAGTTTAATCTCCAAATCGCTCATAGGCCGTAGGCCTATGAAAAAAGCCCAGAAAGAAGCCGCTTCTAACAAAATGTGTGTCATTTTACCCACAATTCTCATATACTTACTTAAAAACAGCTTTTATATGCACGAGAAAGTCTTGTTATAGCCACATCAGAGTTTTTAGCTTCTGATTCAAAGAATAATTTTATTTTAAAATCGTTTTTGGAAAAATATTTAATTTAGAGGTACGTTACATCATATGAATTAAATTTTTTACGTTAATTTTCTTTCATTCTCTTTAACATTTCTTTCATTTCGTATTGATTTTGTTTTTAAAACTTTTATATGATGTACGTAATACGGAGATTAATGTATATAACATTGGAGATAAAAAATAATTTTTTTTATTCTTCTAATGACATCACGTAGGAAGGCTCCCAAAAGTATTGTACATTGGTTGTAGATTTAATGATCTTTTTTTTCCTCTCTCTTACTTATACTTCAAATATCGATTTATTTACCTTTGCTTTATTTTTTTAAAACCATATATCTCTCGTGATTTTGAGCTAAAAAGGAAACCTTTAAAAGAGGAGAAGAGTCGACGATTTTTTTTCTTCTTTCTAGTCTTAATTTGCCAAAGTAATTTAATTTTTTCTTTTACGTTAATTGTTTTCAACATGAACTCGACTACCTTATCAAGTGCTTCTTGTATTTCAAATTTACGTGGTTTCCTATTTATAACTTACAATTTTATGTAAGCAAGTCCTCGAGAAGTATGTTACAATAAGTACTTATTTTAATTGTGCACTTATACTCAAATTTGAAAGAGAATTTATAAAGAATTACACACGTGAACTATTTTCTTTCAAAACAAAATTTCCTAGTTTCCGACAATTTAACTTAAAATGGGCTTAAGCGTCAGCCAAAAGAGCTTGCATAATTGAAAAATTTCTATAGAAACGAATTACCTCGCACTCGATTGTTTTTCAACTCAAACTTTGGTCAAATAACACGGTATAGCATAACGAGAGCCACGATATTTATTATCGTGCATATTAGATGTAATCTAAGTCTAAATAATATAGGAAGTGGCCCAAGTCAGCAAGTTTATTGTAGAAACACATGCAAATCGGAATATTACCATCAACTACGTTGAACCGTGTTTGCGAAGAACTTTAATTTAGGTTCAGGTTATGAATACATAAGCGAGTTTAAACGGATAAGAGACAAAAATGCTTACCATTTATAAACCGACCAAAAAGTAATGAGGTAAACAGTAAAAGATATTTCTTTTTGGTATCGTATTAAAATTCAAAAATAAAAAAGTTTATTATAACGTCCGCGAGAGTTTGTTGTCGTAGTGACTAAATTTGCATTTTTAAAAGTTTAAACAAAATTTTCATTTCGAAAGACTCGCTTATCTAAGATTTTATTACCCAACAAACGAGGATTTAAAGTAGACACATTCTAAGATACCTACCCTTATAACTTAACCCCTGAAGGGCATCTTTTCCACCAAAGGAGAGCATCACCTAGGCTTGCGAATGGTTACCTAATCTAACTCTTGGCAACTCGTGAGTTTCATCTGCTAGAGGTTTTGGCATTGATGCTGTATAACGTTCGAAAGGGGTGAATTATCTTTAACCTGACCTACCGCAGCAGGCTGTGTCAGACCACCACCAGGTGGTCTATAAGACCGTACCACCAGGGTACTGTCTCAGCTGCTGCAATTCTACCCTACCCCCGTGTAAAATCTTGTAATAGGTGCACCATTAACACTCTTGGTGGATCATGGCTGATCCACCTGAACCCTAGTGTACATTTTGTGCTGTAGGAGAGGTATGACCCCTTCGGCAAAAGCTCTCCAGGTGAACCACCGTAAATGGTGGTCTTCACTTAGTAATCGGGACATCGCATCAACCACCAGTGTGATGCATTTCCTTCGTTTTCATGAAGACGCTCCTTTATGGTCTATGGAGGAGATAATAGGTTTGGAAAGGGAAAGTTCGAAAAACTTCATATACGGGGCGCTGTGCTGTGACTGGAGAACGCGATTCTCGCTGGAGGACCTGATTCAACTTCTTGAGAAACTGAAAAAAGCTGAAGCCTTGCGAAGGGCTACCTGATCTAACTCTCGGCAACTCGTGAGTTTCATCTGCTAGAGTTCTCGGCATTGATGCTGTAAAACGTTCGAAAGGGCTGAATTATCTTTAACCTGATCTACCGCAGCAGGCTGTGTGAGACCACCACCAGGTGGCCTATAAGACCGTACCACCAGGGTACTGTCTCAGCTGCTGCAATTCTATCCTACCCCCGTGTAATATCTTGTAAGAAGTGCACCATTAACACTCTTGGTGGATCATGGCTGATAGGGAACCCTAGTGTACATTTTGTGCTGTAGGAGAGGTATGACCCCTTCGGCAAAAGCTCTCCAGATGAACCACCTTAAATGGTGGTCTTAACTTAGTAATCGGGACATCGCATCAACCACCAGTGTGATGCATTTCCTTCGTTCTCATGAAGACGCTCCTCTATGGTCTATGGAGGAGATAACAGGTTTGGAAAGGGAAAGTTCGAAAAAACTTCATATAGGTACGGGGTGCTAGTAGTCTTCATGATATGACTGGAGAACGCGATTCTCGCTGGCGGATCTGATTCAACTTCTTGAGAAACTGAAAAAAGCTGAAGGCTTGCGAAGGGCTACCTAATCTAACTCTCAGCAACTCGTGAGTTTCATCTGCTAGAGGTCTCGGCATCGATGCTGTAAAATGTTCGAAGGGGGTGAATTATCTTTACTCTAACATAACCTAACGCAGCAGGCTGTGTGAGACCACCAAGATACGGTCTCAGATGCTACAATTCCACCCTGATACCCCTGATAGTGTAAAATCGTGTATTAGGAGCACTATTAACACTTAGTAACCGATAATGACTGATAGGGAACCTTAGTTTACATTTTGTATTGTAGGAAGGCGGGGCCCCTACGGCAAAAACTCTCTAGGTGAACCTTCTTACATAGCGTTAGCATGCTCTTAACTTTGTAACCGGGACATCGCATCAACCACCAGTGTGATGCATTCCCTTCGTGGTCATGAAGACGGTCCTCTATTGTCTATGGAGGAGATAGCAGGTTTGGAAAGGGACAATTCTAAAAAACTTTCCATACGTGTCCTAGTAGTCTTCGTGCTGCGGCTGGAGAAAGCTATGGTAGGATTAGGACCTGATTCAACTTCCTGAGAAACTTAAAAGGAACAGAAGGCTTGCAAATGGCCACCTAACCCAACTCTTGACAACTCGTAAGTTTCATCTGCTAGAGGTCTCGGCATCGATGCTGTAAAACGTTCGAAGGGGGTGAATTATCTTTACTTTAACCTAACGTAGCCTAACGCATCAAGCTGTGTGAGACCACCAAGATACGGTCTCAGCTGCTGCAATTCCACCCTACCACTGTGTAATAGGAGCACTAATAACACTTAGTAACCATGGCTGATAGGGGACCCTAGTTTACATTTTGTGCTGTAGGAGAGGTAAGACCCCTTTGGCAATAACTTTCTAAGTCTTAACTTTGTAAGCAGGACATCGCATTAACCACCCAACAAGGGAATGATATATTCCTTTCGTTGTCGTGAAGACGGTTCTCTATGGTCTATGGAGGAGATAGCAGGTTTGGAAAGGGAAAGTTCGAAAAAAACTTTATATATATGGGCCTCGGTCCTAGCAGTATCCATGCTGTGGCTGGAGCGCGCTATGGTACGATTAGCGCCAGATTCCTGAGAAACATAAAAGAAGCAGCTCAGAGCATACCGGGGTGGTTTTGCGCGCTCTACCTTGCTATATTAAGTTAGGTAAGGTTAGGAAATCATTTGAGATTCCACCATCACCAATAAAATGTTTATGACGGTAACCATCGATGCCGAACATCTATTAGATGTAAATTACATTAGCTTGTTCTTTTCCCAGAGCTGACCTGGGATCTGGGGCTCATGTACTATATCCTCCGGTTGAGATGGCACCCGGACGTTAAAATGTTAGGTTAAGTTAAGAAAAGAATAATGTCTTTCCCCGACCTTCCCCTACGAGAACTGCAACTGACGACGCAAACCTCTCCCAAGTAATCGAGGCTGAATTAAGCTTTAGCTATTAAGCAAGATAAAAGCGTGCTTACGCCCAGTTTCATAAAAGAGAATTATTAAATTTGTAAAGTTGCCAAATTGCCATGTCTAAGGATTATAATTTTAATTCTCGAATTAGCCTTTAATTTTCTGAGTGACGTTTAATTCACTTTTATGAAACTGGCGTTAGGACACATGGCGGAGGCGTACGCTAGAAAAATTTTTAGGATCGACATAGTACAAGAAAGGGTGAAATTTGCTGGACCTAGGTCTGATCTTGTAATTAAGGTAGAAAATGGTCTTGATCCGGCTCTGCTTGCAGAGCTCCTGTTGCCCATTCCCACTTCAGAGTGGGTAGCAGGTGAACTCTCCATGTCTCCATATGAAATAAGTTTGAACTGTGTCGATGGAAAATCTTCTCTATGAGCAGTTGGGCAATATTTAGGGTGCTTATCTTGTTGATCTTGTAGACGATTAAATTTTTAGGAGAAAAAGAGACATATTTTGAGTTTTCTAGTGCAGTGCTATCCATCATGTGCAAACCAAACCGAACTTGGGAACGCTCGATAAGTCGAGTACAATAACAAAATTTCATTGCAACATTGGGAAAATAAATTTCGTTCGTAACTCTATAAATAAATTTGTAAATGTCGTTATGTAAAATTCGTAACTGATGAATTCTGTGTCCGCATTATACTAAAACTAATAAATATGTAAAAGTAAAACGAAATTTATAACTGCCCCGTTTCCATTTTAATCTACGAGCGACTCCATCAGTCATTTTTGAAAAGTTATCGCTTACAAATAATGAAAAGCGTCAATTTTGACTTGTTACAATAGTTATCGCAGACGCAGATGGTTAAGTTTTAACATCAGATAGATGCGTCTTATGTTTATAAACGGATAGGAAACTTTAATTAATCAGATTAATTTTCTCGTCGGTTGGCAGCAAAATTTTTCCATAAAACATCCAAACAAATAACGCAATAATATTTTAATTAAGTCCCTAATTAAGACTTATATTCAATTATCTAGACCCGTGTTTATCAAAAATGTTTAAATATAAACAAAACATAATATAAAGCGTTTATATATTTTCCCATTGCACAGCCAAACACAGAGAGAGGAGGAGGGATGTTAATTTTATCTGTTACACGCGTTCCAAGTTAATTACTGCACAAAGCGCCTAGCGTTATAGTTTAATTTGTCGTTAATATGGACCCTCCCCTTTTATACCTTCTGCTAAAGATCGAAGATAGCTCTAGAACGTGCTGTAAGTTTTCAGACTTGAATTAAAGGCCTGGAAATGCGCACCAAAATTGGATGTTACGAACGCTTTAAAGGTAACTCTCTCTCCTCTCTTTAGAAACAATTGATTCTATTAATTTCAATAGGTAATTGATTTTAAACTACGACGCCAATTTTCCTTATGTGTGGGAATTGAAATATTCCATATGTACAGGGTGATTTTTTAAACATGGGATTCGAAAACAGTAAATGTAACTTAGCAAAAATTTGCGTATTTTAATGATATTTAAGCATTTGTTTAAAAAATTACAAAATTCAATATGGTTACCGAGATAGCGCCAAAAAAATTGAAAATTGGAAATGTAGTTTTTCGACTGTAGTTTGAAAATGGTTTACTTTAGAAAAAAGTGCAAGGGAAAATTTTACAGAAGGTTAAAAGAGCTATCAAACGATACCAAACTCGACATTTTATCACATCGACGCTAAGCGTCGCAACGTAAGATAATGGAAAGTTGAACGTCGCTAAGCTTGGCGTCGTTGTGATAAAATGTCGAGTTTGGTATCGTTTGATAGCTCTTTTGACCTTGTGAAAATTTTTGCCAATTTGTTTTTTCTAATGTAAACTATTTTCAAACTGCAGTCAAAAAACTAAAATTTCAGTTTTTTTGCCTTTCGTTTAACTTTTTATTTTCTTACGAGCGCCTATTTTTTACGTAAAATTATTCAGTGGACTTGAGAATTTTTTATCTTGAACTTTTCTTAATTTACAAAACTTTTCTAGGTTACATTATGTTATGTTACGTTATGTTATGTTACGTTACGTTATGTTACGTTATACTATGTTACGTTATGTTATGTTACGTTGTGTTATTTTACGTTGTGTTATGTTACGTTATGTTATGTTACGTTATGTTAAAACGTTACATTAAATTATTTTTTACCATAAAAAATAACTTAAGAACTTTATACTTTTATAAATAAATTTTTTCTTGTCTCTACTTAAAAGGGATGAACTTGAGAGGCCTTTCTCTTTGTATTTAATACCCTTTCCTTATATTATAATGAAGATCTAATAAAATTTACAAGAATAACCCAAATTAAAGTTTTAAGCAATGTCTATAATTCCCCTGTTGTTTTAGGTACTTTAATCTACGAGCAAACATTTCGCAATTTCATTCTTAATTCTTGTTAAAACTTTTACCTCCATTATGTTTTCTTTTTTCTTTGCACTTTTCTCTTGAGAATTTTAATCCTCATTTTTGTGTACTTGTCAGCTATTGTTAGCCTTTGTTATGTTTCATATTAACAACATTCGATTCGATATTAATCTTATTGGCATCGATATGATGGATTCCTCCGCATTGTACGTTACTTATTAAATTATTTTTTCTTTCTTTTTCCAATCGTCTTTTTAATAACAAACGTGGCTTAAAAAATTTTTTTTTAAACGTATATTTTTAGTTAAACGTAAAAATAAATAGTTAGAGGAATGCAAATAAATTATTAAATCTACATCGGCATTCAATCAAAATTAAATTAAAAATTATTCCGTCCACTTTTTTCGTTTTGTATTCATATTATAAAAAAGGAAATTCGACAGGCGTAATGGAAAATACATTCATATCAATTCACCTAATTGTAATTTCAATTTTTTTGCTTTGGGGGTGCACGAAAACTTAATTGTCTATAACAGATGCTATACCGATCAACAATTTTACAAGAGGCTTTTTTTTATTATTTAAACGAGTGCAGTTTTCGGTTTCAATCTTTATGCAACTCTCATTTTTGTCATTGACAGAAAAGTGATTTTGTTTATACAGGGTGATTTTTTTAAAGTGGTACCAACGTTACGGGTAGAGTTACGAGATTGTTTAAATTAGCAAAAAAGTTGCACATTTTGATGAACTTCAAGAATCCGTTTAGAAAATTCAAAAACTCAAAATGGTTATCGAGATAACGCAGAAAAACTGAAAATTAGGAATTTAGTTTTTCGACTGTAGTTTACAAACAGTTTACTGTAGAAAAAAAATTTTCAGGACCAATTTGTAGGAGGTCAAAAGAGCTATCAAACGATACTAAACTCGACTTTTTATCACATCGACGCTAAGCGTCGCGACGTTCAAATTTTTATTTTCTTATGTCGCGACTTTTAGCGTCGATGTGATAAAATGTCGAGTTTAGTATCGTTTGATAGCTCTTTTGACCTGTAAATATTTTTCCTAAGAATTTTTTTTCTAAATTAAACCATTTTCAAACTACAGTCGAAAACAAATTTTTCTAAAGATGAGCAAAAACACCTCGAATTATGTGCTTTTTTGTGTGAAATTGGAACTCGTTTATTTCAAATGATACAAATAGAGAAAATTTAGTTAACCAGATAAAAGTATTTTTGAAAAATTGTCGAAAGTAAAGTACTCATATTGAATTAGTAAAAACATTTTGTAATAAAATACTGCACTCGTATAAAAAAATATATTCCGTAGCGCGCACGGTTTAGTTTGGCTTTATAGAGAGGGTGGCCTTTGATCTCACATAATATTATTAATGCTATAAAATTTCATAATAATTTTTATGTGATGCTCTGAAAATATTTTTACCTGTATAAATAAATTTGTTTATTCAATAATTAAATTGACTAGGTAAACTTTTTAACATATCCATTATGGATCAAAACAGGTAATAAAATCCAATTACTTTTGTAATAGATATCAATTTTCTAAAATAGACCTTTTGAAACAAAAATTGCACTGTTGTTTGGCTGCGATTTGATTGATATCCACCCCTACGTATATTAATGAATTCAGGATGGATATTAGTGCTTACTACTGCACTAATGTTGTACATAGTTCACGTATGGTTATTGTATGATCAGACTAACGTCATTATGAATGATATACAGTGTTATTAGGTCATAAACAGTGATCGTGATACCAAATAACATTATTAGTGTATTCATAAAATGAATATAAATGAGCGAAAGTAGGTACAAACTGTTGCCCATTTTGTTTTACAAAATCTAATAAAACTGTTTTAACCCAGACACCACATTATACAGGATATTTTCAAAACCCTTCCAATGGGAGGACTTGTGAGGGTGGGCGTAGCTTAAAGTCACTGTTGCTTCTCGAGTCTTCTACCCATTTTAGTTGTTAGTCTGTGGACAATAGCTCTAATCAGTGAAGGATTTACTTAACAAATCTTTTTATTTTATTTTAATCAATAGTAGCAATAACAGAGCCATAGAGCATCTGGATGGCCAGTTGTTGGTGATTAACGACACCCAGTTACCCGATGCCTTCTTGGGGACTTGCCCTCTGCCTTCGGTTTGTCTTAACCAGCCAACAGCTATGGAATTGTGAAGGATCATTGCCATCCCAGCGGCGCCACTTCCATTCCTGTCATTCCGAAAGCCCTCTCACCTTTAGAAGAAACTCTTTGAGTTTGGCAGGCGAGGTCGAGAGTCTGTAACTAAAACCATAACCATTGATCTTTTCCTGGAAGAAATCTTAATTAAATGGCTCGTTTAGTCTTAGTCGTGGTCTTGAAAAAATCTAGCCTCTATCGCCATGTTCTTAGTTTTAAAAAAATCTTAATTTTAGCCATGTTTAGTCTTAGTCGTGGTCTTGAAAAAATCTTGTCTCTATCGCTATGTTCTTAGTCTTAAAAAAATCTTATTTCTTGGTACGTTTGGTCGTGGTCTTGCAAAAGTCTTGCAAAAGCATCTATCGTTATGATCTTGATCTGGAAAAAATCTTAATTTCAGCCACGTTTAGTCTTAGTCGTGGTATTGAAAACATCTTCCCTCTTTCATCATGATCTTAGTATGGAAAAAATCTTACTCATGGTATATTTAGTCTTAGTTGTGGTCTTAAAATATCTTGCCTTAATTGTCATGATCATGATCTTGTTCTGGAAGAAATCTTAATTAAATGGCACGTTTAGTTTTAGTCGTAGTCTTGAAAAAATCTTGCTTATATCGCCATGTTCTTAGTCTTAAAAAAATCTTGTTTCTTGGTACGTTTGGTCGTGGTCTCGCAAAAGTCTTGCCTTTATTGTCATGATCATGAATGGCACATTTAGTTTCAGTCGTGGTGGCTCAATAAAAAAAATCTTGAACGTAGCGTTTTGTGATTGTGATTACTACAATTAAAAGTTGTCGCAAAGTCATAAGAATCCCTCCTTAACATTTCCGACATATCCGTTTGCGACCCCAATATAGAAACTATTTCATTGTCTCGTCCGGATATTCCGTCCATTACGAGCAATTCGTCAGACACTTAAGATATGATACAAGTTGTAAATCTAATATTTGTATGAAAGAAAATTCCATCATGAAGAGAGGGCCGCTGTTGTTATTATTTTAGCAGGGCGTATAACAACCCCTTGTTGATAATTACAATTTAAGCAATTTATTTTAGTAAAATTTTAATTTTCAAGGGCCCCGTATTTGATAAAACCAATCGTGTATTAATTATCTCAAATTGAATTATTCCTAGATTGAAATTTTCTAGTCATTATGTAGGTTCATCAACATGAGATAATTTAGTTGGTAATTATATTACGTTACTTCTTAGATTTTTATCGCTTTTTAATTTATACTACAGGGTGGTTATTCGCTGGAACGTATTATTAATTCGGGATGTTAGTTAATGAATCATAAATGTAAAATTTGTATAGGTAAATATTTTAGTCCCTTTCGAATTCACTTACTTCGATGAGTCAACCAAGCTTTTTCACCCCCTGGAGGTTTGACGATCTCTTAATTTATTTTCACTACAAGGTTACAAAATTAGTGGGTTGGCTCGTGGAATAATTTAGTGGTGCAATCAGCGACCAGCTGTGGGTCAGTACAGGAGTAACTTGCAATATAGAAGTTTTTTTTGCCATAAGGACTCAACTAGAGTTCAGAGCTACGGTAATTTGTTTTAGCTCGTTGCTCGTAGAATATTCTGTCTCTGTGGGAACGGAAACCTCTTACTTCAGATAGTCTGAATCGCAAACGTCCATAGAAATTAGCATGACAAAGGAACACGATACTCAACGGAATTTTGTTTCGACTCTATAAAATTGTCATCACCTTAATCTGGAAAAACTATTAACTTTATGTGTAGTTATAACCGTGGTCTTGATAATCTTGCCTCTATCGTCATGATCTTGGTCTGGAAAAAATCTAAATTTATGGCATGTGTAGTCTTAGTCGTGGTCTTGTAAACGTCTTGCTTCTATCGCCATGATCTTGTCCTGAAAAATCATAACCAATAACACGTTTACTTTTAGTTGTGGTCTTAAAAAAATCTTGTCAATCTTGAAACAATTAGTCGTGTTCTTCATAAAATCTTGCCTCTATAATCATGATCTAGGTCTGGAAAAATGTTAGTCCTGGAACTTTTAGTACAGTCTTGAAATAATACTGTCTCTATCGTCATGATCTTCGTCTGGAAAAAATCTTAATTCATAGCACTATCATCATGATCTTGGTTTAGAAAAAATCTTAACTAAAGGCACGTTTAGTTTTAGTTGTGGTCTTAAAAAATCTTGCCTCTATGATCATGATCTTGATCTGGAAAAAATCTTAAGTCACGGCACGTTTTGTTTCAGTCGTGCTCATGAAAAAATCTAGGCTCTTTTCTCATAATCTTGGTCTGGAAAAATCCTAAAAAATCTAAAGAACATTTAGTCTTTAGTCGTGGGTTTTAAAAATTTAAAATATTTTGACATCTGGGAAAAAACATTAACTGTAGGTAACTATAATAGGCTTAGCTGTGGATCTTGATCAGGAAAAATCTTAATTTATGATACGATTAATCTTAGTCGTGGTCTTGAAATGATCTTGCCTCTTTCGTCATGATCTTGGTCTGGAAAAATCTTAACTAATGGCACGTTTAGTTTTAGTTGTGGTCTTAAAAAATCTTGCCTCTATGATCATGATCTTGATCTGGATAAAATTAATTTATGGCACGTTTAGTCTTAGTCGTAGTCTTTGAAATATCTTGCCTCTTCGTTATGATCAGGTATGGAAAAAATCTGAATTTATGGCACATTTAGTCTTATGTTGTGGTCTATTTAGTTGTGGTCTTTAAAATAATTAGACTTCTGGGAAAAAATCTCAACTCGGTAACTATAGTAATGGCCGCGGTCTTGTTAAAATCTTGCCTCTATAGTCATGATCTTGGTCTGGAAAAAATGTTATTCCTGGCACGTTTAGTCGTGGTCTTGAAGTAATCTGCCCTCTATGGTCATAATCTTAGTCTAAAAAATCTAAATTCATGGCACATGTAGTCTTAGTCGTGGTCTTGTTAGCGTCTTGCCTCTATCGTTATGATCTTGGTCTGGAAAAAATCTTTAATTAATGGCACTTTCAGTTTTAGTTGTGGTGTTAAAAAATCTTGCCTCTATCATTATGATCTTGATCTGGAAAAAATCTTAATTTATGACACGTTTAGTCTTAGTTGTGCTCTTGAAAAAATCTTGAGTCTTTTCTCATAATCTTGGTCTGGAAAAATCTTAAAAAATCTAAAGCACATTTAGTCTTATAGTCGTGGATTTAAAATATTTTGACTTCTGGAAAAAAACATTAACTCTAGGTAACTATAATAGTATTAGCTGTGGATCTTGATCTGGAAAAATCTTAATTTATGATACGATTAGTCTTAGTTGTGGTCTTGAAATGATCTTGCCTCTTTCGTCATGAACTCATGATCTTAGTCTGGAAATAATCTGAATTGATGGCACATTTAGTCTTATGTTGTGGTCTATTTAGTTATGGTCTTTAAAATAATTAGACTTCTGGGAAAAAATCCCAACTCGGTATCTATAGTAATGGTCGCGGTCTTGATAAAATCTTGCCTCTATAGTCATGATCTTGGTCTGGAAAAAATGTTATTCCTGGCACGTTTAGTCGTGGTCTTGAAGTAATCTGCTCTCTATGGTCATAATCTTATGCTGGTTTGCACCGTTTACATATTAACTGACAGATAGTTTATTTGGCAGATAAGTTGTTAAAAACCTTTGCTCTTTCATCTACTGTAGGTTAAATCAAATAACTGACGAATACATTTTGTACAAAATTACCTTCTACTTATGACTTTTTGCACCAATTTTAGTTTAAGTGGCAAATAAAAAATATTTTTACAACTTATCTGCCAAATAAACTATTTGACCGTTAATATGTAAATGGTGCAAACCAGCATAAGTGTAAAAAAATCTAAATTCATGGCACATCACACTGGCACATGTAGCCTTAGTCGTAGTCTTGTTAACGTCTTGCCTCTATCGTCATGATCTTGTTCTGGAAAAAATCTTAACTAATGGCACGTTTAGTTTTAGTTGTGGTCTTAAAAAATCTTGCTTCTATGATCATGATCTTGATCTGGATAAAATTAATTTATGGCACGTTTAGTCTTAGTCGTGGTCTTTGAAAAATCTTGCCTCTTCGTTATGATCAGGTCTGGAAAAAATCTGAATTTATGGCACATTTAGTCTTATGTTGTGGTCTATTTAGTTGTGGTCTTTAAAATAATTAGACTTCTGGGAAAAAATCTCAACTCGGTATCTATAGTAATGGCCGCGGTCTTGCTAAAATCTTGCCTCTATAGTCATGATTTTGGTCTGGAAAAAATGTTATTCCTGGCACGTTTAGTCGTGGTCTTGAAGTAATCTGCCCTATATGGTCATAATCTTAGTCTGAAAAAATCTAAATTCATGGCACATGTAGCCTTAGTCGTAGTCTTGTTAACGTCTTGCCTCTATCGTCATGATCTTGTTCTGGAAAAAATCTTAACTAATGGCACGTTTAGTTTTAGTTGTGGTCTTAAAAAATCTTGCCTCTATGATCATGATCTTGATCTGGATAAAATTAATTTATGGCACGTTTAGTCTTAGTCGTGGTCTTTGAAAAATCTTGCCTCTTCGTTATGATCAGGTCTGGAAAAAATCTGAATTTATGGCACATTTAGTCTTATGTTGTGGTCTATTTAGTTGTGGTCTTTAAAATAATTAGACTTCTGGGAAAAAATCTCAACTCGGTATCTATAGTAATGGCCGCGGTCTTGCTAAAATCTTGCCTCTATAGTCATGATTTTGGTCTGGAAAAAATGTTATTCCTGGCACGTTTAGTCGTGGTCTTGAAGTAATCTGCCCTATATGGTCATAATCTTAGTCTGAAAAAATCTAAATTCATGGCACATGTAGCCTTAGTCGTAGTCTTGTTAACGTCTTGCCTCTATCGTCATGATCTTGTTCTGGAAAAAATCTTAACTAATGGCACGTTTAGTTTTAGTTGTGGTCTTAAAAAATCTTGCCTCTATGATCATGATCTTGATCTGGATAAAATTAATTTATAGCACGTTTAGTCTTAGTCTTTGAAAAATCTTGCCTCTTCGTTATGATCAGGTCTGGAAAAAATCTGAATTTATGGCACATTTAGTCTTATGTTGTGGTCTATTTAGTTGTGGTCTTTAAAATAATTAGACTTCTGGGAAAAAATCTCAACTCGGTATCTATAGTAATGGCCGCGGTCTTGCTAAAATCTTGCCTCTATAGTCATGATTTTGGTCTGGAAAAAATGTTATTCCTGGCACGTTTAGTCGTGGTCTTGAAGTAATCTGCCCTATATGGTCATAATCTTAGTCTGAAAAAATCTAAATTCATGGCACATGTAGCTTTAGTCGTAGTCTTGTTAACGTCTTGCCTCTATCGTCATGATCTTGTTCTGGAAAAAATCTTAACTAATGGCACGTTTAGTTTTAGTTGTGGTCTTAAAAAATCTTGCCTCTATGATCATGATCTTGATCTGGATAAAATTAATTTATAGCACGTTTAGTCTTAGTCTTTGAAAAATCTTGCCTCTTCGTTATGATCAGGTCTGGAAAAAATCTGAATTTATGGCACATTTAGTCTTATGTTGTGGTCTATTTAGTTGTGGTCTTTAAAATAATTAGACTTCTGGGAAAAAATCTCAACTCGGTATCTATAGTAATGGCCGCGGTCTTGCTAAAATCTTGCCTCTATAGTCATGATTTTGGTCTGGAAAAAATGTTATTCCTGGCACGTTTAGTCGTGGTCTTGAAGTAATCTGCCCTATATGGTCATAATCTTAGTCTGAAAAAATCTAAATTCATGGCACATGTAGCCTTAGTCGTAGTCTTGTTAACGTCTTGCCTCTATCGTCATGATCTTGTTCTGGAAAAAATCTTAACTAATGGCACGTTTAGTTTTAGTTGTGGTCTTAAAAAATCTTGCCTCTATGATCATGATCTTGATCTGGATAAAATTAATTTATGGCACGTTTAGTCTTAGTCGTGGTCTTTGAAAAATCTTGCCTCTTCGTTATGATCAGGTCTGGAAAAAATCTGAATTTATGGCACATTTAGTCTTATGTTGTGGTCTATTTAGTTGTGGTCTTTAAAATAATTAGACTTCTGGGAAAAAATCTCAACTCGGTATCTATAGTAATGGCCGCGGTCTTGCTAAAATCTTGCCTCTATAGTCATGATTTTGGTCTGGAAAAAATGTTATTCCTGGCACGTTTAGTCGTGGTCTTGAAGTAATCTGCCCTATATGGTCATAATCTTAGTCTGAAAAAATCTAAATTCATGGCACATGTAGCCTTAGTCGTAGTCTTGTTAACGTCTTGCCTCTATCGTCATGATCTTGTTCTGGAAAAAATCTTAACTAATGGAACGTTTAGTTTTAGTTGTGGTCTTAAAAAATCTTGCCTCTATGATCATGATCTTGATCTGGATAAAATTAATTTATGGCACGTTTAGTCTTAGTCGTGGTCTTTGAAAAATCTTGCCTCTTCGTTATGATCAGGTCTGGAGAAAATCTGAATTTATGGCACATCGTGATCCTAAAATATCTTGAATTCTGGGACAAAATCTTAACTCTAAGTACCTGTAGTCTTATCCGTGATTTTTTTAAAATCTTGCCTCTATAGTCAAAGTCTTAAATCTAGATTTAGTCTTAGCTTGTATAGAGGTTTAATTAATCGACAGTGACCAAGGAGAGTGTCTTAACGGTGTCATACGACGTTGTCAAGAATTTAGGTTTTGGTCATGTGGTTCCAGGGAATGATTTCAAGAATTTCGACAGAGATTTCAAGCACAAAACAACCACGTCATGAGGGTTAAAATTCAATTGTTTAAGTTAATTTGATTTAAGTGACAGAATAGAATAGTGTGTCTATAAATTATAATTTTTTAAAGTAATTGTAACTTGGTTAAAAAAACTTGTTAGTAGGGAGTTAATTTGAACTCCATCCAATAACATAGCGTGCAAATAGATTTAACTTTTTTTTTTTTAGATTATAAATTTTAGAAAAGGGTATTTGAATACTTAGCGAACCATTAACATTCTGCAATTGCTACACATATTGCTTCGTCAAGTGTAATCACCGATTACCGTATTCAAATTGCCTTCTAAATAAAAATTAATGTTACTATACATTCAAACTACAGTCAATAAACAAGAATTTAAAGTCAATTTTAGAGGGTGCAGACGAGAGCGGAAATTGAGATAGTTGCAAGCGCGATTACTTCGAATTGACGTAGATATATCAATCAGCAATTCTCATTTCCTCGTGTCCTTTTCAAACTTTTTTTTTTCGAAACTTCCATTTGTCTCTGACCCGACATTTGTTAACTTTTAAAAGAAAATCCCTTAAAATTTAAATTCTTTCAAATTATTTACTTACTTGGTCTAGAGACCAATTTATATTAAGCCCCATCAACAACATTGATTAAATTCTTTGAGTTATAAGACTGACTTTAGTAAATGCGAGAATGTCCGTTAAACCGAAATCCAGGTTAATCTAAGGCTTTTATACCGTCACCGAGGTAATATATCGCACTATTCCAAACTTGTCTGAAGGATATGGTAGCTTTACACGCTTGTCTACACCTACTAAATAATCCACTTTACTTTCTATTATTAAGCTCTATTTAACTATTTAAATTAAAAATGTTTATCTTCTTTACAGTACTTCGAGATGAATTTCGTTTGGAGCCTCACAGCACTCGAGTCGCTGCAGGAGACGACGCCTTATTAGAATGTAGCCCACCTCGCGGAACGCCCGAGCCACAGGTGACTTGGAGGAAAGACGGCCACGTTATAGATCTAGATAAGAGAGTACGTCTCGTCGACGGTTCCAATTTGGCTATAACGGATGCTAAATCTTCCGACGATGGCAGATATCAATGTGTTGCTCGAAATACTGCTGGAGTTCGAGAATCGGTCATCGCCGTCTTAAAAGTTTATGGTATGTACCAACTTTTAAAATTTTTAATTATTATAAATTTCCCTATTTGCTTTTTTTCAGTTAAACCATTTTTAATTCGTCCGCCCGAAGACATCACAGCTTTAATTGGGACAACAATTGAATTTTCGTGCGGCGTCGGTGGGGATCCATTACCTGACGTCTTATGGAGACGTAACGCTCCAGGTGGTACGATGCCTTTAGGTAGGGTACGCGTACTCGAAGATCGCAGTCTTAGGTTGGAACGAATTACGCTACAAGATCAGGGTCGTTACACTTGCGAAGCAGACAATCCTGCAGGAGCATTAACAGCTTCTGCAACCTTAACAGTTCACGCAGTACCAACTTTCAACGTAAAACCATTAGCTCAAACTGTCGAAACGGGACAAAAAGTTTCATTTCAATGCAGCGCTCAAGGAAATCCACGACCTTTTGTATTTTGGTCTTTCGAAGGCGACCGCAGTTTAATTTTTCCCGGAACCCCTTCGGGAAACTTCGAAGCTTTTGCATCATCGGACGGCCACTCGACATTAATTTTACGCAACGCGCAAGTTTTAAATTCGGGCACCGTTGTGGTGTGCTCTGCTATTAACGAAGCCGGGTCAGCTTCCGCGAGAACTAGATTAACCGTAACATCCAAAGAAGATCGTCCACCTCCTGTTATAATTCGTGGACCCGTAAACCAAAGCCTTCCTATAAACTCAATGGCTATTTTGTTATGCGAAGCAATCGGGAATCCAGAACCAGTTGTGGATTGGTATAAAGAAGACGTTCCTGTGAAAGCCAACGATCGGATTAAAATGATGAAACCCGGAAGGCTAGAAATATCACACTTACTGAAAGAAGATTCCGGAATGTACACATGCGTTGCGTCTTCAAAAGGAGGAAAAGCTACTTGGAGTGGACATTTGTTAGTTGAAAATCCGAAAAATCCCAACATTAATTTCTTCAAAGCACCCGACGCTATTATGTTACCTGGGCCACCTAGCAGACCGCACGCTTTAAATCAATCCGAAGGGAGCGTTACAATAACGTGGACTCAAAACAATAAAATCGGTTCTTCAAGTTTGCTCGGTTATCAGATCGAACTTTTTGGACGAGAAGCTGGAGTGACTCCCACTTGGACTGTTGTCGGGCGTAGAATATCCGGGCCTACGTTCACCCAGCACTTATTAACTCCAGGAGTAGCTTACACTTTTCTAGCGCGTGCCGAAAATGCACACGGTCTAGGCCCACCCTCTCAGCTATCGGAACCGGTGTTTGTAGGTGTTGATTCGTCTTTAAATTGGGGTAATCCCGAAGTAACGGAATTGAGCGAAGCGCGCGCGAGTTTAATATCTGGAACTTCGGTTCAGTTAACTGAAACGATAGCGATTCTTCCGACCGCTGTTAAATTAGCGTGGGAAGTCGTAGATAACGAGTATATCGAAGGAATTTACATATATTACGTGCCTGTCGATGGAATAGTCGATTTGCCTAAAAGTTACGGTATGCTCACGGTTTTACATGCGGGCGGAAGTTCGGCTTTTACTGTTAACAATTTATCAAAATGGGCTAGATATGAATTTTTCTTGGTGCCTTTTTATAAGACTGTCGAAGGAACTCCTTCTAATTCAAAAATCGTACGAACGCTAGAAGATGGTGAGTAACTTACACTCATGGTTTGCTTAAATTTACAATTTTTCCATTATTAGTTCCGTCTGAATCGCCATCTCACATGGAAGCACTCTTGTTGAATTCGACAGCTGTGTATTTGAAATGGAAGGGTCCTCCAGCGCTTTCGTTGAATGGAGAACTTCAAGGCTACAGAATAGAAATAAAAGCTAATAAGTCCGATACGTCGTTGGATACTGTTACCGTTAGCCCAGTTCCCACGTTGCTCTTGGGGAATCTCACTGCTGGGATATCGTACAGCGTTAGAGTTGCTGCCACCACTAGGGCTGGAGTCGGACCTTTCAGCGCACCCGCCATGCTTAGGTTAGATCCCGCATCACGCGTTTCAGATCATCAACACAATCAAAGGTGAGTATTCATTACTACAACAGCTCTACCGACCAACTTTTTAGTGACAGTTACTTGTCAAATTTAGCGACTGAAATACTTTTAACTCGTACTCTACTTTAAAATCTATGACAGCGCTGGTCACGCCCCCTCGTCTCGCTAATAAAGTTGATGGAACGGTATTTACGTTCTTTGCTAACCCATTGTTTGTTTAATTTCAGACCCATCGGTACAGAAATGCAACCTGGTGAATTTATAACCGAGACGTGGTTCATGGCTCTTTTAATTAGTATGGTGACTGTTATGGTTCTATTATTTGGCGCTATGCTATTAGTGAGAAGACGCCAGTTGTTGGCCAAAAAGGCGCTTCCTCCAAGTCGGTCTAACGGCGGTGTCTTAAGCACCCCCATGGCTATGAAGCAAGAAACCCCACTGTGGTTGGATAAAGATATCTTACCCGAATACGCGAGTGCTTTACCAGAATATGCCAAACTCAATCCTCAAGATTATTCTAGAAATTACAATAGTTTAAACGATCACATATCTCACAATGGAGGCCCTAATCAATCGAACGGCGTAAACATTCATTCCAACCCTTTACATCAAATTGACTACAAGAGGCCTGAAAGGTTATGTGGTGGTGATTCGAGTTATTCGAAAAATTTCAAAAGTTTTTCCGACTTAAATAGACAATACGATAAAAATTTGAAAGATTTTAGTAATATGCAAGTACAAGACTACGCTAGCCCTAATTTAGGATCGGAATCTGAAAGAAATTCCCAAATTGCCGATTATGCGGAAGTCGATAATAGCATGGCTTTACAAAGTGGAGCAATTTCCCCAGCTCCTTACGCCACCACGACCCTCGTTACTGGAAATAGAAGAATAGGAAACTCATTAGTAAGTCCTTTTTCTGGCTTAATAATTTAAACTAACCATTTTCTTCAAGGGATGGAATCAAAAGCGTACTTTACCTACACCAGAAGAGCCAATTTATCCTGCAATAAATGGAGGTTATTACAACAGGAGCGTTTATTCGGATTCTTATTTCCCATCAAATCATACTTTGAGAAGAAGCAAAAAAGAACGTAAAGGAAGCTCCGGTAATCCGCCCGATTTGGTGTCTCCTAATCAACCTGTATACGCGAGAGTAGGCCCACCTGGCACCACTTGGAAAGGCGACACTCCACCTTTAACTAGTTTTGTGCCACAAAAGCAACAAATGTACCACGCATCGACTCGAAGCGAACCAGGAAATATGTTGTGAATATTTCGTTTGTAGGAACTTTGAAGGGATGAATTGTGTATACTAAGTAAATACAATTTTAAGTAAGTAAAGAATTGTTTTTTGGGAAAAAATGTTTAACCGCATAATCTCCGTGTATATTATTTAGATAATAGGTGTGTAAACAAAAACAAAACTAGTCATTATTACCTATTAATCCTTTATAATTTAGTTAATTATAAATGATAAGGATATTTGTTGCTAGTTACGTACTTATCCGACTAATAAGGAATGAACTTGTCGTCCACTTTGTGCTATAAAATGTTATGGAATGTTAAATAGCAGTTTAAGGGATTAGAAATTTATCAAAACACATTTTTTTTGCCAATTAACATAAAATAAGTGCTGTTATTTAAAACAAACTTGTTAATTAACGTTTTTTCTCTTAATTTTCACCTAAAGGTGCATCCACACCATGCCAATCGGCGAAAATGATTCGCCGAACGCTCTCGCCGATTGGCATTGTGTGGACGCAGCTTAAAACTCAAATTAGCGTTTTAGGGTCAAATATTAAGTTTTTTAAAAGGTCAACGTTAAATAACTTAAAAGGTAAACGTTAATTGACGTGTTTGTTGGTCTTTTCAGTTTCATTAACCAATTATTTATATCTTTTATTTTTATTTGGGGTTAAATAAATGTTTTTTTCAAGAGCATGTATTGTAAACTCTTTAATTTGCTAAGCTTTTGATTTCTTGGGGAAACTCCAAAAGAAGTGCTTCCAGCACCAATTTGGTGGTTTTCAACGGTGAACTACTGAGAGTTTTGCATGGTAGTTCGCCATTGAAATTGTATGTATTATAGGCCATTTTTCAACAAAAGCCTTAAACAAAGTGATGGTCGCCTGAAAATGTACACGTTGGTCCTGAAAGAGTTGCACGGAGTTGCAGGTACAACACTTCAAACTTAATGCATTTTTTGTGGTCTCAGATTAACTGCTTTAAAGGCTCGTCTACACACACAGGCTTGTCTTCCGATTTGCCTGTGCAGGCGGCATGTACAGGTCATCTCAGTCGGCCTACACAGGCCAAACCGTGGCCTGTGCATGCCGCCTGAACGCGATGTCTACATGCTCCGGTTTGGCCTGTGCAGATCGTCTGAACTCTGTCCACACGCTCCGGTTTGGGCTGTGCAGGCCGCCTGCACAGGTAAACCGGAAGGCAAGCCTGTGTGTTTAGACGAGTCTTTAAAGGCCCGTCCACACACACAGGCCTTGCCTTCCGGTTTGGTCTGTGCAGCCGGCCTGAACGCTGTCCAGACGCTTTGGTTTGACCTGTGCAGGCGGCAATCGACCAAACCGGAAGGCAAGCCTATATGTGTGGCATATGTGGCTATATGTAAGCCTATTGTGTTGAATAAATAAATTAGTTTAACTTAAGTTAATTCATAAAACAAAAAAAATGTTTCTTAAGGCTCGCAGAACCTACAGTCATAATATAGGTCTTGTCCAAAAAGGCTCTTTTTAACCAGTAAATATCGGGACACAATATAAGCTCTCTTGTGTTATAACTTAAATTTGACTTCAATTTTTAAAAAATGATTTAAATCTTTTCATGACCTAAATCTTTTCTAAACGACTTAAGTCTTATATAAATGACTGAAGTCATTTCTAAACAAATTAAATCCTTTCTAATTGACTTACATCTTTTCTAAATGACTGAAGTCTTTTATAGATGTTTTGAGTCATTTCTAAACAACTTATATCTTTTATAAATGACTTAAGTCTTTTCTAAATAACTTAAATATTTTCTAAACGACTTAAGTCTCTTATAAATGACTGAAGTCATTTCTAAACAAATTAAATCCTTTCTAATTGACTTACATCTTTTCTAAATGACTGAAGTCTTTTATAGATGTCTCGAGTCATTTCTAAACAACTTATATCTTTTATAAATGACTTAAGTCTTTTCTAAATAACTTAAATATTTTCTAAACGACTTAAGTCTCTTATAAATGACTGAAGTCATTTCTAAACAAATTAAATCCTTTCTAATTGACTTACATCTTTTCTAAATGACTGAAGTCTTTTATAGATGTCTTGAGTCATTTCTAAACAACTTAAATCTTTTATAAATGACTTAAGTCTTTTCTAAACGACTAAAACCTTTTCTAAAGGTCTTAAGTCTTTTATAAATGACTGAAGTCATTTCTAAACAAATTAAATCCTTTCTAAATGATTTAAGTCTTTTCTAAACAATTTAAATCTTTTCGAAAAGATCTAAATCTTTTCCAAGTGACTTAAGTCTTTTCTAAACAACGTAAATCTTTTTGAAATGACAAATCTTTTCGCCTTAAGTATTTTCTAAATGACTTACATTTTTTGTAAATTACTGAAGTCTTTTATAGATCACTGGAGTCATTTATAAACAACTTATATCTTTTATAAATGATTCAGGTCTTTTCTCAATAAGTTAAGTCTTTTTTAAATGACTCAAGTCATTTCTTTTAATTTAAGTCTTTACCATATAGACAAAAATGATTTATGTTACGAGTCTATTGTAACTTAAAAGTTAAAAGTCATTGAAAAATGAATTAAATAATAAGTCTTTATGAGCTTTAAAATGACTTATGTCACTCAAATGAATTAAGTCAAAGCTCTGCTTGTGACTTCCATTTTTAATCATCCTGAGCTCAACTGATTAATTTGGGCCGGCTCCAGATGCTTTCAAACCCCAAGCAAGGCTTAGTAAAGTAGTTGTTCTTCTGTAACCACGAAAAATGAGGTCATGAACACTGGACGTAGCAGGACTTTTGATACGTTGTCCTGAAGACCCTTTAGGGGTTAGTGTTGCATATTTTAGGCTACCATCGATCTATTTTAGGGAAAATTACAAAATATCTGAACTAGTATAACTGTTTTAAAAAAGCTTAGAAAATAAAAGTACGTTTAGCATGATTTATAAATGTTTATGTTTAATTTTCCTGTACATATATCTATAGTACATATCACTTGTATATTGTAATTGTAAATTTTTAAATTTATTGCACAGTTATATTAAGTTAAATGCGTTACAACGATGGGGTCAAATTAACCCCGTAGTGCAGACTATAAAACAGTATTAGTACTTAGTAGATAATTATTAACTTATCATTTATTTTTATAATAATTTATCTACAAAATACATCTATTAATTTGCACAATTACTAAAAGAAAAATGTTTAGTTCGTCAGGTCAATTGTCTTCCTAAGTTTTTGGCAGTTACGTATTAATATTTTTATAAACTGAAATTGCCATTATAAAGGTGTTGTACGTACTGATTACTAAAGTAAAAAACTTTTAATAAAAAACTCCCAACTTGTTTTAATTAATCTTTACACTTACCCCTTTAATTAATTAACAAAAACAACACATTAGAGGTGGTCGATCATAAATATTATGTTAACTCGAGCCACACGAACAAATTTAAACATATTTCAATTTGTTTGCACAGATCAAGTTAACTTAATAGAATACCAAACTAACATCTAAGACACCATACTCTAACTAAACGTATGTTGTTGTAAAAAAAACTTTTATGTTTATCAATTAAAGCCGAAAGCAAGCGAAGTACATTAAAATGAAATTAAAATATATGAAATGGAGGTAACCTACATGGAAACGTATGTAAAGTAAATGACAAAATTGATAAGGTTATCAATTAAACGAAGTTGAAATGTAAATTACTACACTTTTTAACATTTTACTTTTTATCATTTTTATGATAAAAAGTACGGATAATTATAACAATAAACCGGTAATTGCTTTTTTTACATAAATTTAAATATATTTTAGTCGCATATTTTTTTATTTTCGATTCTAAAATTTAAAATTTTTTTGTAGCTGTAGTTTTCCAAGCCCTAAACATTCCTGATAGCGTTGCCACTGGATTTTTAGAAAAGTTCTAAAGTAGAAAGTAGTTGTAGCAATGCGGTTAGTCAGGTTATTCCAAAAAAGTAATTTTTGTTATACCAAGACATTTATTTAACTATACAAATACAGAAATTTGACATCTCCAAGATGTGACCGGTAAAGACGGTGTCGCTTGATATTCTTTACAAATGAGTTCCCACTGCATTTCTGACGGACTATAAATAGCCTTTGATCTAAGATTTCCCTTTACTATTTCTAAATCCTAAAAAATACTTATTATACCCACTCAGACACAACTTCCGAGTACACAAACTTTTAAAATTCCTTTATTTCTCTTCATAGCTTCTTCGAAAGATAAGCAACTTTTACCTTTATTTTGAGATACTTTTTTCCAATTATCGTCATCTGTTATAGTCCTAAAAGTAAAATATTACTAAAATACGCTTAATTTTTACTTACAAATACTTCTGTTGTAGAAGTTCCTCAACTCGACGCTCTTCATTTTGATATTTTGATAAAATTTCTTTCACTTCTTTACTCAATTCCATTTATATCCAATAAATCAAAGATAATATAGTTATCCAATAAATCTTGTATAATAAGTAGAAAATATTGAACTGAGTCCATCAAAACTGTTGGTTTGTTATAAAAGAGTTTCTATGACAACTTGTGTTATGGTAGCGACCATCTACAAGAGTTCACTATTGATGACGTGTGGTAAGAAGAAGAAAAAAAGGTGTATTAGGTGATTAAATGTGCATTTGGAAAAATAAAATTGTAACATAAAAATAGGTGTAATTAAAATAAAATTAAAGAACACAACAAATATTAAAATAGCGCCTAACGTATAGGCAACCAGTCTAGCATTAGAAATTTTAAATCTCCCAAAAATAGTAGAATGGCTCACCCAACGAAAAAAGTCATACGATCCATTCCTTCTCTAAAAAAGAATAACACTTTTTTCTTGTTCGATCAATATTTCCCAAGATATTTAAGAAAACAACGGATGTGGCCATACGAGGAACTTTTTTCCGTCCGTCCACAATCTTGTAATTTTGTATTTTTATTAATTAAAACTTAATTTGATATCTTTAGAAAGCTAATTTTACCATTCAAAATATTAAAAAATATACAAGGTGTTCCTAAAAATTTTGATATTATTGTAAATTCCGGTTTAACCGGACGCGTTTTGTTTAGCAAAAATAGTGTAAATAATAGTTATTCATTGGATTGATACACATATCCATTTTCAAGTTTTCATTTTTATTACAAAAGAAATTAGAGATTTTTGAAGTTTTGACATTCAAAAAATTATAACTCCGAAACGGCTCTAGCGATTTTGATAAAAATTTATATTTCGATAGAGAATTATATTGTTTGTAACATATCCAAAAAAGAAAAAAGGAAATATTGAGAAAATCCATTTCAAAATTTTGACCTACTTTGGCCTCTTAAAGGTAGGCAATTTTAAAACAATTTTGAACATCGTTTTGGTTAGGACGAAAGCCCTATTTTTTGGCTGTATAGTGCCGTTTTGAAATTTTTATAATAATACTTACTGGCAAAGTTATAAGAAAAAAACCATAAAATGGGACAATCGTTCTACAATCGCCGCCATTTTGAATAAACAAATTTGAAATTTTTTTCTTCAATAGGGGCTCAGATGTACTATCTTATAGTCAAGTAAAAATGAATTTCTCTCAATTGGGGGGGGGGACATACATCCGGACATTTTGGTTAAAAAAATCGAAAATTATTTTTTGCTTTTTTGGAATCAGGGGGATTCAAAACGTCGAGAAATGTAATATTTTTCGATTATAAACATTTTGATTTTTAAAGAACATTTATGCTTTCAAAAAGAGATTGTAATAGTTTTTAGTATCTAGTAACTGAACTGATTTAAGTGCAACTATTTGAAATTACATGCTCAAAAACTTTTACAACACAGTTTAGTCTTTGTTGAAGACATTAGATTTAGGACTGCCATATGTGTTTCACACAAGAGCGTCAAGTGCTTCTAAACCATCTTTTATGCTAATTAACATACTACAGTAAAGTTTAAAAAATATAAACAGCACTTTCAACTACATCATTCTTTTTAGAATTCAATAAAACTGCAATACGTTAAATCTCATAGATATGTATTTTTAAGGCTGCTTTTGAAGCATCAATAGCTACATAAAGCTTATAACGTTAATTCTTTAAGCAACACTTTTATTTTAATCCTACCCATCACTTGTTTTCTAAAGCTAAAATTTGCCTAAAATTTCCTATTCATATGCAAAAGCATAATTAATATTTTAAACAAAATTAAGTACAAAAATATATGCATTCAACACTTGTTATCACAAGTGTATTTTTATACATTACAAAATCTCTTTTTAAATTAAAATTGAACTATAATTCAAATAAATGAAGACTGAAATTTGAGTACATTTTATGTTCATCGTCGATAATTAAAATATCACATAATTACAAAACTACCACTTCAAAACGCAATAGTGGCTTTCTGTAATCAAAACTAACGAATCGATTAAAATGAAACAAAATTAAAGCAAACAAAGAAAAATAAATAAATTATTCAACTAATTTTATATAATTTAAGATTTTAAAAAGGACGATATAATACCAATCACTCGTTCTGGACTATTTAAATGAAGATGATGAGTACCAGAAACTGTAAAACTCTCTTTTCGCTTAGCATTTACAATAGTGTCAATTACCCCTTCATAATATTCTGGTTTATCAAAATTCATACCGGGATCTCCTCTAATATTTAAAACTTCGCACTTTATTCGAGGTGCCATTTCTAAAACTTGCTCAAAACTCATAGGACCCAAACTTGACACTTTCAAACGTACATCTCTAGAAAATACATATTTATCACTATTCTTATACGGTTTCATTCCTCTTTTCATTAAAATTTCGCAACCTTTTCTTGCCACTGACCCACGGTATGCATCCTCTACTATGTCTAACATTTCTTCATAATTATAACAAGGTTGTAATTCACGAGCCAGTTTTTCGTATTTGAAAAATTTATCAATATTGTCACCCATAACATTCAGAGTCTTAGTAGAATCTCTTACAATAGGAGCAGCAATATCAATCGATATGTATTTTTTTACTTCATCAGGATAAACTGCCGCATACAAAAATGAAATTGCACCTCCTAAGGAATGACCCATTAATGTTACGTTCTCCCATTTATAATGCTTAACAATTCTTCTAACTATATGAACACCATCCCAAAATATGTAATAATGTTGTCCAGCAGGAAAGTGTGACGAAAAACCATGACCCGGTAAATCGATGCATAATACTGATATATCATGTTGCTTCCACAATAAAGGGGCCAGCATATCAAACGTACCAGCGTTATCTTGCCAACCGTGAATTGCGAGCACAGGTTGTTTCGTTTTTGAACCCCACCATTTTCCTATCAAACATTAAAGTTCGAGAGTTAATTAAAACTGGAAATGTATTTAATTTAACTTACCTGCTACATTGCCCCATGGGACTGGTATTTTAATTTCTTCAAATTCTTCCATAATGAATCTGCAACTTATAAGTTGTCAGGAATTAAATTTAATTAATAATTAATTATAACTTGAATTTATTTCTTTTGTATTTAAATTAGGTTAGGGGTCAAAAATTAAAAAACGAAAGTTCTGTCAACTGTCAAATAGCCATCAAGTACAGTGGCGTTCCCAACATATTTCGTACAACAATCAATTAATACATAAAAAAACTATTATTTTTGTGATTTGTTTTGCAAAAAACATACAAAACTTAACTTTTACGATCTCGAATTCCTCTCATTTCCTTGTGAAGTATAATTAATTTGTTAAATACAACTTAATTTTATTTTCTACGCCACTGACGTCAAGGTTTTGAGTTTGCATAATTATTGAATTTTAATTTAATAATTTTAAGCCGCCTTTGGGTCAAATTAAAAATATAAATTTACTTAATTTGTAATGCTTACTTGCTTTAACTTCAATATACTGAAAAATTAAGTAATTAATTTTAGCTCCTCAAAAGTGACCGACTTCAGAAGTTGTTAAAATAATACAATATAATATTATTATAATGACTCATAAAAAATTTCATAATTTTAAAAAATGAGCTGATTATTTACGTCATCTAATTAGTTAAATTAAGTAATTAGTAGATACACTATCTATATTATCTACACTAATGACGTCATTTATGCAGGTTATTAATGTTTGTTATGAAACGTCACTAGATAGCGCTACTTGATAATTAGTAAAGTAAAGTGACAGCGGAGCATATCGATGAGTCGAAACATTGACAGAGCGAATCATCGTTAGATCGAAAATGCGCCCACTACTAGTACTGCTATCTCTCTTATTTTCTTAGCGTCTTTACCGCTTAATATTTTTGAACATAAATACCCCCACTATGACACGCACGACAGAGACAACTTCTAGAATTGTCAGTACCAGTAGCGTACTAAAAAAATTAGTTTTAAGCAGATGATTTTGAATTTTATTTATAGACAAATATTTTTTATTAAAATAAATCGATAAACGTAACTGAAAAATTATTTTTAAGTTGAATTTTTTTATTAACAATTAGATTAACAATTCCAAGGAAAAAGAATGTCATCTTAGAAATGTAAAGAAGATGATACTTAAAACAATAGATTTATTTTTTTAATCACAAAAACTTTTTTTTGTCACGTTAAATTTACGGAGACTTATTACATAGAATTTTGAATTTCCAAAAACGAATTTCAAACGAGATTCGATTAAGGTAGGTAAAAGGTACAATATTAATGTATTAGAAATTAAAAAAGATCGGAAATTCTTAGAAAATTAAAAGTGTAAAAAAAGTTTATAATGCCTCTAGCACCATCTTTATCTTTTTTAGAAAGATATGAATGTAAAGTGATGTGATATGAAGTGATATGAATTTACATTTTAATTCGATAAATGGCGGGCGACAGCTTCAGATTTCTGTTTTAATTCTTTTTGCAAGGCTGTTGAGTGTTGGTCTTCAAGTTAAATTACATGGAGGTTTTTTCTTCTTGGATATTCATAATGAAATAATGAATCGATTAAACATATTGCAAAATAGGTCCCTATAACAAAAATTTCCAAATTTTATTACCAAATCTGCACCATATTTCATTGAGGTTGCACTGTGGCTTCTTCCCATGCAATAAAATTAAGTTAAAAATACCAACTATTTGAAATAGGTAACGATCCGAACTTTAGCAAATGTTTAAAATGGAGTAATAAACTAATTTAACAATAATATAAAAATAAAATAACTATACCATAATGCTTTCAAAACAGATGTGAAAGTTACAAAAATCCACAAAACTAAATTTTTGTAATACAGTTAAAATAGGTACCTGATGAGGAATTTGACTAGTTTGGTGTTTTTACTTTTCAAATAAGGTGGTCATTTTGGGCGCATTTTTGCAAATTTGGGCCAAATTCATTTTTACTTAGCTATAAGAAAGTACATTTGAACCGCCAATTGAAAAAAAAATTTTAATTTTTTTATTTAAAATGGTTAACGATTGTCCCATTTTGTGTTTTTCTCTTATAATTTGGCCGGTAATTATTATTATAAAAAAAATTTCGAAACGGCATTGTATAGTCAAAATACAGGACTTTCGTCTTAACCCAGTTCATTTTTTAAATTGTTTCAAAATTGCTTACCTTTAAAGGACCAAAATAGGTCAAATATTTTAAATAGATTTATACACTTTTCGATATGTTATAGACAACGTAATTCTCTATTGAATTCTATTCTTTTATCAAAATGGCCCGAGCGGAACCAAAGTTACAATGGGGAATTAGACTGTATCTGAATTTTTAATTTTTGACAATACCAATGTATAGAGCAAGTAAAAGCGATTAATTCTGTTTTTTTAATTTTTCTATAACTCGTAAATTAAGCTCAAAAATAATTTTTAAGGGTTGGCCACCCTACATGATTTCTCATAGGAGAAATCATATGACTTCTCCTATGAGAAATCATAGCAAAATAATAACCAAAAATAATAGGGAAGTTTCAGAATAAAACTGTTGGTTATTTACCATATTTGGTTATTTACCCCAAATATGGTAAATAACTAACAGTTTTATTCTGATTATTTTTTTACGTTTCTTAAAACCAATGAAATGCTTCTTTATTTGTCACCAGGGTAAGTTTCAACCAATTATGTCATTATTATAGTGGGAATAAATCTCTTGTGATTATTCTCGGGAATAATCACTGTAGCATTTATTTGATTAACAATTGTCAGATAGTTGTAAAAGTAATTAATTAAATTAAATTTTTCAATAGTTTTATCATAGTTTTATTGATCTTTTTTATTGTAAAAATTTGTGAATCAAAAAATAATCTAGTCAAATATAACTCGCGAGTTCGATAAATTAGAAAATAATTTGACAGATTTTGTATAAACTTGTTGCCATTTGGAAATAGCCACTCGAGCCCTGCGGGCTCTCGTGACTATTACCTGGCAACAAGTTTTCAAAAAATCTGTCAAATTATTTTCAATTTATTCTCACTCTCTTGTTATATTATTACTGAAAATTCCCTATTATTTTTGGTTATTATTTTGCTATGATTTCTCATAGGAGAAGTCATATGACTTCTCCTATGAGAAATCATGTAGTGTGAACCACCTTTTAAAAGTGCTTGTATGGAAAATCGTCGCTTTTATTCATGTTGCAACTGCGCCTACAAAGCGAGTGAAATATAATACAATTGAAAGTAGTTTGACAGAGATAGGCAGTATGGTAGTTTTTTCAAAAATGTAATTAAAAGAGATGTGTAAAATCGAATTTTGTTATTTTTTTTTTATTCAAGTTGTTAGAAAACTGACGGTAGTGTTACTTACATAGGTTATGATTTTTCTGACACTTTTAATAAAAAATACGGTTTTACATATGATCTCTCTTTATAATCAAATTCGAAAAAACAGTGGAAAACTGCATTTTTTCTGAAAACTGTCAGAAAAATCATAACCTATGTTATGACTTTCGTCAGTTTTCTAACAACTTGAATAAGAAAATAACAAAATTCGATGTTACACATCCCTTGTAATTACATTTTTGAAAAAAACGACTACATTGCCTATCTCTGTCTAACTAGTTTCGATTATTACTCGCTTTGTAGGCGCAGTTGCAACATGAATAAAAACGACGATTTTCCATACAAGCACTTTTAAGAATTATTTTTGGGCTTAATATTGAAGATCGAGAAAAATTAAAATAGCCAAAAGTAGGTATTCTTTTTATCTCTATTTTCATAAAATAAAATAAAAAAAAAACAGTCTAATTCCCCATTGTTTGAATGTCAAAACTTTAAAAATCTCTAGTTTCTTTTGTAATAAAAATGAAAACTTGAAAATTGATATGTACCTATTAACACTTCGAGTACCAAGAAAAAAACTATGCGAGAAGTACCAGCCGGGACAATGGACCCGAGTGTACATTAAACGTAATAATAATTTAGGTGATAACATTCAGTTGCATTTTAGCAACAGCAAATTTCGCATCTTGTGAAGACCATTGATTTTTGTGTTAAAAATTTTTGCTATTTTTTATATCTACCTATCTTATCAGCTTTTGGTTTTTGGTTTACTTTCGGCGTACCTACATTATACATAGAACATTATTAATATTTTAGAAAATAATTATCAGTTTTGACTCAGCCTTTTTTATATAAAATTTTATATAATATTGAATTCAATTTTTTTAAACAATAGTTTAGTTAACGAAATGGAACAGTTAGACGGACAGAAAGGTAAGAAGTACATTAAAGATTACATTATTGGCTTATTGCAAAACTTCGTATGATTACTTTGAGCTTCCATAATTATAACAAGTTTACCAAAAAAGTAATCGGTTTGGTTACAGTAATTAATAAGAATATTGAAATTTTCCTAAAATTTTTAAATCAAAGAGTAACCATATTCAATTAATACATTAAAACTCCAAATATTGTTATTTTTGATAATTTAAAAAATTAATTATTCTGAAAGAGGATTAAATTTCCCACATTTCAAAAATAAATTATTAATCCAAAGCGTTTATGTGGGCACTTTTATAATAATTTTCTGGCAATAACTGCAAGTTTTAATTTGCGTTACTCCTTGGCCCTTTGAGAAAAAATGGATTTTAGGGCCGTTTTAGATGGACTAAGTATCCTACTAACTGTTAGTAACTGAATCTACTCAAGGAGCAAAAACACGGGAATCTAAGCTTTAACGTCGTACACCGTCGTGCTCATTATTAGTAGCTTAGTAGGCTCATAATTTTGGGCTATCTTTGGGCTCTCCATTCCACCTATTTTTTATTTTTTAGCTCCTATATTGCCTAAGAACAAAGATTCACTTTGGCGTGCCAACTTCACGTCAGCACGGCCATTTTGAGCCGAAAAATCAAAAGTGAGCTCATTAATTACTGAACTTCAAAAAATTTCTCAAATTTAATGCGATACATTAAATCACCAAGCTGGTGATCTTTGCAAATTTCAGCAATATTGAGACAAATAAAAAATGATACTCGTAAATCCACTCGCATCTCCTTTTCTACCCATCGTTGAAAATCCTGCTTTGCCAGATATGACGTAGAAAATAATAATAATGTGCTTAGGTTTTTCTTTGCTAGAGCCTCTCCCTCTTTAGATCTTTAACAAGAGATCCAGAATTTTTCAGGAGCATTTTTAATAAACTGATTACAATCCTATACAAAAATTATATTACTTAGTATTAATCTTTCTTTTGCAAAAAATTTTCTCGGGGAACACTTGAAATGGCTTCACGGAGCACCAGTGTTCCGCGGACCACTGTTTGAGAACCAAGGCATTAGGAGATTAGCTCCAGTGAATTACATGTTTGTCTGACTCAATTTTCTTAACATTTAGAGTGTAAATTCACTATTTATAACAAAGGAATGCATATTATATATAGGCGGAACACAAGTATATGTCGATCAAGACAATTTTATATACTGCAAGAATAAAATTGTAAATGGATGTCAGTATCTTCGCTGTGTCAAACATCAATGTCTCAGTCGCTACATTATTCGAGAAAATGGTCGCCAAGAAAAAACAGCAAATCATAATCATTTAGCGTCAATCGAGGATGTCCAGGTTTGCCGTTTCAAGACAGCACTACGTGTAAGATGTGCTAGTGAAGTAACACCTCCTTTAACCATATATCAAGAGTGCGAAGTACAGCACCGAGAAGCAGCGATTTTATCAGGTGGATTCAATGCTGTACGGCAACTCATGTACAGGGCACGAAGAAAAGGTACACCACCAAATCCAGCTTCTTTAATGGATTTAAATGGAATACTCACCAACCTCTCATATTCTGCAAGATATTGTAATGAATTAGGTCCAAGAGGTGTGTCATTTTATGACATAACATTAACTGCCACTGATAATTCTGTGGCAGTAGTTTTTGTGTCAAATACCATTAAAGAAGGTATTTTTGAGTCGGCGAACGCAGGAGAAGACCTGCATCTGCATATGGACGCAACATTTAAAACTGTTCCAAGAGCTGGGGGAGCATATCAATTGTTTGGTGTTCATCTGTACCAGCAGTCAACAGTAAGCGATTGTCATTTTTGATAAATTTTGAATTACAAAGTATAATATTTTTAGGTTTTCCCAATCATGTACGCGCTAATGGAGAGGAAATCAACAGCTGCATATGTAACCGTTTTATCGAATTTGGCAAATAACATCTTGCCAAATGTTAGAATAAATTCAGTCATGTGCGACTATGAAGCTGCATTACGAAGAGCTATTAGGCAGTGTTATCCAACAACCGAATTAAGAGGTTGTTGGTTTCATTTTGCCAAAGCAGTGTATATGAAAGGTATGATGTAATTATATATTAGAATCAAACTATTTAAATATATATACAGTGTGTCCCCGGATGGGGTTGCCAATAGGTGAAAATTTTTAAATTTTTTATTTTAGGAAAAAAAAGTTTTTTCTACTCCCATATGTGAAACTAAGCATTTCGTCATCACTTACTCGTTACGAAAATAGCATTTTCGTCTCTAGTGAGAAAAAGTGTTATTACAAGCAGATGTTATTTACAACATGAGGTGAAACCAGTTTTTTTGTGGTCGGTTCACATTTTAGTAAAAAGAATTATTTTTTTAAAATGTACTAATTATCGTCGTAGAAAAAATAGCATTTACGACTCGAGATGAAATCCGTTTTTTTCGTTCGAAAGATTAATTCACTCGCCCCTACGGGGCTTGTGAATTAAATTCTATCTCACGAAAAAAACGTATGTTTCATCTCATGTTGTAAAAAATACTATTCTTTATAAAAACTTTTGCTTCTCTTCAAACTCCTAAATATTAAATAGAAATTTTCAAATAAAAAAGTTGTTGAACTTTTTTCTTTAAATTTTTGCAGTTTTTTTTTAAGTTCGAAAATTTCGAAAAAATTTCTAGAAAAAACTAATTTTAGGCAAAAAGTTCAGCTTTTTGAAAAACCTCAGAATTAATTCTTTTTCAGATTAAGTAGAATAATTTAGTTTAAATGTTTTATTTTTTTCCATTTGTTCAATGAATGATTGACTTTTTTCGACGCTGTGTAAGTTCAAACTCAAATATAAGAATTGATTCTGCGGTTTATCAATAAGCAAAACTTTTTATAAAGAATACTTTTTTTACCTAAAATGAAAAATTAAAAAATGTTCACCTATTGGCAACCCCATCCGGGGATACACTGTATAGGTATATATATGTATAGTTATCTTTTGAAGGGAGGCAAATGAGAATCACTGCAACCGAAGAGGGAAAAAATGCTGTAAAAATGAGCATGGCTCTACCGTTACTACCCGCAGACGAGATAGAGAGGGGAATAACATTTATCGGTACGTTAATGCCAAACGAACGCCGTTTTATGGTATACCTGAGAAGTTGGTTAAACCGGAACTTCTCAGTTTACGGAGTATCGGTAAGAACAAATAACGCCGTGGAATCGTTTCACCGGACTTTGCTGCGGGTAGTCGGTAGAGAGCATCCCAGTTTCTGGACGTTTTATGAGCTCCTTCGGCGTTTGGAACATTCCAAGGCATGCGATTATACAAGGATGAGAAGGGGTCTACAAATATCAGCACCTCGGCGTAACCATTTTCTTGTGCTTAATAGGAGGATTAGCACAGCTCAGGAAACTTTCATCAATGACCGAAACATTGGCCAATTTCTGCGACATATGAGCTATACGGTTGGAGGGATAGTAGAGGTTATAGATCCACCACTACCTATAATCGCAGAGGTAGGCGATATTGATGAAGAGTTCCCTGAGAACCATGTGCAAAACCATTTGCAAAACTATATTCAGGAAAATGAAGCTGAAGCTGATGCTGCTGTGGGAGACGTCACGCCTATTGAAAATCACATCGACATGCTTTTGGGAGTAGAAGAAGACGAAGAAGTGATGCCAGAACTACAATTACCTGATGAACCTGCATTTATTCCGCAAAATGAAAACATTTTCAACATACCGGATGACGATTACGGTCTTCTTGGAGGTAAGTGGTTATTTATGTTTAATAACAGTACTAAAGTAATTGAATTGCAGATGACAATAATATTACAAGAGAACTTCCAAATCCCTATATAGCGTATGGGTACGATGAAGGTATTTACCAAGCAAACTAATTTTTGTATTATTTTAAAAAATGAATTATTATATTCGTAGAGCCTATTGAAAACTTAGTGAACGGTTGCACAATATGTTTGTTGCGACCTCATCGCTACGTTCTTTTGGATTGTGGCCACTTACTATGTGGTTATTGCACAACAATGAGCTACAATCCAAACGACGTCGATTCTCGCTGCCCAACATGTAGGACGTTAATTTTTCGAGAACCGAGAAGAATTTTTACTTGATTGTATTACGGTTTTTAAGGTTTTACTTCAATTACAGATTATATGGCAAGTTTTTTACAGGTATTGTTTCCATTGCTCGCATCTCGATCGCTATTTTTCCATCTATGTTCAATTTCCATCTAGCAATTGTCGTCCTTCAAAATAAGGGTTATGTTTAATAAGGTATCTTTATAGGTTAGTGCAATGATGATTTCCAATTACACCATATCTCACAATTGCGTGTGGAAAAGGGTGTTATTGCCACTGAGCACTACCTATTTTATTAATATTTAATCAATAATGTTATTATGCAAGTATTGCAACACCCACTGGGTTTCCTTCAATATTAGTAAGCATAATATTTATTTTCTTTGTTTAGATACATAGAAGATTCTACAAAAATTTCAGAAATATAGGTCAATCGCTGTAAGGAAAACTCTGATGTGGTCATATCAAAAATATTTTGTGCGTAATAATTTAAAATTAATTAAAATCGCCAACACACGAAAATTGGAGGTTTTACGTTCCAAAATCAAATAAAATGTCTATTAGAAATAATACCATTTTTCTTCAAACGTCAAAAAAAGTCGACTTTGTGTCACTCAATATGTAAGGTTGGAGTTTAACTTTCCCGCCGAGGCAGGAAAAATTGTCAGCAAAGTATTTTTCTCTGTCTAGACAGACAAAGTAAAAACTTAACTTTTCAGTTTTATGCTTTACGTTTGCAGAAAAAATTTAATGTTTTATACGGAGTCAAAGTAGTTTTGTGTGACTCGCCTGTATTGCCAGACTCGCTCGCTACGCTCGCTCTTTAGTCAAACACAGTCTTGTCACACAAAACGTCACTTTGTCTCCTTATAAAACAAATAACTATTTTCGTGTAAAATAAGGAAATACAAACATGGCATTTAAATAAATTATTTGTAGCGGTTTTTTCAATATCTGTCTAAAACTAAAAATAGTATTTTTGGTAATTCCCTATTTGGTTTAGCACTCCATTTTTGAGATATTCTATATTTCTCTAATTTTCGGTTTAACCGGAAGCGTTTTGTTAACCGAAAGTTGTGTCAAATAATAGCTATTAATGTGATTAATTTATACCAATTTTCAAATATGCTTCTTTATTATAACACTAACTAATGAACCTGGCTTTGCCCGGGAAAATACTAACTATGCAAATAAATTTTAGTCTATACTCATCAAAAGTTATTTACACACATATAAAGACATATTTAAATTTTGACATACTAGGTGACAGATCAAATGAGAAGTCATCTCAAATAATCCACCTTAACACTTTCTCATAGTGACTTCTATTTTGAAGACATAAAAAAGACAGATATTTAAATTTTGACAGATGAAATTACATAATTATTATGTCATCTCAATAGAAGTCACTATGGTAGTGGCTTCTATTTGATGTTCATATCAGATTAATGCCATATATCATTTCAAATAACCCACCATAACCCATCTTGACACCCTCTTATAGTGACTTACACTTGGAGTGCGTTTTGCAACAATGATCTAACCCACAATAAAAAACAAATTAATAAAACAGTTTTAATAAAATTTGCGTTTTGACTTTTGAAAACCTCATCTTTTAATAGATAGTATCACCATAGACTAAGCACACTATATATTATATATACTGATAAAGAAATGACACTCCCATTAAAGCTTAATTCTCAGCTATCCGAAACCGTCGTATACGACGGTTTCGGATAGCTGAGAATTAAGCTTAAATCCCATTGAAATCGTATACACCGTTTTTGGTGACCTTGAACTATGGCGGCCATTTTGCTAGGGTATTTAGGCGGGAAATTTGAATTTGAGAGAAAGAATTTTTAAATGTCACTTGACATTATTAAATTAGGTTAACAAACGTAGTTTTTGGTGTTCTTGGACTATGGCGGCCATTTTCTTAGGGTATTTAAACAGGAAATTTGAATTTGAGAAAATGATCTTTCATTGCTAAATATCACTTTGCAGCAAACTAATGAATTTTTACTAACATTATTAAATCAAGTTGAAACAAACGTTTAACCTTCGCATGGGCACCTAATTTTTTTCTACTTGTAGACAGGAGTTCAGATGTAAAGATTTTTCTTCCCAATGTATTTTATATGGAATATTTTCAAGCAGAATTAATTTTTAGGTAAAACGTAAAATTCTTATTTTGTTGAGGTAACTTTTGCTAATAAAATTGGTTTATGATTAATCTTTCCGAACCAAAACGTGAACACAACTAATCCAAAATCGAATTTTTTAACCCTTTGGTGGTATTTTGCAATTTATTTTTACACAAACTTTTAAAATATTTTTGCACATTTTAATTTAGTACCTAAAAAATCTTAATTGGTTTCTGATTGTGAAAAGTTTTTGCTACTCTTGTAATTGTTGACAACATCCGCTCCGTGAAATTAGATAACTGAATTCAATAATACATCTGTTTGTAAACAAAACATATTCTTCAATTACCAGTATCACTGCACTTTATATGTTAAACAAAAAATCTGTTTAGTGGGGATTTTTAGAAAGTGAACTTGAGTTTTAAAAATATTATAGAAATTAAATTTTTAATTATATTTGCTAAAAAAATTTCATACCAAAAATATTCAAAAAATAATCTTTACAAAAAATGTAACTCCTGTTACCGCAAATAAAGACACATTACAAAAAAACGTATCAAAAACATATTTTTCAAATTTTTTTTTTCATTTTCTAAGATCTCAAAAATTTGATCCCTCAGTCGAAAGAATCTCAAAATCGGTTTAAAAACGTCTGTGTTATTCAAAAAAAGCCAAAAAGTCAAAAAAATCACAACTATAATAAATTGTATAGATAATAAAAGTATCAAAAACATATTTTTCCAATTTTTTTTTGCATTTTCAAAAAGATCTTAAAAATTTGATTACTGACTCAAAAGCATTTCAAAATCTGTGTAAAAACGGGTAATATATCGAGTATGATCCAAAAATAATGAAAATGACTCGAACAGATTTTGAGAAAATCCATTAGAAAGTGTAGAGCTACTTTGGTCCCCTAATAGGTAGGTAATTTTAAAACAAATATAAAAAGCGATTACCTATATTAGAACGAAAGACTTATATTTTGGCTATTCGCAAACTCGCGTGCGGAGGCAAACACTGTAGATGGCCCTGATTTTGGTAACAAAAATGTCGTCTCGGGACGAGAAAACGGGAGTATTTAAAGGGGTCACTATTGTTGGAGCGAAAAGTCGATAGAGCGAATCATCGTTAGATCGAAAATATGCCCATCCCTCAGTTAGTTGCTTTAGCATCTTTGTCGCCACATACGGTTATAAAGAAAGTACTCCCCACTACAAGTAGCATAACTAGATGTGGTCAGTAGCGCACCAAACTCGTGTTAGTTAAAATTTACGTTTCTTTTTGAAGAAATTTAACTAAACTGTATTATTACTAAAAACTTTTTTGTTTTATTAATTATTAAAATTTTTATTTAAATTTACAAAAATTAAAATTAAAAAAGAAAATGAATGGAATTTTTAGTATTTACTATTATACGTTTGATGGTGTAATATAGGCAAATAAGCAAATAAATACTATTGTTGGTCTCGAAACCATTTACCTACCTACCATTATATTAATATTGTACCTATTTCAGAGTTTTTTTTTATTCCATTGTTTTATGAAGTTGAAATTTTTATTAAAAGTTTCTATTTCACTATTTTTTTAATAAATTCGCTTGTATTGGTCGGATGGAGACTAAAAAATTTTCGTTTTGTTTAAAAGTTAACCCGCGATCACTATCGTTAAATTATTTACGTGATCACTATCGTGCGAGCATTTCGCTAACATGTACTTATTGTATTACAATTTTTGCTGACGAAATTAATTTTTTTATACTTAACTAGTAAGTATATTACATACAAAAAAATATCTAAACAATTAAAGCATTGAAACTGATATTTATTTTAATTTAAATAAAAAATGTGATCACCCGTTAACACGTAAATCTTACATTTTTTCAACTAAAATGCTAATTTAGGGCTTTTTAACGTCTACCCACTTTCAAACTCGGTATGTTCTAAGAAGATCATACCACTGAGGGAAGCATATCTCGAAGATCTACAACCATGCTTTTGTCAATAAAAAGATATTAGCAAAAATTAAGAAATGTTAGGGTTTTGCTAACCTGCATAGCGATCGCGGGTTAAAATATTTTATGTTAATTTTCTAACCTAAAAAAAATTTAAAACTGCCGTTATTGGTGGGTCGCAGTTTTTTGTAGAGAACTTTAGTTTTAATTAATGTTATGGTATGAAACTTGAGGAAGTTATACCTGATAACAAATTCATATTGCAAGTTTGGTCACTTCTTTTACATTTTTAATTTTCTAAGAATTTCTGATCTTTTTTAATTTCTAATACATTAATATTGTACCTTTTACCTACCTTCATCGAATCTCGTTTGAAATTCGTTTTTGGAAATTCAAAATTCTATGTAGTAAGTCTCCGTAAATTTAACGTGACAAAATAAAGTTTTTGTGATTAAAAAAATAAATCTATTGTTTTAAGTATCATCTTCTTTACATTTCTAAGATGACATTCTTTTTCCTTGGAATTGTTAATCTAATTGTTAATAAAAAAATTCAACTTAAAAATAATTTTTCAGTTACGTTTATCGATTTATTTTAATAAAAAATATTTGTCTATAAATAAAATTCAAAATCATCTGCTTAAAACTAATTTTTTTAGTACGCTACTGGTACTGACAATTCTAGAAGTTGTCTCTGTCGTGCGTGTCATAGTGGGGGTATTTTCGTTCAAAAATATTAAGCGGTAAAGACGCTAAGAAAATAAGAGAGATAGCAGTACTAGTAGTGGGCGCATTTTCGATCTAACGATGATTCGCTCTATCAATGTTTCGACTCATCGATATGCTCCGCGGGACTATAATAACTTGTTTATAAATTATAAACTTACTAATTTAGGTAGTAGGTACCTAGTACCTATATCACTTTTACTATAATTTGTAGAATTTAATTGGCTGACTGCGCTTGAAGGAAATACGTAGAAAGATAAGCCACATCGTGTGACAAAAAATATGACAGTGTAGATAATCTTCATTTGTGTTATACAAAACGAACAACTCAAATTACATTGAAGCTCTCAAATATTACGAAATATCCTATTTTTTATTTTATGTATTTATTTATTTTAATTTTGCACTCAAAATTATGAAAGAAAGATTGTTTTTCAGCTAATATTTAAGATTATGAAAATTGAATTCATAAGAAGTAGTTTATAAAAATGATGAGGCAAATGTACACTTTTTTACAGTATAAACTTTGATCTTTAGGGTATTGAGAACTCGATAAAAAATTTATTCAAGGCGTGGGTACTTCGCAGTTTATGCTGTTTTCAGTCTAATATGACTTCATTACTAGATAAATCATGGAAAGAAAATAGCTCGAAATTCGAAAAATATTATTTTTATATCTTTAGTGTAAACAAAATTATAATTAAATATCGACATCTTCTCTCAACCAGAAATGTGCAGAAATGTCAGCACTTTATTCAGTTACATTTATGTCATATACAGGTTGAATAGTTCGAGTTAGCACATAGGAATTATATAAGTGGAAACAAGTACGAAATATTTTTAAATGATTACAAGAGAGAAAGAGTTAGAAGGAAGGCGTCAATTTTTAATTTCAAATATGAATTAAACGCCTGCAATTTTTGATAAGTGATAAGGATTTACTTTTACAATTTATTTAAATTTTATTATTGGTGTTTTAAAGCGAAGATTTTAAAAATGGTTCTTGATTTAAACGAAAATATTTAGATAATAAATTAAATGCACGCCTATTTTCTGTCTAAAAGTAACTCTTTCTCTCTCGTAATCACTTAAAAATATATCTTATCTATTCCCACACATTATATTCCTATATGCTAACTCAAACTATTCAATCTGTATAAACACATCGAAAAGTTTCTCTCCGACATCTGAGATAAATGTAATGAATAAAATCTCTAGTATAAACGTACCTTAATTTATTACAGTTTCATTTGAACTTTCGAGTTGGAAGGATCGTTCCTTAACTGTGCCAGTGCATTTAACACCAGAACATAAGGATTACAAGAAAATTAACAGAGGTGAAATGTAAGTTATTCTCTTCTAACTTTGCTTCTAATTAATTATAATAGTAATTAGCATTAAATAATCCTCAAATGTCTAAAAAAAAGGTGTGGGTGTTCTGACTTCAGTTCTGCCACAAAGACAGAACTAGCAAGTCGGAAAGATTGCTTTTTCATAATAGAAGATATCTAAAGGATCCATTGTATTAAGGGTGTGCTAAATGTTCTTGAATTGTCTTAAACATCCAACTTAATTCCAATCCATTTTTGGTAGTAAAAATGAAATTTGTTTACATTATTGGGACAATAAAGCATTAGTGACTGATGCTTTTGATAATAATTTTTTTTCACAGTAGTTTTAATTTTAAATTAAAACATTATTTTTTTATCCTGCTAAGCTTTTAGTAACAATAACTTTTACAAGAATAAAAATAAATATTTTGTCACATAATAATTGTTGTGTAAATCTGAAGTTTAAATTTAAAAGGCACAACAATTGATAAAGTATTTGATGAATCACTCTGTGTCATTTAGTAAAACTTCGTAATTTGTTTTAGTTTCGTTTGAACTTCTGAGTCGACAGGATCGTTCCCGAAGTGCCAGTGCGTTTAACAACAGAACCTAGGGATTAACAGAAAATGAACAGAGACACGGACAACAATTCTAGAGTTGCAATTGTGGAAAGAAAGCTGCCGGTTGCATTCCTAATAAAACGAGTGAAAAATATTTGTAAGTAAGATTTATGATATTTATAACTTTTGTCTAGCTAACTGATTATTAAATAAATTTAAAGCGTTTTAATTCACTGTTTTGAATTGTTATAAAAATTAAAAAATATTTTTAATTAGGTAGTGCTTTAAATACGTAGCCATTAATTTACTAATTTACGTAGACATAATGATCGAGTCAAATTAATCAGTAAATCGTATGTAGGTAATTAATTCAATTACCCGGTAATTGAGTCGGTCATTCATTAACTCTCTAAAATAAGAAAAAGACTAGGACTACTTTCATTAAATTAATTTTGACATAAAATACAATTAATTATTAATGTTCAAATCAACCAATAGCATTATTAAATTATTTTTAAGGGTGTATTTGTAAGAAATTTTTGGCAAATAATATTTTAGAGTTGATTAATTAAGTTAAGTTTTGCGCTAATTTCAAAATAGGCTTTAGGTAAAACTTCTTACAATGTAAAATATCTCTTAACAATTAGCATTAAACTAATTAAAATTATCATGTAATCTGTAATCTGATTGTAATCACATTGTAATCTGATGTTTAAAATTCTATTCTCTTCAACATCCTGTATAATGCATAAGAATAAATTTTGTAAAAGTAAAAAATAATTAAAAATAGATAAGAACATTGAATTTGTGATGATTCACTTTGTGTCTATCGTAGTAAACATTTCGTAATTTGTTTCAGATTTCATTCAACTTTTGAACTAGAAAGATCGTTCGTTAAGTGCTCTCTATACCAGAATAATTCCAAAGACCAATGGACCGAGGATTCCAAGAATATTAACAAAGATTAATGTAAGTACTTTTGTCTTTTCGTTTTTTTAAGAATATGTAAAGTGTAAGAGAAAGAGATATTTTGGAAATACATTTAGTAGGCTCTAGTTGAGAAACTTCTTTCTATGCAAAATATCTCTTAACAATTAAACATTTAACTAATTTAAATTATTATGTCCATCCACAGTAGTCCCATATTTATTTATTCAATTTTTTTTGATAACTTCCCTTAAGTAATTAAATTAATTAATTAATTTAGTCGGTTATTGTTTTGATAATACAGTTTGTGTCGTGACATAATTTCTAATATGTACCAATTGATTTCAGTTTCCATTCAACCTGTGACTTAGAAAATGGTCTTTTAACTGACACTGCCTTTTGGCCCCATAACAAGAGGATTACTAGAAATTTTAATGAACCACAATGAAGTTATCGTAAGTATAACTTTGTAAACCATTACAAGAAAATGCTTGAACAAACTTCTAGGGTATGTTATATCTACTTAAAACTAGGGTTCCCTTATTTTTTAGTTATTTGAGGGCGACCTCTAGCGGATTTTTAAATTAAGGTTTAGGGTTACATACACTGGGATAGTTTGCATAATAAGTAATATCATTAAAATAGGTGAATAAAATAGGGTTCGGGCTAGGGACTCAAGAAAACTAAAAAACGAGTACCCTAATTTTAAGTAGAGAACATACCCTCTTAAAATTTTGTTGAGGCATTTTGCTTACACCCTGTAGTTTTAATTAATTTATTGTGACAACTAAAAATTAATTTCTTAATTGAAAATAATCATTGCTTAGTAATTAAAACATCTCTCAATTTATTTCAGTTTCTGTTCAATCAATGGTCCCGTAACGGGCAATGCCTTTTGGCCCACATCAACAAGAGTACAAGAAAACTTAATGGACCAAGTTGAAGTTATTTTACCTAAGTTTATTTTCTCACAGCACTTTCGAGATATTTTGAATAAAAATATTTGTGATTATTGGTTAATTAATTGGAAATAATCATTGGGCGATAACTACTAAAATTAAAGTAAGTACCTAATTTTAAGTAGAGAACTCACCCTCCTAGGACTTTATTGAAGCACTTTGCTTACACCTTGTATTTTTAATTAGTTAATCGACACATGCCTATTACATACTAAAACGTTTCTTATTTCAGTTTCCGTTCAAATCTTCGACTTTAAAAGATGGTCTTGTGACTAACAGTGCTTTATTTTCCCTAACATCGAGACGATTACAAGAAAACTTAATGGACCAAGTTGAAGTTACTTTATCCAAGTTTATTTACTGACAGCGCTTTCGAGATATTTTGGGTCCAATTATGTTTAATTATTGGTTATTAAAAGTTAATTAATTGGAAATAATCATTGGACGAAAATTACTAAAATTTAAGTAAGTTATTTTAATTAATTTTATATATAGAACATACTCTAGAAGTTTGTTTGCTTTTTGTTATGCTGAATCCTGCATGTATTTTTATTTAATGTTTATTGCAAATTAAAAATTAATTACTTAATCGAAACATGGCTAAAATACATACTAAAACACATCTTATTTCAGTTTTCGTTCTATCGTCGACAGTGAGAGTGTCTTTTGGTCCACATCAAGAGGATTTTTAGAAAACCTAATGGACCAAGTTGAAGTTATTTTACCTAAGTTTATTTACTTTCGAGCTATTTTGGATCAAAATATGTTTAATTATTAGTTACTAAAAGTTAATTAATTGGAAATAATCATTGGGCGAAAATTACTAAAATTTAAGTAAGTAATTTTAATTAATTTTAAATAGAGAAGACACCCTAGAAGTTATTTGCTTTTTGCTATGCTGCATGCTGCATGTATTTTTAATTAATTTATATTGAAAAATAAAAATTATTTACTTAATCGAAACATATACTAAAACATATCTTATTTCAGTTTTCGTTCTATCGTCGACAGTGAGAGTGTCTTTTGGTCCACATCAAGAGGATTTTTAGAAAACCTAATGGACCAAGTTGAAGTTATTTTATCTAAGTTGATTTTCTCACAGCGCTTTCTGAATATTTTGAATCAAAATATTTTTAATTATTGGTTACTAAAATTTGATTAATTGGAAGTAATGATTGAGCGACAACTACGAAACTTTAAGAAGCAAAAGTCCTTTTAACGATTCAGCTTGTGTCCAAAATGGGTACATCAGACTAACATCTCAATTAGTTTCAGATTACATTCCACCTTTGATTCGGAAAGATGCTTATTCTTATCAAGCCGACCGTGTCTTCTGGTTTTGGACCCGACATGAGGATTAGGAGATTTAATGGACTAAGATTAATTTATTGTTAATTTATTTGGATTGTATTTAAGTAGAAGGGTAGCTACACCTCACGATTAGTTTTTTTTAATTAATTTTTTTCAATTTAAATTCATTGCTTGCTTAGGAGGGTAGCTACCCCTCTATACTGGTCATCGCTAGCGAAGACGTAGCAGCTAGGTAAGTTGCTTCCAACAGCTCTTCTCCACGTTAAAGAGAGCGCGAGGGGAAGCAACCTCTAAGACCACTGCGAGTTGTCCTCGAATTGGTCGGAGGTTGTTCCTCTGCCGTAGTCTTTAATGTGGCGATGGGCGTGGTCTCCATGTTGGAATGTGGGTGTGCGTTGGCGCCGGGCGGGGAGGGGTAGGTGGGAGGGGGGTCGGCGGTCCCCTCCCCCCTACCCCTCCCCGCCCGGCGTCAACGCACATGCGCACTCCTACACGGAGTCCACGCGCATGCGCATTAGAGACTAGGGAGGAGGAGCAACAACCGACAATTTCGAGGACAACCCCCAGTGGTGGACGGGGGTGCCACCCCTCGTACTCTCTCGGACAAGGTGCAGGGTTGAAGCGACGCCACCTACCTAGCAGCTACCCGATAAGCAGCCATTACCAGTTTTAATATTAATTAATATTTTGTAATTATTTATTGTTTTAATTATGTATTATGTCTTGCGGGCCACCGCTTGATGAGCCGAACTCCTCAAGCGATGACTCCTCAAGCTTTATTTGTTACAGTTATTTCTTTCCAAATCTAACGAGGGGTGGACTTGTTGCAGCCCATGCTCTGCGCTGCAACCTTTAATCTTTTTTTAATGGTATAGCTATTTTTACAATTTTTAATTTCTGCTGCATACATCGATTAGGACACGAGACTGAATCATTAAAGGGACTGTTTTGTCTCTTGAATCTCGCTTTGGTGATTTACTAAGCGTTGGCCCGTCAATCAATAATAAATTGTTTACAAATAATTAGTTTTGAATTTAATTATTGAAATTAATTAATAGTATATTATAATTTTCTTGGGCACATAATTATATTAAATATGTATATTGTAAGTAATAGAAGATATTTTGGTGTATTTTTTCATTTTAATAAACAGTAAACTCATGTAGATCTTGACTTTTTTTCCAGAGATAAAAGCACCCTTAAAGAATTTCTCTCAATAATCTTCTTTTTCAATTACCTTGAAAAATATATTCTCTCTCCTACTCCTTTATTCTCTTGATTGACTTACACATTAAAATCTAAGTCTTTAATTATTATCCACAGTCTCTTTAGTTACTAAAAAACCCAATTCTAAAGAAATTGGACCAGTACTATTTGGATTTTAAAAGTGAAAAGTAAGTTTATTAAAGGCAAACGAAGTCTCAATACATAAGACAATAAAGTCCAGCTGGATAACTCTATAACACAAAGAGTTCTTCTTTACTTGACAGAGACAGAGGAGATTGACAGGTGAGAAAAGAAGACAGTAAGTTAACAGATGAGTATGGCAGATGAGAAGATCGTTGATATTTACAGAGACAGAGGCATCGAGAGATAGATAGGGAGAGATAGATATGAGATAGAAATAGAAAAGTAGAGAGAGAAAGATATAGAGATAAGAAGATAGATAAAGAGACAGATATGGAGACTGTTTAATTGAGATATTAAGATAGTAAAATTGAGGTAGATACAGATAGATATAGAGAGAAGAAGACAGATAAAGAGACTGTTGAAATGAGACACTAATATAAAAAAGTGAAGGGAGATAGATATATAGATAAAGAGACTGTTGAAATGAGATATTTTGATAGAACAATTGAGAGAGATAGAGAGATAAAAAGACAGATAAAGAAATAAGAAGACAGTTAGAGAGACTGTTTAAATGAGATATTAAGATAGGAAAATGGAAGGAGATAGAGAGAGATAAGGAGATTGCTGAAATGAGAGAAAAACATAGTAAAATAGAGGGAGTTTAGAGATAGATACAGAGATAATGAGATAGATAATGAGGCTGATGAAATGCGGTATAAAAATAGAAAATAGAGATAGATACAAAGATAGATATAGAGATAAGGAAACAAATGAAATGCGATATATATAAATAACGGTAGACAAAATAAATAGATAGAGAGATAGAATTAGAGATAAAGAAAAAAAATGTAATGCGATAGAAAGATAGATATAGAGATAAGGAGACAGATAAAGAGACTATAGAAATGAGATATTAAGATAGCAAAATAGAGAGAGAAAATAGACAAAAATTGATATAAGGAGACAGATAGAGAGATACAGATAAAATGTCAAATAAAGGGACAGATAAGGAGAGAGATAAAGAGACAGATAAGAAGCAGATAAGGTGAGAGACAGATAAGGAGAAAGACAAATTAAAAAATGGCAGGACATGGAGAGAGATAAAAGGAGACTGTTGAAATGAGAGATAAAATGATAAAATGTGATAAAAACATATAAAATAGAAGGGGTTAGAGATAGATACAGAGATATGGAGATAGATACAGAGATAAGGAAATAGATAAAGAGACTGATGAAATAAGAGAAAAACATAGTAAAATAGAGGGAATTTAGAGATAGATACAGAGATAAGGAGATAGATACAGAGTTAAATAGACTGATAAAATAAGAGAAAAACATAGTAAAATAGAGGGAGTTTAGAAATAGATACAAAAATAAGGAGATAGATACAGAGATAAGGAAATAGATAAAGAGACTGATGAAATAAGAGAAAAATATAGTACAATAGAGGGAATTTAGAGATAGATACAGAGATAAGGAGATAGATACGGAGTTAAAGAGACTGATGAAATAAGAGAAAAACATAGTAAAATAGAGGGAGTTTAGAGATAGATAAAGAGATAAGGAGATAGATATAGAAACTGATAAATGAGATATAAATATAGTAAAATAGTGGGAGTTAAAGATAGATACAGAGATAAAGAGAAAGACAAAGAATGGGAAGAAGATAGAGAGAGAGAGGTAGAAGCCCCAGAGAAAAATTCCAGGGGACTTTTCTTTCTCTATATCTTTATCTCCGTGTCTGTCTCTTTATCTCTGTTTCTGTCTCTTTATCATATCTCTGTATCAATCTCTAACTCCCTCTATTTTACTATGTTTTTCTCTTATTTCATCAGTCTCTTTATCTATTTCCTTATCTCTGTATCTATCTCTAAACTCCCTCTATTTTACGATGTTTTTATCTCATTTATCAGTTTCTGTATCGATCTCCCTATTTCTGTATCTATCTCTAAGTCCCTCTATTTTACTATGTTTTTATCACATTTTATCAGTTTCTGTATCTATCTCTCATTTCAACAGTCTCCTTATCTCTCTCTATGTCCTGCCATTTTTTATTTTTGTCTTTCTCCTTATCTGTCCATCACCTTATCTGTTCCGTATCTGTCTCTTTATCTCTCTACATATCTGTCTCTTTATCTGACACTTTATCTGTATCTCTCTACCTGTCTCCTTATCTCAATATCAATTTTTGTATATTTTCTCTCTCTATTTTGCTATCTTAATATCTCATTTCTATAGTCTCTTTATCTGTCTCCTTATTTCTATATCTTTATATCGCATTTCATTTTTTTCTTTATCTCTAATTCTATCGCTCTATCTATTTATTTTGGCTACCTGATATATATCGCATTTCATTTGTTTCCTTATCTCTATATCTATCTCTTTTTTCTATCTTTATACCGCATTTCATCAGCCTCTGTATCTATCTATAACTCCCTCTATATTACTATGTTTTTCTCTCATTTCATCAGTCTCTTTATCGATCTCCTTATCTCTGTATCTATCTATAACCGCCTCTATATTACTATGTTTTTCTCTCATTTCTTCAGTCTCTTTATCTATCTCCTTATCTCTGAATCTATCTCTAACTCCCTCTATTTTACTACGTTTTTATCTCATTTCATCAGTTTCTTTATCTATCTCCTTATCTATCTATAGTTCTCTCTATTTTTATCTCATTTCATCAGTCTCTTTATCTATCTCCTTATCTATCTATAACTCCCTCTATTTTACTATGTTTTTATCTCATTTCATCAGTTTCTTTATCTATCTTCTTATCTATCTATAATTTCCTCTATTTTACTATGTTTTTATCTCATTTCATCAGTCTCTTTATCTATCTCCTTATCTCTGTCCCTGTATCTATCTATAACTCTCTCTATTTTACTCTGTTTTTATCTCAATTCATCAGTCTCTCTATCTATCTCCTTATCTCTGTATCTATCGCTAACTCCCTCTATTTTACTATGTTTTTATCTCATTTTATCCATCTCTTTATCTATCTCTACTCTAACTTCCTCTATTTTTCTATCTTTATATCTGTCTCTCCCTCTCTAGCTCTTTTTTTTAATATCAGCTGTCATACTCATCTGTTATTTAATCTCATATAGCAATCTCCTCTGCCTCTGTCATCTCATTTCACACAAGAAAAGAAGAACTCTTTGTATTACAGATTTTGCCAGCTGGAATTTATTGTCTTATGTATTAAGACTTCATTTGTCTTCAACAAATTTACTTTTTGCTTTTAAAGTCCAAAGTTAATTGAAAATTAAGAAGAGTATGGAGAGAAGAGTCTTAAGGACTACAGAGTGCTGTTTTCTTGGGAAAAAATGTCAAGATTTACATCAGTTTACTATTTATTAAAATGAAAAATACACAAAAGTATATTATAAAACGTATATTTAATATAATTATGTACACAAGAAAATAATAATAATATACTAGTAATTAATTAATTATACAAATTTAAAACTAATTATTTGTAAACAATTTATTATTGATTGACGGGCCAACGCTTAGTAAATCACCAAAGCAAGATTCAAGAGACATAACAGTCCCTTTAATGATTCAGTCTCGTGTCCTAATCGATGTATGCAGCAGAAATTAAAAATTGTAAAAATAGCTATACCATTAAAAAAAGATTAAAGGTTGCAGCGCAGGGCATGGGCTGCAACAAGTCCACCCCTCGTTAGATTTGGAAAGAAATAACTGTAACAAATAAAGCTTGAGGAGTCATCGCTTGAGGAGTTCGGCTCATCAAGCGGTGGCCCGCAAGACATAATACATAATTAAAACAATAAATAATTACAAAATATTAATTAATATTAAAACTGGTAATGGCTGCTTATCGGGTAGCTGCTAGGTAGGTGGCGTCGCTTCAACCCTGCACCTTGTCCGAGAGAGTACGAGGGGTGGCACCCCCGTCCACCACTGGGGGTTGTCCTCGAAATTGTCGGTTGTTGCTCCTCCTCCCTAGTCTCTAATGCGCATGCGCGTGGACTCCGTGTAGGAGTGCGCATGTGCGTTGACGCCGGGCGGGGAGGGGTAGGGGGGAGGGGACCGCCGACCCCCCTCCCACCTACCCCTCCCCGCCCGGCGCCAACGCACACCCACATTCCAACATGGAGACCACGCCCATCGCCACATTAAAGACTACGGCAGAGGAACAACCTCCGACCAATTCGAGGACAACTCGCAGTGGTCTTAGAGGTTGCTTCCCCTCGCGCTCGCTTTAACGTGGAGAAGAGCTGTTGGAAGCAACTTACCTAGCTGCTACGTCTTCGCTAGCGATGACCAGTATAGAGGGGTAGCTACCCTCCTAAGCAAGCAATGAATTTAATTGAAAAAAATTAATTAAAAAAAACTAATCGTGAGGTGTAGCTACCCTTCTACTTAAATACAATCCAAATAAATTAACAATAAATTAATCTTAGTCCATTAAATCTCCTAATCCTCATGTCGGGTCCAAAACCAGAAGACACGGTCGGCTTGATAAGAATAAGCATCTTTCCGAATCAAAGGTGGAATGTAATCTGAAACTAATTGAGATGTTAGTCTGATGTACCCATTTTGGACACAAGCTGAATCGTTAAAAGGACTTTTGCTTCTTAAAGTTTCGTAGTTGTCGCTCAATCATTACTTCCAATTAATCAAATTTTAGTAACCAATAATTAAAAATATTTTGATTCAAAATATCCAGAAAGCGCTGTGAGAAAATCAACTTAGATAGGTTTTCTAAAAATCCTCTTGATGTGGACCAAAAGACACTCTCACTGTCGACGATAGAACGAAAACTGAAATAAGATGTGTTTTAGTATGTATTTTAGCCATGTTTCGATTAAGTAATTAATTTTTAATTTGCAATAAACATTAAATAAAAATACATGCAGGATTCAGCATAACAAAAAGCAAACAAACTTCTAGAGTATGTTCTATATTTAAAATTAATTAAAATAACTTACTTAAATTTTAGTAATTTTCGTCTAATGATTATTTCCAATTAATTAAGTTTTAATAACCAATAATTAAACATAATTGGACCCAAAATATCTCGAAAGCGCTGTCAGTAAATAAACTTGGATAAAGTAACTTCAACTTGGTCCATTAAGTTTTATTGTAATCGTCTCGATGTTAGGCAAAATAAAGCACTGTTAGTCACAAGACCATCTTTCAAAGTCGAAGATTTGAACGGAAACTGAAATAAGAAACGTTTTAGTATGTAATAGGCATGTGTCGATTAACTAATTAAAAATACAAGGTGTAAGCAAAGTGCTTCAATAAAGTTCTAGGAGGGTGAGTTCTCTACTTAAAATTAGGTACTTACTTTAATTTTAGTAGTTATCGCCCAATGATTATTTCCAATTAATTAACCAATAATCACAAATATTTTTATTCAAAATATCTCGAAAGTGCTGTGAGAAAATAAACTTAGGTAAACAAACTTCAACTTGGTCCATTAAGTTTTCTTGTACTCTTGTTGATGTGGGCCAAAAGGCATTGCCCGTTACGGGACCATTGATTGAACAGAAACTGAAATAAATTGAGAGATGTTTTAATTACTAAGCAACGATTATTTTCAATTAAGAAATTAATTTTTAATTGTCACAATAAATTAATTAAAACTACAGGGTGTAAGCAAAATGCCTCAACAAAATTTTAAGAAGGTATGTTCTCTTCTTAAAATTAGTGTACTCGTTTTTTAGTTTTCTTGAGTCCCTAGCCCGAACCCTATTTTATTCACCTATTTTAATGATATTACTTATTATGCAAACTATCCCAGTGTATGTAACCCTAAACCTTAATTTAAAAATCCGCTAGAGGTCGCCCTCAAATAACTAAAAAATAAGGGAACCCTAGTTTTAAGTAGATATAACATACCCTAGAAGTTTGTTCAAGCATTTTCTTGTAATGGTTTACAAAGTTATACTTACGATAACTTCATCGTGGTTCATTAAAATTTCTACTAATCCTCTTGTTATGGGGCCAAAAGGCAGTGTCAGTTAAAAGACCATTTTCTAAGTCACATCAGGTTGAATGGAAACTGAAATCAATTGGTACATATTAGAAATTATGTCACGACACAAACTGTATTATCAAAACAATAACCGACTAAATTAATTAATTAACTTAATTACTTAAGGGAAGTTATCAAAAAAAATTGAATAAATAAATATGGGACTACTGAGGATGGACATAATAATTTAAATTAGGTAAATGTTTAATTGTTAAGAGATATTTTGCATAGAAAGAAGTTTATCAACTAGAGCCTACTAAATGTATTTCCAAAATATCTCTTTCTCTTACACTTTACATATTCTTAAAAAAACGAAAAATCAAAAGTACTTACATTAATCTTTGTTAATATTCTTGTAATCCTCGGTCCATTGGTCTTTGGAATTATTCTGGTATAGAGAGCACTTAACGAACGATCTTTCTAGTTCAAAAGTTGAATGAAATCTGAAACAAATTACGAAATGTTTACTATGATAGACACAAAGTGAATCATCACAAATTCACTGTTCTTATCTATTTTTAATTATTTTTTACTTTTATAAAATTTATTCTTATGCATTATACAGGATGTTGAAGAGAATAGAATTTTAAACATCGGATTACAATGTGTTTACATGATAATTTTAATTAGTTTAATGCTAATTGTTAAGAGATATTTTACATTGTAAGAAGTTTTACCTAAAGCCTATTTTGAAATTAGCGCAAAACTTAACTTAATTAATCAACTCTAAAATATTACTTGCCAAAAATTTCTTACAAATACACCCTTAAAAATAATTTAATAATGCTATTGGTTGATTTGAACATTAATAATTAATTGTATTTTATGTCAAAATTAATTTAATGAAAGTAGTCCTAGTCTTTTCCTTATTTTAGAGAGTTAATGAATGACCGACTCAATTACCGGGTAATTGAATTAATTCCCTACATACGATTTACTGATTATTTTGACTCGATCCTTATGGATTTGTTGTAAAAGGTTACAATTAAGAAATTTAAAAAATTATATGTTAAGGGCTACATATGTAAAGCACTACCTAATAGAAAATATTTTTTAATTTTTGTAACAATCCAAAATAGAGAATTAAAACGCTTTTAATTTATTTAATAATTAGCGAGACAAAAGTTATAAATATCATAAATCTTACTTACAAATTATATTCACTCTTTTTATTGGGAATGCAACTGGCAGCTTTCTTTCCATATTATCCCTGTCTCTGTTCATTTTCTGTTAATCCTTAGGTTCTGTTGTTTAACGCACTGGCACTTCAGGAACGATCCTTTCGACTCAGAAGTTCAAACGAAACTAAAACAAATTACGAAGTTTTACTATAAATGCACAGAGTGAATCATCAAAAACTTTATCAATAATTGTTGTGCCTTTGTAAATTTAAACTTCAGATTTACACAACAATTATTGTGTAACGAAATATGTATTTTTATACTTGTAAAAGTTAATTATTTATTGTTACTAAAAACTTGGCAGGATTAAAAATTAATGTTCTAATTTAAAATTACTGCTATTTTATTAATTCCCTAAATATTAATTTATTTAATTTTGTTTATAAATAATCTTAGAAATAAATTAAATAATGCAAATGTAATTTAAATTTCCGCCTAACACATAGGCCATCCTTTATTTTCATACTCGCATATTATTGGTTGATATTTCTTTAGTGGTAGGGAATTGGTAGGAGAAAGTTAATATAAGTGCGAGTTTCGCCATAAGTTCAAATTCTTATCAGTAACACAGATCATCAAATTTTAGAAAAATAAGGGTTACTCTTGTTGAAAATCAACTTTCAATTTTCGAATATTTTTTAATTGGAAGTTGTTCTTTACATTAAAATAAGTATTTCTTCCAAGTATTAATTAATTTACTTCAATATTATGGGTGGAAATTTAAGTATTGTGATCAATAATTATTTTTAATTAATAGATTAAAGCTTTGTTATTAATATTATTTTAATAACAAATAATTTTTATTTTAAATTTTAATACCTAATTAATTAAGTTTGATGTGTAGTATTTAAGTTATATTTGAAAAATTATCTATAGGTACTTCTAATTATTTAATAATTAATTATAATAAAGGTATAAATTTAGTTATGTAATTGTTTTACTGCAATTGAAGGATATTAATTTCTTATAATATAGTTTTTCTGAACCGAGATAATTTATAACACAACAATTTTTATAGACGAAGATATTTGTTATGAAGTTTTTTATACACTTTGATTTTTTTAAACATTTTTTATGAGCCGAGATTTTTATGCATCCTTTTTGATTAAAAATTTGTTATATAAATTTCGAAAATTTTGGGGAAACGGTCCATAAAATTAGAAATTGTTCCCAATAATAACAAAGGTTGCTGTTTTAAATTTTGAGGAACCAACAACCCTAAACTAATTATGCTATGCGTGCCTCTTTAATTTTTCATAACTCAAAATTTTGGGAAGCGGCCTTAAAATTGGCAATTTTGAGTATACTCAAAATATATACTTTTTTATAAACTAAACGGTTTTATATGCGGTTTATTATCATAATCATATTATTACCCAGACTTTTTTTTATAAAAAATTTAATCACTTATATAAGTAGGTACTGGAAGTTTATGTAACGTGCACCACCTCCTGGGTGGGGGTTAAGAAATATAAACTAAAGTTATGTTATAACACAAATAAAACGCAAGAGATTAATTTATACCATATTTAATTAATAAAGGAATTTAAATTATTTTTTTACATACAAGGATATTAATAAATGCAATACACCATATCAAATTATTAATATTAATATAAGTGAGTTATAATTAAAATTAAAATCACTAATAAGCTTATCAAACTTGAATTACAAAATAATTGTTCATCGGAATATTTAAATTTTTACCCTTAATATTAAAGTAAATTAATTAATACTTGGTAGAAATACTTATTATAATATAAAGAACAACTTCCAATCAAAAAAAATTCGAAAATTGAAAGTTGATTTTCACAAGAGTAACCCTTATTTTTCTAAAATTTGCTGATCTGTGTTACTGATAAAAATCTGAACTTATGGCGAAACTCGGACTTATATTAACTTTTTCCCACTCATTCCCTACCACTAAAGAAATATCAACCAATATGGGAGTATTAAAGCAAACGGTTGCCTATGTGTTAGGCGGAAATTTCAATCACATTAGCATTATTTCATTTACTTCTAGATTGTTTTTAACAAAATTAAATTAATTAATTATTTAAGCAATTAAAATAACAGTAAGTAATCTGATTTGATCTTTTTAAGTTTAGTTTTTCAAACTTATTGTACCTAATGTTTATATTAAATTAATAGACAACAAAGAAAGAAAAAATCAGTTTTGAACTTTAGGTGCCCCACAATTTATTTTAACGTATAAAAATTAGAACTATAAATATACAAAAAGATGTTGTTTACAAATTTGAGTATGGCCAGGAAACTCAATAAATATAATTATTGTTCTTTACATCATTTCAAAGTTAAAATGCAAAAACAGAATTTTGATTAGTGGTTGTTTTCTTACCCTAAAGTTCAATAACCGCTTATGACTAATATTTACAAGAAGTTACATAAGAAAATTAATTAATAATTAAAAGATTCTCTATACCTTAATATTTCTGCTATTCCTTGCTTTGCATATTATATCCAATGATAAAACAATACACTACTCACTAAAATCTTAGGACTAGATCTAAACAGTTTGACTTACATTAACAAACTGAGGCTCAAACAGCAAATAATTAGGTAACAATGACTATTGATGTTTCATATTACATTTTGAAATGTTATTTTGGTTTATTTTAAAAGCAAACATGTATTAGTCATCGACAAATAAATTTAACCGTGATATTCACATAGTTTCTTATCCTTAGCAAATTTTTCGACTTACAATAAGAAATATTTTTTGTATAATGGAGTAATGCCTATCTTTTTAAAAATTAAATAAAAAAAATTACATTCAATTTTTTTGAACTTATTGTAATGTTTGTATTAACATAATTTTACATTTTTAATAATTTATGGTAGCTACTAGTTATTATTTAGTAATAATATCTCACATCAGAAAAAAAACATGAAGAGTGACCTGATCCAACGAGTTGTTTTCTTGAACAATTATCGTGCTTCCTACTACTAATCTGATATTTAGATCCTCTGGCAGTTGTTTGTACCTGAAAGCACAAAATTAATTAATTTTCTGATTACTATTTACCAAATTAAACAAACATTAGCAGATGGACACATACAATATAGAAGAAATTTAATAACATTTCAATAACACGAATCAAAAATTATAGTATGAATTTGAGCAGGATCAAACTCTTATAAAACTATTCAAATATGAAAAATAATTATTAACAAAATAAATTATTAAAAATATACTACTTTTTCTTCTTCTAACAAAGTTGAGGCTTTTGGCCTCTCATTTCCATTTTATTTGTTTTCTAAGTCTTCCACTGAATTATGTTTCTTCAAGCTTATATTTAGCTCCATTCTTTTGCTATTGTTCCATCTTCCATTCCATGTAGGTGTTCTCTGCAATTAGTTCTTCTTGGAATAGAAATGGCTCTGGCAGTCGTTTGCATCTAAAAGCACAAAATAAATTAATTTTGGAATTACTATAAGAATTAATCAAATTTGAAATATAATTAAGTTATTATAGTGACTACTGATCAAGCAAATAAAATATACAATAAACTATTAGTTTAACCTTCCATTACTAACAGTCGGTCTCACAGACCGAGGAGTTTTATTTTTATTAATATCTTTGAAATACGAACTGCTACGTTTGGGAGGTTATCAGTACCTTTAAACTAAATGCTCTCACACATTTTTTTGAAGTTTGCAAGCACAAGTTTGTAATGGTTCAATTATAATAATTGAATTCGGTCTGAGAGACCGACGTTAGTAAAACAGTAACTAAAAATTTTAAATATTTTTTCAAAATTTTTAAAATTTTTTAGTTAAAAATTATTTTTTTCCACTTGTCTTGAATAGAAATAGGATAACAAAAAAAACAGAAGAGATTTTTGCATTTACTTCAATTAATAAGTAGCTCTTTTTGGTGCATGCGGTAACATCCTCTACATGTTCTAACATGTAAAATGCGACAAATGTTCTATCCAAAATATTTCAGCTATTGTTGAAGATGAAAAAAATATTTTTACCTTTTTAGAAGTGTTGTTCCTAGGTTTGTTTATAATATTACTAGTTATTAAAAAATTTTGTTTAATTCGTTTGAAATTGCTTATTTAATTTATGCATCTTTTTATTTTTGTTTATTTTTATAAAAGTGAATTTTGGTTATTAAAATGAATTTTTTTTGCTAAAATTATAATTAGTCCCCAGAAAAATTACTAAATATTTGAAATAATTTCTATTTGCAATAAAAAAGTTGTAAAAAATACGTTAAAAAAAAATAAAACTAAGCGCGGTCTGTGAGACCGGCGTTAGTATGGATGTTATATGATGGCACGTTAGTACTGGAAGGTTAAACACCATAGGTAAACAAGTCAAAAGTTAAATTGTAACAATTCCGGTACACATAGTTGTGACTCGATTAGTTATTATAAGATATAAGGAAATAGTAAAACTTTATAAACCTACCAAATCCTTTTTTTTTTAATTATGGTTGTACGTAATTTTAAAACTATTAAACATCAATGTTGCGGTGGTCAATGGTTGGAAAAACTACTGCAATATCAAAGTTCTAATTCCAACAACAGTACTTACTTCATCACAAAAGCTTATTTAAAGCTTAAATTCAACCCTTTTCCACTTGACTGAAAGCAAAATGTAAGTAAATTAAATATTTGGAGCAACTAAAAAAAATCCAAATTTTTCACTTGCATTTCTCAAAAAATCATTGAATAAATTTCTTACTCGCAACTTTTTATACACTTATGTAGTGCTGGTTGCAGATACACAAAGAATTAAAACAGAAAATTATGAATTATGCCACAAAGTAAAGAATGAGGGACAAAGGGTTGTAGAAAATATTGCACCTACTCACATTTCTTAAATATGTGCTTAAAGTAATCCGTCAAATTAGGTTTTTAAATTAATTTTACTACAATTTCGCTGCACCAATATAATGGTCATTTCATTAAAATCTTCGTGTTAAAAATAAAATGCAATAATTATTAAATAAATATGTTTAAGCTCAATTAATACTAGTTCTTGCAATACGAAATATTTATTATTAAATTATTTATAATACAGAACTATTTTATTCAATAATCTACGAATATTGCAATATTGACGGAAATATTAATTCGGCATTTCCGTTCAACAAAAAATCCATTTTTTTAAGTTTGTTAAAACCTAAACATAACAATCTATTATCATACAACAAACGTGAGTTTAAAAATAAATAAAATTACATGAAATTTTATTAAAACGAAATGCATTAAATTAAAGAAGATAGTTGTCACCTCGTTCAATTATTAACTGGAACAGACGACTCCATTTGATATCCATTTAAAAACCATACAAATCCAGAGAGACGAGAGGTAACCACATAACTTGATAGGCTCACCTGTTTTGATGGTAACTGCAAAGATCCAAGTGTGATAATTTTTCAAGTCACATCTGTGCCACTTGACGATGTGTGAAGGTTTTGATACTGAACACGTTCTTCAAATATGCTTTTAATTATTAAAATTACAACTACAATACAACTCGGATGCTTTATACTGAAAAGAAATTTTAGGGCTGTTTAGCTGTGGTCCTAGTATGTCTAAGCAACATAAAAGTTCTAATGGATAACACAAAGCTCCTGAACGTCTCAAAGTGCAAAGTGTTCTTGAATAAATGAGCTAAAAAGGTTTTGTGGACTTGGATAAAGCTGTGAAAGATACGTTAATGCTTGGATATAGCAAGTAGATGTTTGCTAAGACTACTGCCTTTATAGCTGACCCGCTGATTATAAAGGCCTTCAAACCTAAAAAGATGGTTACTACAAAAGTTGATAAAAAAGATAATCAATAACAAGAACCACCACTCAACACTCACAATACAAAAATTAAATTGTTTAAAAACAGGTTTCTCGTTCCATCATAAAGCATATAAACATATGAAATAGCAAAAAGTTAATAATTAATTACTCGTAACAATTAAAAGCATATTTGCGATAATGTATGATTATAAATACCTCGATGTAAGGTAGAAAGCAACACGAAGTGTAACAAACAAGTGGTATTAAAGAGTAACAATGTCTTATACTATAAATACCTCTCAAAGGCACGTACGAAACTAAGAATCGAATAACTGTGAGGCCAGACTCAACCGACTGCATGTATGTGCTGAAAGATCAACTGAAAATGGTATAAAACCATATGCCTTCTTACGTTTACACGAATATAATATAATTTGGTATTAATTAAAAAAAAAATAAACAAAAAGCCTAAATAGAAAATAAACAAAGAGAAATTGATCTTAAATTAATTTTGATTGAAACATTTTTGTTACAGTTTTATTACCTTGTTGATTAATGATTCAGTCAAATTTTCATCAATTCCTTTTTGATTAAGTTCATTAATTATTTAAGAAAGTCCATACCAATAAAATTAAAGAAATTAGGCATCTTTCTTGACCTTAAACTGTTACTTCTTCAGGTATTTCATAAAATATCGATGAGTACTTTCAAAGGACTAAATCTTTATTTCAAATATTAAAAATAAATTATTCAATATTGTGAATCACAAATAAAAATGTATTTGTTACTATCAAACGCACTTAAAGTCTTTTAAAATTTAAAACTAAAGACTTACTACTTTGATGATATATTATCGTAATTAATGTTTTGTGACGTTTACGCCTGCTGCCAATTTGTCCATATAATAGATAGTATTAGACAAGAAACCAAGTACCACATATCAACACAAGAAGGAATTTACAACTGTCAACTTCATTACAATATTTACAAAAATTAAATAAATTAAAATTCGTTTACAATTTCCTTCTTAAAACAATTAAAATAAAAGCGTTTGAATCAATTACCAAGTCAATCACTAACCTGTTACAACCTGTAAGAGAAGAAAATAAAAGAGTAACACCTACCTGGCCAGAGCAGCCTTACTGCTCAAGAAGAGTAGGATAACTTAGCGACGATGATGCGAATGGCGAAAACTTCTAAAATCCCGTCCTAAACATTGAAAATATAATAACAAACAGCCCTAATAGTTGAAAAACTACCTGAGTCGCGTTCACGCCCCCTTTCTCTGTGCCTTCTCTCGCGATCCCTTTCATGATGCTTGTCACGTTCTCTCTCCCTCTCTCTTCTATCCTCCTTCACTTTACGATCCAAATCCTTTTTATCTCTTTCTTTTTCTCTACGATCACCAGATGACCTATCTCTAAGATTAAAATTATAAACGAAAAACAACTAAGTTGCAATTACCTATGGTCTGATCTATCACGATGCTGATGCTCTTTATGTTGTGTACGTTCTACAACTTTATTATCGGTCTGTCTTTTACGTTCCTTCTTTTCCCTCTCCGGTTGCAAATCTTTAGTAACTTTCTCCTTCTCTTTGGTACCTCTTACACCTCGACGTTCCTCACGAGCAGCTTGCACTTCAGCAGTGACTTCCTCGATAGCCAATTTAAGGCGAGCATACCTTTAAAAGTAAAATTAAATACTATCTAAAAATTTTAAACTATTATTACCCAACATGTTGTTTTCCCATAAGGTGATCATCTATTCTTTGCTGTGCATCTCCGACAATCAAAAATGCTCCACACACTTCACAAACTTCCATTTGTTTTTCTTGAGCAGCGGCTAATTCAGCTGTAGCACTCCAGTGTCTACAATTCATATTTTAAAAACCAAATCTAAGAATGTAAACTCTTTAAATAAATTTAAAAGCGACATACCCATTTTCGTTTTGTTTTTTTAATAAGTCTCTTTCTTCTTTAAGTTGATCACATAATTTCATCAGTCCTTGTGCTTGTTCTACATTCCCTTCGTTACCGGCTTCTTCTGCTTCTTTTTCTAAACCGTTTATCCTCTCGTTAAGTATATTTATTTGCTCTTGATTACGTTGGATTTGTGCAGGATTGGCGGGCGTAATTTCTTGTTTACTATTTAAAGCTAACCTTTGGCGACCTTTGGTAATCTTTCTATCGACTTCGTTAACCATAGATAAACAAAAGCGAATGAACTCTTCCTGGTATTGAATTTTACGTATACCTTTTGCCTTCTCAAATAATTTACGTACTTCTTCATCGTGAACTTTTGGACAACTACCCAAATCGGCTCGCGTATTAACGAACAAATCGTGAGGACAAAACTTAACCAAATAATACTTGCAATACTATAAAAATGAAAAGAATAAGTTGTTGGTATTGTTAAAATGTAAAAGTAATTTTGAATGTTTTGAGTGTAATAATTTATGTAATTTCTTACTTCTGTATCTTCCCAGTTTAATTCTTTTACTTTTTCGTTTGGAAGAACATTTCTATTTCTTCCCATTAACTCATCTAATAACGCTGCAGCTGCTAGAACAGCCATTTTTAAAGCAATCCTGAATTAGTTCAGTTGACACAAATACGAATTGTGTCCACATGAACTACCATTGCACATGGAGCTACTGTGTGTACCGGACCTACAATAATATTTTTTTATTTTATTATAAACTATTTATAAACATAAACAAATACATAAGCATTATTGTAATAATTCTGTTTATCACAAAAAAATTCGTTTCGTATAGCAAATTCTCAAACATTGCTAGCTAGAATTGCATAAATAAAATTCAACTGATTAAATTCAAAATGCTTGTGGTTTCCATTCCAAATTATGTAAGTTTTGTTATTACTTCTAAAAATAATTTACTTCAAATCTAATCCAAAATCCAATAAAGGTATATTCCTTCTAATATTATATCATAGCTAAATATCAACTATCCACTGCACGTTATAAAAATGAATCATCAACTATCCTACATATTTTTTAACTTTTTCCAATCCAAAAAATAGTTATTTGTTTTATAAGGAGACAAAGTGACGTTTTGTGTGACAAGACTGTGTTTGGTTGAAGAGCGAGCGTAGCGAGCGAGTCGGGCAATACAGGCGAGTCGCACAAAACTACTTTGGCTCCGTATAAAACATTAAATTTTTTCTGCAAACGTAAAGCGTAAAACTGAAAATTTTGATTTTTGAAAGAGCAGCATCTCTTGTCAATTCCTTGTAGTTCAATTGGTTCAATTGTCAAATATTTTTTTAAATTAAGTTTAATTTGGAAAAAAAGCTAATTATTAAATGCAACGAACTAATTATAAAGGAAAATTTAAAAAACATTAAATTTTTTACATTAAAAATGCTTAGAAAACATTTTTTACGTTATAAAAATAAAAATTAACTTGGGTTAAGAATTTACTTCGCTGCCTAGACAGTGAAAAATACTTTGCTGACAATTTTTCCTGCCTTGGCGGGAAAGTTAAACTTCACAGGTTACCTATTGAATGACACAGGCGACTTCTTCTGACGTTTGAAGAAAAAAGTTGAAAAAAAAGAGGGAAAAAAAAAATAATAAAATTTTTTGTATTTCTCGACGTTTTGAGTCCCCCTGATTTCAAAAATTCAAAAAATTTTTTTTAGATTTTTTAGAACTGAAATGTCCGCCCCTCTAGAGCAAAAACTACTGAAGCGATTTTAATGAAATTTTATTTTATCGGCAAAAATAGCTTTAATAAGAAATCTATACAGGGTGTCCAAAAATAAGGTGGTTATTTTGGGCGCATACGCGCATATTTGCAAATTTGGGCCAAATTCATTTCTACTTGGCTATAAATGTACATGTGAGCCCCAATTGAAAAAAGAAATAAAATTTTTTTTTATTCAAAATGGCGGCCAATAGAACGATTGTTCCGTTTTATGGTTTTTTCCTTATAACTTGGCCAGTAATTATTATTATAAAAATTTTAAAACGGCATTGTAGAGCCAAAATATAGGGCTTTCCTCCTAAACAAGTCGATTTTCAAAATTGCCTACCTTTAAGGTGCCAAAAGTAGGTTAAAATTTTGAAATGGATTTTCTCAAAATTTCCTCTGCCATATTTTTTCTTTTTTGGATATGTTACAGACAACGTAATTCTCTATAGAAACACGAATTTTTATAAAAATCTCTCGAGCGGTTTTGGAATAATGATTTTTTGAATGTCAAAACTTCAAAAATCCCTAATTTCTTTTGTAATAGAAATGAAAACTTGAAAATGGATATATGTATTAATCCCATAAATATCTATTATTTGACTCTATTTTCGGTTAACAAAAAGATCCGGTTAAACAGGAAATTACAAAAATATCAAAATTTTTAGTATATTTTTAAATATATTGAAAGCTCGTATAATTAGCTATTACACGATAGCAAACACTTTATATTTTGACTTCCAGTTTAACCGGAAACGGGATCAAATTTCTTAATTTAAATAGAACACTTTGTATATTTTCAAAGCTCGTAAAATTAGCTTTCTGAAGATAAAAAATAATGTATATTTTGAACTTCAATTTACGCCAAAATTATAAAAAAATGGAAGTTTATACATAAAAATTCTTACACACCCAGGTTCAATCCTTGACAGCAGCAATTTAAAAATTTTTTTTTTAATATATGTAATTTATATTAATATAAAAATAAATTTAATACAAAATTATAAGATTTGACGGACGGAAAAAGTTCCTCGTAAGGGCACATCCGTTGTTTTTTAGCCTAAAATCAGTACTACACATTTCAGTGACTTTTTTATTTCATTATATACACATACAAGTGGCTATAAAAATCATTATGAACTTTGTTTACAATGTAATCAAGTGAAGTTATTAAAATTAAATACCATACAAAAATTTGTTAAACGTTAGATGCAGCTTTAATAATTTGAGCTAGCAAATCGGGATCTTCTTGTTGTTGTCCAACCCACCACATGATAAGGGCATTTTCGTAACTCATGATATTTCTTGTATGATGTAGGGGATCCAAGGTGTGATGTTGTCCAGTAGCAGTAGCCAGAACGGGTCGAGAGGGATGTAAACTAACGCCGTTACACGAATCACTATGTAGAGGTAACTAAAATTAAATAAATGAGACATAAAAATTATTATATAAAAATAAACGTACCTCCATGTGAACTGTAGGTGTTACATTTTGAGTTACATCCCAAGCTTGAACCTTGCCGTCTGTTCCTCCACTGACTAACCATTTGCCGCAGCGTGATAAGTCGATGGAAATCTTCTGGTTGGTATTGCTCTGTCGAGTGAGGCAGAATAGTGGTCGTCCAGGAACCTAAAAAGGTAACAAAGGTAAACATATAAAGCAAAATATGGCATTACCAGGAATTTCCTTCAATAAATATGATGAAATCGACGAAGTGTTCTTACTCGGAGATCCCAGCAGATTATTTCGTTGTCTTTCCTAGCACCACTGTAAAGCCTAGTTCCGTCCAACGAAAACGTCATTGTTGTAATCCCTCCTTTATGTCCTGGTAATTTACACAAATTCCTGAATGTCCCGTCACTTTGACTAACCAATTCGATAGTATTCTTCCAAGTTCCTAAAAATAAGGAACTTAGTAACCCCATAAAAACATAAAACAAAAGTGAACTTACCCACAGCAACAATTCCAGGTTGAGCAATACTCGTTACAATACACGAAGCCGGATGCTGTGTCGGATACTCGACATATTCACGCCCGGGTCTACCAGTGCTGAAAATTTTAACATTCTTCTTGTAACCACAAAAAATATTCTGACCGTCAGCTGAAAAAGTTACGCTAATAGCAGCCTCCAATTCATCAACATTGTTGTAACCCCTGTATGAACAACGTAAAGTTCCTGTAAAAGCATCCCATAGATGTATCGGACCTTCGTGACCACTTGCAGCCCAACTGAAAGTTACCTCAAATAAAAATAACGTCTTTAAAGATGTAAAAATCGACTTACCAACATGTTGCGGGATTTGAACTATTCATACCAGGATACCAGCAGTAATCGTAGATTAAACCCATTTCGGGTACACTCACAGCTGGATTTAATGGTGTAACGTGTCGGCTATTTAGTAACATATCTGCAGTATATAAATCGCTAGGCAGTTCAAAAATGTGCATACCGGCACCACGTACAATCGTGAGAAGACAAGTTCCGTCAGGCGACCACTTGCAACCGCGAAGATAATGTTGGTCGTCATAATTAGGCCACTGACAACGCGCTAATTCTAAACTTGCAGTTTCAAAGTTATAATTTGCGTACGACACGTAAGAACTTTCAAGTGTCGTTACACTCATTTTAAAGTCAATACACGAAATCTAATAATGGCGTAATCACTCTAACTACCACATACACTATTTATGAATTAGAAACATTTGCACTGTAAGGTGCAAAACTGAAATTATGAAAATTTAGAAAACAATAAAAACCAATTATAATTATGATTTTCAATTATTAAAACTATCTTATTATGAAATTACACAATATTTTCGTTCATTCGTACACAACCACACAACAAAACCCGGTAATTAATGGAGTTCACTTATTTTTCAGGGTTGCCAACAGATCAATACGCGAAATAGGGCTGGTGCACGCATAACCTAAAAATTCTACATTGGAGGATAAACAAAGATTTAACACCCATTTAAATAACATTGGAAGTTACGTTTTAAGTGTTTAATTTTCATTTTTAGGTGATTTTAAGATGTTTTATTACGTGTAGAGGTCATTTCGTGCAAATTAAATAGTTTATAGATGTGTTTTAAAAGCAATAGGAGTTTGTGAAGGAATTAAAATTAAGGTAAATGCAATAAATACACTTCGGTACATGACACATCACAGTAAATTAATTATTTAAGACTTAAAAGAAGCATTTCCTATAAATATAACGTATTATTTAAATTTGTAGGGTAGATTTTGGTAGGGTATTATTTATATTTGACTTGTATATCCTTTATTTTTATTTTATAGTAGCCTGTTTGCTTACGGTCTCTGGCGCAGTACCTCGAAGAAGCATAAAACTAAGTTTAACGTCCACTCCAGACAAAATATTCGGTTAAAAATGATACACAATAAAGTTCTTTTAAATTGAAATCCATTTAATGTTTTCAGCTTCATCATTTGTCCGAGATAGACAACGGAGATTCTCTACGAACAACAGTTGTTTCGGAAAATATTCTACAAATTATAAAATAAATCCTATTTACATGTTTCAAGGCAGTACCTCTTTAATTGTAGAACTTTAAGTCATCATTTCAAGCAAAATTATTGCTTCAGACTACTCTTATACTTAAATTTGGCATTTTGCTGGTTTACGATGATAAAATAAAGAAAACTAAAACAAAAAATAAAGGAAATAAAAATCAAGTAGCAATAATACCTCACTCAAAGACACTATACCAATCTAAATAATAGATAATATTTACACAAACTAGTTCTTGTAAGTCCTCAGTAATTAATTTACTGTGATGTGTTCATTTAACGATGTGTATTTACCGTTACGTTTTATGTCGATCTCGGACAAATAATGAAGCTGAAAACATTAGATTGATTTCAATTTAAAAGATCTTTATTGTGGATCATTTCCATTTAGATATTTTGTCTGGAGTGGACAATAAACTTAGTTTAATGCTTGTTCGAGGTACTGTGCCAGAGACCGTAACCATCCGTAAGCAAATGGGCTACTATAAAATAAAAATAAAGGAAATAAAAGGCAAATATAAATAATACCCTACCAAAATCTACCCTACAAATTTAAATAATACGTTATATTTATAGGAAATGCTTCTTTTAAGTCTTAAATAATTAATTTACTGTGATGTGTCATGTACCGAAGTGTATTTATTGTATTTACCTTAATTTTAATTCCTTCACAAACTCCTATTGCTTTTAAAACACATCTATAAACTATTTAATTTGCACGAAATGACCTCTACACGTAATAAAACATCTTAAAATCACCTAAAAATGAAAATTAAACACTTAAAACGTAACTTCCAATGTTATTTAAATGGGTGTTAAATCTTTGTTTATCCTCCAATGTATTTTTAGGTTATGGCGTGCACTACGCCTATTCCTAATTTCTTAACGAGCGCCATCTATTTATACAAGTGCGAACTTTAATCACACTTTCACTTGACATTTACACACATTTGACAGATAAGCTACTGTCGGCTTAAAAAAATGTATAATGTCTTGATTTGAAAATGCAGAAGAAATGGCACCGATTAGTGGATTTATAACATTTTCTTTAATTCTAACAATAGTATATTTCTTAGGCTTTTTAACTTATATAACAGACAATGAGAAAAATAGATGTGAAATGACGTATATGTTTCAATATCCACAATTAGTCGTAAGTACCTATCAATAAGGTTAATTAACAATTAACTTGGCGCACGTTGTAGAAAATTGAAACGAACTTCGATTGGAAATACAAAAAATATGGCCTTTACGCTTACAGCGAGGGAATACACACCGCACGTGTACGTCAAATGCATTTCGATGGAATACCAGTCTTATTTATACCAGGAAATAGTGGTTCATTTAGACAGGGTAATTGAAAGAAAGTTAAAGACTCGTTAATGCGTTACTTAAATTTTAGTTCGTTCATTCGCATCAGTTGCTCTTAGAAAAAGTTTAGACGATAAGCCAGGATTTCATTTTGACTTTTTCGCCTTGAATTTAAATCAAGAATTTAGCGCTCTTAATGGGGCTGTGTTAAATGAACAAACAGAGTACGCAAATTTCTCAATATTTCGTATTTTGGAGTTGTATTCTAAGAATAGAATTCAACCGAGTTCTGTTATAATTATGGGACATTCTATGGTGAGTTTAGTAGCCACTTTGACCCATTTATGAAATGTTTTTTTAGGGGGGTATTATAGCACAAGGATTGTTGTTAATTTTACCCAAAACTACAGTAGTTCCATTAATTATAACACTAGCAACTCCACATCGAAGACCTCCGATAGCACTCGATTATCACATGGTAGAATATTATGACAAACTACAAACCGTTGACTATGTAAATACTACAATTATTGCACTATCTGGTGGTTATAATGATATACTAGTAGCACCTTTTATGACTCATAGATATAATTTAAATGATATCGATATTGTTGTAAGTTGTAAGATTTATTGTCGTTTCACATTGTCATTACAATTACTTATTAGACAACAAGTGTCCCTTTGGTTTGGATACCAGTCGATCACCTTTGTATTCTTTGGTGCAGGCAGCTAGTTTTAACTGTAACAAGAAGTTTATTTCAACTTGTAGATACGAACAAAAACCAAATAACTCTGGATAAAGATTTTCAAATGGAAGTTTTTAATCACCATTTAATTAGAGTAAATTCACAAAGATTGTACTTTTAGAAGGGAAAATTAAAGCACTTTTATTGTAGAATAGTGGAGTGAAAGTTCGACAGATGGATTCTGAAGATTTGTCAGTTAACTTCAAGAGAACAGACAGCGATTGGATTGAAAACTTGCGTGAGCAATACACGGTATCTTTAAAGAAGGGTACTAAAAAACCACAATGGCATATGATTCGCTTAATTAATCAACCAGAATTTGAGTTTGTGACTATTTTAACTTCAAATTTAAAAATTGAAAAATGGGTATTTGCTTGTTCAGCTTTACATCTTGAAGGACAACATCGCATCTGGTATTAATCTTATTTTAAACTTTTCTCACCTAATAAAAAATTTTATTTTAAGCAAAAACGGTACACATTTAAGCCATTTGTCTGAAATAGCGCCGTCAGTAAATTATAAACGTAGAATCTTAAACATAAATCTTCACGAGTTAAAACGTAGCGATTCTCAATTGACGCACGTCGTAATTAAAGTTTTACCAACAAACGAACCCATAGCTATAAATGTAGATAGATATAATTTAAATAAACGAGTAATTAACGTCGATTTACCACGATGGTGGACGTTAACTACCCAAACGATCCTCACAAGTACAGAAGAGAAAGTTATATTTTACGAATTGGTTTTTCCCCAGTTGCAACACATAATTCAATCTTATCGTTTGTACATTACTCCATTTAAGTGCACTGTTAATAATCATCATGCAACTGTCAACTTACACATCCCTTGGAGTAAACAAAATGTTTATAATTTTGTTAAGTAAGTTGTAAGTTATAGTTTATGTATTTTTTATAATTGGAAATATTTTTAGTGGAAGCGAAAAGGAGCCTTTGCATTTAAGGTTGTACACATCAAAACCTAGTGGAATGAACAATTCTGTTGCTTCTGTTAAATTAACTTTAGATCCCGGTTGTGTTTATTCAATTAAGTAAGAGTTCCAAGCGTATTAACAGTTTTTTTCTATTTGAATTTTCGTAGGGTCAGCAATTCGATTCTTGGGACACTAAGCCAAATAGCAAGAACTTATTCACCTTTAATTGTTGCTAATATGGCGGCTGTGATAATTTTAACGTTTCGAAATCAATTAGTTAGTATCGAAACTTGTAAAAGTTGTACAATTTTCTTTGTGGCAATTAAAAAAGGTGTGAAACCGTATTATATTTTAACTACAGTTAAAGTGGTTTCACGAATTTTAAGGTATTAGATTTAAAACTTTAAAATATTGGTTTTAATTAATTGTTTTTAGTTGGAACAAATTGTCTCACATTTTACCAGTACCTGATTGGCATATTATAGCGGACGAAGGCAATGACTTTTTTATCTTGCCGTTAATTTTATACATGTGTAGCGTTGGAATTGTATGGATTTTAGCTCTAATATTAGCAGTTTCGTTGTTTGTTTACGAATCTACTTTTTACAGAGCTGCAGCAAAGTAATTATTTTTATTACGAGTGTTTCTAATTTATTCGGCTTAAGATTTTTAGCTAAAACTGTTACTGGAGTTGTGACATTATCAAACTGGCTTATTGGAGGTCTTCAAAAGTTGCCTTGTGTTGTTGCTGCATTTTTAGTAATGTTAAGTATAAGCAGTTGCGGCGCTTTAGCATTATGCCTCGGTTGTGGATTTTATTTTCTGAAGGTAGAAATTTTTTTAAAAGATTGAAGCCTTCAAGAAGATGTTATTAAATGCCAAAGACTCTGAAAGTGTTCCCAAATTCTCTAAAAAGCTTGTTCTTTTAAGCTTTAAGCACTTCTAGGAGAAGGAGAGCTCTACTTTTCTTAAAACCGGGTGTCTCAACAGTGTGCAAACACCATTGAGACCCTAAACAAGCTTAAAACTTCATGCAATAGCAACAGCTTGGTGAAGCTTCATATCTTGTACCAAATTAAATGTTCAAACTCGCATTAAATAATTCATATTTATTTCAGTTAACTCACATGTCTCAAGAATATGTGGAAGATCTATGTTTTAAACTTTTAAAATATTTAGTGGCGAAAATTAAAACGAAATTCAGTCGCAATCAAATCGATGAAGTTGTTTCTAGTCAAACTGTAGCACCAGTAGCAGAAATTGAAGCTTCTGGTGAAAGTGACAATGAGGTTGAAGAAGTTGATAGTAATAAAGAAATGGACGAGGACGTAAAGAAAGTTAAATTTGAAACTGGGGGTAGTAGCTCTTCTGAAGCCGAATCAGATGAGGATGGAAATGAGGAAGAATCAGAAGAAATTAAAAACAATGGTCGTGCAGAAGAAAACAAAGCTAATACTTTATCTCTCCACAGTGGAATATTTTTTCATTTCAGCATCTTTTTACTATGGTGCATGGTTGCAGTACTTAATGTACCGTATATTTTAACATGGGCCCACAATTTTAAGTAAATATCTATTCAACCAAAATGAGCATCAATACATAGTATTTCTTTCAGATTCAGTAGCTCTCTAAATCCGGATCCATCCTTCTTGCCTGGAATTATTTTATCTATTTGTGCGTTTCCATTATGGCAAATGGAATTACCGAAACCAAATATGTAAGTTAAGAGAAAATGTAATTTTGAAGCAAATCAAACTTCTGTTTTAGACGCTGGTACAACCCTCTAGGCCACATTTTAAATATTCTGGCTGCTGCTAGTTTAATATATGCTCCCATTTCAATTTATCGTTTAATTTATATCATTACCACCACAATTGTGTTAATAACTCTTCATCAAGTGTTTTCACCAAAACAGATTGAGGTTGAAGATATCAACGAATCAGAAACGCCTAGTCATGAGGATCCTAAGAAACTTTTAACTGATATGAAAGTTAAATGGGAATAATTTTGAGTATTATTTTGTTTTGATATTTGTTGTAGAATAATGTGTGATATTTTAAGTCGCTTTATATTACAAACATATCGTTAGTTTTTCAATTAGGTATCTAACTAGAGAAATAATTTCTAGAAAAACTTGCAAGGCAATAACTGTTAAATGAAAAATAGGCAATAACGCAAATTCTCTAGTTACATACCTAACGTGAAGGCATAGTTGACTGAACAGCTTTGTTCTTAATTACAAAAATATTGAAGTCCTTATTTAACACTTAAAATGTGATTTAGATTAAGTTTTGTAGTTGTTAATTAATTGTAGATAATGCCGGGTTCATATTTAGCTACAGCCCCTTAAGCTGTTGTCACAAGGGGGCTATTACTATTATATTGACTACAAAAAATATTAATCATACGGATTGTTAAGAGCAAACATTTACATAATAATGCAATGTAGCCCAGTGATTGTAGAAATGCAGTTAATAAATTGTATAACAAATTGACCAAATAAATAGTTAATAATCCAAAACCTGTTAAATTTTAAAAAACAACGATATGAAGAACTTTTTGTCAGTCAGATCTTGTAATTTTGTATTTTTTTTAAATTAAAATTTTATTTAATATCTTATAAATAAAAATTTAGTATAAATTAATGTTCAAAATATACATTATTTTATATCTTCAGAAAGCTAATTTTACGAGTTTTCAAAATATAGAAAAATATACAGGGTGTTTCATTTAAATTAAGAAATTTTATCCCATTTCCGGTTAAACCGGAAATCAAAATATGAAGTGTTTGGTATCCTGTAATAGCTAATTTTACGAGCTTTCAAAATATTTAAAAATATCCAGTGCGTTCCTAAAAATTTTAATATTTTTGTAATTTCCGGTTTAACCGGAAGCGTTTTGTTAACCGAAAATAGTGTCAAATAATAGATATTCGTGGGATTGATATACATATCCATTTTAAAGTTTTCATTTCTATTACAAAAGAAATTAGAGATTTTTTAAGTTTTGACATTCAAAAAATCATTACTCCAAAACGACTCGAGAGATTTTGATAAAAATTTATATTTCGATAGAGAATTACGTTATCTATAACATAACCAAAAAAGAAAAAATATGGCAGAGGAAATTTCGAGGAAATCCATTTCTAAATTTTGACCTACTTTGGCCCCTTAAAGGTAGGCAATTTTAAAACAATTTTGAAAATCGACTTGCTTAGGACGAAGGCCTTATATTTTGGCTATACGACGCCGTTTTGAAATTTTTATAATAATAATTACTGGCCAAGTTATAAGGGAAAAACCACAAAATGGGACAATCGTTCTATTGGCCGCCATTTTGAATTAAAACATTTGAAATTCTTTTTTTTTCAATTAGGGCTCAGATGTATTATCTTATAGCCAAGTAAAAATGAATTTGGCCCAAATTTGCAAATATGGGCCCAAAAATTTAATTTTTGGACACCCTGTATAGATTTCTTATAAAAGCCATTTTTACCGATGAAATAATTTTAAAGTGGTTAAAATCAAATTTCATCAGTTGCTTCAGTAGTTTTTGCTCTAGGGGGCGGGGGGGGACATACATCCAGGCATTTTGGTTCAAAAAATCGTAAATTTTTTTTTCAATTTTTGGAATCAGGGCGACTCAACGTCGAGAAATTAAAAAAAAAATTAATTATTTTTTTTCCCGATTATAACAACAGTTAAAACTCAAATACTTATCAATTTAATTTTATTTGTAATATTAATAATTAACACACACAACAAGCAGAAACCATTTACTTTTAAAATTACCTTAAAACGAATTATACAAGTGCCTCTTTTTGTGCCTTGCGAGTTGTTGGTTGTGTGCAAATCTTTTCTCACAATCACTACACTGAAATGGCTTAACTTTCAAGTGAGTATTTACGTGATTTTGCAATTGCTGTTTGGTTATAAACTTCTTATCGCACATATAACAGCCGAAGAGTTTTTCACCAGTGTGTGTCTTCATGTGTACTTGCATTTGCTGCTTCATCAAGAAATTTTTACCACAACAGGCACACTTATAGTCTTTTTGACCCATATGGGTTTTCCGATGATTTAACATTTGCTGTTTATGTATAAACCTTTTATCGCATACTTCGCATTTAAATTTCTTTTCTTTTGTATGAGTTTTTGTGTGATTTTGTAATTGCTGTTTTCTAGCAAAACTTTTATTGCAAAGCATGCAGGAAAAATTGGTCTTAAGATGTTTAACTTCGTCCGAAATACTTTTATACTCGCCCATTAGTTCAGTTTTAATAGTCGATTCGATATCGCAATCTGACAAACACACAAGTTCGTAATTTTCCATTTTAATATCCATCAGTACAATTGATATAAATCAACGCATTTATAATTAGCCAAAGTTAATAAATAGTCGTACTAAGGTAATAAAATTAAAGTTCTTTTAGTTAAATTGCTATAAAAAAAGAAAGTGAGGTTATATTAATTGTTTATGTGCTCGAGATGTTTACTCCTTTTTACCTTTTTAAAGATTGAAAACGTGCTCTAATAAAGCGTAAGTTATTAAATTGATTTCCATTTAAGCCTTGTAACTACGTTTACTAAACGCAATATATTGCAGTACATCATTAAATCACAAAAATTGATTGTTAATTAGTGAGGTTATGTGTAACAAAAAAGTTACAGGGTGTTCGTAAATACTAAATTCAAAGACCATTAATTAAAATTTTTGTATACTATCAACAGATTTCATAAACCTACCAGTTTTATTATGAATTGGTTAAGACTACGCACATATTTGAATTTCAAGAGGACACTTTGTACATCCATTAACTCGCACGAAGTTAAGGCCCCGGTTGTTAAAAAGAAGTTATTAGTGCCTTCGAAACCTATATCTTCTAAAATAGATTTAAATAAGTTGCCACCACAAACAAAAATCGATGCAGATACAATAGCTCATTTAGAAAGGTTATCTTTGGTCGATTGTGCCAACAAAGAAGGTATAAAAACGCTAGAAGACGCAATTGCTTTTGCAGATCAAATTTTACAAGTTGATACCAAAGGAATCGAACCTTTATTTACAGTTTTAGAAGATAAGTAAGTACCGTACGTTTGAATTCTAAAAGCTTTTTAATTTCACTTATTTAAGACCGTTGGAAGTTAGAGAAGATCAAGTTACCGAAGGTAACTGTAGAGAAATAGTTTTATCTAATGCGTCGGTGAGAGAAGAAGAATATTTTGTTGCTCCTCCTGGTAATATTCCTTTAGAGCCACGTAAGAATTTATTACACGAAGAAGAGACATGTGTTTAAATAAAATATTAGCTCTGTGTGAAAAGCGTGGTTTTTTACGAAAGTTAAACAAAGGTACTTTACAAATTGGACCTGTTGGAGCACTATTGGAGGAAAATTTGAAAAATGAATGGTTTTATAACATGGTAATTAATCGTGATAATAGTGTATTTTTTTCTAAAGGTTCATTTATTGATACATTTGAATATGCCAAAGAGTTGTGCCAAAATAAATTACCTTTTGGAGTTGCTGAGATAATAGAGAACAATAGTGATGGTAAAATGATTTAAGTGAAGTTTAACTCATTTTTCTTTTTTTAAATTTGCAGATAAGCTTTGGAAAGAGTTTGACTTTCATAAATGTTCGGTCGATGATAAAAAGATCCTTTTGAAAACCACCATGTATGTTACACCTTCTAATTCGACTCAATTTTTTCATCAGTGGCAAAGACAAAGAAAAATGTGGTGGAGAAAGGTGGGCAGTTAATAAAATTAAACTTTTCAACTAAGTTCACAATTATTGCAGTTTTCAGCAGCACCTGGAAGGTATATTCTATCAGATATCCAAACTGATAATAATAATGACCAAAGTGTCGAAATAAAAGCCGAATATCCATGGGGAGCTCAATTAATAGAATCTATTTGTGTATCAAATTCAAAAAATGCAGATCTCACAACTGAACAACTTAAGGTGATTGATGTGTAAGAATTTTACAAATAAATTTACATTTTTCGTTGTTAGGTGAAAGATGGACGTAAACAAGTTCAAGCAAGTTCTATTAGTAGTATTATTTCTTTACCTGGGATGTTTCTGAACGCAATTTGCGATTCTTATGATGAATCTGAGTTTCAAGGGTCTTCGAGATACTTATTTAAATTCCATAGAAAACTTGCACCTTACAAAATTAGCTTTTCGGCTGAAGCTCAATGTACTTATTTAAAAATATGAACTAAGCTTGTATTACGTTTATTTGTTGTAGCAAACACTGTTAGTGACGATTTGAGCGACTTGGCTTTGTACTTATGTAGAAAATTAAGAACCAATCATATTTCTTCTCTTCTACTACCCAGTTTTTTGCACAACAATTTAAACGAGCAGTGGAGTCACTATGATCAATTGGGGATTCCTTACACTATTGTTCTTAATGAAAGTACTTTGAAAAATGGAATCGTTTTACTTCGAAGTAGAGATACCACTTTACAAGTAAGAAACTAATTGAGCTATTGCAACTATTGATTTTTTTACTCTTCAGGAACAAGTCCACATTTCAACTTTACCAGACTATGTACAAAGCTTATTTAAAAATTATTAGTGGAGTTATTAATTATTAATTTTTGTGATGGAAAAATCTGTTAGTGATGCTCTTTATTGTTTAATTTAGAATTTGTTTATTAATTGATAATTGGGTATTAAACATTGAAGAAAAACCTTGTTAATTCAATGTGCTATGTTGGTTGCATAACTTTTAGGCGACAATTACTTTAGATTAATTGTTTGAAATGAGACATCAGGTGTTATTAGATAATTACATTCTTTGGATACTACTTTGGATGACAATGAAAATTATATCATGGGTTAATAGGTTAGCGATGGTTCTGGATCAAGATATTGCTTATTTTATGCCATAAATTGGTCTTTGTGACGTACACGTACAAAATCAATATTATTGACTTCCTTTGTGTTGTAAAAATTTAAATAGTGTCTTTTTCTTATTAATTTTCAAAAGTTGCCGAAAACGCCGTATATGGCTCCAGTGGTGGCACACAAGTAGCATAACGTGTAGGCGTATATTTTGTTAAACTAATTTACTTCTTTCTTAATTTATAGAACTATTAACTTAAAAAATCGTGTAATTGAATACTTAATGATATTTGTATTACTGTACGTCACTATTATATTTTGTAGGAGCGTAAATTAAAAAATAATTAGGACTATGTCTGTTGGAGCTGCGCGTATTAAAATCATTGCTATTTAAAAAACAAATTAGCTATTATTCAAAGTGTATTTTGTAATCACTGCACTACTGCATTTTCAATTTAAAATTAAAAAATTATGGATTTACGCTTTGTTGTAAGCCATAAAATTAGTACCAGTTTTTTTAGTAATCCAGGCAATAAAAGCAGAAACTCTCGTGTAAACAGAATGATTGAAACTAATCCTACAAAAAGGTAAAATTGCCAAATGACTAGTTATTCCAATTTGTATATATTTTCCATTCCTTTGTATTGTTAATGGGCCACCGCTATCTCCCTAAAATGTACAATAATTAAATGCACCCCTAAGAAGCATACTACCGGTTATAAAAGAAGTTTAATAAATTTAAATGCCAACTAAGAAGCAAAATATCTAAAGTTAAATAAGCTTTTGCTATGTTTATAATTAAGGGTTAAAAGTAAATACGTACTTTACAAGCTTTTCCTTCGTGAATCGTGGATGTAGCGCATATCTCCGAGTCTGCTTGTCTATCACTAAAACATTCGCGGTTGTTGCTAATGTGTAGGGTTGCTTTACGTAGTCGGATTGGTACGTTATATAAATCTACATTAAAAACATAATTTAACTAAATTTTACCTTATAAGGTAAACGAAACGAATATGTAGTTAGAAAACCTGTTGGTTACTTATGAAGAGAAAGTTTAACTTCTTCCACTTAATCTGCCAAAATACGTAATATTTTTGTATAAATAAGGTATTAAATGAAAGAGGAAGCACTTTTTTAGATGATGAATATTTTGGAATTTTTAAATTTTCAAAACTACGGTTTTAAACGTTAACTTACGGACGTACCGTCAATAATACCAAAGCCTGTTAAAGTTGCAGTTTCTCCTATTAAATCTTCCTTACTAGTGTGTAGTCTTGCCAAACCAACATTTTTTCCTAAAGAATATCGAATGGAAAATAGGAAGAAATAATAAATTAATTAAGTTACGATACCAAATTTTGGAGGAGAACGTAAATTTACTAAACCAATATCACATGTGTCATTATGAAGATACGCCTCATGTATAATAAGCTGTCGAACTCGTAAAATTTGGGCCCCTTGTGCACTTCTATATATACTCCCTAATGCAACATAAACTTCAGATCTGAAAAATATGACAGTGTTACAAAATATAATTTATTATTAAGTCTCTTGTTTCCATTATAAAAGATTTTGTACTACTACACGTTTATTTCAGTTTCAGATAAGTTATTATTTAAGAAATGCTCATGGATTTATAAAATAAAGAAGAAGAATTATCCAGACAGATAAACTTGGGTGGGTGAACTCTAGAACGATATTGAAAATTTGAAAAGTTTAGTTTGTTTTGGTGGAAAACATCATTTTCAAGCATTCTCTGTTAGTTTGTCGGTATTACTACGTGCCTGCTTGCATCTACGTAGCCGTTTGCATGTTTGTCTGATCTTTTGTCTACGAGCTCGTCTTTCTAACCTCCCACCTGTATGATCAGGGGAGGGCTTCAAAAAAGCATAAAATCACAAGAAAAACTTGTATAAAGTGTGTACTTTCTGCCCAATTATTGGTAAACTGGACATGGGAATTAATTAAAATTAGGCAAGCATTAATATTTAGAATGTACTAAGACGCTGCTAAAATTAAATTAACTAAATCCTGCAGACTTATATTCAGGAGTTGACTTCAAAAAGGCTTAAAATTACAAAAAAACTTGTATAAAGTGTGTACTTTCTGCCCAATTACTGGTAAATTGGACATGGGAATTAATTAAATTTAGGCAAGCATTAAGATTGAAGATGTACTAAGACCCTGCTAAAATTTTATTAACTAAATCCTGCAGACATACTGCCATATTCGCCTGGTAACTTCTGGTTCTTTCTAAAATCAAAATGATCATGAAGAAAAATCGGCGTGACTCCAAGAAGAGTTTTAAAGATGCCAAGCTTAAAACCATTGACGAAAGATGATTTCTAGGCCATCGACGTTGGAATAAGTGTGTATAAAGACCTCAAATTAATTTTTCATGTGATTGGTTTTAAAGTATAATTATTGTCTAGGAAGTTCTCATTTTCAATTTTAATTTTAACACTGGAGGAGTTTAATTTGTTTGCTCACTACGTAATTATCTAGCTAAATGTACATAATTGGTTAATTTACCAAAGATAGATAATAATGAAAATTACAATGTAATTAAATTACACGGATAATCAATTTTTTTAAACAAAACTTTTCCTCTTCCATAACACGATTACATGATTACGTACATGAGTTGATGCTGTTGCGAGAAGTATTCTCTTTGGATTTTTTTTCAAGTAGTACATTCTTTATGAAAATAGCGCGAATTTAAATAAAATAAGACTTTCGTACGTCTAGCAAAAGCTAGACGTTGTTTCAAGAGTGCAGTGTAAAGATGCATTTCCCAAGAGCTGCATACGTGAAACAGATTCAGGTAGGCATTTTCACTCAGTGAAAATCCAACACTGTCGAATTAAAATAAACTCGTCGGATAATCCTAATCCTAAAAGAAAATCTCACATTTTTTCCGTGAGAAAACACAATTTATAATTAACAGAAAGTACACACAAGCGCCCTAGATGTTAACGAGCCCTCTTATCCGTTAAGGTACTTTTTTGTGTGTCGTCCCTTTTTAATTAATTAATTCAAATAAATGCTTACGCTTTCATTGCAGGTTGACTAGCATCAATTTGTATACAATGTGCGGCTGTTAAAATCCAATAGGGGTGTATCAAACTACCACCGCAAAAACTGTGATAAGTCTTGTTGTCGCGCAGACGTTGCATTAAACTCGCTTGAAACGGAAAAGCGCCCAAATCTGGTTCGGAAGGTTTGCCAAAACCCTCGGAAGAAAATATTTTAAAGTTACGCAATAATAAAAAAATTAAATTATAACAACACGCGTCAAACACATTACTTACAGTTACAATAGGGGCTGCGAGCGTTTCTGTTGTTGAAAGTACTACAATTACTATTTTGAAAAAAATTTTCATTTCGAAAGTGCATATTTTAAATAAAAATTACAACAAAACCGAGCTCGGTAGCTCCATAGTTTTAATATTTACATGTTAATATCAGATATAACTTTGATATTCAACTTGAATATTATCAACAAGATCCATGGTCATAGTTAATGTTTTACAGGAAGTATGTACAGATGATGACTGTTCATGTTTACCTATGCCTAAAAACTCATCATTAGCTACATCAATTTTTCTAATTTCTAAAATAACTGTACATTCCACGAATTGTTTTAGTTTTAGTGGAAAAAAAAGCGACACCTTCAAACGCTCACTTTAATTAATAAATTAGACTTCATTTATAAATTAAACAAACGCTCATTTTTTTATTAAAAAAAACCCATTTGAGTTTATAAAAAAAAATAATTAAAAAACGTACTTTTTTAAATTAGTATAAGGGAAAAATTGTTAATTATGTGCTTCTCTTCAACGACTTGACTTCTTTTCGTTATTATTATTAGTAGGTTCTTTACACTTTTATTCCTTTGACGCCAACGGCAATTAGATTAGTGTTTACCCCCAAAAGCCACCCTACCACGTATGCAAGAAAGTCAAACATGTCGATAAAAATCAAAAAAATTGCAGGTTCACGTTTTTTTTCAAAGTGTACCCTTTCGTGCTAATTTCAGGGATTTTTCAAACAAAATAAACTAATTTATAACTCAAGCAACCTACCCTGTGACAGATTAATTCTTTAGTAATCTTCTTGTAGAATAAACTCAAAAATTCTGGAGAAAAAAGTTACGCTTACTCTGGCCACTTCGAGTCAGAAATCCCTCCAACAGGAACCATTTTATGGACGTGGAATAAGGGCTCTTCTAGTGATGAAAAAAAGTCAAGTGGAACGAAAAGTGTGCTTTATAAATACCTGTAATCAAAATAATTTATTCTCCCCTATCTAGATTCCTAAGGCCATTTCAAAATCAAAAAGTGTAAAAAAACTTAATTTTTCAAAAAGTCGATATTAAAGTGAAGTAGGGGCTGTCCTAATGATGGAAAAAAATTTAAATAAAGGTAAAGTGTAGCGAAAAGTGTGCTTTATAAATATCTGTAACCAAAATTGTTTAATCTCCCTTATTTTCTTATCTAAGGGCATTTTAAAATTAAAAAGGGGAAAAAATTATTTTTCAAAAAAGTCCAAATTCATATTTAAGTTGGAATAGGGACTATCCTAGTGATGGAAAAAAATTGAAACAAAGGTAAAGTGTAGCGAAAAGTGTGCTTTATAAATATCTGCAATCAAAATAATTTAATCTCTACTATCTAGTTTTCTAAGGGCATTTCAAAATCAAGAAGTGTAAACATTTTAATTTTTAAAAAGTCGACATGCATCTTTAAAGTGGAATAGGGGCTCTCCTAGTGATGAAAAAAAATGGAAACAAAGGTAAAGTGAAGCGAAAAATGTGCTTTATAAATATCTGCAATCAAAAAAATTTAAACTCCCGTATCTACTTTTCTACGGGTATTTATAACTCAAAAAGTGCAAAAATTTTTATTTTTCAAAAAAGCCAAAATGAATCTTTAAAGTGGAATCGAAGTTCTCTCAATTTGTCATCTGTGTTATGACAAATAATTGAATCAAAGGTCAACTTTAACAAAAAGTGTGCTTTAGATTTTTTAACCCCCTAATTTGTAAAAAACTTGTTTTGACTGATATTCAGAATTTAGGGAACACAAAAAAATTTTCTTGAAAGCAGAAAAGAAAGTTTTTCATTTCTTTTGTAACACCCCATACCTTTTTTTTATAAAACCTATTTAAGAAAAGTTCACTTTTCGAGTGTACTTATAAAACCCTTAAAAATATTGTTTACAAAGTATTCAAATTTTCTTGTCAAAGAAAACTCGGAAAATAACCTTTGATTAATTAATATTGAAATACTTTTAATGAACACATCTTGTTAATTAAAGTATTTTCTAGGTAATTTTAATAAATTTTTCCAAGGTAAAAAGGCAATTACGACGTGTTGGCAATCTTAATTAAAATTCATCAAAAGCTTTTTCACCCCTTTTATATCATAAAAAAATTATTTTACAAGTTATCGGATCAAACAAAAGTTTTCTCAAATTCTTAAAAATATTCAATTAATGAGTTCTCGAATTATAGTGGAGAAATACAAACATAAAAACAAACAGATGGGCGAACGGACGAGTAGGAGACTGTCGGGAAGAACCGGCAGAGTTTATTGCTACTGAAATTTAAATTATTCAAAAAAATAGTCTCTAAGGGCGCACTCGACCTTTAATACTCTATTAACGAGATGGCGCTCGTCTCAGACTTTCGTCTAAGCTCACCGCTCGTTTAAGTTTTGTCAAAGGGAAGATCAATCTTCACCAACACGGTCTTCCACAAATTATGGAAAAAGTGTCAGGGTAATTATTGCCAGTTGTGTTCGTAACCGAATTGACTCTCCCTATTCCAGATCTCCGCTATACGGGGATAAATTCAAAAATAGATGATGGACAATTAGTATAGTCATAGTTTAACAAACAAACAGACAGACAGTCATATAGGAAGATCGATAGGCATCAAGCTGTCAGAAGATAGGTAGTAGCGATGGAGGATCGATACAGTTACTAGTCTCCATAGTATAAGTATACATAGTATGCCATTCCGCAGGTTTTGTGATGTCTAGTGACGTCAGGAGGGTTCAACACGACGCGACGAACACGACTTCTACCGTATTTGCACGTACTTGTACCCAACACTGCAATCAACGCGACTTGTTCGTATCTGCATACGCCCATGCTGACCTCTCCTGACGTCATGCGCAGCTAAGTTCGATTTGCGTACTCCGGAATGGCATACTATGTATACTTATACTATGTTAGTCTCAAGAATACGACGATAGGTTTCAAGGCACTGGGGAGAGGATAGAACTGGCTTTATTTGACTCTTACACCCGTCCGAACCTCTCTAGAAATATCAATAAATTAAGGAAACAAAAATTCCTGTTTGGGTTTTTAGAAAAAGTTAGGTTAGGATAGGCTGGGGTACTTTAGGGTAGAGCAGGTGTATTCCTCAATGATAAACTTAAACTTACACAAATTTGGACCCGTCAGCAATAATAATTGTCGATCTGATGTTGACCTAACCCAGTCGGCAATTGCCGACGTGATGACCTGGCCAGTCCGACCCTGACTGAACATGATCGAGCCTTCAGGCCACATTTTCCACACCTTTAATCACACATGTTTACTAAATAAAGCTGAAAGTATTATTTATAAGCAATAAAAACCACTTTAAGAGAGCCTGCTAAAGAATAATTCTGACGCATATCAGCGAGAGTGACGTGTGAAGAGTTTGGAAAACAGACGTCGTTTCCAAAATAATCCGAATCGTTTTTCAATTCGTAATTTAAAAGAAAATGTAAGTTTTTTTTTACACAAAGCTTTTCTTGGGAGTGCTACATCCTTATACGATGTAACGTTTTTTAATACATCAAATGTTTGAAGAGCATCGCTTCCTTGATGTATTGTCAATATTTGGATTATATGCGCTAAGCTGAAACAAGGCGCACTCTTGATATTACAATAATTCACGAAATACGTTAAAATATTTATCAATTTTCTATCATTTGTTTTATACTATGTATTCGACTTCAAAGTGAATCAATTTGTACAAAAAAATGAGTAAAAAAGTTTATGTGATTATTCATATTTTATTACCAAGTTTTGATTGTATACGAGAGCTCGCTTAAATGTCTATTTCCAATTCTCTTTTGTAAATATTACGGTTTTAAAATACACAAGAAAAATACGCATTTATGCAAAATTTAAATGCACTCTTCTAACGCTATAACAATCAAAATTAAATACATACTTTATGGTCCCCAAAGAAGAGATAATTCAGAGATTTAGTGGGATTTCTAGTTCAAGTTCCTATGTTCGTCTCCATTTTTTAACAATGATCGATCAGTCCAAGTTGTGAGTACTTTAGATCACTCTAGAGGGCCCAAAATTTTTTTGTAGCTAAACTGTAATAATGAGAGCTCATAGATGCAATCAAATCAATTCAGTAGTGTAAATAAAAATTTTCTAAAGCAAGTAAAAACAAAAAGAAAATTTTTAATATAAGAAGCTCTTGCAAGTGATGAAAACAGTTAATAACTTTCAAAGAACTTTTAAGTCTTTCTTTTATTTCATAAGATTACAAAAATTCGCAGTTGTTTATACTCGAACTCATTTAATTTTAATTTAATTAATAATAAACAAGAAAAATTAAAGTTCAACTTGTAATGAAAAAGTTTTTTTTAGAAAAAGAAAAATTCGTTAAATCACGTAAAAAATATGACAAAAGGTTGATTAAGATGGAAAAGGGCGTCGCGATTAAATCAGCTTATAAAACGTTAAAAAATATATATTTTTAAAGCAAAAAAAGGAGAGTAAATAGGGCAAATTAAAAGAACAAAAAAGAACGCAAAGTTCTTTGGTTTTAATCAAGTACCTTAACAACTTAGATTGGGGCTCGATAGTATATAATCAAACTAATTGATTATACTTTATATCCTGTAATTGTCAACTGAAAAAGCACTTAGAAAATGAAAGAATGAAAAAAGAAAAACAGTAACAAGCGTTTAAAGGGCTCTTTTTATTGTTTCTACGTATTAAATTATTTATAGAGAATTTGTTGTGCTTTAAGGCAGGAGGGCTCAATAATTTGGTGGAAAATTATCAAGTGACCACAAAGCTACAGTACTGGGCTAAGATATATTATTAATAAATACCCACATCAATCACAAAATTATGTCAAATTGAAACAAATGCAACACAGGGAGGTATTAAACCGGATTTTACCACGTGCTGTATCTCTCCTGACTCTAGCTTCTCAAGGGGTGATCTGAGAGTAATTTTACCTCTAATAAAAAATATAGAACAGAAAATTTACTATCAGATTCAATAAAAATATCTGTAAAAATTGTCCTATTTAATTTATGAGAATTAATTAAAAATTTAGAAATTTGTAATTTGCCGGATTTCACAACTTGCTGTGTCTCTCCCGACTCTATCTCCTTAAGGGGTGATTTGAGGATAATTTTACCCCTAATAAAAATTATAGAGTGCAAAATTATCTATTTGATTCAAAAAAATATCTGTAGGAATTGTTCTAATTAATTTAAGAAATTTAGATAAACATGAAAATTTGAAAATTTTCAGTATTTTACAACTTGCTGTGTCTCTCCCGAATCTAGCTTCGTAAGAAGTAATCTAAGGATAATTTTACCTCTAATAAAAATTGTAGAGCATAAAATTATCTACCAGACCCAGTAAAAATATCTGGAATAATTGTCCTAATTAGTTTATGAAAATTAATTTAAATTTTAAAAAATATTTTAATTTGCCGGATTTTGTAACTTGTTGTGTCTCTTTTGACTGTAGCTTCTTAAACAGTATTCTGAGGGTAATTTTATTTCTAATAAAAATTTTAGAGCAGAATATTATCTATTCAAATCAATAAAAATATTAATTTAAAAAAATTAGCGAGAATGAGAATGAAGGTTTATAATATACGAGAAGATCGTGATTCTTAAAGGAAAAATGGAAAAGTTATCAAGTTCCTCGCTCTCGCGCCATTATAAACGCTTTAAACTACAGTGTCTGCCTGTAAAAATATTCCTTTCAATTCGAGTGAAAATATCGCGTAGAAAAAGTTATTAATTTTGCTACAAAATAATGAAATGTTAGGACGACCTAAGAGCTTTTGAGTTAATGTTGGAAAAATGTTGTAAATCGCACTATGAAAACGTAACTTTATTATGTAATAATGCCAAAAAGTGTAATGCACTGACACATAAGCAGGGATTATCACAAAAAATTCTAACAAGTGGCCCACTAAATCTCACTAAAAAGACATTACTTCAAGAATAAGAGGGTAATAAACGAATACAATAGAGCTTTAAGACTTAGGCAAGCTTTTCCATATTGCTTGATTGTTTTGTACTTATATTTTTTCTGATTTTTCAAAAAAATTATATTTTTGTAATTTGAATGTAGTAAATTGGGCTAAGAAATTGCTTTTCGTTTAAACTAGCCCTCTGTAGCTGACGAATACCAATAGCATCAAACTAGAAAAATTATCCTATACTATCCTAACTATACGCCCTTGCGTCATTCGCCCTGCAACGACTTATGTCGGCAAAAAAAATTTTTTTCTGAAAATAACCACCACTGGTCGTCTGAAAATTTACACCCCCCTAGAACCTTCAGGAGGTTCTTAAACTATTAAATAAAAATAGGGAAGAAATAGGAATAATTGGGAAGCAACGTTAGTGAAATTTGATTCTTTTTGTAACTAAAATCGTTATTAATACCTCGGATACTTCGTTTTAGGTAGGAAAATGAGAAGGCTCTCATTATTAAAAACGTCTCCAAAAATGATTTGTAATATCCTTTAAAGTTATATTGTAATAGGATTTTTGACTTATACTCTTAAATGTCGTCATAAAGGATTATTTACTTAGCGAAAATATTTGTAAAATATTGTAACGGCTTTAATGTAATCAATTATTAAAAATTATTACACGTATAAAATGTAAATTATTAATTTTGTTTCGTTAATTATATATTCTCTCTATTTTCTTTTTTTCATAATTTATTATTGTGATTATGAACCTATTTTACAAATATATTTATTTATGACTGATTATCTAATTGATTAAATTATAAATAGATCTGGCTATTGTAATCAAATAAAACAATTAAAGTGACTGATGGAAATTATATACGTGTATTTATGGCTCTTGTTTGGCTAAAATGTATTTTCAGCACAAATGCTTTAATTTAGTTCTGACGATGAGAGATTATTTTTTTTGTTTTTCGCTCAAAAAGAAATTTCGATTATTAAATTTATTGAGTTTATAAGTTAAATTTTGTGAAGGGTTGCATTTTTCTTCTTTATATTCTCGGCCAATCAAAACTACTAATGAGAATAATACTAAATAGTAAATTTTAAAAATTTAACACTATACAGGGTGGTTGTGGTACACACTACACAAGTTTAATTTTTGAGAAAAGGATGGCAGAGTTAACAATTTGCTGTGTCTCTCCCGAGTTGAGCTCCTTAAAGACTGATCTGACGCTAATTTACCTTCTAATTAAAATTAACGAGCATAAAATTACCTATCTGAGTAAATAAAAACATCTGTACTAGCAGTCTTCATTAATTAAATAATTAATTAAAAAGCAATTAAAAAGTGAGAAGTTTGTAGTAAGTCACTATTTACAACTTCCTGTGTCTCTCCTAACTGCAGCTCCTTAAGGAGTGATCTAAAAGTAATTTTATCTCAATTAAAAATTATCGATAATAAAATTATCTATCCGAGTGAATAAAAACATCTGTACACCTCTATTTAAGATTATCTAGCATAAAATTACGTATCCGAGTGAATAAAATTATCTGTAGGTACTAGCAGTCCCCAATAATTAACTAATTAATTAAAAAACAATTAAACATTGAAAAGTTTGTATTAAGCCACATTTTACTACTTGCTGTGTCTCTCTTAACTGTAGCTCCCCTAGAAATGATCTAATGGTAATTTTATCTCTATTAAAGATTATCTAGCATAAAATTACCTATCCGAGTGAATAAAATTATCTGTAGGTACTAGCAGTCCCCAATAATTAACTAATTAATTAAAAAACAATTAAACATTGAAAAGTTTGTATTAAGCCACATTTTACTACTTGCTGTGTCTCTCTTAACTGTAGCTCCCCTAGAAATGATCTAATGGTAATTTTATCTCTATTAAAGATTATCTAGCATAAAATTACCTATCCGAGTGAATAAAAACATCTGTACTAGCAGTCCTTATTAATTAATTAATTAATTAAAAATTAAAAAGTTTATATTAAGCTACATTTTCCAACTTGCTATGTCTGTCCTAACTGTAGCTCCTTAAGGAGTGATCTAATGGTAATTTTACCTCTATTTAAGATTATAGAGCATAAAATTACCTATCCGAGTGAATAAAATTATATGTACTAGCAGTCCTCAATAATTAACTAATTAATTAAAAAATAATTAAACATTGAAAAGTTTGTATTAAGCCAAATTTTACTACTTGCTGTGTCTCTCTCAACTGTAGCTCCCCTAGAAATGATCTAATGGTAATTTTATCTCTATTAAAGATTATCTAGCATAAAATTACCTATCCGAGTGAATAAAAACATCTGTACTAGCAGTCCTTATTAACTAATTAATTAAAAATTGAAAAGTTTATATTAAGCTACATTTTCCAACTTGCTATGTCTCTCCTAACTGTAGATCCTTAAGGAGTGATCTAATGGTAATTTTACCTCTATTTAAGATTATCGAGCATAAAATTACCTATCCGAGTGAATAAAATTATATGTACTAGCAGTCCTCAATAATTAACTAATTAATTGAAAAATTATTAAACATTGAAAAGTTTGTATTAAGCCACATTTTACTACTTGCTGTGTCTCTCTCAACTGTAGCTCCCCTAGAAATGATCTAATGGTAATTTTATCTCTATTAAAGATTATCTAGCATAAAATTACCTATCCGAGTGAATAAAAACATCTGTACTAGCAGTCCTTATTAACTAATTAATTAAAAATTGAAAAGTTTATATTAAGCTACATTTTCCAACTTGCTATGTCTGTCCTAACTGTAGCTCCTTAAGGAGTGATCTAATGGTAATTTTACCTCTATTTAAGATTATCGAGCATAAAATTACCTATCCGAGTGAATAAAATTATATGTACTAGCAGTCCTCAATAATTAACTAATTAATTAAAAAATAATTAAACATTGAAAAGTTTGTATTAAGCCACATTTTACTACTTGCTGTGTCTCTCTCAACTGTAGCTCCCCTAGAAAAGATTTAATGGTAATTTTATCTCTATTAAAGATTATCTAGCATAAAATTACCTATCCGAGTGAATAAAAACATCTGTACTAGCAGTCCTTATTAACTAATTAATTAAAAATTGAAAAGTTTATATTAAGCTACATTTTCCAACTTGCTATGTCTGTCCTAACTGTAGCTCCTTAAGGAGTGATCTAATGGTAATTTTACCTCTATTTAAGATTATCGAGCATAAAATTACCTATCCGAGTGAATAAAATTATATGTACTAGCAGTCCTCAATAATTAACTAATTAATTAAAAAATAATTAAACATTGAAAAGTTTGTATTAAGCCACATTTTACTACTTGCTGTGTCCCTCTCAACTGTAGCTCCCCTAGAAATGATCTAATGGTAATTTTATCTCTATTAAAGATTATCTAGCATTAAATTACCTATCCGAGTGAATAAAATTATCTGTAGGTACTAGCAGTCCCCAATAATTAACTAATTAATTAAAAAACAATTAAACATTGAAAAGTTTGTATTAAGCCACATTTTACTACTTGCTGTGTCTCTCTTAACTGTAGCTCCCCTAGAAATGATCTAATGGTAATTTTATCTCTATTAAAGATTATCTAGCATAAAATTACCTATCCGAGTGAATAAAAACATCTGTACTAGCAGTCCTTATTAACTAATTAATTAAAAATTGAAAAGTTTATATTAAGCTACATTTTCCAACTTGCTATGTCTCTCCTAACTGTAGCTCCTTAAGGAGTGAACTAATGGTAATTTTACCTCTATTTAAGATTATCGAGCATAAAATTACCTATCTGAGTGAATAAAATTATATGTACTAGCAGTCCTCAATAATTAACTAATTAATTAAAAAATAATTAAACATTGAAAAGTTTGTATTAAGCCACATTTTACTACTTGCTGTGTCTCTCTCAACTGTAGCTCCCCAAGAAATGATCTAATGGTAATTTTATCTCTATTAAAGATTATCTAGCATAAAATTACCTATCCGAGTGAATAAAATTATCTGTAGGTACTAGCAGTCCCCAATAATTAACTAATTAATTAAGAAACAATTAAACATTGAAAAGTTTGTATTAAGCCACATTTTACTACTTGCTGTGTCTCTCTTAACTGTAGCTCCTCTAGAAATGATCTAATGGTAATTTTATCTCTATTAAAGATTATCTAGCATAAAATTACCTATCCGAGTGAATATAAACATCTGTACTAGCAGTCCTTATTAACTAATTAATTAACAATTGAAAAGTTTATATTAAGCTAGATTTTCCAACTTGCTATGTCTCTCCTAACTGTAGATCCTTAAGGAGTGATCTAATGGTAATTTTACCTCTATTTAAGATTATCGAGCATAAAATTACCTATCCGAGTGAATAAAATTATATGTACTAGCGGTCCTCAATAATTAACTAATTAATTAAAAAATAATTAAACATTGAAAAGTTTGTATCAAGCCACATTATACTGCTTGCTGTGTCTCTCTCAACTGTAGCTCACCTAGAAATGATCTAATGGTAATTTTATCTCTATTAAAGATTATCTAGCATAAAATTACCTATCCGAGTGAATATAAACATCTGTACTAGCAGTCCTTATTAACTAATTAATTAAAAATTGAAAAGTTTATATTAAGCTCATTTTCCAACTTGCTATGTCTCTCCTAACTGTAGATCCTTAAGGAGTGATCTAATGGTAATTTTACCTCTATTTGAGATTATCGAGCATAAAATTACCTATCCGAGTGAATAAAATTATATGTACTAGCAGTCCTCAATAATTAACTAATTAATTAAAAAATAATTAAACATTGAAAAGTTTGTATCAAGCCACATTATACTGCTTGCTGTGTCTCTCTCAACTGTAGCTCACCTAGAAATGATCTAATGGTAATTTTATCTCTATTAAAGATTATCTAGCATAAAATTACCTATCCGAGTGAAGAAAAACATCTGTACTAGCAGTCCTTATTAACTAATTAATTAAAAATTGAAAAGTTTATGTTAAGCTACATTTTCCAACTTGCTATGTCTCTCCTAACTGTAGCTCCTTAAGGAGTGATCTAACGGTAATTTTACCTCTATTTAAGATTATCGAGCATAAAATTACCTATCCGAGTGAATAAAATTATATGTACTAGCAGTCCTCAATAATTAACTAATTAATTAAAAAATAATTAAACATTGAAAAGTTTGTATTAAGCCACATTTTACTACTTGCTGTGTCTCTCTCAACTGTAGCTCCCCTAGAAATGATCTAATGGTAATTTTATCTCTATTAAAGATTATCTAGCATAAAATTACCTATCCGAGTGAATATAAACATCTGTACTAGCAGTCCTTATTAACTAATTAATTAACAATTGAAAAGTTTATATTAAGCTAGATTTTCCAACTTGCTATGTCTCTCCTAACTGTAGATCCTTAAGGAGTGATCTAATGGTAATTTTACCTCTATTTAAGATTATCGAGCATAAAATTACCTATCCGAGTGAATAAAATTATATGTACTAGCGGTCCTCAATAATTAACTAATTAATTAAAAAATAATTAAACATTGAAAAGTTTGTATCAAGCCACATTATACTGCTTGCTGTGTCTCTCTCAACTGTAGCTCACCTAGAAATGATCTAATGGTAATTTTATCTCTATTAAAGATTATCTAGCATAAAATTACCTATCCGAGTGAAGAAAAACATCTGTACTAGCAGTCCTTATTAACTAATTAATTAAAAATTGAAAAGTTTATGTTAAGCTACATTTTCCAACTTGCTATGTCTCTCCTAACTGTAGCTCCTTAAGGAGTGATCTAATGGTAATTTTACCTCTATTTAAGATTATCGAGCATAAAATTACCTATCCGAGTGAATAAAATTATATGTACTAGCAGTCCTCAATAATTAACTAATTAATTAAAAAATAATTAAACATTGAAAAGTATGTATCAAGCCACATTATACTACTTGCTGCGTCTCTCTCAACTGTAGCTCCCCTAGAAATGATCTAATGGTAATTTTATCTCTATTAAAGATTATCTAGCATAAAATTACCTATCCGAGTGAAGAAAAACATCTGTACTAGCAGTCCTTATTAACTAATTAATTAAAAATTGAAAAGTTTATGTTAAGCTACATTTTCCAACTTGCTATGTCTCTCCTAACTGTAGCTCCTTAAGGAGTGATCTAATGGTAATTTTACCTCTATTTAAGATTATCGAGCATAAAATTACCTATCCGAGTGAATAAAATTATATGTACTAGCAGTCCTCAATAATTAACTAATTAATTAAAAAATTATTAAACATTGAAAAGTTTGTATTAAGCCACATTTTACTACTTGCTGTGTCTCTCTCAACTGTAGCTCCCCTAGAAATGATCTAATGGTAATTTTATCTCTATTAAAGATTATCTAGCATAAAATTACCTATCCGAGTGAATAAAAACATCTGTACTAGCAGTCCTTATTAACTAATTAATTAAAAATTGAAAAGTTTATATTAAGCTACATTTTCCAACTTGCTATGTCTCTCCTAACTGTAGATCCTTAACCCTCCATTCAACGGGTGGGTCTAGAATCACACGAGCCAACGAGTGAAGCCTGTTACGCTCACTTTATATCTATAGCTAAAAAATTGTAAGGGTGCAAGAATTGCACTGAAATTTTTTTAATTGAAAATATACCTTATTCTTCATTATTTTACAGAAGAATTAAAGCGTAGGTCCTTTTGTTAGTTATTATTTTTTAATTTTAAATTTTTTATCCTTTTTTGACATTTTTTATTGAAAACTGTTTTTTATGGACATTGAATGAAAATAAAGTTAAGTATAATAATAAATATTTATGAATATGTGTTTTTGTGAATAAAAACATCTGTACTAGCAGTCCTTATTAACTAATTAATTAAAAATTGAAAAGTTTATATTAAGCTACATTTTCCAACTTGCTATGTCTCTCCTAACTGTAGCTCCTTAAGGAGTGATCTAATGGTAATTTTACCTCTATTTAAGATTATCGAGCATAAAATTATCTATCCGAGTGAATAAAATTATATGTACTAGCAGTCCTCAATAATTAACTAATTAATTAAAAAATAATTAAACATTGAAAAGTTTTTATTAAGCCACATTTTACTACTTGCTGTGTCTCTCTCAACTGTAGCTCCCCTAGAAATGATCTAATGGTAATTTTATCTCTATTAAAGATTATCTAGCATAAAATTACCTATCCGAGTGATTAAAAACATCTGTACTAGCAGTCCTTATTAACTAATTAATTAAAAATTGAAAAGTTTATATTAAGCTACATTTTCTAACTTGCTGTGTCTCTCCTAATTGTAGCTCCTTAAGGAGTGATCTAATGGTAATTTTACTTCTATTTAAGATTATCGAGCATAAAATTACCTATCGGAGTGAATAAAAACATCTGTACTAGCAGTCCTCATTAATTAATTAATTAATTAAAAATCAATTAAAAATTGAAAAGTTTGTATTAAGGACATTTTACAACTTGCCGTGTCTTTCTTAACTGTAGCTCCTTAAGGAGCGATCTAATGGTAATTTTACTTCTATTAAAGATTATCGAGCATAAAATTACCTATCGGAGTGAATAAAAACATCTGTACTAGCAGTCCTCATTAATTAATTAATTAATTAAAAACCAATTAAAAATTGAAAAGTTTGTATTAAGCGACATTTTACAACTTGCCGTGTCTTTCTTAACTGTAGCTCCTTAAGGAGCGATCTAATGGTAATTTTACTTCTATTAAAGATTATCGAGCATAAAATTACCTATGGGAGTAAATAAAAACATCTGTACTAGCAGTCCTCATTAATTAATTAATTAAAAACCAATTAAAAATTGAAAAGTTTGTATTGAGCGACATTTAACAACTTGCCGTGTCTCTCCTGACTGTAGCTCCTTAAGGAGCGATCTAATGGTAATTTTACTTCTATTAAAGATTATCGAGCATAAAATTACCTATCGGAGTAAATAAAAACATCTGTACTAGCAGTCCTCATTAATTAATTAATTAAAAACCAATTAAAAATTGAAAAGTTTATATTAAGCTACATTTTCCAACTTGGTGTGTCTCTCCTAACTGTAGCTCTTTAAGGAGTGATCTAATGGTAATTTTATCTCTATTTAAAATTATCGAGCATAAAATTACCTATCCGAGTGAATAAAAACACCTGTACTAGCAGTTCTCATTAATTTAACTCAAAAACAATTAAAAATGGAAAAGTTTGTATTAAGCGACATTTTACAACTTGCTGTGTCTCTCCTAACTGTAGCTCCTTAAGGAGTGATCTAATGGTAATTTTACTTCTATTGAAGATTATCGAGCATAAAATTACCTATCCGAGTGAATAAAAACATCTCTACTAGCAATCCTTATTAATTAATTACAAATTGAAACGTTTGTATTAAGCGACATTTTACAACTTGCTGTGTCTCTCCTTACTCTAGCTCGTTCAGGAGTGATCTGATGGTAATTTAACCTCTAATTAAAATTCTAGAGCAGAAAATTGTTAACCCTAATGAATAAAAATATTTGTAAGATTGTTCATAATTAATTTCAGATTTCAGAATTAACGGTGTCTCTCCCGACTCTGGCTCTTTAAAGAGTGGTTTGACGGCAACTTTACCTCTAATTTAATTTATCGAGCATAAAATTATTGATCTGAATGAATAAAGTTATATGTACGAACAAGTATTTATGAGGTGAAAGCTTGACGGTTTATGGTGAGTGAAGAAGGTTTACCTCAAGTTCCACCTCTTCGCGATAATCGTAAATTTGTCGAGAAAATTATCAAACATAGAAAATTACATACTACTTATTTATTGTTTTAAAATAAATCTCCTAATATAATTCATCCCTCATACGTCCTTAATTACACATACAAAACATTTAAAAGCTACAATTATCGATAACAGATGCAACCATTATAGAGAGAACTGAAATACAAGTTAATATAATTCAAACCCTATCGTAATTACAGTTAATCTAAACTACCCTTAAACGGATAAAAACAATAAAGTACATAAAGCTATGTTCTTGTAATAAACTTCAACTATAAATGGAAAAATATCAAACTGTCTCGCATATTTTTAGCGAACAAGTAAAAGCGTTGTAGAAAATAATTTAATTTTTAAATAAAAGCGCATAACTCGTCTACCAGAGAAGTAACTAGAAACTACCCCCTTTAATAGGAGTTTTTGAAATATTTTAGTTTTAAAATGTGTATTTATTACAAGTATTTGACGAAAACTTTAAGAAACTACAACCTATAACGATTTTTTGGAAAGGGTGGAAAAATTTATTGTTTCCAAATAACTTAGAAAGTATTCAGTTTATCGAAAAATTCAATTACATAGTTTTTGTAGTTCATAAAATTCCCTTTAATTTGACTGAATTTCAGCTTCCCTACTAGAAATATTAATCGAGTTATGGTGTTTTGAAAATTGAATGTTTTTTCACCGATATTTGAACTTATGATTTACAGCTCACGTTTTTAAAAATAACTCGAAGACTGCCAGATTTAGTAAAAAATTTATAATAATCTTTTTTGAAGCTTATAAAATTGCTTTTAATTTGGTTTTTACTCAGTCCCTCTTTTACAAATATTAACCGAGATAGAGCGTTTTTAAAATTGAAACTTTTCTCCCACTACCTAACCCGTTGATCAATAATTCGTAAAATACATAAAATATTTTATTAAAAAAATTATAGTAAGCTTTTTGGAAGCTTATTTAATTACCTTTAATTTATTTTCCCACTATGTAATTTTTTTTTTAATTTTTAATTTCTTTTATAAAATAATTTGCAAGTTGTTATTTACATGCAATGAATTTTACTTTGTTTAGTTTATGTGTATGTACATATAATGCACTTTTTGAGTATTCATCAAAACAATAGGAAAAGTTCATTAAAATTTTCCACACACACACACACATGCAGGAAAGTTTAAACGCGTAATGTACCCCCACCTCTCTTTTTTCACCTCTCTTTTTTTCTTTTGTTTATTACAGTACAAGTATTATAATTTTTAAAGATTTGCGAAAAAATCCTCTCATATTTTGAGAAATTTATTAGCTTTCGGGTGTTGTTGAAGTGTTAAGTATACGGATAGAGGTATTGGAGTTATATACGTTCTCGTATATATTTACTTTTTTTTACACTTACTTTTTACTCGTTTTACACAACAATGGTGCATTTTCAAATTTTTTTGTTATTTTAGTGAAAACAATAAAAAATAAATATTTATTTAATGTTACGATAAACAATTATTAATCTACCTTTTAATAACGTTGATATCATAAATTGCCCAACGGTTAACCACCACTGTTTAAAGCACTTGCTTTAATTTTAAATTATGATAATAGGTATGTGTGCAAAAAGCGCATTTTCATATTTTCCTATGGAAAACTCGAGAATTATAATAAGAGACTATTTAATGTGAAGCAAGTCATAATTGCAAAGAAAAAACGAAAGATTGATGAAGAAATTTCTCCTTCTGTAAGAAGAGGTTGTAGAAAATTTTTACTTAGGCAAACAAAAACAAAATCAGACACCAATAGAAATCGATATTAGAAAGGAATTTTTAAGTTTTCTCAGCAGTTGCGACGTAAATAGCAGAGAAAATCTGGAGCTGGCAATGGAAGCAGTTTAGTGTGCGGACATCAGTAATAATTTTCATAATATGGGGTGTGAAGTGGTATATTAAACACTGGAGGGAAACTCCTGGACAGAGACATTCTAAAGCCCTACTGGAAAAACCGTCAAACAAAAGAACTCGCTCTCTACTCAGAATGAGCAGAGGTAAACTACAACTAGCAAAGGCAACAATAACGGGTCACTGCTAACTTAAAAAAAAAACTTGGGACTAGAAGTAGACCCACTATGCAGAGAATGTGCAGAGGAAGAGGAAACTCCAATACATCTTCTGCTACACTGTAAGACTTTCACAAAAAGTCATTACAGCATTCTCGGGAAAAAAAAGATGCTCCAAAGAGCCTAGCTTACCAATAGGGAAAATTTTGGACTTTATCAAAAGCACAGAACTTCCAAAATGGAAGACCAAGGAAGGCGCACAATAGTTGGAGAGGTCGCAATGCAAGGAACCGCTAGAGACCAGCCTCAGAACTGCAATTAATTAATTCATTCATAATACGAGGTGGTATAGGTAGCCTTGTGATCTGAAGTACTTTGTATTTGATGTAACCACCTCTGAAAAGTCCCTAATAGTAACAATCAAGAATGCTTTCCACCATTCTGTTGTCTAAACCTACAACCACTCTGTTCTCTAAATTTACCACCACGCTACTTCTTATGTCCACGATACTATGGGCATTTTTCCTGCTAAACTTTAAATGAAACTTTCCACCCCCTACAAGTATAGACGAGGGTCTTCATATTTTTATGTTCAATCAAAGGAAGGTTTTTTGTAAACAAAGATGTGAGTGACCAACGGTTAACAATGGGCATATAAAAATTTGCGTATCCCTACAACATCATTGGGTGTACCTACGACATCTTAGTGTCAACTTTAGATACAGAAGAGAGTGTAATCGGTACGACTAACGATCTGAGTCATCATAAACGTCCTAATTGGGTCACTATCTTTAAACTGCTTCTTAAGCATTACTTTAAAAGCTATTAACACCGTGGAGTAAGAGAGTAAGTGGAGTAAGTGGAGTAATTAAGAGAACCTGAGAGTCCCTCAGGAGTCACAAGAGCAGTCGTGACACTATTTGTAACTGTAACATCTTGTGCGCAACAAATCATATTAAACAGCGTTAAATAAATAAATAAATTCCTCCATCTTGGATCCGCCATTTTGAATTTTACAATTTAAAACTCTTAAAGTGCCCAATGTCTAAGTAAAATAATACGATGAACATTCTAGAAACATGCGATTTGAAGAGTAATTATTTTAACGATGTAGGTTCTCACACCCACTAAGAAGAGGTTTAACAAAATGCAACCTCTAAAGGAAAATAGAAGCCATAGGGCATAGCATTCTTTAAATAATTAGCAATTGAATAATATTTAATGAGTAGGTTATGTATTCGTACTCCGAAAAACGCAGAAGTGGGACAGCTGTAACGCTGTAGTAGGCTTAGTTTATTTAGATTTAATAAACCATTTCTGTACTCTGTTCAGCGAACAGATGCAGCTAAACCACTCCCTACAAATCGCTGTCAAATAAGGTTGACGCATGTTAATTTTTGTGCGAGTGTTAAACGGTTTTTTTAAAACTCGACCAATAGAAAAACTCTATTCGATTATCACGCGCTATTTTGGGAGTGGCTTAGCTGAATCTGTTCGCTGGACAGAGATTAGGAATTGTAAGTACTTTAAATTTTGCACTAGAGTAGATTCGCTAAAACACAGATTCCTGATTTTGTCACGTTCCTTTAATAATTAAAATACGTTTACTACTGCGTTGGTGGGGATAAATACCAATTTAGGCATCTGCGCATACCCGCCACTGGCAAACATAAATCTGTCTTGCAGTATGTATGTATAACCGGTTTGGAAGGTGGTGACCCATCTTTCCTGTGAGAAACGGTTACGGTTTTAGTTTTAAGAGCGTCCCTTATTTTTTACCTTGTCTCGAAGATCTTAAAGAGATAGTAAGGCAAGTGGAAGACTGCTTGAGGATTTAGTGGAATTGAAAATTCCATTCACTGATGAAACTCGAAACCACAGCTCCGCCATCGTAGAAGTGTAGTCGTTTTGTCGTTGACCTCTCTACTAGGGTAGATCGTACCCTAAAGATGGCTAGAGAAGTATAAGTTGCTCGATAAACTCCTGGGCTGCTCGAGGATTTAGTGGAATTGAAAATTCCATTCACTGATAAAACTCGAACCCACCGCCAAAGTAGAAGTGTGGTCGTTTTGTTGTTAGCTTCTCTACCACGGTAAATCGTACCCCAAAGATGCATAGAGAAGTATAAGTTGCTCGATAAACCCCTGGATGGCCGAGTTGGGGTGGAGGTACATTAACGATCTTTGGGGACGGATATCTCAAGAACTATAAGAAATATAGAAAAACGAATTAAAAGTATCTTGTGGTAAATTTGATAAGCTTTCATTTTGCAAAGTGTAATTTTTTCCCTAGAACTCACTCTGTTTTTGAGATAAAGGCGAAAACCTCAAAAACGGGACCTTTCCACGCTCTTCCTCTTTTAGTCATATAGCTACGACCGGGAATTTTACCACTTAACTGCTACAAACACAGTCCTGAAAAAAAAATTCCGCCGTCTTCCATGTCTTCTATAACCTCTTCGTTGACTACATCGTATAAATAAGTAACTGTCACCCATCTTTCCTATGAGAAACGGTTACGGTTTAGTTTTAAGAGCGTTCCTTATTTCTTGGCATTTCTCGAAGATTGTACGAAGATAGAAGGGCAGGTAGAGTGATGTTGGAGGATTTAGTGGAATTTTAAACTCCACTCTCTGATGAGACTCGAATTCACGGCTCCACCAACGTAAAAGTGCAGTCGTTTGTCGACTATGCTGACCGCTCTACTGTGGAAGATGGAGGCCCTAAAGATGCCTAGAGAAGTATAAGTTGCTCGATAAACCCCTGTATGGTCAAATCTATGCGGACGGATATCTCGAGAACTTATTTTTTCTTTAGAACACATCGTTTTTGACATAAAAGCGAAAAACTCAAAAACGGGACGTTTCCACGCTCTTTCTCCTTTAGTCATATAGCTACGACCGGAAACTTTACGACTTCACTACTACAAACACAGTTGGCCGCTCTACTGTGGTAGATGGTAGAGCTAGGTCCTAAAGATGCCTAGAGAAGTATAAGTTGCTCGATAAACCCCTCTATGGCTAAATTTTGCGGGCGGATATCTCGAGAACTATAAGAAATATATAGAATAGATAGCGAAGCGAAAACCTCAAAAACGGGACGTTTCCACTCTCTTCCTCCTTTAGTCATATAGCTACGACTGGAAACTTTACGACTTAACTACTACAAACACAGTTGGCCGCTCTACTGTGGTAGATGGTAGAGCTAGGCCCTAAAGATGCCTAGAGAAGTATTAGTTGCTCGATAAACCCCTCTATGGCTAAATTTTGCGGGCGGATATCTCGAGAACTATAAGAAATATATAGAATAGATAGCGAAGCGAAAACCTCAAAAACGGGACGTTTCCACTCTCTTCCTCCTTTAGTCATATAGCTACGACCGGAAACTTTACGACTTAACTACTACAAACACAGTTGGCCGCTCTACTGTGGTAGATGGTAGAGCTAGGCCCTAAAGATGCCTAGAGAAGTATTAGTTGCTCGATAAACCCCTCTATGGCTGAATTTTGCGGACGGATATCTCGAGAATTATAAGAAATAGAGAAAAAATTAATAAGAAGAATCTTGCGGGAAATTTGTTAAGGTTTCATTTTATAATAGTAATTTTTTCCCTAGAACCCACCCTTTTCGAGATAAAGGTGAAAACATAAAAAAACGGGACCTTTCCACGTTCTTCCTCCTTTAGCCATATTGCTGCGACCGGGGACCGAGACTTTACCACTAAACTACCACAAACATGATCCTGAAAAAAAATCCACCCTTTTCCACGTCCTCTATAATCCCATCGTTGAATAGACCGTATAAACAGGTAAACGAGTAGTAATTAGATATAATTCTAAATGTACAGCATCCCTTATTTTATGTTTAAAGTCGCTAATAGAAATGCGCACGTATTCGAGAAAAACCGACATTTAAGTGCTTTCACCCCTATTTTTTTTCCAAGTTGTAAAGTCAGAAAGTGCAGGAAGTAATAATCAAATTGAAGACGATTATAATATCGTCGGTTTATAACGACTTCCCTGTCACGATTAGGATTATAGTAGCTTAATACACTCTTGGTATCTATCGAAGTGACGTCTTTGTAGTTAAAATGTAAAGCAAATTGAGATAATCCATCTACACACAAACAGATATTATGTATGCAGCGTTGCAGGTCACGAATGCAAATTACCTTTAGCAAATCAAATAACGAAACTCGACTAGTATTGACACTCCCCAAATAGGAATAATAATAAGCTTAATTAAAGAGCGAAAATGATGATATACGATTGCAAATTGTAGTACTTAATTGTACTTTAAATGGAAGCGTCGCGTTTTGTTTTATAACAACACGACGACGACGAGTGGCAAAACGATAAGGAGAAAATTGTAAATTTGAGAGATTTTTTAAACAGATTGTTTACGCCACCTGGTGGCGGCTTTGTCACGAGCTTGTCGTCAAAATTCATTCGTCGAGTGCGGAAATTAGAACAAGATCCTGTCTTTGATAACAGTCTCAACAAATTTATTTCAAATCTTCTACTTGATTGCTGTTATATATTTCTAGGGCGTTCGTGCGAACACTCGATAATAATGATGTTGGGATTTACGTCTCATTTCCATGGCTTCCTCGATGTTATCTGCGTTAAATCTTCAAGTAGAAATGGCCGGTAGCGTTACACGCCTTTATTCTTCTCATACTCCTTTTTATCGCTATCTATATTATTAGTGTCGGTGTTGTTAATTCTTTTCTTCTCTCGAGACTCTTGTTTAAGAAAGACAAACTTTATTACCTACATCTCGCGTGTATTGAAAATGGAATTTATTTCCAATGAATATAACGGAAATGTCTATAAAAGTTTTGATTTGATTTCGAGAGCTCGTTTAAGGATGGTTTTTGTTTTTAGACGACTCTTCCGACACCGAAAAAGAGAGAAAGAGCGAGAGAGAGAGAGAGAGTTTTAAAACTGCAACTGAATTACTAAGCACTTTAGGGCTACTTCATTTATAGTTTACAGTAAATAGAGTTAAAACTACTCCCCTTTAAATTGATTTAAAACGTGATTCTATAACGTCAATCAATTACGTAAAAAGTTTCAATTTTTTTCCGTGTAACTCGCGTGACATCCGACGAAATTGTGTCATTGTAAATTCTAAAGGCTTTGGAAAGTATTGTAAAACAAGGAGTTTTTATTTATAGACGTCTTTTCCTTTATAATTTATAGTTTCGACTTTTTATAATTCATGAAAACTCCTTATTTCTAATTTTCCCAATGGAAATCGTTTGATTGAAGTATTTATCATTTTGAAGGAAAAAAATTTATTTAAAGGAATTGAAAAACCTACGAATTTTACGTAATAACCATTACTTTACATTTATCTTATACTATACAGGGTGTAGCAATTTTCTAATTGATTAATCGTGTAGTTACTGGATTAGGCCATAAAGTCGCTAGTATGCCCCCCTGTAGATTCTTCAAAAGTTTAGATTAAAAAAAGCGTAAATCATTGATCATCTTCCTACGCAATTACATACAGGGCGTTAAAATAAAAACAAAACTCTGATGTGGCTATAAAAAGACTTTTTCGTGCATATTAAAGCTATTGGATCAATTTCCGGTTAAATGGAAAGTAAAGTATGAAGTATTAGATTCCATCAGATAGCTAATTTTACGATATTTTAAAATCAGAAAAATGTACAGGGTGTTTCATTTAAATTTAGAAAGTCGTTTTCATTTACGGTTTAACCGGAAGCGTTTTGTTAACCGAAAATAGTGCGAAATAAGAGATATTTATGGGATTAAAACATTTACCAATTTTCACGTTTTCATTTTCATTACAAAATATAAGACAGATTTTTTAAATTTTGTCATTCAAAAAATCATTACTCCGGTCCTGGAAACTTTTAAGGAATAAAACGCATGGCATTCGACACAGAAAGGAAATGTCTATAAAATATCCAAAATTGAGAAAAATTGCCGTAACAAATTTGGAGATACAGGTTTTAGAAAATGTTGACCTACTATAATCCCTTAAAGATAGGCAATTTTCAAAATTGATTTTAAATGTATTGATTAGGTTACGCCGACGATGGCTATAAAATGCCGTTTTGGAATTTTTATAACAATAATTACCGGCCAAATTATAAGGGGAAAAAACCACAAACAGCGTTGTATTAGGCAGCCATTTTGAATTTAAAAATGTCAGTTTGGCACGCCACTGTGAGCTTACTAAGTTAGATAAAATGGGCAATAACTTTGTCCAAGTCCATCGCAGATCCATCGCCCAACACCTCATTTTGATCGTCTTTTATAGACGAATCCAAATATGGCAAAATATACAGGGTGTTTCATTGAAATATAGCAAGTCGTTTTCATTTCCTGTTTAACCGGGAGCGTTTTGTTAACCGAAAATAGTGGGAAATAATTGATATTCATAAGATCAATACATTTACCAATTTTCAAGTTTTCATTTTTATTACAAAAGCAATGACAGATTTTTGAAATTTTGACAGTAAAACAATCGTAACTCGAGTCCTGGAAATTTAAAAGGAATAAAACGCGTGGCTTTTGACAGAGAACGGCGATGTTTATAAGATATTAAGATATCAAAAATTGAAAAAAATAGCTTAAACAAATTTTAAGATACAGATTTTAGAAAATTTGACATTCAGAAAATCATAACTTCGGTCCTGGAAATTTCTAAGGATTGAAACGCGTGGTATTCGATACAGAAAGGGAATGTCTATAAAATATCCTAAATTGACAAAAATGGACGTAACAAATTTGGAGATACAGGTTTTAGAAAATGTTGACCTACTATGGTCCCTTAAAAATAGTCAATTTTTAAATGTGATTTTAAATATATAGATTAGGTTACGACAACGATGGCTAAATGGCTATACAATACCGTTTTGAAATTTTTATCGGTAATTAATATAATAATTATTAGTGACCAAGTTATAGGAGAAAAAAACCACAAAATGGGGCAATCTTGTATTTTGCCGCCATTTTGAATTTTAAAATAAAATAAAAATTCTGCTGTAATAGACATACTGACGACTTCTAAGAATTTTTATTTTCATATTTAAACTCAACTTTATTTTTTTTAGCGCCAACGGAAGTTAAAACTGTCAATTTGGCACGCCACTGTGAGCTTACAAAGTTAGACAAAATGGGCAATAACTTTGTCCAAGGCCATCGCAGACCCATCGACCAACACCTCATTTTGATCGTCATTTATAGACGAATCTAAATATGGCAAAATATACAGGGTGTCCCATTTAAGAAACTTCAAGTTTGATCTGAATTCTTGCAAAAGCTTGTAAGTCAAAATACTCTGGAGCGGCTATAACCGTGAATTTCTTTTTTTCTTGTAAAATCTATAGTAAAAAAACAAATTGTTGGGACACCGTGTATAATAAAATCAAATAATGTGTAGTGATTTTCGGTTGCTTAAATCTGTCAAATAGACGAATTGATTTTCAGGAAGTTTTGAGGATTATAGAGAGAAGTTTAAATAAAACTTGAATAATCGATCAACTAAATTGTAGTTTGACAAAGTTAGGTCATTTTCTCTATAAGAAGCTTTAATTTACTAAGTTTTAGTAATAGAACGTAATCGAATAAATTTCAAATCAAAATTGCTATTTCTACAAATTTGAATATAAATTTTGTACTTTAATTACGAAAAGAAATAATACGAAATTTTCTTTCTATAAATATATCCAAATCGATTTGTAGAATTTTATGCTTAAGCAAAAGCTTCTACTTCTCGGCTCGTGTTTTCTTTTTCAAATTTTCGATTAAAATGCCTCAGCTTTGTTTTATTGTCAGCAGAAATAGATTTAAAAAGTTTGATCACACTTTTTTCACGAGTTATCTAACTTTCGAAAATAAAAAATTAGGGAAAAATTTTCAAGAGATTAAAAAAGCTATCAAACGATACCAAACTCGACTTTTTATCCGCTAGGCCGCTAGGCGTCGCGACGTTCAAATTTTCATTTTGTTATGAGGGATTTAACTTTTTTTTTTGAAAAAGTTGCTCAGTAGGCTTGTCTAAATTTGGATACTAAACGAGAGCGTTCTATCTTGTAATTTTTGTGATATACACAACTTATTGCTTTATGTTAATTTTTACGATGAAAAATAACGAATAAAACTTACGCTTTTAAAGTTTTCAAAAGTAAGTTAATCCGGAAATAAAATTACATTACTAATATTTAATAAATAATAATTGATTTATTTTTATTTCCTGATAAGTTAAGTTTCTAAAACTAAGTTTAAGTCGTTATTTTTCATCGTAAAAAATAACAAAATAAGATATTAACATAAAGTAACATAACGTAAGAAGTTTTGTAAATCAAGAAAAGTACAAGGTAGAAAGTTTTCGTTTGGCATCCGAAGCATACTGAGTAATATTTACAAAAAAATGATAAGAATTTAAAAAGTGGAACGTCGCGACACCTAGCGTCGATATGATAAAAATTCGAATTTGGTATCGTTTGATAGCTTTTTTGATTATTACCAAGAATTTTTTTTCTAAAGTAAGCCATTTTGAAACTACAGTCCAAAAACGAAATTGCAAATTTTCTTTTCTGCGTTATCTCGCAGACCATTTTTCAGACCATTTTCTTTTATTAGTAAAATAAATTTTCAACCCTTAATCCAATACTGTTTCGTGAATAATATTTCTAAACCCCAAAATATGTAGTTGTATAATAGTGGCAGATACAATCAACGCAGGGCGCACTTGATAATTTTACATAATAAACGTGTTGAAGTTTAGGTAATGTTTTAAAGGTTTTCGCCTAACAAATGCAAAGATTGTTTTTAGTTTGGCATCAAATAGAGAGAGAGTGCGCGAGTACTTCTGCTACTACAACACCTATATACAGAGCTAATCCAGAGTGTTAATTCCCTTATCTTTAACGTGCCAAGTTTCCTCTTGAATACAATTCTAAAGTTATACACTGATAGGATATACGTGTTGGATTAGTGCTTTAATCAACACAACACACCTTGATTAAATTTTATTTTTTTTGTTTAAAATAACTACATTAACATACTAAAAGTCTTTTGTTCTTTTGTTTGTTCGATGCGTGTAAGTCGCATAATCAAGAGGGAAATGGCTTTGCTTTCATAAGCTTCCCTCTTTTCCCCTCGTTTTTAATTTACTTCTCTTTGAATGAAAAATCATTAAGGAGATTTATTGATCTTTGCATGTTGCAATTATTTCGTTTTTATTGGCTTTTATGTTGGCTATGCAATATGCCACCCTAACCTTTAATAAAACTTTAAGGGTTGAGAAAGGTAAACACTGTGAAAGAAAAGATTCCTTTGAGTTAATATATTTGATCAATTTGAAATTTGATAATTGGTTTTTATTGTCAAAAATATTATTTTTGAGACTTTTTGAGTTCAAATCGCCTGCGACTAGTAGCCCACTTTCTGCCTAACTGTAACACCTCTTAATGCACTGCAAATGCTTTAGCAGTAATCTAACGCTAATTTTACACATAATCAAAATTGTAGAGCATTAAATTCTCTACCCAAAGCATTAAAAATATTTACTCTAGCTGCCATAATTAATTTATCATAAGAAATCAAAAATAAAACAATGTGTAAAAGCCTACGTTAACGCGTTAGCGTGCCCCTTCTAACTCTAGATGCTTAAGGAGTAATCTGACGCTAATTTTACTCGAAATCAAAATTGTGGAGCGTTAAATTCTTTATCTAAGTCAACAAAAATATTTGCTTTAGCTGCCATAATTGATTTATCATAAGAAATTAAAGACAAAACGATGTGAAAAAGTCTACGTTAACGCGTTAGCGTGCCTCTTCTAACTCTAGATGCTTAAGGAGTAATCTGACGCTAATTTTACTCGAAATCAAAATTGTGGAGCATTAAATTCTTTATCTAAGTCAACAAAAATATTTGCTTTATCTGCCAAAATTAATTTATCATACGAAATTAAAAATAAAACAATGTGAAAAGTCTACGTTAACTCGTTAGCGTGCCTCTTCTAACTCTAGATGCTTAAGGAGTAATCTGACGCTAATTTTACTCGAAATCAAAATTGTGGAGCATTAAATTCTTTATCTAAGTCAACAAAAATATTTGCTTTTGCTGCCAAAATTAATTTATCATACGAAATTAAAAATAAAACAATATGAAAAGTCTACGTTAACTCGTTAGCGTGCCTCTTCTAACTCTAGATGCTTAAGGAGTAATCTGACGCTAATTTTACTCGAAATCAAAATTGTGGAGCATTAAATTCTTTATCTAAGTCAACAAAAATATTTGCTTTAGCTGCCAAAATTAATTTATCATACGAAATTAAAAATAAAACAATGTGAAAAGTCTACGTTAACTCGTTAGCGTGTCTCTTCTAACTCTAGATGCTTAAGGAGTAATCTGACGCTAATTTTACTCGAAATCAAAATTGTGGAGCATTAAATTCTTTATCTAAGTCAACAAAAATATTTGCTTTAGCTGCCATAATTAATTTATCATACGAATTAAAAATAAAACAATGTGAAAAGTCTACGTTAACTCGTTAGCGTGCCTCTTCTAACTCTAGATGCTTAAGGAGTAATCTGACTCTAATTTTACTCCAAATCAAAATTGTGGAGCATTAAATTCTTTATCTAAGTCAATAAAAATATTTACTCTAGCTGCCATAATTAATTTATCATATGAAATCAAAAATAAAACAATGTGAAAAGTCTACGTTAACGAGTTAGCGTGCCTCTTCTAACTCTAGATGCTTAAGGAGTAATCTGACGCTAATTTTACTCGAAATCAAAATTGTGGAGCATTAAATTCTTTATCTAAGTCATCAAAAATATTTACTCTAGCTGCCATAATTAATTTATCATATGAAATCAAAAATAAAACAATATGTAAAAGTCTACGTTAACGAGTTAGCGTGCCTCTTCTAACTCTAGATGCTTAAGGAGTAATCTGACTCTAATTTTACTCAAAATCAAAATTGTGGAGCATTAAATTCTTTATCTAAGTCAATAAAAATATTTGCTTTAGCTGCCATAGTTAATTTATCATACGAAATTAAAAATAAAGCAATGTGAAAAGTCTACGTTAACTCGTTAGCGTTCCTCTTCCAACTCTAGATGCTTAAGGACTAATCTGACGCTAATTTTACTCCAAATAAAAATTGTGGAGCATTAAATTTTTTATCTAAGTCAACAAAAATATTTGCTTTAGCTGCCATAATTAATTTATGATAAGAAATTAAAGACAAAACGATGTGAAAAAGTCTACGTTAACGCGTTAGCGTGTCTCTTCTAACTCTAGATGCTTAAGGAGTAATCTGACTCTAATTTTACTCAAAATCAAAATTGTGGAGCATTAAATTCTTTATCTAAGTCAACAAAAATATTTGCTTTAGCTGCCATAATTAATTTATGATAAGAAATTAAAGACAAAACGATGTGAAAAAGTCTACGTTAACGCGTTAGCGTGCCTCTTCTAACTCTAGATGCTTAAGGAGTTATCTGACGCTAATTTTACTCGAAATCAAAATTGTGGAGCATTAAATTCTTTATCTAAGTCAACAAAAATATTTGCTTTTGCTGCCAAAATTAATTTATCATACGAAATTAAAAATAAAACAATGTGAAAAGTCTACGTTAACTCGTTAGCGTGCCTCTTCTAACTCTAGATGCTTAAGGAGTAATCTGACGCTAATTTTACTCGAAATCAAAATTGTGGAGCATTAAATTCTTTATCTAAGTCAACAAAAATATTTGCTTTAGCTGCCAATAGTATTTTTTACAACATGAGATGAAACATACGTTTTTTTCGTGAGATAGAATTTAATTCACAAGCCCCGTAGGGGCGAGTGAATTAATCTTTCGAACGAAAAAAACGGATTTCATCTCGAGTCGTAAATGCTATTTTTTCTACGACGATAATTAGTACATTTTAAAAAAATAATTCTTTTTACTAAAATGTGAACCGACCACAAAAAAACTGGTTTCACCTCATGTTGTAAATAACATCTGCTTGTAATAACACTTTTTCTCACTAGAGACGAAAATGCTATTTTCGTAACGAGTAAGTGATGACGAAATGCTTAGTTTCACATATGGGAGTAGAAAAAATTAATTTATCATACGAAATTAAAAATAAAACAATGTGAAAAGTCTACGTTAACTCGTTAGCGTGTCTCTTCTAACTCTAGATGCTTAAGGAGTAATCTGACGCTAATTTTACTCGAAATCAAAATTGTGGAGCATTAAATTCTTTATCTAAGTCAACAAAAATATTTGCTTTAGCTGCCATAATTAATTTATCATACGAATTAAAAATAAAACAATGTGAAAAGTCTACGTTAACTCGTTAGCGTGCCTCTTCTAACTCTAGATGCTTAAGGAGTAATCTGACGCTAATTTTACTCGAAATCAAAATTGTGGAGCATTAAATTCTTTATCTAAGTCATCAACAATATTTACTTTAGCTGCCAAAATTAATTTATCATACGAAATTAAAAATAAAACAATGTGAAAAGTCTACGTTAACTCGTTAGCGTGCCTCTTCTAACTCTAGATGCTTAAGGAGTAATCTGACGCTAATTTTACTCGAAATCAAAATTGTGGAGCATTAAATTCTTTATCTAAGTCATCAAAAATATTTACTTTAGCTGCCAAAATTAATTTATCATACGAAATTAAAAATAAAACAATGTGAAAAGTCTACGTTAACTCGTTAGCGTGCCTCTTCTAACTCTAGATGCTTAAGGAGTAATCTGACGCTAATTTTACTCGAAATCAAAATTGTGGAGCATTAAATTCTTTATCTAAGTCATCAAAAATATTTACTTTAGCTGCCAAAATTAATTTATCATACGAAATTAAAAATAAAACAATGTGAAAAGTCTACGTTAACTCGTTAGCGTGCCTCTTCTAACTCTAGATGCTTAAGGAGTTATCTGACGCTAATTTTACTCGAAATCAAAATTGTGGAGCATTAAATTCTTTCTCTAAGTCAACAAAAATATTTGCTTTAGCTGCCAAAATTAATTTATCATACGAAATTAAAAATAAAACAATATGTAAAAATTTACGTTAACGCGTTAGCGTGCCTCTTCTAACTCTAGATGCTTAAGGAGTAATCTGACGCTAATTTTACTCGAAATCAAAATTGTGGAGCATTAAATTCTTTATCTAAGTCAACAAAAATATTTGCTTTAGCTGCCATAATTAATTTATCATAAGAAATTAAAGACAAAACAATGTGCAAAAGTCTACGTTAACGCGTTAGCGTGCCCCTTCTAACTCTGGATGCTTAAGGAGGAATCTGATACTATATTACCCATTTTTAAAACTGTAAAGCAACAATGATCTCTAAAGTTTGAATGGAAAAAATTAAATTTATACATTTGAAAGTTTTTCCGCTTAATTTTCTCTTCTACATAACTGTCAAACGTTGCATGTTTTTTCTTAATTTTTTCCTTATTTTATAGTTTTGACTCGAGGGGTCAACCACTGTTCTGAATTTGTACACTGACTGCAGTTGACTGCTCATGACTGCAGATACTATGACCGCCATTGACTGCACATAACTGCCGTTGACAGCTCAATTTTTGTACATTGACTGCAGAGAGTGGATAACCCCTCGTTTTGACTTTAATAATATAATTTAAAAAGTTTTCGTTATTCTCAGGCCAGGTTCATAATGAGGATGTGCTTTAAAATAAATGAAATTTTCTTATTTCATTAAATGTGGGTTAAAAGAACAAAGTAGAAAAAAATTGCGTGTTTGATAACTTTAGTGGAAAAAGGAAATAATTTTTCTTGTACATTGTCAGATTGTCTTCAAAATAGTTCGTGTATAAAATTTTCAACGCGAATAAAATTATTTTTTAATTACAATTAAGATAACTGCCTTTTTTGTCTTTTATTCCCGCCACCATTATGTGTATAGCTTTTAGAAATTTAAAATTGAGTTTAAAGAAAAAAAAAGTAAATTTTTTTTAATATCGCGTCCAATAACGCGCTTCCAGTTACCAACAATATGCATAAAACATTTTTAAAACTTTTTCAAATTAAAAACTTTATTAGAACACTCTCTCTCTGATGTCATTAAGTCTGGAAGCTCTTAAAATATTTCAAATTCTTTATACCATTAAAAAATTCACTTTTGGCTTTCTTTTTCATAACATCGATATTAAATTCATCCCTTAATTATTTAGAGCATTATTGAATTTTATTCGCGAGTTAAAAATATGCAAATTTCACCCTTTTTCTCATCATCAAACTTTTCATTCTCTCATTCTTCAATTATACTGGGTGTGTAATTTTTAAACGGCGTGCAAAAGTAATACTGTGTTCATTTCTTATCATTATCTAACTATAACATTTTCATAAACCTTAATCATTTTAATTACCGTGGGAAAAAAGATCAAAATATGCAGAAATCATCAAAATATTACAAAAAATACAAGTGAATACATCGGTGGGACACCCTGTACAATCAAAATTAAATACAAAAGAGGAAAGTTTACAAAAATGATGACAAAAGCTAAACTTTTTTTACCTTTTGTTATTTAATGATCGGAGTCGACACGATATAAAAAAGACACCCTCTGAACAATTTTTTGAATAAACATGAGAAAAAATTTTTTTCTAAAAAAAAACTTCATTCATAAATAATACACCCTCAAACTCACTTCAACCGATTTATGCTTATTGCCAATCAACATTAAACTTTTGATTCAATTTGTGGAACAAAATTCTTTCTTTAATATGCAAATTGTTTTGATTGCTTTTCAAGTGGCGTGTTTTACCCTCACCAGACAGAGCACTTATTTACAGTCACCACAGAAGCAAATTGAATAATTAATTTTATTATTTAAAATATTAAAAGTTAAAAAAAAACTCGAAAAAATTACAAATAAGTTGAAGGGTTTATAAAAGTTTTGACAAATCGTTCTTAAAGCTCGTCGAGTTATTCAGACGTAAACTTTGAATTACGCCAGATATAGATTCAAATTCAAACAATTGATTCAAGACGAGTTGTAGTTTCTACGTTGATTGTATTGAGATTATATTACATGATTACATTGTAATGTAATACTCGAGGAGTGAAGCAATTTAAAATATTGTAACAAACTGAAATGTATAGCATAAAAATGTAAACAAGTCAGATTAAGGGTTGAAAATTTTTAACTTTTATATTTGATCAAAAATGAATGTAACTTAAAACTATCATCGAAATGAAAAAAGGAAATTTTCTAAAATAACTGAATTAGCATACAAGGTCAAATAAATCGAATTTTCCTACCCTTAAAAGAGAAATCTGGAACGTTTTTATTTATTTCAACAACCTCTTGAAGAATACCAGGTAAGAAGTGTGAAAATAATATTTTTTGGAAAATCTCCTGAAAACTAAGAATTGAGAAAATAATTATTTTTTGAAAATTAAAGAATTCTGTTAAATGAAAAATATGAAATGTGGGGAAAATGTAGATACCACTTTTCTTTACACCTGTATCCAAAGTAATTGAATCTCCAATAGCCCACGTCACTACAGTCTTCTCCATACTAAGAAGAGTAAAAATATATTTTTTTAAAAATTAAAGAATTCTGTGCAGTAAGTACAATAACTGTTAATTTAATGAAATCAAAAATATGAAATGTGGGGAAACTGTAGTTACAATCTTTTATTACACAGCCCTGTACTAAAAAAATTAATCTCAATGGCTGACGTCACTACAGCCTCTTGAATACTAAGAAATGTGAAAATAATTTTTTTTTGCAAATTAAAGAATTCTGCTAAGTGCAATTACCATTAATTTAGTGAAATCAAAAATAGGAAATGTGGGAAAACTGTAGCTATAATTTTTTATTACACATCCCTGTACTAAAAAAAAACTAATCATAATGGCTGACGTCACTACAGCCTTTTGAATACTGAGAAGTGAAAATCATTTTTTTTTGCAAATTAAAGAATTCTTTTAAGTGCAATTACTATTAATTTAGTGAAATCAAAAATAGGAAATGTGGGGAAACTGTAGTTACAATCTTTTATTACACAGCCCTGTACTAAAAAAAAATAATCTCAATGGCTGACGTCACTACCAGCCTCTTGAATACTAAGAAGTGTGAAAATCATTTGTTTTTTGCAAATTGAAGAATTCTTTTAAGTGCAATTACTATTTATTTTGTGAAATAAAAAATAGGAAATGTGGGGAAACTGTAGTTACAATCTTTTATTACACAGCCCTGTACTAAAAAAAAATAATCTCAATGGCTGACGTCACTACCAGCCTCTTAAATACTAAGAAGTGTGAAAATCATTTGTTTTTTGCAAATTAAAGAATTCTTTTAAGTGCAATTACTATTTATTTTGTGAAATCAAAAACATGAAATGTGGGGAAACTGTAGTTACAACTTTTCATTTCACAGCCCTGTACTCCATAATATGTAATCTCAATGGCTGACGTCACGACAGCCTCCTGAATACTAAGAAGTGTGAAAGATATTTTTTTTGCAAATTAAAGAATTCTTTTAAGTGCAATTACTATTAATTTAGTAAAATCAAAAATATGAAATGTGGGGAAACTGTAGTTAGAACTTTTCATCACACAGCCCTGTACTCAAAAAAATGTAATCTCAATGACTGACGTCGCTACAGCCTCCTGAATACTAAGAAGTGTGAAAGATATTTTTTTTGCAAATTAAAGAATTCTTTTAAGTGCAATTACTATTAATTTAGTGAAATCAAAAATAGGAAATGTGGGGAAACTGTTGTTACAATCTTTTATTACACAGCCCTGTACTAAAAAAAATAATCTCAATGGCTGACGTCACTACCAGCCACTTGAATACTAAGAAGTGTGAAAATCATTTATTTTTTGCAAATTAAAGAATTCTTTTAAGTGCAATTACTATTTATTTTGTGAAATCAAAAACATGAAATGTGGGGAAACTGTAGTTACAACTTTTCATTTCACAGCCCTGTACTCCAAAATATGTAATCTCAATGGCTGACGTCACGACAGCCTGCTGAATACTAAGAAGTGTGAAAATCATTTGTTTTTTGCAAATTAAAGAATTCTTTTAAGTGCAATTACTATTTATTTTGTGAAATCAAAAACATGAAATGTGGGGAAACTGTAGTTACAACTTTTCATTTCACAGCCCTGTACTCCAAAATATGTAATCTCAATGGCTGACGTTACGACAGCCTGCTGAATACTAAGAAGTGTGAAAATCATTTGTTTTTTGCAAATTAAAGAATTCTTTTAAGTGCAATTACTATTTATTTTGTGAAATCAAAAACATGAAATGTGGGGAAACTGTAGTTACAACTTTTCATTTCACAGCCCTGTACTCCAAAATATGTAATCTCAATGGCTGACGTCACGACAGCCTCTTGAATACTAAGAAGTGTGAAAATCATTTGTTTTTTGCAAATTAAAGAATTCTTTTAAGTGCAATTACTATTTATTTTGTGAAATCAAAAACATGAAATGTGGGGAAACTGTAGTTACAACTTTTCATTTCACAGCCCTGTACTCCATAATATGTAATCTCAATGGCTGACGTCACGACAGCCTCCTGAATACTAAGAAGTGTGAAAGATATTTTTTTTGCAAATTAAAGAATTCTTTTAAGTGCAATTACTATTAATTTAGTGAAATCAAAAATATGAAATGTGGGGAAACTGTAGTTAGAACTTTTCATCACACAGCCCTGTACTCAAAAAAATGTAATCTCAATGACTGACGTCGCTACAGCCTCCTGAATACTAAGAAGTGTGAAAGATATTTTTTTTGCAAATTAAAGAATTCTTTTAAGTGCAATTACTATTAATTTAGTGAAATCAAAAATAGGAAATGTGGGGAAACTGTAGTTACAATCTTTTATTACACAGCCCTGTACTAAAAAAAAATAATCTCAATGGCTGACGTCACTACCAGCCTCTTGAATACTAAGAAGTGTGAAAATCATTTGTTTTTTGCAAATTAAAGAATTCTTTTAAGTGCAATTACTATTTATTTTGTGAAATCAAAAACATGAAATGTGGGGAAACTGTAGTTACAACTTTTCATTTCACAGCCCTGTACTCCATAATATGTAATCTCAATGGCTGACGTCACGACAGCCTCCTGAATACTAAGAAGTGTGAAAGATATTTTTTTTGCAAATTAAAGAATTCTTTTAAGTGCAATTACTATTTATTTTGTGAAATCAAAAACATGAAATGTGGGGAAACTGTAGTTACAACTTTTCATTTCACAGCCCTGTACTCCAAAAAATGTAATCTCAATGACTGACGTTACGACAGCCTGCTGAATACTAAGAAGTGTGAAAATCATTTGTTTTTTGCAAATTAAAGAATTCTTTTAAGTGCAATTACTATTTATTTTGTGAAATCAAAAACATGAAATGTGGGGAAACTGTAGTTACAACTTTTCATTTCACAGCCCTGTACTCCAAAATATGTAATCTCAATGGCTGACGTCACGACAGCCTCTTGAATACTAAGAAGTGTGAAAATCATTTGTTTTTTGCAAATTAAAGAATTCTTTTAAGTGCAATTACTATTTATTTTGTGAAATCAAAAACATGAAATGTGGGGAAACTGTAGTTACAACTTTTCATTTCACAGCCCTGTACTCCATAATATGTAATCTCAATGGCTGACGTCACGACAGCCTCCTGAATACTAAGAAGTGTGAAAGATATTTTTTTTGCAAATTAAAGAATTCTTTTAAGTGCAATTACTATTAATTTAGTGAAATCAAAAATATGAAATGTGGGGAAACTGTAGTTAGAACTTTTCATCACACAGCCCTGTACTCAAAAAAATGTAATCTCAATGACTGACGTCGCTACAGCCTCCTGAATACTAAGAAGTGTGAAAGATATTTTTTTTGCAAATTAAAGAATTCTTTTAAGTGCAATTACTATTAATTTAGTGAAATCAAAAATAGGAAATGTGGGGAAACTGTAGTTACAATCTTTTATTACACAGCCCTGTACTAAAAAAAAATAATCTCAATGGCTGACGTCACTACCAGCCTCTTGAATACTAAGAAGTGTGAAAATCATTTGTTTTTTGCAAATTAAAGAATTCTTTTAAGTGCAATTACTATTTATTTTGTGAAATCAAAAACATGAAATGTGGGGAAACTGTAGTTACAACTTTTCATTTCACAGCCCTGTACTCCATAATATGTAATCTCAATGGCTGACGTCACGACAGCCTCCTGAATACTAAGAAGTGTGAAAGATATTTTTTTTGCAAATTAAAGAATTCTTTTAAGTGCAATTACTATTAATTTAGTGAAATCAAAAATATGAAATGTGGGGAAACTGTAGTTAGAACTTTTCATCACACAGCCCTGTACTCAAAAAAATGTAATCTCAATGACTGACGTCGCTACAGCCTCCTGAATACTAAGAAATAATAATAATAATAATCATTTATTTAGTTTAACAACTATTTATACACTTTACAATTTCCCAACATAAGAAAAATAAATAAATAAATACACCCCTAAAATTGCGTTTTTACATATTTCCTACAACTGACTCTGAAAGCATACAAGTTACTCGCAGTTTTAACCTCATTTGGCATTTGGTTAAAAATGTTTAAGCCTCTGTAATATAATGAATTTTGAGAACTAGATTTCTTGTATTTTGGTAATCGAAAATTATCTTTTTGTCTGGTTTCATAGTCATGCTGATCTCTATTATATATTATGTAGTTATTCATATAACCTGGTAGTTTATTATTAATACACTTATAAATCAATATCATTACCTTATATACACAACTTTGCCAAACACTAAGCAACCCTGATTCACTTAACATTTCTTTTATTCTAGTTAACTTAGAACAGCGCAAAATTACCCTCATCGCCCTATTTTGTTGTTTTTGCAACCTTTCAATGTCTTGTTTTTTACTTAAGAAGATTATGCTGCTGCAATAGTCAAAGTAAGGCTCAATTATTGTATGGTAAATTAGTTTTTTACTCTCCAAAGTCAACTTACTCGATATTCTATTAAAGTAGCTAATCTTCCCACTTATCTTTTTAATAATGTAGTCTATATTTTTACTAAACTTTAGCTTACTATCTATTATTACACCCAAATATTTCATTTCTTGTACCACTTCAATTTTATACTTGTCTATGGTTATGTTAAGTTCTTTCACCCTGTCCTCATTTATATTACCTATACACAAGCACTTAGTTTTGCTTGCGTTTAACATAAGTTTATTCGCTTTAAACCATTGAGAAATGATCTCTAGTTCATTATTTAACACTTGTGCCACTGTTTCTAAATTATCACCCTCGATTGTTATTAAAGTATCATCAGCAAAGAGATGAATATCACAATGCCTGCCAACCAACACAATGTCGTTTATATAGAGGTTAAAAAGCACTGGGCCCAACACTGATCCCTGAGGTACCCCCAATTCGTTTATTATTTTATCCGATTCTATTTTATTTATTTTAGTTTTTTGATACCGTCCCGTTAGATAGTTCTCGAACCACTTGTACTCATTTCCTCTAATCCCATATTTAAATAATTTTTCTAAAAGTCTTTTACGACAAATGGTCTCAAATGCTCTTTTAAGATCAACAAACACCGCTATAATACTTTGGTTATTTTCAATTTTGTTTTTCCAATTTGCTATAACCAAATTTAACGCTGTTTCACAGGAATGTTTTGTTCTAAATCCTGATTGTGAATCTGTGATAATATTATGTTTCTCCAAGTATTCCACAAGTTGCTGTTTAACAACAATTTCCAAAATTTGTTCCAGTTTCGGTAACATATTTATTGGTCGGTATTCTTCGCATTTAATCGTATTTTTGGTTTTTGGAATGGGAACAATTGTTGCTGTTTTCCATATGTCAGGTATTTTACCTGTATTTAGTGACTCATTTATTATGCTGACTAATATATCTCCAATTACCGGCATCGCGTCTTTAATTATATCGATAGTAATATTATCCGTACTACTGGTATTTTTGATGACACCTATTATTTTGTACAATTTGTCCACCGTAACGTCTTTAAAGGTAAATAACCCATTTTGTGCTTCCAATGTGTCTCGCATATTTATTTTCGGAATACTCTCGTTTATGGTCCTTATGCTGCTTACAAAATACTCGTTAAATTTTGTTGCTATCTCCTTTGTATCATTTACTAGCATATTATCAAATCGTATCTCGTCTATTTTGTTATTTTTACTTCTCCCTGTTATTTCTTTTAAAACTCTCCACATCTTATTTGAGTCATTCTTACACTGCTTTAATTTATTTTCTGTGTATTTATTTTTGGAATTTTTGATTAATTTTGAATATTCGTTTCTTGCGATTTTATATAATTTCCAGTCACTTGTCGATCTGCTTAGTTTAGCTTTTTTATATAGGTCGTCTCTATTTCTTTGTTTATTTTTTAATTCTATTGTAAACCATTTCAAAACTTTATTCGGGTCACTATTGTTGGAGCGAAAAGTCGATAGAGCGAATCATCGTTAGATCGAAAATATGCCCATCCCTCAGTTAGTTGCTTTAGCATCTTTGTCGCCACATACGGTTATAAAGAAAGTACTCCCCACTACAAGTAGCATAACTAGATGTGGTCAGTAGCGCACCAAACTCGTGTTAGTTAAAATTTACGTTTCTTTTTGAAGAAATTTAACTAAACTGTATTATTACTAAAAACTTTTTTGTTTTATTAATTATTAAAATTTTTATTTAAATTTACAAAAATTAAAATTAAAAAAGAAAATGAATGGAATTTTTAGTATTTACTATTATACGTTTGATGGTGTAATATAGGCAAATAAGCAAATAAATACTATTGTTGGTCTCGAAACCATTTACCTACCTACCATTATATTAATATTGTACCTATTTCAGAGTTTTTTTTTATTCCATTGTTTTATGAAGTTGAAATTTTTATTAAAAGTTTCTATTTCACTATTTTTTTAATAAATTCGCTTGTATTGGTCGGATGGAGACTAAAAAATTTTCGTTTTGTTTAAAAGTTAACCCGCGATCACTATCGTTAAATTATTTACGTGATCACTATCGTGCGAGCATTTCGCTAACATGTATTGTATTACAATTTTTGCTGACGAAATTAATTTTTTTATACTTAACTAGTAAGTATATTACATACAAAAAAATATCTAAACAATTAAAGCATTGAAACTGATATTTATTTTAATTTAAATAAAAAAAAATTATTAAAATTACGCGAAAGTAGTCCCTATGTCATCACCCGTTAACACGTAAATCTTACATTTTTTCAACTAAAATGCTCATTTAGGGCTGTTTACCGTCTACCCACTTTCAAACTCGGTATGTTCTAAGAAGATCATACCACTGAGGGAAGCATATCTCGAAGATCTACAACCATGCTTTTGTCAATAAAAAGATATTAGCAAAAATTAAGAAATGTTAGGGTTTTGCTAACCTGCATAGCGATCGCGGGTTAAAATATTTTATGTTAATTTTCTAACCTAAAAAAAATTTAAAACTGCCGTTATTGGTGGGTCGCAGTTTTTTGTAGAGAACTTTAGTTTTAATTAATGTTATGGTATGAAACTTGAGGAAGTTATACCTGATAACAAATTCATATTGCAAGTTTGGTCACTTCTTTTACATTTTTAATTTTCTAAGAATTTCTGATCTTTTTTAATTTCTAATACATTAATATTGTACCTTTTACCTACCTTCATCGAATCTCGTTTGAAATTCGTTTTTGGAAATTCAAAATTCTATGTAGTAAGTCTCCGTAAATTTAACGTGACAAAATAAAGTTTTTGTGATTAAAAAAATAAATCTATTGTTTTAAGTATCATCTTCTTTACATTTCTAAGATGACATTCTTTTTCCTTGGAATTGTTAATCTAATTGTTAATAAAAAAATTCAACTTAAAAATAATTTTTCAGTTACGTTTATCGATTTATTTTAATAAAAAATATTTGTCTATAAATAAAATTCAAAATCATCTGCTTAAAACTAATTTTTTTAGTACGCTACTGGTACTGACAATTCTAGAAGTTGTCTCTGTCGTGCGTGTCATAGTGGGGGTATTTTCGTTCAAAAATATTAAGCGGTAAAGACGCTAAGAAAATAAGAGAGATAGCAGTACTAGTAGTGGGCGCATTTTCGATCTAACGATGATTCGCTCTATCAATGTTTCGACTCATCGATATGCTCCGCTTTATTCGTAATTGTAATTTCTTTAAATGTTATTAACTCGTTCATTGAACTTTGAATTATTTCTATCATAGCATTTGTTTTATCGCTGAGATTTAACAATTCGAGTATACCATAATTGCATTTGACCTTAATTTTATGTTGAAAATCCTTTGCATTGTATTTTGTTGCATTCTTGACCTCGACCTTCTTTAGCTCATATTTATCGTTTATATTTGTTCGATTTCGTATCGCTATACTTACGATATTATGATCAGAAATGTTATAAGAATCCCAAACATTTGTTTCAAAGTCGTGATTATTTGTTATCACTAAATCTATAGTTGTGCTTGAGAGTTCAGTACACCTAGTATAATCCTTAACAATCTGAATTAAGCCAATATCATTAAAACATTTTAATAATTTACCGCTATAAAAATCATTACAAGTCACATTTATGTTGAAATCCCCTGCAATTAGTATAGATTTCTTACTGTACCTCATCATAATCTCTTCCGTCCAGCGCATGAAATATTCGATAAACTCACTATCACTGGTACTGGGTGAATGATATAACACCCCGAACAATCCTTTTTGAAAGTTTTTTGTCACGGCAATCACCAAACCCCACATATTATTTCCAAAGTTTACATTAGATACAGATTCAAATATTATGTTATCTTTTATTAATATGACCACACCTCCTGTATGTCTAGAAGTCGAATCACACCTTACCATGTTATAGGACTCGATTTTTATTTCGCTGTCCATAATTTGATCTGTTAACCTGGTTTCACTAAGCATTACCATTGCTGGTTTCTTTTCTTCTATCATCACTTCAATTTGTTCCATATTACTCAACATACTCTGACAGTTCACGTATATAATCTCTTTATTTAAACTTTGTGATATAAAAAATCAACCTTATTTCTTTCCGTTTCTAGTTTTCTACTCCAGACTTTGCATTCTTTACTCCACACTTCATGTTTAGTATCAAGTTTTATATTCAATCTTTCTACCGCCTTGGTACAGTTAATACATTTGATATTCTCTGTTGGAGCCTTACATTCCTTTAGGTCATGTTTTTCAGCACATCTTGGGCACGCCTTCTGATTTTTACATTCCGAAGCTTTATGTGAAAAACCGCTGCAATTGTAACACCTATTAATATTAATCGCATCATATACTTTGCATCTGTCCCATTTTATATTTACTCTTCCGTTATTAACTAGTTTTTGGTACGTATCACCATCTACTTCGATTATACCAAAGTGTCCTCCTTTTCCCTCATTTTGACTCACATATTTAACATCAATTATAGCTTCAGGTAATATTTCATCATTTTGTTTCCTGATGTATTCCTCTACTTCACCTTCCGTAAGTTTTTCTGTCATCCCAACTATTTTAACTTTTGGTGCTAAAGTCTTTGGCACCTTTATTTCGTAGTCCTTTCCCATCTTTTTTGTCATTTCTTCTTTTACTATCTCGACAGAATTTTTTGACTTACATTCGATAAGGATTCCTCCTTGACTTATGGATTTTAAGCCAGTGATTTCCAATTTTGTAGGATCAAAATGTTTCTTAACCTCCCTTTTCGTATCGTCAGATTTTTGTGTGTTTTTTGGTTTCAATATTAGTACCGGATCCTGTTTGTTTACTTTAAGTTTATCTGCATAAGTAACACTACCTTTATTTTCTCCCAACTCTTTTTTAATTTCTTTTATGGATTCTTGTAGTCCGCTTACATGTTTTTCATTTTCTTCAAATACTCTACTTAGAGTTTTTAGACCATCTAACATCCCGTTTTTTATCAATTCCAGACACCAATCACACACCCACAAAAAATTTGCTTTGCTTTGGATACAAGTCTGTTCATTCTCCTTTACGTTAACGCAACCAATGTGAAATTTTTTCTCACAAAAACCACTACACTGTATGGACTTATCAGTTCTTTTAAGTTCCTTACTACATTTACCACAATTCTCCATGGTCAAACATTCCACAAATCATCAACTATTATTCACTTTAATTAAACAACTAACTTGAAAACAGCAATAAATGCAACGCTCTAACAAACACGTCCACGCGCTTCGACCGCTTCGAAACAACAAGTGTGAAAGATATTTTTTTTGCAAATTAAAGAATTCTTTTAAGTGCAATTACTATTAATTTAGTGAAATCAAAAATAGGAAATGTGGGGAAACTGTAGTTACAATCTTTTATTACACAGCCCTGTACTAAAAAAAAATAATCTCAATGGCTGACGTCACTACCAGCCTCTTGAATACTAAGAAGTGTGAAAATCATTTGTTTTTTGCAAATTAAAGAATTCTTTTAAGTGCAATTACTATTTATTTTGTGAAATCAAAAACATGAAATGTGGGGAAACTGTAGTTACAACTTTTCATTTCACAGCCCTGTACTCCATAATATGTAATCTCAATGGCTGACGTCACGACAGCCTCCTGAATACTAAGAAGTGTGAAAGATATTTTTTTTGCAAATTAAAGAATTCTTTTAAGTGCAATTACTATTAATTTAGTGAAATCAAAAATAGGAAATGTGGGGAAACTGTAGTTACAATCTTTTATTACACAGCCCTGTACTAAAAAAAAATAATCTCAATGGCTGACGTCACTACCAGCCTCTTGAATACTAAGAAGTGTGAAAATCATTTGTTTTTTGCAAATTAAAGAATTCTTTTAAGTGCAATTACTATTTATTTTGTGAAATCAAAAACATGAAATGTGGGGAAACTGTAGTTACAACTTTTCATTTCACAGCCCTGTACTCCATAATATGTAATCTCAATGGCTGACGTCACGACAGCCTGCTGAATACTAAGAAGTGTGAAAATAACTTTTTTTTTGAAAATTAAGGAATTCTGTTAAGTGCAGTTACTATAATTTAGTGAACTAAAAAATATGGAATGTGGCGAAAATGTAGAGATTACTTTTCTTTACACTGTACAAAAAATTTTTTTCTGCAAACCTCAAAAAAAGTCGATTTTGTGTCACTCAATATGTCAGGGTGAAGTTTAACTTTCCCGCCGAGGCAGGAAAAATTGTCAGCAAAGTATTTTTCACTGTCTAGGCAGGGAATTTACTCTTAACCCAAGTCAATTTTTATTTTTATAACGTAAAAAATGTTTTCCAAGCATATTTAATGTAAAAAATTTAATATTATTTAAATTTTCCTTTATAATTACAAGGAATTGACAAGAGATGGTGCTCTTTCAAAAATCAAAATTTTCAGTTTTACGCTTTACGTTTGCAGAAAAAATATAATGTTTTATACGGAGTCAAAGTAGTTTTGTGTGACTCGCCTGTATTGCCTGACTCGCTCGCTACGATCGCTCTTCAGCCAAACACCGTCTTGTCACACAAAACGTCACTTTGTCTTCTTATAAAACAAATAACTATTTCTTAATGACTCACGTCACTAAGGCCTCCTGTAAACTACGAATTGTGAAAACAATTCTTCAAGAAAATTAAAGAATTGAACTAAACTGAACTCCTAGCTATGGGTGGTTATACCAATTTTACTCTTTGGGAAAAGAAAAAAATTACGTGCCGTAAGGCTTAGGACAAGGATAGGCAACAAAAATCCATTGAATTGCATGAGTAAAACAGAAAAAAGCTTATCAAGCCCACTAATAAGAATTTTCGCGACTATTTCCACTAATTTCCCAATCGCGACCCTATAAGGACTCTCTCGAGGTTTGAAACGTCATACACCCTAAACTATTTACGAACAACCCTCTCAATATATTTTTTATTGGTTATGAAAACATCTAAAGTTTTCAACAAGCTACAGTTGCTCAAACACACCTTTAATTCCAAAACGCAAGAGCACTTGAACTAATAAAGTAATTTTAATTAAAACTCTTCCTTTTGGAAAAGTTTATTTTCTTACTTGGAAAATTTATTTCAGAATTAGTTCGTGTATCGAGATTTAATTAAAGTTAGATTAATGCGTTCTTTAAAGGGTAAACATTAAATTTTTAAATAAAGTTATTAAATCGATACACATACATGTTATAGTTGAAACATTAATAGTTCATGCCTTGAAAGCATTACCGCGTCCCACGAGATATTACTTGAGCGGATGCAGTCGACTGAGAAATGCAATCTTAATCAAAAACCAATATATAAACATCACTTTCCAATTTAAAAAAAAGAATTGTTTTTAATTCCGCAGGGATAATAAATAATTGCACAAATTCTTTCGCTATTTATTTATAAAATGCTCGTTCTTTTTTATTTCTTTTTTTTTATTAAAGTAAATAGAGGGCATAGGGACTTTAAGATTATTCATGTTAACATTTAATTTATCAAAAGTTGATGTGTATAATTAAATCAAAAATATAGTTAATCAACGGCAGCTAAAACTCAACGACTTGAAAGTTTATTGGCAAAAAGCATAAATTATAAGCGTTTAGTAGCTACGAGGAAACACGCTATTAATCTAAAATTAAATTTTCATTTACAGGGTGTCTCATATAATATTTCAACAGTACGTTTGAATTAACGTACTAATAAGCTCCACTTGGAACAGTCGATGGGCCTGGTAAACCTAGGTCAAATCACATACAGAAAAAGAGTTAAATTTAAATTCGAGTTTAAAAGCTGTATCTGAAGAACTTCTTAAAAAATGCCGTTAAAATTCTACACCATATTGATCTACATCTTAACGTAAATCTTTAAATGTTATAATATACAGAGTGTTGTAAGAAAAAAATTAGAATAAAGTTTATTTTAGGTTTGGTGAGCAACTTCATAGAAAGAGCAAACTAAAGGAGACCATATCTGAAGACCTTCTTAAGATATGTCGTTAAAATTCTACACAATATTGATCTAAATCTTATCGCGAATCTTAAACTGTTATAATATACAGAGTGTTGTAGGAAAAAAATTCGAATAAAATTTATTTTTGGTTTGATGAGCATTCATAGAAAGAGCAAACTAAAGGAGACAATATCTGAAGAACTTCTTAAGATATGCCGTTAAAATTCTACACCATATTGATCTACATCTTATCGCGAATCTTAAACTGTTATAATATACAGAGTGTTGTGAGAAAAAAATTCGAATAAAATTTATTTTAGGTTTGGTGAGCAACTTCATAGAAAGAGCAAACTAAAGGAGACCATATCTGAAGAACTTCTTAAGATATGCCGTTAAAATTCTACACCATATTGATCTACATCTTATCGCGAATCTTAAACTGTTATAATATACAGAGTGTTGTAAGAAAAAAATTCGAATAAAGTTTATTTTAGGTTTGGTGAGCAACTTCATAGAAAGAGCAAACTAAAGGAGACCATATCTGAAGAACTTCTTAAGATATGTCGTAAAAATTCTGCACCATATTGATCTACATCTTGTTGCTAATCTAAAACTGTAATAATATACAGGGTGTTATGGGAAAAATATTCGAGTTAAATTAGTTTGGCGAGGAAGTGCATTATTTGTTGTGCTTGGCCCACTCAACTAATTCATCATTTTTCGAAATGACCCTTGTATATTTATTTGGTTAAATGTTTGTGTCATACATTATCCGTACATGTACACATTAGCCAAAAGGCGAAAGTTAGAGAAAATACGAGCTAGTAGTTTAACTTAAAATATAAATAATATATGGAAGCTTTTTAGTGTTAAGTATATCCCAAGACGTTGCTTTTAGCTTTTAACTATTGACCCTCATGAGTAATTACCAACTTCATACTCTCAAACTTTAGTAAGTATTTAATTATTTTAATTGGTACTCTGACACGCGCTTGTCGTTAAACAACTTTGCTAACTTTGTAACAATGCCGACAACATAAGAGGTAACATCGGTAAGCAAGCTGCTAATTTACGCAAAAGAAGGGAGAAGAGTTTCGCTTTACACCATCTTCCTTAATTATAGCTTAAACCTTAAGCTCACGTATCTCACAATTAATATCAAACAAAATTAGAAGAGAAAAAAAAAGAGAGAATTTGTGTAATGAGAGAGGATCGTTCATTCTATCAACATGTCCCAGCCATCACAGTTTCTTTCCGCGTGTACAACTACTACAACTGCGGAAGCTAAAATTCGTTTATCCAACATTCTTTCACGACCCATTCATTCTCGACAGGACTTCATCTTGTCTCACCGCACACTTTTCAACTGTCACGTTTAAACAAATAAAGCGTTAATTTTCTTATACGATTTCATTTTACAATTAATTTTTAATTTGGCCAAAAGTGACTATTTGCCATTATTAAGGGTGAACGGAAATTGCAATAGGGCACTACTTTGGTGTAATCAGGGGGCGTTAAAATTATATCCTTGGGCGTTTTAGTTTCAGACGTCCGTCACTCACTTCCAACTTTTTAAATGTTGACTTTTATACCCCACTTACATTTCTAATTCTACAGAATGGGAACTGGGAAGCTTTTGATGAGAAATATTAATATTACGACAGACGGAAAATAATAATTAGTTTAGTTCAAAAAGTATAAGCTCTATCTGTGTGTATACAGGGTGACCACTTTAAGAATCCACACTTCTACACCATAGAAAATTTCCTAAATACAAAGAAACTCCAAGTTGATCAAATTACAATTAAGTTGCACAAAATCAAAACGAAAGAAGAAGAAGACCGTGTGCTCTAAAGCAGCTTATTTACAAAGTGTAGCAAATACAACTCTCGACTATGTTTTAAAAGCTACTTATTTTTTTAATGCTTACTCAACAAACATTCAGAAAGAATTTAAGACTATTTTTCAGTACTTAAAAATTTTTTAAGGCCCTAAAACCAAGAGCAAAACGGTAACTGTTTAAAAATAAGACCAATTTTATGTGGGGGTAACTGAAAACTCGAAATTTTCCTTCATACGACTTCGCGTGGGGTTCTTTAACTGGGCCTTACTCAACATTCATTCAGAAGGAATTTAAGATAGTTTTCACGTATTAAAAAAAATTTAAAAACCCCCAAAACAAAGAGCAAAACGGTAAATGTTTAAAAATAAGACCAATTTTACGTGAGGGTAACTGAAAACTCGAAATTTCCCTTCATACGACTTCCCGTGTGGTTCTTTAACTGGGCCTTACTCAACATTAATTCAGAAAGAATTTAAGATATATTTTACGTATTAAAAAAAATTTAGAGACCCCCAAAACGGAGCAAAACGGTAAATGTTTAAAAATAAGACCAATTTTTCGTGGGGGTAACTGAAAACTCGAAATTTCCCTTCAATCGACCGCGCGTGTGGTTATTTAACGTGGCTTTGTTCAACAAACATTCAGAAGAAATTTAAGATATTTTTTGCATGTTAAAAAATTTATAAAGGCTCCCAAAACAAAGAGTAAAACAGTAAATGTTCAAAAATAACACTAATTTTACGTGGGGGTAACTGAAAACTCGAAATTTTCCTTCATACGACCGCACGTGTGGTTCTTTAACGTGGCTTTGTTCAACAAACATTCAGAAGAAATTTAAGATACTTTTTGCATGTTAAAAAATTTACAAAGGCCCCCAAAACAAAGAGTAAAACAGTAAATGTTCAAAAATAATACTAATTTTACGTGGGGGTAACTGAAAACTCGAAATTTCCCTTCATACGACTTCGCGTGTGGTTCTTTAACGTGGCCTTGCTCAACATTCATTCAGGAGGAATTTAAAATATATTTTGCGTATTAAAAAGAATTTAAAGACCCCCAAAACAAAGAGCAAAACGGTAAATGTTTAAAAATAAGACCAATTTTACGTGGGGGAAACTGAAAACTCGAAATTTTCCTTCATACCACCGCGCATGTAGTTCTTTAACGTGGCTTTGTTTAACAAATATTCAGAAGAAATTTAAGATAATTTTTGCAAGTTAAAAATTTTTTTAAAACATTTAAAGAATTTTTAAAGAATTATTTTGGGAGGGAGTAAATTCAAAATATTTCCATTAATACTGTGATTATCTAAATACATGTATGCTATGAGTAAACTGTGATAAAAGAAGTATTTAACTTTTTAATATTCAATTCAAAGCATTGGTTTGCTAAAAATTGAAAATATTACCCCTAAAATAAAAGTTCAATTGGTCCTTAAATAACTTTCCTTTAAAACACCTAAAGATTTCAAATTTACAATTTCATTTTATGTAACATCACAGCTAAAAATTCAGTTTCCACACCTTGTGCATAAAGTTAAACAATAAAAATTGACTTACCTTAAAATAAATCTTCTACAGCATAGGGGATGTAAATTTATCCAAAGGTTGCCGGGGTGCTCTGGGTCCATTAGTCACACTCAAATTGTTCAAAATCACCGTAACACGACGGACATGTTCACACACGAATTGACCGATAACTAATAAACTGCATTCGTCAATTTATTATATTTTCGTAAAATGATAACAAATTCAAGGTAAGGTTTATCAAAATAAATGTGCAAATATTAAAATTATAAAATTATAATTTTGGAAAATAAATACTATTCATTATGAAAACGTGTATAATTATATAAAAATTGGTAATTTTTGCATCGATGGTTTGTTTAAAATAACCAAATGCACCCTATTACCAGAGGGTCGAATATATGCTTTTTAAGTGAATGGAGAATAAATCGTTTGGTTTCATAAAAATAACGGACATTTTTTTAAATTTATTTTGAATTTTAGAGGTTTAAAATCAACTAACAGCTTCTTCTTCTGCCCACATCACCTCATATTGAAGCTTTTAACTAACATTCAAGTGTTATGTAAGGGGACAATTCGAAATTTAGTTTACCCGAGCTTGCTCACATACATTTCCAGTTAGGCCTGCGAGTTGCCATGTCACCTAACCTTTTACATAACATAAGAATGAATCACTTCTAAAGATTCTATTAACTTTAAATGTGGTACCAGCGTAGAATATACCCTAAAGATCCCTAGAAAGGTCTGAATTTTTCGAGACACCACCCAGGGTCCCTGGGGTGCAACCTCCCCTCCTCAATCGGTCTCCCGAGAAATTTCTTGGAATATTAAGCTTTTTGGAACTGTTTAAGGCATGATTTACACTACTTCTGAGATTCTAACAAATGGTTCATTAATTTATGTGATGTAAGGGGGTAGTAGCTTGAATTAATGACAGCACTTTACCCTTCAGTGTCGTTGAGTTCATTCAAAGGTTGAGATGGGCTTAAAACATTAGGAACTGAAGCCCTTTGTTTTTAAGAGGTAACACAATGGCCTCCATTAAGTTCACTTAAACTTTAGTTGACCCTCTACCTTAAGGATTTTAATTCGGAAATTTTTTTCTACACCCTGTATATAAAAAAATATTCTTTTTAACATAGATACATGTTGGGTAATTTGTTGTGTGGTCGTTATTTAGTAATCTCACTGTGTTTAATGGCACTGTATAGTGTTATGAAATATTATATCCATTATTAGCACAATAACAATAATAAGGAAAATTGATTTTTAAGGCTCAAAGAATAGTTCTATACGTGATTGATGCGTTGACAGTATAATAAAGAACAATTCTTTTTATTTATTATGTAATCATTTAAAACATTTTATATATTATATGAAAAAGAGTAGCAACATCGTTTATTCCTTTTGTTGTATTAGATTTAATAATAATGATAGCACCTTTTTATAGGGGCGGACAGCGTTAGGTAAAACGGAAACTAAGATCGGATCAAAACTTTAATATTAATAAACCGAATGTACGAGGGGATGGTATTTATTTTTCTAGTTATCCAAGGTAATATTCATGGCACGAGGACAGCTGGAGTAGTGGTAGCTTCTGGATACTCTCCGAATGGATCAAATGCCAAGGCTGAGCAAAGAGAAAATTACTGTTAGGGCAAAGCCGTAATTTAGTACTCTCCTTCCACAAAAACCGTAAAATTAATAAACCGAGTATAGTAACAGCTGAAGAAGAATTTAATGATTTGGAGAGATGTTTTAGACTCTTGGTTTACGCTTGTGACACCTTTGCACCCCCTTTTCGGTAGCCCTATCGTTAGATAGAAAAATCAGATAAATGTTTACAAACTTTTAATTTATTAGAATTAATATACAGACTAAGCTATAAATAAATGTATTTACAACGAGCAACATATAATAAATTATCACGTTGAAATTTTTTTATAACATTTAATATAGAAACATTATCACAAATAGTTAAGTTATAATACATTTTTTACATAATTTTTTCACTTTTTTTGAAACATTTAGTTGGCCTTGCAAGGTATTTTAATGCAAAAATTGTAGTTTGAATGAGTTATTTCTACTTAAATTAAGTTTAGAACTTCAACTGCCTTTTTTTATTTTTAATACAGGGTGGACCGATCGTCTTGGAAATCAAAATATTTTCTTTTATCAACTTTAGTTTTAGGAGGCCTTAGACTCTGGTTAGAATAAGAGTTATCAATTTGGATTATATTTAATTATTGCTGACTGTTCGTCAGCTTGCATAGAAAGCTCTGTATTTTATTTGTAGTCTAAGGTCTCATAAAACTTTAACCAACGGCCCCCGACCGAGTACACCCTGTACATCTTATAATTATTTACTAAATTACTAAACATAAAAAATGTGCAAAAATATTTACATAAGGTTTAAAAAGAAAACATTAATTTACATACAATTTTTTTTTGGTTGGCAAATTTAAGAAAAGGCTTTTCACTTTTTTAGCATTTTCATTTAGTAGGTACATATAATTTTTTCTATACAAATTTTCTTTTTTAAAAATTTAATTTTCTCTTTTCAATTTTCAATGTTAAGATGCGCACGTTGTTAGCAAGAATCTGCAATTAAAACCAACAGTTAGTACAAAATGTTATGTACATTTTATCACAACATAAAATTTAAATAATATACAGGGTGTTATATATAAAATTAAGACGAAAAATGACATTTAGTGGTTGGAAATGAACTTGGCTAAAGAAAGTTGAAAACGAACTATATCTTAAGAACAATCAGCGTTAGACCCATGGCACCTTGTAACATTGCTAATAAAAATTTATTGGTGAAGTCAAATTTGCTAAAATATACAGGGTGTTTTATATAAGATTAGGACGAAAAATGATATTTAGTGGTTGGAAATGAACTTGGCTAAAGAAAGTTGAAAACGAACTATATCTTAAGAACAATCAGCGTTAGACCCATGGCACCTTGTAACATTTCTAATAAAAATTTATTGATAAAGTCAAATTTGCTAAAATATACAGGGTGTTTTATATAAGATTAGGACGAAAAATGACATTTAGTGGTTGGAAATGAACTTGGCTAAAGAAAGTTGAAAACGAACTATATCTTAAGAACAATCAGCGTTAGACCCATGGCACCTTGTAACATTTCTAATAAAAATTTATTGATGAAGTCAAATTTGCTAAAATATACAGGGTGTTTTATATAAGATTAGGACGAAAAATGACATTTAGTGGTTGGAAATGAACTTGGCTAAAGAAAGTTGAAAACGAACTATATCTTAAGAACAATCAGCGTTAGACCCATGGCACCTTGTAACATTGCTAATAAAAATTTATTGATGAAGTCAAATTTGCTAAAATATACAGGGTGTTTTATATAAGATTAGGACGAAAAATGACATTTAGTGGTTGGAAATGAACTTGGCTAAAGAAAGTTGAAAACGAACTATATCTTAAGAACAATCAGCGTTAGACCCATGGCACCTTGTAACATTGCTAATAAAAATTTATTGATGAAGTCAAATTTGCTAAAATATACAGGGTGTTTTATATAAGATTAGGACGAAAAATGACATTTAGTGGTTGGAAATGAACTTGGCTAAAGAAAGTTGAAAACGAACTATATCTTAAGAACAATCAGCGTTAGACCCATGGCACCTTGTAACATTGCTAATAAAAATTTATTGAGGAAGTCAAATTTACTAAAATATACAGGGTGTTTTATATTAAATTAGGACAAAAAATGACGTTTAGTGGTTGGAAATGAACTTGGCTAGAGAAAGTTGAAAACGAACTATATCTTAAGAACAATCAGCGTTAGACCCATGGCACCTTGTAACATTGCTAATAAAAATTTATTGAGGAAGTCAAATTTACTAAAATATACAGGGTGTTTTATATAAAATTAGGACAAAAAATGACGTTTAGTGGTTGGAAATGAACTTGGCTAGAGAAAGTTGAAAACGAACTATATCTTAAGAACAATCAGCGTTAGACCCATGGCACCTTGTAACATTGCTAATAAAAATTTATTGAGGAAGTCAAATTTACTAAAATATACAGGGTGTTATATATAAAATTAAGACGAAAAATGACATTTAGTGGTTGGAAATGAACTTGGCTAAAGAAAGTTGAAAACGAACTATATCTTAAGAACAATCAGCGTTAGACCCATGGCACCTTGTAACATTGCTAATAAAAATTTATTGGTGAAGTCAAATTTGCTAAAATATACAGGGTGTTTTATATAAGATTAGGACGAAAAATGATATTTAGTGGTTGGAAATGAACTTGGCTAAAGAAAGTTTAAAACGAACTATATCTCAAGAACAATCAGCGTTAGACCCATGGCACCTTGTAACATTTCTAATAAAAATTTATTGAGGAAGTCAAATTTACTAAAATATACAGGGTGTTTTATATAAGATTAGGACGAAAAATGACATTTAGTGGTTGGAAATGAACTTGGCTAAAGAAAGTTGAAAACGAACTATATCTTAAGAACAATCAGCGTTAGACCCATGGCACCTTGTAACATTGCTAATAAAAATTTATTGATGAAGTCAAATTTGCTAAAATATACAGGGTGTTTTATATAAGATTAGGACGAAAAATGACATTTAGTGGTTGGAAATGAACTTGGCTAAAGAAAGTTGAAAACGAACTATATCTTAAGAACAATCAGCGTTAGACCCATGGCACCTTGTAACATTGCTAATAAAAATTTATTGAGGAAGTCAAATTTACTAAAATATACAGGGTGTTTTATATTAAATTAGGACAAAAAATGACGTTTAGTGGTTGGAAATGAACTTGGCTAGAGAAAGTTGAAAACGAACTATATCTTAAGAACAATCAGCGTTAGACCCATGGCACCTTGTAACATTGCTAATAAAAATTTATTGAGGAAGTCAAATTTACTAAAATATACAGGGTGTTTTATATAAAATTAGGACAAAAAATGACGTTTAGTGGTTGGAAATGAACTTGGCTAGAGAAAGTTGAAAACGAACTATATCTTAAGAACAATCAGCGTTAGACCCATGGCACCTTGTAACATTGCTAATAAAAATTTATTGAGGAAGTCAAATTTACTAAAATATACAGGGTGTTATATATAAAATTAAGACGAAAAATGACATTTAGTGGTTGGAAATGAACTTGGCTAAAGAAAGTTGAAAACGAACTATATCTTAAGAACAATCAGCGTTAGACCCATGGCACCTTGTAACATTGCTAATAAAAATTTATTGGTGAAGTCAAATTTGCTAAAATATACAGGGTGTTTTATATAAGATTAGGACGAAAAATGATATTTAGTGGTTGGAAATGAACTTGGCTAAAGAAAGTTTAAAACGAACTATATCTCAAGAACAATCAGCGTTAGACCCATGGCACCTTGTAACATTTCTAATAAAAATTTATTGAGGAAGTCAAATTTGCTAAAATATACAGGGTGTTTTATATAAAATTAAGACGAAAAATGACATTTAGTGGTTGGAAATGAACTTGGCTAAAGAAAGATGAAAACGAAATATATCTCAAGAACAATCAGCGTTAAACCCATGGCACCTTGTATCATTTCTAATAAAAATTTATTGAAGAATTCAAATGTGAGATAATATACAGGGCGTTATATATAAAATAAGGACAAAAATGAAAATTAGTGTTTCTAAACGAACTGATCAATATGGAAATCTCAAAGTAGGCAATCTCAGTGATAACGTGCTCTAGTTATTTCATCTGATCAAAATCTAATAAATAAATGCAAATTAGGCAAAATATTTATGTTGTATAATTCCATTTTCGTTTAATTAAAGCAATTGGCTCATTTCAACGTTTTATTAATAATCGTCATCCCTGCTGAAAAATTAATAAATCCTTGCAAACATCCACTAAAGCTTAAATTTTAGTTTGTTTTGGAATTGAATACCAAATTAGTGACCTGATTTACAGGTACAATTAGAATATAATGAAATAATTACAAAGGTAATAATTATGTTGTAAAACTGATAAATCATTTTTTAAACTTGTAATTATAGCTTGTGTACTAAAAGTTTTCGTTTAATAATAGGGTTTTCAATCGCATACATAGTGTAGTTAATTGGAATTTTCTTTTATACCTTTAAATTTTTAACAGTGAGAACAAACAACTTGCAAAGCTTTTCCTAACCATACATTATACAATTACATAGTATGTCGAGGCAAAATTTACAAAATAAAACTGTAAACAAATTGTTTAACATGTTGTGGTTGAAAAGAATTCATTAATTTTATTTTTTTTAATAAAATAAAACTCTCTTTAGTATTGGTTGAATCTGGTAATATTTTTTAATCTCATTAGTACAACATTCAAATAAATTGAAAACACTTAGAATTGTCATATGACATGGAGGATTGTATAAAAGAGTTTCATTTCTAATCGCATAAAAATGTAGTTTAGACAAAGCAATAAAAGAGAACCCATTTTGTACAACTTTCAAAAAAAAACAATAATAAAATTCTCATTTCTATGAGCAAGGACGAGAAAATGATAATTGGAAAAGTACGAAGGCTAAATGAAAAGTTTTGATAATTTATTGGGTTATTGGGACAATTCTACATAACAAAACTAAACTTGGTGCGGATATTTATTCTATTACTAACCTACCACATAATAATTTAATTGCGGACATATTGTAAGCTGTAAGATAATTTGATTAATTACAACTGATTGGGTCGAACTTAATTACAAAGTGGGTAACTGTTACCAAATTAATACTCAGGTGAATAATGTTAAGAATTTTTCTTTATTAAAGTTGCCTTTTCCCTTAAGGTACGCACACCTACTACCTGAGTTGTTTCTTTATGCATGAAATCTAACAGCTTATTTACACGTTAACGAATTGCAGTAAAATTGTATTTTATTGTATTTCATGAATAAATTTTTAAATTCGAAATGATTTGATTTACTATTGTCCTAAAGGCAGAGATACACACACACAGGCTTTTACTCTGGTGTGCATACGCAGTTTTAGCCCGCAAAAATAAGCAGGTTCGTCTGCGGAAGCCGCCTGAACGATGTAGAGACGACTCGAATTGGCCTACACAGGGAAAGCTAGAATACAACCCAAGTGTCTAAGGGCAGTTTTACATGAACTAACTATTTAGTAACTGTTAGTTACTAAGTTGGTTACTAAATGAACTCAAGGAGCAAAAACACGGGAATCTAAGCTTTAACGTCAACGTCAAAATTTATCCGCCCATTTTGACGTTGACGTTAATGCTTAGATTCCCGTGTTTTTGCTCCTTGGGTTCATTTAGTAACCAACTTAGTAACTAACAGTTACTAAATAGTTAGTTCATGTAAAACTGCCCTAAGCCTTAACGCTGATTCTCTTTGAAATACAGTCCTTGAACTTTTCTATAGCGGCCAAGTTCGTTTCTAATCACTAAATATCATTTCTCACCCTTATTTGTTAGGTAACACCCTATAATATTTCAAATTTGATCTTCTTAACAAATCTTGATCTGAAATGATCAAATGATGAAATGATCTGAATGAATCTTGATTCTCGAGATATAGTCCTTTAAAGTTACTATAGCGGCCAAGTTAATTTCTCATCACTAAATGTCATTTTTCGCCCTTATTTGTCATGTAACACCCTATGTATTATTCCGAATTTGAACTTCTTAACAAATGTTGATCTGAAATGATATGAATTACTATACGTCTATCAGTGTTTGTTCTCGAGATATAGTCGTTTAAAGTTACTATAGCGGCCATGTTAATTTCTCATCACTAAATGTCATTTTTCGCCCTTATTTGTCACGTAACACCCTATGTATTATTCCGAATTTGAACTTCTTAACAAATGTTGATCTGAAATGTTATGAATTACTATACGTCTATGAGTGTTTGTTCTCGAGATATAGTCCTTTAAAGTTACTATAGCGGCCATGTTAATTTCTCATCACTAAATGTCATTTTTCGCCCTTATTTGTCACGTAACACCCTATGTATTATTCCGAATTTGAACTCCTTAACAAATTTTGATCTGAAATGTTATGAATTACTATACGTCTATCAGTGTTTGTTCTCGAGATATAGTCCTTTAAAGTTACTATAGCGGCCAAGTTAATTTCTCATCACTAAATGTCATTTTTCGCCCTTATTTGTCACGTAACACCCTATGTATTATTCCTAATTTGAACTCATTAACAAATTTTGATCTGAAATGATATGAATTACTATACGTCTATCAGTGTTTGTTCTCGAGATATAGTCCTTTAAAGTTACTATAGCGGCCAAGTTAATTTCTCATCACTAAATGTCATTTTTCGCCCTTATTTGTCACGTAACACCCTATGTATTATTCCTAATTTGAACTCATTAACAAATTTTGATCTGAAATGATATGAATTACTATACGTCTATCAGTGTTTGTTCTCGAGATATAGTCCTTTAAAGTTACTATAGCGGCCAAGTTAATTTCTCATCACTAAATGTCATTTTTCGCCCTTATTTGTCATATAACACCTTGTGTATTATTCCGAATTTGAACTCCTTAACAAATTTTGATCTGAAATGATATGAATTACTATACGTCTATCAGTGTTTGTTCTCGAGATATAGTCCTTTAAAGTTACTATAGCGGCCAAGTTAATTTCTCATCACTAAATGTCATTTTTCGCCCTTATTTGTCATATAACACCTTGTGTATTATTCCGAATTTGAACTCCTTAACAAATTTTGATCTGAAATGATATGAATTACTATACGTCTATCAGTGTTTGTTCTCGAGATATAGTCCTTTAAAGTTACTATAGCGGCCAAGTTAATTTCTCATCACTAAATGTCATTTTTCGCCCTTATTTGTCATATAACACCTTGTGTATTATTCCGAATTTGAACTCCTTAACAAATTTTGATCTGAAATGATATGAATTACTATACGTCTATCAGTGTTTGTTCTCGAGATATAGTCTTTCAAAATTTCCTCAGCGGCCAAGCACGTTTCTAATCACTAAAATAATGTCTTTTTTTGTCCTTATTTGTCACTTAAGATCTTGCGTATTAGTCCTAATTTGAATAAATTCATTAACAAATTGAGTTTTTTAAGTACACACGTAATAGTGTCTTGAGCTTTATAATTTGATATATAATAACAAATTAACCCTGCTCTTAAAAGTTTTCTGTAAATTTCCATTATCGTAAAGCGATTGAAATGCAAAAATTTGTAGTAAAAATGTCTTACCAACAAAACGTTGAATTACATTGGTCCATAGCATGAGTATCCATGGCATTAAAGATAACCATTTGCATAACGTGTAAATGCTTGCACTATCACCTGAAAACAAAAAGTAGCAAGTTAGCAAAATTATAGTGCAATTCCCAAGAGAAAAAAACTTTTCGTTGATATAACTGAAAATAGAGTGCCTTAAAATGGCGTAATCCCAAACGTAAATGATATATGAAAATTACCACACGTCTTCAGAGACTTCTTTAGCAAATTTTCACAACTAATTTCCAATAAAAACTTGTTGACGCAACAAAATAAGGGTTTAATGTTACTCGAAGCTCATTAAAAGTAATAATAATTATTATGAAATTTAAACGATCAAATTTAATCATCAAAATAAATTATTTATGTTTAGGGTTGTAATTATAATTACTCCGGTAATTATCGTTCGAGCATTAATAAAATGATTAAAAAAATTTATTTTAATAAGTATTACATCTTTCAGGTTATTAAATTGTATTATAATTGAGAAATTAAGACAAGAACGATTTAACTCGTTGCTATTTTAATCTATTACTACTCCATTTACCACTTTCGATTCGAAATTAATGTTTAATCAATGTTGATTTCAATTAAGGTGTATTTGTTGAATTATTTTAATCAATCGAGAAATGATTTTAAAATTGTATAATTTGCTTAAAAGGAATTTTTTTGTGGTTTGATTAGTGAAGGGGGATCCATTATAATAATTATATTGACTTTTAGAAAATTATATAAGGTTTGTTGAGTGTAGAGGTTCGCAATCGCTTCTGGAGGGCCAATCTTTGATGTATCTCTTACTGTGTGAAATTCATATTTTCTTATTTTTATACAAATAGAAGATCCTGTATATTTTATACTATTGGGAGATTGATTTGTAGACACCTACAGGGTGAAGAGAGACGTCAAAAAGAATTTATTTCAGACACCAATTCTCAACTATTGCTATTCAAACGGCCTCAACCACCTTAGCAGTCTTTCAATTTTTTGGAACCAGTGGCGTAGATGCTTAAGATAATTTTTTTGATAATTTTATCAACAATAAAGTACCCCTATTCTTATACAATTTCCTCAATTATAATTACATCAACCATTTTGAGTAATAAAAAAAATAATCTTTTGTTAGTGTGTCGGAAAAAATCCATACTTCTAATAAGTAAAGTAATTTATCTACATTTTTATCGATACACACAAGTGAGTGTATGAAAAATTCAATTTGATATTACTGTCAATCTATTAAAGATAACTTTTTGTTACCTTCTTTGTTGTGAGAGTTCATGGACTTGTATGAGAATTATGTATGATATATTATTCCAAGATTAAATATCGATCCATCAATTGTTGTCCCAATAATTTATTTACTTTGTCCAATATTTTTACATTGCTATATGATTATGTTGTTATTCTTTTATTATAGTTATATAGGTTTTGACGTGCCTATTCAATATAATATTCTAATTAATTGATATTAAACTTTGAAAACTATTTTTAGTTTACTCCCTTATTTATGGTAACTCTACTACCATGTTTTGCTATAGAATTACTTTTAAAATTTGTTATTACTTTATAATGCACGAAATTTCGTTTTTTTTGTAATTTACTATTATACATACTGAAGAGGTGGAATTAGTGATTAAATGTTGCTTCTATTTTATCTCTCAGATTTGGAAATATAGGGGAAAGTGGGTGAATATCGACCACCTAAGGCATTTTTTGTATGAAATCTCTAAATTTGATTCAATAAATCTGAATTTTTTTTATATGTCCAGTATACTTCCATGCTTCTTAGAATTATTGTAAAAATTGAACATATTAACACATTCCTCCAAAAATAAATGTAAAAGTGAAGCAAGTTTTTGAAGGGTAAAATCGACCCGCTGTGTAAAATCGACCATCAGGTAGGATAATATCGACCAAAGTATTAATTCATATAATTATTATTTATATTAGAAAACATTTTTTTTAAATATATGAAACATTAAAAAACATTAAAACTATCCCCTTAGAGTGCCTTAGACGGTACTATTACGGGACTTGGTACATAGATGGCGATACGGCTTTTCTAATTCTTAGTTCATATGCTTGTACGGCTTCTACCGCCTATGTCGTATTGTATTTTAAACAAGACTAGTGGGTCACCCCCGTCGAAATTCGACTAAGTAATTGTAGAGATGAATGTGTTAGAAAAATGAAATTTTCAAAAATTATTATAATGCACTTACTACCTACACCGATGATTGTTTGTTAATTTATTATTTTAAAAAAATTTATGAAATTGGTAATTTGAAGAAAATAATTAGTGCTGACATATCTGGGGGTCGACAGCTTCAATTTAAAAAAAATAGCAGTCACCCCCGTAGAAATCGACGAAGTTTTTGAAGATATGAAGGAGCTATGACTATTTTATAAAAAAAATTAAGAAAACTAACCTTAAAGATAACTAAGCGAAAGAGGGCAACATAAAAAACCGTCTCAAAAATCCAAAATTCACGAAACGTAATTAAAAATGCACGCACCAACCTGATCATATCGCGTATTAGAAACGTACTGGTCGAATAAAAGTATTGAAAATTTTATCACCACTACCAAATGTATAATGTGTGCCTTATCGTATAAAACCAAATACTATCTACATTTATTCTCATTTATAATTTTTAAAATTGGATTATTTTAAATTATAAAATTGATTATTTTATTATGTATATTATAAAATATAAAACAATGTATGAAATTAATAATTTTGAGAAAAAAATTAGTGGTGACATATCTGTGGGTCAAGAGCTTCAATTTAAAAAAAAATCATCAAAATCGGTCCAGTAGAAGTACGCTAAAATTAGCGGAAAAGAAAAGGCTTCGCGTTTTAAATATATGGATTGACGATATGGTTTCCTCACATATTTTTTAGGCATCTAGGTACATAAATCTACATAAAAAGTAATTTAGTTTAATATAGACGGAGATGGTCAATATTACCCCATGAGCTGTGGTGACGACTTTTTCCAAAGTAAAATGAAGGCCAATTGTTCGTTTGATTTTATTTTAACTCAAATTGTTAAAAACATAGCTATCTATTGATTAGAAATAGAAATATGCAATTATTTCTATTAAAAAAGTTTTTTTTACCTTAAAATTTACAGAAAAATATAATAAAGAAAACCGAAAAAACTTATTTTTAGCACCAGTAAAGCGCATGTACGACACAAACATTTGTTATGAGTAGTCAATGCTGGCAACATGAACAAAGAAATGCTATAGTATGCTTTATTTTATTTTTTTACGCTTACGCTGATCTGTAGGACACTGGTCGATATTCGACAAAAGACGATATTCTCCGACTTTCCCCTACCTAATTAAATTACTTAACATGTTTTGCCGCGAGCATTTCCTTTGAGCCTACCATGCTAAATTTTCTACAATCTTTGTAGTTTAGAAAAAAGGTCTAAAGTCGAGTAAAAGTCTCTAGGTCTACAGAGGTGGGTTTACGAGTTTTGGGAGCGGTCTCTTTAGTCGGAACCTTCAGTTCTTTTGACTTTTGACTTTGATAATTAACACTTCGTCGGTAATTTTTGGGAGTGAGGAGGATGGTAGTGTTTTCTTAACTGTAGTTTCCAAAGAAAGTAACGATGAAGCTTCGAAGAGTGGTGGGCTTAGACGGAAGTCAGAGCGGACCATCGTCCTCGTTAAGACACCCAAAGGGCAAGACTTTCAAGTAAGTCTGTCCCCCCGAGGGAGACCACAGTATGAACGAAAGAATCGAAAGAGTTTTGGTCTATAGAAGTCCTCGTCTTCATGTCTAGACAACTTAACTTCTCACAGAATTTTTTGAATTCACAAATCTAAACTCGAAGACTTGATTTGTAAATCACAAGCATGATGTGAATGACGGATAGCTAAACCTTGTTGAAGTATCGCTCTTTTGAGCTAAAATACACTATTTTCTACTCAATGTACCCATAAGAATAAGAACGTCAAAAAAGTAGACATAAAAATCGAACCCATAGCTTTCATCTCCGAATATTTATAAAGGAATTTAACCAATCTCTATTTCGATACCTTTTGATTTCTATTTAATCTAGTGTCACTTGTAGAAATTGTTGAGTTCGGTCCTGATGTTATTTGTGACCTCGAGGTCACTATTGAAATCCAATTAAATGTAACTATTTGCGACGGAGCACGAAAATGAATACTTGGAGAGGTAGACAAAGTGTTAAATGGAAAATTGTTGAAATTGGAGCACTCACACCTACTCGTACAACGTATTATTCAAATTACGTGTAATACGAAGAGGGGCACACGATGCTTAATATATATCGCAAATTAGTAACAAAGTTAATATTTGATGTGTCAAAGGTGATGTTTTTTGAAAATTTGCATAAAATAAAAGCATATCACAAAAAAAAATATGGAAGAGAGATGTAATGTAAAATATGTATACAAATGTACCCTTTTATGCGGTTTATTTTTAAATAAGTGGATGAATCAAATACCCAAATCGATAAACATTAAATTTGAAAAATGAACAAAAATGAACGTATATGTTCGTTTTCTTTTAACTTGTATGGGTACATTCGTGTTTTTGACGTTAATTAGTTTTTCAAAAAAAAAACACACACACATACAAAAGTGAAATAATGGAAAGAAAATTGTTTGTTAAATTTATTAATTGAAATTTTTCACTATTCACAAGCTCCTTTTCTTTACTTAAATAAACAAACAAATTTTCTTTAATGTTTTTAAATTACTTTTTAAAAACCTTTTTAAAAAATCATAAAATAAAATGAAAATTAAACGTTCTAAGTAATTATTTATATTTTATAATTAATTCCCAACTCGGCTTGTTTTTTTTAATTTTCTTTCGTCCTAATTAAAAGTCATGAAAGAAACATAAGATAAAGTGTAAAAAAGAAGTTAAAGCAAGTGGTGGAAAATTTAAACTTCAATTTTCAATATTATTTTAGAAAATAATTATGTCGTTCGCTTTAGAACAAAACTTTCATATTTGGATAATTCATTGTTTCACTCATAACTTTTTTAGAGCATAGGGTTTTTAGTTCAGTGCATTTAGTATCCGATCCGGTCAAAATAACCTACAGGTGAAGCTTTCGCTATTGTTTATTGATCATAGCTCTTATTATCATCTTCAAGTCTCAATTTCTCTGAAGGGGGGGGGTTCCTTCAAAATTGGGTTTGAATTTGAATTGAATTGAAAGGACGTGGAAGAGAGTGGATTTTTTTCTTCAGGAATGTCTTTTAAGTAGTTAGGAGGTAAAAATACTTAGGTCCTCCATTTCTGTGAGGGGGGGGGGTGTTTCCTTCAAAATTAGGTTTGAATTTGAATTGAATTGAAAGGACGTGGAAGAGAGTGGATTTTTTTCTTCAGGAATGTCTTTTAAGTAGTTAGGAGGTAAAAATACTTAGGTCCTCCATTTCTGTGAGGGGGGGGGGGTGTTTCCTTCAAAATTAGGTTTGAATTTGAATTGAATTGAAAGGACGTGGAAGAGAGTGGATTTTTTTCTTCAGGAATGTCTTTTAAATAGTTAGGAGGTAAAAATACTTAAGTCCTCGGTCCTAGCTACATGGCTAAAGTAGCAAAAGTAAAATGGTCCCGTTTAGGGGTTTTCGCTTATATCTCAGAAACGGTCGCTCCTAGGGACAAAGGTGTCTTTAGAAAAATGAAAGCTTATTAAATTTCCCACAAGATTGTTTCTATTAATTTTTTTTCTATTTCTTGTAGTTTTCCACAGTTACCACTGTAGTTACCACATCGTTAATGTAAAGAAAAAATTCTCTCTCTCTCTCATCATTTTTCAGTCTCATCCGTCAGTATCATATGTCAATTTCAATCTGTCATATCATCTGTCGTCTCATCCTATCTGCAAATCTCATCTGTCTTGTCATCTCATCTTATCTGTCATGTCACCTCATCTGTCTTGTCATATCATCTGTCATGACATCTCATCTGTCATGTCATATCATCTGTCATGTCAACTCATCTGTCTTGTCATATAATCTGTCATGACATCTCATCTGTTATGTCGTATCATCTGTCATGTCACCTCATCTGTCATGTCATGTCATCTCATCTGTCATGTCATCTCATCTGTCCTGTCATCTCATTGGTCTTTTCAAATGTCAATCTCTGTTGCCAATTATATATCATTTCACAATCTAATATGTCAGTTTCGTCAATCTTCTCATCCTATCTGTTAATCTCATCTGTCATGTCGCCTCATCGGTCATCTCAAATCTCTTCTATCGTCTCATCTGCTAATCTTATATCATTTCTCAATCTCATCTATCACTCTCACAATGTCAGTTTCGTCTATCATCTCATCCTATCTGTTAATCTTATATTATTTAGCAATCTCATGTCAACTTCATCTGTCGTCTCATCCTATCTGCAAATCTCATCTATCTTGTCATCTCATCTTATCTGTCATGTCATCTCAACTGTCTTGTCATGTCATCTGTGATGACATCTCATCTGTCATGTCATATCATCTGTCATGTCAACTCATCTCTCTTGTCATATCATCTGTCATGACATCTCATCTGTTATGTCATATCATCTGTCATGTCACCTCATCTGTCATGTCATGTCATCTCATCTGTCATGTCATCTCATTGGTCATTTCAAATGTCAATCTCTGCTGCCAATTATATATCATTTCTCAATCTAATATGTCAGTTTCGTCTATCATCTCATCGTATCTGTTAATCTCATCTGTCATGTCATCTCATCGGTCATCTCAAATCTTTTCTGTCATCTCATCTGCTAATCTTATATCATTTCTCAATCTCATCTATCAGTCTCATAATGTCAGTTTCGTCTGTCATCTCATCCTATCTGTTAATCTTATATTATTTCTCAATCTCATGTCAATTTCATCTGTCGTCTCATCCTATCCGCCAGTCTCATCTGTCATATCATGTCATTGGTCATCTCAAATGTCAATCTCTTCTGTCATCTGATCTGCAAATTTTATATCATTTTTCAATATCATCTTCCAGTTTCATATGTCAATTTCATCTGCCACAACGTCTGTCATCTCACCTCATTGGTCATCTCAAATGTCCTGTCATTCTGTCATCTCAGTTGTAAATATTATATCATTTTTCAGTCTCATCTGTCATTTTCATGTCAGTTTGGTCTATCATATCGTCTGTAATCTCATCATATCTGTCAATTTCATCTGTCAGTCTGATCTGTCATATCATCTCATCTATCAATATTATTCTTTCTCTCTCTAGATCTGTAGAAAATTGAGCTTACTAGCTCAAAAGGGGATTATCTGAGCAGGTCACGAGAGCTATCAAACGATACTAAACTCGCCATTTTATCACATCGAGGCTAGGCGTCGCGGCGTTCAAGTTTTTATTTTCTTATAGGAAGCTATTGTTTTTTGCAGACGACTACTCCTTGGGCTTGTCTAAATCCAAATACAAAATGAGAACACTATCTTGTACTTTTCTTAATTTACACATTACACAACTTTTCTAGGTTATGTTATGTTACGTTATGTTACTATGTTAATTTATGCTATTTTTAAGTTGAAAAATAAACTTAGTTTTAAAAAAACACGAGTTCAGTAGAAGACAATTAATTTAATGTGCTTGCGTTTCTGCGTTTCAGTCGTTATTTCTCATTGTAAAAAATAACATAAAGTAACATATTAACATAACAAAAAGTTGTGTAAATTAAGAAAAGTACAAGAAAAAAATTTCCCGTTTTGTACATCTACCCAGTTGACTTGTCTAAATCCGGAAACCAAATAAGAACACTGTCTTGCGATTTTCTTAATTTACACATAACATAACTTTTCTAGGTAATGTTACGTTATGTTACTTTATGTTATTTTTTACGATAAAAAAAACTTAGTTTTAAAAAAAACGCAAGTTCATTAAAAAGTAATTAATTTAATTTTATTTTCTAATGAACGAGTTGGTCGTTATTTTTCATTGTAAAAAATAACATAAAGTAACATATTAACATAACGTAACATAAAAAAATTGTGTAAATCAAGAAAAGTACAAGATGGAAATATCTCGTTAGGTTTACGAATTTAAACAAGTCATCTGAGTAAAATTTTTTGCAAAAAAATAATAGATCCACATAAGAAAAACAAAAACAGAACGTCGCGACGCTTAGCGTCGATGTGATAAAATATCGAGCTTGGTATCGTTTGATAGCTCTTTTGACCCTCTAAAAGATGCTATGGCGAATTTTTTTCTAAATGTTACGTTATGTCTGCAGAGTCCCATACAACATATTAAAGAAATTTTTTAGAAATTTTTTTAGAAACAAGTCCTTAAATAAATGCTGGGTTAAACAATAAACTAGGAGAGAACATCTAGTGATAGGGTCACTGCACGTAGATCCAAACCAATCCTTGCCTTTACGTTTTACTACAAACTCATTTTTACTGCAAGAATCTTTGCGGATGTTTTATACATTAGACATTTAAAAATGAGCGTCTGTATACGAAGTATGAAATATTCCGTACGTGTACTATACATATCAACAAGAGGTTCAATTCGATCTGATGGAATAAATGATTAAAACGTGATTTTTGCGAACTTTTCCCTTCGAATGATGTTTTATTTCAAACAAAAGTTATGAAAATAATTGAAATTTTGAAGTAATTGATCACGCCCATTTTAGTCACGTAATGAGTAAAATACTTTCACGAATCGTAAGGTTCGGAGTTTGGAGCCCTTAAAAAGCATTCTCTAAATTTTCCGAGTTTAAAAGGAAAGTTCCGGATCCAACTCGTACTTAATAAATAAAACACCGGCAATAATTAGTCGACGACAATTTAAGAAAATAATCTCGACGAAAAGTTATGCAAAAAGTTTGAACTTTTATTGCGCGATTGTGCTAATTTAAGGGGTTGAAAAGTTTTTGACTTTGTGTATATTTGTGTGTCAATAATTGAAGTAGTTTGGAGAGATAATGCGGTATCTCTTCATGATAAAATGATAAACCCTTCATAATAAACGCGTCGATCCGCAGCTTTAACAAAGTAAATGTGACACATCGGGGGCAACATTGATGCTGTAATGGTAACAACTCGAATATATAAACGGCTCTAGCTAATTCTAAATTATGTAAATTTTAACACAAAATGTTACAAACTTTCCCGACTAAAATTTAATGGTTATATACGTACACGCGTCCCTTAATTATTTGATTAGATGTACATTTGGAAGAGGAAAGAAGAAAAATACGTACGCAAGTTATTTCCTTTATGATGAGGGTAAAACATACTCATTTAAAATGTAATAACTCCATTTTATCGCATAGTACTATTGAAAATAAATTACGACAAAACGAAGAAGAAAAAACCTAAATGCAAACGTAGACCAATTTAAAATTTTAAATAGCTCCAATTTAATTTTCCATTTAAATTATCTTTTGCTATAGTTAAAATATTTTATTTTCACGATGTACTTTATCTACAAGTTTAATAATTATTCCCAACGACATCAAATCCCAAACGGGACAGGATACAAAGATAATGCATGACACAAATCGTTGGACTTGGAAAATTATAACAATTAAGAGCAGTGTGGGAAGGAAGACTGGGAAGTGCTAGAAGAAGCTTACAAGGCACAACTCTATCGACTCCATCACCATAATTAAATTACGTAGAAACTCACTTTCTTAAATCTGTGCTGGGATTCTGTAACTATTAGCAATACGCTGCGCTACTTACTCTCCACTGCTCTCTCAAAATTATTAGCGTTAGCTAGAGGATGGCTAATAGTTACAGAATCCCAGGACTGATGATCCTATCAACAAGTTGACGATCTACCATGAGTAAGTCCAAGCTAACAGGATAAGCTGAAGAAGTGGTGTTTTGAGCCAAAGCCAAATCGTTAGACTTGGAAAATTATAACAAAGAGAAGAGTGGGAAGACCTACCAAAAGAATTGAACAATGGAGCCCAAAAGAAAGCTAGAAGAAGCGTACAAGGCACAACTCTATCGACTGTGCTGGGATTCTGTAACTATTAGCAATACGCTGCGCTACTTACTCTCCACTCCTCTCACAAAATTTTTAGCGTTAGCTAGCGGATGGCTAATAGTTACAGAATCCCAGGACTTATGCTCCTATCAGCAAGTTGACGATCTACCTAAGCGCAAGCTAACAGGATAAGCTATAAAGAAGTGGTGTTTTGAGTAAAGAGCGTCTAATGGCCATAAATTAGCCATTTTTCAAATTTAAATTAATTTCTCCATTAGTAAATGTTTCTAAAGCACTAGTTAGAGAAGCAACATGCTAACTATTAATTAAAAAAAATATTTTATTAGGTACACACGTAAGTAGTTGTAAAAAGAGGGTCATAAAAGCACAAAACGTTAAGTGCACTTAGATGTGAAAAATTATCAACAAAACTAAAAGCTTTTTCTTCATTCTCTTACTCACATGTCAAATTACATGTGTGGTGGTCCCCAATTTAATTTATATGAAAATTTAATTTTCTCTAGTAGCGGCCCTTTTGACTGGTCGTAGGTGTATAAGTGATTGGCAAACATAAAGTTAATTTAAAATGGGTATTAACCCTCCATCCAACGGGTGGGTCTAGAATCACACGAGCCAACGGGTGAAGCCTGTTACGCTTACTTTATATCTATAGCTAAAAAATAGTAAGGGTGCAAGAATTGCACTGAAATTTTTTTAATTGAAAATCTACCTTATTCTTCATTATTTTACAGAAGAATTAAAGCGTAGGTCCTTTTGTTAGTTATTATTTTTTAATTTTAAATTTTTTATCCTTTTTTGACATTTTTTATTGAAAACTGTTTTTTATGGACATTGAAGGAAAATAAAGTTGATTATCATAATACATATTTAGTATATTGATCAAATAAGCGGAAAATTACAAAAAAATTAAATTATAAAATTCTCAACACAAACTGCAAGGGCCTAAACTTCACTGAAATAGCAGGCTTCAATGTACTAAATACATAACCAAGCCTTACAAAACTGGAAAAATAATAAGAATTTTTGCTTATGTTGCACTTGTCACTTAAACAAAAAATTTACAAACAAGCATTGAAACTTAAAACCAATTATTTTTTATGGTCTGCAGATAAATTTTGCGCTTAAATAATGCTTTATAACAAAATAATCGGTTATCACAAAGTTACACGAACCGACGCGTGAAGCCTGTCACAACAAACTGTGTCCTAGAGGATTCATTTTTTGAAAAAATTTGAAAAGCAAATGCTGATGATATGAGTTATTACAAGTTAAGAAGGTAGATAGAATATTACAGTAAAAAGTATTTCTTTTTTTAAGTTACAGACAATTTTCACTTTTGCTTGCACTCACAGGCTTCACCCGTTGAATGGAGGGTTAAAGGAGTTACTTTTGCATTTTTTTCGAATGGGAGCGAAGAGAAAAAAAAAGTTTATTTTACATCCACTAACGAACAAACTACAAATTGGTTCAATTATAACGTTACCAGATGTGAGCAGAATAGTTGGGGATAAAAGAAGGAAGAATTACAATTAAAGAAAGGTTCTCTCGTTTGATAATTTCAATTTAGAGATAAGCTTTTACGAAGGAAAACGATTAAAGAAAGGTAAATTTAATACTTATCGATCTTCAAAATAGTTTCGCTAAATCAGATTAACACAAATTGATCAACAATTAGCTTTAAAAAAGTTTTTTTTTCTCAGTGGTACAGAATCTATTAATTATTGAAGACGATTGGTTGTTTCTCTAACACAACGTCAAGTTTGCAAAATTTCTAATTAATAAAGTTTTAAAAGGATAACAAAGAGAGTTGTTTGCTTTTTAGGTATAAATTTTTGTTTAATTTAAAACTTTTTTAAACAAACACTCTTTTTAAGTTTTGTTTAATTTTCCCAAGTTTACCAAAAGATGGTTTTTTATAAAAATGATATTATATAAAAAACTTTCAGGATATTAAAAGAGCTATCAAACGATACCAAACTCGACATTTTATCACATCGACGCTAAGCGTCGCAACGTTCAACTTTTCATTTTCTTAAAGGACTGTTTTCTTTGCAAACAACTACTCAGTTGGCTTGCGAATTTAGACAAGCCAACTGAGTAATTTTCTACGAGAAACCAATAGGCCCCCATAAAAAATTGGAAAGTTGGAAGTCGCGACGCTTGGCGTCGAAGTGATAACATATCGAGTTTAGTATCGTTTGATAGCTCTTTTGACCTTCTAAAAATTTTTCTCTAGAATTTTTTTTTACAGCAAATCATTTTCAAACTACAGCCGAAAAACTAAATTGACAATTTTTAGCTTTTTTGCGTTATCTCGGTAACCATTTTGAATATTAAAATTTTCTAAACGGATTCTTAAAGACCATCAAAATATGCAACCTTGCATATGCGACCAAAATTTAACGAATGTCGTAACTCTTACCGTTTTCGAGATCCCACTTCTGGTACTACCGTACCAGCACCGTATTCCAGCAATTGTATATAATTGTATATAATATAATACAAATAATTGTATAAGAATTTTGTGTAAAATAGAAAACAGGAAACAACGATGTCTAAAAATTAATTTGAAGGAAACGAATTTAGTAAATAATTCGATTGTCGAGCTTTTACACACTTCGGAGTTTCTTTAAGTGTAGTAATCTGTGTTAGCCAAATGTCACACTATGTTGCAACCGTTGGCATAAGGAGAAATTCAGTCGAAAATTACTCGAGTTTACATTGGCAGTAGTAGGCGTCACCGCTCTTTTATTAAAGTTTCAAGTCTGTAGGAAAATACTGCGAAAGCTGGAACTTGGCGGCATAATACAGCAGCCAGCGAGTTCATTAGAGAAAACGATTTAAATTAGTATTGAAGTTAGAGCGTACCTTTAGTAACACCTGAGCTTGTAATTTAGTTACAAGTTACAAGTTACGTAATCGACTTATGTTTGTGTACGTATACAGGGTGTTTGTTTATGAATTATTCGTTTCATAACTATTATAAGAGAAGGGAAGGAACTTTTTAGGGCTTAAAATTAATTTAAGGATTTTCCAATATTTACAATCTTAAAAGCTATTTGTTTTATCTTCAGTTTTCCATTCTCACTCGATTCTACTACGAACTACGTTCGTTATCTTGTAACGAAAAGTCTTAAACGTTTAGTAGGTACTTTGCTAGATTTCATTATGTAGTTTGAGTGTAATGTCTTATATAATCTTTAATTCAAGATTATAATTTTTAATCTCAATTTGAATTAAGACAACGACAAATTGTAATAACTTTAAAGTGATCGAAAGAAATAAAAAATTTTTCATTTACATTGTAAAAGTAATTATAAATTCTACCTTGATTTTAATCGTGTGGAAAAGTTAATCGCAATAAATAACTAAAGTGTCAATATCTCGAGAACAGTTTGATTTAGAGCTATTGATCTAGACATCAAAATTGATTTAAATTTAATACAGAATTTAAAAATTACAAAATCTATAGGGTGTTCTATTTGAAAAAAGCGAGTAAACCCCCATTTTCCATTTTTGTAAAATCTCAAAAGAAAATAAATGTGTCTACATATCGGTTGGTTAACAAACTGCTATTTTAGAGCTATTTCCAAACCCAAAATTTGTTTATTAAATTACGAAAAGCTTCTTAAGATTAAATCTCAACAAATTGTTAGAATTGCGAATAGTAGGGTGGGAATTTAAATTTTTATTTCTATTTCAAAAGTTATTATAAAATCTACCTTGATTTTAATCGTGTGGAAAAGTTAATCGCAATAAATAACTAAAGTGTCAATATCTCGAGAACGGCTTGATTTAGAGCTATTGATCTACACATCATAATTGATTTAAATTTAATACAGAATTTAAAACATACAAAATTTATAGGGTGTTCTATTTGAAAAAAGCAAGTAAAATCATATTTTCCATTTTTGTAAAATCTCAAAAGAAAATAAATTTGTCTACATATCGGTTGGTTAACAAACTGTTTTAGAGCTATTTCCAAACGCAAATCTTGTTTATTAAATTACGAAAAGCTTTTTAAGATTAAATATCAACAAATTGTTAGAATTGCGAGTAGTAGGGTGGGAATTTAAATTTTTATTTCTATTTCAAATTTATTATAAATTCTACCTTGACTTTAATCGTGTGGAAAAGTTAATCGCAATAAATAACTAAAGTGTCAATATCTCGAGAACAGTTTGATTTAGAGCTATTGATCTAGACATCAAAATTGATTTAAATTTAATAAAGAAGTTAAAAATTACAAAATCTATAGGGTGTTCTATTTGAAAAAAGCGAGTAAAACCCCCTTTTTGCATTTTTGTAAAATCACAAAAGAAAATAAATTTGTCTACATATCGGTTGGTTAACAAACTGTTTTAGAGCTATTTCCAAAAGCAAAATTTGATTATTAAATTACCAAAAGCTTCTTAAGATTAAATATCAACAAATTGTTAGAATTGCGAGTAGTAGGGTGGGAATTTAAATTTTTATTTCTATTTCAAAAGTTATTATAAATTCTACCTTGATTTTAATCGTGTGGAAAAGTTAAACGCAATAAATAACTAAAGTGTCAATATCTCGAGAACAGTTTGATTTAGAGCTATTAATCTAGACTTCAAAATTGATTTAAATTTAATAATTACAAAATCTATAGGGTGTTCTATTTGAAAAAAGCGAGTAAAATCGTATTTTCAATTTTTGTAAAATCTCAAAAGAAAATAAATTTGTCTACATATCGGTTGGTTAACAAACTGTTTTAGAGCTATTTCCAAACGCAAAATTTGTTTATTAAATTACGAAAAGCTTCTTAAGATTAAATATCAACAAATTGTTAGCATTGCGAGTAGTAGGGTGGGAATTTAAACTTTTTTTTCTCTTTCAAAAGTTATTATAAAAATTCTACCTTGATTTTAATCGTGTGGAAAAGTTAAACGCAATAAATAACTAAAGTGTCAATATCTCGAGAACAGTTTGATTTAGAGCTATTGATCTAGACATCAGAATAGATTTAATTTTAATAAAGAATTTAAAAATTACAAAATCTATAGGGTGTGCTATTTGAAAAAAGCGAGTAAAACCCCATTTTCCATTTTTGTAAAATCTCAAAAGAAAATAAATTTGTCTACATATCGGTTGGTTAACAAACTGTTTTAGAGCTATTTCCAAACGCAAAATTTGTTTATTAAATTACGAAAAGCTTCTTAAGATTAAATATCAACAAATTGTTAGAATTGCGAGTAGTAGGGTGGGAATTTAAATTTTTATTTCTATTTCAAATGTTATTAAAAATTCTACCTTGATTTTAATCATGTGGAAAAGTTAATCGCAATAAATAACTAAAGTGTCAATATCTCGAGAACAGTTTGATTTAGAGCTATTGATCTAGACATCAAAATTGATTTAAATTTAATACAGAATTTAAAAATTACAAAATCTATAGGATGTTCTATTTGAAAAAAGCGAGTAAACCCCCATTTTCCATTTTTGTAAAATCTCAAAAGAAAATAAATGTGTCTACATATCGGTTGGTTAACAAACTGTTTTAGAGCTATTTCCAAACGCAAATCTTGTTTATTAAATTACGAAAACCGTTTTAAGATTAAATATCAACAAATTGTTAGAATTGCGAGTAGTAGGGTGGGAATTTAAATTTTTATTTCTATTTCAAAAGTTATTATAAAATCTACCTTGATTTTAATCGTGTGGAAAAGTTGATCGCAATAAATAACTAAAGTGTCAATATCTCGAGAACAGTTTGATTTAGAGCTATTGATCTACACATCATAATTGATTTAAATTTAATAAAGAATTTAAAAATTACAATATCTATAGGGTGTTCTATTTGAAAAAAGCGAGTAAAATCATATTTTCCATTTTTGTAAGATCTCAAAAGAAAATAAATTTGTCTACATATCGGTTGGTTAACAAACTGTTTTAGAGCTATTTCCAAACGCTAAAAAAATTTTTTAAATTAGAAAGCTTCTTAAAATTAAATATCGACAAATTGTTAGAATTGCGAGTAGTAGAGTGGGAATTTAAATTTTTATTTCGATTTAAAAAGTAATTATAAATTCTTCTAGAACAGAAAAATTGTAGGGAATTTGATATACAATCATTTTGAAATTTTCCAACAAGAATATTATAGTCTATCTACATTTACATTCTTGTTTTAATTTAAATATCCATTAGTAATATAAAAAGAGAAAAGCAAATGTCAAAAATAAAATGAAATAACATTTTATTTGCAGAGAAATAAATAAATAAAATATACCATCATATAAAATTAAACTCAAAATAAACGCTTTTTGTTATACATTTTCTAAAAATACAGCCCATAAAGAAACAATTTTATAAAAAAAACATTTGAAAGAATTATTTAATTATTATCGTCGTTTATTTAATTTTCTACAAAGAGATCCGATGTTATTGCTTTTATTTACATTGTAATTTTCTCATTAAAAATTCAGTTTATAATTGTGCGTTATTATGGTTTTCCACAAAGTTAAAAGTAAAAGGCTTTATGTACCAAAACTTTTAAGGCGGTTAATTAAGGCACGTTTTCAATGAAGGCGCGTATTACGTCTGAGGCGACATGAACAAATAAAGATAATAAAAAGAAATAGCTCTTGAGAAGAGAATTAATTCTCAACTAAAACAAAAATGGTTGGTTTGAAACCTCACAGTCTATGCTTTAAATTTGTACAAATTTAAGCCATAATAATCATTAGGGTTGTCTATGTGGGGCGAGCTTAGGAGGCTTCTATCAGTGTCGTAGCTTTCGGCAATAAGAAGTCATAACTCGTGAACGGTGTAAAATGGAATATCTGGAAAAGAGTCTTGTTTGAATGGACCCTATAGGTACAGATCAACGTCCATGAGGTATATCTTCCCACACATAACGAAAACTTCGACTGCAGTAAAGAGATTGAAACCAAAAACCAAAATATCTTGTTAGTAAAGAATTGTTGGTCTTCAGAGGCCTTAGTTTTGTTTTGGAGCAAAAATATAATTTTGTAATTAAACAGTAGGCGGAGAATGTGAGCTTGTGCAAACTCAATCAGTTTTCCAAAGAACAAAACACGACACTAATACAATAGCGAGCGATCAAAAGTGGAAAGCTCTTGAAAATCAATCAATTAGTTAATGAAACGTATAAATTGTAATACTTAGAAAAAAAAAACATTTTACTCACAGATCTACTACAATTAATTGTAATTTTAGTTTTAGTTATTCGGGGTTAATTAAACGATATCAATATAATGTAACATTTTGAGCCAATCATAACATTTACGTCAATTGTATTGACACTATATTCAATTTCAATTATAAATTATTTCTAACACAACCAACTGTCAGGACACAACTGGCTGGTTTTAAAATTATCTGTATTAAACCACACAAACATCGTTTAATTAATCAACGATTTAAATTGAAATTTCTACTTTTCGATAACGGTCAAAATTGCTTACTTTTACTCCCACAACTCAACCACCCACCTTTTTAATTTTGTCCTATACTAAAAAAAATCGACTTCTTTCACACAATCAGTAATCCGATTAAAATGTCGTACCAAAACATCGATTCCAAGGCTGAAAAGCCTCTTGTGCTACGTGACAATATCGAGAAGTAATTTTCTTGCCTAATGCACTTAACTGGAGTTACAATTATCGAAAAACTGTCTTAAGGTACATACTGATGTAACACAATTAGATTTTGTTACACATTTTAAACAAGCGAAGTAGACGGAAATCACAAGAGACTGAATAAAATATTCAAAAAGTTTCTATGTAATATTAACTTTTTTATTAATTCAAAAATTCATGTCAAGCATTCCTATTTTTGAAATTTATAAGTCGAGTTATTCAAATCTCAATATCTCAAGAACGGTTCGTTTTAAACTTATTACATCTTTTATTATTTTTGATGTAAATTTCATGAGGAATTCGAAAATATAAAAATGTACATAGTACGCCATCAAACAAATGACTAAATTCCTATTTTCACTAACGTGAAAGATTAATTTAAAAAAAAGTTTACGAACTTATACACAACGAAAGTGTCAATATCTCAAGAACCGATTGTTTTAGAGCTACTGACCTACACGCTAAATTCAATCTAAATTTCATAAACAATTTAAAAATTGCACAATATATAGGGTGTTCTATTTGAAAAAATCCCACAAAACCTTATTTTATGTAGCGAGGAGAGTTTAATCCCAATAGAAGAATAAAGTGTCAATATCTCAAGATCGGATTGTTTTAGAGCTATTAACTTATACAAAAGATTTGATCTAAATTTCATAACCAATTTAAAAATTGCAAAATATATAGGGTGTTCTATTTGTAAAAATCCCACAAAACCTTATTTTATGTAGCGAGGAGAGTTTAATCCCAACACAAGAATAAAGTGTTATTATCTCAAGATCGGATTGTTTTAGAGCCATTAACTTATACAATAAATTTGATCTAAATTTCATAAGCAATTTAAAAATTGCAAAATATATAGGGTGTTCTATTTGAAAAAATCCCACAAAACCTTATTTTATGTAGCGAGGAGAGTTTAATCCCAATAGAAGAATAAAGTGTCAATCTCAAGATCGGATTGTTTTAGAGCTATTAACTTATACAATAAATTTGATCTATATTTCATAAGCAATTTAAAAATTGCAAAATATATAGGGTGTTCTATTTGAAAAAAACACACAAAACCTTATTTTATGTAGCGAGGAGAGTTTAATCCCAATAGAAGAATAAAGTGTCAAATATCTCAAGATCGGATTGTTTTAGAACTATTAACTTATACAATAAATTTGATCTATATTTCATAAGAAATTTAAAAATTGCAAAATATATAGGGTGTTCTATTTGAAAAAATCACACAAAACCTTATTTTATGTAGCGAGGAGAGTTTAATCCCAACACAAGAATAAAGTGTTAATATCTCAAGATCGGATGATTTTAGGGCTAGTAACCTGCACATTAAATTTGATCTAAATTTTATAAGAAATTTAAAAATTGCAAAATATATAGAGTGTTCTATAAGCAAAAATCCCATAAAAGCTTATTTTATGTAGTGAGGAGTGTTTAATCCCAATAGAAGAATAAAGTGTCAATATCTCAAGATCGGATTGTTTTAGAGCTATTAACTTATACAATAAATTTGATCTAAATTTCATAAGAAATTTAAAAATTGCAAAATATATAGGGTGTTCTATTTGAAAAAATCCCACAAAACCTTATTTTATGTAGCGAGGAGAGTTTAATCCCAACACAAGAATAAAGTGTCAATATCTCAAGATCGGATTGTTTTAGAACTATTAACTTATACAATAAATTTGATCTATATTTCATAAGAAATTTAAAAATTGCAAAATATATAGGGTGTTCTATTTGAAAAAATCCCACAAAACCTTATTTTATGTAGCGAGGAGAGTTTAATCCCAACACAAGAATAAAGTGTTAATATCTCAAGATCGGATTACTTTAGGGCTAGTAACCTGCACATTAAATTTGATCTAAATTTCATAAGAAATTTAAAAATTGCAAAATATATAGAGTGTTCTATAAGAAAAAATGCCATAAAAGCTTATTTTATGTAGTGAGGAGAGTTTAATCCCAATAGAAGAATAAAGTGTCAATATCTCAATATCGGATTGTTTTAGAGCTATTAACTTATACAATAAATTTGATCTAAATTGCATAACCAATTTAAAAATTGCAAAATATATAGGGTGTTCTATTTGTAAAAATCCCACAAAACCTTATTTTATGTAGCGAGGAGAATTTAATCCCAACACAAGAATAAAGTGTCAATATCTCAAGATCGGATTGTTTTAGAACTATTAACTTATACAATAAATTTGATCTATATTTCATAAGAAATTTAAAAATTGCAAAATATATAGGGTGTTCTATTTGAAAAAATCACACAAAACCTTATTTTATGTAGCGAGGAGAGTTTAATCCCAACACAAGAATAAAGTGTTAATATCTCAAGATCGGATGATTTTAGGGCTAGTAACCTGCACTTTAAATTTGATCTAAATTTTATAAGAAATTTAAAAATTGCAAAATATATAGAGTGTTCTATAAGCAAAAATCCCATAAAAGCTTATTTTATGTAGTGAGGAGAGTTTAATCCCAATAGAAGAATAAAGTGTCAATATCTCAAGATCGGATTGTTTTAGAGCTATTAACTTATACAATAAATTTGATCTAAATTTCATAAGCAATTTAAAAATTGCAAAATATATAGGGTGTTCTATTTGAAAAAATCCCACAAAACCTTATTTTATGTAGCGAGGAGAGTTTAATCCCAATCGAAGAATAAAGTGTCAATATCTCAAGATCGGATTGTTTTAGAGCTATTAACTTATACAATAAATTTGATCTATATTTCATAAGCAATTTAAAAATTGCAAAATATATAGGGTGTTCTATTTGAAAAAATCCCACAAAACGTTATTTTATGTAGCGAGGAGAGTTTAATCCCAATAGAAGAATAAAGTGTCAATATCTCAAGATCGGATTGTTTTAGAACTATTAACTTATACAATAAATTTGATCTATATTTCATAAGAAATTTAAAAATTGCAAAATATATAGGGTGTTCTATTTGAAAAAATCACACAAAACCTTATTTTATGTAGCGAGGAGAGTTTAATCCCAACACAAGAATAAAGTGTTAATATCTCAAGATCGGATGATTTTAGGGCTAGTAACCTGCACATTAAATTTGATCTAAATTTTATAAGAAATTTAAAAATTGCAAAATATATAGAGTGTTCTATAAGCAAAAATCCCATAAAAGCTTATTTTATGTAGTGAGGAGAGTTTAATCCCAATAGAAGAATAAAGTGTCAATATCTCAAGATCGGATTGTTTTAGAGCTATTAACTTATACAATAAATTTGATCTAAATTTCATAAGCAATTTAAAAATTGCAAAATATATAGGGTGTTCTATTTGAAAAAATCCCACAAAACCTTATTTTATGTAGCGAGGAGAGTTTAATCCCAATAGAAGAATAAAGTGTCAATATCTCAAGATCGGATTGTTTTAGAGCTATTCACTTGTACAATAAATTTGATCTATATTTCATAAGCAATTTAAAATTGCAAAATATATAGGGTGTTCTATTTGAAAAAATCCCACAAAACCTTATTTTATGTAGCGAGGAGAGTTTAATCCCAACACAAGAATAAAGTGTTAATATCTCAAGATCGGATTACTTTAGGGCTAGTAACCTGCACATTAAATTTGATCTAAATTTCATAAGAAATTTAAAAATTGCAAAATATATAGAGTGTTCTATAAGAAAAAATCCCATAAAAGCTTATTTTATGTAGTGAGGAGAGTTTAATCCCAATAGAAGAATAAAGTGTCAATATCTCAATATCGGATTGTTTTAGAGCTATTAACTTATACAATAAATTTGATCTAAATTGCATAACCAATTTAAAAATTGCAAAATATATAGGGTGTTCTATTTGTAAAAATCCCACAAAACCTTATTTTATGTAGCGAGGAGAATTTAATCCCAACACAAGAATAAAGTGTTAGTATCTCAAGATCGGATTATTTTAGGGCTAGTAACCGGCACATTAAATTTGATCTAAATTTCATAAGAAATTTAAAAATTGCAAAATATTTAGGGTGTTCTATATATGGAAACGCTTGATTTCAATAGAATACTAAAGTGTCAATATCTAGAGAACGGATTAATTTGAGCTATTAAATCGACACATTACATTTGATCTTAATTAATTAAAAAATTATAAATCCATATATACAGGGTGTTGCATTTCATAAAATCAAGTGCAACGATCAAAAACTAATCTAAAAGTCGAAGACAACCCCAACAAAGAGAGAGAACTAATGGTTTTGGATTATATGTAAAGTTTATAAAAAAAATATTTTCACAATGAATCAACTAAAAAGTGTAACGTTAAAACTTAACGATGGCATTCAAAAATTATCTTAATTTCCTAACGATTAAAATACATTACAAACAAAAAGAAAAACTCCCTCCTTTGCGAAATTAACAAATCCGCCCTTGAGGGCACAATGGGAATTGAAGCTGATTAGCAAAAGGAGTTAGTTAAAGGCCTCTTGAAATAAAAAGAAAGAAAAGTGCAATATTAGATTTAAATAAAAAGAGATGGAGAAAAAGAAGAGAAGATTTAAATTTATCCCTTAACACAAAAACAAAAACTTTTACTAATTGTAAAATGCAATAATTATTGTTTGTTTTAAAGTTAATTTCAAAGTATTTCAAGTATTTAGCAATAACTTGTGAGAGAGAAAAGTTTTTCCGAAGCTATTTAGAAAATAATTCCAAAACAGTTAACTTTAATTATTACAAACTTAATAAAGAAAAAAGTAATAATTAAATAATGTACCGAAGTTTACTAGTAGGGTAGTTTTATAAGTAAAATTAAATTAGCGGTCTAAAAATTAAATATTTATGGTCAAAATGAAGGGGTGAAAGGGGAAGGGGGGAAAATTGATAAGAAACGAAAAATTTTCATTATCCTCATTTTGAAACTAAATAATTATGATTTTTAATATTAATCAATGTTCATATGTTCATTAATGAATTAATTTAACGGCCACTAGGTTCCCACCAGACTTCAAGACCTTTCTCTTATGAGATAGACCACGGAGTTCCGGTGAACGCAGAGTAATCGTTCTCCAGACCTCGAGACCCCTCTCTTACGAGATAGACCACTTAGTCCTGGAAACTAAGACGGCAAGTGGTTTGCCAGACCTTGAGACCCTTTTCGGACGGGACAGACCACTGAGTCCTGGAAACTAAGAGAGTAAGTCGTTTGCCAGATCTTGAGACACTTTTCTGACGGGACAGACCACTGAGTCCTGGAAACTAAGAGAGTAAGTCGTTTGCCAGACCTTGAGACCCTTTTCGGACGGGACAGACCACTGAGTCCTGGAAACTAAGACGGCAAGTGGTTTGCCAGACCTTGAGACCCTTTTCTGACGGGACAGACCACTGAGTCTTAGAAACTAAAAGGGTAAGTGGTTTGCCAGATCTCGAGATAAACCACTAATTCCTGGAAACTAAGAGGGTAAGTGGTTTGCCACACCTTGAGACCCTTTTCGGACGGGACAGACCACTGGGTCTTGGAAACTAAGAGAGTAAGTCGTTTGCCAGACCTTGAGACCTTTTTCTGACGGGACACACCACTAAGTCCTGAAAACTAAGAGCGTAAGTCGTTTGCCAGACCTTGAGACCCTTTTCTGACGGGACAGACCACTGAGTCTTGAAAACTAAGAGCGCAAGTCGTTTGCCAGACCTCGAGACCCTTTTCTGACGACGCAGACCACTGAGTTCCAGAAACTAAGAGCGTAAGTCGTTTGCCAGACCGTGAGACCCTTTTCTGACGGGACAGACCACTGAGTCTTGGAAACTAAGAGAGTAAGTCGTTTGCCAGACCTCGAGACCCTTTTCTGACGAGACAGACCACTAAGTCCTGGAAACTAAGAGGGTAAGTAGTTTGCCAGACCTTGAGCCCCTTTTATGACGTCCCAGACCACTGAGTTCCAGAAACTAAGAGCGTAAGTCGTTTGCCAGACCTTGAGACCCTTTTCTGACGGGACAGACCACTGAGTCTTGAAAACTAAGAGCGCAAGTCGTTTGCCAGACCTCGAGACCCTTTTCTGACGACGCAGACCACTGAGTTCCAGAAACTAAGAGCGTAAGTCGTTTGCCAGACCGTGAGACCCTTTTCTGACGGGACAGACCACTGAGTCTTGGAAACTAAGAGAGTAAGTCGTTTGCCAGACCTCGAGACCCTTTTCTGACGAGACAGACCACTAAGTCCTGGAAACTAAGAGGGTAAGTCGTTTGCCAGACCTTGAGCCCCTTTTATGACGTCCCAGACCACTGAGTCCTGAAAACTAAGAGGGTAAGTCGTTTGCCAGACCTCGAGGCCCTTTTCTGACGAAACAGATCACTAAGTCCTGGAAACTAAGAGGGTAAGTCGTTTGCCAGACCTCGAGACCCTTTTCTGACGAGACAGACCACTAAGTCCTGGAAACTAAGAGGGTAAGTCGTTTGCCAGACCTTGAGCCCCTTTTATGACGTCCCAGACCACTGAGTCCTGAAAACTAAGAGGGTAAGTCGTTTGCCAGACCTCGAGACCCTTTTCTGACGAGACAGACCACTAAGTCCTGGAAACTAAGAGGGTAAGTCGTTTGCCAGACCTTGAGCCCCTTTTATGACGTCCCAGACCACTGAGTCCTGAAAACTAAGAGGGTAAGTCGTTTGCCAGACCTCGAGGCCCTTTTCTGACGAAACAGATCACTGAGTCCTGGAAACTAAGAGAGCTTCTTCCACCAGATCCCGAGACCACTGAGTCTTAGTGTATGAGGGGAGGTTACGGACTTGCCGAAGGCAACACAGAAACAAATTTAATTAATTAATTAATTAATAACGTAGATAAAAATGACACAAGGAAAATCACACGCGCCCGTTCACCTCAAATGTGAAACGAGGAATCTCTTATCAAAATGGAGAAGAGGCTTATATTGAAGATCTGACGACCAACTCGGATCCACTCGACAACGAATTTAATCTGAATTTGGACATCCCATGTTCTTTTAGTGTCTAATCCATAACCTTTTCTCGACTTTTTAAAGTTTTTTCCACTTTTTCCTAGTGTTTTCCAGTCTTTTTTCGTTTTAACTGTCTTTTATTTTTAAGTCTCATTTTTCCGCCTTCTCCTGTCCTGCTTCCCATCTTTAGGACACTCTTAAAATATCTTCTACAATTAGTTTCGGTACAATTATAAATTTTGATAGTTCTCAACTCATTGAAACTCACTTGTAAGTTTCAGGGAGAATAGTTGTAATGCAATATTAGAAAATTGCAACTATAAACAAGAAGTAATTAAACATTGTTCAATTACTTGATGCAAAATTCCTAATTCAATAGTTGTGTAACAAAACCAATTTTACGTGTAATGTAAATTTGCAGGTGTTGGTTACTATACCTGAGAAACTTGTAATTCAAAATGTTTACTAAATCCTCATCGTGGTGCTCGAAACTTTCAAATTTAATATTATCAAGCGTACTGCACAGTTTGTACGTACCTATACGTAGGTACGTAACTACGTAGCTACCGCATTACTTAATTTAAATCAAGTAATGTACCTAAAGCTATATTGGATGTTATAATAGTCGAGGTACGTACATTTCATGAGATAAAAGTGAATTAAACACAAAGTTATGCGAAATTATAATTGAAGATTACGCCAACGAATATAAAATACACAATCGTGCCACCTGCGAGTTTTTTTATTCGCTTCTATAGAAGAGTATTGCTTTGCACATATTAAAAATACAATTTTTCCCAACATTACGAAACCAACTTTTTTCTATTTTGTTAATATTTATTATTTGGAGATGTTATAAGAAAGTATAACATCATAATTGATTAGATGTTATCAAGTCCAGTTAGGACGTGAAGGATGGGTTTGGATACACTAGGGACTCAATATGTCTTCTTTTGGATGAAAATAAAAGACTTGTAGAAATATATATTATACACTTCTCGTTTCTCACAATTTTTCAACTACACTAATAACATTTTAGTCAATTTGTGCCGTCTTGTCGTTTGTATGTTTTGATAGGCTTCAACACTCTAGACGACGATATTGCGTTCGATACTCATTAAAGAGTTTTCTAGCAACTTGCCAATTTTAGCTGTCGTATGTTTGGTATGCTTTATTATCCTTTAATGAAAATATACGGGGTAGTATTTTGCGTGTTTACACCTTAGAGACATTATGTGCCCGAAAATATTCCACAATATTCTAAAGGACCCCAGAATATTAGTTTTAGAGAGCACCAGGAGGTAAATAGTCCCAACTGCTTGTCTCAATAAGTTTTCTAATTTTTTTTTTATAACTATTTAGGACTTCATGATAAAAGAAAAACCAAAGTTATTTTATTCCGATGAAAATGCTACACTAGATACAGCCGCATTGACACCCTGTATGTAACTTAATAATGATATCCTTGTGGTAACTTTCATGCAAAATGATATAGAAAAAATTCATAGAAAAACAAAAAAAAATTGCTTAGAAAAATTGACATAAACAAGCTGAGAAGTGCGTAATACGTGCGTACGATATGATCAAATATAAAATATGATATTACATCGAATAGAGGAGAACGTGACAATTTAGGTAAATTGAATTCTGTTCTTGAGGCTAAAAAATGAAAAAAATAGCCCGCAAAAAAAGAAGTTTTTTAAATAAATTTATGTTTTGAGACCTAATAAAAGTAAATTTTGTTTGAAACGAAATAAATAATAAAAAATTATTTAACAGAAAAAGTATTAAGGGCTTATTAAGGGTAAAAAGATTTCATTAGAATGTAGAAAATGGAGATTGCTTACCCCGAGAAGGATTACAGACATTGTAATTTTGCGGTAATTGTTAATTTCTCATCTTATGCATATGCAAATGGTGATTACGTTTAATTAAAAAATTTAATTATAACTTTTATTATGTTTTAAATATTCATAATTGTTTTGTTTTTAAGATGATGAAGATTTTTAGTTTCTTACTAATTTATTTATTATACCCCTGGTCGTATTTTGAAAAAATCAAAAATCTGTTATTGAAAATCCGGCTAATATAAAATCCTATTAATTTTCTAGTCAGATTCAAGTGTTCATATTTCGAGAGTGGAGCATTTTAGAGCAATTGAACTAAACATCAAATTTGATCTAAATGTAATAAGGAAATAAAAAATAAAAATATATACTGGGTGTTCTACATGAAATAATCGAGGAAAACCATATTTTCTCTAATGAGGGTAATAAAAATCCTAATAAACGATTAAAGCGTTCATATCTCGATAATGAAGTATTTTAGAGCTATTGAACTAAACATCAAATTTGATCTAAATGTAATAAGGATATAAAAAATAAAAATATATATTGGGTGTTCTATATAAAAAAATTGAGGAAAACCATATTTTCTCTAATGAGGGTAACATTAATCCTAATAAACGATTAAAGCGTTCATATCTCGATAATGGAGTATTTTAGAGCTATTGAACTAAACATCAAATTTGATCTACATTTAATAAGGAGCTTAAAAATAAACAAATATATAGGGTGTTCTACATGAAAAAATTGAGTAAAAACCTCTTTTCTCAATGAGGGTAATATTAATCCTAATAAACGAGCGTTCATATCTGGAAAATAGAGTATTTTAGAGCTATTGAACTCAACATCAAATTTGAGTACATGTAATAAGGAACTTAAAAATAAAAAAATATATAAGGTGTTCTACATAAAAAATTGAGCAAAACCCTCATTTCTCCAATGAGGGTAATATTAATACCAATAAACGATTAAAGCGTTCATATCTCAAAAATGGAGTATTTTAGAGCTATTCAACTAAACGTCAAATTTGACCTAAATGTAATAAGGAACTTAAAAATTAAAAAATATATAGGGTGTTCTACATGAAAAAATTAAGTAAAACCCCATTTTCTCTAATGAGGGTAATATTAATCCTAATAAACGATTAAAGCGTTCATACCTCGAGAATGGAGTATTTTAGAGTTATTGAACCAAACATAAAATTTGATCTAAATATAATAAGGAACTTAAAAATAAAAAAATATATAGAGTTTTCTACATGAAAAAAATGAGAAAAATCCTGTTTTCCCAATGAGGGTATTATTAATCCTAACAAGCGATTAAAGCCTTCATATCTCAAAAATGGAGTATTTTAGAGCTTTTGAACTAAACATAAAATTTGATCTAAATGTAATAAGGAACTTAAAAATAAAAAAATATATAGGGTGTTCTACATGAAAAAATTAGTAAAACCACATTTTCTCTAATGAGCGTAATATTAATCCTAATAAACGATTAAAGTTGTATTCACACACAACCGTGATTGATCCGTCACGTCACGTCTCCGGTCAGTCGAAAATGATATAAAAAAATCGTAAGCGTGCTTTTAAATGAATCCATTCACACTCATCAGTCATGGTCCGGCGATTTTGTTTTTGACGCCGTCACGTCTCCGGCCAGTCAAATAAAATAACGTCGACAACGTTATTTTTATAAATCCTTTTATAACTAAAGGTAAATGACGGATCCATGACTGATGTGTGTGAATCGTGCTGTCCGTCAAAATAAAATCACAAAAAAATCTGACTGACCGGAGACGTGACGTGACGGATCAATCACGGTTGTGTGGGAATAGACCTTAAAGCGTTCATACCTCGAGAATGGAGTATTATAGAGCTATTGAACTAAACATCAAATTTGATCTAAATGTAATAAGGAACTTAAAAATAAAAAAATATATAGGGTGTTCTACATAAAAAAATTAAGTAAAACCCCATTTTCTCTAATGAGGGTAATATTAATCCTAATAAATTATTAAAGCGTTCATACCTTGAGAATGGAGTATTTTAGAGTTATTGAACCAAACATCAAATTTGATCTAAATGTAATGAGGAACTTAAAAATAAAAAAATATATAGGGTGTTCTACATGAAAAATTTGAGTAAAACCCTATTTTCCCCAATGAGGGTACTATTAATCCTAATAATCGATTAAAGCGTTCACATCTCGAGAATAGAGTATTTTAGAGATATTGAACTAAACATCAAATTTGATCTAAATGTAATGAGGAACTTAAAAATAAAAAAATATATATGGTGTTCTACATGAAAAATTTGAGTAAAACCCTATTTTCCCCAATGAGGGTACTATTAATTATAATAATCGATTAAAGCGTTCATATCTCGAGAATAGAGTATTTTAGAGTTATTGAACTAAACATCAAATTTGATCTATATGTAATGAGGAACTTAAAAATTAAAAAATATATAGGGTGTTCTACATAAAAAAATTAAGTAAAACCCCATTTTCTCTAATGAGGGTAATATTAATCCTAATAAATTATTAAAGCGTTCATACCTCGAGAATGGAGTATTTTAGAGTTATTGAACCAAACATCAAATTTGATCTAAATGTAATGAGGAACTTAAAAATAAAAAAATATATATGGTGTTCTACATGAAAAATTTGAGTAAAATTCTATTTTCCCCAATGAGGGTACTATAAATCCTAATAATCGATTAAAGCGTTCATATCTCGAGAATAGAGTATTTTAGAGTTATTGAACCAAACATCAAATTTGATCTAAATGTAATGAGGAACTTAAAAATAAAAAAATATATAGGGTGTTCTACATGAAAAACTTGAGTAAGACCCTCTTTTCCCCAATGAGGGTAATATTAATCCTAATAAACGATTAAAGCGTTCATATCTGGAAAATAGAGTATTTTAGAGCTATTGAACTAAACATCTATTTTGATCTAAATGTAATAAGGAACTTAAAAATAATAAAATATATAGGGTGTTCTACATGAAAAACTTGAGTAAGACCCTCTTTTCCCCAATGAGAGTAATATTAATCCTAATAAACTATTAAAACGTTCATATCTCGAGAGTGGAGTATTTTAGAGCTATTGAACTCAAATTAAATTTGATCTAAATGCAATAAGGAACTTAAAAATTAAAAAATATACAGAGTGTTCTACATGAAAAAATCTTATCTCGAGAAAGGAGTATTTTAGAGCTATTGAACTAAACATCAAATGTGATCTAATTGTAATAAAGAACTTAAGAATTAAATAATATTCTACGGTGTTCTACTTGAACTTTTATAAAAATTGACGTTGGATTGCAACAACTTAAAAGTGTGATACGTGTTTTTTGTGTGAAAAATCACACAAAAAACACCACCAATTCACGATCTAACCTTTTCGAGGTTATAGAAGCTGCGATAAGTCAACGACAAGTATATAGAAGACATCTGATCTACTTAACTATGCTCACTACGATGAAATAATTATAAGCCATTATCACGACACTACACAATAGACAAGACGAACAAATCAGCTACTTGGAGCAACAACAAACTTAATAAACTTTTTAATTGAGTATAAACCGAAACATAGAGAGTAGAAGTTAGAAACTACAATAAGCCATGTTGAAAACAACTATTTTAACACCTTAAAATTTCCCATTTTCATGTTAATCAGATACTGTCGTAACGTTCACATCGAACAGGAAGGGGCTTTGATAGGTCCATAAATTCATTAACACTCCCCGGAGAGATTAGATGGCCGTGAATTAGTACGTGTAGGTAACGCCAAATAAAATGACGATTTGCAAAAATTTGCCAACGGCGCCTCCTGTAGAGATAGAGAGGGTTGAATTTAAAATTTAAAAAAATGTGATTTTTTTCTAAACCAACATCAGTGGTTAAGAGGGAATACTTTAAAATAGTTTAAAAAAAGTCTTTTTGGGGAGTTAAAAAAAGAAAGTTTAAAAATCCCTATTTAACAATTCTAAAAACAAGAAGAGAAAGAAAATCTCTTCGTGATTTATAAATAACATCATTAAAGTTTCAGATCAATTCGACTTATGGCTTTGTGTGCAACTGTTACGGAGTATATATTTTTTCGGTTAAAAAACTTTTACGTAAAAAAAAACCAAACAATTTGATTTTATTACGGTAATTTGGTTTGCAGATTGACTAATTTATATTTTTGGACCGAATTGAAATTTTCCCGAACAAAAATTTGTTAATTGGCGCAAATTTTCCCCGAGGAATTGTTATTAAATGTCTTCCGCCGGCCTTTTGTAACAGTTGCGAAATTTTTAATTTTCTTCGCGTTATTAATTTAAAAGAGATTTTTTTTTCAAATTTATTTAAAACATCATAAGACTTTAATGTAGCACAAAAAATCAAATCCTTAAAAATAATTCGTAACCAGCGAGTATATTTGTTTTGGTTGTAGTACGCCGCTTAAAAAATACGTTCCTATCAGATTTATTTAGGACTCTTCCTGGCCGGAAAGATTTCTCGGGCAGAGCAAACATTTTAAGTATGTAAAGCCTATTTGGAAGCCTCTAGGGAAACATCGCAGTCACTACGAGAGAAAAATATTGCTTCAACTAGCGAGCTAAAAAAATTTTTTTTAGACTTTAAAGAAAATCGCACATCTAGGAAAATCTTATTATAAATGCTCGCTTTAAAATTTTTTTAAAATATTTATACAGGGTGTTCGAAAAGTGACGCATAAATTTCATAAAAGGTTTATCAAAAAATTGACAAACCGATTTACAAAATGAAAAAATTTTTACCTTCGATTTTCAACAAAAATTCGATTTTTTACAGCCACCGCTGATCAGAGTTTAAAGACTGTTTTACCTAGACTGACCAATGAGGTTTTCGAGGTTAATTTTTTTATCATTCTCTGTTGTTTTTGCAGGGAAAACACGCCTCGTTAACGTCGAGAAGACGAGCTAGGACCCCGGGATTGCCAACACCCGTACTTCTCTGTCACCAAGGAAGCCCCTTGGGGACATACTGATGTTAATTGATGTCAAAACGCTATATACTGCGTGTCCAAAAAATAAACGGATTTTAAAAAAAGTTAATTTTGCATAACGCTACTTTAGAATAAGATTTAAGTACCATTCAATTAGAGAAGAGCCCACACTCTCTTACGTTATATACACAAGGGCCATTTTACATGAACTAAATGTCGTACTAACTTTATAGCACTGAATCAACTCAAGGATCAAAAGGGAATCTAAGCTTTAACGTCGTGCACGGTCGTGTGTCGATTTTTCTACGCACGACGTTAAAGCTTAGATTCCCGTGCTTTTGCTCCTTAAGTGGGTTCAGTACTAAAAAGTTAATACGACATTTAGTCCATGTAAAATGGGCCTAAGGGTTCGTCTCTGATCGAATGAACTCTACAGCTGTTAACAAAAAAGCGTCAATTTTTCTACAACTTAAAATAATAATAGAGGGCGTTAATTCATTTTTAATTGTATAAATTTAAAAGGTTATGTTATGAGGAAAAGGAAATTGTACCAGTCCATTAAAATTGAAGTAAAATTTCCACGAAAAAAGGAAAGTATTAAAAGGCAGTTTTTGATGAAAACGGTTGGACAATAGAATAATGGAATTACATGTCGGACCCCCTCTTTTTTTTTAAAAACAAATTACATTATCTTTTGTAAAATCAACCCTTTCTTTTTAATTGTAAAGCAAATTGTTTCACTATGAACGTAATTGTATTTGTCGTAAAAATTTCTTAAATGAAAATATTTTTTCAAACGATTTTCCAGCTTTCTGAAAAGCTTCTCTAAATTTCCTCAAGTTGAGTCGGTAATGTATCAGTTTCTAAAATTATTTTTTTATATACAGTGTGTTTAGAGAGTGGTTTAAAAAAGACTTTGAGATTATAATGCCCAGTTGCATAAAAGAGAATTAGATTTATTATCCTTCGATATAGCAACGTTGCGCAATAAATAAATAAAAATGTCAAAGTTTGACCTTTGTTTTCACAAGTCAATAGAACGTGTCAGTTGTCATGAAGTTCAATTTGATTCCACAAGGTTCGCACAATCGACGGTCCCAAACGTCCAATTACAGTATTACCAAATTACTTTGATTGTATAAATTTTATCCAATACAAAGCAAACCACAATCGTGATTAATGGTAAAAAAAATATCAGTGTCACCCAACCCAATACAATAATATCTTTGATGTTAAGATGACTAGACCACGGGGATGGTTATCCTTCTAGACCACCAGACCTAAAAGGAACACGGATTATCCTGTCGTTAGACCACCAGACCTCGTTCTAAGACCCAAAAAGAACTTCTGAGTGAGACCAACTAACCTAACGGACAAGATAGGGAAGTTGCGTGGTTCCAAACCACTAGACCTCCTCTGAAGACTTAAACAGATCTCAAGATAATACTACTAGACCTTAGACGAAACACAAACACACGGACTTGCTTAAGACTTGGTCAAAAATAAATTAACACAAAGAGAAATTGACCAAAGAAGAAAATTAACAAGAACGCGCTTCCGCTCACCACGATGGTGAAACGAGAAGTTCTTTATCAAAATGGAGTGGGAGCTTATATTGGAAATACGACGACCAACTCGGATTCACCCGACAACCAATAATAACGCAGCAAATGGAATTAAACACAAGATCGACTATCAGTTAATAATTGTTAACATTAAATTAATAACTTTTTAATTACCGCGAGCTCGAGGATAACAATTAGCACAATGGAATCGCACTAAAATAAGGAGTACGTCCGTATAAAATATGTAATTTTAAATTAGAAGTTCATGTTTAAAGAAAAATTAATTAAGGGCTGCGAAATACTCAGGGGTGCCAATAAATAACCAAAGTAAAAAGAAAAATACACCAATCAACTCCTATCACTAATATAACCATCCACGTGGTTTTAAATTGAATTCAAACATTTAATAATTTCACAAACCTATAATTAAAAAGTTTAGGTAAGTAATTAATCAACTGATAAGGTTGAATTAATTGAACACTAAAAATGGAACGGAAGCTCTAGCTCTTGTGATTGCAGAGTAACAGGAAAATTGGCTGTTATCGCTGATAACGCTGATAGTAAAAATACAAAAATTAAAATAGGGTAATTTTGTTCCAATCTCCTCGAGATTGCGCTCAAATGGAAGAGCTTGAAGAGCTGAACAAGCGAGTGTAAAAATTATCTCCATTTTGATCTCAGGGGTGGCGCTAGAGGAAAAATTATAAAAAATGACAAGTACAGTCAAAACCGGTTATAGCGACACCGCTTTGTACGACGTATCGGATGAGCAGAAAACGAGTCATTGAGGTAACGGTTTTCTTCCAATAGATCACCCATGAGTGATTTTTGAATAAGAGACAGCCTGTAGGCCTACTAATAAAAGTAAAAAGGGACGATTTATTTCACGGTTTGGTGAAAATAAAGTAAAGTTTAATGATCTCTAATAAATTATAATTAAAGTTAATGAAAGTGTAACAAACTTTACGACACATTGTGAAAATGGCAAAATTTTAAATTGTTAATAATCGAGTGTAAATTCAGTAAACGTTGTCGTTTTTTAAAATAATTGAACATTTTGTGTTCGTTTAACACAACTAAATAACTTTATTATTAGATTAATTTCTAAAGTTCTTAAAAGCAAACGCTACAAACAATTGTGTGTATTTGTTTTTGAAAACAAGAACATTAGCGATTTTAACATGTAAATGGATAAATTCAATTTAGTTAACAGTTTTCGTTAAAATTTGTTAAAAGTTTTAACTCTCCTTTTAGTGAAAACTAAATAGATTGTTCTTTTTTCCCTTCAAATTGAAGCTTTGTCTAAATAAAAAAAAAGAAGAGTTGAATTATTCGAATGGAGGGTTTTGTTTTAGAAAAAAAAAAAAAGGTTAGGTATGTTTTATATATTTTTAAAATTAAAATTCAAACTCGAAGAGTTGAAACATAAACCGAGCTCAATTGTGAAATTTAACTCTTATTCCATTACTTGGGTGCTGAAATGTGAATTATTATTTAGCATAACATTGAGGAGGAAGTTTGTTAGAAAAAGCACAAGGTATCACATTGCGTTTTCATTTCCACAAGGAAATTTGGAATTTGTATAAAAGGTTTTCAATTTACTAAATTACTGGTTATAGGGTATAATTTTATTTTTTTGTGACTTTATGTAATAAAAATGTGTACAAAACGCTACAAGTCACGATATTCTACTGCTGCACACCAGTCGCAACGTTACTTATAATTTAGCAAAAAGGTTTCCACCAACGTCGCCCACAAAACTCCATCCACTCTCCAACTATTTTTCACTTACAAGGTTTTACAATTCGATCCTCAATTTTTCCTTAAAAAATTCTCCTCCCACCTTTCTCTTTCAGTTCAACTTTAAAAAGTCATCGATTTACACAACAGCAAACAAAACTAACTTCGTGTTAAAGTTGCATAAAGTAACAAGTATTTAGTATTAATTTAAACTTAAAAAAAAACATTATTTTATATACTAGGTAGGTAACTTTTTGTCGAAGTAAAACACGAACTTTTGTGATATATCAACTACATTAACAACAATTTATTAGGCAAGAAGAACAACAAAATAATTGTTATATAAGCTCTAAAAGAATTAAAAAAAATTAACATACAAATTACGTGCTTGTTAATAAACGCAAATAAACTCACTCAACACCACCATACGATAAACTTACTAGTAGTTCACAACTTAATGGAGGTGTACGTACGGGGTGCAGTTTGGTTAAAGTTACCTTGTAATTTAATGGTTATGTCTTGACAAATAAAACAACGACGTAATGATTTACACTTTACAGGGTGTCTAGGAAACAATACTAAAGATTCACAACACACCACACCAGACAGGATTTCCTCGTGTAAACATTTTGATCGTTTTAACCTCGAAACTTTGACGTAAAGCTGCGTTTACATTAACGTCAGAAGTGGGATAGTTTTAGTTGTACAAGTAGCTAGCTATACTTCAACTATAGCTCTTTCGAAGGGACGTCACAAATTTCCAACTTAACAACGGAATTCAAAAACCACCAGTATCTAATTTCAACCTTTGCCTTCAACGTACTTTTTAATTTTTCTCAATAGAGGCCCTGGTTTAAGAGATCCTAGGGAATAAAAAGCACACCATTAATTTTAATGGAAAAAATGCTACACTTAAGAGCTTATATTTCGGTTAATATTTGTGCTAAAAAAGTGCGATTCTCAACATTGTTCTTAAATATTTTTTTAGCATTTTTCAGGTCTAAGGCCCAGTACTATAAAGTCTAGTTAACCGAAGGTTGACTCAACCGTAGGTTGAAATTATAAATGAACGACAATCAGACGACAGTCTAACCTTAGATTGAGTTTAAACCTTCGTTTAAAATACCGGGCCTAAGGCCCAGTAGGTAACCGTAGTTACCCAGTATCAGTAACGGTAACCCAGTTATCCGTAGGTTGAAATTATATATAAACGTCAATTTCACGATTATGTCAAGTAATGTCAAACTAAAATGACACCCTAACGTTAGGTTGAGTTTCAACCTTCGTTTATAATACTGGGCCTTAGGCCCAGTACTATAAAGTCTAGTTTACAGAAGGTTGACTCAACCGTAGGTTGAAATTATAAATAAACGTCAATTGCACTATTATGTCAAACTAAGATGACAGTTTAACCTTAGGTTAAGTTTCAACCTTCGTTTATATTACTGGACCCAAGGCCCAGTACTATAAAGCCTAGTTAACCGAAGGTTGACTCAAAACTGTAGGTTGAAATTATAAACGAACATCAATTGCACTATTATGTCAACCTAAAATGACAGTTTAACCTTAGGTTAAGTTTCAACCTTCGTTTATAATAACGGGCCTCAGGCCCAGTACTATAAAGCCTAGTTAACCGAAGGTTGATTCAAAACCGTAGGTTGAAATTATAAATGAACATCAATTGCACTATTATGTCAACCTAAAATGACAGTTTAACCTTAGGTTAAGGTTCAACCTTCGTTTATATTACTGGGCCTAAGGCCCAGAACTATAAAGCCTAGTTAACCGAAGGTTGATTCAAAACCGTAGGTTGAAATTATAAATGAACATCAATTGCACTATTATGTCAACCTAAAATGACAGTTTAACCTTAGGTTAAGTTTCAACCCTCGTTTATATTACTGGGCCTAAGGCCCAGAACTATAAAGCCTAGTTAACCGAAGGTTGATTCAAAACCGTAGGTTGAAATTATAAATGAACATCAATTGCACTATTATGTCAACCTAAAATGACAGTTTAACCTTAGGTTAAGGTTCAACCTTCGTTTATATTACTGGGCCTAAGGCCCAGAACTATAAAGCCTAGTTAACCGAAGGTTGATTCAAAACCGTAGGTTGAAATTATAAATGAACATCAATTGCACTATTATGTCAACCTAAAATGACAGTTTAACCTTAGGTTAAGGTTCAACCTTCGTTTATATTACTGGGCCTAAGGCCCAGAACTATAAAGCCTAGTTAACCGAAGGTTGATTCAAAACCGTAGGTTGAAATTATAAATGAACATCAATTGCACTATTATGTCAACCTAAAATGACAGTTTAACCTTAGGTTAAGTTTCAACCCTCGTTTATATTACTGGGCCTAAGGCCCAGAACTATAAAGCCTAGTTAACCGAAGGTTGATTCAAAACCGTAGGTTGAAATTATAAATGAACATCAATTGCACTATTATGTCAACCTAAAATGACAGTTTAACCTTAGGTTAAGGTTCAACCTTCGTTTATAATACTAGGCCTAAGCCTCAGTACTATAAAGCCTAGTTAACCGAAGGTTGACTCAACCGTAGGTTGAAATTATACAGGGTGAATCAGAGCACCCGTATCAGGCGTTTTTCTCAAAAAGATAAGTGGTAGATAGTTGAGTCAAAATTTTGATTACAAAAGCCGTAATAAAGAATGAAATGGTGGTATTGTTATTCCGCGAAAAATCAGCATGCCGAAGATATTGTCTCAAAATATGAAGAACTCCTGAATTTTAAATGGCAAGATAGGCCGAAAGTGGTTTCAATGAAAAGATCTTTAAAAACCAAGCAAGTTTTGTAGAGAAAATTTTTTGATTACTGCCATTCTAAATTCTGAAGTTCGTGAACTTCTGGGAAAAACTTTTGGCATTCCGACCTCTCTGCGGAATAAAAATATTACCATTCCATTCATTAATAAGGCTTTTGTGGTACAATTGTTTATCCCAACTCTCTAGGACCATCTAATCGATTTTGAATAAAAAGCTAAGAACGATAAGATCTGAAGACTTCAGAATTTGGAATGGCAGTAATCAAAAAATTTTCTCTACAAAAGTTGCTTGGTTTTTAAAGATCTTTTCATTGATACCACCTTAGGCCCAGTACTATAAAGCGTAGTTAACCGAAGGTTGACTCAAAACCGTAGGTTGCAATTATATATAAACGTCAATTTAACTATTATGTCAAACTAAAATGACAGTCTAACCTTAGGTCGAGTTTCAACCAGCCTAGTTAACCGAAGGTTGACTAAACCACCACAGCCACCCTGTATGTTACAAATTAAAAGATGAGAGCACGAAATGAATATTTTTATGTAATTACAAGCAATTTTTGAAGGGTTCATTTTAATAATACCTCACCTCTTTTCACGTGCATTTTAATTTGGTGACACACCTGCATGTTCAAACAAATACCCTAGAGAGGTTGATAAACCACAATTATGATTAAATTTAAGATTAAAAATTTAATTAATTTGTTGTAACAAAAAATAAATAATAATATGCAAAACTTACATTAGTTTTCCCGGTTGAGTAATAAACGTAACTGCACAACTGCATGCAAATAGCAGGTTACTGCTTTTAAAGGAAGTTAATTTAACCCTCCCATATAATACCCGATAACTACAACAGCTACTAGAGCCTTAATTTTTCCTTAAAACAAAATGATACGCCATTAACTTTTAAAACGACCCAATTTGTTACAAAATTATAACGAAATAACGAACAATCGTTATATAAAATTTTTATTTTTAGAGATGAATAAATAAAAAAAAAGTGTCACACGTCGTTTTCAAATTGCTGTTATCAAAAGAAAACTTGGCTCCTTGCAAAAAAAAAATATAATCAAAAAGGATAATAGAGCAATCTATGCACTGATACAGCATACGCTACAAATTGGATCTCGGGCAATAAAAAATATTCCTCTACTACTACACGTTCAACCTTCCAACCCTTAAAAAGCTACCACGTTATTTTCAACTTATTGATATTTTTAAAATACAATTTTTCTCATTATAAAATTGTAAAAAATAATTCTTTTAATCGAACTATACAAACCAGCGATTCTAAAACGTCTGTTTGACATTAAAATTTTTTTTTACTTATTATAAATACCCTCTAACTCACTATTTATGGACTTATTCCTAAGTCCTTTTATGTTCATTAATATGAATCAATCAACAGGTTGCATGTTGTTCATCTCAATTCTTAAGTAATTTGACTTATGAAGCTTGAGAAAGCTTCAGTTGAGAAGCCACCCTTTAGACAACCTACACGTGGATCAACCTTTGGTTAACTAGGCTTTATAGTATTGGGCCTTAGGCCCAGTATTATAAACGAAGGTTGAATCTCAACCTAAGGTTACTCTGTCATTTTTGACGTTTATTTATGATTTTAACCAACGGTTGAGTTAACTAAGCTTTATAGTACTGGGCCTTAGACCCAGTATTATAAACGAAGGTTGAATCTCAACCTAAGGTTACTCTGTCATTTTTGACGTTTATTTATGATTTTAACCAACGGTTGAGTTAACTAAGCTTTATAGTACTGGGCCTTAGGCCCAGTATTATAAACGAAGGTTGAATCTCAACCTAAGGTTACTCTGTCATTTTTGACGTTTATTTATGATTTTAACCTACGGTTGAGTTAACTAAGCTTTATAGTACTGGGCCTTAGACCCAGTATTATAAACGAAGGTTTAAACTCAACCTAAGGTGAGACTATTATTTTAGTTTGACATAATAGTGACATTGACGTTTACAATTTCAACCGTAGGTTGAGACAACCTTCGGTTAATTAGGCTTTATAGTACTGGGACTTATTTATGAGTTTATTTATGATTTTAACCTATGGTTGAGTTAACCTTTGGTTAACTAGGCTTTACAGTACTAGGCCTTAAACCCAGTATTATAAACGAAGGTTGAAATTCAACCTAAGGTGAGACTGGCATTTTAGTTCGACATAATAGTGAAATTGACGTTTATAATTTCAACCGTAGGTTGAGACAACCTTCGGTTAACTAGGCTTTATAGTACTGAGCCTTAGGCCCAGTATTATAAACGAAGATAGAAACTCAACCTAAGGTTAGCTGTGAACACATTTTAGTTTGATATAATTGGACAAAATAGTAAAATTGACGTTTATTTTTAATTTCAACCGAAGGTTGAGTCAACCTTCGGTCAACTAGGCTTTATAATCTGGTCCTAATACTGATAAACTAAACTGAAAAACTGAAACTAAAAAAACTAAACTGGTGTGCAGACACATTTTTATTCCATAGGATCTATTAAACCAGGAGCTCTATTGCGAAAAATTAAAAAGTACTTTAAAGACAAAGGTTGAACTGAGACCACCGTGAGCTTGTCTAGCTTGACGAGTTGCCTAGCGATATAACTTTCTAACTGCTGTTAGACAGATGGCATTATGACGACACATGTTTTTACTTGAGACATCATAGCTCTAGTTTTTCGACCAGGGTTTTCGAGCCCGGAGCAATAGTTTAATCTAATCTCTAAAGCAAGATTAGCTGGACAACTTCTATAAGTGGTCATTTTGAGGAGCGAATTAAAAAGTGTGGAAGTTTGAACAGCCCTGGTATGGTGACAACTGCTGTGTTCTACGCAGTCGTTAGTCGGAATCACATCGAGTTTATTTTTCAAAAATTCAGAAAAGGTAGTAATATATTTCAAATCTTGACTGTCGTTTGAAAAAGTCATCTTTTCTTAGGAGGAAACTGCAGTTGTTTTACGCTTTTTAAATTGCTACCCTTGAGCATTAGAAATAAGCTCTGGCGAAGTCACACTGGTCAGGTCAACCGACTGACAATTGCAGACAAGAGGTCACATTTTTATGTATATGTTTAAGTTTACTATTTAGCATTGAATAAAGAAATACCTCATACTTTACCAAGAAAGAGCCATTTAGCTAATAATATGGATCGCAATAGACGAGTAAATATAGCTATTTCCGGTCAATTTTTCCAACAGAAATGGTTGCTTATACTCCCATTTATAAGGAAAGATCATGACAGCCAATAATACTGTAAACTTGAAGGAATGAATGAGTCATCCATGGACTTCTAAAATGTCATTTCTGTGGCATTTTCTCTTATAGGAAACGGTCGCTAACCCTTCTTCCGGATGTTTTATGAGCTATTTAATACGTTGACTACGGCGTTTGAGGAGAAAAATACCAATTTAGGTATCTGCGCATCCCCTCATCGCATCAGCTTAAAATATTTTACCTCTAAGCTATTTAACAAAAACCTAACCTAACTTTACCTGACCTAACCTAACCTAACCTAAGCTGACCTAACCTGTGTATAAAAACAAAAATACGAATTTTTATTTCTTATTTATTTTAAGTATGCCATCTTTATATTCTAAAAATTATTGATCATTCTAGGGAATCGGGAGAGCACAAGGGTTAAATTCCAGCTGCTGCCGACGAGACGAATGACGTCAGTCCGACCCTGTAGCGTTGGAAAGAGCAAGAAAGGAACAGGGCGATTACAAACCTTCAACCTGTCCTTTGCCTTAGACGTTTACTCTGCCTTTCCCTGTAGACAGTGATCTTGATCAGGAACTGCAAGTCTAGGTCTAGACTAATGCAACATCAGAACAGGGCTGGACTGAGAAAAACTTATTACCGGGAAATCTGATAGTTTAGATTTATATTTTTAATTTTTTCAATTTATCTAAATTTTTGCAATCTATGTTTTTCTCTGTCACATTATGGGCCACCGGGAAATTCCCGGTAGCAGCCCTGCATAAGAAGATTGCTTTTTACGATTCTGTTGATGAAAGTTAGCTTTTCATTTCTCTACAGCACGAATTTTCCTTTATTGGAATCATCTACAATTATTTTGATTATGCAGCAACTATAAGCGCGTGACCACATCAAAACGCACCGCACCTAGCACTGACCTTAGCATTGCACCGGAAAAATAAATAAAACCTTGTTTTAGATCAGCGTGGTAGGCGACGATCGATGCTTGAATGTGCCCAGTTTCATATAAAACACTACTTTATTTTGTTTTGTTGCTAAGAGTGTGGTGCTAGAGAAAGCGTGCTAGGTGCGGTGCGCCACGTGGTTTGCAGAAGACTTCATTCATACTTGAAATATTTTTTGTTACTTTTATTTAAAATTAGACAAATATAAAATGTTTTAAAAGAGGTCAAACTAAAGAATTTTATATCGACAGTGGAGGTAGTAGTTTGCGTTTCGACGTCACTAACAACGTCTCTAGAGAAAACCGCATGAAAAATGCAGCAAGGCAAAAGTCCTTTTCTTAAGCAAACAAAATTAAAAAGGACCAAAACTCGACATTTTGTACAGTTTAAAAAGCGCAAGATGAAAGTTTGAGAAACGCAGGTTTTTTTTTGTTTCGAGGCAGAAGATTGATGATGCAATTAATACATATTTTGTTAGCTTTTCATTGGACGCGTGACGACTCGTTGAAGCGTGAAAAAAGGAAAACCACAAAATGGTTTGTAAGGGTATTATTTTGAACAAATTTCGAACATTTTATAATGTACCACTCTCGTACTCCTCGAGCCTCTCTTCTCTTTCACCCAATTAAAAACAATACCATTAATTTAAAACAAAAAGAGGCAAGAAAAAGTTTATTTAATGTTTGTAGAAGAGGCAAACCGCCGTGGTGGTAAAATATTTAATTTAATTATGTCAAGTGCACAAATTTTCAACTTTGCGTCAGTGGAAAAGTTTAAAAGAAAATTATCAAGCTCTTTCCAAGTTTTTCTTACAAATGAAGACGTATACTAAAACTTGTATAAAATATGTTTGCGACGCACAGCTACATTTATACATTAAGAGATGTGCGCGAAAATAGACTTCAGTTGTTGGTTGAAGCAAGAAAAATTAGTCTGCGAAATTTACAGTCGAAATTTTTCAAACTTTTAAATTTAAAACAAAAAAAATAATTTAAACATACCTCCATTTCTTATGTCTTCTCTTCTAAAATAAGAAATGTTTGGAGAAAATCTAAAAGATGATTCACGGTGAAAGTGTTTTAGAGGTAATGAAAATAAAACCACTAAATGTGAGGGTACTTTATGTGAAATGTCTTTACAATAAATTAGACGTGGTGTGGTGGTGTACCTTTAAAATAACACACAAAAGTTTTTGTTTTATATTCAACATTTATAAAAATATATAATCCAGAGATCACGTAACTTTTGAGTTATACTTTTCCGAGTAATACAAACTACGATTTTTAAAAAATATTCTCGTCACGTTGTAAATAAAGTTTTACAAGTGCAAAGTCATCACAAAGCGCAGGTTTGTGATTAATTTTTTTGTGCTTAATAAATATTTAAATCGACCAGATGGCGTGGTTTAAATTAAAAGAGAAAACTTTAGACCTAATGGAAATTAGAACAATGAGACACAGAAGTCTTAGAAAGTATCACAAGCAGGTATCAGTGTGCAGGTCGCACACTACCACAGGAAGCAAAAAATGAAATAGTAGATTTCCGTAGGGAGCATAGAGAAAATTATTGTTTAGTACCATTGTTTCAGAAGAAGAAAAGCAATAAAAAGTAGTAATAAAATAGTAAAGGCTCAAAGACCGCTTCCAACTGATCAATTGGGAGACAGTGGAAATCCACGAACGAACACATCTCAGAGAGAACACCTAACCACAAATTAATAGAACAGAGACACGAGTCAATAAGCAGCTAGTGCCATATATAGCTAACACCTAGTATGAAACAAAGAGAGGATATCAGCCCCCTTCCTTCCACATAGAGGAAGTACAGAACACAAGCACGGTCTTTGGAATATTGGAACCATAAAGGTCCAGTACCACCAGGCCATCTACAAAGGCGTTAGAAATATAAGGCTGCGCCAGACACACAGGTTGTAGGTTGGGGAATCATAAGAAAACATTTCCTGAATCCTCTATGGCCTTCTTACAAGAAGAAGAAGCAGGATATGGTGGTAAGCAGTAAAAACATAGGATAAAAATATCGAAAAGTATTACAAAGACCTACAGATTTCAGCAACTGGAAAATGGCATGCAGACACAGGAGGTTATGGAGGAAAAAACTACATCAAAACCATGAGGGTCTTAAGCCTGCGTCACAAACACAGACTTGTCTTCTAGTTTGGCCTGTACAGGTGGCCTTTGCAAGTCGGCCAAACCAAAAGGTATAAGCCTGTGTTTGTAGAAAGACTCCGAGAGACGTAGAGAGACGAATAAGTAGAGAAAACCTCAAAATGGTGATGCATATGAGCAGATAAATACACAGTAAGGTTAGAGAAGCATCTCTGGAGAAGGTTGGGAGATTAAACAGGCAGACTAGAGCTGGTTGGAATGTAATTCCTGTGCGTTTTCCAAGAGTAATTTATATATTTTTTTATTTCTGACGCTCTGAAGAACTTCAGAGACCGACTAACCAGATAGGACCTGTCAATCATTCTGGGTCGTAGCCTTAGCCGTAGCAAAGTGCATCTTAAAGCCCGCTAGCGCTCAGGTTTTTTACTATGGCAGGCCTGTGTAGGACAAAACTGCAACTTTACCTTCACACGTGCAGGTTTTTATTAGGGCTGACTTATGCAAGCCGCCTGAATGATCTACAGACTCTCAGGCTAAAAAACCTGAGCATTTTTTTCTCCTGGCCGGAGAAAGGCTTTTTCTGAAAAAGTTCAGTAGGTTCCTAACAGTCACATGTTTGTAACACTCCATATGCCTCTTCGAGGCTCAAGACTGAAGCGATATCACCCAAAAAGCTCATCCACGTAGTAATCGTAAACCTTTAAAAGACTACCATAGAACGCTGGGTAATTAAGAGTTGGGGGAAGACCTTTTTCAGAATAACTCAGTAGGTTCCTACCAGTTACATGTTTGTGGCACCCCATCTACCCCTTCAAAGCTCTAGATTGAAGCCATAGCACCCAAAAAGCTCATCCACATAGTGGTCGTAAACATTTAAAAGACTGCCATAAGACGCTGGTTAATTAAGAGTCGGGGGAAGATCTTTTTTGGAAGAGCTCAGTAGGGTTCAGCCACATGTTTGTAAAACCCCATCTGCTCCTTCGACGCTCAAGATTGAAGGGATATAACCCAAAAAGCTCATCCAAGTAGTGGTCGTAAACCTTTAAAAGACTTCCATAGAACGCTAGATAATTAAGAGTTGGGGGAAGGCCTTTTTTAGAATAACTCAGTAGGTTCATACCAGTTACATGTTTGTGGCACTCCATCTGCCCCTTCGAAGCTCTAGATTGAAACCATAGCACCCAAAAAGCTCATCCACATAGTGGTCGTAAACATTTAAAAGACTGCCATAAGACGCTGGTTAATTAAGAGTCGGGGGAAGACCTTTTTTGGAAGAGCTCAGTAGGGTTCAGCCACATGTTTGTAAAACCCCATCTGCTCCTTCGACGCTCAAGATTGAAGGGATATAACCCAAAAAGCTCATCCAAGTAGTGGTCGTAAACCTTTAAAAGACTTCCATAGAACGCTGGATAATTAAGAGTTGGGGGAAGGCCTTTTTTAGAATAACTCAGTAGATTCATACCAGTTACATGTTTGTGGCACTCCATCTGCCCCTTCGAAGCTCAAGATTGAAGGGATATAACCCAAAAATCTCATCCAAGTAGTGGTCGTAAACCTTTAAAAGACTTCCATAGAACGCAGGGTAATTAAGAGTTGGGGGAAGGCCTTTTTTAGAATAACTCAGTAGGTTCCTACCAGTCACATGTTTGTGGCAACCCATATGCCCCTTCGGCGCACAAGACTGAAGCGATATCACCCAAAAATCTCATTCACGTAGTGGTCGTCAACCTTTAAAAGACTTCCATAGAATGCTGAATAATTAAGTGTTGGGGGAAGGCCTTGTTTAGAATAACTCAGTAGGTTTCTACTAGTTACATTATTGTGGAACCCCATCTGCCCCTTCGACGCTCAAGATTGAAGTGATATAACCCAAAAAGCTCATCCACGTAATGGTCGAAAACCTTTAAAAGACTTTCATAGGACGCTGGTGAATTAAAATTTGTGGGGGGAGTTCCTTTTTGGAAGAGTTCAGTAGGTTCCTACCAGTCACATGTTTTTAACACCCTATCTGTCCCTTCAACGCTCAAGATTGAAGCGATATCACCAAAAAGCTCATTCACAAGTTCTCATGTTTTTTCCCAAGCTTGACTAGGCTGCCTTCAAGATTTCTGTAGAGCTAATTGAGTGAGCCTATCGTCATGGTTTAATTCTTGAGAAGAGACAAAATCATACAGCACGGTTGGTACAAAAAATGAGACAGGGATAAGTAGAGCGACGCAAATTGGAAGAGAATTGAACATGGCATACTTTTGGTAATAGAAAAAAAATAAAATCCACCCCTAAAGATATAAAAAAAAACATATAAAAAACTCGAAAAAATAAGCATTGAAAATGTCGGCGCGAAAAGCTTTTGGATTTTCTTTTTTAATTTAAACCACGTTCGTCGATGTTTAATATCTGGACGTTATTGTAACATTAAAGCGTTTAATAACACCCTTAAATGTTATTTTTCGAGACTTTTCATAAAGTCATATAATAATATAGAAATTTCGACCCCTCCACTTTTTTTTCATATAAAACAATTTTCATTTTACAACAACAACATTGTTTAGATTTTCCCAAGTAATTAACTTTGAAATATTAAATTTAATTTCGAAACACAACAACAATAACTCGTAAATGGTTAAAATTTATAAAATTATTTATACTAATTGGCACTATTTAATTAATATAAATTATTATTGAGGGGCCAAATTTTGTATCTAAGTGTTATAATAATAATTTAAAACGCCACGGGAGAAGAGTAATAGTTGGCTTGGAAATCGTTTACGACTTAATTTCCTACTCAACAAGTTATAGGAAACAAGAAATGAAATAAAATTATGTTTAATAAGTTTGTGTAACCATAAAATTGTTTTCAAAGTAATAAAGAGCAAACGAATTTATACGCTTCATTATTCAATTATGTAAAATCTATGGGGAGAAATTAAGGGAGGTTAGGTACTAATATTACCGTTACTAACGCATATGGTGTATTTTCAAATTAAAGGGGCATCGTTTTGTAACACTAATATTCAACAAGGAGATTCTAAACAAGTTTCATTTTTGCGAGGGTTGTTTTGGGGTAAATGTGTTCGATTTTTAAATAAAAACAGTTTTAGAGACGCCGATTTAATCTTAACTATCAGTTAAGCGTGTATAAAGTGAATTTTTAAACGCTTTAAGTTGTTAAAAATTGAATTAAACTTCTAAATGCGCAAATTTCGACTTAATTAAACGAATTTTAACTTGAGGACACATCATACTATAAGGGTTGAAAAATTATTTAACAGGGGTATTAAGTGACCCCTTTGGCATTCTCAATTATATCCGTTTAGAATTGCTTATACGAAACGCCTTTAGCTCTCAATTATTTTCATTGTAAAAATTAAAAAATGTCCAAACCGAGTAATAAATTTCCTAAGACTTAAAAGCCCTTGGAGGTTATAAAAAATAGCGGATATTAACCCTACCGACTAACATCTCATTTTAAAACTAATTACTCCGACGAGTAATTTTGTCCGATCTATCCACCATCTAGGAAATCTACATTTGGGCTCTTATGCGGCGTTTACATTTTATCAAGTTATTTGAAGCAAGTCGACTTCAAGCCAGCGACTTGAAGCGAATTTTGAGTAGCCGTACTACCGTACGGCCATACGGCAATTGCGGCGTTTACATTTATCAAGTTACTTGAAGCAAGTCGACTTGAAGCCAGCGACTTGAAAGTGGTTGACAAATGTAAACAGTGTTTCAAGTAGAATCAAGTGAAGCTTGAATTCTAGTTTTCACTTGAATTCAATAGTCAAGTGAAGTAGACGACCCGTCTACTTTTCTTGAAACTTGAATGAAGAAAAGAATTTCAAACAAACACAATGTTCCTCAAAAATTTTAAGTAGTAATAAATATAACAATACCAGTAGGGATTTGACAGGATAGTGATGTATTTATTACAAACACGTGTTTGAAAGCAATACTTCGAATGATCGGCCCGTTTGTATCCCTTCCGGTCATATACCTACTCATATTTTTAATTTTGTTCTACATACATCTTGTCTAATTATTTCAAGAAATTAATCTACAAATTAAATGAAGGGGGGCATCTCAATGGCATAAATATAGATATTGTGAGGAATAAAATGAAGATGATAAAAACAATTTATTATATAAGCATAATTAAAACATCAAAGTACCTGAACAGACAGAAAAAGCATGGTACAAACAATGCAGATACAAAAGGTACATTTGAAAGGATTAAAAAGGGTAAAATGGTAAAAGGTGTAATAAAAAGTAATTGACCATGTGCAACCAAAACACGGAAAGTACAGATATTTTTCAATAACACCAAAGTGTACTAACAATGCTTCTGAAGTGCCGACAGACCACATGTGAAAATTAAAAAAAAAGGGTCAAAACATTAAATCTTCAATATTATGAATAAATTAAAATAGGTAAACCCAGTGGCGTAAATAATTTTTCTATTAAAATATTGTATGAAAAAGCTATAACTGCACTGACTGACTGCTATCTGCGTTACCCCATTTGGCGCCATTTTATTATTTACTACAATCCAGTAAACAAAATAAAACGCCGCATATTTGTGCGCAAGACGATGCAAATGATTTCAAGTTTCAAGAAAAGTAGACCGGTCCTCTACTTGCCTTGACTATCGAATTCAAGTGAAAACTAGAATTCAAGCTTCACTTGATACTACTTGAAACACTGTTTACATTTGTCAACCACTTTCAAGTCGCTGGCTTCAAGTCGACTTGCTTCAAGTAACTTGATAAATGTAAACGCCGCATTAGCCCGTCGACCTCACCCTCAATTCAAGTAGATGTAAAAGAGGCTACAGGCGACACATACTCAGGTTTGCTTGAACAGGTTAGGGTCTATCTGAGCGTGTGGATAATAAGCCCACCCATTCAGGTAGAATAAAAAGAGGTTACAGAGGCTACAATGCTCAGGTTTGCCTATCCGGTTTGCTTGAACAGGCTAGGGTCTATCTGAGCCTGTGGGTAATAAACCCACCCATTCAGGTAGATGTAAAAGATGCTACAGAGCCTCTACATGTTCAGGTAGATGTAAAAAAAGACTACAGGGGCTATACATATCTTCAGGTTTGCCTGTCAGGTTTGCTTGAACAGGTTAGGGTCTATCTCATCGTGTGGATAATAAACCCACCCATTGAGATAAATGAAAAATAGATTATATGGGCTATACATGCTCAGATTTGTCTGTCAGGTTTACTCGAACAGGCTAGGGTCAATCTGAGCCTGTGGATAATAAACCCATCCATTCAGGTAGATGTAAAAGAGGCTACAGGGCCTCTACATGTTCAAGTTTGCCTGTCAGGTTTGCTTGAACGGGCTAGCGTCTATCTGAGCGTGTGGATAATAAACCTAGTAAAAGAGACTACAACCTATACATGCTCAGGTTTGCTTAAACAGGCTAGGGTCTATCTGAGCCTGTGGATAATAAACCCACCCATTCAGGTAGATGTAAAAGAGGCTACAGGGCCTCTACATGTTCAAGTTTGCCTGTCAGGTTTGCTTGAACGGGCTAGCGTCTATCTGAGCGTGTGGATAATAAACCTAGTAAAAGAGACTACAACCTATACATGCTCAGGTTTGCTTAAACAGGCTAGGGTCTATCTGAGCCTGTGGATAATAAACCCATCCATTCAGGTAGATGTAAAAGAGGCTACAGGGCCTCTACATGTTCAAGTTTGCCTGTCAGGTTTGCTTGAACGGGCTAGCGTCTATCTGAGCGTGTGGATAATAAACCTAGTAAAAGAGACTACAAACTATACATGCTCAGGTTTGCTTAAACAGGCTAGGGTCTATCTGAGGCTGTAGATAATAAACCCACCCATTCAGGTAGATGTAAAAGAGGCTATAGGGGCTGTTTAGATGTCAGGTGTGCTTGATCAGGCTAGTGTCTATCTGAGCGTGTGGATAATAAATCTACCCATTCAGATAGATGTAAAATAGGCTACAGGCTACACATACTCAGGTTTGCCTGTCAGGTTTGCTTGAACAGGCTTGGGTCTATTTGAGCGTCTACACATTCAGTTAGATTGGAGCCTGTTCAGGCAAACTCGACAGACAAACCTGAGTGTATGTAGACCCCTTTACTGTGCCCACTCGTATTTGGTTTTATGCAACGGCTTACCTCAACGTAGTTTTTAATCGAGTTTTGATTAAATCTTTAAATATGTCGAAGTTAACACCTCCTAAGCCACAATTCCAAGCCACAATTTAAGCCACAATCTTTCCACACCAACCGTTAGTAGATTCGAGTTGAACTGTTTTTTTCGCGTCTAAAGAGTGGTGACCGGAGTTCTCGGTCATAGGAATAACATGTAAAATGATTCATTGGTGATTTCCTGCTTTTCGATATATTTTAGAAAAAAAACCTTTGAATAAAAGTTTAACAGTATAAAATCTTGCATGTAAATCAATAAACCAAATTTATTTTTTATCAAAAATAGCGACTGCCATGAAATATGTCAAATAATATTATTTTGACAGATATCGCTATTTCTGCTAATTTTTGAAATTTTGAAATTGCATTTCTAGCCTTATAAAGCATTCAAAATTAATTTTGTTTTGTGATTTAAATGCAGAATTTTACGCTTTAAGCCTTTTATTTGACAATTTTTTTTCTAAAATAAATAAAGGAGCAGGAAATCACCAAAGCGTGATTTTAGATTTTAAATCCCTACGACCGAGAGCTCCGGTTACCACCCTGTATATTAAGACATTGATTAAATTTCCTTTGATAGAATAAGTAAAGTGGAAGTAAAAAATAAATAAAAGAGAAGCGATAATAGATTTTTGTCGTTAAAATGAATTTTTGATTTGCAATTAAATGTATGGACAAATTTAAAAATCCGGAACTAGTTGACAATGTTCAAGCTTTATTGCGCTCTTTAAATATGCAAAAGGGATGCATTTATCATAAAATACAAAGAGAACAAGTACTATATAAGATTTCTTTGTCTGAAATATAACAACACAAAACCATTAGTTTTATATCTGGTGGAAGTTCAAATGACCGAATCTTCTTTCTTTACATAAAATTCTAATAATAAGTCTTAAAGAACTTTACGACATCTAAGCTGTACATTTTATTTGATTTACTAATGTTACCAACTTTTTATTATTTATTATTTTTATTAGTTAAAAAATGGCGTCGAGATATAATTTTGATTCGAGTTTAAATTTCCCCCGAGCCTAAACCGACTTTTAAGGGAAAAGTCTGTTAAATACAACAAATTTAATGAAAATTTTCCCAGACGATATAAATAACCAAATCTCACACTTGGGAGTTTAAATAAACATCTTTAAAGCTTTCGACACGTACGTTTTGCATAAAATCCGTGCTCTTTTCATTTTTCTTCTTCTTATTACTAGAGGAATGTTATTGAACAAACTATTAAAGCGCATCAATGTAATTCATTTTAACGCTTTTATAATATTATTAAATTTTGTTACCATAGTTGGCTGGCTTTGTTATAAAACTTAACACTCTCTACAGGGTGATTCACCAGTGGTTGGCATCACGAGGAGCTCGTTTTAAGAGATAGAAGGTTTAAATCTCCTTAAGTCCTTAAATTTTCTTATTAGCAAGTGTTTGAAATTAATTCTTTAGAAAACGCACATACCACGTTTATATGCATTCGCTAAAGCAGTTTTAACTAAACCACTTTACTGTAAAACGATATAAAATGACATGTAAACGGTCCCAAAACGCTTTAGTTCCATTGGCTGGATTAAAGATGTAAACGGTTAATTCACATTCACGGTTTGATGTTGGTTAAAGCAATTTAGCTAAAACCGGTTTAGCGAAGCATCTAAAAACAGTAACATGTATCACATCTACATTAGTTGTTGCCATAGAAATTAGACTTATAACAGAAAATCTAGTAAACTATATGACTATACTATACTTGATTTTTTTTTCTTTACTGCCACGTGACTACCTTAATATGTATGAATTAAGGTGAAAACGACATATTTATTGAGTTAAACTATTTAATTCAGTTATTACTTTTATTGTTAATTACTATTAAATACTTATTTATAAAATTTATTATTAAGTTAATTATTTGTTAAGTGTTCTAAGTCACGTGTGGGCAAAGAAAAAAAATTTAACTTTATTTTCTATCTCTTAAGGCAAGAGAAAAATGGTGGTAAAGCAATTCGAACGACCCTGTATTTGGTTGTAAATTTTTATAAAAAAAGGGAAAAGCTCTAAGACAAAACCACACTCTTGCATCGTTATCACCCACTTCCTTTTATTCCTGCGTCTTTATAACTTTGTATTTTTATAAAAACAATATTTAATATTCTTTCTTCATATTCTTTTTCTTTCTCAATACGGCAGTCTCATCTCTTTAACGTAACTTTTTATTTACAAAATCAACATTTTAAGGTTTCCGTCTCCAATTGACAACTTTCACAAACTAAAAGGATAAAAATTGCGTCGAAGAAGCGCACGTACGAAGCAAAAATATTTTGAGTAAAAATCGTCGTAATATACATTTTTGTTTATTTTCACTTCACGGCCAACAACAGGATTGTGTTAAAGTATTAAAATGGGGTTTTTATTATATTTTTTATGACAGGTACTTATAAGGGTGTCTTATTTTTTTGGGCTAAAATTCCTATCTACGAGTGCTTTTAGAAGTGAGAACAAAAAAATTTTTATTTCAAATGTAAAGTGTACATTTAACAGCTTATAAAACACACTCATTTTTTGGGTAATGTAAACCGAGGTTAGTTTTAAAGCGAACCGGTTAATAACAAAAAAAATCCTCAACGACATTTATACAACTCCATCTACCCTATCCTTGCTTTATTTTTTATTTTACGCCGCACCTGCTGCTATCAGGACATACTATTTAAACTTTTCATAAAGTAACGTTTGAGTTACTTTGGGTTACTGTAGAGCAGTGCTAATCTACACCGCTGAAGCCAAAAAATGGATGAAAAGCTTAGAGTAAAACTCCAACCAAGGAAACCACTAAAATAGAAAGATTACTGGACGTAGAAGCCCAAGACAACAGGCTAAATAGATGAAGATCAAATTCACAAAATTACGGAACATGGCACAGCCTGTAAAAGCCAATACACGCCATCAAGATAGGTATCTAGAAAATCCCATAAGAGCAGGCTAACATACGCCGCTGAAGCCATAGTAGGTAATAAATAACAGCAATATGGGACAGATTCGATATTAGAAGGTTAAAGCAACAAAGAAAGAGAAAACTAGAACTAACCAATATGTGCAAAGGTGGAATGGAGAAATTGAACGCTTTCAGACGACCAAAAGTTAAGGGAACGCCTCTCTCGGAGCAATTCTCGATATCATGTAGACGAAGATAGAGAATAGCTCTGATATAGCATAATTCCAAGCAAGGAAACCACTAAAATGGGAAGATTACTGGACGTAGATGCCCAAGACAACAGTCTCAGTAGATGAAGATTAAATTCACAAAATTAAGGAACATGGCACAGCCTGTAAAAGCCTATACACGTCATCAACATAAGTATCTACAAAATCCCATAAGAGCAGGCTAACATACGCCGCTGAAGCCATAGTAGGTAATAAATGACAGCAATATGGGACAGATTCGATATTAGAAGGTTAAAGGAACAAAGAAAGAGAAAACTACAACTAACCAATATGTGCAAAGGTGGAATGGAGAAATTGAACGCTTTCAGACGACCAAAAGTTAAGGGAACGCCTCTCTCGGAGCAATTCTCTATATCATGTAGACGAAGATAGAAAATAGCTCTGATATAGCATAATTCCAAGCAAGGAAACCACTAAAATGGAAAGATTACTAGACGTAGATGCCCAAGACAACAGTCTCAGTAGATGAAGATTAAATTCACAAAATTAAGGAACATGGCACAGCCTGTAAAAGCCTATACACGTCATCAACATAAGTATCTACAAAATCCCATAAGAGCATGCTAACATACGCCGCTGAAGCCATAGTAGGTAATAAATGACAGCAATATGGGACAGATTCGATATTAGAAGGTTGAAGGAATAAAGAAAGAGAAAACTGGAACTAACCAATATGTCCAAAGATGGAATGGAGAAATTGAACGCTTTCAGACGACCAAAAGTTAAGGGAACGCTCCTCTCGGAGCAATTCTCTATATCAGATAGACGAAGATAGAGAATAGCTCTGAGATAGCATAATTCCAAGCAAGGAAACCACTAAAATGGAAAGATTACTGGACGTAGATGCCCAAGACAACAGTTTCAGTAGATGAAGATTAAATTCACAAAATTAAGGAACATGGCACAGCCTGTAAAAGCCTATACACACCATCAAGATAAGTATCTACAAAATCCCATAAGAGCAGGCTACCATACGCCGCTGAAGCCATAGTAGGTAATAAATGACAGCAATATGGGACAGATTCGATATTAGAAGGTTAGAGGAACAAAGAAAGATAAAACTGGAACTAACTAATATGTCCAAAGTTGGAATGGAGAAATTGAACGCTTTCAGATGACCAAAAGTTATGGGGACGCCCCTCTCGGTGCAATTCTCTATATCAGATAGACGAAGATAGAGAATAGCTCTGAGATAACGTAATTCCAACCAATGAAACCACTAAAATGGAAAGATTACTAGACATAGATGCCCAAGACAACAATCTAAGTAGATGAAGATTAAATTCACAAAATTACGGAACATGGCACAGCCTGTAAAAGCCTATACACACCATCAAGATAAGTATCTACAAAATCCCATAAGAGCAGGCTACCATACGCCGCTGAAGCCATAGTAGGTAATAAATGACAGCAATATGGGACAGATTCGATATTAGAAGGTTAGAGGAACAAAGAAAGAGAAAACTGGAACTAACTAATATGTCCAAAGTTGGAATGGAGAAATTGAACGCTTTCAGACAACCAAAAGTTAAGGGAACGCCTCTCTCGGAGCAATTCTCTATATCATGTAGACGAAGATAGAGAATAGCTCTGATATAGCATAATTCCAAGCAAGGAAACCACTAAAATGGAAAGATTACTGGACGTAGATGCCCAAGACAACAGTCTAAGTAGATGAAGATTAAATTCACAAAATTACGGAACATGGCACAGCCTGTAAAAGCCTATACACACCATCAAGATAAGTATCTACAAAATCCCATAAGAGCAGGCTACCATACGCCGCTGAAGCCATAGTAGGTAATAAATGACAGCAATATGGGACAGATTCGATATTAGAAGGTTAGAGGAACAAAGAAAGAGAAAACTGGAACTAACTAATATGTCCAAAGTTGGAATGGAGAAATTGAACGCTTTCAGACGACCAAAAGTTAAGGGGACGCCTCTCTCGGAGCAATTCTCTATATCATGTAGACGAAGATAGAGAATAGCTCTGATATAGCATAATTCCAAGCAAGGAAACCACTAAAATGGAAAGATTACTGGACGTAGATGCCCAAGACAACAGTCTAAGTAGATGAAGATTAAATTCACAAAATTACGGAACATGGCACAGCCTGTAAAAGCCTATACACACCATCAAGATAAGTATCTACAAAATCCCATAAGAGCAGGCTACCATACGCCGCTGAAGCCATAGTAGGTAATAAATGACAGCAATATGGGACAGATTCGATATTAGAAGGTTAGAGGAACAAAGAAAGAGAAAACTGGAACTAACTAATATGTCCAAAGTTGGAATGGAGAATTTGAACGCTTTCAGATGACCAAAAGTTAAGGGGACGCCCCTCTCGGAGCAATTCTCTATATCAGATAGACGAAGATAGAGAATAGCTCTGAGATAACATAATTCCAACCAATGAAACCACTAAAATGGAAAGATTACTAGACATAGATGCCCAAGACAACAGTCTAAGTAGATGAAGATTAAATTCACAAAATTACGGAACATGGCACAGCCTGTAAAAGCCTATACACGCCATCAAGATAAGTATCTACAAAATCCAATAAGAGCAGGCTAACCTACGCCGCTGAAGCCATAGTAGGTAATAAATGACAGCAATATGGGACAGATTCGATATTAGAAGGTTGAAGGAACAAAGAAAGAGAAAATTGGAACTAACCAATATGTCCAAAGATGGAATGGAGAAATTAAGCGCGTTCAGACGACCAAAAGTTGAGGGAACGCCCCTTCGGGGCAATTCTCTATCTCAGATAGACGAAGATAGAGAATCGCTCTGAGGTGAGCTATCAGCCAACTGTTGGTCGTCTGAATGCTCTTCTTTGTGTATCTCAAATTTGTAATGACTTCTCCATTAACCCCTATATTTTGGTATTCATCTACGAAGTCTGAAACAGCTATTAATTAGGAGTAGACGTTGAATGGAATGAGACCCAAAACCCTGTCTTGCTCCTCTTCTAATATCGAATTTTTGCAATTGTTAGTGAAACAGTTTTCTATTACCAACACAAGCTTAAAATTCTTTAGTTGAGTAATATTTTAATAAAAATACGAAAAACTCAAACACGTTGTTTAAAATTCGAATTATCGAATATCGAAAGCGTATAATAAGATTTTTAGTGTTTCTCAATGTTTAATAATTTTCAATCGAAAGATTGTTTTCCTTCAATTTCGCCCAAACTCTTCCTACTTTATATATCCTACTCTATTTTTTCGAATTTTTATTGAATGTGTAAAGTTTCGCGGTAGTAAAGTTAAGATAGAAACAATTTAAAATTTCTTGACTTTGGTCGTTGAAAAATTCAAACTTTGTCCAACTTTCCTTTTCTCTCTTCCTTCTTTTTTTTTATGACGTAATTACTTGTGATAGACACGATCTGATTTTTTTCAAACGAAAAACAAGAAAAGTATTTCAGCTATCGGCATTGACTTCAAAGTAAAGTTTGCAATATTTTAGCATTCTATAACAGACTCTATAGATATACGGTTCAAAAGAAAAACTTTTTGATAGCTTTAAAACTATAAAAAGTACATTTTAAGCTGTTCGTTTCGAGATAATACGTTGAGAGTAGGTATTTTGATGAAAAAAAAGAAATATTTTTTAAAAATCGTGAAAGATAAATGGCAAGGGCGGAGATGAGAAAAAGGGACGATTTTCGTTAAAAAACTAATTGTTTGGAAAAATGTACGTTGAACTATTAGCAAATAGTAAATAATAATGTTTATAGCTTTAGAGAAGCTCTTGTGAAAGAAGTTAGCGTCGAACATTTTTCCAGTAGTTTAGGTTTGTTCCCATTTTCAATTTTGTACATCAAATTCCAGCAGATAACGCAGTGACGCGTCGCATTACGGGACAATACCCTAAATTTAGTTTAGCCAGGCAAATGGCCACCGAAGCGTAGCAGCTATTTTTTACCCCTTTCTGGTTAATCCTGAACACCGACAATTTTTAATTAAGTTCTTTCGTTTTTGCGTATTGTACTATACGCCATAATTGGTTAATACCGCCAACTTCTCTACCACCATAGCTCAATTTTGTTTTATTTGTGTTCTTATAAATGTCTACTCTCTCTCGACTTGTTTGTTTTCCCTAAAATATCTCTTTTATAGTTTTGTTTTTTTTTATTATGGGAGATCAACGCGGAACACAAGAGTTATTTTTTTAATCAAAAAATTTTCCACTATAATACCCCCAACATAAAAATTAATAAAGTCAATTTAAAAATATCTCTTTTAATTATTACCCCATTCTATAAAAAGGACATGCAATTTTTTACCCTTTTAGATAAAAAAAACCGTTGTTGCTTGTTGTGCGTATACAAAAATAATAACTTTAAAACATGAATGTTAGATTTTCATCTACCTATTGCTTGCTTTTACTGTTGTATTTAAAATACACACACACACACATATACAAATTGTTCTTTTGTTTGCTTTATATACAAATAATCAATCAAACGTTTATGCTGAGAAATTGTTAATTTCCGATAGGAAATTATATTATAAAAAATGCAATATCCGAAATTGTTATTTTTGATTGACACGAATAGCGCCGTACAAACTTGATGTGTGCTACGTACAAATATATTATTTATAATACGACAACTCCATTACGTGTAGGTTGAAGTTTCCACTACGAAAACTCATCATTTACACACAGCTTCGAAAACAATCCACAAAAATTTATAACTAAAATTGTTATAAAAAATAAAAATATATTTAGAACATAGGCTCTTAGGAAACAAAAAGGCTAAATTAGGCACAACAGGATTTTACCTAAAGAAAGCAAATATTTTTACTAGAAAATTAATTTCCACAACGCCTCAACTTAACTTAGCTTAATCGACAATAGCAGTGTTATTTGTGGAGATACCGCAAAGATCCCTTAACAAAAATTAATAATAAATAACTAGTCTAAGCTTTCAGTGCAAAAATCTTTTAATTAGAAAAACCATATTGTCCTTAGAAACTTAATTTCCACACTACCCCAACCTAATTTAGCTTAATCAACAATAGCAGCGTTATTTGTGGAGACAAGGCAAAGGTCTTCTAAGCCTTACGTGCAAAAACATTTGAATTTAGAACACCGTTCGTTAGATATTGTCCCTAGAAAATTAATTTCCCAACCTTATTTAGTTTAATCAACAATAACAGTGTTATTTGTGGAGACAAGGCAAAGCTCTTAACAAAAATTGATTATAAAAAAAGACTCTAAGCCTTACGTGCAAAAAGATTTTAATTTAAAACACCGTTCGTTAGATATTGTCCCTAGAAAATTAATTTCCTCAGTGCCCCAACCTTATTTAGTTTAATCAACAATAACAGCGTTATTTGTGGAGACAAGGCAAAGCTCTTAACAAAGATTAATTATAAATAAAGACTCTAAGCCTTACGTGCAAAAAGATTTTAATTTAGAACACCGTTCGTTAGATATTGTCCCTAGAAAATTAATTTCCTCAGTGCCCCAACCTTATTTAGTTTGATCAACAATAACAGCGTTATTTGTGGAGACAAGGCAAAGCTCTTCACAAAAATTGATTATAAATAAAGACTCTAAGCCTTACGTGCAAAAACATTTTAATTTAGAACACCGTTCGTTAGATATTGTTCCTAGAATATCAATTAGCTCAGTGCCTCAACCTTATTTTGCTTAATCCACAATAGCAGAGTTATTTGCGGAGATAAGGCAAAGGTCTTTTAACAAAAACTAATTGTAAATAAAGACTCTAAGCCTCAAATGCACAAATACTTCAATAAAAAAACCGTTCGTTAGATATTGTCCCTAGAAAATTAATTTCCTCAGTGCCCAACCTTATTTAGTTTAATCAACAATAACAGCGTTATTTGTGGAGACAAGGCAAAGCTCTTCACAAAAATTGATTATAAATAAAGACTCTAAGCCTTACGTGCAAAAACACTTTAATTTAGAACACCGTTCGTTAGATATTGTCCCTAGAATATCAATTAGCTCAGTGCCTCAACCTTATTTTGCTTAATCCACAATAGCAGAGTTATTTGCGGAGATAACGCAAAGGTCTTTTAACAAAAACGAATTGTAAATAAAGACTCTAAGCCTCAAATGCACAAATACTTCAATAAAAAAACCGTTCGTTAGATATTGTCCCTAGAAAATTAATTTCCTCAGTGCCCAACCTTATTTAGTTTAATCAACAATAACAGCGTTATTTGTGGAGACAAGGCAAAGCTCTTCACAAAAATTGATTATAAATAAAGACTCTAAGCCTTACGTGCAAAAACACTTTAATTTAGAACACCGTTCGTTAGATATTGTCCCTAGAATATCAATTAGCTCAGTGCCTCAACCTTATTTTGCTTAATCCACAATAGCAGAGTTATTTGCGGAGATAACGCAAAGGTCTTTTAACAAAAACTAATTGTAAATAAAGACTCTAAGCCTCAAATGCACAAATACTTCAATAAAAAAACCGTTCGTTAGATATTGTCCCTAGAAAATTAATTTCCTCAGTGCCCAACCTTATTTAGTTTTATCAAAAATAACAGCGTTATTTGTGGAGACAAGGCAAAGCTCTTCACAAAAATTGATTATAAATAAAGACTCTAAACCTTACGTGCAAAAACATTTTAATTTCGAACACCGTTCGTTAGATATTGTCCCTAGAATATCAATTAGCTCAGCGCTCAAACTTATTTTGCTTAATCTACAATAGCAGCGTTATTTGCGGAGATAACGCAAAGATCTTTTAACAAAAATTAATTATAAATAAAGACTCTAAGCTTTAAATGCAAAAATATTTCAATTAAAAAAAGCGTTCGTTAGATATTGTCCCTAGAAAATTAATTTCCTCAGTGGCCCAACTTTATTTAGCTTAATGAACAATATCAACGTTGTTTGTGGAGATAACGCAAAGGTCTTTAAATAAATATTGATTATAAACAAAGACTCTAAGCCTTAAGTCCAAAAATATTTTAATTTAAAACACCGTTCGTTAGATATTGTCCCTAGAAAATTAATTTTCTCAGTGCCCCAACCTTATTTAGCTTAATCAACAATATCAGCGTTGTTTGTGGAGATAACGCAAAGATTTTTTAACAAAAATTGATTATAAATAAAGATTCTAAGCCTTAAGTGCAAAAATATTTCAATTAAAAAACCGTTCGTTAGATATTATCTCTATAAAGTAAATTTCCTGAAGGTATCAACGTTATTTAGCTCATTCAAAATAGCGGAGATTTTTGTGGAGCTTCCGGAGAGATTTCGTGGGTTAAAATAATTACAAATAAGTACTCCAAGTCCTATATACAAAAATATTTTAAACAGAAAGATTGTTCGTAAGATATTAGCTCTTGCCATTTAATTTCCACAACCATCTACTTGTTTAGCTCCCTTTCACAAAAAAACATTCTATGCTATTTAAGAGCAAAAAACATTTGAATTAAAGAACTGTTCTTGTGATACTAATTCAATTACCTCAAAACCCTTCTGTTTTTTACATCAAAAAACATGTAAAAAAACTGCCATTTCAAGAATGATTTTACTTTTAGCATATTATCCACAGGTTAAAATCAAAAATTTTTTGCTAAAGCTAAATTAATTTTAATGAAAAAACTTTTTGTAAAACAAATGTACAAATATATTACTTTCAGAGGAAGTATTTAGAGCTGAAAATTTTTTAAAAAATTACAAAGTAAATCTACATTTAAATTAAGTCAATATTAAACAGTAGAAAATGGTTCCTAATCCTTTATATAAGGTAAAAGTTTACTGGAGCGTTAAGTGAAAGCGAAATCAATTGTTTTCTCTTTTACATCCCTCTCTTTGCTTTTGAGTCTATTCTTATTCATAATTATTGTTACTATGCACACACATTCAAACAAAATCCACAAAAACGCCCTAACCGCAAAGCTATCGATTCGATTTTAAACAAAAACTTTTCCATCACCTGTTAGTTTCAAATCGATATAAAGATATAAAAACAACGAACCGCCACTTGTTCCAAGCAAATGACAAGGGATTTGTTTCATCCCTTAATCCCACATTTTTACTTACTCAAAAATTAAACGAATTGAAAAAGTTTTAATCTTTGCAAGAAGAAAAATGCTTTTGAGCAAACACTAAGTCCATCTTTTAAATTGGGTGTTTGCCTAAGAGTTGTAGGATTTTTGTTTTTAATATGCGAGAGAAAACTAAACAAACATTTCCCTCACGACCTGCTCGGTTTAGTTAGTGCTTTTTTCGAAACAAACGGGGATGATTTTTATCAACCCGTATGGGCCACCGAGACTTGGCCTGGGGCATTTAGGGAGATGATTAATGTCCGGGTAAAATTAAGCTGTGTCCTGTTATACTACACGCTAATACCTATATTACACCGGACGTTTTATCCTATATCTTTAATGTTAATGTCCAGTCACGTCTTTAATATTTACAACTATTAAGGATTTATATCATAAAACAGCTTTTACTAAAGGGTAGGGATTTAACATTATTATTTTTCTCAATTTAAGGGCGTATAAATACGAGGGGAAGTTTATTTATTTCAATTCCGTTATTATAGCGTTTTCTAACAAAAAATGTTAAATTAGAACAATTGTTTTAGCAGTCACAATGGGGATGATTTTTAAAAATAAAGTATTAGTCCAAACCATCCACTTGTCTTCTTAGTAAATTTTCTGTTAAATAATTTTTTTTCAAAATTACCCACTTACTGCGATATTTCTAAAAGTTGAAGTGTAAAAAAAGCAAAAAACTTCTTTACTGTTGAGTGGATAGATTTTCCCTCGAGCCCAAAGTCTTCTTTTGTTTAACTTTTAAGTTATTTATTTTTAAAAGGTGATAGCATTTCCCTCGCCTTTTTATACATAGAGATATATATTTTTTTTTTAATAAAAAAAGTCAATAATACTTATTCTACTTTTAGTACCATAAAGGTGGATGCTTTGAGTTTAGTAAGTTAATCAAAGAACCCTAAAAGAAACTAAAACACAGTCTCGTACTTCAAACAACCATTTTTAAGGTTTTACTATACTGCATGAAGGTCAGATGATAAAAGAGTATCCTTTTTGATGTATTTTGTACGAAAAGAAAAAAGATTATAACATTATTTTGTCCATTATATAATCTAAGTTTGTTAGAGTTGTAACAAAAAAGGAAGAAAGACGTTATGTTCTATTGTTGTTTACATGGAACTATTTATTTTTCCTAGTTTCTATTATAAATGAAAATATACAAAAATAAAAAATGAAAAACAAAACGAGTTTTGAGCTCAAAATAAGTTAATAAAAACATAGAAATTTTTCCTACTTTCATAGCGTGAGTTAAGATGTCTGGAGCTGAAATAACTACCCTGAGGACAAAACGTATTATAATGTGGCTGTAAAAGTTATTCTGGTGACACCAATTACAAGATAGTGATCATTTAGACTTAAGGTGGGCCAATTTGGCATCTGTTCGCACGTATGGAAATTTAAAAAATGATTAAATACAGCTGAGTTGATTCCAGACATAAAAGGATCACCCTAGGAAGGCAGAACAGGGCTTTCAAGAGAACTCGCCTATGAGTAACATATCCAGTAAGAAACGGTTTGTATGCAGTGGCGTAACTAGATCCCTTCCAGCCTCTGCAATGCAATGCCCGTTGCTCTCGTCCAATACAAATTTTTTTATACTTGAATTTATTTATCTTTACCGTTACGTGTCGGTAAAGATAAAAAAATTCAGTTTTATCACAGTAACTTGTTTTCCATAATTTTTACGAAATTAAGAGACTTAGAATTAATTTTAAGAAATTAGTTAAATTGGAGGGGGGAATTTGCAGTCACTGACCGTAGGCCTATAGAAAAGCTCATACAAAAATCGTACAACAAATTTACCACGTACGCCTTGAACGAAATTAAAGAGACCCATGAGTAAAACTGAGGGGGGGGATAATTTGTATTTAATAGCCGTGGACCTATAGAAAACCATGCAACATCCTTGACTCCACATTTAAACTCTTTTTACCTCGTGTGGGTGCACATATAAACGAAGAAAATTTAATTTTTAAGTAAAAATTCTTCTCTTTTTTGAGCTCAAAACGTGGGTTAAAAAGAAGTTTTAATTCAAATTTTAATCAGTTTTCCTTATTTAATTCAATGTTATCTTGTAGCTTTACGATTTTGAAACGTATAAATTCTGTTGGTTATTTTATACAACAAGTAAAGTACACGAAACTTTTAGGTGGCTTAATATAAATTTGAAAAGAGGAAACGGAAAGCACATTTTCTTGGTTAAAAGTTACAAGTCGAAATAATTATTTTGTGTGTGGTTTAGAAATAACAAAGAGGATAAAGAAGAATAAGCGTATACAGTGTGTCCGTTGAGAGTAGGTAACTAATGTAGAAATTTGTTTAGATTTTTTTTTTTAATTTTTTCTGCAGATGCTTTTCAACACTTGGATCGATTTACATCAACTGTTACTATTTTGTAATTTTTTTTTATCATAATTGGGCTAGTGATGACGTCATAGAAATTTGATTTTGAATGTCAAATTGTATTGTCGATTATTTCATTCCATAAAAGTATTTTTAAGTACATAACGTTAAAAATGTTTGGTTTTTAAATAAGAAAATATCCAAGAAAAACAATTAATTTAATTTCGTTTCTATTTTCAAGATGGCGGATCAAAAGACGGTTGCAACTTTAAGGTTATTTTTTTGAAAAACTGTCTTTCGTAACCATTTAAAACAAACTCGTAGAAACGTGACAAATAATGCAAATCGCTTTAAGGACTCCCGGACGTTTTTTCGAATTTTCTATATCAAAGCCATTACTTAATGGACACACTGTATACAATGTGAATCGCTAGAATGTCTCGTTCGATATTTACCTTATTATACACAATAGAAAAAAAATGGTTTGAAATAAAAATTGTTTGCAAAAAGAGCATTTGGAGCAATTAATTTAATTCCGTTTTCTATTTTCAAGATGGCGGATCTAACTTTGTAATTTTTAGGTTATTTTTCTCAAAAATCGTCTTTCGTAATCATTTAAAAGAAACTCGTAGAAAAATTACAAATAATGCAAATCACTTTAAGGACTCCGACTTTTTTTAGAATTTTTGTATCAAAGCCATTACTTTATGGACACACTGTATACAGTCGCTAAGAACGTCTCGCTCCATATTTCCCTTATTATACATCATAGAAAAAAAAAGTTTAAATAAAAGTTGTTTACAAATAAGACTTCTAAACTTTAAAATTATTTTCAGTTATACAGGGTGTACGATATTTTTATAAATGGAGCACCCGGTATATTCTTATCCCATTATTGTCTATCACCCAACAGTCTCTTTAAAATTGCATTGGTTATTAATTCAGGTTGTCGTTCTCAAAGTTGTACATTTTAAGCACCCACCTCGGAAATACATACCGCCCACATCTCTACAGTTGAACCAATTTTCTTGTGACATTAGCCACGACTATAGTCTATCCTCCACATAGTCCACATACTTCAAAACAAAACTGAAAGAAGCTAATGATTTATAGATTGAAAAACAATTTGCTACTAATTGGATTGCTCGAAAGAAAAATTGGAAGTAGAGGGGAACAAAAGCCCACATAGGTCGATATTTAAGGGGGGGGGGGGATTTCCCAATTTTACAGGAAAGTCTGAAACTTATGTTCCTAGTCTGTAACTAGGAACACCACTAGAAAGTCCTTTATTGGTTTTGTTCGTTTTGGATTCCAAACGGACAAATATTTTTCTATTAGCGGGGGGGGGGGGACTTACATTTAAATCGTGTGGCTTCTAGAGTTCTGTACGGGCCAATTTGTCCAGTGTTTAAAGTCTTAAAGCTGCTAATTTAAGCACAGGACTGAGATGCTCGAAAGGGAAATTCGAAGTAGAGGAATGCAAAAGTCCAAATAGGTCGAGATTTAAAGGGGGGGGTTAATTTTCCGATATTATAGAAAAGTGTAAAACTTATGTTCCTAGTCTGTAACTAGGAATACCACTAAAAAGTCCTTTACTGGTTTTGTTCGTTTTGGATTCCACATGGAGAAATATTTGCTATTAGCGGGGGGGGGACGGCTTACATTTAAACCGTGTGGCTTCTAGAGTTCTGCACGGGCCAATTTGTCCAGTGTTTAAAGTCTTAAAGCTGCTAATTTAAGCACAGGACTGAGATGTTCGAAAGGGAAATTGGAAGCAGAGGAATGCAAAAGTCCAAATAGGTTGATATTTAAAGGGGGGGGGGTTAATTTCCCGATTTTACAGGAAAGTGTAAAACTTATGTTCCTAGTCTGTAACTAGGAACACCACTAGAAAGTCCTTTACTGGTTTTGTTCGTTTTGGATTCCAAACGGATAAATATTTTTCTATTAGCGGGGGGGGGACTTACATTTAAATCGTGTGGCTTCTAGAGTTCTGTACGGGCCAATTTGTCCAGTGTTTAAAGTCTTAAAGCTGCTAATTTAAGCACAGGACTGAGATGCTCGAAAGGGAAATTCGAAGTAGAGGAATGCAAAAGTCCAAATAGGTCGAGATTTAAAGGGGGGGGGGTTAATTTCCCGATTTTACAGAAAAGTGTAAAACTTAGGTTCCTAGTCTGTAACTAGGAACACCACTAGAAAGTCCTTTACTGGTTTCGTTCATTTTGGATTCCAAATGGACCTATATTTTTCTATAACTAGGGGGGGGGGCTTACATTTAAACCGTGTGGCTTCTAGAGTTCTGTACGGGCCAATTTGTCTAGTGTTTAAAGGCTTAAAGCTGCGAAAGCTGGCAAAGGACCTTTCCGGATGTCTGGTCGGCATGTCAGAATATATTAAGGGCTTGTTTTTAGGGTCTAATTAGAATATTTTACAACAAATAATAATTTTTGAAATGATTCCTGTAATATTCCAACACTTTTAAAATAGAGCTACTAAATTAATAAAAAAAGTGCATAGAAAACGAGCGTTAAAAAGTTGATGATAAATCTGCAAAAGTTTGTAGACGTCATCAACTAATTTCTCAACCCCTTTCCCTTTATTAAATTTTTGATGAAAGTAATTAATAACAATGTTTTTACATTTTCTTTGTACTAAATATTTTAAAGTTAAATCCTACTTAAACGAAGGAAAGAGAAGAGAAAAAAAATATTTTGGCAAACGAAAATTTACGAAATATATTCCCTCAAGGAGAAGAAGAGAAAAAAACCGTTTTCTTTCATTTATTTTGCATAAGTTAATTATCATGAAAATTTCTTTGATATAAAATTAATGCGATTGCTCATCTAAATACTTAATAAACGTACCAATTTTAAACGTCTTTTAGATTCGTTATAAAATCACTCGACTAACATTCATTTACCCCGAGAGAGCCGAGGGGCAAAATAGCAACGTGACATTTAGAAATTTATGAAACTTTTAGTAACAGAAGTAAGAAAAATAATTATTTTCAATTTTCCTTTGAAGTTAACAAATTTAGTTTATAATTTTCTCAATTTTCTAATCAAAGTTTTTAGACGTATTTATTACTAAGCTGTTGAAAACATCTGCTTTTAGTTTACAAACTTACAAATTATTTCTCTTAATTTAAGCTACATAAAATGTCAAATTAAATTGTTTCTATAATAGCTTTCCATTTTCCTCCCTTAACGTACGTACCTACATACAGGGTGGTTCTTACAGTGCGAGAAATCGATCTAATAAAGTTGGAAAAATTTAACATTTATAAGGTTCACAATAACTGAAAAAAATTAAATTTCGAATCTCATCATAAGTAAAACTATTCTCCAAACCCACAATTGTAGATAGTGACTCATACCTAATATAGATTCATAAGCTTTAGCTAACTATAGCGCGGGTTTTATTAAAATAGATGGATCAGAGTTCGAACGATTGAAAATCTCGATGTAATCTATTCTTCATTTGATAATTGACACGACTATCTACAGTTGTGGATATAAAGTATATTTTTAAATAAGCTATAGCTTAGTCGTTGCCATAGAAACATACCCCAAAAGCTCTCTAAACACAAAAGTAATATTACAGGTAGTTCGTAAACGCCTAACAGAACTAACAGCCTTAGTGCTCAGTCCAATTAATATGGCTGCGAGTCACTGTGGTATCGAAGGCAACGGAAAAGCCTGACGAGTGACGACCTTGCTGGGAAGGGTTCAAAAACATCATACTTTGAGTTTCTATGGAGCGTTTGCACCACTAACTTTAACCTACATTTTTTTATGACAATTTTTCCGTTGACATGGATATAATGCACACGTAATTTTTAAGCCATAACTACAAGTTAAATTTGAAGAGTAGTGGTGTAAACGAGCCTAATATAATTAAAAATTACATCACAGAAGTTGAGAAATTTGTACTAAAAAACAATAAAATTAAAAAAATGTAAAACTTTGTTTGAAGTCGAGGGCACGTTAAGCCACCACGTTAAGACACTTGTAATTAGAGCAAATACCCTATAATTTTCTCTATAAGTAAATTAAATAATAAATAATTCTTAAATTAATTAAGCATATCTTCTGAACTATCAATGGAGTAAGTAGCTACGCTAACGTTATTTATAAACGTCTTTATGAACATCCTCAAGCATTTTCGATACAATTTAATTTTAATACCCTCATTCATATAATGTATTTAACAAAGATAAATCCTAAATAATTTAATAAGCTTAACTCTTGTTAGATGTGTTTTATTTTTAAAGAACAAAAGTCTGCACAAACTTAGATAATTACAAACTAATTATTTAATTAGCACAAATTAACACGAAATAAAATTTCACAAAAGCGGATTTAATGCAATTTAAATTGTTTTCAGCAAATTTTAACTTTAAATTGGACATTGATTATTGAATTACTTAAGGGAATAACCTTCAAGACTTAACGATTTATTTCGGCGAAATTATTTAATGTTGTTTGGAGTAGAAATAAATAGGAAAAGGGCCCAGGACTTTTTTCTTATCCTTTAGGGAATGGTTCCTATTTTTGGGACATTTAAAAATGAAAATCTTAACACGTATAATTATTTTTGTGTCACGTCAAGCCTTTTGGCAAGTTGAAAAATCTATTAGAAATGACCCGGCTCGGATAGCGAGCTTGGGTTATTTAGGCCCGATTGCACCGCTTTCCCTTAACTATTAACTATTACCTAAATTTGTTAAATGTTAATATGCAACTATTCAGCTAAGATCGACTAAGATTTACTACAAGTTAGATTTAGGAGAAATTGGTGCAATCGGGCCTTAATCTAATAAAACGCGCATAACTGGAGAACGGATAAGAGAATTTTTAATCAGACTCAATTGAGTTTCAATTTTCTATTTCAATTTTTCAAATTCAATTTTTCAATCTTTTTGTGCCATCTCAAGTCTTATAGTAATAGAAAAGTCTACTGGAAATGGCCTGGCTCGCGTAGCGAGCTTGGATGATTTTGGCCCGATAGCACCACTTTCCTGAACTATTAACTATAACTTAAACTTGTTAAGTGACAGCTTTTTTGTTGATATGCAACTATTCAGCAAAGATTAACTACAAGTTAGATTTAGGAGAAATTGGTGCAATCGGGTCTTAATCTAATAAAACGCGCATAACTAGAGAACAGATAAGAGGATTTTCAATCAGACTGAATTGAGTTTCAATTTTCAATTTCAATTTTAAATATTTTTTGTGCCACCTTAAGTCTTCTGGTAATATAAAAGCCTATTGAAAATGACCTGGCTCGCGTAGCGAGCTTGAATGATTTAGACCCGACTGTACCACTTTTCCGTGACTATTAACTATTACCAAAATTTGTTAAATGACAGTTTTTTCGTTAATAGGCAACTATTCAGATAAGTTTAACTATAAGTTGGATTTAAGAGAAATTGGTGCAATCAGGCCTTAATCTCTTAAAACGCGCATAACTAGAGAACGGATAAGAGGATTTTCAATCAGACTGAATTGAGTTTCAATTTTCAATTTCAATTTTTAAAAATCTTTTGTGCCACAAGTCTTTAGGTAATAGAAAAGCCTATTGGAAATGACCTGGCTCGCGTAGCGAGCTTGAATGATTTAGACACGATTGTACCACTTTCCCGTGACTATTAACTATTACCAAAATTTGTTAAATGACAGTTTTTTCGTTAATATGCATCAATTCAGATAAGCTTAACTATAAGTTGGATTTAAGAGAAATTGGTGCAATCAGGCCTTAATCTCTTAAAACGCGCATAACTATAGAGAACGGATAAGATGATTTTTAATCAGACTGAATTGAAATTCAATTTTCAATTTCAATTTTTTAATATTTTTGTGCCATCTCAAGTCTTATGATAATAGAAAACTCTACTGGAAATGGCCTGGCTCGCGTAGCGAGCTTGGACGATTGTGGCCGGATAGCACCACTTTCCTGAACTATTAACTATAACTTAAATATGTTAAGTGACAGCTTTTTTGTTAATTGGCAATTATTCAGCTAAGCTTAACTACAAGTTAGATTAAAGAGAAATTAGTGCAATCGGGCCTTAATCTATTAAAACGTGCATAATTATAGAACTAATAAAAGGATTTTCAATGAGATTGAATTCAAATTTAATTTTCAATTTCAATTTTTCATAATGTTTGTGCCACTGTAAGTCTTCTGGTAATAGAAAAGTCTATTGGAAACAGTCAGGCTCGCATAGCGAGCTTGGATGATTTAGACCCGATAGCACCACTGCCCTTTACTACTAACTATTACCTAAATTTGTTAAATGACATTTTTATCGTTAATATGATAATATTCAGCTAGGTTTAATTAAAAGTTTGATTTAAGGGGAAGTGGTGCAATCGGGCCTTAATCTATTAAAACGTGCGTAACTAGAGAACTAGTAAGAGGTTTTACAATCAGACAGAATTTTTCATAATTTTTGTGCCACCTCATGTCTTCTGGTTATAGAAAAGTCTATTGGAAATGGCCTGGCTCGCATAGCGAGCTTGGGTTATTTAAGCCCGATTGGACCACGGTTCCTCAACTATTAACTATAACCTAAATTTGCTAATTAACAGTTTCTTCGTTAATATGCAAATATTCAGCTAGGTTTAACAACTACAAGCTCGATTTAAAAGGAGTTGATGCAATCGGGTCTTAATCTATTAAAATGTGCATAACTAGAGAATGGATATGAGAATTTTTAATTTTTCAAAACGACTGTATAGAGAATTAAAGAATCTATTATTTGAGGTGTAACATGGCCACCTTTGAAATTTTAAAAGTTCTGACTTGCTAGTTGCTAGTGCTTCTAGGGGTCTTACTTGCGCCTAGAAAGCAGATAAGTCCTCTAGTTACAATCGAATTTTGATCGCACAATTTTAAACATTATAACTAAAATGTATGAAAAAGTTTTACTACTCCGAAAACCCTGTAAGGGTAAATTGTTTGTTATTTTAAAAGCATTTTACAAATTGTCAAAAGTGTGTTTCTTTTTTGCAAGACTCCAAGACTTGGAAAATTATTTGCGATTATTTATGTACGTCAATTTTTTTAAATTTTGCAACTATTGCGAGCAGGGTCGTAGGTAAAATACATTTATTGCGGGTTATAATAATGCAAGTCAATTTAATGAAACAAACGAAATTGCCTTCCCTGCAGAGCTATTGCCCCTAATATTATATCCTACCTAGGGGACCGAGCTTTGAATTGAAACCGGTCTTCCATATTTCGCGTGTGTTTGTATATGTGATCCAAGATGGTCATGGGCGTTATAGTCTATAACTTTGATTAAAATTGAATCGAAGAGGGCTTCTCCGTAGCCGCAACATTCGACGCTTCAGCTTATATGGGGGTTTTTCTTATTTTTAGTTTTATTGAAATTGATCGACCAAAGTTGCAAAGAACGTTTTTACGAAAAAGCGAATTTGGCACTTTTTATATCGTGTGTTTTTATGCTTCAAATACATCAAAATGTAATACGTGTTAAAAATTGCAGTTTTTTTACGAATTAAAAAAATAAAAATTTCTCTTATTATTGCTAGAAAAGTAGGAATTTTTTTTCCATATTAAATGCAGTAGAACAGGAAGCTTTTAGAGAATCTGGCAAAGTTTCCTGTCTGAAACGAGCTATTAATAACACTTATCACACTTTACTAAAGCTAATGCCTAAATTCAAAATGTTGAAGACGAGCTAACTATTGACAAAAACCACAGTAAAGCTTCGTTTGGCACTGATTCCGCAATTCCCAGGAAGCTTTTCCACAAGATTGCTTAATAATTAAATTTTGTCTTTATTGTAACAAAATACGATTGTAATATTGTACCTACTAACTCATATCGAATTGAATTTACATTTAAGAAAAGTCTCAGGTTTATATGAAAAATTTACAATTTTAGGTAATTCAAATATAAATTATTTTACTCAGCCTTTCGAGAGCTATCGTACTTTTCGACTGACATACAGGTAGATGAACGCAGCACCTATCGAAGCAATGAAAACACTTATAAACGAGCAAAATGATATAAATTATACAAGAAGACAGACAGGTGAGCAGATAAAAACTTCGAGAGACGGAATGGCCAGGTAGAGCCACGACAGGCATACAGAGAGACACACTAATCGACATGTAAACAGACACTCTAACAGACTTGTAGGTAGGCACACCAACTATGCTTAAACTTATGTTATCCCTCCAGTGCTCGCAAACTGGCAATTTTCCAGTGTGTAAGAGATGCAAGGCTTCCCTTACATTGGGTCTAACGAGGGTTTTTAGGGTAAATCAAATTTTTATTAAGACACACTAACAGACTTGTAAGTAGACACACAAACCATGCTTAAACTTATGTTAACCCTACGATGCTCGCGCATCGAAATGTACCGGTAGTGGTCGCAAACTGGAAACTTTCCAGTGGGTAAGAAATGCAAGACCTCCCTTACATTGGGCCTCACGAAAGTTTATTAAGGGAATTTAAATTTTTATTGAAACCTTTAAGATTATGATCTACCTTAGTTACAAACGAGTTCCTATAGAAAGCCAAGACGTACTCCATTAATTAATATTGTTGATTAAGAGTCATTTTAATGGGGAATTGGACTACAATCAAATTTTGTACTTATTCGTATAAAAACTTAAAAAACTAAACAAAAAAATTATCGCACGCGTAGAAATATTACGCAAATTATTTAATGCAATTATTAAGTAGTACAAGAATTTAATGTACACGTGTTTACAATACGTGACTATTGTCAGGTATTGGAAGAATGTGAGATAAAGCATAAATCGCAAGTGTTAGCAATTTTAGTTGGCGCGTGTGCCAAGTTAATAAAAGGCCCCAAAGTAGGTTTTTAGAGATAGTTGGATTACGAGTCAGTAAGTAGACTTACTTGCAGTCTATAATTAGGAAACGCGAAACGTTTATCGGTTGTAATCATTTATTAATTATTATAATTACTATGTGTTGTAATTGGATTATAATGCTAATATTAGGGTAAGAGAGTGTTTTAAATAAATTAACTTTATTCCAGCATTGTGGTTTTTGTTATCTTAATCTCGGTACACTCTGGAGAGTCTGGACTCCAGAAGTCATGTCATGACTAATCCTCAGTCGTGACATTATCACTTTTTTAAGTTTTTTCTCTAACTCGAATATTAAGCCCAAAATAAATTTTTAAAAAACGCTATGACGTAGCTACGTTAATATATCCAGCTCTCTTCTTACTATGTGAGATTGCCGGTTAGCTAAGTCATAGCGTTTTTAAAAAATTTATTTTGGGCTTAATATTCGAGTTAGAGAAAAAATAAAAAATGCTATGAGATAAACTCTAGTTTCAAAATAAAAAATAAAAAAACAAGTGTCCAATTCCCCATTGAAAAGCAAGATAAAAACGATATGGAAAATTGTCCAAGGTCTCCTTCCACGTTACGTGTTTCAAAAACCTACTTTATCAAGTGACTTACGTTCTTTTGAGAGCAATTTTCTTCGCCCTCTACAATTAATAACATTTTTTGTACGGTATCTAAATTTATATGACGTAAAAATTATGTTACGCCATTGTTACGGATTGGAGAGAAAATTTTGTTTGCATAAAAAAGTGACAATTTATTACTTCCGTTTGTAATAAAAATTAAAGAAAATGTGTTTTTTAATTACACGCCATGTCAATCAATAAAGAGTTTTCCTTCTTTATTAAAAAATATGGTGTGAAAATATACTGAATAATTTTATGTACATTTTTTCGCATAATTAACGTAATAAACAAAAACCACACACACACACACACTTACAGACGCACGTACGTACCCACTTCGTGTTTTTACGAATAAAAATTCAAATTTTGTTTATGAAGGGTGTCTTTTACATTCGCACCATTTGTAATATCTCCTTTTTTTATTATACATGCATAATAAAAAATTATTATAAAAAAATAGCTCGAAAGGGTATAAATTTAAAAAAAAAGTTTCTAATTTAAGTAACCCAATTACTTTTCGTATTTCTAATGGAAGTAGTAGCTCAGTTAATTTAAAAGTCTATTTAATATTTTATTTCTTTATGTTCAATTTCAAACTTTTTAATTTATTATAAAAGCACTTCTATTTTTTCCTTTTTTCATTTTCCTAAATTTCTCCACGTTGACTCGTCTAGAAATTTTTTTTTACAAAAATAATGCGTTGATCGTGGTAAAATTGCAACAGGTGAATCTCGTTGGACTAATTTCTAATTAATAATTTTACATGCACCTCATCAAAGGAACGCTCTAATAAAAACAATTCGAAAATTTTGAATCAGGGCAATAAGTTAAAAAATTTATTCGAATGATGTACTTGGCCTATCCCGACTGTCGGGCATTAAAAGGTAGCTTAAGCCCATTTTTCTTCGGTTGAACTTAAAAGGGATATAAAAATCAAACAGAAGATTTACAAATATTGTGGAAAACTGAGATCCATTAATGGGATTTAAAGGAGACATAAATAGTCAACAGAAACGTTAATAATCTTTCAAAATACGGCCTTAACTTCAACAGGAAAGATACTCAAAAATTTTAATAATAATTTAAATAACGTTGGTCACACGTTTGAGGTCTCTCCCGACTGTTACGTTCTAAGGGATGGTAAAAGCCTGTTTTACTCTAATGGGATTTAAAGGGGATATAAAGAGTCAACAGAAACGTTAATAATATTTCAAAAAACGGCCTTAACTTCATCAGGAAAGATATTCAAAAATTTTAAAAATAATTTAAATAACGTATGTCACACGTTTGAGGTCTCTCCCGACTGTCACGTTCTAAGTGATGATTATAGCCTATTTTTCGCTAATGGGATTTAAAGGGGGCATAAATAGCTAACAGAAGCGATAATAATATTTCAAAAAGCGGTTTTAACTTCATCAGGAAAGATACTCAAAATTTTCAAAATATCTTAAATAACGTTGGTCACACGTTTGAGGTCTCTCCCGACTGTCACGTTCTAAGGGATCGCCATAGCCTATTTTGCTCTAATGGGATCTAAACGGGACATAAATAGCTAACAGAAACGTTAGTAATCTTTCAAAAAACGGCCTTAACTTCTTCAGGAAAGATACTCAAAAATTTTAAAAATAATTTAAATAACGTATGTCACACGTTTGAGGTCTCTCCCGACTGTCACGTTTTAAGGGATGGTCATAGACTATTTTGCTCTAATGGAATTTAAGGGGGACATAAATAGCTAACAGAAACGTTAATAATATTTCATAAAACGGCCTTAACTTCATCAGGAAAGATACTCAAAAAATTTAAAAATATTTTAAATAAAGTATGTCACACGTTTGAGGTCTCTCCCGACTGTCACGTTCTAAGGGATCGTCATAGCCTATTTTGCTCTAATGGGATTTAAAGGGGACATAAATAGCTAACAGAAACGTTAATAATCTTTCATAAAACGGCCTTAACTTCATCAGGAAAGTTACTCATAAATTTTAAAAATAATTTAAATAACGTTTGTCACACGTTTGAGGTCTCTCCCAACTGTCACGTTCTAAGGGATGGTCAACTCCTATTTTGCTCTAATGGGATTTAAATGGGACATAAATACCTAACAGAGACGTTAATAATATTTCAAAAAACGGCCTTAACTTCATCAGGAAAGATACTCAAAAAATTTAAAAATATTTTAAATAAAGTATGTCACACGTTTGAGGTCTCTCCCGACTGTTACGTTCTAAGGGATGGTAAAAGCCTGTTTTACTCTAATGGGATTTAAAGGGGACATAAATAGTCAACAGAAACGGGTATAATATTTCAAAAAACAGCCTTAACTTCATCAGGAAGGATACTCAACAATTTTTAAAATAATTTAAATAATGTACGTCACATGTTTGACTCCCGACTGTCACCATCTAAGAGACGGTCAGAGCCTATTTTGCTCTAATGGGATTTAAAAGGGACATAAATAGCTAACAGAAGCGTAGAAAATATGGGGCAAAATGACCTTAGATCCGTTAGCAAAGTACCTCAAACATTAATTCAATTGATTGACGTGTTACGTCACACCTGTAAGGTCTCGCCCATCTGTCATATTCTAAGGTATTCTAAGAGGTGATTAAAGCCAACTTTCTGCTAGTGGAACTTAATAATATTGGTAATATTTTGAAAAAAAAACAGGCTTAGCCGTGTAAGGTATAAATACAAAAACTGGTGAGATCATAAAAGTGCCTGTTTAATTCCAAAATTTTCAGTTTATTATAAAAAAAACCTTTTCTCTATTTTTCTATTAAATTTCCACGTCAAATCGCGGAGAACAAATTGTTAACAAAAATAGAAATACAAAACCAAGATTGTGTAAAAATTGCAACAGGTGTCGTTCAACTAATTTCTAATTAATCATAAAGTTCGGAATGACCTGCGGATTGTATACGTATTTTATTTCTCATTGATTGATGATTGGTGTTTTCTTTAGAAAAACTTAGCGGTGATAGAAGAAAAAGGGCATTTTCTTGTGTAATAAAAAAGAAAGTTTTAAATTGCACTCGGGAAGGTAACTGTTAAGTTATGCACTTAGCTGCTACTTCTTAACGCTAAAACATAGAATTACTACATACTTAATAATACATTAAGGGGGAGCTTTTATGATATTAAAAATTTATAATAAATAATTGTGTTTGTGAAAGTATTTTAAAAGTATTAAGTATCAACTTTACTTGCAGTGAAGTGGAGTGATTCTAAATTATTTATTAGGATCTTAGTTTTGAGAGAAAAACAACATCTCGCTCGTTTATCAACAATGTTTCACTCATTTTCCCAAGACTATTAGAAAAGTTAAAATTATAGTATTTCAAAGGTTATTACAACAGACCAACAGACGGTTTGTTTAACACCCAACCCTTTCTAGATATTGTTTGGCGAAGTCACCACCACGGATATTCAAAAACAATATATTTGGAATATGATTTTGAGTCTGAGAGAAATTATGCATTCTAGGGTTTCAAAATTAAACAGAAATGCACCTCAATAGCCAGACGCACGGTTTTTGAAACAAAAACCACGACTTACTTGATATAAGAATCCTTAATTTAGTTAAAATCGTTATAATTTCCGTACAAGTGCACGTACAATTTTTGAAGTGACTGATAATTCGAATCTCCCGGAAACTAGAGAAATGTCTAAATGTGAGCATTGTTTAAAAGTTCAAAATCCTTGTTTACTGTAAGAGCCCTCGTAAAATACTTCGATAGAAAAAAAATTACTTTAAACGCAAAAGTGTTATGAGTTATTACCCTTTCAGCATGCAATTTCTTTCGTCACCTATTGTTCCTTACCGTTTCGTGGTCATGCAAGTATTCCTGGTTATATTAACAATATTTATACGATAACAAAAAGTTGGTGGCTCGTGTATTTTGCTAAACCATTTAACTTAATGACAAATAACACGAAATTGAAAAATTTCCAATTTATACAAAAAAATAGTTAAAACGAGTGAAGGTGGAAAAACGAAAACGTAAAACGTAAATGTTTGAAATTAATTAAGTTTCATTAAAAATGCAATTGTTTACTAATGAAAAATTGAGGAAAATAAATTTATTTGCCACAATTAAAAGGATTTCAATTAAAGGGTACGTTTCTAGAATGCAAACTTGAAATTAAGTTACCCTCTCTATACATAACAGCAGCGTAGGTATTCTAAATCTGTAGTGGTGTTATACAAAATTAACATATAAACTTGACTAAAATATTGATCATTATTGACTAAAAGCCAAGTATAATAATAATTCGACATGCATATAAATTATCCCTGTATCCGCATGACAAATAACTCATTACGATAGATTCAATTAAGAGAAGCTACAATGTTCTTTGGTAAAAAAATGAGACAAATGTAAGGTGTAAAACTTAAAAAGAGGCTTGCATTTTAGGAAAAAAACATTTTTTCCAAGAACATTATGGTGAACTAAAGAATTTGACTTATTCTACGTCTTGCATGTTTAGAAAAATATAAAACAATTTTTACAAACAAATACCAAAGGGCTAAAATTTAGCCTTTTTCTCAAAGTCCATTATGCATTTTAGGAAGAAAATAAAACATTTTTTCAACCACCTACAATGCGCTGAAGAGTGTGACTTAAGGCGTTTCTTGCAGTTTTAGCAAAATAATAAAAAAAATGTTACAAATAAATACCAAAAGAGCTAAAATTTTGGACTTTCTCTTCAAAGGCCTTTTTGCATTTTATGACGAAAATAAAACATTATTTCCAAGCACCTACAATGAGCTACAAAATTTGACTTATACTAAGACGTTTTTTGCAGTTTTAGCAGAATAATAAAAAAATGTTACAAATAAATACCAAAAGGGCTAAAATTGTTGACTTTCTTATTAAAGTCCTTTTTGCATGTTATGACGAAAATAAAACATTTTTTTCAAGCACCTACAATAAGCTACAAAATTTGACTTATACTAAGACGTTTCTTGCAGTTATAGCAGAATAATAAAAAAATGTTACAAATAAATACCAAAAGGGCTAAAATTGTTGACTTTCTTATTAAAGTCCTTTTTGCATTTTATGACGAAAATAAAACATTATTTCCAAGCACCTACAATGAGCTACAAAATTTGACTTATGCTAAGACGTTTCTTGCAGTTTAAGCAGAATAATAAAAAACTGTTACAAATAAATACCAAAAAGGCTAAAAATGTTGACTTTCTTATTAAAGTCCTTTTTGCATTTTATGACGAAAATAAAACATTTTTTCCAAGCACCTACAATGAGCTACAAAATTTGACTTATGCTAAGACGTTTCTTGCAGTTTAAGCAGAATAATAAAAAACTGTTACAAATAAATACCAAAAAGGCTAAAAATGTTGACTTTCTTATTAAAGTCCTTTTTGCATTTTATGACGAAAATAAAACATTTTTTCCAAGCACCTACAATGAGCTACAAAATTTGACTTATGCTAAGACGTTTCTTGCAGTTTAAGCAGAATAATAAAAAACTGTTACAAATAAAAGGCTAAAAATGTTGACTTTCTCTTCAAAGGCCTTTTTGCATTTTATGACGAAAATAAAACATTATTTCCAAGCACCTACAATGAGCTACAAAATTTGACTTATACTAAGACGTTTCTTGCAGTTTTAGCAGAATAATAAAAAAATGTTACAAATAAATACCAAAAGGGCTAAAATTGTTGACTTTCTTATTAAAGTCCTTTTTGCATGTTATGACGAAAATAAAACATTTTTTTCAAGCACCTACAATAAGCTACAAAATTTGACTTATACTAAGACGTTTCTTGCAGTTATAGCAGAATAATAAAAAAATGTTACAAATAAATACCAAAAGGGCTAAAATTGTTGACTTTCTTATTAAAGTTCTTTTTGCATTTTATGACGAAAATAAAACATTATTTCCAAGCACCTACAATGAGCTACAAAATTTGACTTATACTAAGACGTTTCTTGCAGTTTTAGCAGAATAATAAAAAAATGTTACAAATAAATACCAAAAGGGCTAAAATTGTTGACTTTCTTATTAAAGTCCTTTTTGCATGTTATGACGAAAATAAAACATTTTTTTCAAGCACCTACAATAAGCTACAAAATTTGACTTATACTAAGACGTTTCTTGCAGTTATAGCAGAATAATAAAAAAATGTTACAAATAAATACCAAAAGGGCTAAAATTGTTGACTTTCTTATTAAAGTTCTTTTTGCATTTTATGACGAAAATAAAACATTATTTCCAAGCACCTACAATGAGCTACAAAATTTGACTTATACTAAGACGTTTCTTGCAGTTTTAGCAGAATAATAAAAAAGTGTTACAAATAAATACCAAAAGGGCTAAAATTGTTGACTTTCTTATTAAAGTCCTTTTTGCATGTTATGACGAAAATAAAACATTTTTTTCAAGCACCTACAATAAGCTACAAAATTTGACTTATACTAAGACGTTTCTTGCAGTTATAGCAGAATAATAAAAAAATGTTACAAATAAATACCAAAAGGGCTAAAATTGTTGACTTTCTTATTAAAGTCCTTTTTGCATTTTATGACGAAAATAAAACATTTCTTCCAAGCACCTACAATGAGCTACAAAATTTGACTTATGCTAAGACGTTTCTTGCAGTTTAAGCAGAATAATAAAAAACTGTTACAAATAAATACCAAAAAGGCTAAAAATGTTGACTTTCTTATTAAAGTCCTTTTTGCATTTTATGACGGAAATAAAACATTTTTTCCAAGCACCTACAATGAGCTACAAAATTTGACTTATGCTAAGACGTTTCTTGCAGTTTAAGCAGAATAATAAAAAACTGTTACAAATAAATACCAAAAAGGCTAAAATTGTTGACTTTCTTATTAAAGTCCTTTTTGCATTTTATGACGAAAATAAAACATTATTTCCAAGCACCTACAATGAGCTACAAAATTTGACTTATACTAAGACGTTTCTTGCAGTTTTAGCAGAATAATAAAAAAATGTTACAAATAAATACCAAAAGGGCTAAAATTGTTGACTTTCTTATTAAAGTCCTTTTTGCATGTTATGACGAAAATAAAACATTTTTTTCAAGCACCTACAATAAGCTACAAAATTTGACTTATACTAAGACGTTTCTTGCAGTTATAGCAGAATAATAAAAAAATGTTACAAATAAATACCAAAAGGGCTAAAATTGTTGACTTTCTTATTAAAGTCCTTTTTGCATTTTATGACGAAAATAAAACATTTTTTCCAAGCACCTACAATGAGCTACAAAATTTGACTTATGCTAAGACGTTTCTTGCAGTTTAAGCAGAATAATAAAAAACTGTTACAAATAAAAGGCTAAAAATGTTGACTTTCTCTTCAAAGGCCTTTTTGCATTTTATGACGAAAATAAAACATTATTTTCAAGCACCTACAATGAGCTACAAAATTTGACTTATACTAAGACGTTTCTTGCAGTTTTAGCAGAATAATAAAAAAATGTTACAAATAAATACCAAAAGGGCTAAAATTGTTGACTTTCTTATTAAAGTCCTTTTTGCATGTTATGACGAAAATAAAACATTTTTTTCAAGCACCTACAATAAGCTACAAAATTTGACTTATACTAAGACGTTTCTTGCAGTTATAGCAGAATAATAAAAAAATGTTACAAATAAATACCAAAAGGGCTAAAATTGTTGACTTTCTTATTAAAGTTCTTTTTGCATTTTATGACGAAAATAAAACATTTTTTCCAAGCACCTGCAATGAACTAGAAAATTTGACTTATTCTAAGACGTTTCTTGCAGTTTTAGCAGAATAATAAAAAACTGTTACAAATAAATACCAAAAGGGCTAAAATTTTTGACTTTTTTATTAAAGTCCTTTTTGCATTTTAGGAAGAAAATAAAACATTTTTTCCAAGCACCTACAATGAGCTACAAAATTTGACTTATTCTTAGACGTTTCTTGCAGTTTAAGCAGAATAATAAAAAGATGTTACAAATAAATACCAAAAGGGCTAAAATTGTTGACTTTCTTATTAAAGTCCTTTTTGCGTTTTAGAAAGAAAATAAAACATTTTTTCCAAGCACCTGCAATGAACTACAAAATTTGACTTATTCTTAGACGTTTCTTGCAGTTTAAGCAAAATATAAAAAAACTTACAAATAAATACCAAAAGGGCTAAAATTGTTGACTTTCTTATTAAAGTCCTTTTGGCGTTTTAGAAAGAAAATAAAACATTTTTTCCAAGCACCTGCAATGAACTACAAAATTTGACTTATTCTTAGACGTTTCTTGAGTTTAAGCAAAATAATAAAAAACTGTTACAAATAAATACCAAAAGGGCTAAAATTTTTGACTTTCTTATTAAAGTCCTTTTTGCATTTTATGACGAAAATAAAACATTTTTTCCAAGCACCTGCAATGAACTAGAAAATTTGACTTATTCTAAGACGTTTCTTGCAGTTTTAGCAGAATAATAAAAAACTGTTACAAATAAATACCAAAAGGGCTAAAATTTTTGACTTTTTTATTAAAGTCCTTTTTGCATTTTAGGAAGAAAATAAAACATTTTTTCCAAGCACCTGCATGGAACTACAAAATTTGACTTATTCTTAGACGTTTCTTGCAGTTTAAGCAGAATAGTAAAAAAATGTTACAAATAAATACCAAAAGGGCTAAAATTGTTGACTTTCTTATTAAAGTCCTTTTTGCGTTTTAGAAAGATAATAAAACATTTTTTCCAAGCACCTGCAATGAACTACAAAATTTGACTTATTCTTAGACGTTTCTTGAGTTTAAGCATAATAATAAAAAAAGGTTACAAATAAATACCAAAAGGGCTAAAATTTTTGACTTTCTTATTAAAGTTCTTTTTGCATTTTATGACGAAAATAAAACATTTTTTCCAAGCACCTGCAATGAACTAGAAAATTTGACTTATTCTAAGACGTTTCTTGCAGTTTTAGCAGAATAATAAAAAACTGTTACAAATAAATACCAAAAGGGCTAAAATTTTTGACTTTTTTATTAAAGTCCTTTTTGCATTTTAGGAAGAAAATAAAACATTTTTTCCAAGCACCTACAATGAGCTACAAAATTTGACTTATTCTTAGACGTTTCTTGCAGTTTAAGCAAAATATAAAAAAACTTACAAATAAATACCAAAAGGGCTAAAATTGTTGACTTTCTTATTAAAGTCCTTTTTGCATTTTAGGAAGAAAATAAAACATTTTTTCCAAGCACCTGCATGGAACTACAAATTTTGACTTATTCTTAGACGTTTCTTGCAGTTTAAGCAGAATAATAAAAAAATGTTACAAATAAATACCAAAAGGGCTAAAATTGTTGACTTTCTTATTAAAGTCCTTTTTGCGTTTTAGAAAGAAAATAAAACATTTTTTCCAAGCACCTACAATAAAAGTCTTTTCTTGCAATGTTGTTGGAAAAATAATAAATTTTTTTACAAGTAAATATTAAAGGGACGTAATTTTTGACTTTTGCAAAAGAGCTTTTTAGGGAAACAATAAAACATTTTTTCCAAGCACCTACGATGATATAAAAAATTTGAGTTTTTAAGGCTATTCTTGCACTAACCAAAAAATACCAACTAAAAATACAACGAAATAGCCTATAACTACCTACAATAAAAATACTAATTAATTTGACACACCCGGTATACACGTAAACCAGAAGTAATTATCACTATTCTTTTGTTTTAAACTTGTTTAAATTGCGAAAAAAAAATAGTTAGGGCTATTAGGACACTAACCTTTTAAAAAGCTGCGAAAATACCTATTAAAAATCCTGTCCATCTTGTGAAAAAGTCTAAAAGGCACTCGAATCGCACTAAAATTACTTCCGACACGCAACAAGAAAACAAATTTACTAAAACGTTTTCAAATTATTTTATTTATCATTGTAACCTTGTGTAAAAATTTACAATAATACCAACACCTTATCAATTTCACCAATGGTTTAACAATAGATTAATCAAACACGTTTGTGCATTTTTGTAAATTTTATTCTTTTATGTATTTAATTAAACATGATGAATTATTTTATATGTATAGGATGTTCCAAAAATACATTTTTACGAACTTTTTTTATTTATACCGAGTGCAGAATATATTGTTAAATAAGTAAATTTTGTACCATAAATTTTTTTTTCCTATTATTAGGCCCTTTCATAAGTTTGCCATTCACTGCAGATGACTACCGTTGACAGCTCAATTTTTGTACATTTACGACAGTTGTAAATAGAAAGTTGAGAATTAATAAAAAGGCTAGAATGGGGACACGAGAGTTAGTTGCTAACTGGTTAAGTTTATAGTTAGATAGTGACTTAGGATTGAGAGGGCGAGGAGCCCTAGTGAACGATTAATCATAAGAGAGGTGCGAATTTTATTGGAACTCTTGGCGATTATATTTTAAAAGCCCCCAATTATCCTGTTGCAACCTAAGAGTTCCTTAGGAGTCACGAGCCCAGTCGTGACAATACTTTGATTTTTTAGGAACCATGGTACTTCATTTTGGAAATTGCACCTGATTACTATTTTTTTTTAAATTGCAATCTATCATTGTAAGCATCCTGTATAAACTGAAGCTTCTTTTACTGGACTGATATAACAACTTTTAAAATGTATTTCTTGTTTTTCATTTTTATTATGGGTTCGATGACATATACAATATACATATACAGATTTTCCTTGAAAGCTTTCTCATCATTATAATAGCCTAATGGTTATGTATTTTCTTTTCCTAAATTGTTTGTTTATCTTTTACGATATATTCTTTTAAATATTATTTCAGAAAATCTACCAATACATTCAACCGTTTCTTATCGAACATATGCCATTAAAGAAAGTATTGGATTATTTCCTTGTTTAAATTAAAATTGTTTATTTTAGAGTTTCTTTAACAGTACGAAGGAAAACTAGCTATAGGGAACTCTGAATATTTTTATTGTAAGAACAAAAATGTGATTAAAGGACCTCGGAGAGGATTGAAAGCTCAGCCTTTGACAATTTCACATTTTTATTAAATTCAAATTTTCTTAAATTTCTAGTCTACCCCTGAGATCAGATTTTTTTTGGAAACCTGTAAGTTTTATTGCATGGCTGTGACTCTTGAACTCTGAGCGGCCTTGAAATCAAATGTGGATCTAGCAAAGAACCAATGGAACACGAATTACCAATAACCGACCACTGGTTATGATGATTAAGGATCGAAAACTCTTCAATAAGGTCAAGAGGAAACAATTCTCCCCTCCTCAGGTTCTTAGAGGGATGAAGTACCATCTACTTTGTCTGGTCTTGAACGGTAAACTGGATGGGAAAAAAGAAATTGGTCCACGTCAGTGGACTTTGGACTGGCCTATCAGCAAAATAACTGGAAGATGGAGTATGTACAAGAGCAAGAACGCTAATAGAATATCATTGACATACTAAATAGTGATGGGACAGGACACTTGAAGAAGAGTGAGTTTACACCACTTTATGCATTTACAAGCGCTAAGAAAAGGCAAGTTCCTAGATCGTAGAAGCGTCGATTCGTTAAGATTTGTCGAGTGACCTTGCCTTAGAGGGATGAAGTACCATCTACTTTGTCTGGTCTTGAACATTAAACTGGAGGCCAAAGGAGGAACTCGTCCAAGCCAGTGGACTTTAGACTGGTCTATCAGCAAAACAACTGGAGGACGGAGTATGTGTAAGAGTGAGAATGCTAGTAGAACATCATTGACATGCTAAATGCTAATAAGGCAGGCCACTTGAAGAAGAGCGAGTTTACACCACTTTCTGCATTTCTGTATTTACAAGCGCTAAGAAAAGGCCAGTTCCTAGATCGTAGAAGCGTCGATTCGCTAAGATTTGTCGAGTGACCTTGCCTTGGAGGGATGAAGTACCATCTACTGTGTCTGTTCTTGAATGGTAAACTGGAGATAAAGGATGAATTAGTCCACGTCAGTGGACTTTGGACTGGTCTACCAGCAAAACAACTGGAAGATGGAGTATGTACAAGAGCAAGAATGCTAGTAGAACATCATTGACATGCTAAATGCTAATGAGGCAGGCCACTTGAAAAAGAGTGAGTTAACACTCCTTTCTGCATTTACAAGCGCTAAGAAAAGGCCAGTTCTAGGATCGTAGAAGCGTCGCTTTGTTCAGATTTGTCGAGTGACCTCGCCTTGGAGGGATGAAGTACCATCTACTCTGTCTGGTCTTGAACATTAAACTGGAGGCCAAAGGAGGAACACGTCCACGCCAGTGGACTTTAGACTGGTCTATCAGCAAAACAACTGGAAGACGGAGTATGTGTAAGAGTGAGAATGCTAGTGGAACATCATTGACATGCTAAATGCTAATGAGGCAGGCCACTTGAAGAAGAGCAAGCTTACACCACTGCACTGTCTGTACTTACTGCGTTAAGAAAGGACCATTCCTAGGTCATAGATACGTCAGTTTGTTAAGATTTATCAAGTGACGTTGCCGATCGACATAGTGGTGATGCGTAATGATGATGATGAACATAAAATTCTGACTTAAAAATAAATAGCTAAAAGCGACATCATTTTATAAGCCAACTCGATACACAAAATAAAAATAATATTTTAACTTTGAAAATTGGTTGTAAGGGTAGGTAAAAAAATAAAATAAATGTTCTAAACATGGCTAAGTTGGATATAAATGTTGAATACTACATATATTTATGTTACGATCTTCGTATGCGAAAAACAAATAAGTCCATAAAATTGTAACGTCTATTACTGAAACTTCTTCGTATAACGCGAATAACGTTTGAAATGTTTTTGGATTATATTTATGGTTTTAGATGGTATCGCATTAAATGCATTTCTACATGCACTAAAATTTCCAACCATCTCGTGCACATAACTTAACATTTCATTGTGGAAAATAATAGTCAATAAATATGGTATAATTTAAAAGGTTTTTTAAAACTTAGGAATAAATAAAAGAAAATATAAAACTTTTGAGTTCTTCTAGCTCTTAGGTTTATCCTCAGTTTTCAATAAATCGCCAAGTATTATTAAACTAACATTAATATAAAAATATTACTATACAAATTACTTTGTAAAAAGTTTTAAAGCCGTTAGGTAGCTAATAGATTCAACAGGCTTTACAAAACTTTTACCGCTGTTTTACAAAGTAGCTAATGTTACAGTCGTTATCGATTATGTAAATTTAAAGAAAGTTTATCTTTTAGTCAACCAAGTACATAAAACCATTTTACTCTCCCCATTTTTCCACTTTATTTAACTTCGTGATTTCAAATAACATCCCCCAAACACACCTAAACACACTCACTCGCACATACAGCGTGTCTACACTCATTTTAAACCTCAGTAGTAACGTTATCGTCAGATTGCGTAATTGGGATGAAATGTAAGAGGAGGGCGGTCATTGAGTAAAAAAGGTAAGTGTGTGAGGTGACAAAAACTCCTGCACATCTCAAAAAACCCTGGCGGTGGCGCCAGAATCGGTAGAGTCCGTCTTCCAAATCTCGTATAGGGGGAACCCCCTGGCCGAACCACTTGACTGCAGACACGACTGCTTCCACTCACCATTTACTCTGATTTACTCTGTCTTTTTACTTAACCGACCGTTCACACCGATTGCATGAAACTCAGATTTTCTACTCGCCCATTTAATGCATCTTCCATCTACTACTGTGAACTAGGCTTAAGAGCTAACATAACGCCTCAGATAATCCTTTAAAAATCACTTTTTTATTTACTCACTAGAACATACAAATGTGAGAGGGATGTCCATTTTTTTTTAACAGATGATATGCGATTTTGTATTATTTGATATTCATGAGATAACCTTTACCTAACCAATCGGCCTAGCCATAGGCCAAAGTTTAATTAAAACTAGATTAGATTTATTTAATTGAATTTTCGCTAATTAGAATTCAAGTCCTGTTCAAATATACTTGTATTTTGCGAATGCATTTTAGAATTAAATCCGCGTGCAATTTTCAACAAAACCAGACAGCCAGAGCTACAAGTTTACTGGTCGAAATAAAAAAAACACAGAGCAGGCTATATGATTCGGGATTCGTAACAAGAGCAATAAAGCCTTAATTTAAGCGATAAACTCATAACGAATTATTTTGGTTTTGAATATAATAAATAAATGAATACGTAATTTAATTTTAAATTTGCATAAAAGTTCCACGGCTTTCACAATTAATTATTATTTTCGTTATATTCTAATTTTATATAATTTAACAAATCCTCGATGCACTTTACTGCATATTTCGCCTCCACGATTTTCATAAAAGATTAAATCGATTGTAAGTTATGTTGTAACTTCAACAGGCTACACCTCCGCTTATACTAAATGTCTTTTGCAATTTTCACACCAGTTTTGAATCTTATGAAAAGTTTAGTTGTAATCTGTAGACAGTAGGTGAGGTCATTGGGAAACGCTTTTGTAAACTGAGATCTTTAAACAGATGCGACCTGTCTAGGTTGCCAATAAAGCCAACTTTGATTTAGTTTCTAAACCATATCCAGATAAATTTGTAGGAAACGTCTACGAGGTGTGATAAGAAAAATACTGCGATTGGAACTTTTTTTACGTTATGTTATTTTTTTTTTTACGATGAAAACTAAAGACTAAAACTTAGTAACTTAATTTAATTTTCTAATCAATCTGCGTTTTTAAAACTTAAAAATTATATTTCAGTCGTTATTTTTCATCGTAGAAAATAGCATAACATAATGTATTAAAATAACATGTCCTAGAAAAGTTGTGTACAGTAAGAAAAGTGCAAGTTAAAATTTTAATTTTAGTTTCTAATGCTGGGTTTCTAAAAGTTTTAAAATTGTGTTTTGGTTGTTATCTTTCATCGTAAAAAATAACACAACATAATGTATTAACATAACATGTCCTAGAAAAGTTGTGTAAAGTAAGAATAGTGCAAGTTAAAATTTTAATTTTAGTTTCTAATGAAGCTGCGTTTCTAAAAGTTTTAAAATTGTGTTTTGGTTGTTATGTTTCGTCGTAAAAAATAACACAACATAATGTATTAACGTAACATATCCGAGACAAGTTGTGTATATTAAGAAAAGTACAAGATTAAAATTTAAATTTCCTTTCTAATAAACCTGCGTCTCTAAAACTTAAAATTTATGTTTTAGTAGTTATTTTTGATAGTAAAAAATAACATAACATAATGTATTAACATAACATATGCTGGACAAGTTATGTAAATTAAGAAAAGTACAAGATCGAAATTGTAATTTTAGTTACTAATAAACCTTCGTTTCTAAAACCTTAAAAATAATGTTTTAGTCGTTACTTTTCATAGTAAAAAATAACATTTAACGTAATGTATTAACATAACATATCCTAGAAAACTAGTGTAAATTAAGAAAGGTGCAAGATAAACAAGTTATTTTTAGTTTCTAATAAACCTGCGTTTCTATCATTTTAAAAATTATGTTTAAGTATTTATTTTTCGTCGTAAAAAATAACATAACATAATGTTTCAACATAAAATTATATCCTAGAGAAGTTGTGTAAATTCTAAATTAACACAAGTACAAAATAAAATTTTAATTTCAGTTACCAATAAACCTTCATTTCTGAAACTTTAAAAATAATGTTTTAGTCGTTAATTTACATCGTAAAAAATAACATAACATAAAATGTATCAACATAACATATCTTAGACAATTTATGTGAATTAAGAAAAGTATAAGATAAAAATTTTAATTAATGTTTCTAATAAACCTGTCCTAAAACTTATGTTTTAGTCGTTACTTTTTATCGTAAAAAAATAACATAAAACATAACATATTGTATCAACATAACATATCCTAGATATGTTGGGTAAATTAAGAAAAGTATAAGATAAATTTTAATTTTAGTTTCTAATAAGCCTGCGTTTCTAAAACTTAAAAATTATGTTTCAGTCGTTATTTTACATCGTAAATAATAACTTAACATAAGGTGTTAACTTAATATTATCCTAGACAAGTTATGTAAATTAAGAAAAGTACAAGATAAAACTTTTAATTTTAGTTTGTAATAAACCTGCGTTTCCAAAATTAAAAAAAATTTTTTTTGTTGTTATTTTTCATCATCATCGTAATAACATAACATAAGATGTTAACATAACATAAGATGTTAACATAACATAAGATGTTAACATAACATATCCTAGACAAGTTGTGTAAATTAAGAAAAGTATAAGATAAAATTTTTAATTTTAGTTTCTAATAAACCTGCGTTTCTAAAATTTTAAAAATTATGTTTTAAATGTTATTTTTCATCGTAGAAAATAACATAACATAAGATGTTAACTTAACATATCCTAAACAAGTTGTGTAAATTAAGAAAAGTACAAGATAGAATTTTTAATTTTAGTTTCTAATAAACCAGCGTTTCTAAAATTTAAAAAATTATGTTTTAAATGTTATTATTGATCGTAGATAATAACATAACATAAGGTGTTAACTTAACATATTCTAGACAAGTTGTGTAAATTAAGAAAAGTACAAGATAGAATTTTTAATTTTAGTTTCTAATAAACCTGCGTTTCTAAATTTTTTTTAAATTATGTTTTAAATGTTATTTTTCGTCGTAGAAAATAACATAACATAACTTGTATGTTTTAACTTAACATATCCTAGACAAGTTGTGTAAATTAAGAAATATACAAGATAGAATTTTTGATTTTAGTTTCTAATAAACCTGCGTTTCTATTTTAAAAATTATGTTTTAAATGTTATTTTTCATCGTAGATAATAACATAACATAAGGTGTGAACTTAACATATTATCCTAGACAAGTGGTGTAAATTAAGAAAATTAAAAGTTAAAAATTTTAATTAAAGTTTCTAATAAAGCTGCGTTTCTAAACTTTTAAAATTATGTTTTAGTCGTTATTTTGCATCGTAAAAAATAACATAACATATCTTAGACAAGTTGTGTTAGAAAAGTACAAGATAAAAAATTTCGTTAGGAATCCGAATCCGAAGCCAACTGAGTATTTTGGTTAAAAAAAAATATGGGTCCCCATAAGAAAATTTAAAGTTGAAATCGCGACGCCTGGCGCCGATTTGATAAAATGTCGTTTTTAGTATCGTTAGATAGCTCTTTACACCTACTAAAAATTTTTCTTAGAATTTACTTTCTTAAGTTAACCGTTTTCAAAGTACAGTCGAAAAACTAAACTACAAATTTTCATTTTTTTGCGTTATCTCGGTAACCATTTTGAATTTTGAAGTTTTTCAACGGATTCTTAAAGCTCATCAAAATATGCAAGTCGTAATTGTTACCGTTTCCGAGATCCCAATGTTAATACCACTTAAAACCTGTATAAAATTTAAATCTTTGGGAAGCAAACAGTTATCGTTCCAATGAAAAGTTAGCCCATTGACATACATTAGGCCATTACTTCCCAACTAACTAAAAAGCTGGAAAATTATTCATAAATAAATTGTGACTGTAAAAATGAATATTTGCAACAGTTCGATATACTGCAGAATTCTCGAATTGTCTCAGTTTAAATTTATGCCGTAGAAAACTTTTATCAAATATCAAAAAATGAGACATTTTCTCATAAATAATAAAACAGATAATTGACTATGTTTCAGTTTACATAACAATTTTTCTAAAAATTTTCCCAAGGATTTGAAAAGTATGTCCTTTTTTCTCAAACACAAAGTATAAGAGAGAAAAATCTCAAAGGTTTTGTATTTCAAACATCTTTTATTTCTAAAAGCTTTCAAATATAAAATTTGTGGCCACATCGATATTATACAATTTTAAAAAATCCATACTACGTATATAATACTACTTCTTCAGAGGTACGCTTTTAAGGATGAAAAATTTTCATGGTCTAAAAATTTTTCGAGTTATCCATATAGAATAAACCTCGTAACTTAATACAGATGACCGAGACGGCATTTGTATTATAAATCAAAAATCACTTCCAGCTCGACGATATGACGTATTTATTATTAAGGAACCGGAAAATAACACAACGGAAATTCTTACATTTTTAACAGAAAAACATATACGTACTTTTGCAATAACGTTTACTACTTTTTTTTTTCCTCTTTAAAATTTAAACACCTTTTTTACACAAAAGAAACAAAAGTGCAGCTTACTGTACGAGCAAACGTCGGAATAGAAATGGTCGTTTACGACTGCGCCATTTTCTTGCGGATTTTGTTTTATAAATAGGGTCCATAAAAGAAATGGGAGCAAATGTGACAGATAAGAACATTCAAATTAGACAAAATAGCGTATAATTAGAAGCGGTGAATTATTATTAAACACACTAATTATCACATACATGAACCTCCATACTATAAAGGTAGTTAATTAGCATTTAATAACACAATTCACCACTTGCTTGTGGCAGGTAGTTCATCAATGTTAACTTTATATGTAAACACGTGTTTATGTTATGTGGTCAATTAAAGTAAATTTACGTCTTTAGTAACAATTAGAAATGGCGTTTCTTTTTGTTAAATTATGTATAAGTGGGCGAGCTAATAAAGTTAGGGAAAATTATTAATGGGAACAGAGTTTCTAGTTAGTTTAATATCGTAAGTTATCTATTTATACATTATAGAAGATCACGAATTTAATTAGAGAGCACAAATTTGATTTCAATCGAGACCCTTATAATAGAACAAAAATTCTAAATTTGGTCGTTTGGCTCAAAATGGCCTCGGAATGACTTGAAATATATTTTTTTAAATCGTAAAACTTTAAATAATCGCCGATAACTGGTAACACAATAGGCAGAAAAATAGTCTGGCTAAGCAGACAAAAAAGTGGACTTACAGACAACTAGCAATTTTAAGACAGTTAAGCAGTCAGTTGGGTAGATTTGATCGATGCTCAATCAACCTACCTACACATACGGGTCAACTAATCCAAAATGAATACATTAACGACGGATGAATGGGTAAATTAAGCTGGCGATTGACATGGCGACAAAACGATAGACTATCTTACTGATAATTACACAAATAAACAAAGAGACAACCTGAGTAATCAAGTGGCACATAGATAGTCAGAATTAAGCAAAAACGACGAAACAGTCAATGAACCTATTTAAAGGTGAACAATTCGACTAATCGATAGATGGCGTTAACTAAACTAATATATTTACACAAAGAATGCGTAGCTCTATGGATATGTAATAGCAGGGTGAATGACAGAGATGGTCAAAGAGTATACAAAATACGAAGGTAAATAGACAGTGTTTTTAGGGTATCATATTCACTATATTAGTGATAGATCAATAAAAGGCATAGAAGTTAACCATACAGTGTGAGAGTCTATATATCAAAACTATCAGGTGCTCAGCAAACCGGTAGACATGTGTTGTTCAAACAAAGACAATCGTTCATATACAAAGAGCATCAGGAGCTCAGATGACTAAAGAAGTGTGTGGTTCAAAACGAGATAATGGTCAATAGACCACAAGTGTCAGAAACTCACCATACTGGTAAAAGTATGTGGTCCAAACAGAGAAAATGGTCCATAGTTCACAAGTATCAAGAGCTCAGCATACGGTCGACGTGTGAGGCTTAAATAAACAGCGAGAATCGTCATAGATTAAGAGTATCAGGAGCTCAGCATACTAGTAGTGGCTAAAACAGAGACAATGGTTCATAAACCAAGAGTATCAGGTGCTCAACATACTGATACTGGTAGAAGTGTGTGGTTCAAAAAGAGAAAATGATCCATAGACCATAGGTATCAGGAACTCAGTATACCGTCGACGTTTAAACCTCAAATAAACCGAGAGAATCGTCATAGATTAAGAGTATCAGGAGTTCAGCATACTAGTAGAAAACTGTGGCTAAAACAGAGACTATGGTTCATAAACCAAGAGTGTCAGGTGCTCAACATACTGGTAGAAGTGTGTGGTTTAAAAAGAGAAAATGATACATAGACCACAGGTATCAGGGACTCAGTATACGGTCGACGTTTAAACCTCAAATAAACTTATAAAAATTGTCATAGATCAAGAGTATCAGGAACTCAGCATATTGGTAGAAGATTGTGGCTCTAACAGAGACAATGACCCATATACTAAGAATGTTAGGAGCTCAGCATACTGGTAGAAATGTATGGTCCAAACAGAGAAAATGGCACATAGTTCACAAGTATCAAGAGCTCAGCATACTGGTAGAAAACTGTGGCTAAAACAGAGAGAATGGTCTTTAACCAAGAATGTCAGGTGCTCAACATACTGGTAAAAGTGTGTGGTTCAAAAAGAGAAAACGATCCATAGACCACAAGTATCAGGAACTCAGTATATGGTCGACGTTTAAACCTTAAATAAACTTAGAAAATAGATTAAGAGTATCAGGGACACAGCATATTGGTAGAAGACTGTGGTTCAAACAGAGACAATGACCCATATACCAAGAGTGTCAGGAGCTCAGCATACTGGTAGAAGTGTGTGGTTCTAACAGAGAAAATGGTCCATAGTTCATAAGTATCAAAAGCTCAGCATACGGTCGACGTGTGAGGCTAAATAAACCTCGAGAATCGTTATAGATTAAGAGTATCAGGAGCTCAGCATATTGGTAGAAGTGTGTGGTTGAAACAGAGAAAATGGTCCATAGACTACGAGTATCAGGAGCTCAGCATGTGGTCGACGTGTGAGACTCAAATAAATCTACACAGTCGTCATAGATCAACAATATCAGGAGCTCAGCATACTGGTGGAAAACTGTGCCTCAAACAGAGACAATGGTCCATAGACCAAGAGTGTCAGGAACTCAGCATACTAGTAGAAGTAAGTGGTTCGAAAAAACGGAGTCTATCGCGTATAGAGTAAGAGTATCAGGAGCTCAGCAAGCGGTTGACGTGTGAGGTTCAAACAAACCGACACAATTCTCAATAGATCTAGTATTAGGAGCTCAGTATACGGTGTTGTTAGTAGATTAAAAAATTCATACAAATGTTCAACTTATGAACATTATAAACTCCGTTCAGCGACCTGAAATAGCTAAGCCACTCCCATAAAAAGCGCGCGATATTCAAATAGAATTTTTCTATTGGTCATATTTTGAAAATACGGAAAAAACAGTCACACAAGAATTGAGATGCGTCAACCTTATTTCACATAAATTTGTGGGGAGTGGCCTAGCTAGTTCTGGTCGCTTAACGGAGTATAGACAATAATATCGCATAATAACCAGAGAGGTCTGTCCTTAGGACGAAAGTGTTAGTAGCTCATTATGAAATAAATTTTTATCAATTACGTGAAAAACCTTTTTTATTATACTTGCATTATAATCTGCCAATTTCACACTAAAAAGCGTTCATAAAATCGTCTTTATAGCACAAGTGCTCTATAAAGTCGTCTAGGTAACAACAATACAATTAACTGTTGTGTGACTGTTGTTCTCCAATGTAAACACAAAGCATCTCTGTGGCAACAAATATATCCAAAATCGGCACGCTTAATTTTCAAATTTTAAATACAGATTTTTTCTCTTTTATAGAGGTTTTAGTTGCAATTATAATAAAAAATAGCGTATAATACTCGTGTATAAGTAGACTTTATCGCATACGCGCCGTTACAAGCACTCGCAAGCTCGTACTTGTAATTTTCGTCGCTAATGCGATAAAGTCTTTCTTATACACATGTATTATAATATACTATTATCTCTACATAATTTTTCGAAATGCGTCTTATGAGCTATTTAATTTGGTACAAATTGTCAATCATTTAAAAGAAGTTAATTTTAAAAAGGGAGGAGAGAAGATTCAAAAAGTAAATTTTAAAGTTCATTTTTTATAAGCTCTAAAATCTTAAGAAATACCTGGAAGATTTATTTGAGTATAAACGAGGGGATGACTTACCAGGATAAAATACGGTTTCTCGACGTACAGTGTAGTTTGCCTGAGGGATTCGAAGTTCACAAGAGAATTCTTCGGGATCTTTCAAAGCGGGCAATGACGTCGACGCCGAAATGTCAAATAACTGTCCTCGTTCTCTGACTACTACTTCGGCTTCCAATATTTCTCTGTAAATAACCAAAGATTAATTATTAATTAAGCATAAAATAAATAGTTTGTAATTATAAAGTAAATTTAACCGTACAAAAGTAAAACAATAATTTATTAAAGCAAATTTTAGACAATTTGTATAAATAAGAAGAGCGGAGGTTTGGGTTATGATTTTACGATTTAAGTGGTTCTCATCTTTTCTTTTTTTAAATGTTATAAAATTGAATTCTTTTCTTTTCTGGAAAATATTCTTTTTGTCTGAAAAAGGAAACTTTTTCATTTAATAAAACTCAGAGTCAATGGTGTGTGAAAAGATAAGGTTGGCCCTTGGTCATCTAAACGCACCACAATTTAGAAAAGAAAAATAAAATACCAGCGCTTACTATAAGCAGAAAAATATTTCAATAGAAAAGCATCTGTGGCTTTTCATATTATATTTTTCTCTGGCGCAATTTCATAAAGTTAAAGTGAATGAAAAAGAATGTACAATTTGTGCATTTAACAATATGTAAGGGTTACAACTTTATATGTAACTTAAGCTTATTTATTATCAAAAAAAATTTAATTTTAAATTAGAAATTTTTACATGTTGTTAAACAAAGACATGTTGCATATTATACCGGGTGGCATATTTGTCTAAGGGAAGAAGACATTAAAACTTCTCGTTTTACGTCACAATGAGCAACATGGTCACTATCGTGACCTAATTGCTTATCAGAAAATTCTATTAGAAAGTCAAAAAAACGATCAAACGATACCAAACTCGACATTTTATCTCTTCGACACCAGGCGTCGCGACGTTCGATTTTAATTTTCTTATGGAGGATTATTGTTTTTTTGTAGAAAATTACTCATTTAGCTTGTCTAAATTCAGATACTAAACAAGAACTTTCTATCTTCCACCTTTCTTCATTTACACAACTATGTTATGTTATTTTTTACGATGAAAATTAACGACTAAAACTTCAAGTTATTTTAAAGTTTTAGAACCACAAGTTCATTACAAAATAAAATTAAATTACATTACTTTAATAAATAATAAGTCGTTTAGTCGTTATTTTTCATGGTAAAAAATAACATATCGTAACATAACATAATTTAAAAAAGTTGTAAAAATTAAGAAAAGTACACGTTAGAAAGATCTCGTTTAGTATTCGAATTTAGACAAGCCAATTGAGTAATTTGCTGCATAAAACGACGTAAGAAAAAGACAAGTTGAACGTCGCGACGCCAAGCGTCGATGCGATAAATTGTCGAGTTTAGTATCGTTTGATTGGTCTTTTGACCACTATTATCATAGATTACATATTGTTTGTAACTTTCATTGACGCACACATACACACCGGCGTTTGGCCACCCGGTATACTTTTCTATTATATAAAAAAACTTAAATTTTAAATTACAAATTTTTACATGTTGTTAAACAGAGACTCGCATACATGTTGTATTTATCCGTAGAATATTTTTGTTTTAAAATAAAATTTTTCTGCACGGTTTCACCCTTGCAAAACAAAAAAAAGAGGAATTAGTCTAAAAATCGTCAATATAAATTTAGAGATTAATTTTTGGGGTAAAGCTTTGCGTTTTTAAAAATAAAAGAGTATTTAATATAACGAAACATTAAAATTCAAAATACACTTTTTGTAAGTAAAAATTACCCAAATCCCCGACATAGCTTTATATGAATTAAACTGCAAGTACAAATGTATAAAATTTGCATATAAATTATAATTTGAAATTTTTCAACTAAGTTTAATCTCCCGCATGTTTAGTTACGACTGTTTGTACAGGGTGAAAAATTTTATAAAGTATGCGGTTTAAATACAAAGATATTAGAGCCACCAAAACACCAGGCAATACAAAGATTGTTTCAGCTCTAAATTCTCATCTTATGGAGCACTATGAGCTTACAAATGGTGTTAGTAGTATAACTATAGGGATTCTAGACCGGATATGACCTCACAGCAGAATAGAATAAAAATAGAAGGAAATTCAAATATGGGGGCAAGTGGGCGTGTAAATTAAAAAATGTAAAATAACGTCTAAAAATCGGTGAGAAATAGTCGGACCAATTTAAAAAAGAGGTAAAAAATAAGAGTACCAAGGAGTAAAAATAGTCTACTTCGCTACTTTACACCGTAAATGCCCGTACACGATGGATAGATGACCAGAAACAGCCGTTAACATAAGACTAGAGAGTGGGCGGATATGACTAATGAAATACAAAAAGCAAGACAAGCTGAGAGCTGACTATAACATCGGTTGATATGGAGAGACCTTTGTACCCCAGTTCTAAACCCTTTGTAATCAAGGGAATATTCGTGTATGACGACTTAATAACAATGGAAACACACTGTGTCTAAATAGACTAAGATAAAAGAGAAGTTTTATTATTCGGCCCATTCAGACAAGACAACACTTGGGTGATCCCTTAGAACAGAAAATAACCGCAAGGAGGGTTAACAGCCGTTCGGAGATGACATTTTAGAATTCCATGGACGGCTCATTCATTCCGACGAGTTTACATTATTATTGGCTGTCATGATCTTTCCTTATAAGTGGGAGTATAAGCAACCATTTGCATTGGAGAAATTATCCGGAAATCGCTATATTTACCTACTCGTCCATTGCGATCCATATTATTACCTAAATGACTCTTTCCTGGTAGAGTACGGGGGAATTTTTTTAATCAATGGGTGATCGTGATAAGAAGGTGACGAGGGAAGAGAGAGGGGAAGGGAGAGAGAGAAAGAGAGTGAGAAAGAGATTAAAGTGAGCAATTAGTCAACTATTGGGAACTGTTGTTTGTTCTGGATGGGCTCATCGTAAACAGACCAAGTTGAAGGAGAAGGGAGAGGAGGTAGAAGGAAGGGGAGGGGAAAGAGAAAATTATCATTTATTACAAATCTCGTCTTATATCGTTCTTGCGATATTATCACTTCGTGAAAAGTATCTTTCAGATTAAGTTCTGATTAAGTAAGTTTCCAAATTTATACAGGGTGATTACTACATCTAAACGACTCTAAATGACTGCACTTATAATACGTCATATAGTAACAAAATTAAAGTTATTAAAATGACACTCGGAAACTTCCAAACAGGTACCTAAGTAGTAAGTACACAAGTCCAGCATAAGAGAGATATCGTCTTAAAGGAAGCTGCTGAGCTTTCGACAAATTTTATTGGACATTTACAACTCTCGAACAGTTGTAATTAACAATTCTAAATTAGAATCTAATAATTTGGGAGTTATAGTATATTGAAGAAGTTGTAAACTATTTTCTCAAACCGTTACTAACCATCGCATTCGAACCTAAATTTATTATTATTTTCTCAATCGACATTCAACTATTCAAACCGTTCAAAGTATTTGTGCAATCCATTAATTTATTCTGTTGTGTTAATACGAATTAGCGTTTATATGTATTAAAGTTATAAACTTTATATTATGCAAAATATGTATAAGTTTATACAGCTGATAACCACCAAGTCGTCCCTAAAGGCCATTTATCTTTGTCCCGACTATCTTCTCTCTAGGACCACATTTTTCCCTCTTGTATATTCTTAATATCTTCTTTTTTCCGAAACATTTATTTTTCTATCAATTTTTTTACTTTTTACAATTTTTTTCTAAAATAGAAAATTTAATTAAAATAACTTAATAACCACAACACACCGTGGTTTGCATTCATTTAACCGCAATTAGTTTGTTGAGTTTTACTCTATCTATGCTATGTAATAATACCTACATAATTAATTTATGCTCAAATTAGTTAATTATAATGTGACCTAAAAATTCGACGAATGAACAACAAAATTTCTTATCCGGCTGTTCCGACAGCTGCAGTGGAGATTGGGCTGGGTATAAACGATGTTCTAGGGCGCCACGTAATTTACAGCCGGACAGAAAAGCATAAACCCCAAAATTACGAAATGGGTTGGAAAAATATAACATAAACGATATAACGATTTATTTAAATGATCGGTGAGAATAAAACGGTTCAACATAAATTTCCCCAACAATACAAAAAAATAAGTTTATCGAATACCTCGCGATTGGCCAATTGCGCAGCTTACACAAGAATATCAAATTATAAATATTACTACAAAAACAATATATGAAATTATTCTCTATAATGATTATATACAAGCAAAATTTATTTGCGTTAATTCGTTATAAAATTTATTATCAATTACGATTATTCAAACTTGGGAAAAAACTGTCTTTCAAAATTAGTAACTGAATTAATTAAATTATTGATCAACGAAGAATAACTGTTAAGATAACTTCGAATAACTTTTAAATTTAAAAAGGTTTCAAATAGTTTTATATGCTTATCTGCATCTGCTGATGTCTTCAACGGCAAATCGACAAATGGCCGGACTAGAACACGTACTATTATAAAATGTCTCGACCGCTTCAATAATAACTTCAAAAAACCAGTAATGATTTAATCCATAGATTGATAATGAATAATTAACACGTTGTAAGACAAAGCGAACGTCTACAACGGAACATAAAAAAAAACCCTAAAAGCAAGAAAAAGATGTAGTCAAAGAAAACAAGAATCACAAGACATACCTTCAGGAAGGGTTTTTCTATCAACCAAAAAAATCATACGATTAACCATCTATCATCGTCGCACAAATCCCAAACATGTGGGTACAAAAGTATGTCCAAATATGACTACTATTTTGCAAATAACTTCTAACTAACGCACTATAATCCCCCTTGTAGGGTGTCAACAAAAACTATATCCAAAATTGACTACTTTTAACGTTAATTAACTGCAAATCGACTTCAGACGGCAATCTTAAAACAAGTGACCAAAATGGCGAAACTTCCTCCCTAAAGGCGGCAAGAGAAAGGGTAATAAGGATAGTGAAGAAGAAATTTTCAAATTAACAAAATAGCAACAAATAACGTACAATAAACAAACACTAGAGGGAGCATAAAGTAATGAAATTGAATTAAAATTAGAAAAATAGAAAGATAGATGTAGAACGAAAATTTAACGTTACAAAATCCCCCCCTAACTACAAGAAAATTTCCCAGAAATTTTCTCAAACTAAAACTAAATGTTTACTTATTAACGTAAATACTATCAGAAGTAGAATTACTTCTCAAATCCTTCGAGTGCCAGACACCCTTGAACACTCCACTAGCATCTCGAAGCTCATAAGTCCACGGGGACAACCTCTTTTTAATATAAAATGGCCCTACAAACCGAGGAGCTAATTTCTTAGTATAAAAATCTGCCGCATTGGACAAAACAAAATTTTTACGCCAGACAGGCTGATTTGGAAAATATTCTACGTCACGTTTCCTTAAATTATAGTTATGATCCTGCTTTTTCCCAGCTATTTCTAACCTCTTCTTGACATCATTAAACATATTTACAAATTGGATGTTTTTGCTAGGATTCAAACTATTATCTACAACACTATTTCTATCTACAAACGATAGCTCCTGGTAATCCTCACCAGAAAGTACCATATTCCTACCAAAATTTATAAAATAGGGACTAAGTTTCGTGATTTCATGTTTCGCGGTTCTAATCGCGCACGCTAACATATGAATATTACTATCCCACTTCTTATGATCATCCGAAACGTACATGGCTAACATCGTCTTTAATGTTCTATTATACCGTTCAGTCGGATTCGCACGAGGGTGGTAATTTGGTGTAAACTTAATTCTAACTTTGTATCGTTCCGCTAATTTCCTAAACTCGGAGCTTCGATACTGTGGACCATTATCACATATCACAGTTTCAGGTACACCAAACATTAAAAATACCTCCTCTTCTATACGTTTAACAATAGCAGCCGACGTCGCTTTCCGCAAAGGAAAAACCAGCGAAAACTTACTTAAATAATCATTCACAACTAAAATAAACGAATTACCTTTCGAACTTCTGGGCAATGGACCGACTAAATCAGTAGAAATTATCTGCCAAGGTTTATCTGGCTTTGGATGAGAAACCATCTGATCGTTAAGAGGACCATTGTTCGGTTTGTGGGCTAAACATACATTACAAGACCTAACGAACTTCGCAACATCAGCACGCATCTTGGGCCAATAGTATCTAGACGCCACACGATGAAACGTTTTGTAAACCCCCATATGTCCGGCTGTCGGTGGTTCATGAGCCGACGTTAAAATTTGCTTCCGTTCAGGTTTAGGAATAACCTCTTTCCAAGCCTCAGCATCTACTGACAATTCAGGGTAATCGTTCCTAACATACTTATACAATTTACCGCTAGAAATACGCCAAGCACTAAATTTGAGAGGATTACTCTGAACCTTTCCCATCATACTATCGAACCATCTATCACCAGAAACATCGGAATTCACACCATTATCCCCAACATCCACTCTATCGATTATCGGCACAGACCGTGATAACATATCCGGGACTATATGTTCTTTACCCTTACGGTGAACGATTTTAAACTCATACTGCTGAAGTTTGACCGACCAACGAGCTAACCTACCACAGGGATCCTTTAAATCTTGTAACCAAACTAAACTAGCATGATCAGTGATTACCTCAAAAGGAACACCCTCTATATACGGTCTAAGCTTCTCAATTGCATAGAGAACGGCAAGACATTCTCTTTCGGTTGTCGTATAATGACGCTCTTGTTTCGTTAACGAACGACTCAAATACGTAACCACCTTGTCACCTTCAGGATAAGGTTGAGACAGGACTGCCCCAATCCCAAATCCAGACGCATCGGTTTGTATACAAAAAGGTCTATCATAGTCCGGACAGGTCAATACCGGTGCACTCACCAACCGCTCTTTCATAGCCTTAAAAGCAATCTCACATTCATCCGTCCATTCAAATTTTCTGTTTTTACGTACCAAATTAGTAATAGGAGCAATAACGATAGCAAAGTCAGATATAAATCTGCGATACCAAGAGAATGTACCTATGATACTCCTAACTTCCTTCACATTACGAGGTCTAGGAATTTCTAACATCGCTTTGACTTTATCGGGGTCAACATGTAAGCCCTCTTTATCAATCACGTAACCAAGATATTTCATTTGCGCTCGACAAAACTGACATTTCTCCTTACTAACAGTGAGGTTGGCTTCCCTAAGCCTACGAAATACCTCTTCTAAAATACTTAAATGTTTTTCAAATGTTTGGGTCACAATCACCACATCGTCTAAATATACAAATACAAATGGTTCTAAACCCACTAACACTCTATCGATGAGACGTTGCCAACTTGACGGAGCATTATGAAGACCGAACGGGAGGCGATTAAAATGAAATAACCCCCTATTTGGAACTGTAAAGGCCGTGTATTGCTTGCTCGACTCTTCCATTGGTATCTGCCAGTACGCACTCTTAATATCAAGCGTCGATAAGTACCTAGCATCACGTAATTTGTCCAACGTATCCGAAATCATAGGCAAGGGATAACTATCGCGCTTGGTTACCGCGTTCAACTTCCGGTAATCAACACAAAAACGATATGTTTTGTCTTTCTTTGGTATCATAACAATGGGAGATGCCCAAGGACTGTAGGACGGCTCAACTATACCTAATTTAAGCATGTTATCCAACTCCTCATCAATAAACTTTTGCATGACCCGCGACACTCTGTAATACTTCTGCTTGATTGGTTCGGCATCGGTAATAATCCGATGTTCAGTGAGATTGGTGCAACCAAGAGACGTTCCCATTAGATCATAATTACGATCAATGACCGACTGTAACCGCTTTTGTTCTAACTCTCCAAGTGACGAATGACTCGACAATTGTTCTATGCTACCGATCATAGTAGGACTATCAGCAAAATACCAACAATCATCGCGTAAATTAGGTACTATTCCCATTGACCTCCAAAAATCCAACCCAAATATTATAACATGGGGAATAGAAGGAACAATTAAAACTGTAATTAATTTAGTTTTGCCTTGCAAGGTAATAGGCAGTTCACACGATCCTATACACGCACAACTCTGACCATTAGCTACCGTGCAATCACTACTGTCTCTCATATTTAACTTCAGACCCAAGTCTCTCATATTCTTCCATCCAGGACCACCCACGATCGTACGACTCGCCCCAGAATCAAGTAAACCTACAACAATTTTACCTAAAATGTTTACTTTCAAAAACGGTCGCTCATCATTTTTAGAGTGATCAAGGATAAAATCTAAAATTACATTTAATTTAACCGAGCTTGAGGTTGAGTCGTTCTCCCCTCGGCTGTAAGAGGACGACTTCTGAAGTTTCCCGACTTATTACAGTTTGGGCAAGTTCTGCTTGTATAACCATCTAACCTACACTTATAACAAACTTTATGCCTTGGCGCAGCACAACCTATAGCTCGATGACCCGGTTGATTACAGTTAAAACAAACAATTTTTGACGAATTGGATGACGAAGGATTAACTTCATCGACACTTACTTTTTCAAATTTCGATTCTACTTCCAAATAAGCTAAATCAGGCTCTATCGTGTGAGATTTACGAGCTGATGGGGGACAATAGTTTTCGATCGATTGCCTTTTGGCTTCCAATCGCCTACCCAACGTTTTTAAATGTTCTATGCTAGTAACATCCACTAAGCTTAACTGCGCTTGATAATAAGGCGCAATATTCCGCATCAAAATTTTAAGTTTCCTATCTTCGGGTAATTTCGTATTAAGCCTATCAAACATAGCTGAAATAATCGGAATGTAAAGCCCTATCGGTTCATCAGTGCCTTGCGTTCTTTGCTTAATTTCGTCTAAGAGTTTCTCATCGTAATCATAAGGTTGAAATTCACCTCGAAGATTAAGTGCTACTTCATCCCAATTCCTAACATGACTCTTACAATCGCGGTACCAGATCAATGCTCTACCCGAAAACAAATCTATAGCAGAATCAAACAACATCTCTCGTGATACATGTCGCGCTATCATTAATTCCTCAACTCTTTCCAAAAACGCGTTAACAGAGAGCCCTTTTTTATCTCCGGAAAACGTAAGACCCCATAAACGAACTGGAACTGGTTTGAACGATGTAGTCGTAGCTACTGTAGCTAATGTAGTCGTAGCTACACCAAAATTCCGCCTGATCGGAGTCGAAGCTTGCTGAGTCGCAACCGACAACGGATGAAAACTACTATCAAAAGTCTTTGCCTGGGCCTGTAAGGCTTGTAAAAGATCGTTTAATTCGGATGTAATCGAATCGGCTTCAGCTTTACTAGTCTCGGAAATACCCGCAATTTGGCTCATCCTACGTGATCTACCTAATAAATGACTAACCCTAGCATGAATTCTTTTGTACACCGACCCGTGAATTGAATCTTCGAATTTTTCTACTTTTGGCCTAAGTTTAACTATACCATCTTTAAGTGCTTTCAAATCGTCCTCAAAACTAAATGGATAAGCAGGAAATATAAATGCAGGATCAGTACGCTCTGCCTTCAACAATTGTCTTAAACGTTTACGCAACGCATCGACATTGCCATTACTATCTCCGCCCCTAATTAATAATTCGTATTTTAATTCGACTTCAACCAGCCTGTCTACCTCCATAGCTATAAATAATTTCTACGTCAATCTGATTATTAACGTTAAACTAATTTCTTTTAAGCCAAAAAAACCAAATATAAAAAAAAATACACTATATATAAAGTGAGATAACAAGTCCACCACCAAATAGGCAAAAATAAAAAGCTTAAGGGCCCCACGTTGGGCGCCAAAAATATGTGACCTAAAAATTCGACGAATGAACAACAAAATTTCTTATCCGGCTGTTCCGACAGCTGCAGTGGAGATTGGGCTGGGTATAAACGATGTTCTAGGGCGCCACGTAATTTACAGCCGGACAGAAAAGCATAAACCCCAAAATTACGAAATGGGTTGGAAAAATATAACATAAACGATATAACGATTTATTTAAATGATCGGTGAGAATAAAACGGTTCAACATAAATTTCCCCAACAATACAAAAAAATAAGTTTATCGAATACCTCGCGATTGGCCAATTGCGCAGCTTACACAAGAATATCAAATTATAAATATTACTACAAAAACAATATATGAAATTATTCTCTATAATGATTATATACAAGCAAAATTTATTTGCGTTAATTCGTTATAAAATTTATTATCAATTACGATTATTCAAACTTGGGAAAAAACTGTCTTTCAAAATTAGTAACTGAATTAATTAAATTATTGATCAACGAAGAATAACTGTTAAGATAACTTCGAATAACTTTTAAATTTAAAAAGGTTTCAAATAGTTTTATATGCTTATCTGCATCTGCTGATGTCTTCAACGGCAAATCGACAAATGGCCGGACTAGAACACGTACTATTATAAAATGTCTCGACCGCTTCAATAATAACTTCAAAAAACCAGTAATGATTTAATCCATAGATTGATAATGAATAATTAACACGTTGTAAGACAAAGCGAACGTCTACAACGGAACATAAAAAAAAACCCTAAAAGCAAGAAAAAGATGTAGTCAAAGAAAACAAGAATCACAAGACATACCTTCAGGAAGGGTTTTTCTATCAACCAAAAAAATCATACGATTAACCATCTATCATCGTCGCACAAATCCCAAACATGTGGGTACAAAAGTATGTCCAAATATGACTACTATTTTGCAAATAACTTCTAACTAACGCACTATAATCCCCCTTGTAGGGTGTCAACAAAAACTATATCCAAAATTGACTACTTTTAACGTTAATTAACTGCAAATCGACTTCAGACGGCAATCTTAAAACAAGTGACCAAAATGGCGAAACTTCCTCCCTAAAGGCGGCAAGAGAAAGGGTAATAAGGATAGTGAAGAAGAAATTTTCAAATTAACAAAATAGCAACAAATAACGTACAATAAACAAACACTAGAGGGAGCATAAAGTAATGAAATTGAATTAAAATTAGAAAAATAGAAAGATAGATGTAGAACGAAAATTTAACGTTACAATAAAAATACAAAATATTGCTATTAGGGCATTTCCCAACAACACTATCTATAAGGTGTGCTTTTACTATTTCTTTTCATCCCCTAAAGAAGATTGCATTTAAATAAAAATCTGGTGTGAAACATCCACATGACTTACTTTTAAAGAGAAAAGATATTCGGAAAGTAAGTGCAGGGCCCTCTGGCAAATTTTCCAAAGTTTGCAGACTCGTGCAGTTTAAAACAGGTGTTTATGTTGCAACCAATCCTTTCAACGTATTTTTTTAACACAGCAATTTATTTTAAGAGATGGCAACCCCTTCGTATTCCCTGTATCCCAATTTACCACTACGCAAGGCAGGGTCGTAGGCAGGGGTACATCAGGGCAGTCTGAACCTGCCCTGGAAAATTTTAAAGCTGTTCTAGCCAGAGCTTGCTAAGGATTTCGCAATAATAATAAAAGGATAAGTTCCTGATTGTGTGAAGAAGAAAACATTGATTAGAGAAAGTCTCTTTTTTGCAAACTGAACAAAAAACTTCCATCCTTAGAAGAGATTACAGTGGCCCACTAGGGCTTCACGCGAGTTTAGCAATATTGCGATAACCTCGCATTCTCGCCTCACCAAAATTTGTGAGATCAGAGGCGAACAAAGCTCATTTCTCGCAAGAACTCTCGCAAGTGAAGCTATAGAGGCCTCACGCGAAAATTGTGAACTAGCAAAAATTGCGAGATACGAAGCGAGAAACATCGATTTCTCATGAAAAATCTCGCAAATGTAGCTCTAGAGGCTTCACGCGAGTCTCGTGAAATTGCGAGGATCTCGCATTCTCGCCTGGCAAAAAATGATGAGATGCGAGGAGAGAAACGCTCATTTCTAGCGAGATATCTCGCAAGTGAAGCTATAGAGGTTTCACGTGAGTCGCGAATTGCGAGATACTCGCATTTTACCTCGCAAAAAAATTTGGAGATGGGAGACGAGAAACTTATTTTTCGCGAGGAATTTCGCAAATGAAGCTGTAGAGGCTTCGCGCGAGTCTCGTGGAATTGCAAAGAACTTGCATTCTCGCCTCGCAAAAAATTGTGAGATGTGAGGAGAGAAACGCTCATTTCTAGCGAGAAATCTCGCAAGTGAAGCTATAGATGTTTCACGTGAGTCTCGCGAAATTGCGAGAATCTCGCCTAGCAAAAATTGCGAGATACGGGGCGAGAAACATCGATTTCTCATGAAAAATCTCGCAAATGTAGCTGTAGAGGCTTCACGCGAGTCTCGTGAAATTGGAAGGATCTCGCATTCTCGCCTGGCAAAAAATTGTGAGATGCGAGGAGAGAAACGCTCATTTCTAGCGAGATATCTCGCAAGTGAAGCTATAGAGGTTTCACGTGAGTCGCGAATTGCGAGATACTCGCATTTTACCTCGCAAAAAAATTTGGAGATGGGAGACGAGAAACTTATTTTTCGCGAGGAATTTCGCAAATGAAGCTATAGAAGCTTCGCGCGAGTCTCGTGGAATTTCAAGGAACTTGCATTCTCGCCTCGCAAAAAATTGTGAGATGTGAGGAGAGAAACGCTCATTTCTAGCGAGAAATCTCGCAAGTGAAGCTATAGAGGTTTCACGTGAGTCGCGAATTGCGAAATACTCGCATTTTACCTCGCAAAAAAATTTGGAGATGGGAGACGAGAAACTTATTTTTCGCGGGGAATTTCGCAAATGAAGCTGTAGAGGCTGCGCGCGAGTCTCGTGGAATTGCAAGGAACTTGCATTCTCGCCTCGCAAAAAATTGTGAGATGTGAGGAGAGAAACGCTCATTTCTAGCGAGAAATCTCGCAAGTGAAGCTATAAATGTTTCATGTGAGTCTCGCGAAATTGCGAGAATCTCGCCTAGCAAAAATTGCGAGATACGGGGCGAGAAACATCGATTTCTCATGAAAAATCTCGCAAATGTAGCTCTAGAGGCTTCACGCGAGTCTCGTGAAATTGCGAGGATCTCGCATTCTCGCCTGGCAAAAAATTGTGAGATGCGAGGAGAGAAACGCTCATTTCTAGCGAGATATCTCGCAAGTGAAGCTATAGAGGTTTCACGTGAGTCGCGAATTGCGAGATACTCGCATTTTACCTCGCAAAAAAATTTGGAGATGGGAGACGAGAAACTTATTTTTCGCGAGGAATTTCGCAAATGAAGCTATAGAAGCTTCGCGCGAGTCTCGTGGAATTTCAAGGAACTTGCATTCTCGCCTCGCAAAAAATTGTGAGATGTGAGGAGAGAAACGCTCATTTCTAGCGAGAAATCTCGCAAGTGAAGCTATAGAGGTTTCACGTGAGTCACGAATTGCGAGATACTCGCATTTTACCTCGCAAAAAAATTTGGAGATGGGAGACGAAAAACTTATTTTTCGCGAGGAATTTCGCAAATGAAGCTGTAGAGGCTTCGCGCGAGTCTCGTGGAATTGCAAGGAACTTGCATTCTCGCCTCGCAAAAAATTGTGAGATGTGAGGAGAGAAACGCTCATTTCTAGCGAGAAATCTCGCAAGTGAAGCTATAGAGGCTTCACGCGAGTTGGCGAAATTGCGAGAATCTCGCCTAGCAAAAATTGCGAGATACGAGGCGAGAAACGTTGATTTTTCATGAAAAATCACGCAAATGTAGTTCTAGAGGCTTCACGCGAGTTTCGTGAAATTGCGAGGATCTCGCATTCTCGCCTGGCAAAAAATTGTGAGATGCGAGGACAGAAACGCTCATTTCCAGCGAGATATCTCGCAAGTGAAGCTATAGAGGTTTCACGCGTGTCTCGCGAAATTGCAAGAATCTCGCATTCTCGCCTCGCGAATATAGCCCTATGGTCAACGAATTTATACAAACCCAGAAGAGAGATAAACCTGATTTTAGCTTTTCATCCTCGCTCGACAGATCAGGAGACGTGTAGACGGGTGGATAGCAAGAAGTATTTTCAAATCAGAAATTTGTGTTTTTCGCCATGAAAATTGGAAACATATCTTTATCTTTGATACTTTAACCTTAGTTACAAAGCTTCCCCGGCTCCGCCTGTCGAGTCAGAAGAGATTACAGTGGTCAACTAGGGCTTAAAACGAGTCTCGCAAAATTGCGGGAATCTCGCATTCTCGCTTCGAAAGAAATTGTGAGATGCGAGACGAGAAACGCTCATTTCTCGCGTCAATTTTCGCAAGTGAAGCTATAAAGACTTCACGCTAGCAAGTAAAGCTATAGAGACTTCATGCGAGTCTCACGAAATTGTAAGAATCTCGTATTCTCGCCTAGCAAAAAATTGCAAGATGCGAGGCGAGAAACTTTAATTTCTCGCGAGAAATTCGCAAATGAAGCTATATAGGCTATAGCATCTCGTTTTCTCGCCTCGCAAAAATAGTGATGGTTAACGGATTTATAGAAACCGATTTATAGAAAAGCAGAGAGAAAACCCTGATTTTAGCTTTTCAACCTCCCTTAAAAAATTTTTTGCCTGCCCTGATAAAACAATCTAGCTACGGCTTTAACAAGAGGACAGCTTTAAGAGACAAACAAAAAGATACTTATGTGCTCCTACAGACAGTTTCACTTACGTACGGACAGACAGGCATTGAAACAGGTCGATAGGCAGACAAACAGACGGATCAGAAGACGTGCAGACCGATGGACAGTCAGAACTATTTTCAAACTTGAAAATTTTGTTTTTTTGTCATGAAAATTGAAAATTTATCTTTCAAACTTTAACCATAGTTACAAAGCTTCCCCGACTCCGTCTGTCGAGTTAGCAATATATTATCAAACTACCATAATTAAATAACACATGTTAATGCCAAATCGAATCAATACTGGGTATAACGAGATTCTGACATACATAACTGACGTGTGGTATGTGTGTTTATTTGCTCGAATTACAAAAATTGGATTGAACTTTTGCGACAATTTGAACCAATAAATTTGTAAATGAGATTTTCTCAATCTTGGTAATTTATTAAAATTAGTTTAACGTTTGTTAACTATAAAAGATGCTAATTTGCCCTTGACATGCATTTTGCATGAGTTCGTTACCTACGTATATTGATTTATACAGCGGCATCAGCTTCTCGTTTGCCTTATTTTACTGTAATAGAATTTCATTCGGTTGCACTATTGATTGGAAACAAAAAAAAATAATTTGCGTATACATAGTAAATATTAAATCTGTAATGGAATTTCTATGTATACAAATTGGTAATATTTAACTGTCAAATTTAATTACTAACAAATCTCATCAAGACACAATGGTATATCTGTTACAAGAGCTTTAAAATTAATTCAATTTCTATACAACAGTTCACGTTGCCTTATTCCTTCAGAACTAACACCTCTCGTAAGAGAAATTTGAATGCCCACAATGATTGGATAAATCTAAAGCATTAGAAGCTGACGTTGGTTTGGAATGGTCAGTAATGACCTAACACGAGACTTAAAGCGTATGCAATTGCCCCACATTGATTGGATAGCTCTAAAGCTTGAGAAAATGACGTTGGTTTGGCATGGTCAGTGCTGGTGATAAATTACGATTGCATTCCTGGATTTAAATATTGAAATTAATTAAAAATCATATAAATTAGGCCACCTTCGGAAATTGATAGAAAACCACCGAAACTGATACTGTCTAACTTCTCAATTTAGAAAAAAAATTTAAAGAAAATTTCTCAGGATGAAAGAAGAGCTATGAAACGATACCAAACTCAACATTTTATCAAATCGACGCTAGGCGTCGCGACGTTCAACTTTTCTTTTCTCAATTCTCAATATGTGTGACCTATTGCTTTTACAAAAAATTGCTCAGTTTGGCATGTCTAAATTCGCATACCAAGCCAGACCTACCTAACTTATACTTGGCCCCCATAAGAAAATTAAAAGTTGAACGTCGCGACGCCTGGTGCCGATTTGATAAAATGTCGAGTTTAGTATCGTTTGATAGCTCTTTTGACCTCTAAAAAAATTTCCCAAGAATTTTTTTCCGAAGTAAACCATTTTCAAATTACAGTCGAAAAACTAAATTGCTAATTTTCAATTCTTTTACGTTATCTCGAGTACGATTTCGAGTTTTGAAATTTTCTAAACAGATTCTTAAAGCTCATAAAAATATGCTACTGTTGGTGCTAGTTAAAAAAAATCACCCTATATAAACTGCACGTCCCATCGTAACCTTGTAAAGCTCTAAAGCACCAATAACGTGCAGGAAAGTCGTCTGAGCTCTGTAAAAGCAAATCACTCAAAGAAGAAGTATACTCGCGAAACAAATTAGATTAAACCTTGCAATTCTCAAATGAATGGATGAGATGCAAATGAGCTAAACTTGTAATTGGAAATGCATTAACCTTTGTAAAGCTGCGGCGAAGAAACGCGAATTGGTATTACCACCCGATGTTAATTTATGAATGTGATAACTGGAGAGGATCAAGACAATAATTGATCAAATGCGCTGATATTTGAGAACGAAGACAATTTGTTTTAATAAATTAGGTCACAAGTCTCATATGAGCTTCTTCCCAGTCAGTGATGAGTAATTGAAATTTTAAAATAATTTTCTTTTAGTTCCTGTTTGGTGGTCGTTAAAATTTAATTAATATGAACCGATCTCCTCCGTTACAAAATATTATAAATTTTCCAAGATATAAAAGTATATAGCGCACAAGTTTATTAATTCAATGAAAACTCAACTGTTCACTGTTAATTATTATAATATATTTTGAACACGCAATTACTCAATCGAGAAAAATTCAAACGACCATAGACACGTGCCTCTTAAATTTAACTGTGGCATTCGTAATAATGTGATAATTATTGTAACACAAAAGAGTTTCATTACGAGGGTTGTTTCACAAGTTATGGATTAGCATAAATTTCCACAAAAAGTGCTCTATTTCAAGCTCATCTCTAAGAAGAGCTGGCTTCCAGTTGCATTTGCAAAATGAGAAATTGTTAGCCCTGGATAGGGTTTTTCATCTAGTAAAGAAATTATAGTCATATAGACTTGTAGCGGTGGTTGTTCAGTTCAAATTTCGCGCCTTTACACCACCGTGGTAGTTCAACCCTTACCGTCAGAGTGCACTAACACCAACGGCATCAGGCAGTTCATAGTCGGTTTTCACGTGAGTTCTTCATAGGTCGTGAAACGGTATACCGATGTACCGTGTCGAATCAGTTGATTATCTGTGTATTTTGTTTATCAGTAATTAATTATATACAAGGTGTACCGGGAGGAATCTGCCGAACTTCAAGTGTGTTTGTTATGTCATTTTAAGCAAAAAAAGTTATATCAACATAAGTAGGACTTCGTTTAGACCTCGATGAGACCTTTAGAATTAGACTGCAGAAGTACTCCAGACCGGAGTAAAGTAATAAATACTATGTCAATACTATACAAGGTGTCCCGGGAAAAATCTGCCAAAGTTCAGCGGCGTTTTTCTACTGTCATTTTAAGCAAACAAAGTTATATCAACATAAAAGGGACTTTTTTTAGACCTCGATCTTCAGAACTAGACTGCTTAAGTACTGTAATACTGTGTCAAAACTATACAGGGTGTCCTGAGAGGAATCTGCTAAAGTTCTGGGATGTGTTTCTTATGTAATTTTAAGCAAACAAAGTTATATCAACATAAGTGGGACTTTGTTTAGATCCCGATCTTCAGAACTAGACTGCTGGAGTACTGTAATACTGTGTCAATACTATACAGGGTGTCCCGAGAGGAATCTGCCAAAGTTCTGGGATGGGTTTCTTATGTCATTTTAAGCAAACAAAGTTATATTAACATAAGTTGGACTTTGTTTAGACTTAGATGAGACCTTTAAAATTAGACTGCAGAAGTACTCCAGACTGGAGTAATGTAATACTATGTCCATACTATACAAGGTGTCCCGGGAAAAATGTGCCAACGTTCAGAGGTGTGTTTCTACTGTCATATTAAGCAAACAAAGTTATATCAACATAAAAGGCACTTTGTTTAGACCTCAATCTTTAGAACTAGACTGCTGGAGTACTGTAATACTGTGTCAATACTATAGAGGGTGTCCCGGGAGGAATCTGCCAAAACTCTTTGATGGGTTTCTTATGTCATTTTAAGCAAACAAAGTTATATCAACATAAAAGGGACTTTTTTTAGACCTCGATCTTCAGAACTAGACTGCTTAAGTACTGTAATACTGTGTCAAAACTATACAGGGTGTCCTGAGAGGAATCTGCTAAAGTTCTGGGATGTGTTTCTTATGTAATTTTAAGCAAACAAAGTTATATCAACATAAGTGGGACTTTGTTTAGATCCCGATCTTCAGAACTAGACTGCTGGAGTACTGTAATACTGTGTCAATACTATACAGGGTGTCCCGAGAGGAATCTGCCAAAGTTCTGGGATGGGTTTCTTATGTCATTTTAAGCAAACAAAGTTATATTAACATAAGTTGGACTTTGTTTAGACTTAGATGAGACCTTTAAAATTAGACTGCAGAAGTACTCCAGACTGGAGTAATGTAATACTATGTCCATACTATACAAGGTGTCCCGGGAAAAATGTGCCAACGTTCAGAGGTGTGTTTCTACTGTCATATTAAGCAAACAAAGTTATATCAACATAAAAGGCACTTTGTTTAGACCTCAATCTTTAGAACTAGACTGCTGGAGTACTGTAATACTGTGTCAATACTATAGAGGGTGTCCCGGGAGGAATCTGCCAAAACTCTTTGATGGGTTTCTTATGTCATTTTAAGCAAACAAAGTTATATCAACATAAAAGGGACTTTTTTTAGACCTCGATCTTCAGAACTAGACTGCTGGAGTACTGCAATACTGTGTCAATACTATACAGGGTGTCCTGAGAGGAATCTGCTAAAGTTCTGGGATGTGTTTCTTATGTAATTTTAAGCAAACAAAGTTATATCAACATAAGTGGGACTTTGTTTAGATCCCGATCTTCAGAACTAGACTGCTGGAGTACTGTAATACTGTGTCAATACTATACAGGGTGTCCCGAGAGGAATCTGCCAAAGTTCTGGGATGGGTTTCTTATGTCATTTTAAGCATACAAAGTTATATTAACATAAGTTAGACTTTGTTTAGACCTAGATAAGACCTTTAAAATTAGACTGCAGAAGTACTCCAGACTGGAGTAATGTAATACTATGTCCATACTATACAAGGTGTCCCGGGAAAAATGTGCCAACGTTCAGGGGTGTGTTTCTACTGTCATTTTAAGCAAACAAAGTTATATCAACATAAAAGGGACTTTGTTTAGACCTCAATCTTTAGAACTAGACTACTGGAGTACTGTAATACTGTGTCAATACTATACAGGGTGTCCCGAGAGGAATCTGCCAAAGTTCTGGGATGGGTTTCTTATGTCATTTTAAGCAAACAAAGTTATATTAACATAAGTTGGACTTTGTTTAGACTTAGATGAGACCTTTAAAATTAGACTGCAGAAGTACTCCAGACTGGAGTAATGTAATACTATGTCCATACTATACAAGGTGTCCCGGGAAAAATGTGCCAACGTTCAGAGGTGTGTTTCTACTGTCATATTAAGCAAACAAAGTTATATCAACATAAAAGGCACTTTGTTTAGACCTCAATCTTTAGAACTAGACTGCTGGAGTACTGTAATACTGTGTCAATACTATAGAGGGTGTCCCGGGAGGAATCTGCCAAAACTCTTTGATGGGTTTCTTATGTCATTTTAAGCAAACAAAGTTATATCAACATAAAAGGGACTTTTTTTAGACCTCGATCTTCAGAACTAGACTGCTGGAGTACTGCAATACTGTGTCAATACTATACAGGGTGTCCTGAGAGGAATCTGCTAAAGTTCTGGGATGTGTTTCTTATGTAATTTTAAGCAAACAAAGTTATATCAACATAAGTGGGACTTTGTTTAGATCCCGATCTTCAGAACTAGACTGCTGGAGTACTGTAATACTGTGTCAATACTATACAGGGTGTCCCGAGAGGAATCTGCCAAAGTTCTGGGATGGGTTTCTTATGTCATTTTAAGCATACAAAGTTATATTAACATAAGTTAGACTTTGTTTAGACCTAGATAAGACCTTTAAAATTAGACTGCAGAAGTACTCCAGACTGGAGTAATGTAATACTATGTCCATACTATACAAGGTGTCCCGGGAAAAATGTGCCAACGTTCAGGGGTGTGTTTCTACTGTCATTTTAAGCAAACAAAGTTATATCAACATAAAAGGGACTTTGTTTAGACCTCAATCTTTAGAACTAGACTACTGGAGTACTGTAATACTGTGTCAATACTATACAGGGTGTCCCGAGAGGAATCTGCCAAAGTTCTGGGATGGGTTTCTTATGTCATTTTAAGCAAACAAAGTTATATTAACATAAGTTGGACTTTGTTTAGACCTCGATGAGACCTTTAGAATTAGACTGCAGAATCACTTAGGACTGGAGTAAAGTAATACTATGTCAATACTATACAAGGTGTCCCGGGAAGAATCTGCCAAAGTTCAGGGGTGTGTTTCTAATGTCATTTTAAGCAAACAAAGTTGTATCAACATTGTTTGACCTCTATGTTCAAAACTAGACTGCTGAAGTTCTGTATATCTGTGTCAATACTATACAGACTGTAGTAAAGGAATACAATGTCAATACTATACCAGGTGTCTCGGGATGAATCTGCCAAAGTTCAGGGGTGTGTTTCTTATGTCATTTTAAGCAAACAAAGTTATATGCACATAAATAGGACTATGTTTATACCTCGATCTTCAGAACTAGACTGTTGAAGTACTGTAATACTGTGTCAATACTATACAGGGTGTCCCGAGAGGAATCTGCCAAAGTTCTGGGATGTGTTTCTCATGTGATTTTAAGCAAACAAGATTATATTAACTTAAGTTGGACTTTATTGTTTAGACATCGATGAGACCTTTAGAATTAGACTGCAGAAGTACTCCAGACTGGAGTAAAGTAATACTATGTCAATACTATACACGGTGCCCCGGGAAAAATCTGCCAAAGTTCAGGTGTGTGTTTTTAATGTCATTTTAAGCAAACAAAGTTGTATCAACATTGTTTGACCTCGATCTTCAAAACTAGACTGCTGAAGTACTGTATATCTGTGTCAATACTATACAGACTGGAGTAAAGTAATACAATGTCAATACTATACAAGGTGTCTCGGGAAGAATCTGCCAACGTTCAGGGGTGTGTTTCTTATGTCATTTTATGCATACAAAGTTATATCAACATAAATGGGACTTTGTTTATACCTCGATCTTCAGAACTAGACTGCTGAAGTACTGTATATCTGTGTCAATGCTATACAAGGTGTCCCGAGAGGAATCTGCCAAAGTTCTGGGATGTATTTTTTATGCCATTTTAAGCAAACACAGTTATATTAACATAATTTGGTCTTTATTGTTTAGTCCTCGATGAGACCTTTAGAATTAGACTGCAGAAGTACTCCAGACTGGAGTAAAGTAATGCTATGTCAATACTATACAAGGTATCCCGGGAAAAATCTGCCAATGTTCAAGGATGTGTTTCTAATGTCATTTTAAGCAAACAAAGTTGTATCAACACTAGTGGGACTTTGTTTAGACCTCGATCTTCAGAACTAGACTGCTGAAGTACTGTATATCTGTGTCAATACTATACAGAGTGTCCCGAGAGGAATCTGCCAAAGTTCTGGGATGTGTTTCTTATGCCATTTTAAGCGAACACAGTTACATTAACATAAGTTGGACTTTATTGTTTAGACCTCAATGAGACCTTTAGAATTAGACTGCAGAAGTACTCCAGACTGGAGTAAAGTAATACAATGTCAATACTATACAAGGTGTCTCGGGAAAAATCTGCCAACGTTCAGGGGTGTTTTTCTACTGTCATTTTATGCCAAAAAAGTTAGGTCAGGTTAGATCAACATTAGGTCTGCTTTGGAAAGGTTAGCGGTTTATGACTACACCCTAATTGTGGTTATAAATCGAAACTTTTAGAGAAAATCTGTATGGGAATCGTAGAAATGATCTTTTGGTCAATTGTAGCTGAAGGTTCAAGTTAACCAGTGCTATCAAATTGACATCTCATTTACAGGGTGCATTACTTTTTAAAAAACCCTCGTACTTGCCCAATTATTTTGTTTTATTTTTAATTTAATTTTAGTTTTATCAAAGACTATACAGTGTAAGACTGGCAAAGCTTATGGGCCGAATGTGATCAAAAATCCCTGCTACAGAAGATGTCGCTAGTCACTGGGGCATTTTCGAGTGAATAAGATAGCATGTCGAGGTGGGAGCAACAAAGAAAGGGGTAAAACAAGTTTACCCTTCGAGGGATTTTAAGCGATTTTGACCTTTAAAAGCCTTTCACATTTTTTAATATAGGTTTCGGTAGTCTCTTGTATATGGTCTTTGGTTTTATTTAGTTTCAGGTTGCATCCACTCGAGTTTCAAGAAATTAATATGCGATATTAGAAATCGTTAACCATAACGGCGATGTTATCTGATTTTAATAGTGACCTAAATCGAGTAATTGAGATAATGAACTTCTTATAATGGTTGCGAAGAAATTAGTAGGGAGGTAAATTAACTTAGTTTAATTGTACCTTCATTAAAAGCAAACTTTAAGTGGGGTTTAGTTAAAGGTATACGTATACGAAACTTTTCGTTAAATTTTAAGGGTAAAAAAGTTCATTTTTGTCGGTGGGTAATATAAAACGTAAACAAAAGTTAATTTATATTAAGTAACTTACCTTTCTTGCGACCTCAACGTCATGATAGGCCTGGGAAATACTCCATCCGCGGTACACAACACCCTTATGACACCTTCATCACTTCCAGGAAGTTTTCTAAGCATCAACTTCTTTTCTGGAACTGTAAAAGTATGTCGTTATTTAAGATTTATTCTTATAATTCCCCATTCAGCTATTACATTTAAAAGCTGGGTATGAGCATAACAGCTTAAAAGTCCACAATGTAAAAGTTTGACAATTTTAAAGATGCGAAAAAAAACCTCTCAAAAGAGTTATTTAAAACTTTACGATTTCTTTTTTAAAATAAATATAAACGTAGGTACACATCAATCAATTTTTTCCAAAATAAACCTCTAACAACCGGCAAACAAAAATACATCTTTTTTTATTTACTTTTCTTCTCTGGTCTATAAAGTCGAGAAAACAAATACCTAAAAAAGTTTTTGTTGTTCCTAAGCTACTTTGAGTTAGATATACAAACTCCAACTCCTTGTATAATGTATAATAACTTGTATACAATACCGAATTTCTTTCGTCCAAATTATAAGTAGAAAGTTTTATGTAAATATTTGTTTTAAAAAGTTCATGCAAGAATCGCGGATGAATTTATTAACTTAGTTGTGAAATGTTATCTTTGCGGATTAATTAAAACTGCCTTACTTATATGTTGAAAGCTTTGCAAGGTAGACATCCAAATGTACCTAGAGCGAACAAATATATGTTTTTTAGTTTTATTTTCGAAAACGTATAAGCTCAAGGTATAAGCAGATGAAATCGATGCTGTAAGAAGATTTGCCACATCATATCACACAAAGAGATCAAATACGTAATGACATATGGAGAAATGCCCACTCATATGATACCTATACTAAGATGAAAGGTCGTCTAAAGATTAGACAAAATTTTGCACAAGTTGTAACACCCCAGAGTATGGAGAGAGAAGAAAGAAAACACACGAAAGTCGAGAAATGAAAAACTGGAAACAATTGGCTCTAGATAACCTTTAACAATTAAACTTTTTTCAATATTTTTAAATATAACACCCTATATATTTTTACATATTTCAGCTGCTTAAAGTATAGGCATCACATATAGGCATAAGGTTTTCGATCTAAACTCGACCGTTCTTCAGATATAATCACTTTTCGGTCATTTTTAATTTTTTGGTTGAGTTCAAGACAACTTTTAAAACAAATGACCTTTACGCACGTTTTTTAAATATAACAGTATATATTTTTACATATTCCAGTTCCTTAAAGTATAAATATCACATATGGTCTAAGGTTTTCGATCTAAACTCGACCGTTCTTCAGATATAATCACTTTTCGATCATTTTTAATTTTTTGGTTGAGTTCAAGACAACTTTTAAAACAAATGACCTTTTCGCAAGTTTTTCAAATATAACACTCTGTATATTTTTACATATTCTGACCCTTCATAGTATAGGCTTCAATACTGTTCTCGGGATCAAGTGGGTTAAAACCGGCTGTTCTCGAGATATCATCACTTTTCATTCATATCTTAATTTTTTGATTCACTTCATGACAACCTTAAGAAAAATGGAAATTTCTCAATTGTTTTATATGTAACACTCTGTATATTTTTACATATTCTGACCCTTTATAGTATGGACTTCAATACTGTTCTCGGGATTAAGTGGGTTAAGACCGACTGTTCTCAAGAAATCGACACTTTTCATTTTTTGATTCACTTCATGACAACTTTTAGAAAAATGGAAATTTCTCAATTGTTTTAAATGTAACACTCTGTATATTTTGACTATTCTGACCCTTTAGAGTATGGGCTTCAATACTGTTCTCGGAATCAAGTGGATTAAAACCGACTGTTCTCGAGATATCGTTACTTTTCATTCATATTTTGAGTTTTTGTTTAACTTCATAACAACCTTTAGAAAAATGGAATTTTCTCAATTGTTTTAAATGTAACACTCTGTATATTTTTACATATTCTGACCCTTTATAGTATGCACTTCAATACTGTTTTCGGGATCAAGTGGGTTAAACCCGACTGTTCTCAAGAAATCGTCACTTTTCATTTCTTGATTCACTTCATGACAACTTTTAGAAAAATGGAAATTTCTCAATTGTTTTAAATGTAACACTCTGTATATTTTGACTATTCTGACCCTTTAGAGTATGGGCTTCAATACTGTTCTCGGGATCAAGTGGATTAAAACCGACTGTTCTCGAGATATCGTTACTTTTCATTCATATTTTGAGTTTTTGTTTAACTTCATAACAACCTTTAGAAAAATGGAATTTTCTCAATTGTTTTAAATGTAACACTCTGTATATTTTTACATATTCTGACCCTTTATAGTATGCACTTCAATACTGTTTTCGGGATCAAGTGGGTTAAACCCGACTGTTCTCAAGAAATCGTCACTTTTCATTTCTTGATTCACTTCATGACAACTTTTAGAAAAATGGAAATTTCTCAATTGTTTTAAATGTAACACTCTGTATATTTTGACTATTCTGACCCTTTAGAGTATGGGCTTCAATACTGTTCTCGGGATCAAGTGGATTAAAACCGACTGTTCTCGAGATATTGTTACTTTTCATTCATATTTTGAGTTTTTGTTTAACTTCATAACAACCTTTAGAAAAATGGAATTTTCTCAATTGTTTTAAATGTAACACTCTGTATATTTTACATATTCTGACCTTTTATAGTATGGACTTCAATACTGTTCTCGGGATCAAGTGGGTTAAGACCGACTGTTCTCGAGATGTCGTCATTTTCCATTCATATTTTGATTTTTTAATTCACTTTATGACAACCTTTAGAAAAATGGAATTTTCTCAATTGTTTTAAACGTAACACTCTGTATATCTTTACATATTCTGACCCCTTATAGTATGGGCTACAATAATGTTCTCGGGATCAAGTGGATTAAAACCGACTGTTCTCGAGATATCGTTACTTTTCATTCATATATTGATTTTTTGATTCACTTTATGACAACCTTTAGAAAAATGGAAGTTTCTCAATTGTTTTAAACGTAACACTCTGTATATCTTTACATAGTCTGACCCCTTATAGTATGGGCTTTAATACTGTTTTCGGGATCAAGTGGATTAAAACCGACTGTTCTCGAGATATCGTTACTTTTCATTCATATATTGATTTTTTGATTCACTTTATGACAACCTTTAGAAAAATGGAATTTTCCCAATTGTTTTAAACGTAACACTCTGTATATCTTTACATATTCTGACCCCTTATAGTATGGGCTTCCATACTATTTTAGGAATCAAGTGGGTTAAAACCGACTGTTCTCGAGATATCGTCACTTTTCCTTCATATTTTGAGTTCTTGATTAACTTCATAGCAACCTTTAGGAAAATGGAATTTTCTTAATTGTTTAAAATGTAACACTCTGCATAATTTAAATATTCTGACTTTTTATAGTATGGGCTTCAATACTGTTCTCGGGATTAAGTGGGTTAAGACCGACTGTTTTCGAGATGTTGTCATTTTCCATTCCTATTTTGATTTTTTAATTCACTTCATGTCAACCTTTAGAAAAATGGAATTTTCTCAATTGTTTTAAATGTAACACTCTGTTTATTTTTACATATTTTGACCTTTTCTAGTATGTGCTTCAATATTGCTCTCAGGATCAAGTGAGTTAAAACCGACTGTTCTCGAGATATCGTCACTTTCATTCATATTTTGAGTTTTTGTTTAACTTCATAACAACCTTTAGAAAAATGGAATTTTCTCAATTGTTTTAAATGGAACACTCTGTATATTTTTACATATTTTGACCTTTTATAGTATGGGCTTCAATATTGCTCTTAAGATCAAGTGAGTTAAAACCGACTGTTCTCGGGATATCGTCACTTTTCATTCTTATTTTGATTTATTGATTTAGTTCAAGACAACTTTTACAAAAATGTCATTTTCTCAACTTTTTAAATGTAGCACCCTGTATATTTTTTGATATTCTCCTTCCCTAATAGTATGACCATCAAATATGTTTTGTAGTGAAAGTGGTTAAAACCGATCGTTCTTGAGATATCGTCACTTTTCATTGACATATTTTTTTAGTTTTGAATATGACTCTTTACACTTACCCCTCTGTATATTTTTACATATGTGACTTATTTACGTAAATGTGGAAGAAAAGATGTTTCTATAATGTAAAATTACAGTGCCGTAGTTTGCCTTTTTCATATAAAATATTAAATTGATATATCCAAGTTAGAAAACTATGATAGCGATCAACAGCTTATTTATAGATTCCCTGCCCTGTAGCTCTAAAATGACTAAGATATTTCTAACAAAATAGTTTTATTCCAGAAACTAAATATTTTTCCTCTGAGTCACATTATTAATAGAAAAAAAATGTATTCGTCAGGACGAGAAAAATAAATTTCTAATTTTAGATTTCGATGAAATTAAAATGTTTTTAAAAACGAACAAAAACTTTTTTATTAAAAACACGTACTTTATTATATGACGTTCAATCTAAGAGTGAACGCACAAAAACATGCATTTCCTATCTACTACGTAAATTAAAAGCTTGCACAATATCAAATTAATGCAATTTCTACTAAGGAACAATCTAATAACGCGACTACGTAACTCCTCCCTTCTTTAGGTTAAGAAAACTACGGGAGTATTTTTCGAAGACCCTGGTCCATTTGGTTCTTCTTTTTTCACGACTTTTTCTTTTTTTAAGTACGGAAAATTCTTGCATTTCCTTAATTTTGAAATAAGTAAGATGATCGCGACTATGATGAATATGCCCATAAAGATTTGCCCAAAAAGTTTCCAAAAATTCGTTTTCGTGTTTGGAGCTTCGATTGGCTTTAATTGCTCCGTGATTTCATGGAGTCTAAATAGCTCTTCAAAGTTCAATTTAGTAAAATTTGGAGTTTTGTAAAATTTTTGAATTGTTAAATTTTCCATGTTTAGTTTTGGTAGAATGAGTGGCTTTCCATGTTGAATTTGAATATCGTTAGAAAATTTCTCGTCATCGATTGTAATTTCGCATGATTTTGGAATTTTCACTAAAACTGGATGATCGGTGTCGATGTACTGGTCCGTGTTACATTTTGAAAATATTCTTTTGTTTCCGACCGGTATCAACAGTAGGCTATCTTGGCTGACTTGTTCGATTATCGATTGTTTAAAATTGATTTCGAAAGTATGGCAATTTTTTGGTGTTTGACCTTTTAGGATTTGGATCGTGCAGTTATCTTTTGGAATAAAATTTTGTAAACAATAATACAATCCTTCTAATATCGGGCATTCCTCTCGTTCGAATTGGCTATCTGTTTCAGCTTGTGCCAAATATTGGTATTTGGGGTAAATATTCGGTTGTTTTGGATAACAGGATATAAATGGTAAAAGTTAAGAACTTTAGTATTTAAAATAGGAACATGAATTGCAAAAATTAATTTATTTTTTGAAAAAGTAACTTGAGTACCTAAGAATTGATAATAAGTTAAGGTGTTATCAAAATTTGGAATATTATTTTTATCATAGATTTTTTCTAAATATTTTAACATTTCTTGTAATTCTGAATTTGATATTATTGAATGGTGTAAAGCATTGAGTTTTGAGAAAATAATAGCATTCTCAATATTGTCAATAAACGTGATCGCGTTTTGGCAATCTAAATTGATTTGTGACATTAACCCTTGGAAGCTTATATAGCCGGAGATATCTGAGATGGTTGAGTACATAAAAGATTTGGTCTTTTCTAAATCATTTTCAAGTTTTTCCTGATTTTTACCTAAAGCCATTATTGTTTTACTATAGTGATCGATTAGCCTTTTTGATAGTGAAATTTGTAAATTGACTTCGTGTGTTAAGTCCTTTTGGGTTTGTTCTAAATTTAAAATCGCATGATTATATCTTTTTTCGTCGTCTGAATCTAAATTTCCGAATAACCACTTATTTAATTTTCCTATTCCGTTAATTAGTCCTCTTTTTGAACGTTTATTAGAATTTAGAAGAGGGGAAATATTTTGAAGTTTATTTTGGGTTGTCTGAATTAAATACTCTGTTCTTAAAAGCATACTTTGCGCTAAACCGTGGTAAGAAATGGGATTTGTTGCCTCTACTCTATTTATACTACTTTTAACTTGATTATAATTTGATTCTAATCTACTAATATGGTTAATAATATTTTCTAAATCTATATAATGAATAAATGTATGTTTAGTGTAAATAATTTTAGCGTTCCCTAATTGCATGGGAAGTATCAAATTATCGATGTTTGTTAATTTGATGTCGTCGTTACATAGCACTTGTGCTAGCCATAACATCAGGTGAAGAAGAATTGTTATCTTCATTTTGAATGGGTACCTGAAACAAGATATTAGGTTTAGGTTTTCTGGAATTACTCTTGTGGTAAGTTCCGGATTTAGTTTTTAATTTTATATCTGTTTCCTCAATTAATTCGGTTTTCTTGAATTTGGGTAGTTTTTTGTCTCTATGTTTGGTTTTGATATACACGTGGGTTTGGTCTGAATAATTTTGGGGATCTGATCTATTTTCATTTCGTTTGTCTATTATATTTTCTTTAGTTTCTTGGTTCTTTTCTTTAATTTTTGAATATAATTTTTGACAAACTTCTTTGTGATTTTGAACGTAATTTGAAATCAAAAGATTATCATTAAGGTCGAAAGGATCTGGGTTATTAATATGACCTTTGATAATTTCGAAGGGGGTAAACTTTGTTACGCTATGTATTGAATTGTTATAGCTTAGGATTGCGTGTTTTATCAATTGATTAGGGGTGAAATCTTTATTTTCTTCCCTTAAACATCTAAAATGTTCTATCAAACTTGAATGAAAGCGTTCGACAGGTGAATTCGAATTGCTGTTCTTTGCCGTAGTAAAGTGCAACTCTATTCGGTGTAATTTACAAAAGTTCTCTAAATCGTAATTTTTAAATTCGGTTCCACGATCGGAAGTTATTTTTTGGGGTAATCCGTGGTGTCCAACAAAGTTGAGTAAATTGTCAACTACGGATGTTCCGGTTATTGACATTAAAGGGTAAGCTTGTCCATAACGTGAAAAACTGTCTATTATTGTCAAATAAGATTCGTTTGAGATTTTGAATACGTCAACGTGAATATGTTCAAATGGTTTCGATGCTGTTGGTGTGAGATTAAACTTTATAACTGGTGGGTTTCGATCATATTTGTTTTTCAAACAAATTTCGCAATTATTTATATACTTCTCTACATCCTCTGACATTTTAGGCCAATAATATTTTGTACCTAATGCCATTTTGACTTGATTTATACCTCGATGTCCTGATTTGTACTTATGATAATATTCTAGTTTTTGTTGTTGATCTTCTAGCGTTTCTACATCGGTAAGAAATTTCGTACATTGTGTAAGTTTAAGAGATTTGTACTTGAAATAATTTTGAACTGTTGTCGCAAATATTTGTGACAGTGAAGGATTTTTGAAATACAGAGCGAAATGCTGTTTAGGGTGCAAATAATCTTTAACAAATTCGGCAATTGATATTTCTAAATTATAATTTGGAAAAGTTACATAATAACGCATATTTTCGAAGATCTTTTCTCGTCTAACTTGTGTAGTGTCCATTTCTCCACAGGTGATTGTTATTTGGTGTTTAAATTGATTTAACGGTCTATCAGATATTGGAATAAGAAGAATTGGATTTTCTACAGAGGTGTGTACCGTTTCTGAGTTAGAATTATTTATCGTAATTGGATCATTTTGTACTTGATTTGGAGGTTTGGTTTGAATATCCGAAACAATGTTTATTTTATTTGGTTTTGGTACTTCGTTTAAAGGTAATTTGATCAAATCGGGTGTTTGATATAATTCTTTTAATTCTCGCTGGATTATTTCGTCTACGTCGTCTAAATTTATGTCTGTCGAAAGTGTTTCTAAAGCGTTACCGTCAAAGTAAATGTCTCTGTTATTATTTTGGCGATACTTGATCGGAATTTCTACTTGATCATTTATTAATTTTCTATTTGTAAGATCAATATTGAATTTCATTTTGATTAAATCTGCTAAACCTATTATTCCATCAAAAAACTCGTGAAAATCGAAAAGAATAAAGTTAATTTGATGATTGCTAAAGAATTCATTAAATGCTGGTATCAATGCTTGATACTTAATGTTCTTTTTACCAAAGCTATTTTTGAGAACGGTTTTAGAGTTGTAAATTAAATCTGGGTAATATTGTTCCACTATTGAGGGTTTAATTATTGATCGCAAACTGCCAGTATCAATAAGCAATTTTAATTTTGGGTTTTCGATTTCTAAATATGGTAATGTGTTATCTGAGAAGGTGTTTACTTCAGTAACAATTTGGTTTCGTGGGATCATTACCTGAAAATTTTCGGTTTCTAACTCTTGGTTAAAGTTCTGGTCTAAATTTTGAAGTTGATGTGGGTTTTCATTCATTGCATTTAATTCTGGGTTGTATTCAAAATATTCATATTGATCGGGTTCTTCTTCGGTTTCTTTGAAATATAATTCTTCAGCGTCGTAGTTTTGTGAGTTATGTCTTTGGAAATTTGGTCGATTTTGACTTGGAGCAAATGACCTTTGGAAATTATTAGATCCATGATTTTGTGTAAAAGGTCTTTGGAAATTTGGTCCAGTTTGATTTGATGCAAACGGTCTTTGGAAATTTGGTCTTTGAACCGATGGATTTCTAGATGTTGTTGACATGGGTTCTGGTTTAGGTAATTGATTTTCAGCGATTTGACTCGGTTTGAATACGTTACGTGGGGGTCCAAATACTTGTCGATTAGTTGGATAATTGGTTTTTTGTTGAGGTTGAGTTTGAATCGGTACCGGTCGGCTTTGCCAGACAGGTTCTGCATGAAATTGTGAATTAAAATTTGGTTTTTGGAATGAAGAATAGTTTGTCTGAAAATTAGGTTGAAAGTTTTGGGGACGATTAAATTTTTGAAAATTTTGTTGATGAAATTGAGAAGATGATGTTTGGAAATTAGGGTTAAAATTTGGTTTAGGTGCTAGGTTATTACCATATAGTCTCTCAAAATTTTCGTATTCTACCACATAAGACATGGCATCTTCTAACGTTTCGGGACGTTTGAGGTGCATGTTATTCTTGAGCACGCCTGAGCAACCCGCTATAAACGTATTAAGGGCGGTTTTGTCATAATGACTGATCTGACACAATTTTGTATTTCTATCTAAATTAGGGTCGTTACTAACTCTTTGGCATACATTACTTCTTATTAATTGAAGCCTACCACCAAAATCTATTAAATGTTCATTTTTAAATGGTCTAGTTCTGGTTAATTCCTGTACTAAACAATCTAAATCGCGACGATCTGAAAAGCATTGTATTAACGCGGTTTTTAAGCTTTCCCAATCGTTAAGTTCTGTTCGATTGCCTACCATAAGTTCAGCTCTACCTATTAACTTTTCTTGGATACAATCTAAAATGTGTTTGTTCAACACTGCATCATTATAAGGTGCATACGTACTTATTAAATTTTCACAACGGCCTATAAATTTATTCAAAGTGTTACTGTCACCGTCGTAAGATTTAACGTTATCCAATTTGGATTTAAACAGGTGCCAATTGACCTGATTTTGATTTGCTACTGCCATATTTTTGCTATTATTTATCTCTAAGCTCACTGTAGAGTTTTCAGAATTGTTATCTGAGTTATCGTCAACTGAGAGGTTTATTAATCTTTCTAGTATAGTATCTAGTTCACTCATAAATTATTATTAATTCTTATTATTTTTATTTTAAAAATTTAATTCAATTGTTAATTTCAAGTTTAATTCTTAATTATTATAATTTTCTAAATCTTATACAGAGGTTTAGAAAATTCCTACCTATCTTTTCGTAAAGCTCTTAATCAGAGGGCTTGGAAAAGGTGAAAAAAGGAAATTTGGCACTTACTTCAAGATGCTCGTTCTCCTTGATCCCGACTCGATAGATTTGACAAGTTATAACTTCAGTTCTCGTTCGTCTGTTCGATCACCAATAAATCGTTAACACGAAACACGCCCGAATCACCGCCAATATTCAGTTGGATTTTTGATTACGGAAATGTTTGGCAATCCTACCGACTGCGCCAATTTTAGATTTCGATGAAATTAAAATGTTTTTAAAAACGAACAAAAACTTTTTTATTAAAAACACGTACTTTATTATATGACGTTCAATCTAAGAGTGAACGCACAAAAACATGCATTTCCTATCTACTACGTAAATTAAAAGCTTGCACAATATCAAATTAATGCAATTTCTACTAAGGAACAATCTAATAACGCGACTACGTAACTTTCTCTAGAGAAACATGACTTAGTAAAATTGTACAAAAAAATGACCGCGTTTTTATAAATATTTTTAAATAAATTGTATTTTTCAATATATTTTTTCTCACCTAACAACGCAAAAAAGTATCCTTTTTATACGGTGACAAAAAGAACGACAATTTTCCAACAAAAATCGCAAAAATAGAAAAACACATTTCCTACAGCGCGCTAATAGTGCTCGACAACATAATTAAATTTTCAACTTATAAATTTTAATCGTTTTCAGTCAAAATAACTTAAGAGGTAATAAACTAAATTATAATTTATTCATAATGAAATTAAAGCATCGATTTAAGAAAAAAAATGAAAGGAAATAGGTCAGCGCAAAAGTTAATTCGCAAATTTCATAACGCCCCTTTTTCTTTACTCTTACGTCTAAAACTGTGTGTTATGTTATCTCTTCCGCTCTACAAACTTATAAGAGATCTTCTTTTAGCTGACTTTATCCGAGAGGTCATCTTCAATTAGATAACGAGATGCAAAATCGATGTCTATATTAACTTGGAGCTTTGTATATCTAAATGAGGAAAACTTCTCCAATAAGAGTCCAAACGAGTCGGAAGGATTAAGAACAAAATTATTTTCGAATTCGATAATTATAATAATAAGTAATTATGTTAAGTTAAATATTTGCTATTAAACAAATAAATATGTGGCGTGAGAAGTAGCAATGGAAAGTTGTAGAAATAAAAGTCTTATTTATATGCACGTGATGTAACGATCAATCTACTTCATGCTCAAACGTTATTAAGTTTATCAGAGCCTACATATTTTTTCATTTAATAAATTATAATGAAAAGTAAAAGTAATGAAAATTACCGAATATTAATTATATTTCGAATTTTTGTATAGTAGGCGATGCCACGAGACCAAATCTTTCGGCGAGGTTTGCAACTATGGAAAATATTTCTACATACTACTAGCACACAAACAGGCAGAAATTACAATTTTTGTTAGTGAAAAATCTTTCAGGACTTGCCCTCAACAAGAGATACAATGCTATGAGTTAGTAATGTCCTCGAGGTAGTGCTCCGTAAAAGAAAAAGTTGTCGAGAATGTAATGAGCGCGTACAGAGCCAGTCTGTGTTATCAGGACAGGCTCAAAAAAAGAAAGGATGAAAAGCTAAAATCAGGGTTTTCTCTCTTTTCTGGGTTTGTATAAATCCTTTGACCACTGCCATCTCTTCTGAAGATGGTAGTTTTTTGTCCAAAGTTTACAAAAATTAGACTTTCCTTAAATCAATGTTTTTTTCTTCGCCACCAATTAGGAACTTATAGTTTAATTATTGTTGGGAAATATTTAGCAAAACCAGGCTTGGCTTGGCTAGAACAAGCTTAAAATCTTCCAAGACAGGCTTAACCAGCCCTGGCGTACCCCTGGCTACGGCCTTAAGCCACTCAAACGTTAATATCCATTCCAACAACAAAAGACTACTTGCACATCCTGTCAAACGATGGACACACAAGAAGAGAAAATAACCAAGACCACGGCACTTGTCCCGGAGGCTCGGTCGTCCCCACCACGATTGCTCACACTGAATACAGCCGGTTTCCAAATCTCAGCTCACCCGGTTACAACCCAACACGCTCGGGAGCACATCCTGGCCCAGTATTACTCAACGCTCATCAGACGAGGACTATGCCAGGCGACCAGTTTTTGAGAACGATGTTCCGGCCGATTTGGACCCAGCGGGAAGATCAGCGAGGGTAAACCTACGCTTATACATCCTCCCGCCAGGAGAGTCTTGGCTCCTCACGAAAAGAGCGATGCCGCTCGTTCGTGGCCAACGGACAACCCCACCTACTTAGTGGACACCTTTTCAACAGACACTGCGTGACCGACACCAATTAGAGTGGGCAGACGTAGCACCACCCCCGCCTGAGCCTTCCACTCCTCCCGCAGCACAGATGTAAGTTTAATATTCAGCAACCATAATCGGTAACGGTCGGGAACTGGTCTCTAGGTTAGGTTAGGTTAGGTTAGGCGAAGATAGATTAGTATCAACCTTAAACATATGCTCCCACCCCGCTCCGCTCCCGGTCTAGAACTAGCTCCCTAGCACCAACCATGTGCAACTGGTATGTCTCCTACCTGACTCTACGCCAGGAAGAGATAGTAAGCAGACGCTAAAAACACACCCTGGTGGTTTTACGCGTTCTGCCGTTAGGTTAGGTTAAAGATAGGTTATCTGCCCTCTCCGACCCCGCAGCTCCCCGCGAAGCAGTCAATCACCGTCCGGTCGGACGGGAGGCCATCGAAGAGGAGCCGAAGAAGATCAAACAGATGGAGAAGCCATAAATACATGCCATGGCATCCGCATCGGTTGGAGAAGCCCAAGTAGAACAGCCACCAACCAAGATAACCCTTGACTTAGGAGACAGGCAGACCTATTGACGCAATTCCATTTCCCACAGAAGATACGGGTTACCACGACGAGCCACGGTTCGCGAAAAAGCCCGTCTTCTAGCCGCGGGAGGAAAGCTCCACCGCCAGGGCATTATCTACCATGGCCTAGATGGCAAGACTTATGTCCAACATAGGAGCCACTGCCCATGAAACGGGTCACTGCCCATCAAAGGGAACGAGGCCATCCGCGATCAATCGGAATGGAAAGCGACAAACGAAGTCCTTGTGGACGGGACCCTGTCTAGCCCTCGGCCCGAGGCTATCCGTACAGGCGAAATGTCGGGGACCAACGACGGTCAACCGCGTCGGTCTTCGAGTCCTTAAACCACTTTTAACTAATTTACAACCATCATAAAAATTCCACTCATCTCTCTTCTACCGGCAGTACCTGATGTAATGCGAAAGCGGTTCCGGGTAGTTTTCGATGATCCCTCAAAGAGGAGTTTTCTAGTGAGTAAAAATCTCACACTACCGTCCAGTGCGTACTGCTGGCGGTGTCCTTCGTCGGGAAGATTTTTCTCCTACCTCCGTAAAAAAAAGGTTAAAGATAGGTTGGAGTACTCACAACCATTGTGACGACTCATCACCTACCAGCAACCACCCCTATCCTTCCCAACCGTAAATCAGCAACCACTACCGAATCGATCATTATCAGCTATCCCTTTGCCCAGAGGTCTACAATTGAGGGCTCTATAAGACCTAAAAAGTAACTCCTATGGTCGAGAGCTTACCTTGAGGTTAGTTTAGGTTAAGGTGTAATGCAAGGTATCTTTCCTGCCACCCCCTAACCATCGCCCTTCGGCGTTACGGAACACCGACGCCGGACAAAAGCCGAAACCACAAGCCTCACCGTATACCCCTATATGCACACCTGTTGCTCATTCCGACCTGAGATAGGGTTTTGAGTACATAAGCTGGACTGCATCCCGCTGGTACGGGAGTACATCGGCCAAGTTGTCCGACGGCACGCTGTTCACCCGCCAACAAAGGCTTTATTAGCCATTCAAAGTACAGGTGGGGAGAAACTCAAAAGGGGCATTTGTCACTTTATAATGACCGGGAAGGGGGTCGCACGACGGTTTGCCAACTAAGGATGCCTTTATGCCAGATTTGCACCTTTACCAATTTCGAGTGCATTAGAAGTAAAATTCCATATTGCGCACCCTGGATAGTGAGTGCCCACTTTCAAAACGAATCATAGGCAAATAACATTGGAAATCACTTAATTGCAATTTGCTGCTCGCCAGAGAAATCTATAAGAGCAGTTGATATCTATCGAAAGGGTATTTTTTTAGCACCTGCTGATAACAAATAGTTTTTACTTAACGACTTCTTTGGCTTCAAAAGCTAGTGTTATTGGACTCAGAAAATAATCCTCTTTTGATAAACATCACTACTACTCTTATAAATTTCTCTGACGAGCAAAAAACTGCAAATAAGTAATTTTAATGTTATTTCCCTACGTTTGCTTTGAAAGTGGACACTCGGTATTTATGAAATCGAACAACTTTTGCTATAAGTACATTATACAAGCCGTAATTTAATAAATTAGATTTTTATCGTAACTCAAAAAGAAAAATTTCTTCGACATTATGTAAATTAGTGACTAACAATGGTCTTTTGAAAATAACAAAATTCTAAACAATCCTTAAAAAGTTGTTTTTTTATAACAAAAAAGGAAGTGGTTAATTGTTCAACCCTTATAACTATAAATTAATTTATTTTTTAGAATAGGGCCTAAAACGTGAATGCCCGAGTGTCTTTGATGTGTCATTTTTAAGAAGCATTCACATCGATTTCAAAGGAATATAAACGAGGGAAAAGCTTAAACAATGCCATTATTGTCATTTTGCTTTTGCTCAAATTGTTCGAGCCTTAGGAGTTTTATGTCCTATATTTATAAGTATATAAAAAATTCCTCTTTGTTTAACAAAGAAACTTTTGCTTTTTCCCATTAACATTACAGGTTATAGGTAATTATTTAAAAAAATAATAATAATCGAGTTGGTTTTGAAAAACAAATTAATAAAAAAAAAAGAAAATAAATGTTGCGGGAAAAATAAGGGCTCGATATTATAAATATTTTTTTATGGCTAAGAATTTAATCTCTACTTTTTCTATCATTACATGGGTCGACCTATTATCCTCTTTGATTATGTTTTTCGCAAAACGAATTGGGCCATTCTTATGTCTAAATGTATTTTTGCCTTCGCCAAAATACCGGTCACAACATAAATTTTGTTTTCATATGTTGCGTAAAATGAGGCTATTTTCCTACAAGAGCTTTTCCTTTTTAAAAGTAAGAAAAATTTTCATTAAGTAGCTAGGTGGTTTTGTTTAAAAAAAATAGTGTGCGGGATATTGGAAAAAAAAACAAATGATATAAAAAGGGCAACTTTTGTTGACATTTTTATCATGTCGTCCTTTTTAAGTTCAATATTAACAAACTTTTTTCATTTTTTAATTTTTATTAAAAAATTATTTTGGTATTAAATTGAACAAACTTTCATCATTTTTTAATTAAAACGCCATCTTTAAATTTTAATATCTAATCACCTAGTGCTTAATTAAAGTATGTTATTTTCGCTCATGATTTCACGTCTAGTTAAAAAACTTTTAAACGCAAGGGATTTCGTATTGGACGTTAGTTGACTAACATACTAAAAGTACCCGAAAAATAACGTGAGTAGAAAAGAATTAGGGACCCTCCCACCACTTTTTTATTTGCAAGGTCACATGCCCCTTCACTGATTATCCCGCCCTCTTTTTTTCTGATCGGTTAAGTAGAGAGATTCAAACCTCCCACCATTCTTTTTCAAGTGCTGGTATAGTACGTTAAAAAATATTAGAAAGTAATAAAAGTTTGCCTCTTTGTCTTTCATTGTGGCCCTCACAATGGGCCTGTTATAAATAACTCAAAATTTGTATAACAAACGGATTTTAAAAACCAAGTGGTATTTAACAATCGTCGTAAACCGTTTTAAGATTTTTAGTTATTTATGGCAGGTCCATAGGCAAATAGGCAAACTTTTATTACTTTCTTACCCCTTTTAATGTACTATACATAGGCTACACCCCCTTTATTTTGATTCGCTTGAGGACTTAGAGACATGCAACCCTCCCGCCATTATTTTCAAGATCTTGTAGGTACATAGCCTGTTTGTTCCATAATACGCTATATGGAAGCTATCTCAAAAATGGAAAAAGTAACACTTTAGAGGACTTTTAGTATGTTAGTCAATACATGAACTACACTTAATTCCTTACTTGTACGACTTTTGAAATTAATTTTCATAAAACGACTGCACCGAATTAGATAACTATTTTATTCCAAACTTATTTAAAATTGAACCTTATAAATACCACATCGAGAAAAGTTCAAAAAGGCCATTTGTAAGATTTTAGACACTTTACAATAATTTTTCTTAAAATATATTTTATGTAATTTACGCTTTCTGCATATTTTTGTTTTATTTTGCAAAAAAAACGTGAGCCACATTACTGATGTAAGATTTACTTTGTAATTTATAACTTCAAATGTGCCACTTCATGTAGCTATACTTATTATTTATCAAAATGTTTTGATGTTTATCTCGAAATTAATTAGATAACTTTTTCAAGTTGAAACTCAAATTGCGAACGACAAAAGAAAGAATATTCTTGCATCTTTTGAGCAGTACTTTAGTGTATTATTGTTTAGGAAAACACTGAAAGCAATGTAAATGCATTTCTTTTCGTAATTTATACAAAAATAGAACTGCAATAAAAATACACTAGTTTTTTAATGTTGAGACGATCGATAAAAAAATAAACAGTTAATTAGAAGAGCGTTTTTCAAGATAGGATCGATCGATGTAGGAAATTCAAGTGTTAGTTTCAGGACAAATTTGAAAAATTGGGAGAACTTGCTGAAAGACTATGTTAAAGCAACAATACAAGGTCCTTGAAAGAGGGTACTTTTGTTATGCATTTATTATCACTCAATAACTGTGAGGGAGGGAGAAAGAGAGACAAATTTCTGAACATGAGATCAACACATGATTCCAAACCCTAAGTAGCGGGAAAATTTTTTAAAACTTGGCACGTGTTACAGTGTGTTTATGCATAAGCGAATAAAAAAGGTCCTTAGAGCCCTATAAAGAGTGCGTTTGGTTTATGAAGTTGTTATAACGTAACGATTGAGTGAGAGACGAATTTTTGAACTTAAGATCCAAGTATGGTTCCTAATCCTAACTTGAGGAGCAAATTTAGAAAAATTAATAGGAGCTACAGTATAGTTAAGTTAAGACAACTATAGAAGGACTCATAAGGAGTACATTTGATTTATAAATTTGTTATAAGCTAACGATTGAGTAAGAGACGAATTTTTCAACCTAAGATCAAAGTATGGTTCCCAACCCTAACTTAGGAAGCTAAATTATAAAAATTAGTAGGATCTACAGTTTAGTTAAGTTAAGACAACTATAGAGGGACTCATAAGGAGTACATTTGATTTAGAAATTTGTTATAAGTTAACGATTGAGTGAGAGACGAATTTTTCAACCTAAGATCAAAGTAGGGTTCCTAACCCTAACTTGGGGGGCAGATTTAAAAAAATTTGTAGGAGCTACAGTTTAGTTAAGTTAAGACAACTATAGAGGGATTCATAAGGAGTACATTTGATTTATAAATTTGTTATAAACTAACGATTGAGTAAGAGACGAATTTTTCAACCTAAGATCAAAGTATGGTTCCTAACCCTAACTTAGAGAGCTAATTTAGAAAAATTAGTAGGATCTACTAATTTTTAATCCCTCTATACAACTATAGAGGGATTCATAAGGAGTACATTTGATTTATAAATTTGTTATAAACTAACGATTGAGTAAGAGACGAATTTTTCAACCTAAGATCAAAGTATGGTTCCTAACCCTAACTTAGAGAGCTAATTTAGAAAAATTAGTGGGATCTACAGTTTAGTTAAGTTAAGACAACTATAGAGGGACTCATAAGGAGTACATTTGATTTATAAATTTGTTATAAGCTAACGATTGAGTAAGAGACGAATTTTTGAACGTAAGATCAAAGTATGGTTCCTAACCCTAACTTGGGGGGCAGATTTAGAAACATTTGTAGGAGCTACAGTTTAGTTAAGTTAAGACAACTATAGAGGGACTCATAAGGAGTACATTTGATTTAGAAATTTCTTATAAGCTAACGATTGAGTGAGAGACGAATTTTTCAACCTAAGATCAAAGTATGGTTCCTAACCCTAACTTGGCGGGCAGATTTAGAAAAACTTGTAGGAGCTACAGTTCAGTTAAGTTAAGACAACTATAGAGGGACTCATAAGGAGTATATTTGATTTAGAAATTTGTTATAAGTTAAGTTATAAGTAAGTTAACGATTGAGTGAGAGACGAATTTTTTAACTTAAGATCAAAGTATGGTTCCTAATCCTAACTTGAGGAGCTAATTTAGAAAAATTAGTAGGATCTACAGTTTAGTTAAGTTAAGACAACTATAGAGGGACTCATAAGGAGTACATTTGATTTAGAAATTTGTTATAAGTTAACGATTGAGTGAGACACGAATTTTTCAACCTAAGATCAAAGTAGGGTTCCTAACCCTAACTTGGGGGGCAGATTTAAAAAAATTTGTAGGAGCTACAGTTTAGTTAAGTTAAGACAACTATAGAGGGACTCATAAGAAGTACATTTGATTTAGAAATTTGTTATAAGTGAACGATTGAGTGAGAGACGAATTTTTGAACTTAAGATCAAAGTATGGTTCCTAATCCTAACTTAAGCAGAAAATTTTGAAAAATTCGCAGGAGCTAGAGTTTAGTTAAATTAAGACAACTATAGAGGGACTCATAAGAAGTACATTTGATTTAGAAATTTGTTATAAGTTAACGATTGAGTTAGAGACGAATTTTTGAACTTAAGATCAAAGTATGGTTCCTAACCCTAACTTAGTGAGAAAGTTTTGAAACATTAGCAAGAGCGATAGTACCCTTATGTTAAGGGACCTACAGAGGGCTCTTTAAAGAATACGTTTTGTTTTTAAAATAGTTAAAACTTAATGAATGAGTGAGAAACGATCGTTGTAGGTGTCCAACCGTACATATAGAGGAAAATCGATGGCTAAGGGGAAACTTGACAAAAAACAGTTGAACATTTATTTTTTTCAAAATCTCAAAAGGCCTTTATTAAATCAAATACTCTTGATTTGTCTATCCGATTGTTTAAAAGTAATTTTTGGATTTTCGAAATTAGTTTTCTATTTTTAAATTATAATTGCATTTTATTCGATTACCTCTTGAACTCACTCATCATTTTAATAGAGAACTTCTGTTGTAAACCCCACGATCAATTGAATTTCATCTGAAGGGATTTGGATCTAAAACCTTGTTAGTTTATGCCACAATGCTTCAAAACGACCCTCAATTTATATGCAGCTAGTTAGATGGAATCCAGATGGAATCTCACGCACCATATAATTCAAAACAGGACACTTATCATGCAGAAACTTGCCGAAAATTTTACAAACGTGTACATTGTAATCGATTATTTAAACTAATAATTTATAATAAAGAGGAAAGGCGAATTGGTGCGGTTATTAAAAAGTTTTGTTTGCTAACGTCCGCATTAATCATATTCTTTTGTATTAAAAGTTGGAATTTTATGAACCATAAGTAATTATTATTTAGATATCAGTGGAAATGTGAAATTTGCAGTTTGGGGAATTTTCGAAAAATAAACAATAATTGAAATTTTTCGCAGATCACATAAAGCAGTTGGTGTAGAAAAATAAAATTTGAAATAAGAGGCAAGGAAATGTAATTTTTATTGTACTAACATAAGAGCGTTTTTCTTTTTACATTTTTCTACCCTGCTCTTAAAATACAATAGTAGAAAAGTATGTAGTTGAAGAGCATTTTTGCGCAAAATACAAAAAGACATTATTTTTACAAGAAAATAGTTTATTTATTTGTATTTAATTTAAAATTTTCCTTTTAAAATAACTCTGCGAAAGAAAACCCAAGACACCTCGTAGATTTAAACGTTTTTCACAAAAGAAAATTCCTTTTATTTAAATAGTCTACGTATTGTAAAGATAGAAAAAGACTTTAAAAAGTTGGGAAATGTTTTTCTAAAAATATGAATAAAAAAGGAAAAACCTTTTTTTAACGTTCTTTTCTGTGCGCAATAAAAGTTATCCCCCGTTGTTCGCTTATAATTCAATTAAATGTGTTTGTAATATTTTTCCACTTTTCATTGATAAAAATAAACAGAGAAAACTTTTCTTTTATACAGATTTTGAATGTTAGGACTTTTCTACAAAAAAATAAATATTTAAAATCATTTCGGTTGTTAGTTCCTGCATCTACTACTAGTCCACAGACGTGGACTAAACTTAACTTAATAAGTTTGTTAATGGCAAGCTAGAAAAAAATAGCTTTTAGATCAATTTTCCAGAAGTAGACATTTTCAAGCATGAAAAGTCATTTGATACCAGAATTGGTGGGAAAACTTAATTTAAACAAAAACAAAAACAAAAAAATATGAAATCACGTAGTAATACGTCAACAGCTCCTGGCTTTGGAATATCCAATGACGCAGTAATACGTCAACAGCTCCTGGCTTTGGAATATCAAATGACGTAGTAATACGTCAACAGCTCCTGGCTTTGGAATATCAAATGACGTAGTAATACGTCAACAGCTCCTGGCTTTGGGAAGTCAAATAACGTAGTAGCACGTCACCGACTCCTTGGTTTGATATCAAATGACGTAATAGTACGTCTCCGACCAGCAAATTGATAAAAATCGATTAAGATCGGACGAAAGTCCTATATTTTAGCTGTGCAAAACTATTTAGCAATTTTTATAATAATTACCGGTTAAGTTATAAGAAAAAATCCCAAAATGGGACAACCGTGGTATTGGCTGCCATTTTGAAATTGAAATAGTCAAGTTTCCAAATGTTTTAACCTCCAATTCTGAACATACACACACTTTCTCTCCACTTTTAACTAATTTGATCAATTATTGGTTTGGGGAGGGGATAGACGCGCCCTGGAACACTTCATTCTAATTCAGATGTTCCTTTAGGTTAGGTTATGTTAGGTTAGGTAGCAACTCATTTTCTTGGATTGCGTATAAAACTAAAAACGTAAACAAAAAATGTGGCAACGTAGAAGCTCTAGCTGAGAGTATAAAGAGTGGTTCACCATCTGAATTAGTCATAGTGAGTGTCACTTTTAGCACCATTAGAAAATCTATACCTTATTGTTTACAAATCGTTGTTTGTTACCTAATCGTTATTTTAATTAAACTGTGCTAACAGATCTAGCATTTTAGACCCAGTTAATAAACAAACAATTTCATGTTTAGTTTCAACTTAATAGTCATAAGATCAATAATGAGTCATTATTAATGATGTATACAGGTGAAACAAATGAGAAGCAAATGCAGAGAAAAATAACGAACAAAATACTAAATAGTACAGTAAGACGAGACACAACGAAATGGGACGACCACGTAACGTGATAAGAGTGATCATCTCAGAGCAGAACTCGTCATAATATGTGCACAAAAAATTGATAACACCTTGTATAAGAAATAATATTAATTGATACCTTACAATAATTAATTAACCCACCGCTTAAAACCGATTCTGTGTAAGTAAAATATTTATAAATAAACTTGAATTTTTTCTCTTTACCGACACGTGACTTTTATAAAACACAATAAATAATTACTTTAGTAATAAATTTTCTAAATAAATATTTAATAATAATTAACGACAAATGTATTACCTAAATTAAATAATTAAACTCAATAAATTAATTTATACCTATTAAGGTGGTCACGTGTCGGTATAGATAAAAAAATTCAAGTTTACGTAAAAACCGTACCGTAGAGTTCTTAATAAGGGAGGTCGATATTAATTTTGAAAATTTATATTCGAAGACATTTCCATTAATGTCAATTACAAAGCACACAATTACAAATTGGATATCTAATTTAGATAAAAGTTTTAATTAAAACAAAGTTTTTGTCTTAGTTAATGCTCTCATCAAAAAGCCTCGGAAACATTTTCATAAAATTTATTTTTGTGACTTATTATAACATATAAGTCTAATTAAAGTTAATTGCAACTTTATTATTGTGCTCTTTTGACGTTTAATTGTTACATTAAATATCTAATGACTTTGAGAGATATATTATTTAATATTATCACAATTAATTTAAAACTATACAGGATGGCTCCGGTACTCTACAAACTACAAGTGGCTTTTAAACTATTTTTTTTTCTTTAAGTTTTCACGAGATTCAACTTTTCTTTTTTACAATGACAGTAGTAGGCCACAGGAAAAGGTAGTGAGTATACAGAGTGGTTGGTTTATCATTAACCAGCTGAAATATTCGAGATACAAAAAAAAGTTAAATAAAAAACTTTTTAAAAGATTGATCCCCCTTCTGAAAATTTTAATGAAGAAAGAGCACGAGGAGGCTTAATAGTCTATGGTTTTTAAAAGGTAGGCCTAAATTAACCTCAAAACACTTAATTACTTAATACGTTATTACTATTTTCCCTTAATGTGTAATTGAAACATTTACAAATTATTCCATTATTAAAATGAATTTTTTCCCTCCTAAAGGAAAAATTAATTTCCATAAAGATTAAGAGTTTTTCTTTTTTTTCTTAAAGTGAGATAGAAATAGACAAGAAGTTAATTAGTCGTAAAGAGTCTTTATCGGTTTATATTTATGTAAATTCATTGCCAATATTTTTGGTTGATGTTTTTTCCTCCTTCTCGTAATAAAGAATTATTTTCTTATTGGAAATATAAGCTTTTCAAAGCAATCCAAGTACTAAAAGCGTCTATAATTGGCAATTTTGAAACGAAGTCAAGTAATTTTTTATTACTGAGCTACGAAAGCAGAAAATACGGACGGAAATAATATTTACCGTTACTCTTATAGTCACCTTCTTTCAAACTAAACATTTTTTCTTATATCTTTTTAAATTTTTTTTATTACTTTTCTCTCAAGTTTCGAGATTATTGAAATTAATTTTTAATTAATAATTATGAATTACGAAGAGACAAAATACAGCATAGAACTGACGATATTGAAACCCATAAAGAAAAAATTTATGCAACTAACTTCTTAGTCTGGAGCTCACAATAAAATTGTTCTAATCACGAAGAAAGACGTCGAAATGTGAATCTACCGAAGATGTCATAGGATAGAAAAATTAAGAATGACAATAATGTTTTTTTAGACGTGAGACTTGGGCAATGAAAGCTCCACAAGTAACTCATAGGAAGCCTTTGAAATATGGACTTACAGGAGAAGTCCGAGGCGAGAAAAATTAAGAACGAGAATTCAATTTATTTAAATGCCAGACTTGGACACGGAACGCTTCGACAGTTAACTCCCTGGAAGCCTTTGAAATGTGGTCCTACCGAAGAAGTCCAAGGCGAGAAAAATTAAGAACGAGAATTCATTTTTTTTTAAATATCAGACTTGGACACTGAATGCTTCGACAGTTAACTTCCTGGAAGACTTGGACACTGAATGCTTCGACAGTTAACTCCCTGGAAGCCTTTGAAATGTGGTCCTACCGAAGAAGTCGGAGGCGAGAAAAATTAAGAACGAGAATTCAATTTCTTTAAATGTCAGACTTGGACACGGAACGCTTCGACAGTTAACTCCCTGGTAGCCTTTGAAATGTGGTCCTACCGAAGAAGTCCAAGGCGAGAAAAATTAAGAACGAGAATTCATTTTTTTTAAATATCAGACTTGGACACTGAATGCTTCGACAGTTAACTTCCTGGAAGACTTGAACACTGAATGCTTCGACAGTTAACTCCCTGGAAGCCTTTGAAATGTGGTCCTACCGAAGAAGTCGGAGGCGAAAAAAATTAAGAACGAGAATTCAATTTCTTTAAATGTCAGACTTGGACACGGAACGCTTCGACAGTTAACTCCCTGGAAGCCTTTGAAATGTGGTCCTACCGAAGAAGTCCAAGGCGAGAAAAATTAAGAACGAGAATTCATTTTTTTTAAATATCAGACTTGGACACTGAATGCTTTGACAGTTAACTTCCTGGAAGACTTGAACAGTGAATTCTTCGACAGTTAACTCCCTGGAAGCCTTTGAAATGTGGTCCTACCGAAGAAGTCGGAGGCGAGAAAATTTAAGAACGAGAATTCAATTTCTTTAAATGTCAGACTTGGACACTGAATGCTTCGACAGTTAACTTCCTGGAAGACTTGGACTCTGAATGCTTCGACAGTTAACTCCCTGGAAGCCTTTGAAATGTGGTCCTACCGAAGAAGTCGGAGGCGAGAAAAATTAAGAACGAGAATTCAATTTCTTTAAATGTCAGACTTGGACACGGAACGCTTCGACAGTTAACTCCCTGGAAGCCTTTGAAATGTGGTCCTACCGAAGAAGTCCAAGGCGAGAAAAATTAAGAACGAGAATTCAATTTTTTTAAATATCAGACTTGGACACTGAATGCTTCGACAGTTAACTTCCTGGAAGACTTGGACACTGAATGCTTCGACAGTTAACTCCCTGGAAGCCTTTGAAATGTGGTCCTACCGAAGAAGTTGGAGGCGAGAAAAATTAAGAACGAGAATTCAATTTCTTTAAATGTCAGACTTGGACACGGAACGCTTCGACAGTTAACTCCCTGGAAGCCTTTGAAATGTGGTCCTACCGAAGAAGTCGGAGGCGAGAAAAATTAAGAACGAGAATTCAATTTCTTTAAATGTCAGACTTGGACACGGAACGCTTCGACAGTTAACTCCCTGGAAGCCTTTGAAATGTGGTCCTACCGAAGAAGTCCAAGGCGAGAAAAATTAAGAACGAGAATTCAATTTCTTTAAATATCAGACTTGGACACTGAATGCTTCGACAGTTAACTTCCTGGAAGACTTGGACACTGAATGCTTCGACAGTTAACTCCCTGGAAGCCTTTGAAATGTGGTCCTACCGAAGAAGCCGGAGGCGAGAAAAATTAAGAACGAGAATTCAATTTCTTTAAATGTCAGACTTGGACACGGAACGCTTCGACAGTTAACTCCCTGGAAGCCTTTGAAATGTGGTCCTACCGAAGAAGCCGGAGGCGAGAAAAATTAAGAACGAGAATTCAATTTCTTTAAATGTCAGACTTGGACACGGAACGCTTCGACAGTTAACTCCCTGGAAGCCTTTGAAATGTGGTCCTACCGAAGAAGTCCAAGGCGAGAAAAATTAAGAACGAGAATTCAATTTTTTCAAATATCAGACTTGGACACTGAATGCTTCGACAGTTAACTTCCTGGAAGACTTGAACACTTAATGCTTCTACAGTTAACTCCCTGGAAGCCTTTGAAATGTGGTCCTACCGAAGAAGTCGGAGGCGAGAAAAATTAAGAACGAGAATTCAATTTCTTTAAATCTCAGACTTGGACACGGAACGCTTCGACAGTTAACTCCCTGGTAGCCTTTGAAATGTGGTCCTACCGAAGAAGTCCAAGGCGAGAAAAATTAAGAACGAGAATTCATTTTTTTTAAATATCAGACTTGGACACTGAATGCTTCGACAGTTAACTTCCTTAAAGACTTGGACACTGAATGCTTCGACAGTTAACTCCCTGGAAGCCTTTGAAATGTGGTCCTACCGAAGAAGTCCGAGGCGAGAAAAATTAAGAACGAGAATTCAATTTCTTTAAATGTCAGACTTGGACACGGAACGCTTCGACAGTTAACTCCCTGGAAGCCTTTGAAACGTGGTCCTACCGAAGAAGTCCAAGGCGAGAAAAATTAAGAACGAGAATTCAATTTCTTTAAATATCAAACTTAGACACTGAATTCTTCAACAGTTAACTCCATGGAAGCCTTCAAAATGTGAACCTATTGAAGATGTTATAGACCACAATAACGAATGTTTCGACAATCATTAACTTCCTGGAAATTTTCAAAAAGTGAACCTACCGAAGATGCTATAAACCTCAAGAATGAAGAATAGAAAAGAAAATTTGTTAGATGTGAGATTTGAACACTAAATCCTCCGACAATTAACTCCATAGAAGCCTTTGAAATAAATGTAAACTCATCGAAGATGTAACTGACAAAAAAATCTCTAGTGATGGGGGGTTACATTGAATATAGATTAAGAATTTCAGAACACTCTCCAGAGAAGGACATTATGATATTTGGAACATCTCCTCAGAGGACCACATTCGTTTGATCCCCAGCAAAAAATTTAAAAAATTGGTTGGAAGAAAATGCATGACTGAGAATTTTAAAAGAAAGCCATTTTAAAATCGTGGTCGCCAGCACCTGTTTGTGGATCAGGATCTCGCTAACGAAACCCTTGCGAACGATTGTTTATTAGCATTAGTTGTCCCATTTGATCTCTCCTAGAGTCTCTAGGTATACATTGTCCACTGACAAGATGCATCTAAGCCACTCCCTATCAATTTCGCTCCTATAAGGTTGACGCATTTCTTGTGTGAGTGTTGTAAGCCGGATTTTCAAAATTCGACCAATAGACCAAAACCAAAACACCCTGTTTATGTTTGTATCTTGCTTCTTTGTATTTTGCTATTATTAATTTTTTTTCCGAAAATTGTAATTATGAATAAATTATGGATGGGGATATATTATTTAAAAAGTTTGCATTAAAAATTTCAATATTATTAAAGAAAGGAGCTTAAGAAAAATGGTTTTTGCATATAAATGACATATTTTGCTTTCGATATATATTTTTGTTTCTTTTTTCTAATCAATACTGTTGCTATGTGTTTTTTGGGGATAAGTAAATATTTTCGAGAAGAACAGTGGGGAGAGATACTACTATATAAACTCCGATTTGCGTCATTTCTCTAGCAAAATTGGGTATTACCGATCTTTCTCTCGAATATAAAATACTTAAATTAATTTTTTTTCAAAATAAATTTTAATATTTTATATACTCACGAAATTTTAGCATAAATTGTAAAGATACTCAGCTGCATGTGGTGATTTAAGAGGTACTATGTGCTAAGTTGCAGCCGCTACCCAGGAAGCAGATCTTTCGAGAGTTGAATTTAGATGGGTATATCATTATTTATGCATGCATGCACTCAAATGGACCCGGAAGCTCTTAAATTGGTACCATTTCTAAGAGGTTTTGCTTACACATAAATAATTTAATATTTATGCTTAAAATGCTTTTATTGTTTCAAAATTTCATACTCTTCCCCACTAAAGTAAAATTTAATTCATCTTAAAACTTTAGTATACAAATAAATTACACAATTTTCTCTTCAATTTAAACTCACAGTAGTGGTAGCTTAAGCGTAAAGTAAAGAAAATTAGAATTCTCCAAAGGAAACCATCTTACACTCCCGACAAATAATACTATAAAAATAGAAATCTTATTTTTATTTCAAAACACAAAGAGGGCTTTGAAAATAAATATTTTATTATTGTGATTGTGGCGAAGAAAGAGAAAATAAATTTGTTTTTTAAATCAACTAACACTTCTTGGGTTTTATTAACGTACGTAGAAACCTTTTCTCTGTGGTTAGAATTCAGAATTAGAACATTTCGTTTTAAATGCAACAGTAAGTCATCCGAAGGAAGCTCTTTCAAGAAAGAAGTCGAATAAATTTAATAAAATTTTTACACCCCATTACTTGTCCTGTTTGATAAAAGAAAATTGCATTAATAAAGAAGACACTCTCATATACACTTTGATCGCTCAGGTAAGCTATTTAACGCGTTTAAATCATTTCTCCCTCTTTCGGTAAATCTCTTTTCCATTAAAATGAAACAGAAACCACTTCTGATTTGAGTGCCTTCTTAAAACAGATGGGAGGTGACTTCTCTGAACACCTGGGTTTGGAGTGGAACACCACTTGAGCGCTTTAAAATGGCACCACATCACTTTCATTGAGCCTACAGTTTAATTTAAGATTTTAAACTAAACCAACCCACCTCTAACACCTATGATATGAATTTGGAATTAATCAGACGGTGAGAGGAAGGTCTTCCTAAATCCTTGGAGTAATTGAAGGGTTAGTTCTAGCTAAAGCTTAACCGAGCTTTCGTGGATATAAGTGCAGTAAGAAATTGCGACCATGCCTCCCTACCATAAAACCAACCTACCTCTAAAACTTATGATATGAATTTGGTATTTATCAGACGGTGGGAGGAAGTTCTTCCCAAATCCTTGGCCTAATAGAAAGGTTAGTTTTAACTAAGATAAAGCTCAGCTGAGCTTTCGCAGATTTTCTAAATTTATAAAAACGAAAAGCTATTGTTTTGAGAGTTCGAACAATGATTTTCTTCTACGAAAGAAAATGATCCTAATTGATTGTGGAAAAATCAAAGGTACTTCAATAAAAACTACACCCTCGGAAAACCACTGATTGCGACTCAACAGATTATTTAATTTCTGACGAAATATAAACTAAGTCGAGTTAATTTCGCCACTATTTGAGTTGTAGATGAAAATTAATCTAGACGATTAATTAAAATGTATCTACCTGCTGGTACACAAAAAAGAAAAACATTTTCTTTAATTTCGTAAATTTAATTTGAGTCACCTCCCTCCTACATCACGATTAACCAAATTGCAAAGGTCAACAAGGAAATGAAGAGAGGTTATATTTGATTTTGAGAGGAAATGAAACCGTAAATGTGTGGAATAAAAATTTTTAGTTGATTTAAAAATATATAGTTTAAAATTTAAATAATTTATATCGGAGTGTGATAACCAAAACTAATGAGTAATGACCAAAGTGGTCGAAGTTTGAGATAAAAATAGAAAAAAAATAATTAAAAATTTAAAAAAGCTTTCAAATAATAATAATAATAAAGCCAAAAATATGGGAAGAAAAATTGCATCAATCTTAATTAAAAACTACTTATTTCATAATTAACCGACATAATTTTTTAACACGATTAAATTGCTAAAAATAAAATTTTAATTTCTGCGATAAAAATTACAAAACAAAAAAAAATTAAATTTTAGGAAAAGTTGAATTTTCTCGCCTTTGAAAACAAAATCTCATTAACATTTAATAATATTATTAAAGCGCCTTTCGACGGGACTCTCGAGTAGCCTATAGTGCGTTTCATTCATTTAGATTTAGGGCAAGTAAGGTTGATTTAGAGTGTCGGTGCTCGAAAATTTAAACTGTCCATGCTCTAAAATTTAGTGCATCATATATTTAGAGTCTAAATAAATGCCCGAAATCAGAAGCGTCATAAAAGGACGTCTATTAACGTCCTACAATAATTTTAAAATTCCCCCATAACTGGAACTCTCTTCTACAGACAAGGGAATTTAATTTTATACTTGAGAATAAATTATTTGTCATATACAATAAGTTATTTAAAGTGCCGATGCTCTAAAAAAATGTCGGCGATCAGAAACGTCCGAAAAGGACATTAAAACTCTCTTTTACAGACAAGAGAATTGAATTTTATACTTTAGAGTAATTTATTTGTCATAATTAATAATGGGCTGATTTAGAGTGGTGATGCTCTAAAAAAATGTCCACGAGCAGAAACGTCCGAAAAGGACGCCTATTAACGCCCTCAAATAATTTTAATTTACCCCATCATTGAAGCCCCCTTTTATATACAAGAGAATTTAATTTCATACTTTAGAATAAATTATTTGTTATCAACAATGGGTTGATTTAGAGTATTGATGCTCTAAAGAAATGTACACAATCAGAAATGTCCGAAAAGACGTCTATTAACGCCCTAAAATCATTTAAATTTGGCCCATCATTAAAGCTCTCTTTTACAGACAAGAGAATTTAATTTCATACTTTGGAATAAATTATTTGTTATCAACAATGGGTTGATTTAGAGTATTGATGCTCTAAAGAAATGTACACAATCAGAAATGTCCGAAAAGACGTCTATTAACGCCCTAAAATCATTTTAATTTGGCCCATCATTAAAGCTCTCTTTTACATACAAGAGAATTTAATTTCATACTTTAGAATAAATTATTTGTTATCAACAATGGGTTGATTTAGAGTATTGATGCTCTAAAGAAATGTACACAATCAGAAACGTCCGAAAAGACGTCTATTAACGCCCTAAAATCATTTAAATTTGGCCCATCATTAAAGCTCTCTTTTACAGACAAGAGAATTTAATTTCCTACTTTAGAATAAATCATTTGTTATCAACAATGGGTTGATTTAGAGTGTTGACGCACTAAAAAAATGTCGGCAATCAAAAGAGTCTGTAAAGGACGTCTATTAACGCCCTAAAATAATTTTAATTAACCCTTATAAATGCATATCTCTCTTATAGGCAAGAGAATATACTTTTATACTTTAGAATAAATTATTTGTCATAAACAATCGGTTGATGTAGTGTTGATGCACTAAAGAAATGTCCGCAATCAAAAACGTCTGTAAAGGACGTCTATTAACGCCCTAAAATAATTTTAATTTACCCAATAATTGAAGCTTACTGACAGACATGAGTTTTTTATTCTGAGCGACTAAATGTCGCTGAAACTCGCCTAAGCCCAGGGTCAGTTGATATCTTCGCCAGCCCAAATTCTATTCTGTCAAGAATTTTTGCGACCAAGTATTTTTACTCCTGATCAAGGTAAGGCGTAGTCTGGGCTCTAATTTAAAAGTCGTTCTACCCCATATTTATTTTATGTCTTAATGAGTTTTTAAAGTCTAAGTCCGGCACAAACGACCTTCTAATAAGAAAGATTGAACCTGATTAAAATAATTAGCAACGTTTTAAAAAAACCGGGACGCGCTACAGCGCGAAACCCGACAAAAATTTAATGAAAAAATGTAATATAGTTTAAATTAAAAATTATTTAAGTACCTTTTCATGTAACGTCACAGCAGACCTGGTTTCGTCGTACAAATAAAATTACATTTATTCGCACGTCTGTGACTTTTTTTTGTTGTACTAAAATAATCATAATAATAACGGGGGAAAAAAAGTTGAAATGTAACGTAACCCGTTGAAAACTACTAATCTCATTTTCAGTTCGTTTGTTTTTCCCATTGACGAAATTATCTAAGCATTTTTATCTCAAATGCCCTATACTTTGCGATGTAATTTTGAAAATCAATGTCATCAATTGTAGGAGCATTCACGTTATGCCTCGACGATAGGAAATTGTCAGTTATTTAAAAAAAAACAGCGACTACCATCAAGTTAAATTACCATGGAAGAAGAAAATAATGTCGCTTTTATTTACTCTCTTTCTCTCAAAAAATAACCTTTTTTTCCTCTATTACTACCGAAGGCTAAATTTCCTTTTAAATAAAAAGTTATTATCAAATTCCTTTTCCACAAAACCACTAAGAAAACATAATCAAAATCTAATAAAGAAATCCCTAAATGAAAAAAAAAAGGTGTCGACTTGCACTGTATGAATTTTGTTATTAAATTCTTTAGTTAAAAACAACTTAAATAGAAGACTGTTCAGTGTTCACTAAAAGAAGTGTTATCAAAAATCGTCGATACGGACATGACGGCCACAGTGTCTAAACACAATGCACTTTTAAATTTATATCGTATAGAGTCCTACTTTTACGACACTTCCTTTAAAATAGATTATACATTATACTTTAGGTTTATAAATTGGCGCCCAACAGGGGCAACAATGGCCTTGGAGACACGTAAAAGAGTATTGTCAAAAGTTTAATTTAAACTAAAAAATTACAACGCTGCAATATTTAAACTATGAAATTATTGTTTTAAAAAAATAAAGAATGACATTTAGAAATTATGTAACACATCTAATAAAAATTGGCGCCCAACGGGGGGCTAAAATGTGTTTCGAAACACTTACAAGAAAATTAATTTGCAGTTTTTTTTAGAAATAATAAATTATCTTTGAATAATGTTTTAACACTAACTAGTCCCTTCTGCAACCCTATTTTGTTATAAATGACGAGCTATTGACCTCACCGAGCAATGTTTTCGTATAAAAAATATATTTGTAAATTTCGCATAACAACAAGGTACTTTTGTAGTTTGCCAATTTTCTGATAGTAAAAAGATAAAAAGTAAATGGACGTAGTAGAAAATAAGCGGAAAATCTTTATACAGGAAGGATAATATTGGACAGAAGACGTTGATCATGTCGCTATGTTATAGGAGGGGCTGTGTGAATTTTGAAGATGCCAATCTGGTCGGGATTTATTCAGGGAAATACGCGTATAAATTCGAATACTGTGCTGCAAAAGTCGTGCTGCATATGAAACTGGCGAAGCTTAAATAACTCAATCATATTTTTCGCTGCTGCATACATTTGATCATTTTTCTCCAACACGCCATCTTGAATATTTCAAACTTAACCTTATTTTTATATTTTTTTAAATTGAATATTTTCGATAGTTTACAACAAAAAAATAATTTCATTTTATTTTACATTTTCCCAAATGAAATTACGTTTTTTTTTTGGCTAGGAAAATGTATGGAAAAGTTGACGGCAAGTATCAACAAAAATTATTTTTATTACGAGCAAACAACATTTTTCAATGAGCCACTCGACAAAAGTCGATCTCTTAAGACATCTAAGTACGATGAAAACCAATTTATCTGCGAAAGTTGTGCTAACAGTATTTTTTTAAAAGTAATATACCCTTTCATAAAGTCTTGTTAGGGATGTTACAAGGGTCTCTTTCATCACAAACTGCAAGTTAAATTTAATAAGGACCGAAACAAATTTTACCACAACTAAAGTTAGCAATTATTATTAATAGTAGAAAAGTTTAACGGCGTTATAAAAAAATATATGTACAGGGTGATTATTTTTACATCAGTAATAGCTTTTATTGAACATATAAAAGTTCTGCTTTGTCATCCGTTTTTTGACGAGCAAGGAGTAAATTGAAGCTATCTTACTCATAATAAAAATTGCATAGCATCAAATTGTCTATCGGATGCAATATAAATATTTAGGTACTCTAGCTTCCAAAATAGAGTTATCAAAAGAAATCAAACATAATAATATGTTAAGGTGTACATTAAAACACGTTAGCGTGTCTCTTCCAACTCTAGATGCTTAAAGAGTACTCTGAAGCTATTTGACCCATAATAAAAATTGTAGAACATCAAATTGTCTATCGGATGCAATAGAAAGATTTACTTTAGCTTCCAAAATAGAGTTATCAAAAGAAATCAAAAATTAAATAATATGTTAAAGTGTACAATAAAACACGTTAGCGTGTCTCTTCCAACTCTAGATGCTTAAGGAGTACTCTGAAGCTATTTGACCCATAATAAAAATTGTAGAACATCAAATTGTCTATCGGATGCAATAGAAAGATTTACTTTAGCTTCCAAAATAGAGTTATCAAAAGAAATCAAAAATTAAATAATATGTTAAAGTGTACAATAAAACACGTTAGCGTGTCTCTTCCAACTCTAGATGCTTAAGGAGTACTCTGAAGCTATTTGACCCATAATAAAAATTGTAGAACATCAAATTGTCTATCGGATGCAATAGAAAGATTTACTTTAGCTTCCAAAATAGAGTTATCAAAAGAAATCAAAAATTAAATAATATGTTAAAGTGTACAATAAAACACGTTAGCGTGTCTCTTCCAACTCTAGATGCTTAAGGAGTACTCTGAAGCTATTTGACCCATAATAAAAATTGTAGAACATCAAATTGTCTATCGGATGCAATAGAAAGATTTACTTTAGCTTCCAAAATAGAGTTATCAAAAGAAATCAAAAATTAAATAATATGTTAAAGTGTACAATAAAACACGTTAGCGTGTCACTACCAACTCTAGATGCTTAAGGAGTACTCTGAAGCTATTTGACCCATAATAAAAATTGTAGAACATCAAATTGTCTATCGGATGCAATAGAAAGATTTACTCTAGCTTCCAAAATAGAGTTATCAAAAGAAATCAAAAATTAAATAATATGTTAAAGTGTACAATAAAACACGTTAGCGTGTCTCTTCCAACTCTAGATGCTTAAGGAGTACTCTGAAGCTATTTGACCCATAATAAAAATTGTAGAACATCAAATTGTCTATCGGATGCAATAGAAAGATTTACTTTAGCTTCCAAAATAGAGTTATCAAAAGAAATCAAAAATTAAATAATATGTTAAAGTGTACAATAAAACACGTTAGCGTGTCACTTCCAACTCTAGATGCTTAAGGAGTACTCTGAAGCTATTTGACCCATAATAAAAATTGTAGAACATCAAATTGTCTATCGGATGCAATAGAAAGATTTACTTTAGCTTCCAAAATAGAGTTATCAAAAGAAATCAAAAATTAAATAATATGTTAAAGTGTACAATAAAACACGTTAGCGTGTCTCTTCCAACTCTAGATGCTTAAGGAGTACTCTGAAGCTATTTGACCCATAATAAAAATTGTAGAACATCAAATTGTCTATCGGATGCAATAGAAAGATTTACTTTAGCTTCCAAAATAGAGTTATCAAAAGAAATCAAAAATTAAATAATATGTTAAAGTGTACAATAAAACACGTTAGCGTGTCTCTTCCAACTCTAGATGCTTAAGGAGTACTCTGAAGCTATTTGACCCATAATAAAAATTGTAGAACATCAAATTGTCTATCGGATGCAATAGAAAGATTTACTTTAGCTTCCAAAATAGAGTTATCAAAAGAAATCAAAAATTAAATAATATGTTAAAGTGTACAATAAAACACGTTAGCGTGTCTCTTCCAACTCTAGATGCTTAAGGAGTACTCTGAAGCTATTTGACCCATAATAAAAATTGTAGAACATCAAATTGTCTATCGGATGCAATAGAAAGATTTACTTTAGCTTCCAAAATAGAGTTATCAAAAGAAATCAAAAATTAAATAATATGTTAAAGTGTACAATAAAACACGTTAGCGTGTCTCTTCCAACTCTAGATGCTTAAGGAGTACTCTGAAGCTATTTGACCCATAATAAAAATTGTAGAACATCAAATTGTCTATCGGATGCAATAGAAAGATTTACTTTAGCTTCCAAAATAGAGTTATCAAAAGAAATCAAAAATTAAATAATATGTTAAAGTGTACAATAAAACACGTTAGCGTGTCTCTTCCAACTCTAGATGCTTAAGGAGTACTCTGAAGCTATTTGACCCATAATAAAAATTGTAGAACATCAAATTGTCTATCGGATGCAATAGAAAGATTTACTTTAGCTTCCAAAATAGAGTTATCAAAAGAAATCAAAAATTAAATAATATGTTAAAGTGTACAATAAAACACGTTAGCGTGTCTCTTCCAACTCTAGATGCTTAAGGAGTACTCTGAAGCTATTTGACCCATAATAAAAATTGTAGAACATCAAATTGTCTATCGGATGCAATAGAAAGATTTACTTTAGCTTCCAAAATAGAGTTATCAAAAGAAATCAAAAATTAAATAATATGTTAAAGTGTACAATAAAACACGTTAGCGTGTCTCTTCCAACTCTAGATGCTTAAGGAGTACTCTGAAGCTATTTGACCCATAATAAAAATTGTAGAACATCAAATTGTCTATCGGATGCAATAGAAAGATTTACTTTAGCTTCCAAAATAGAGTTATCAAAAGAAATCAAAAATTAAATAATAAGTTAAAGTGTACAATAAAACACGTTAGCGTGTCTCTTCCAACTCTAGATGCTTAAGGAGTACTCTGAAGCTATTTGACCCATAATAAAAATTGTAGAACATCAAATTGTCTATGGGATGCAATAGAAAGATTTACTTTAGCTTCCAAAATAGAGTTATCAAAAGAAATCAAAAATTAAATAATATGTTAAAGTGTACAATAAAACACGTTAGCGTGTCTCTTCCAACTCTAGATGCTTAAGGAGTACTCTGAAGCTATTTGACCCATAATAAAAATTGTAGAACATCAAATTGTCTATCGGATGCAATAGAAAGATTTACTCTAGCTTCCAAAATAGAGTTATCAAAAGCAATCAAAAATTAAATAATATGTTAAGGTGTACATTAAAACACGTTAGCGTGTCTCTTCCAACTCTAGATGCTTAAAGAGTACTCTGAAGCTATTTGACCCATAATAAAAATTGTAGAACATCAAATTGTCTATCGGATGCAATAGAAAGATTTACTCTAGCTTCCAAAATAGAGTTATCAAAAGAAATCAAAAATTAAATAATATGTTAAAGTGTACAATAAAACACGTTAGCGTGTCTCTTCCAACTCTAGATGCTTAAGGAGTACTCTGAAGCTATTTGACCCATAATAAAAATTGTAGAACATCAAATTGTCTATCGGATGCAATAGAAAGATTTACTTTAGCTTCCAAAATAGAGTTATCAAAAGAAATCAAAAATTAAATAATATGTTAAAGTGTACAATAAAACACGTTAGCGTGTCTCTTCCAACTCTAGATGCTTAAGGAGTACTCTGAAGCTATTTGACCCATAATAAAAATTGTAGAACATTAAATTGTCTATCGGATGCAATAGAAAGATTTACTTTAGCTTCCAAAATAGAGTTATCAAAAGAAATCAAAAATTAAATAATATGTTAAAGTGTACAATAAAACACGTTAGCGTGTCTCTTCCAACTCTAGATGCTTAAGGAGTACTCTGAAGCTATTTGACCCATAATAAAAATTGTAGAACATCAAATTGTCTATCGGATGCAATAGAAAGATTTACTTTAGCTTCCAAAATAGAGTTATCAAAAGAAATCAAAAATTAAATAATATGTTAAAGTGTACAATAAAACACGTTAGCGTGTCTCTTCCAACTCTAGATGCTTAAGGAGTACTCTGAAGCTATTTGACCCATATTAAAAATTGTAGAACATCAAATTGTCTATCGGATGCAATAGAAAGATTTACTTTAGCTTCCAAAATAGAGTTATCAAAAGAAATCAAAAATTAAATAATATGTTAAAGTGTACAATAAAACACGTTAGCGTGTCTCTTCCAACTCTAGATGCTTAAGGAGTACTCTGAAGCTATTTGACCCATAATAAAAATTGTAGAACATCAAATTGTCTATCGGATGCAATAGAAAGATTTACTTTAGCTTCCAAAATAGAGTTATCAAAAGAAATCAAAAATTAAATAATAAGTTAAAGTGTACAATAAAACACGTTAGCGTGTCTCTTCCAACTCTAGATGCTTAAGGAGTACTCTGAAGCTATTTGACCCATAATAAAAATTGTAGAACATCAAATTGTCTATCGGATGCAATAGAAAGATTTACTTTAGCTTCCAAAATAGAGTTATCAAATGAAATCAAAAATTAAATAATATGTTAAAGCGTACAATAAAACACGTTAGCGTGTCTCTTCCAACTCTAGATGCTTAAGGAGTAATCTGAAGCTATTTGACCCATAATAAAAATTGGAGAGCATCAAATTATCTATCGGATGCAATAGAAATATTTACTGTAGCTTCCAAAATAGAGTTATCAAAAGAAATCAAAAATTAAATAATATGTTAAAGTGTACAATAAAACACGTTAGCGTGTCTCTTCCAACTCTAGATGCTTAAGGAGTACTCTGAAGCTATTTGACCCATAATAAAAATTGTAGAACATCAAATTGTCTATCGGATGCAATAGAAAGATTTACTTTAGCTTCCAAAATAGAGTTATCAAAAGAAATCAAAAATTAAATAATATGTTAAAGTGTACAATAAAACACGTTAGCGTGTCTCTTCCAACTCTAGATGCTTAAGGAGTACTCTGAAGCTATTTGACCCATAATAAAAATTGTAGAACATCAAATTGTCTATCGGATGCAATAGAAAGATTTACTTTAGCTTCCAAAATAGAGTTATCAAAAGAAATCAAAAATTAAATAATATGTTAAAGTGTACAATAAAACACGTTAGCGTGTCTCTTCCAACTCTAGATGCTTAAGGAGTACTCTGAAGCTATTTGACCCATAATAAAAATTGTAGAACATCAAATTGTCTATCGGATGCAATAGAAAGATTTACTTTAGCTTCCAAAATAGAGTTATCAAAAGAAATCAAAAATTAAATAATATGTTAAAGTGTACAATAAAACACGTTAGCGTGTCTCTTCCAACTCTAGATGCTTAAGGAGTACTCTGAAGCTATTTGACCCATAATAAAAATTGTAGAACATCAAATTGTCTATCGGATGCAATAGAAAGATTTACTTTAGCTTCCAAAATAGAGTTATCAAAAGAAATCAAAAATTAAATAATATGTTAAAGTGTACAATAAAACACGTTAGCGTGTCTCTTCCAACTCTAGATGCTGAAGGAGTACTCTGAAGCTATTTGACCCATAATAAAAATTGTAGAACATCAAATTGTCTATCGGATGCAATAGAAAGATTTACTTTAGCTTCCAAAATAGAGTTATCAAAAGAAATCAAAAATTAAATAATATGTTAAAGTGTACAATAAAACACGTTAGCGTGTCTCTTCCAACTCTAGATGCTTAAGGAGTACTCTGAAGCTATTTGACCCATAATAAAAATTGTAGAACATCAAATTGTCTATCGGATGCAATAGAAAGATTTACTTTAGCTTCCAAAATAGAGTTATCAAAAGAAATCAAAAATTAAATAATATGTTAAAGTGTACAATAAAACACGTTAGCGTGTCACTTCCAACTCTAGATGCTTAAGGAGTACTCTGAAGCTATTTGACCCATAATAAAAATTGTAGAACATCAAATTGTCTATCGGATGCAATAGAAAGATTTACTTTAGCTTCCAAAATAGAGTTATCAAAAGAAATCAAAAATTAAATAATATGTTAAAGTGTACAATAAAACACGTTAGCGTGTCTCTTCCAACTCTAGATGCTTAAGGAGTACTCTGAAGCTATTTGACCCATAATAAAAATTGTAGAACATCAAATTGTCTATCGGATGCAATAGAAAGATTTACTTTAGCTTCCAAAATAGAGTTATCAAAAGAAATCAAAAATTAAATAATATGTTAAAGTGTACAATAAAACACGTTAGCGTGTCTCTTCCAACTCTAGATGCTTAAGGAGTACTCTGAAGCTATTTGACCCATAATAAAAATTGTAGAACATCAAATTGTCTATCGGATGCAATAGAAAGATTTACTTTAGCTTCCAAAATAGAGTTATCAAAAGAAATCAAAAATTAAATAATAAGTTAAAGTGTACAATAAAACACGTTAGCGTGTCTCTTCCAACTCTAGATGCTTAAGGAGTACTCTGAAGCTATTTGACCCATAATAAAAATTGTAGAACATCAAATTGTCTATCGGATGCAATAGAAAGATTTACTTTAGCTTCCAAAATAGAGTTATCAAAAGAAATCAAAAATTAAATAATATGTTAAAGTGTACAATAAAACACGTTAGCGTGTCTCTTCCAACTCTAGATGCTTAAGGAGTACTCTGAAGCTATTTGACCCATAATAAAAATTGTAGAACATCAAATTGTCTATCGGATGCAATAGAAAGATTTACTTTAGCTTCCAAAATAGAGTTATCAAAAGAAATCAAAAATTAAATAATATGTTAAAGTGTACAATAAAACACGTTAGCGTGTCTCTTCCAACTCTAGATGCTTAAGGAGTACTCTGAAGCTATTTGACCCATAATAAAAATTGTAGAACATCAAATTGTCTATCGGATGCAATAGAAAGATTTACTTTAGCTTCCAAAATAGAGTTATCAAAAGAAATCAAAAATTAAATAATAAGTTAAAGTGTACAATAAAACACGTTAGCGTGTCTCTTCCAACTCTAGATGCTTAAGGAGTACTCTGAAGCTATTTGACCCATAATAAAAATTGTAGAACATCAAATTGTCTATCGGATGCAATAGAAAGATTTACTTTAGCTTCCAAAATAGAGTTATCAAATGAAATCAAAAATTAAATAATATGTTAAAGCGTACAATAAAACACGTTAGCGTGTCTCTTCCAACTCTAGATGCTTAAGGAATAATCTGAAGCTATTTGACCCATAATAAAAATTGGAGAGCATCAAATTATCTATCGGATGCAATAGAAATATTTACTGTAGCTTCCAAAATAGAGTTATCAAAAGAAATCAAAAATTAAATAATATGTTAAAGTGTACAATAAAACACGTTAGCGTGTCTCTTCCAACTCTAGATGCTTAAGGAGTACTCTGAAGCTATTTGACCCATAATAAAAATTGTAGAACATCAAATTGTCTATCGGATGCAATAGAAAGATTTACTTTAGCTTCCAAAATAGAGTTATCAAAAGAAATCAAAAATTAAATAATATGTTAAAGTGTACAACAAAACACGTTAGCGTGTCTCTTCCAACTCTAGATGCTTAAGGAGTACTCTGAAGCTATTTGACCCATAATAAAAATTGTAGAACATCAAATTGTCTATCGGATGCAATAGAAAGATTTACTCTAGCTTCCAAAATAGAGTTATCAAAAGAAATCAAAAATTAAATAATATGTTAAAGTGTACAATAAAACACGTTAGCGTGTCTCTTCCAACTCTAGATGCTTAAGGAGTACTCTGAAGCTATTTGACCCATAATAAAAATTGTAGAACATTAAATTGTCTATCGGATGCAATAGAAAGATTTACTTTAGCTTCCAAAATAGAGTTATCAAAAGAAATCAAAAATTAAATAATATGTTAAAGTGTACAATAAAACACGTTAGCGTGTCTCTTCCAACTCTAGATGCTTAAGGAGTACTCTGAAGCTATTTGACCCATAATAAAAATTGTAGAACATCAAATTGTCTATCGGATGCAATAGAAAGATTTACTTTAGCTTCCAAAATAGAGTTATCAAAAGAAATCAAAAATTAAATAATATGTTAAAGTGTACAATAAAACACGTTAGCGTGTCTCTTCCAACTCTAGATGCTTAAGGAGTACTCTGAAGCTATTTGACCCATAATAAAAATTGTAGAACATCAAATTGTCTATCGGATGCAATAGAAAGATTTACTTTAGCTTCCAAAATAGAGTTATCAAAAGAAATCAAAAATTAAATAATATGTTAAAGTGTACAATAAAACACGTTAGCGTGTCACTTCCAACTCTAGATGCTTAAGGAGTACTCTGAAGCTATTTGACCCATAATAAAAATTGTAGAACATCAAATTGTCTATCGGATGCAATAGAAAGATTTACTTTAGCTTCCAAAATAGAGTTATCAAAAGAAATCAAAAATTAAATAATATGTTAAAGTGTACAATAAAACACGTTAGCGTGTCTCTTCCAACTCTAGATGCTTAAGGAGTACTCTGAAGCTATTTGACCCATAATAAAAATTGTAGAACATCAAATTGTCTATCGGATGCAATAGAAAGATTTACTTTAGCTTCCAAAATAGAGTTATCAAAAGAAATCAAAAATTAAATAATATGTTAAAGTGTACAATAAAACACGTTAGCGTGTCTCTTCCAACTCTAGATGCTTAAGGAGTACTCTGAAGCTATTTGACCCATAATAAAAATTGTAGAACATCAAATTGTCTATCGGATGCAATAGAAAGATTTACTTTAGCTTCCAAAATAGAGTTATCAAAAGAAATCAAAAATTAAATAATATGTTAAAGTGTACAATAAAACACGTTAGCGTGTCTCTTCCAACTCTAGATGCTTAAGGAGTACTCTGAAGCTATTTGACCCATAATAAAAATTGTAGAACATCAAATTGTCTATCGGATGCAATAGAAAGATTTACTTTAGCTTCCAAAATAGAGTTATCAAAAGAAATCAAAAATTAAATAATATGTTAAAGTGTACAATAAAACACGTTAGCGTGTCTCTTCCAACTCTAGATGCTTAAGGAGTACTCTGAAGCTATTTGACCCATAATAAAAATTGTAGAACATCAAATTGTCTATCGGATGCAATAGAAAGATTTACTTTAGCTTCCAAAATAGAGTTATCAAAAGAAATCAAAAATTAAATAATATGTTAAAGTGTACAATAAAACACGTTAGCGTGTCTCTTCCAACTCTAGATGCTTAAGGAGTACTCTGAAGCTATTTGACCCATAATAAAAATTGTAGAACATCAAATTGTCTATCGGATGCAATAGAAAGATTTACTTTAGCTTCCAAAATAGAGTTATCAAAAGAAATCAAAAATTAAATAATATGTTAAAGTGTACAATAAAACACGTTAGCGTGTCTCTTCCAACTCTAGATGCTTAAGGAGTACTCTGAAGCTATTTGACCCATAATAAAAATTGTAGAACATCAAATTGTCTATCGGATGCAATAGAAAGATTTACTTTAGCTTCCAAAATAGAGTTATCAAAAGAAATCAAAAATTAAATAATATGTTAAAGTGTACAATAAAACACGTTAGCGTGTCTCTTCCAACTCTAGATGCTTAAGGAGTACTCTGAAGCTATTTGACCCATAATAAAAATTGTAGAACATCAAATTGTCTATCGGATGCAATAGAAAGATTTATTTTAGCTTCCAAAATAGAGTTATCAAAAGAAATCAAAAACTAAATAATAAGTTAAAGTGTACAATAAAACACGTTAGCGTGTCTCTTCCAACTCTAGATGCTTAAGGAGTACTCTGAAGCTATTTGACCCATAATAAAAATTGTAGAACATCAAATTGTCTATCGGATGCAATAGAAAGATTTACTTTAGCTTCCAAAATAGAGTTATCAAAAGAAATCAAAAATTAAATAATATGTTAAAGTGTACAATAAAACACGTTAGCGTGTCTCTTCCAACTCTAGATGCTTAAGGAGTACTCTGAAGCTATTTGACCCATAATAAAAATTGTAGAACATCAAATTGTCTATCGGATGCAATAGAAAGATTTACTCTAGCTTCCAAAATAGAGTTATCAAAAGCAATCAAAAATTAAATAATATGTTAAGGTGTACATTAAAACACGTTAGCGTGTCTCTTCCAACTCTAGATGCTTAAAGAGTACTCTGAAGCTATTTGACCCATAATAAAAATTGTAGAACATCAAATTGTCTATCGGATGCAATAGAAAGATTTACTCTAGCTTCCAAAATAGAGTTATCAAAAGAAATCAAAAATTAAATAATATGTTAAAGTGTACAATAAAACACGTTAGCGTGTCTCTTCCAACTCTAGATGCTTAAGGAGTACTCTGAAGCTATTTGACCCATAATAAAAATTGTAGAACATCAAATTGTCTATCGGATGCAATAGAAAGATTTACTTTAGCTTCCAAAATAGAGTTATCAAAAGAAATCAAAAATTAAATAATATGTTAAAGTGTACAATAAAACACGTTAGCGTGTCTCTTCCAACTCTAGATGCTTAAGGAGTACTCTGAAGCTATTTGACCCATAATAAAAATTGTAGAACATTAAATTGTCTATCGGATGCAATAGAAAGATTTACTTTAGCTTCCAAAATAGAGTTATCAAAAGAAATCAAAAATTAAATAATATGTTAAAGTGTACAATAAAACACGTTAGCGTGTCTCTTCCAACTCTAGATGCTTAAGGAGTACTCTGAAGCTATTTGACCCATAATAAAAATTGTAGAACATCAAATTGTCTATCGGATGCAATAGAAAGATTTACTTTAGCTTCCAAAATAGAGTTATCAAAAGAAATCAAAAATTAAATAATATGTTAAAGTGTACAATAAAACACGTTAGCGTGTCTCTTCCAACTCTAGATGCTTAAGGAGTACTCTGAAGCTATTTGACCCATAATAAAAATTGTAGAACATCAAATTGTCTATCGGATGCAATAGAAAGATTTACTTTAACTTCCAAAATAGAGTTATCAAAAGAAATCAAAAATTAAATAATATGTTAAAGTGTACAATAAAACACGTTAGCGTGTCTCTTCCAACTCTAGATGCTTAAGGAGTACTCTGAAGCTATTTGACCCATAATAAAAATTGTAGAACATCAAATTGTCTATCGGATGCAATAGAAAGATTTACTTTAGCTTCCAAAATAGAGTTATCAAAAGAAATCAAAAATTAAATAATAAGTTAAAGTGTACAATAAAACACGTTAGCGTGTCTCTTCCAACTCTAGATGCTTAAGGAGTACTCTGAAGCTATTTGACCCATAATAAAAATTGTAGAACATCAAATTGTCTATCGGATGCAATAGAAAGATTTACTTTAGCTTCCAAAATAGAGTTATCAAATGAAATCAAAAATTAAATAATATGTTAAAGCGTACAATAAAACACGTTAGCGTGTCTCTTCCAACTCTAGATGCTTAAGGAGTAATCTGAAGCTATTTGACCCATAATAAAAATTGGAGAGCATCAAATTATCTATCGGATGCAATAGAAATATTTACTGTAGCTTCCAAAATAGAGTTATCAAAAGAAATCAAAAATTAAATAATATGTTAAAGTGTACAATAAAACACGTTAGCGTGTCTCTTCCAACTCTAGATGCTTAAGGAGTACTCTGAAGCTATTTGACCCATAATAAAAATTGTAGAACATCAAATTGTCTATCGGATGCAATAGAAAGATTTACTTTAGCTTCCAAAATAGAGTTATCAAAAGAAATCAAAAATTAAATAATATGTTAAAGTGTACAATAAAACACGTTAGCGTGTCTCTTCCAACTCTAGATGCTTAAGGAGTACTCTGAAGCTATTTGACCCATAATAAAAATTGTAGAACATCAAATTGTCTATCGGATGCAATAAAAAGATTTACTTTAGCTTCCAAAATAGAGTTATCAAAAGAAATCAAAAATTAAATAATAAGTTAAAGTGTACAATAAAACACGTTAGCGTGTCTCTTCCAACTCTAGATGCTTAAGGAGTACTCTGAAGCTATTTGACGCATAATAAAAATTGTAGAACATCAAATTGTCTATCGGATGCAATAGAAAGATTTACTTTAGCTTCCAAAATAGAGTTATCAAAAGAAATCAAAAATTAAATAATATGTTAAAGTGTACAATAAAACACGTTAGCGTGTCTCTTCCAACTCTAGATGCTTAAGGAGTACTCTGAAGCTATTTGACCCATAATAAAAATTGTAGAACATCAAATTGTCTATCGGATGCAATAGAAAGATTTACTCTAGCTTCCAAAATAGAGTTATCAAAAGAAATCAAAAATTAAATAATATGTTAAAGTGTACAATAAAACACGTTAGCGTGTCTCTTCCAACTCTAGATGCTTAAGGAGTACTCTGAAGCTATTTGACCCATAATAAAAATTGTAGAACATCAAATTGTCTATCGGATGCAATAGAAAGATTTACTTTAGCTTCCAAAATAGAGTTATCAAAAGAAATCAAAAATTAAATAATATGTTAAAGTGTACAATAAAACACGTTAGCGTGTCTCTTCCAACTCTAGATGCTTAAGGAGTACTCTGAAGCTATTTGACCCATAATAAAAATTGTAGAACATCAAATTGTCTATCGGATGCAATAGAAAGATTTACTTTAGCTTCCAAAATAGAGTTATCAAAAGAAATCAAAAATTAAATAATAAGTTAAAGTGTACAATAAAACACGTTAGCGTGTCTCTTCCAACTCTAGATGCTTAAGGAGTACTCTGAAGCTATTTGACCCATAATAAAAATTGTAGAACATCAAATTGTCTATCGGATGCAATAGAAAGATTTACTTTAGCTTCCAAAATAGAGTTATCAAATGAAATCAAAAATTAAATAATATGTTAAAGCGTACAATAAAACACGTTAGCGTGTCTCTTCCAACTCTAGATGCTTAAGGAGTAATCTGAAGCTATTTGACCCATAATAAAAATTGGAGAGCATCAAATTATCTATCGGATGCAATAGAAATATTTACTGTAGCTTCCAAAATAGAGTTATCAAAAGAAATCAAAAATTAAATAATATGTTAAAGTGTACAATAAAACACGTTAGCGTGTCTCTTCCAACTCTAGATGCTTAAGGAGTACTCTGAAGCTATTTGACCCATAATAAAAATTGTAGAACATCAAATTGTCTATCGGATGCAATAGAAAGATTTACTTTAGCTTCCAAAATAGAGTTATCAAAAGAAATCAAAAATTAAATAATATGTTAAAGTGTACAATAAAACACGTTAGCGTGTCTCTTCCAACTCTAGATGCTTAAGGAGTACTCTGAAGCTATTTGACCCATAATAAAAATTGTAGAACATCAAATTGTCTATCGGATGCAATAGAAAGATTTACTTTAGCTTCCAAAATAGAGTTATCAAAAGAAATCAAAAATTAAATAATAAGTTAAAGTGTACAATAAAACACGTTAGCGTGTCTCTTCCAACTCTAGATGCTTAAGGAGTACTCTGAAGCTATTTGACCCATAATAAAAATTGTAGAACATCAAATTGTCTATCGGATGCAATAGAAAGATTTACTTTAGCTTCCAAAATAGAGTTATCAAAAGAAATCAAAAATTAAATAATATGTTAAAGTGTACAATAAAACACGTTAGCGTGTCTCTTCCAACTCTAGATGCTTAAGGAGTACTCTGAAGCTATTTGACCCATAATAAAAATTGTAGAACATCAAATTGTCTATCGGATGCAATAGAAAGATTTACTTTAGCTTCCAAAATAGAGTTATCAAAAGAAATCAAAAATTAAATAATAAGTTAAAGTGTACAATAAAACACGTTAGCGTGTCTCTTCCAACTCTAGATGCTTAAGGAGTACTCTGAAGCTATTTGACCCATAATAAAAATTGTAGAACATCAAATTGTCTATCGGATGCAATAGAAAGATTTACTTTAGCTTCCAAAATAGAGTTATCAAATGAAATCAAAAATTAAATAATATGTTAAAGCGTACAATAAAACACGTTAGCGTGTCTCTTCCAACTCTAGATGCTTAAGGAGTAATCTGAAGCTATTTGACCCATAATAAAAATTGGAGAGCATCAAATTATCTATCGGATGCAATAGAAATATTTACTGTAGCTTCCAAAATAGAGTTATCAAAAGAAATCAAACATTAAATATTATGTTAAAGTGTACATTAAAACACGTTAGCGTGTCTCTTCCAACTCTAGATGCCTAAGGAGTAATCTGAAGCTATTTGACCCATAAGAAAAATTGTACAGCATCAAATTATCTATCGGATGGAATATCAATATTTACTCTAGCTTCCAAAATAGAGTAGTTATCAAAAGAAATCAAAAATTAAATAATATGTTGTACATTAAAACACGTTGGCGTGTCTCTTCCAACTCTAGATGCTTAAAGAGTACTCTGAAGCTATTTGACCCATAATAAAAATTGTAGAACATCAAATTGTCTATCGGATGCAATAGAAAGATTTACTTTAGCTTCCAAAATAGAGTTATCAAAAGAAATCAAAAAGTAAATAATATGTTAAAGTGTACAATAAAACACGTTAGCGTGTCTCTTCCAACTCTATATGCCTAAAAGACACCCTGTACCTACGATGAGACATTACAAAGTTGAGAAAATTGTCTAGAATGCGTTAAAATGTTATTTGAGTTTCCTTTGTTTATTTGTCTACCATCTCTATTATTAGACAACCACTCTGTAACTACTTCCTATTTCCTGTTAGTGAAAACTTAATTTAAAAGCTCATCCTTTTCAATTACACATTTTTCCAATTGTACAAATTTATAACAGTATCAATCAAGCTTAATTTTTTAAATTGTTTATTTAAGCGTCTTATATGAGCTTCGTCTTTGTGTGTGTGTGGGCGAGTGCTAGAAGGTGGAAGGGTGGCTGTTTGTGTGTGCGTGGAATAAAGTGCTATATACCGCGTGTCCCAGTGAGCACGCCTCTGGTTATAAGTTGGTTCTAGAGTCGGATATCTTAAAAATGCTTTCAGATATACAGGATGGTCTATTTATAAGATTTAGATCAAACATGCATCCTAGGTGATTGATGTTATAATTAATGAATTGATGACGTCACAGTGTGTGAGGGAGTGAGCAAGATTGGTCTATCACTGGGTAGCTAGGAGGTGTACAGAGTTCCAGCACAACTGCATTCCATTTTTAATAACGTCTATGGTAGAAATACAATCGTTCGTACATACAAACGTGGTTAGGACACCCGGTATAACAATACGTACTTGACCAATTTAATGCTTTTCAGACTGTGTCAAGTATAAAATTTATTACGACAAAATAGAGAAAATGCCCGTTGTACTAGAGTACAGATGGAAGTATAAAATAATCCGAAAGATTATAGTCGACATTTCTATTTTACTTTATTTTCAATTTATTGTTTCAGTTTAAACTTTAAACGCGTTCATAAATTTTTATTTTTACGTCAGTTTAGTGGTAACATTGTATCCACTTTTCTGTTTGTCTTATTATTCCATTTTGTCTTCCTTTTTCATTTCTTTGTCTATTAATCTTCTTCTCGTAGTTTCTTAAAAATTGTTGCCCACACCTCCTCACCGCGGCTTTTAATACATCAACCGTCTGATGCGCCTTTGAATGCTGTCAATTTTATGTTCTATTATCTTCACATCGGTTCACTTAATTTTCTTCTTTTTATTTTCTTAAAATGTCGGTAAATGGGGAAAGCTGTAGGAACTGCTACTGTACGTGATGGAAAGATAGACGTGCTGTTAAATAATGCTAAATAAGCGATAATAAAGTCGTTGCAATACAGTTCAATAGAATATGTGCAATAAAGAATGTAATAAAATTTACAATTCGTAATTTTGATGCACGCTCACGGAGTTAAACTTTGTACTGTGCGATCTTCACACCGTTTCTCATTTTTTTTTCTATGTGTCTTCTTTTTTTATCAGTGGCTTTTAGTAAGTATCTTGAGCCTTTGAAATATATGATTTTCTATTCCTTAGGTATGTCCTCCGTACAACTTTGCCTATCATAAAGTCAACTATGATTTTCTGAGACTTCCCGGACCGCTCCGCTGTCGCCTCGGCTATTAACTGTTCAAACCTTAAAAATAGGCAAATTATTCACACAGAAACAGCTGAAGGAACAACAGAGTTAGCAGAGCAAGACCTTATGCTTCAGAGCGTCTGGGTGGAAGAGCTGGCTCTAGTTGAGGACAAAAATAGTCTAAGAGATTGTAACGATGTAGAATTTAATCCAGATGCTGGACGAAAATACTGGTACAGTATTACAGCATCGTGGAAATTTTGTATCGTTAAAAGCAGCTACTTGTGATCTTATCCTACAGTTTTCCCCTAGCGCCGACCCAGACATCAAAATGGAGATGATTTTTACAGTCTTTTGTTTGGCTCTTTAAGCACTGTCATTTGAGATGAATCTCGAGGAGATTGGATCAAAATCATCCAAATTTAATTTTTGTAAGAGCTCCCGTTTTATTTTTAGTTTGTCTTTGGTGCCACTTTTACCCCTTCATAAATTAGTTCAACCTTATCAGTTATTTAATTCTTTATCTAAACTTTTTAAATATAGGTTTGCTGCGTTCTTATTGGTTGTCGAGTGGTTCCGAGTTAGTCGTCGGATCATCAATATAAGCCGCTTCTCCATTTCGATAAAGGACTCCTCGTTTCACCATGGTGGTGAGCGGGAGCGCGCATTTAATTAAATTTTCCCGTGCGTCATTTCACTTGTTTAATTATTGCTCCTGATAAATAAATTAATTAATTTTAATTCATTAATTCTAATTTCAATTCTTTCCTATTTTGTTCATTTTTAATTTTCCGTGTTGCCTTCAGCAAATCCGTGAGTTTCGCTAGTTCTATTAGGATCATGTAATCTCTTTTCGTGAGAGGACTCAAGATCTGGTGGACGAAGTCTCTATTCTTCCACCAAGACCTTGTGATCTCTCTTCGTGAGAGGACACGTGATCTGGTAGACGAAGCGTTCTTGTTTCATCAGAACACTGTGACCTCTCTTCGTGAGACGACTGAAGATCTGGTAAACGAAGGTATTGTTACTCCATCAGCAGCTTGTAATCTCTCTTAGTAAAAGGACTCGGAATTTGGTGGAAGAAGTGTCTGTTCTTCCATTAAAACCTTGTGATCTCTCTTAGTTAGAGGACTTGGGATCTGGTGAACGAAGTCCTCTTGTTTCATGAAGACCCCATGGCTTCTCTTTGTGAGAGGACTGGGGATTTGATAAACGAAGATATTATTACTCCATCAGGAGCCTGTGATCTCTCTTCGTGAGAGGACTGGGGATCTAGTCGGCAAAGCCCACTTGTTTTATCAAGACCCTGTGACCTCTCTTCGTGAGAGAACTGGGGATCTGGTAAACGAAGGTACTGTTACTCTATCAGGAGCCTGTGATCTATCTTCGTAAGAGGACTCGGGATCTGGTGGACGAAGTGTCTGTTCTTCCATCAGGACCTTGTGATCTCTCTTCGTGAGAAGACTCGGAATCTGGTGGACGAAGTCCTCTTATTTCATCATGACCCTGTGACCTCTCTTCGTGCGAAGAGCGACGATTTATTGGGCGAAGCTTTCTTGTATTATCAAAACCCTGTGACCTGTCTTCGTGAAAGGGCTGGGTATCTGGTAAGGCTGGCAAAAAAACGGATAATCGAAAATCGATTAATCGAATATCAAAATAACCGATTCTTCGAAAAACCGATTAATCGATTAATTGCGATTAATCGATTAATCGCGATTAATCGAAGAATCGATTAATCGAAGAATCGATTAATCGATTAGTCGAAGAAAATATAGTAATCGAAGAATCGATTAATCGAAGAATCGATTAAGTAATCGAGGAATCGATTAATCTAATAATCGTGTTGAGTTTCGTATAATACTAAAACAAGGTTAACATTAACTTTTGAACCAATAATGTTCCTTTTATTAGTCATTGCATCATAGCATAGCACATTATGCGGCTCCCATTTTGATATACCGGAGTTGTAAGCAGTGTTGGGATTATCCGGATAAAATTATCCGAAAAATTATCCGGATAAAGGTTTTTTTATCCTTTATCCTTATCTTATCCTTTCTAAATTTGTGTTATCCTTATCCGTATTCGTGAAAATTTTCGGTAAAAAATTATTTTCCTCCATTTAAAAAACTCATTTCATTAGGTTCTACTGGAATATAAACAGAATCATTTTTACCTTATTAGTTTTGCAATAATAAATATTTTTTTCACTTGAACATTGGGTAAACTGGTCAAAACATACTTTTCTTTAAATGTGTTTGTAATAAAATTTTAAACAACCCTCTTGTCCTTTTCCTTTCAAAAAATTCTTTTTAATTTGGGTCAAAATTACTCAAGATGTTTAAAAACTTGTTTTTATGGTCTTTACGTGATATCTTCGACAATTTCTAGGGGCTGTTCGAATCTACTGGACCGGTTGCAAACTTTTGTAAAATGAAAGACATTTATTGTAATCAAAAATCAAAGACGGTAGTTTCTCCTTAGAGTCCAGACCTCCAAAGTCGAGAAACGACACAAAATTTTAAAATGTTTGAATTTCTAAAAATAATCAACTATAAAAAAAAATTGGTTTTTAAATTCTACGATTTTTCGATTCTTCGAATAATCGATTCTTGGAATAATCGATTCTTCGGATAATCGATTCTTCGATTAATCGATTTTTAAAATTCGGATAATCGCGATTTTCGATTAATCGATTCTTCGATTAATCGATTAATCGAAAAATTTTGCCAGCCTTAGTATCTGGTAACCAAAGGTATTGTTACTCCATCAGGAGCCTGTGATAAATCTTCGTGAGAGAACTCGGGATCTGGTTGACGAAGCCCTCTTGTTTCATCAAGACCCTGTGACCTCTCTTCGTGAGAGGACTGGGGATCTGGTGGGCAAAGCCCTCTTGTTTCAACAAGACCCTGTGGCCTCTCTTTTTAAGAAGACTAGGGATCTGGTAAACGAAGGAATTGTTACTACATCAGGATCCTGTGATCTTTTTTTGTGACAGAACTCGGAATCTGGTGTACGAAGAGGAGAGCTGAGTTATCCCATACAGCGTTGTACTGTCTTAAGTGACTAACACTTTTGTTTTCCTTTTGTTATTTCCATCAAACCTGTCTTTCATTGATAGCTACGAACCCCCGTTTCCACTAAGTTAGTCAGGATTGTAAGATCGGTGTTACAAGATATAGGGGTGCATTTGTATAAAAGAACTCCAAAGAGAAACAAAGAAACAATAAAACGAGCTACAGGTATGAATATAAACAGATGGGGAAAAAAGAAGAATTGGAAAACTAGAGAGAGGTGATAGTGATTTTTGATACTTTAGACTAAATTATTTCGTAAATGTAATATGAAGACTTATACAAAGGCAGAAAGCAGCAAGTTGATAAAGAAATACACACAGCAAAGATTAAAGTAGATGGGGGTCTTTACAAGAGGGCCGTATCATGACGAGATTTAACACTTTAATCTAAAGGGACGAAGGTTTAAAAGTGATTGTCATTCAGCAGAGTAAAAGCATTCTTAATGTACATAATAGAAATATTTCACGTAACACGACCCTAGTGTGGTAGAAAATACATAAAGAAATTCACACCCTAATTACCCAGGTCTTTAGATATACATTTTTCCTCCCTTATATTCGTTAAATATTATATTTTTTCTTATAATTATTTAAACATTTGTGAGGGAGTTTATTGTCTGCTCGTGACGGTTATATCAAACAATCTTTATTAAATGAGGGCCAATTGTTCTTACCAACGTGGTTTCGGTGTAAAATTTCGACATCAAAGAAACGTAAACATAAAGCGATGCAACAGACAACTTAAAAATTAACTCTCCATAATTTAAGCGTTCTGCGGACAAACCCCTTCGCGAGAGTGTTTTTTTTGCTAAAAATATTATTACGTGGGGAAAAGTTTAAAAATGATTGTTTGCAAAGCCACGAGCGAATAGACAAATAAAACTAAAATTACTTTAATGAATCACAGCGGGAATTTTCCGAACCTATTATAAACGTGTCAAAAATCTATTAAACAAGTATAATTTTTAATTAAAACCTTTCCCTCTTAACGATCGTTATCTCTCTTGAAAACAAATTTAATTAATGTAACAAGAAATATCAGTGGCTGTTCTGAGATTGTGTAAAAGGGTGTGAAGTAAAATTATTTTGTCGAATTACAATATAACACAGAGTAAGATTAATTAAGAGAAAAGGAAATGTGATTCTGTTTTGAGGTAATACAAAAGGTAGGGTATAATCGATATTTTCATCCCTCTCTCCTAAAAACAACTTGATCTTTACGCTAAGAACTGTTGTAAAAAAAATTGGTGACGAAAGTTAAAAATTTTCTTGATTGCTGTCACAAAATAATAAAATAAAAATGCGACTTTTCTCGTGGAAAAAGTAGTAAACGTATGAAATAAGTCGATTTTCTTCTAAATTTTTTGCGTCCGACAAAAACTTTTAGTGAACTTTTCATAAAATTTATTTCCATTCAAGTAATTTACTTTTCTTTCAATTTTGTATCATAATGTAATTTTTCACAATTTTCATTTATTTTTAAAACATGTTCGAGTCATGTTCCACTTGTAACTTCCTTTCAACTCACTAAACTTTGTTTTTATTTTACGAATCGCGGAAATTCTTTTTCTTTTTTTTTGTAAAAACCGCGTTTTGTTTTTCATCAACATTTTAAGTGGTAACATAATATTTCTTTTCATATTTGCCAAAAAAGCGTATGAAAACGCGTGCTTTTCGATGAGCTTTCAATTAAACTTGTACCTCTCTAATAAAAACATCACTTTTTAACAACTCGTTTATGAATATTTCATAGCTCTCATTTTCATACATTTTTTTCGAATTAATTTTTGTTTTCAAAAAATCTGTCGCTCATACATATTTCATTGTTGTTTCACGCCCTCTATGTCTCTTTTGATAATTTTAACATGTCCCGCCCCATATTATTTATATTTTTATTCTTCTAATTTTTGTATTTTTCTTTTCGACGAATGTACTTCTGTCTCGAATGTCATGTTCTTTTGTTGCTATACACCAGAACTGCTGCTTAAAGCTTTAATATTTTATAGCTTGACGATTTTGATTTGTTACCTGGCTGGTGATATTTTTATTTTATTTACCTCATTATTTATAGAAAACTAATGCTTATATTCTTCTACTTATATACAGGGTATATAATAGTTTACACACATAGCAAAAAATAGCGCGCAATGACACCGTTTCTTCCTAACCACTTGATGAAGTGCGTGAGTTGCTACGACAATGAGCCCCCTAGTTTGAACCTATCTAAGGCCACTATTAGACTGTCAAAGGTCTTTGACAGTCTACTAGTGGCCTAAGTCAACAGATCCCAGAAAAAGTGAATATTTTTATAAAGAATTGTACCAAATATACACTTTGCTATAGAAAATTCACCCCTAGTAATCTTGAATATATTTTACTTAACAATAATCCCTTATCAGGCCAATTCAACGAAGAGCGAGCTCTTGAGACTTCTAATTCTATCGACACTTCTTATATTGCTATTGACCCAAACGCATAAACAAACGAAATTGCCATTAGAATCAAAAATATTTTCAATGGGATCACGAATTGAGTCGGGTTGCGTTTAGTGACAAATCCCAATGATTTATGGTCCCGTGATAGACGTAAAAGGGCTCAGAAGTGGAAAAAGGCGAAAAGTTCGAGGACTTATGGTTTAGAGGACCATATCATATAGAATTTGCACCCTTCACCCTTCAGTAGTCTACACTGGCACTGGATTGGATTATCGCCTGTCCTCCACATTATCTCCAGAAACTGTAAAACTCAATTTCTCAGCATGATCCATACACTAGATCCCATACTAGAGCTATCACTACAAGGTTCCTTGGTGAAACTGTTATGTCGCTCTTTTTTCATAGTCAGTAAGGTCTTTCGCTCATCGAACATACATGAGATATTATAAGCAGAAATTGTTGCCGATTACCTGCCCCATTGGTCTACAGAAATAAGACACCTTGGGACTTAGGATACCCTATTGTAGAAACGCCTTAATCGCCTCATTACAAGCTTGCCTTTCACATGGCTGAAGACTTCTTAGAATAAGAGAAGTTCCCATGGAACTGCTTAGTGAAGAAGAGGAACAGCTATTATTGCTTCAATGTGTACGATACGATGACATAGATACAAGAGAGGGCCAAGAGTGGACTCATCCAAAATGCCACCTCTAGGACAGTTGTAGAATGAAAAATGGGCAGCCAAAAATGTGCCATGCTGTGAAAAGGTTTTCTCAGAATTTTAAGGCTATATCTAAGACACTTGAAGATGTGACATAACAGTTCTTATATTCACCAACTATGTGCATTATACAGAGAGATCAAATAAAAGATTTGAGAAGGGGGACATGAGTGTACTAGAGATTTTACTGTTGAAATGTGGTAAAGGTAACCTCCTAAGTCCGTGATAAAAATGCACAGCTTCCCCACCCTACACTTCCGCCTTAGAGGACCCAAACGAATGTCAAACTTTAATTTTTGCATACGCTGGAGTGGTGGTGCATTTTAAATACATTCTCAGAAGATTGTTCCCATCACAATTCAGCAGCAAAATCTCAGCAAGATACGTTTTCCTTTTAAACCTCTTATCTAAATCTAATTTTACTGGGTTAAGAAGCATGACAACCAATATAAGTATTAAACACACCAGAAGCAGAACCACTATTCAACTTTAGGTAGGAAACGACAGAGACTTGATAGCCAAATTATGATGCAAGCGTTTCAGCTTGCAATAGATCTATGTATCCGAGAATGCCTACAAAGAAATTTAAAGGACACAAAAGTCTATACTGTCTGACAGCCAAGCTGCGATAAAGGCACTCAAAGCCAATAGCTTTGAGTTCTTATCCACTTGGGAATGCAGACAATCCCTGAAAACTCTGGCAAGGGGCAACGAAGTTGCCTTTTATAGGGTGACGGGTCACGAGAAAAAGCCCTCCCGATTGGATCCGAATCATTCTCATTCTGTGAACTATATAAGACATATAGAGGAGCGGAGATCCAAAAATAGAAAACTGAGAACCAAAATTCTCATTGGAACAACGCACCAGAACAAAGACAGTCGAATAAATTGAAAACACTTAAGGTGGGCTCAATTGACGCCTGACGAAGTGAAAAGCAAGCTTCTCAGGGACATTTTATGCTTCCGCTGGCAAGATTGAATTCTCGAGAACATAAATACGAGTCCAGAGTTATGAGCAAAAGATCAACACTGGTCGCAGTCCTGTAAAGCTTAGAAACCAATCGATCCCTGAGTATAATAAAATAGGCAAATATGAGCAATAGGGCTGTTCTCTTGGTCTCGTGTTTTATCGGGCCTTCGCATAATTTTTAAAGCAACCGATGTGCCATTAATTAATCAACCGATTAATTTTTTTCTGCTCATGCAAATTTGGACTCCATATTTGCTATTTTAAAATTTGTGGTAATTGTTAAAAAGGAGATGAAAATGTAGCAGTTTCCGTCAATTGATTTGTAGCGATAATAAGAGTCTCTAAGCCAGCCACTACTTTCTTTTATAAAAAAAAAATTAATTTCTTGGAAAATTCAAAGTTCAAAAGGAAATTTCCAATAAGCAAGTGCAGAATATAAAAAAGCAATTGATTCAATTTTACAAAAAGTTTCCGCAATTTTCTTTTACTTTTGTTTTCGAAATATAAATAAAATTTACATAAAAAGTTGTTAAATAAATAAGTCGGGCCTGCTGCTTTACCTTTGAGTTGACTTATAACAATTCAACGTTTAAAGTAAACAGAGATTTCTTGGTAAAATGGAAACCTAAAAGTTTTACAATATATATAGAAATACAAGTCAAACAATAACAACCAGGAGTATTCTAAGGATAACGTGTTAATGCCTAAGTTAACGAGTTCTGAGAGCTCGGTATACATTTTTCAACTTTCGCATTATAAAATAAAAATGTCGTTCTTCTTCTTTTGGCTCACATAAATTTTATCCAATCGTTTTAACATTTTTCACATTTTACAAAATTACGAGGAGTTTTCAAATTAAATCCGTTCGAGCCCATTTGTTAATTGAATTCACATCTTATACATAAAAATTGTTATAGAAACTATACAGAAAAAAGAGAAACCCCTAAACAGTCGTCTCCATAACGTGACAAATTGGGGTTGTATAGTGGGTCGTACAGGAACTTTCTACCTTCCAAGGTAAACGTATTTGTGTCTGAAAGCCTCTGAATACATTTTCTAGCCTATCCCTGCAATTAAAATTTAGCACTGGGGTATATCATACCCCAAAGATTTTTTATAAGTCTAAATTTCTTGAAAACCCCCGGGGGACCGAGTGGGCGTCTTATATCCAAGGCATGACTGCGATGATCGATGCCTTAGGGTTTTTACACTTTTAATTAACTTTTAAGCCTGGGAAACTATTCTAGGAAACTCCGAAGCACGGATAAACGGCTAGTTTTATAACGCCTCATCCCAATAGGTACATAAATCGGTTCGAACGTGTTTCATTTGCTCACGCCTCGTACTAAATTTTATTAATTAGATTTACGTGACGATATAAAAAATAAATAGTTAAATATTGAGAAAGAAAAAAAAGTCATTTTCCGAGAGTTGGCAAGTAAAGATAACGCGAATTTTACGTCCGATATTAATTGATTTATACTATCGTTTAACAAAGATTAGCCCATATTAAAAGTAAATAGCTTTTGATTTGGACTAAAATATTAATTAGCCCCAAAAAAATTAAAGCACCCCCTTCCAATTTTCCGACTCGCATCCTTAAACTTTTTTAATAAAGTCAATCGAGCCTCAAAGATAAAACCTTCTCTAATCATCGATACCTTTTTAACAGTAGTTAACTTTTAAAGGATCAACTCGAAAAATTAAAAGACCCTATCTTAGCTGTACGTGATTTTATAATGGCGCTTTCAAATTTTAAGTATTGGAAATTTATTCAGGCCATTAACAATATTAATACCGACTTCTGTGTGTGACATTAAGACGTACTCAAATAAATTGCCACCGAAGCAATGAAACCTAAAGAATGCGGGACAAATTTGAGGCTAAATGTAAATATATTAATGATCATAAAAAGAAAGTCACTTAAACTAATGTTAGTGGAATTTAAAAAAATGATTTAGATAATGTCGTCAGTTACTCATCAGTTGGAGTGATCGGTAGAACAGTAGCTACATGCGCTTTCATACTAAATTTCAGCAGAAAAAGCAAGAGTTATAGATTTAATGAGACAAACAGACAAGCAAGCAGACTGATATAAGAGCGGATCGACAAACAATGAAACGTACATACATCTCTAAAGAGAAAGTGAAGAGCACCTAGGTCTCAGTGTCTATCAGGAAATAAGAAAAATAATAAAGTGGCCAGTAAGCACATTACATGATTAAGTGTCTATCAGGGACTCAGAAAAAGTATCAAATGGTGAGCACTTAGGTCTCAATGTCTATCAGGACATAAGAAAAATAATAAAGTGGCCAGTAAGCACATTATATGACTAAACGTCTATCAGAAACTCAGAAAAATAATAGAGTGGTATGTAAGCACATTACATGACTAATAGTCTATCAGAGACTCAGAGAAATTATCAAGTGGTGAGCAACTAGGTCTTAATGTCTATCAGGAAATAAGAAAAACAATAGAGTGGTCTATAAGCACATTACATGACTAATAGTCTATCAGGGACTCAGAGAAATTATCAAGTGGTGAGCACCTAGGTCTTAATGTCTATCAGGACATAAGAAAAATAATAAAGTGGCCAGTAAGCACATTACATGACTAAATGTCTATCAGACACTCAGAAAAATAATCAAGTAGTGAGCACCTAGGTCTCAGTGTCTATCAGGACATAAGAAAAATAATAAAGTGGCCAGTAAGCACATTACATGACTAAATGTCTATCAGGGACTCAAAAAAAGTATCAAATGGTGAGCACCTAGGTCTCAATGTCTATCCAGGACATAAGAAAAATAATAAAGTGGCCAGTAGGCACATTATATGACTAAATGTCTATCAGAAACTCAGCAAAATAATAGTGTGGTATGTAAGCACATTACATAACTAATAGTCTATCAGGGACTCAGAGAAATTATCAAGTGGTGAGCACCTAGGTCTTAATGTCTATCAGGACATAAGAAAAATAATAAAGTGGCCAGTAAGCACATTATATGACTAAACGTCTATCAGGAACTCAGAAAAATAATAGAGTGGTATGTAAGCACATTACATGACTAATAGTCTATCAGAGACTCAGAGAAATTATCAAGTGGTGAGCAACTAGGTCTTAATGTCTATCAGGAAATAAGAAAAACAATAGAGTGGTCTATAAGCACATTACATGACTAATAGTCTATCAGGGACTCAGAGAAATTATCAAGTGGTGAGCACCTAGGTCTTAATGTCTATCAGGACATAAGAAAAATAATAAAGTGGCCAGTAAGCACATTACATGACTAAATGTCTATCAGACACTCAGAAAAATAATCAAGTAGTGAGCACCTAGGTCTCAGTGTCTATCAGGACATAAGAAAAATAATAAAGTGGCCAGTAAGCACATTACATGACTAAATGTCTATCAGGGACTCAAAAAAAGTATCAAATGGTGAGCACCTAGGTCTCAATGTCTATCCAGGACATAAGAAAAATAATAAAGTGGCCAGTAAGCACATTATATGACTAAATGTCTATCAGAAACTCAGAAAAATAATAGAGTGGTATGTAAGCACATTACATGACTAATAGTCTATCAGGGACTCAGAGAAATTATCAAGTGGTGAGCACCTAGGTCTTAATGTCTATCAGGAAATAAGAAAAATAATAGAGTGGTCTCTAAGCACATTACATTACTAATAGTCTATCAGGGACTCAGAGAAATAATGAAGTAGTGAGCACCTAGGTCTCCGTGTCTATCAGGACATAAAAAAAATAATAAAGTGGCCAGTAAGCACATTACATGGCTAAATGTCTATCAGGGACTCAGAAAAAGTATCAAATGGTGATCACCTAGGTCTCAGTGTCTATCAAGAACTAATAAAAATAATAGAGAGGCCAGGTGAGCGCATTACGTGACTAAGTGTCTATCAAGCACTCAGAAAAATTATCAAGTGGTGAGCACCTAGGTGTCAGTATCTATCAGGAACTAAAAAAAGTTATAAAGTGGCCAATAAGCACATTACATGACTAACTGTCTATCAGGCACTCAGAAAAATTATCAAGTGGTGAGCACCTAGGTCTCAGTGTCTATCAGGACATAAGAAAAATAATAAAGTGGCCAGTAAGCACATTACATGACTAAATGTCTATCAGGCACTCAGAAAAATAATCAAGTGGTGAGCACCTCGGTCTCAGTGTCTATCAGGAACTAATAAAAATAATAGAGAGGCCAGGTGAGCCCAGTACATGGCTAAGTGTCTATCAAGCACTCAGAAAAATTATCAAGTGGTGAGCACCTAGGTCTCAGTGTCTATCAGGAACTAAAAAAAGTTATAAAGTGGCCAATAAGCACATTACATGACTAAGTGTCTATCAGGGACTCAGAAAAATTATCAAGTAGTAGTTATCAACACCTAGGTCTCAGTGCCTAGACCACCCAACTGACCGAGGTCATTGTAAAATGCCCAAAACAATCATTCATGACCACCTCGCCAGCTCTTAAGAACGGTGATAGTGGAATGAGAACTTTTCCATTAGTTTGAGTAAATAGGAAATTAAAAATAAAAATATACGAGAAGAATAAAAATTATATAAACAGAAAAAATGCAGGTGTTAAAAATACTCTTCAAACTTTTCTTCCACGTAATATTTTATTTTGTCAAGAGCGTCGTCGGTGTAATTAATAACTCGGTTATAAAATTTATATATTTTTGCAAGAGAAAACTTAAAAATTTTTACTACAAAACACAAGTTGCATAATTTTTCTGATAATAAAAAAACTTGAAAATTATCAGTTTTCATTTCTCCCAGTCGTATTTAATTAAAAAGTTTACAAACTTGAAAAAATCCGACAGAAAAAGTTTTTAATTGGATCTAAACGTTAAGCTTAATGATTGTGTGTCATAAATCCTCTAGTAATTTCTTATAAAATTTTTCATACAATACGAATTACTGATATTCAGATTAACTTTTTAAACGTTAGATCTCATTAAGAGATGTGGTCCTTCGAGCTTGATGTCGCTATCCCTTCCTCAAGTAGTAAACTCATCTACTTATTATATAATCGATAATTAAGAATTGTGAGTCCACGATTTATATTAGTTAGGAAGGGGTCAAGTCTACCCCAACATCACACGTAGGGAGAACTTGGAATGATTTTTTGACAATTTGTGGGGAATCGAACCCAGATATATTAGGTGCCGAGCACATATTCGATAGTCAACTCCGCACTGACTTAATAATTAGGTAATTTTACAAACAGTTAATTAGAAGAAAATCGATTCGAGAGTCGAGAAAAAGACAATTATGTTTTCCTTTTGCAAATTTTCTTTTTGCTTTTCACATAAATGTGCAGATGTACACCATTATTTTGATTTTAAATATGTATTTGAAGCCAACAGGCTGCGTGGGGTCACCAAAAAGCATAAAATTGTTGTATAGGCCATTGAGGCTTAGGATGCACGTAAAATATATCGAACGTAAATTTTATTTTCGTCGAGAGAATAACAAAATTTATTCTAGCAGGCTGCGCCATAGCCCACGTTTCGATAACTTGTTGTAAATATGTATAAACGACAATAATTTGACACGTATAGCATTGAAATTCTATAGTATTACTGTAAGACAAGGGCGTTAAATTTTAACCATATTTTGGCACCATCTTTTAGTTTTTCTCCTTTTTCTAAAAACGCCTAGTTTATTCATTTAAATCACCGTTTTAGTCGCCCTTATAAAAAATTTACTCGAAAAAACTCTAAATAAGATAAAAGAAATGTGAAAATGGGGTCAAAAATACCCCGCTATTTTCTTCAAGTTTTCTCTCGACATTTAAAATTTTACTTTTTTATAATTTAAATTAAAATCAAAGTCAAAGGAAAAAGTAGAAGTTAAGCTACTTTTAATTAGTAGCCTTCTCGAATAAAGATTTCTATACACATAAGGCAAGCGTACAAAAGCAAAAAATTGACATCAAAAAAGAATGACGAAATAGTTGTTTAAAGTATGTGTTAAGAGAGCTTGTTGAGATGATTTGTACATGTTAAAAGAATAGTCGAGAGTCTCATTACGAAACAATCCAAGGAGGTGGAGTATGTAACTTCAAAGGGAGAGGTGAGCCGACAAAGAGTTAACAGAGTATAAAAAAGAATAAATTAAAATAGGGGGCAATTAATAGCGTGAGGTTCGTGTGTAATGCTTTATATTCAGTTGAAAGGGATTTTCGTGCATAAATTTTTGGACTCGAGTGATAAAATTTAAAGTTAAATATTTTGTATAACAATCAAAACACGAGCTAATTGAAGAGGATAATTAACAAGATTCATTAACTTAATAAACACCAATTTGTTGTTTGCTATATTTCACTTTTGAGACTTATAATTAACTTAATAAAAACAGACATGGAAATTAATTTGAAAAAAAAAATTTGCTTTAAAAGGGAAAAATTACCAGGCAGTCAAATAGGGGCCGCGAAAAGGGATGTTTTCCTAATGATCATAATTCTACTTAAAAATCGACATGAAACGACTTTAGAGTCGAGTAGCAAACTATGAAACTAAAGTAACAGCATCCATAATAATTATTAATTAGTAAAAAATCCATATTATTATATTACCAACCCTTACATTTAAATATTCTAGATTTTTCGAAAAATGGAAAAATGAAACTCAAGGGACAATATTTCGCGAACGGCGGCACGGTTTAAACTTAATAAACCTAAATAATTGTGATCTACATTAAATAAGGAATTCGAATTCCAAAAAATATAATATAAAAAATTGAGTAAAAAATCATTTAAAAAAAATTAAGAGCTGGAATTAAGCGGGCAATCAAGAGTCAATATCTTGAGAACAGTACGGTTTTAACTCACGTAACCCAAATTATTTTAGATCTACATTTATAAGGAACTCGAATATGTAATAATATACAGGGTGTCATACTTTAAAAAATTGAGTAAAACTTCCTTTTGGAAATAATGAAAAGTTGAAAGTAATCGCACAACTTTAGAGACAATATCTTGAGAACGGTAAGGTTTAAACTTACAAAACCCAAATCATTTTTGATCTACATTACATAAGGAACTCGAATATGTAATAATACACAGGGTGTCGTACTTCAAAAAACTGAGTAAAACTTCCTTTATGAAATAATTCTTTATTCTTGGAGTATTAATAGTCAATATTTATTTAAGTATATATTTTTAACGTTTCACTTTCATTAAAAGCTTCATCAGAAATTAAAATAAGTATTTAAAATTATAAAATTATTTTAGTAAAAAATTCTGAAATAAAATAGTTTTAATTTAAAATAGGAAAAATGAACGTAATTATTAACTTACAATTATTAAATTTAAATGCTTTTATTATAAAATTTGTAATTAAAATTACAAATTAAAATTTTTATTTAAAATCTTATAAACGTCAATTTATTTTGATTTAAAAAAAATTTATTTGTCAAAATGAAATTTAAACAAAATTTAAAACATCAAAATTTTCTTTTTTTTTTTCCCAATCCCTAACACTTCAAATCTAATATATCAAAATGTTTTTGTAACATTTAAAAAAAAAAAAAAAATTTTGATGTTTTAAATTTTGTTTAAATTTCATTTTGACAAATAAATTTTTTTTAAATCAAAATAAATTGACGTTTATAAGATTTTAAATAAAAATTTTAATTTGTAATTTTAATTACAAATTTTATAATAAAAGCATTTAAATTTAATAATTGTAAGTTAATAATTACGTTCATTTTTCCTATTTTAAATTAAAACTATTTTATTTCAGAATTTTTTACTAAAATAATTTTATAATTTTAAATACTTATTTTAATTTCTGATGAAGCTTTTAATGAAAGTGAAACGTTAAAAATATATACTTAAATAAATATTGACTATTAATACTCCAAGAATAAAGAATTAAAACTAAAGTCAAAAAAACAATTTTAAAAATTTATGAAATAATGAAAAGTTGGTATTAAGCGCACAACTTAAGAGACAATATCTTGAGAACGGTAAGGTTTAAACTTACAAAACTCAAATCATTTTTGATCTACATTACATAAGGAACTCGAATATGTAATAATATACAAGGTGTCATACTTTAAAAAATTGAGTAAAACTTCCTTTTGGAAATAATGAAAAGTTGAAAGTAATCGCACAACTTTAGAGACAATATCTTGAGAACGGTAAGGTTTAAAGTTACAAAACTCAAATCATTTTTGGTCTACATTACATAAGGAACTCGAATATGTAATAATATACAGGGTGTCATACTTTAAAAAATTGAGTAAAACTTCCTTTATGAAATAATGAAAAGTTGGTATTAAGCGCACAACTTAAGAGACAATATCTTGAGAACGGTAAGGTTTAAACTTACAAAACTCAAATCATTTTTGATCTACATTACATAAGGAACTCGAATATGTAATAATATACAAGGTGTCATACTTTAAAAAATTGAGTAAAACTTCTTTTGGAAATAATGAAAAGTTGAAAGTAATCGCACAACTTTAGAGACAATATCTTGAGAACGGTAAGGTTTAAAGTTACAAAACTCAAATCATTTTTGGTCTACATTACATAAGGAACTCGAATATGTAATAATATACAGGGTGTCATACTTTAAAAAATTGAGTAAAACTTCCTTTTGGAAATAATGAAAAGTTGAAAGTAATCGCACAACTTTAGAGACAATATCTTGAGAACGGTAAGGTTTAAACTTACAAAACTCAAATCATTTTTGGTCTACATTACATAAGGAACTCGAATATGTAATAATATACAGGGTGTCATATTTTAAAAAACTGAGTAAAACTTCATTTTTGAAATAATGAAGAGTTGGAATTAAGCGCACAACTTAAGAGACAATATCTTGAGGACAGTAAGGTTTAAACTTACAAAACCCAAATCATTTTTGATCTACATTACATAAGGAACTCGATTATGTAATAATATACAGGGCGTCATACTTAAAAAAACTGAGTAAAACTTCATTTTTGAAATAATGAAGAGTTGGAATTAAGCGCACAACTTAAGAGACAATATCTTGAGAACGGTAAGTTTTAAACTTACAAAACTCAAATCATTTTTGATCTACATTACATAAGGAACTCGATTATGTAATAATATACAGGGTGTCATACTTTAAAAACTGAGTAAAACATCATTTTTGAAATAATGATGAGTTGGTATGAAGCGCACAACTTAAGAGACAATATCTTGAGAACGGTAAGGTTTAAACTTACAAAACTCAAATCATTTTTGATTTACATTACATAAGGAACTCGAATATGTAATAATATACAGGGTGTCATACTTTAAAAAACCGAGTAAAACTTCCTTTTGGAAATAATGAAGAGTTGGAATTAACGTGCAACTCAAGGACCAATATCTCAGGACGATTCTAATAGTTTTTATTCTACACATTGAATAAAGAATCAAAAAAAGTAACTTTATACAGGGTGTTGCTTTTTTAATATCGCATAAAATGCCGTGTTGATAGCTCGAAATTTCTGCGAAAGAAAACATACGTGATGATGACACATTGAAAGCTATTTTAAATTATTCCTTTTAGGGGTTGTTTTTTACAAATAAATTGTGAAATTAGTATTTGAATAATTAATGTAGCGTAGAACTCATTAGTTTTTAGAAATGAAAGCCTTTGTAGTTATTAAAACATGCAACAATCGTCGTTATAGTTGAAAATTTCTAAAAAACATTACCGAGCAAATTATTACAAGTACAAAAACACGGACGTACGTATTGTTGTAACAAAGCATTCACATACATAATTTAATACAAAAAGTACTATCAAATATATCTGTTTGATTATAGTAACAAGTTTGCATTGGTAAATAGTTATTAAATTAAAACGTTTGTGTAAACAAGAGCTCTAAAATTTCAGCATTTTAACAATTTCCCTTTCACAAAATTGAGTTCGTGTAGTAAAAATTAATTATTTTAAAAGATCGATAAAAATATGATTATAGGGGATGAAGGTTTTATATATATTTTTTTATCAAAACCATATAAAATGAGGATCAATTTGGAAATCTTAGAATGGATATAGTATGTGATTTGAAGGCGGTCATCCGAAAGTATCTGAAAGTCCATGTAATTGAAACCATCACTTACTATAGAGGATTACATCGAAACAAAGCTCTTTTAATTTGTTCTACATTAAAGAATTCGAGATAGCTGATAATCCCAGATTACATGGATGAAACATAATATGAATGTAGTTGTATAACAAATTAATTCTATTGACATTTTAGTTAAGCCTCATCTTATGAATTGCCAAGATTCTACTGTATTAAAAGCAAAATTAAAAAAATGGTCGACTTTTTTGTGCTTTTTTTAATTCCAACTAACTACAAAAGCAAATAAAAATATTGAAAATAATAAAATTCACTAATTCTTAGTTGTGGCATTAGTAATTTAGCAAATTACTAATAGCTAAGTATATTATAGGTTAAGTAATGTGGGACCCTTAGCACATAAAACATCCGGAAGGAAGGTTAGCGGACGGAAATGACATTTTAGAAGTCCATGGATGACTCATTCCGTCGAGTTTACATTATCATTGGCTGTCATGATCTTTCTTTATACGTGGGAGTATAAGCCACCATTTTTATTGGAGAAATTGACAGGAAATACCTATATTTACTCGTTCATTACGATCCATATTATTAGCTAAAGCGCTCTTTCCTGGTCGAGTAGGGGGTACTTCTTTACTCAATGGTGGGGCCCAACAAAGTGAATTTTTTGACTATGTTCAAATAGTTTGATGGCTTGATGGCTCTACTGCAATCTGCCACCAAACAAGCCCTGCTTGGCAACAGTATGGGAAGCACATCAATAATAAACAAACTAAAACCGTGGTGGAAATTAGCGTCAACCTCCACAAAGTGCTGATTAGGTTCGTTGGCGATAAACAATATTTTAAAAAGATTAAAATTATTTCCATAACATTCCCAAATAAAAGTTAATTACGAGGAACATTCAGAAAATCACCCAAGCCACCAGTGAGTCGTGTAAAAGTATCATTTCCAATTTTGAACTATAAACGCGTTTTCGAATGAATCAGCAATCTTGTTATGCGGATTTTAATTATTCGATAAAAATTTTATCGAAAATTTCGTGCAAGACAAGAGAGATTTAGACCTTAAAAGCCACGAAACTTACTTTCTTATAAATAATACACCTCTATTATGAAATATTTTTTTTATTCATGCGTGTCATTTAAAAAAATTAAGACTTAAGAGTTGCTAAAGTTGTCGCATGTTGTAAAAATGTCAAACCGATATGATCAATCAGTTGAGTGCATGAAGTAGTATAAGGAGAAAAAAAATGAAAATTTCCACCCTTGTTACAAAAATTTAAAACTTCTAATCAACTTGATAATTACAAATGCTAATCAAATATCTAAGTACATACACTTTATGTAAATTACACTTTTTTTATCAAATACATCGTTTCCACTTAACCATGTAAGTAGTAATTAGAAAATAAATAATAATGTTATAATATGTAGACATGCAGGAATAAATGTATCTAAGCACGATTCTATACGCTCCATATAGCGACTCTCTTAGAGCTGTTGTCTGATGGGAATAAAGAAAATACGATTTACACAAATTTTCTAAATTTTCAAGACAATCCATATACGCATTACCCAGAGCCCTACTAAAGCGCATGTATGAAGTAACTATTTCCTTACATGTAGGGCTGTAGGGCGATTAGAGTAGTGACTTTTGTAGTAGTGACAAAAACCCAATTTTTAATCAAAATATTAAACTTTTGGGAAGCTACGATTGAAATGAAGTAGACAGATTAGAGAATTTTGTAGTAGCAGTTTTCGCAAACGATGATCAGAAATATCGGTCTTGTTAAGTAATCAGCTCTCACCTGATGGGCTCACGTGCTATACCCGGGGCTACAGTCTTGGCCGAAACACATTAGAAAAGATTTACAATCTACCATTAATAATTGAAAATTAGCCTTACGGAAGCTGCGTTTATCAAGCCCTGCTAGCAAAATAATTTAGAGTGTCCTAATGCCCCATTGGAATTATTTCAAAATGTGCAAACGTAAAAATATTTCTCAAAAAATCCTTATTTATTGAAAGTGCATTTATGGCCATATTAATGTTTTGAAAAATTTCTAATTTAGCATGAGTGTACACAGAAGTTGTGTTTATCAAACCCTATACAAGTAAAATAATTTAGAGTGTCCTAATGCCCCGTTAGAATTATTTCAATAATGTGCAAATGTAAAAATATTTTTCAAAAAATCCTTATTATATTGAAAGTGCATTTATGGCCATACTAATGTTTTGAAAATTTTCTAATTTAGCATGAGTGTACACAGAAGTTGTGTTTATCAAACCCTATACAAACAAAATAATTTAGAGTGTCCTAATGCCCCGTTAGAATTATTTCAATAATGTGCAAACGTAAAAATATTTTTCAAAAAATCCTTATTTATTGAAAGTGCATTTATAGCCATACTAATGGTTTGAAAATTTTCTCATTTAGCATGAGTATACACAGAAGTTGTGTTTATCAAACCCTATACAAGCAAAATAATTTAGAGTGTCCTAATGCCCCATTAGAATTATTTCAATAAAGTGCAAACGTAAAAATATTTTTCAAAAAATCCTTATTATATTGAAAGTGCATTTATGGCCATACTAATGTTTTGAAAATTTTCTAATTTAGCATGAGTGTACACAGAAGTTGTGTTTATCAAACCATATACAAGTAAAATAATTTAGAGTGTCCTAATGCCCCGTTAGAATTATTTCAATAATGTGCAAACGTAAAAATATTTTTCAAAAAATCCTTATTATATTGAAAGTGCATTTATGGCCATACTAATGTTTTGAAAAATTTCTAATTTAGCACGAGTATACACAGAAGTTGTGTTTATCAAGCCCTATACAAGCAAATAATTTAGAGTGTCCTAATGCACAATTGGAATTATTTCAAAATGTGCAAACGTAAAAATATTTTTCAAAAAATCCTTATTATATTGAAAGTGCATTTATGGCCATACTAATGTTTTGAAAATTTTCTAATTTAGCATGAGTGTACACAGAAGTTGTGTTTATCAAACCATATACAAGTAAAATAATTTAGAGTGTCCTAATGCCCCGTTAGAATTATTTCAATAATGTGCAAACGTAAAAATATTTTTCAAAAAATCCTTATTATATTGAAAGTGCATTTATGGCCATACTAATGTTTTGAAAAATTTCTAATTTAGCACGAGTATACACAGAAGTTGTGTTTATCAAGCCCTATACAAGCAAATAATTTAGAGTGTCCTAATGCACAATTGGAATTATTTCAAAATGTGCAAACGTAAAAATATTTTTCAAAAAATCCTTATTATATTGAAAGTGCATTTATGGCCATACTAATGTTTTGAAAAATTTCTAATTTAGCACGAGTATACACAGAAGTTGTGTTTATCAAGCCCTATACAAGCAAATAATTTAGAGTGTCCTAATGCACAATTGGAATTATTTCAAAATGTGCAAACGTAAAAATATTTTTCAAAAAATCCTTATTATATTGAAAGTGCATTTATGGCCATACTAATGTTTTGAAAAATTTCTAATTTAGCACGAGTATACACAGAAGTTGTGTTTATCAAGCCCTATACAAGCAAATAATTTAGAGTGTCCTAATGCACAATTGGAATTATTTCAAAATGTGCAAACGTAAAAATATTTTTCAAAAAATCCTTATTATATTGAAAGTGCATTTATGGCCATACTAATGTTTTGAAAAATTTCTAATTTAGCACGAGTATACACAGAAGTTGTGTTTATCAAGCCCTATACAAGCAAATAATTTAGAGTGTCCTAATGCACAATTGGAATTATTTCAAAATGTGCAAACGTAAAAATATTTTTCAAAAAATCCTTATTATATTGAAAGTGCATTTACGGCCATACTAATGTTTTGAAAAATTTCTAATTTAGCATGAGTGTACACCTGTACACAGAAGTTGTATTTACCGAGGCCTCAAAGCAAAATAATAGATTGTCCTAATAACCCATTGGAATTATTTTAAGAAGTGAAAACGTACGAATATTTAAAAAAAAATTCATATTAATATAATATTATGTTTTGAAAACCGTTAGGGAATGGACGAGTATGGATATATAATGTACAGCCAACCTCAAAATTATTGGCCACCCTGGCTATATGTTTAGCACGAATTGTGGATGTAACCATCATAACACCCCATAATTAAATTGAAGGGTAACTTTATTTTGCCAACAAGTAGTAAATCAACAACCTCCCCTTCTGTCCTTTTGTTGCTGTTGGCTAATAACCACTCTGGCGTATAGCCAGTGTGGCTAATAATTGTGAGGCTGACTGTACTACCTGTACCATCGCAAAAGACGTTATTCTTGAACCCAATTTTTAACAATAGAGACGTTACTCGAAGAAGATTCCTTTACATTTAGTTCAATTTACAGTTGAGAATTCCGAAATGGAGGTTTTACCAGGCTGATTTTTAATTAATATTCACCTCTAACTATTATAGCTTCGAGACAATTTAAGAAGCATAGAATGAAATAGTAAGAAAGAAACATTAAGAGGTTATTATTTTACTTTTATTGTATACTTTTCCATTCTCTTTAGCTATAAATAGTAGCAAGTTGTGTATAAAACTGTAAATCTTAGTTTAGTGTTTTAAATGTTAATTTTAAAATATCTGAAAATGCTCTTAAGAACTCCCTTTCTCAACTGATTAAATATGAAAACGTTTATAAAGAAGTTTAAAGCTAGTCGAATCTAAATTTTTGAAAAGTCCTTGGGTTAACTTTTCAGGCTAAGTTAAGGGATAGTTCGTAAGTGTGTGTGTGTGGTTATTTGAAAGTTTCATCAAACTCATAATATATTTAAAAGGTTTACCATAGAATATATGAAAATTTAGCACAATTTCCTTGACGATGGATTATTATAATAAATTTTTTATGTAAAGTGTTTATTATTTTCCCAATATTTTCAACCAGTGCGTTTGATTTTTCAACGATTTTTACTTTAAATTTCAATTTCTATTAAAATTGGAAAAGTGGAAGGTAAATTTGCTTTTTATAATCAAAACTTTTTTGTTTTACTATACAAAGTTGTAAAACTGTTTTGTTCCAGCAACCTATGCTCTTAAAGGGTCCTTCAGAACAACCGAAATCGGACGAGTCTTCTCTGAAGAGATTAGAAAGATCAGGAAGACTGATATGACCAAGAGTGCTTTTTTAAAGCGCGACTTGTTAACCAAATGGAATTTATTGACAAGAATAAAAGATGAGATATCTATATCTAATAAAAAATTCTAAAACTGTAAAAAAAATTAATTTCTTGCATTGACTTTTAGGGGATAGTTAAAAAGGTCTAATTTTGTATTAATTCACTTACAAAGAAGGAAAAAAAATTTAGTGCAAAATTCTGTTATTTCAACCCCATCTACTAACATCTCTACTCTATAAATTAGTTAATCTGAGGGATTAAAAAAATATTTTCGCTAACTAAGCTTAAAGATTATCGATTATAATAAGAATATAATATTTTTTTCTCATCTTCCAACATTTTTTTTTGATAAAAAGCAAATTGATGTCTATTGAAATCCACAAATATACTACTTTCATTAAGCTGTCCTGAGAAATGATAGATAACCTCGTGTGTACTTTAAGTACGGCTTTCTATTGTGACGTATGACAAATAATCCCCAATCCCCTAATCTAGCGGAAAATCACAAAATGGTAAAATTTTTAATAATTTCCAAACACTAAATTTTAAATCTGCGTAAAACCACCCTAATGAATAAATGGTGCAATTTTAATAACATTTTTTACTCGCGTATAGGGGTAATTCTTGTGCTTTAAATTAGACTTTTTGAAACAGACATTTAGGGGTTACTATTAAACCACCAGCAGGTGCATTAGGTCTCACAGACCACCTCGATCTTTAATGCTAATTATTGATGTTGTTAATGTATTTCTAGAGCTAATTTTCATACTAGCTGATTATTTGGGCAAAATTAATAATTTCCTTGATCGGTAAGCTTAACATACGACACAATTCAATTTTATAAGCTTTTTCAGTCTTCGAGACGTAGGCGTCCAAGTAGTGATATTTTCCTAATCCACGCCTAAAAAATTACTATTATTTTTTTCTGCTAAAATTTTACGTCGCTCGCTTCGTCTACCAAATGTCTAATTTGGTTAATTTGGCTGGCGGGTAAATGTCAATAAAAATTTGAAATTTCTGCATGTCAAAGTCTTCACCTTTCAAGTGTCTTGGACGATGGTCTAGTGTCCGCAAGAGAATCTGTATTAAGAAACTTCTGATTAGACAAGGCCCAAGAGGTCAACCACTATTCTGAATTTGTACACTGACCACAGTTGACTGCCTATGACTGCATAAGCTATGGCTGCTATTGACTGAAGATCACTCACTATCGTTGACAGCTCAATTTTTGTTCATTTACTGCAGAGTGGATAACACTTCGACAAGGCCTGACGAATTGCCATGTTGCTGTAAAGGCTTGGAATTTATTTGAAAAATCGAATTGTATACGAACTGCTACTGGGCTTTGAGAGGCTGCTTGGAAGAGGTACTGAGATTACGAATGAGGTACCTAAATGGAAGAAAGGCTACACAAGCAGAGTCAGAAAGAACGATACAGGCCGCTATAAACGCTCAGTTTTCTGTCAACCGGGGTGTCTATAAATCGTTGAGGCGGCTTACGCAGTTTTGGCTTGCACAGGCCTGCTGTAGTAAAATCCTGCATCTGAGAAGGCACAATGATAATTCTAGCTCGCCAGCGCAGTTGAGATCGCTACCAACGCTGAGGCTTTTACTACGGCAGGTCTTTGCAGACCCAGTCTTCACAGGTCATGTCAAAGAATGAATGAGGTATGAAGAGTGGGGAAAAAGTTGTGCCGGAAATTACCCCTCCCACCTCTACATTTTATAATCTGATACTGAACCTAAAAAGGCTGCTTAGAATGGAAGAAAGGCTACACAATAGCAGACCCAAAAAGAACGATAGAGGCCCTTACAAACGCTCAGGCTCTTGTCCACCGGAGGGCATGTAGGTAGATCGTTGTGGTGGCTTGCTCAGTTTTGACCTGCACAGGCCTGCTGTAGTAAAGAACTGCGTCTGAAAAGGCACAATGATAATTCCAGCTCGCCAGCGCAGTTGAGATCGCTACCAACGCTCAGGCTTTTACTATGGCTGGTCTATGCAGACCAAGTCTTCATAGGCCGTGTCAAAGAATGAATGATGTATGAAGAAGTGGGGAAAAAGCTGTGCCGGAAATTACCCCTCCCCCCTTTACATTTTATAATCTGATACTGAACATAAAAAGGCTACTTAGAATGGAAGAACGGCTAGACAATAGCAGAGCCAGAAAGAACGATAGAGGCCGCTACAAACGCTCAGGCTCTAGTTCACCGGAGGGCATGTAGATCGTTGAGGCGGCTTGCACAGTTTTGACCTGCACAGGCCTGCTGTAGTAAAGAACTGCGTCTGAAAAGGCACAATGATAATTCCAGCTCGCCAGCGCAGTTGAGATCGCTACCAACGCTGAGGCTTTTACTATGGCAGGTCTTTGCAGACCCAGTCTTTACAGGCCATGTCAAAGAATGAATGATGTATGAAGAAGTGGGGAAAAAGCTGTGCTGGAAATTACCCCCCCCTCTACATTTTATAATCCAAAACAATTTTTAAACTATAGAATAGCCTAATATTTCACCCCAATACAACAAAGCTAGCCTAGCGGCCCACGTGGCCAACTAAAAATTACACGTTAAATTCTTCACCCTTATTTAATTTAAAAGTCTAAAAGAGAGCAAAATAAGAAATAATATTGTGAAATAATTTGTTATTGCCTCAAATTTCCTATTTGAGATCGTTTTGCCATTAAAATTTATTTAGAAAACAGCACTTGTTGCTGACAGCTCAAAAATATCTTGATAAAATTTGTTTTCAACTTTCTTGTCAAAGAATATTGACTAAAATTTTAAGAAAAGAAAGGGCGCAACTTTTGTATATAATTAATTTAAAAATTCGTTCCTTTAAAGTAATTATTTAATTCAATTTAGGCACGTAATTTAATTTCGAGAGATTATTAAACTTTTAATAATTAATCACCTCGACTCTTTGACTTTTCGTTTCCGAGTTGTATCGACTCTCGAAATTTTTTCAAGGTAAGTTATGTTGAGCTAAATTATAAATTAGAAGTTCAATTATACAGGGTGTACAAAATTAAAGGAACTCAGTTGAAAATAAATCTCGTCTTCTAAAAGTCATCAAATTGACAATTTATGAACTAAATATAAACTACAGTTGTTTCATTTGAAAAAATATAGGTTAGCTGTGTCACGTTCATACAGTACACCCTGTATATCTGAAAATAATTTTACAGCACTTCAGATTAAGTACTTAGTTCCCATACAACTTTCGTAGAAGCATTTTTCTACTATTATTTATAGGAAGGGAAATATTAACCGAGTCGTCTTTAGAAACTCACCCTGTATATTGTATAAGGTAATTTGATTAAATTAATAATTTTCAGATTTGTCGAACAAAATTAGAGACTTTTTGTACATATACGAAATACTATTTTGAAAACGGATCAAGTAATTTGTAACAGGGTGTGAGAGTATAAAATAAAATATCTTGGATTATCCCTGTTTTTTCCATTATTCCTATGTCTTTTTCCTTTCATTATCCGGATATTCGGGTGTACGCAGTATAATGATATAAATTATTTCTACTTTATAAAATGCGCTTTGATAAACACTAATCTCCGTTAAACTTTTTTTTTAAATCCTTACATAGCCAATTTAATTTTTTTAAATGTCACTCTAAATACCTACACAAATGCCAAAACGAATTTAACAATCGTACTAAAAGCCTATGGGGATGATAAAGGATTTGCTGTTGAACTACAACCGGTAATTTCGTTTATAAAGCAAAGCTAAGAAGAATACCACCGGAGGGAGCCCTTGAGTAAGGGTGTCAGAAAAGTTTCAACTTAAATCTTCAAAAAAATGATTCGACTGTTACAGTTTTTAACAAATCTTGAAGAAAGGGGCAGTTAGGACCCTCACCACTTTGTCATTATTCAACTATCTGCTAGTTATGCCTCTAATCCCATAAAATTTTTATTTATCAAACTTAAAATACCAACTGCTTTAGAATTCCACTCTTAACGAATTTCTAGACCCCCCTTGAAGGACTTGTTTTGAACTATTAGGGCTACGCAACATTGTAAGAGATAGAATTTCGGTTAGCAAAGGCCCTAATTATAGATAAAGTCCAACATAGTATAGTATAGGCCCTCTGAAAACCTATGGGAAACACTGGTGATAATTAAGAAGCTTTGAGCGATGTGTTGAAGTTTCAATAAGGGCCTATATGGATTTAGAAGTTCCCCACAAGCCCCTGGGTATGATACTCTCATGGCTCCAGACTGAAGAGGCTCTCTGAAAAACGATGGGAAATACTAGTGATAATGAAGAAGCGTTGAGCAATGTGTTGAAGTTTCAATAAGCGCCTTTATGCCTTTACAAGTTCCCCAGGCCCCTGGGTATAATACTCTCATGGCTTCAGACTGAAGAGACCCTCTGAAAACCGATGGGAAACACGGGTGATAATTTAGAAGTGTTGAGCGATTTGTTGAAGTTTCAAAAAGCGCCTTTATGCCTTTAGAAGTTCCCCAAGCCCCTGGGTATAATACTCCCATGGCTTCAGACTGAAGAGGCCCTCTGAAAACCGATGGAAAACACTGATAATAATGAAGAAGCGTTGAGCAAAGTGTTGAAGTTTCAATAAGGGTCTTTTTGCCTTTACAAGTTCCCCAGGCCCCTGAATATAATACGCTCATGGCTCCAGACTTAAGAGACCCTCTGAAAACCGATGGGCAACACTGATGATAATTAAGAAGCGTTGAACGATGTGTTAAAGTTTCAATAAGCCTTTTAAGACCTTTAAAGGTTTCCCAGGCCCTTGAGTATAATACTCTCATGGCTTCAGACTGAAGAGGCCATCTTAAAACTGATGGAAAACACTGGTGATAATTTAGAAGTGTCGAGCGATTTGTTCGCTCTTAAAACTGAAGAGGCTCTCTGAAAAACGATGGGAAATACTGGTGATAATTAAGAAGCGTTCAGCGATGTGTTGAAGTTTCAATAAGCGCCTTTATGCCTTTATAAGGTTCTCCGCCTGGGTATAATATTCTCATAACTCCAGACGACTGAGGAGGCCTGAGGAGACTTTCTGAAAACCGAAGGGAAACACTGGCAATAATTAAGAAGCGTTGAGCGATGTGTTGAAGTTTAAATAAGCGCCTTAATGCCTTTATAAGGTTCTCCTCCTGGCTTCGCAGCTGCCCTGGAGCTTTTAATTTTAGTAATGAATTAATGGGAGGTGCGCCCAGGCTATCTATGCCAAATGAGCTGAAGAGCTGAAGACCTGAAGAGGTTCTAAAAATGAAAGTAGTATCAAAATCAGAAAGACTCGACGACGTTTATATGGACGAATACTAAAATTATCTGGCTACGTTGCTCGCAGTAAAATAATAATATAATATAATAGTGTAATGAAAACCTGTCAATTCTGGGCAAACATATCGGAATCAGCAACTAAGTAAATCAAACCACACCACATCCAGAAAGACGTTAAGGTCACGTCACACACACAGCCGTGCCTTCCGTTCTGTACAGGCTAAACCTGCCACCTTTAGCCTGCGCCACACATCCAACTTGCCTTGCCTGCTCAAGCCAAACAAGAGGCTCTGGACATCTTCCAAGCGGCCTTTACAGACCACCTAGAGCATCTGGACATCGTTAAGGCTCAGTCTGAGCCTTTCAAATCGAAAGTTAAGCTTGGGTGTTTGACGCAGCCTTAAACGATATCCAGACGCTTAAAAGATGCATAGATCCTCCGGTTTGGCCTATGCAGGCAAGGCAAGCCTGAGTGTATGGCGCAGGCTTTAAACTAGGAAGAAGATTACTCTAATGAGGCTCTTAAAGACAGAGTAGACACCTTAAAACTCCTCTGTAATGCAAATTCACTAGTAACCTAAAGCTGACAAACTCACAATCCACGAGAGTTGAAAAAGCTTCTACCTCTCGACACAATTAAAGCAGAGGCCAGTCAAGTCGCGTTCTCTCTGAAAAACTCTCGTGGACTGTGACCTTGATGGGTCATGCAAATTCACTGGTAAAGTTAAGTTTATAAGCTCACAGTCTACGAGAGTTGAATAGGCTTCTACCTCTCGCCACAATTAAAGCAGAGGCCAGTCAAGTCGCATTCTCTTTTCTGAAGAACTCTCGTGGACGGTGAACTTTAGCGGTAATGCAAATTCACTAGTAACGTAAAGGAGACAAGTTCACAGTGCACGAGAGTTGAAAAAGCTTCTACCGCTCGACACAATCAAAGCAGAGGCCAGTAAAGTCGCGTTTTCTTCTCTAAAGAACTCTCGTGGACTGTGACCTTGATGGGCCATGCAAATTCCCTGGTAAAGTTAAGTTTACAAGCCCACAGTCTACGAGAGTTGAAAAAGCTCCTAACCCTCGACACAATTAAAGCAGAGGCCAGTCAAAACGCATTCTCTTTTCTGAAGAACTCTCGTGGACTATGACCTTAATTGGTAATGCAAATTCACTAGTAACGTAAAGATGACAAGCTCACAATCCACGAGAGTTGAAAAAGCTTCTACCTCTCGACACAATTAAAGCAGAGGCCAGTCAAGTCGCGTTCTCCCGGAAAAACTCTCGTGGACTGTGACCTTGATGGGTCATGCAAATTCACTGGTAAAGTTAAGTTTATAAGCTCACAGTCTACGAGAGTTGAATAGGCTTCTACCTCTCGCTACCATTAAAGCAGAGGCCAGTCAAGTCGCACTCTCTTTTCTGAAGAACTCTCGTGGACGGTGACCTTTAGCGGTAATGCAAATTCACTAGTAACGTAAAGGAGACAAGCTCACAGTGCACGAGAGTTGAAAAAGCTTCTACCCTTCGACACAATTAAAGCAGAGGCCAGTCAAGTCGCTTTCTCTCCTCTAAAGAACTCTCGTGGACTATGACCTTGATGGGTAATGCAAATTCACTAGTAACGTAAAGGTGACAAGCTCACAGTGCACAAGAGTTTAAAAAGTTCTACCTTTCGACACAATTAAAGCAGAGGCCAGTCAAGGCGCGTTCTCTCCTCTGAAGAACTCTCGTGGACTGTGACCTTGATGGGTCATCAATATTCACTGGTAAAGTTAAGTTTACAAGCTTACAGTCTATGAGAGTTGAAAAAGCTTCTAACTCTCGACACCTTTTAAAGCAGAGGCCAGTCAAGTGGCATTCCCCCCTCTGAAGAACTCTCGTGAACTGTGACCTTGATGGCTCATGCAAATTCACTGGTAAAGTTAAGTTTAGAAGCTCACAGTTTACGAGAGTTGAATAGGCTTCTACCTCTCGACACAATTAAAGCAGAGGCCAGTCAAGTCGGGTTCTCTCCTCTGATGAACTCTTGTGGACTGTGACCTTGATGGGTCACGCAAATTCACTAGTAACGTCAAGTTGAATAGATCACAGTCCATGAGAGTTGAAAAAGCTTTTACCTCTCGACACAATTAAAGCAGAGGCTAGTCAAGTCGTTCTCTTCACAACTCGTACTATTGGGTGGTTGTACGTCCATCATCTGTCAATTTTATTACAGACGAATTCTTCTGAAATTAACGATTAAGCTTGTTTCAAAATTTATTCATAGATTTTTACACACGGGCGACAACAGTTAACGGTACTGTCTGTTTCCCTATCACGAGTAATTGCCCCGAGCAACGAATAGATGAAGTTTCATCTAACCACTCAACAACCTTCTCACACCTAACCTGATACCTCACATCCTCCCACCCAATCAAACAAACACTTTTTCGACATTTCGCTCAAATTTAAAATTTTTGATGACCCATTCACTAATAAAAAAAAATTCTTTTATCAAAGAACTCTTTATGGATTTCTAAGCCAATTTAAGTAAAAATGTTTTATTGCTACTAGAGACAATCGTTCGGTTGAAATTTTACGAGGTCGAACCTTCGGATCCTTTTGAAGCATTTAGGTCACAGTTGGGTCCATTATATCATGTCAAACAATACCTTAGATGAGAAATATTCGTGTGAGAGAAAACAAACGGGTTAGAAACGAACCTCTAAACTACATAATTTTACATTTTAGTCGACTAATTTTAGATGGAGTTTGAATAAGTTAATAAAAATAGAAAATTTTTGTTGGCGGAAAAGAAGGTAAATGTGAGTCGATTTTTGTTGTAATCACCAAAAGCAATTTCGATAGTAATTCACATTTTGGAAGTTCGCCGTCAGCAAACATTCAGAGAGAAAAACGTGTCAACGAGTTGGTAACGATGTCATTTTAGTGTGGAGTGACTGTACCCGATCCGATAAAATCAATCTGATTAAGTACGTTGATCGTACAAAGTGGATTTGCACTGTTGGCTTTTTATATATCATTTTCTTAGACTTTTTTTTAACAAAAATTACAAAATAACGCAAGGTAACTTAAAATAGCTATTAACTTTAATTATTTATTAACATAGGACGTAGGATTACGTTATCTCTTTTACACTAATTAATTTCTCAATATTCTTAACTAAAAAATAAATATTGTTAAAGCTTAAACATCTCTTTAAGTTATTCAAAATTTAAACTGAAAATTTTTTTCGAGAATAATTTAATTGGAAAATGGGGACTTGCCACTTTGAATAATTTATTTTCGAAACCACCCTCACGTGATGTTAAATAAAATTTTTCTACTCGCTCACTCACTTATTTTTTAAAAACTTCTTAAATGCAATTTTATTTTCATACTCAACTCAAAGTATTATGTAAAAGCGTAAAAATTGCATTTCTTTTACAAAAATTCAATTTTAATATACGTATACTGGGTGGTTCACTAGAAATATATGTATAAGAGGTGCAACTTGAGAACAATTTAATTTATGTGGTAACTTCTCGAGCAGAGAAATCATTAGTATTGTAACACCCTGTACAACGCGTGATGAAAATCTATAGTTCAACTACTAAGGATGTTGAAATTCTAAAATTATAACTTTAGTAAAAATGGAAGTATCCATACATAATATTGAAAATTACTCGCACAAATTCAAATTTGTAATAATAGCGAGAGCTCTCCTAGGCCATTACAGGTTATAATGCGAGAAAATTTTCAGTGTAAAGTAATTTCGAATGAATTCACACACAAGGAAGAAAGATGTAGATTCAATTTAAAAATTTTTAAACCGAGTGATATTCACACTCTATTCCTCGGTAGAAAATTGATCCTCGCAAAATAAAAATAAAAAATTTTTAGTAATAAACTTTTATAGATCACTAGATTTACCAAACGAAATGGTATTAAAACGAGTTGCATTTGTTAATTATTCATGGATCGCTCGATACATGATGGACGTGCTTAACAGAATCAAGGACTAAATTATTCATTGACGAATTGTTTGGAACATTGGTAAATAACTTGCAACACTAACTATCAGATCTATAATCTTGATTTAAATAATTATTTGTCCATTAGTGAAAGGACATCTTAGACGAAATATTATATTATTTATTTATTTGTAACTCATTAACCTATAAATCAATTATAAGCATAATGTGATTCATAGAAAACTGTCTGATCCAAATGTAGATAAGATATTGAAATGAAGTGTTCCAGACTTGAGGGATGGGAGCATATCATCTTATGTCATAAGACCATGTCCCATTTAATTGATATGCCGATCCCTTTAGTCTTCCATATGTAACTAGTCCATGACTCAATTAATTGATCTAAAGGGAAAATTCTTTTGTTAAAATGTAAAGAAATTAACGATCCATTTGATAACTAAAGTGCATGAGTTGCCCATAGAAAAATAGCAAATCACTCAATTAATTGAGCTATAAGGATAGTAATTATTACAAATGGATAAGTGATTCATGTCCCAATTAACTGATCTACAGAAAAAATTATTTTATTAAAATTAAAATTCGCGAGTCTTTTGATAACTTGAGTACATGAGTTGCTCACGGAAAAATTGCCCGTCCGTCAACTAATTGAGCTACAAGGATGGTAAATTATGATAAATGGATAAGTGATTCGTGTCTTAATTAACTGATCTACAGAGAAAATTATTGTGTTAATATGGGAATTAGCGTGTCGTTTGATAACTTAAGTGCATGAGTTGTCCATGGAAAAACTGCCCATTTGACGTCTAATTGAGCCACAGGGATGATTAATTATGAAAAATGGATAAGTGATTGATCTCTGAATTAATTGATCTACGGAGGAAATTCTTTGGTTAAATAGTTTAGAATTTAACGATTAATTTGGTAAGTTGAGTGCATGAGTTGCCCATAGAAAAATTGTCCGTCCGTCAATTAATTAGACCACCAGGGATGATAAAATATGATAAAATGGATAAGTGATTCATGTCTTAATTAACTGATCTACAGAGAAAATTATTGTGATAATATGGGAATTAGCGTGTCGTTTGATAACTTAAGTGCATGAGTTGTCCATGGAAAAACTGCCCATTTGTCATCTAATTGAGCCACAGGGATGATTAATTATAAAAAAACGGATAAGTGATTGGTCTCGGAATTAATTGATCTACGGAAGAAATTCTTTGGTTAAGTAGTTTAAAATTTAACGATCCATTTGGTAAGTTGAGTGCATGAGTTGCCCATAGAAAAATTGTCCGTCCGTCAATTAATTGGACCACTAGGGATGATAAAATATGATAAAATGGATAAGTGATTCATGTCTTAATTAACTGATCTACAAAGAAAATTATTGTGTTAATATGGAAATTAGCGTGTCGTTTGATAACTTAAGTGCATGAGTTGTCCATGGAAAAACTGCCCATTTGTCATCTAATTGAGCCACAGGGATGATTAATTATGAAAAATGGATAAGCGATTGGTCTCTGAATTAATTGATCTACGGAGGAAATTCTTTGGTTAAAGAGTTCAGAATTTAACGATTCATTTGGTAAGTTGAGTGCATGAGTTGCCCATAGAAAAATTGTCCGTCCGTCAATTAATTGGACCACTAGGGATGATAAAATATGATAAAATGGATAAGTGATTCATGTCTTAATTAACTGATCTACAAAGAAAATTATTGTGTTAATATGGAAATTAGCGTGTCGTTTGATAACTTAAGTGCATGAGTTGTCCATGGAAAAACTGCCCATTTGTCATCTAATTGAGCCACAGGGATGATTAATTATGAAAAATGGATAAGCGATTGGTCTCTGAATTAATTGATCTACGGAGGAAATTCTTTGGTTAAAGAGTTCAGAATTTAACGATTCATTTGGTAAGTTGAGTGCATGAGTTGCCCATAGAAAAATTGTCCGTCCGTCAATTAATTGGACCACTAGGGATGATAAAATATGATAAAATGGATAAGTGATTCATGTCTTAAATAACTGATCTACAGAGAAAATTATTGTGTTAATATGGGAATTAGCGTGTCGTTTTGATAACTTAAGTGCATGAGTTGTCCATGGAAAAACTGCCCATTTGTCATCTAATTGAGCCACAGGGATGATTAATTATGAAAAATGGATAAGCGATTGGTCTCTGAATTAATTGATCTACGGGGGAAATTCTTGGGTTAAAGAGTTTAGAATTTAACGATTCATTTGGTAAGGTGAGTGCATGAGTTGCCCATAGAAAAATTGTCCGTCCGTCAATTAATTAGACCACAGGGATGATCAAATTATGATAAAATGGATAAGTGATTCATGTCTTAATTAATGAATCTACAGAGAAAATTATTGTGTTAATATGGGAATTAGCGAGTCGTTTGATAACTTAAGTGCATGAGTTGTCCATGGAAAAACTGCCCATTTGTCATCTAATTGAGCCACAGGGATGATTAATTATGAAAAATGGATAAGTGATTGATCTCTGAATTAATTGATCTACGGAGGAAATTCTTTGGTTAAATAGTTTAGAATTTAACGATTAATTTGGTAAGTTGAGTGCATGAGTTGCCCATAGAAAAATTGTCCGTCCGTCAATTAATTAGACCACAGGGATGATAAAATATGATAAAATGGATAAGTGATTCATGTCTTAATTAACTGATCTACAGAGAAAATTATTGTGTTAATATGGGAATTAGCGTGTCGTTTTGATAACTTAAGTGCATGAGTTGTCCATGGAAAAACTGCCCATTTGTCATCTAATTGAGCCACAGGGATGATTAATTATAAAAAAACGGATAAGTGATTGGTCTCGGAATTAATTGATCTACGGAAGAAATTCTTTGGTTAAGTAGTTTAAAATTTAACGATCCATTTGGTAAGTTGAGTGCATGAGTTGCCCATAGAAAAATTGTCTGTCCGTCAATTAATTGGACCACAGGGATGATAAATTATGATAAAATGGATAAGTGATTCATGTCTTAATTAAGTGATCTACAGAGAAAATTATTGTATTAATATGGGAATTAGCATGTCGTTTGATAACTTAAGTGCATGAGTTGTCCATGGAAAAACTGCCCATTTTTTATCTAATTGAGCCACATGGATGATTAATTATGAAAAATAGGGAAGTGATTGGTCTCTGAATTAATTGATCTACGGAGGAAATTCTTTGGTTAAATAGTTTAAAATTTAACTATTCATTTGGTAAGTTGAGTGCATGAGTTGCCCATAGAAAAATTGTCCGTTCGTCAATTAAGTGGACCACAGGGATGATAAAATATGATAAAATGAATAAGTGATTCATGTCTTAATTAATTGATCTACAGAGAAAATTATTGTGTTAATATGGGAATTAGCGTGTCGTTTGATAACTTAAGTGCATGAGTTGTCCATGGAAAAACTGCCCATTTGTCATCTAATTGAGCCACAGAGATGATAAATTATGACAAATGGATAAGCGATTCATGACTTGATTAATTGATCCACTGAAAGAATTTTCTTATTATCGTGGCAAAAGATAATATATGAATCAGTTGATGTCTTGATGCAACAGTTTGTTGTTCATAGAGAATTGTCAATGTCACGATTAAGGGATCTACCGATTAATTAATCTACTGATTAACTGCTTATAAATATGCTATTTTCTGCCTAATTTGGGGGTCGCTATTTAAGATATTTTGTGCGTGATTGAGTGGCCCGAGTTTCGAGGTTATGCGAGAGTGCCCTACTAATCCCTACATCAATTTTTATTTATCCAAGTTTATTAAAGCACACAAATTCTTGTCATAAATCAATCAATTAGTAAATTCATCGACAAAGTTTTACAATAAAAATAAATTTCTCACAGCGTGTAATTACAAGTTGTCAATAATAGAAGGACGAGTTGGTCGTCAATACAAGAACAAATTGTTCAAACACATTGTCTAGATTAAATTACATATTAATTCATACACGAATTGCACAGCAGGATTATTCACAGATGAATGTATAAGCTCATTGTTCGAGAATCAATTTATTTCTCAACGAATTGTCAAACTTAAACCCTAACAAGAGTAATACACGATTCGATTGTCACAACAGTTTCTATTTGTACCTACTCAAATCTACGCAATGGGCACAATTTCAGACTTTTTTCATAAAATTGGCGCTGGTTGAAAACAAAATATGCAGATGGTCTATTTGAAAAAAAGGGTCATAATGTGATCCTGTCCCGAAGATTAATTTTAGCGAAATTAGGTACAAAATTATGTTAATATTTCGAAACAAAAAATCCTAATCTTTAAACTTTGCAACCCCTAAAGTAGTCGAGTATAAGAGAGTGGAGAAAAAAAGTTTGGCAATTCCTGGTGTAAAGCATCTAATATTATTTTGAAGCGATAAGTGTTGTCAAAAAGCAAGCCAAAAAAATTTTGATTTATAATAAATGACCCTTTTTTGTAACGATATTGACGTATCATAAACCCATTTATTATTCAAACGTTTAAGCTTAGGATGAAACATATACGCGAATAATCTACAAATTGATTACTTTTTTCTCTCTGCCAAAAATATAATACGTATACGTCCACTTTTAAATAATTAAATTATAAAAATGTTCTACCTTTTATTTTGTTACGAATTTTCCGATATGAAATGACAAATAGCACTTCGCAAATGTATTATTTGAGATGTGTGTATTCATTCACTTTTTTGAGGTTTTGTGCGAATTCGTTTTTTTAAACATAAAAGAGTAGCAACAATAACTTACCAAATACTAGCATACTCTTAGTTTTTCGGTCTTCGCTTTGAAAAGTTGCTACGTGGCAGGTGTAGTCTCCTGAGAGATCGGGGCTGGGTTTTAGAATATGAAGAGCTCTATGTATACTATTGGCATCTAAACTGGCGGCATATTCTAAATTCAGACGTCCTTTCAAAACGCCTAATTCTTGAGGCCTTTTACTACTCCCTAAAACAAAATAAAGAAATAAAAATCCTCGAAAGTTTCCCAACACTATTATTTCAATATTTAACTATAAGAACTAGAAAAGTTATCAAGCCAGCTATGATTAAAAACAATTGACCAGCGTTTGCAATTAATGAGCTGTCAAACGTTCACAGTCAAATTTGGTTATTAATCTTCATTCGGTGAAGGAAAGAGCGCTCAAATATCAGCTTGTTAAAATTGATGTATCGAAGTCAACAATTTTTGGAAACGATGCTGTTTCATATTAAAACGTGATGTTGTGGTCTGAAAAATTTCGCTGACGAAAGAAGTCCATCGAGGATGATGCCTGCAGTGGGAGACCTGCAGAAGCAAAAATTCCGTATGTCTGCATGAAAGTGGAGACCATGGAGCTTAAGGATCGCCGTCTTAAAAATCCTGCAAAAGCGACAAATCCGAAAGTCTGCAGGAATGTGTAGATCATAAATCTCATGATCACTGATGTCTTAAAAGATCTGCAAAAACGACAAATCCGTAAGTTTGCAGGAACGTGGAGATCATAGCTCTCAAGGGTAGCCGTCTTAAAAGACCTGCAGAAGCTATAAACCCGAAAGTCTGCAGGAATGTGGAGATCATAAATCTCATGATCACTGTCTAAAGATCTGCAAAAACGACAAATCCGTAAGTCTGCACAAATGTGGAGATCGTAGATCTCAAAAATCGGTGTCTTAAAAGACCTGCAGAAGCGACAAATATGTAAGTCTGCAGGAATGTGGAGAAGTTGGATTTTAAGGATCGCAGTTTTAAAAGACCTGCAGAAGCGATAAATCCGTAAGTCTGCAGGAATGTGGAGATCATAGATCTCAAAAATCACCGTCTTAAAAGACCTGCAGAAGCGACAAATCCGTAAGTCTGCAGGAATTTGGAGATCGTAGATCTCAGGGATCGCCGTCTTAAAACACCTGCAGAAGCGACAAATCCGTAAGTCTGCAGGAATGTGGAGATCATAGCTCTCAATGATAGCCGTCTTAAAAGACCTGCAGAAGCTATAAATCCGAAAGTCTGCAAGAATGTAGAGAAGGATCGCCGTCTTAAACGTCCTGCAGAAGCGACAAATCCGTAAGTCTGTAGGAATGTGTAGATCATAAATCTCATGATCACTGATGTCTTAAAAGATCTGCAAAAACGACAAATCCGTAAGTTTGCAGGAACGTGGAGATCATAGCTCTCAAGGGTAGCCGTCTTAAAAGACCTGCAGAAGCTATAAACCCGAAAGTCTGCAGGAATGTGGAGATCATAAATCTCATGATCACTGTCTAAAGATCTGCAAAAACGACAAATCCGTAAGTCTGCACAAATGTGGAGATCGTAGATCTCAAAAATCGGTGTCTTAAAAGACCTGCAGAAGCGACAAATATGTAAGTCTGCAGGAATGTGGAGAAGTTGGATTTTAAGGATCGCAGTTTTAAAAGACCTGCAGAAGCGATAAATCCGTAAGTCTGCAGAAATGTGGAGATCATAGATCTCAAAAATCACCGTCTTAAAAGACCTGCAGAAGCGACAAATCCGTAAGTCTGCAGGAATTTGGAGATCGTAGATCTCAGGGATCGCCGTCTTAAAACACCTGCAGAAGCGACAAATCCGTAAGTTTGCAGGAACGTGGAGATCATAGCTCTCAAGGGTAGCCGTCTTAAAAGACCTGCAGAAGCTATAAACCCGAAAGTCTGCAGGAATGTGGAGATCATAAATCTCATGATCACTGTCTAAAGATCTGCAAAAACGACAAATCCGTAAGTCTGCACAAATGTGGAGATCGTAGATCTCAAAAATCGGTGTCTTAAAAGACCTGCAGAAGCGACAAATATGTAAGTCTGCAGGAATGTGGAGAAGTTGGATTTTAAGGATCGCAGTTTTAAAAGACCTGCAGAAGCGATAAATCCGTAAGTCTGCAGGAATGTGGAGATCATAGATCTCAAAAATCACCGTCTTAAAAGACCTGCAGAAGCGACAAATCCGTAAGTCTGCAGGAATTTGGAGATCGTAGATCTCAGGGATCGCCGTCTTAAAACACCTGCAGAAGCGACAAATCCGTAAGTCTGCAGGAATGTGGAGATCATAGCTCTCAATGATAGCCGTCTTAAAAGACCTGCAGAAGCTATAAATCCGAAAGTCTGCAAGAATGTAGAGAAGGATCGCCGTCTTAAACGTCCTGCAGAAGCGACAAATCCGTAAGTCTGTAGGAATGTGTAGATCATAAATCTCATGATCACTGATGTCTTAAAAGATCTGCAAAAACGACAAATCCGTAAGTTTGCAGGAACGTGGAGATCATAGCTCTCAAGGGTAGCCGTCTTAAAAGACCTGCAGAAGCTATAAACCCGAAAGTCTGCAGGAATGTGGAGATCATAAATCTCATGATCACTGTCTAAAGATCTGCAAAAACGACAAATCCGTAAGTCTGCACAAATGTGGAGATCGTAGATCTCAAAAATCGGTGTCTTAAAAGACCTGCAGAAGCGACAAATATGTAAGTCTGCAGGAATGTGGAGAAGTTGGATTTTAAGGATCGCAGTTTTAAAAGACCTGCAGAAGCGATAAATCCGTAAGTCTGCAGGAATGTGGAGATCATAGATCTCAAAAATCACCGTCTTAAAAGACCTGCAGAAGCGACAAATCCGTAAGTCTGCAGGAATTTGGAGATCGTAGATCTCAGGGATCGCCGTCTTAAAACACCTGCAGAAGCGACAAATCCGTAAGTCTGCAGGAATGTGGAGATCATAGCTCTCAATGATAGCCGTCTTAAAAGACCTGCAGAAGCTATAAATCCGAAAGTCTGCAAGAATGTAGAGAAGGATCGCCGTCTTAAACGTCCTGCAGAAGCGACAAATCCGTAAGTCTGTAGGAATGTGTAGATCATAAATCTCATGATCGCTGTCTTAAAAGATCTGCAAAAACGACAAATCCGTAAGTTTGCACAAATGTAAAGATCGTAGATCTCAAAAATCTCTGTCTTAAAAGACCTGCAGAAGCGACAAGTTTGTAAGTCTGCAGGAATGTGGAGAAGTTGGATTTTAAGGATCGCAGTCTTAAAAGACCTGCAGAAGCGATAAATCCGTAAGTCTGCAGGAATGTGGAGATCATAGATCTCAAAAATCACCGTCTTAAAAGACCTGCAGAAGCGACAAATCCGTAAGTCTGCAGGAATTTGGAGATCGTAGATCTCAGGGATCGCCGTCTTAAAACACCTGCAGAAGCGACAAATCCGTAAGTCTGCAGGAATGTGGAGATCATAGCTCTCAATGATAGCCGTCTTAAAAGACCTGCAGAAGCTATAAATCCGAAAGTCTGCAAGAATGTAGAGAAGGATCGCCGTCTTAAACGTCCTGCAGAAGCGACAAATCCGTAAGTCTGCAGGAATGTGTAGATCATAAATCTCATGATCGCTGTCTTAAAAGATCTACAAAAACGACAAATCCGTAAGTTTGCAGGAATGTGGAGATCATAGCTCTCAAGGGTAGCCGTCTTAAAAGATCTGCAAAAACTACAAATCCGTAAGTCTGCACAAATGTGGAGATCGTAGATCTCAAAAATCGGTGTCTTAAAAGACCTGCAGAAGCGACAAATATGTAAGTCTGCAGGAATGTGGAGAAGTTGGATTTTAAGGATCGCCGTCTTAAAAGACCTGCAGAAACGATAAATCCGTAAATCTGCAGGAATGTGGAGATGTTAGATCTCAAAAATCGCCGTCTTAAAAGACCTGCAGAAGCGACAAATCCGCATGTCTGCATGAAAGTGGGTACTTTGGAGCTCATGGATCGCCGTCTTATAGTCTTGACCATCTTTACAGCATTGGGAATCTCTAGGAAAAACGTCAAATCACGCAAAATCATTTGAATAGTCTGGAGACTGATGCTAACCTTTTAACTCAAATTGTGACGGGATGGGTACTTGGGTAGATCACTGGGAACCCGAGACTAAACAAAAATCCATGTATTGAGTGCATAAAGGTTCTTCAGAGCCGAATAAAGCTCGAATTCAGTCTTCGGCAGGAAAACTCATCTCAGGAATTTTCTGGAACATTTAGCGTAGATTTAATTACCTACGGTAATACTCGAAAGAGGTTGCGTAAAGCCACAGACAAGAAACGTTCTAATTTGTTTCAATCGAATGTACATCTTCTTCACGACAATGAGATCGTGCAAAAGTCGGCTAGTTTTGGCGAAATTAGGCTTTACCGAGGTTCACCACACACCATATAGCCCAGACACGGAACCATCGGACTATTATTTGTTATAATGTTTAAAATGTTAAAAAAAATGACGTGGCTTTTTCTTCTGCATTAGGTAAATAATTTTTCTAGTCCCCTTCTTAAATTAAACAGTTACATCTAAGGTTAACTTCTTTTAGATTTCGTTTTTTTTTTAAACTTACCTGGTATCCATTGATAGACAGGCTTATTATCGTTTTTATTAAAATACCACTTTACTACTAAACCGACATTCTTCTCTCCAATGTCGTCGAAATCTTCTAAAATAAAGTCACAATCCAGCACTACGGGAGCTCCATGTTGGATTATTTTAGGTACTTGAAGCTTTTTTATTTTGACTGCCGTTCCAATGCGAACTGCTGTAATAGAAAAAATCACAATTAGTTTAAGAATAACATTAACATTTTTACAATAAAATTGGTTTATTAAAAGCTATCGTCTAAGAGTTACATTTGATTACATGTAAGCCTTTTTTTACAGCTTTTCTGTATAGGAGGTGGATACAAAACAAGAATAGGATGAGTCACCTACATACCATAATTGGTAAATAATATCTATCTACACAGAGTAGGTGTTGCTGAAAGGCCCACCTGCAGATGATTCACACTATGGGAATATAGCCTGGCCTGGTATAGCTGGAGTGGGTTCATGACGGAAGACCTTTTAAGTTGCCTAAGTACACTTAAACTTCTGTTTACATTCCCTAACAGGATAAGTTGAAAATTTGAAGCACTTTGGTAAATGGTTTCGTATAGGCTAAATCTGAAACCTCAACTATGGACATAGTTTGTTTAATAGAAAGTTACAGCAATGCCTTTATAAAGTTTAGAAAAACCTTTACCTATGAGTAGAGGTCTTCATCCCTTCAAATATCTATCAAGTCAGTGCTTTTCTATAGTAGGGAAGAGGGTCAGGCATTGATGGGAAGATGCATGGAGAATGATGAACGAACATGGGTATCCTGTGAGTTATAGAATGGCGAAATTTAGGTGGGATGTAAAACAGCAGAAGGGTCTATAAAAGTAGAGAGTTTGATAGGCACAGGCTAGCACACGTATTTAAACCAATTTTAGAGGGCACGTTAAGCCATCGATCCAGATGTACATATAATTAAGTTAAAAATAAATTAATGCATAATCAGAATATAATAATATTTGAAAAGTGTTACAGACACATTACTCAAGACCTCAAGAATCACCAAGCGAGAAAAAGAAAAAAATTGCTAGCAAACCACAATAACCAATACGAGACACAGCGAGTTTTCCAATAAGCGGAATTACCATTTGTTGTTTGGTAATTTAAAAAATTTAAATAATACATTAAAAACGCAATAAACTATTGTATCAAGCGGCGTCACCTTTACACAATAAAAGCAACTAAAAGTACGCGGATTAATTAAAATTGAATTTAGAATACAAAAAAATCCCTTTATAAATAAATTAATTTTTTTTTACAATTTTTTTTCTACATTTTCGCTTTATATTCATTTCACAAACACACATAATTTCAAATTTAAACAATTTCATTCGGGCTCACTCAGCGTTTCGTGCGAATTTAAAATAATCCTTTACCCCTAATAAATACACGTGCATAAAATAAGCTTTATTTTTAGTAGTAGTATCTCGATTTAAGTTTATTTAAAATACAACTTCAAAGTGTTGCTATCAGTGCCCCCTCCCTCTACTCTCATACTACCCATAAACAAAATATGAATAGTGTTTTATTATTTTTTAGTGTGCTAGTCATCGTGTTGATACATAGAGAAGCAGACAGCAGAGAGTAGTCAGGCAAACGAGCAGACAGGCAATCAGGCAAGTAGTCAAGGTATCAGCAGATCAAATAATGGGAAATATTGTTCTTACACAGAGAAGCGGAATGCAGGTAGCAAATACGCAACAAGCAGGCAAATAGACATGGTATCAGCAGTTCGAATAAATAATAAGAAATAATGTTCACATGCAGAGGCAGATAATCAAACAAGCAGACAGAGAGGCAGACATACAGACAGGCAGGTATGTAGATGGACAAGAGTAGTATAACTATTAAATTGGTATTTCTACTTCTCACCTCTTTTTTATATCCGTACGCCGTACGCTATTTAAAAAAAATGTTCACACCTATTTTAAGACCTTATCGTGCATTTTTAAATTTACACGCCCACTTGCCTCCAAATTAGAATTTCCCGCCATTTTTATTATGAACGTCACATCTAGAATATAATCTAGAATCCCCATAGTTATACTACTACCAAGGTATTCTACCAAGGTATTAGCATACCTTGTTATGTGGCATACAGGTTGACTGACAAACAAGCAGACAGGTAGAGTGATGAACCGGTACACAGATGGACGGACACACAAACATACCAAAAGTCCGATGGTCGAACTGATAAAGATTTTCATAACCGATTACAAGACAGGCAGTGAAGCAGAGTGGCTAACTAAACTATAGATGGTAATTTTACCCGATCTTTTGTTTATACACCGGCAGATAGACAAACAAACAGGCAGGGGCGTACTCAGGATAGACAGACAGTCAGAGACCTAATTTTCATACTTGAAAATGACCTCTCTTGTCATAAAAAGTAAAAATCACAAGGTATTTTTTTGCAACTTTTCAACATCGTTACCGAGTTTACTCTACTACCTCTTCGGTGGAGTAAACAAAAAAATTATAATAATAGCCTACTAGGATAAAATGTTAATTAAAATATAATTGGGTAGCCAACCTAGACACAAAATAACCTTATAAATTATTTATTACTATTTAGAAATAACGACTAAGCTAAAAAAACGAGCTTATAGTTAGTTAGTGGTAGAAAAAAAAGCTTTTCAATCAACCCCGTTTTGTTTTTTTTTTATTTTTTTAAATAATTAATTTGAAGGGTATTTTACAATAAATTTGTTTTTCCTATACTGAACAAAAGTAATTTACATTGTCGACGTAATAAAAATTTTATAATAGTATCGAAACTTTGTTTAGACGACAGTTACCCCTAAAAGCCCCATTTTTACTTATTAATTATTCAAATTTAAATTATTTATTTATAAATAAAAGCATTAGTTATTGTAATCAAATTTAAATCAACCCGGGTTAACAGTACCTATAAATTACAATTATTTTGTACCCTAGAGTACTCGCGTTAAAGTTGAATGGCTGTCCTCTCTACGACTGGGGTAATTTTGACCCCATTAGTATAATTTTGTTTATTTTACAAGTTTCATTTTATTTTTCATTACAAATTACACTTTAACTACCATTAATAATGCATACATAATTTTTTTAACAGCACAACGAATAAATCAAGCGCCGACAGACGACACCCTCGTTACGCAACATCGACGTGCACATTCTCGTACCATGGCAAATTCTACTCCGGTATAGCTTTAAACCTTATTTTAAAAGGTGTGTAATACAGGCTACTTAGGCTAAATAGCCTAAAGAACTTAGTTACTAGAAAAGATGTACCCAAAACCACACTAAATGCGTGGGTATATAACAACAGATCTATTCAAGGTCGCGGAGACATACTATCGGATATAAAACACACCTCTGTAGTAATTTAACCTAATACAGAATGTGGTATTAGAACGGGAGTTCTATGTGCCAAAAACGTGGCACAAAATTCAACAACAAAACCAGATCAATGTGAGCTCGCCAGCATCCAGTGGAGAAGGCGTGGGAGTAAAATACAGATTAGGGCGCCACACATTTTAATCCATACCAATCACACCCTTTACAAACTGTAAAAGTAGACACAAATACAAGAAAACTAAATTTGATAATGTGTAGTAACATAAACAGTAATTCGATCTTACGATGAACACTAAATAATCAATAAAAGTTGGTTCGTAAAGTGGTCGCAGACGTCTGCAATTTTTTTGTCAGTTAGTGATAGATATTCTTCTTCGTAGTGTCTACTTCAAGCTTTGAAATTTTCCTATTGCTATGTTGATTGCCGGTCTCATCCAGTTTCAGCCAGCTGTTATTTTTAGAACCATTTGTCATCGCATGGGTGATCTTCCTAGTTATCGAGAGCTGCGGTAATCGATTAACATTCCTACATTGTGATAGTGCTATATTGCTACACTTATTATTGAATTATGTTCCTGTTTATTGTACTGTTAGGGTAAGAAGTACCTTTCAATAAAATTAAAATTATTGGGTAGCAGTTTTGGTAACTATAATTTATCCTAGTACACCCTGGAAGATTCCAGGCGTCTCGAGAACCCCCATATTGACATATGGTGGAGCCGTCTGGTAGTTTTCCCTGCTGAACGTGACTTGTCGATCCTTACTTGCATCCCTCGGCGTTCTATTTCGTCTGGAAGCTGCCTGGTGCCTCCACCATATGTCACGATGGAGGTTCTCGTGACGCAAAATTTAGAGACGTTCTATGATCACCTCTTGACCTATGTCCTGCGAACTAGCGGTCGTCGACTACTTGCTGTGGAGCCACTTCAGCCTCAAGTGTATTATTAAGGCAGACACACCTTGATAAAGTCGCAGAAAAATCTATCTAACTGTTGAAATTGCTAGTGCATTATTGCTCAGAGTAATGGAGAATTTTCCGACCCAAAATTGTTGTTGAATAAGTAACTTTGAAGAAGTTATTTTCAAAAAAAATTATACCGCGTTAATAAATCGCATTATACGTCTAAAATATATGAGCCTTAAAAAATAGAAAAATAATACATGCGTTAAGGAAGGAAGTGTATAAAAACACTTTAAAGTGAAAAATTGAAATTGTTTATTGTGTCATTACACATAACTACATATTTACTAAAAAAGAAAACTCATCATGTGTTTAATGCGTAAAGTTAGTGTTGAACATTTGCCATGTGTCAAAAATATACCCAAATAAAAAATTACTTCTTCCCTTAAAAAAAGTAATTTAAAGAATGCACCATAACCTTACTTTTTAAAGTATGTTTCATTCAATTTATGAAAAATGAGGGAAAAATTTTCCCGAGTGTTGGGATATTTTTGAAAAGTTATAAATGTTTCTTCCAAATACAGGATGGGTACAAATCTGTGATTTGATAAACTTTTTTTTACTTGTCATTTATTTTCATAACCACACTATTGTCATTCATCATCACATCACTCAACCTTTTTGGTGAAAGAGTCTAGAAACTGTGGAAAATGTAGAAACCACACATCGAGAGAGCTATTGTCGGCGCACGCTACTATACCCGTTTTCTTCAAGTATAACACTGGACCTCCGGAACAAGCTGCTCCTCTACAAGACCGTCATCCGATCTATCATTACGTACGCCGCACCAGCCTGGGGCTACACCGCACTGCCAAACATCAAGAAGATGCAGACCATACAAAACAAGATCTTGAGGACCATTGTCAACGCTCTTTGGTTCATCTGTAACTGCAACCTTCAACAAGACCTACAGATGATCAGTATCCAGGATTTCAAACGAGAAGCAGCCTCCACACATTGAGTGAGCTATCGTCCGAGCACGAGCTGCCTTTACACTACTATATTCACTTTTTGCAGGTACCACACTAGACCTCTGGACCAAGCTGCTCCTCTACAAGACCATTATCCGACCCATCACGACGTACGCCTGTGGCTTACGCCGCACCGTCAAACATCAAGAAGATGCAGATGCAGACCATACAAAACAAGATCTTGAGCACCATCGTCAAAACTCCATGGTTTATCCGTAATAACACCCTTCAACGGGACCTACAGGATCAGCATCCAAGATTTTATTCGAGAAGCAGCCTCCAAGTTCCAAGAGACGACACTGGAGCACAACAACTCGACCATCCGAGTATTATAATGGGAAAAAACATCAACGAGTCTAGGCTTTGGAAGAGACCCAAGTTGGTTCTTGACCGAGCCTAATAACCTCGTTACGCCCCCAAGGAGGTTGAGGGATGACGAGAAGATGAAGGACGTACAGGGCAGAGCCCAGGTATCCCAAATAGCTAGTTTCAAGACTCCAGATTCATTTGGTTTAGATTTTCATGGTAGAGGTTCTCCTGTTACGAAAAGCTTCAGATCTAACCCATCCGTTGTGTTATACGTTTGCTCTATTTATTAACAGTTGTTCTGCCAACGTGACCGTGCCAGTTGCCTGGAGAGTGCTTTGTGGCACCTGTCTAACCCTGTGGTGTTACCTTAAACCTCTTACGACATGAAAATCACAATTGAGCATCAAATTAGATTTTAAAACTTCAAGAAGAGACTCCTCGAGCTGCAGGGCATTTAATTAACTTGCTTACATGTGTCGCTTAGGGCACAAACTACACTACATCAAAATGATACAATTTGTCTATTTACATTTCTTTTATTTTGTTCTTTTTTTTCTAAAAGCCAACTTTGTTATTAAAAAGCCTTGGAGGGTTTTTAAAATATAATTTAAATTTTTAATAAAAAAGTTTTTCTCTCATCATTAGACTATTATATTGTTTAATCATATTACTTATCCAAAAAGTAATTATCTAATGTAGATTATAATTATTATATTTTTTAAAACAGACCACGATAATAAAGTTTCATTTTGAAATGTAATCATCATCAGTTTAATTAAAACAAACAAGAAATTTTTAAATTTTCGAAATAAAGTCAATTTTTATACTAAAATTTAAAAAGCGGTATACAAGAGAGGGAGAAGGGCGAAGAGGGTTCAATTTTTAAAATTAGAAAATTTTAACGAAACGAAGTTAATCTTGTTAACCACATTGAAAAACACGATTAGCATGAAGTAATATATTTAACACGGAACGAGGAAGGAGGTAGAAAGGAATACTCGTCTTCCCACAGGCAAAAGAAATTGTCCAGGGAGCATTTAAGCTAATTTTTCATAACCTTATGTTCGGTAGCAAGTTATCTAGAGAACCTTTCTAAATAAACTGCTTTTATGTGCATTGCATAACGCATAATAAAAACATCTTTCTAATTACGTTTCTCTTAAAGGCTTATCAGATTAGCATAAATTGTGGTCGCTTTAGTTATATTTTATGAAGTAGCCATAGAGAAAAATGGTCACTAAAATATTATCTCTTTTCCTCCCTTTTTAAATTTTTATAACTGTCGACCGTATTTATATTTTTATTTATTTTTAAATAAAGATCAAACGTACATTCACACATCCCCCTATTCTTTTTTTTATTTATCTACCAAGGGACAAAAATATGAATTCCCCAACGGATAATATTACTTACGAATATTTTATTTATTTTCATTGTAATGAGACTACAGGTAAATAGAATGTACACGTCGATAAAAGAATATTAAACTATAATTTAACGTATAAAGGTAATTTCGAATCAAAATAACCAAAGTTTGAAAGAAGATATATCATTATCGAATAATAATAAAGAAATCATTGATTATATAACAACTAACCATTTTACTAAAAATTATGTGCTGATGGTTGTTATAAAAAAACGTTTTTAAGTAAATTATGTGTAAATATAATTATATAAGATGAATTATGAAAAACGAGACTTCTGAAGAAAGCTGTACGTGTACAGGGTGGTTCAAATTGTTTGTCAATATAGGGTATTTCAGTTAATATAGAAGTAGGAATAAAACTAATAACACCGCCTAAAATTTTTTAAAACTGTCTAAAACTAGTCTAATGTTCAACAGTCAGTTTCAGGCTTAATATAGGCTTATGTTAGCTTAAAATGTAGATCATCTTAGACTAGCCTAAAGTTCAGGAGTGAGTTTAGGTGCTTAGTTAGACTAAAATTCAGTGAGATACGGTTTGTCTAAAGTTCAACAGTTTGTTCAAGACCAAATTTAAGCTTAAGTTAGCCTAAAGTGTAGATCAGCATACGATACCCTACAGTTCAAGAGTGAGTTTAAAGCCTATTAAAGCTTAGTTAGACTTAACTTCAAGTGAGATTCGGTTAGTCTAAAGTTTAACAGACAGTTCAAAGCATAATATAAGCTTAGGTTAGCCTAAAGTGTAGATCAGCTTAAGTTAGTCTACACTACGCAAGTGAGTTTAGGGCCTATCAAAACTTAGTTAGACTAAACTTCAGTTTGACTCGGTTAGTCTAAAGTTCAACAGTCTGTTCAAGACCTAATCTCAGCTTAGGTTAGCCTAAAGTGTAGATCAGCTTAGGCTAGCCCTGGGTTCAGTAATGAGTGTAAGTGCTATCACAGCTTAGTTAAACTAAACTTTAGTGATATTCGGTTTGTTTAAAGTTCAAAAGTCTGTTCAAGACCTAATCTAAGCTTAGGTTAGCCTAAAGTTCAGATCGGATTAGGTTAACCTACAGTACGCGAGTGAGTTTAGGACTTATCAAAGCATAGTTAGACTAACCTTCAGTGAGATTCGGTTAGTCTAAAGTTCAATAACCTATTCAAGGCTTAATCTAAGCTTAGGTTAACCTAAAGTGTAGATCAGTTTAGGTTAGCCTAAAGTGTAAATCAGCTTAAGTTAGCCTAAAGTTCAAGAATGAGTTTAAGACCTATCAAAGCTTAGTTATACTAAAGTTCAGGAGAGATTCGATTTGGCTAAAGTTCAACAATGTATTCAAAGTCTAATAAATCTAAGCTTTGGTTAGTTTAAAGTGTAGATCAGCTTAGGTTAGCCTACAGTTCAGAATTGAGTTTAGGACCTATCAAAGCTAGGTTAGACTAAACTTCGGGTGTGATTTAATAAGCCTAAAACTTAGTAGTCAGTACAAGTTTAATGTAGATCTAAGTTAGCCTAAAGTGTAGATGAGCTTAGGTTAGCCTACAGTACGGGAGTGAGTTTAGAACCTATCAAAGCTTAGTTAGACTAACCTGCAGTGAGATTCGGTTGGTCGAAAGTTCAATAATCTGTCCAAGGCTTAATCTAAGCTAAACTGTAGATCAGCTTAGGTTAACCGAAAGTGTAGATGAGCTTAGGTTAGCATAAACTTCAAGTATGAGTTTATAACCTATCAAAGCATAGTTACAGGCTTCAAGAGATAGTTCAAGAGATATTCAGTTTGGCTAAAGTTCAACAATGTGTTTAAGATCTAATCTAAGCTTTGGTTAGTTTAACGTGTAGATCAGCTGAGGTAAGCCTACAGTTCAGGAGTGAGTGTAGGGCCTATCAAAGCTAGGTTAGACTAAACATCGGGTGACATTTGATTAGCCTAAAATTTAATAGTCAGTACTAGCCCAAAAGGAAGGTTAGGTTAGCCCAAAGTGTAGATCAGCTTAGGTTAGCCTATCAAAGGTTAGTTAGACTAACCTTCAGTGAGATTCGTTTTGGCTAAAGTTCATCAATAAAAAAATTTTCGAAGAATTTTAAGCGATTTTGACCTTAAAGCCTTTCACAATTTTTAATATTATGTTTACTTAGGCTAGCCTAAAGTTCAGGAGTGAGTTTAGGTGCTATCAAAGCTTACTTGGATTAAACTTCAGGTGCGATTTGGTTAGTCTAAAGTTCAACTGTCAGTTCAAGGCGTAATCTAAGCTTAGGTTAGCCTAAAATGTAGATCAGCTTAAGTTAGCCTAAAGTTCAGAAGTGAGTTTAGTGCCTAAGAAATTTAGTTAGAGAAAACTCTAGGTAAGATTTGGTTAGTCTAAAGTTCAACAGTTAGTTCCAGGCCTAATGTAAGCTTACATTAGCCTAAAGTGAAAATCAGCTTAGGTTAGTTAAGTTCTATAGTGAGTTTAGAGTTATGTTAGACTAAACTTCAAGTGAGATTCGGTTAGTCCAAAGATCAACAGGCAGTTCAAAGCCTAGTCTAAGCTAATGTTAGCCTTAAGTTCAGGAGTAGTTTAGTGCTTATCAAAACTTAGTTAGACTATCCTTTAGGTGATATCTGGTTAGTCCAAAGTTCAACAGTCAGATCCCGGCCTAATGTAGCTTATGTTAGCATAAAGTGTAGATCAGTTTAAATTAGACTAAAGTTCAAGAGTGAGTTTAAGGCCAATCTAAGCTTATGTTAGACTAAACTTCGAGCGAGATTAGGTCTAAAGATCAGCAGATTGTTCAAGACCTAATCTAAATTTAGACTAATAGTCCTGGGGCCTGTAACAGAAAAAAGGGGGTGATCGTATTCAGGTCCATCTTTTGGAAATAAGCTATTTGAATACCAGCGGACACGAAAATCTGGTTGGCTTCCACAGGCAGTGGCTTAAGCCCTCAGGATCCTTCAATGAAATTCTTAAAGAAGGAAAAAAGTAAGAAATATGACAGCATTCGGGATGCAACTTTGACATTTTATCGTTCTTATAAAAAAAATCGACCAAAAAAATTGGCTGCTCTCTACAATGTCTCTGACAGCGTGGCAGCTGGACTGAAATTAACGTCTTTATGCTACACACCTGCAAACACTAACTCGTGACTCATAAACGGTATTTGAGTTGTCCACTGCCAAAGTAACTACTTTTTACATAAAAAGTAAGATTTTACTTTGCCATCCCTCTCAGGTGGGTTTCCCACCTTCCTCACCAATTAGAAATTTATTATTAACAGCTCTGAGGCCTTAAGCCACTGCCTGTGGAAGCCAACCAGATTTTCGTGTCCGCTGGTACTCAAATAGCTTATTTCCAAAAGATGGACCTGAATACGATCACCCCCTTTTTTCTGTTACAGGCCCCAGGACTATAACCTAAGATGTAATCAGTTTGTGTTAGCCTAAAGTCTAAAAGTGATTTTAGGGTTTATTTCAGCTTATGTTAGACTAATCTTCAGCTAAACTTCATTTAATCTAAATTTTAATAGTCAGTTCAATGCCTAATCTAAGCTTAGGTTAGCCTAAATTGTAGATCAAATTAGGTTAGTCTAAAATTCAACAGTTAACAGCTGTAAGCACACCTAAGCTTACATTATGCTACCTTAAAGTTGAGTAGTCAGCTAAAGTTTTCATATAAGCTTAGGTTAGCGCAAGCTTCAGCAGGCACGGCTGTGAACTTTAGACTGGCTTAAGCTAAACTAAAGTTTAAGCTAACCTTAGTAGTCAGTTTAAGGCATAATAAAAGCTTAGGTTAGCCTAGATTTCTATATTCAGTGCTGCGAACTTAAGCTTACATTGGATATCCTAAAGTGCAGCTGTCCCTTAAGAGCCTAATCTAACTTGCGTTAGCCGTCACTTAAGGTTAGTGTCAAGTTCAGTGCAGTGTACTATATGCCTAAGCTGACAGGACAGAATGAAGCTGATGAACAAAAGAGGATCCATGTTAGGAGAATGCTGGGCAAGCATAACCAGTATCGTCAACCCTTTAGCCTCCAAAATTCTTGGATTCATTCAACTGAGGGAAGGAAATCAGATCTAACGAAGTTTCTATAACGAGATGGCGCAATAGTCCCGAATAAGTGGCTTAAGTTCACTCGTGAATTTAGTTACTCCCATCTTAACAATCTTAAACGTAAGCCTACTATATGCTTTATCTCTAGTATTAATTGAAATATCTTTAAATTTAACAAACCTAAGCTCTTGGACATTATGTGAACTGCTCCCGTCGTTGTCGAGAATTACAGGCAACTTTTCTCAAATAACAAAGACAAAATCTGAGCCACCATCTTAGTATCATCTCCGATGATTAATTCTTCAAATCCACTAAATTAATTGCTTCAAAGTTTACCTAACGTAAGATAAAGTACTTGAAACTACTACTAATCCAAATTAGTAACCCTCAGCAAAACTGGTAAAGTTTTTGTTAAAATTTAGTTTAAATAATGAGAACCTTAACGATAATACGATAATACGATATTGTTTTATTGAAAAATAAATTTTGCCAACTCGTCGCTTTGGCCGTCAGTTGAAACTTTTTAACAGTTAAAAATTAAAAAGTTTCTGGCGCAAAACATTCTTAATTGTGTCAGTGTTGGTACATCCAATATAATTTTCTCAAAACCAACAAAAGTATTAAATTAAACGTAGTAGCTAGAGCTCTTCTAGTGGTGGTAGTAAAATTAATTTCATTCTTTTTACTCTCTACACTATAAAATTTTGTTCAAAAACTTAAGTTTGCTCACTAAGTTTGCTACAAGATAAACTTTATACTCGCGACAGACAATTAGAGTTGCATTTAACAAGCCATTGATTTTACGATGGTTTAACTAAATAGAACCTCTTGAACTAAAAATTGGTTATAAATTTATATCGTTTACGATTTGCGGAAGCTTAAAATTTACGTTTACATCTTAAACGTCTTAATACAGGGCGTTTTCATGAAGAGTTTCTCGAGTTTTCGTTTCTTACTACGAAAACTGGAGCACCCTGTAGCCAAGGCTGAATTTACTCTATGCGTCAGCCCTCACAACCCTCACATAACCATAACTTTAAACTAAGGATACTTTTTCGAAAATATTTCCAATACCCATGAGCCATGAGACTGGCTCAAAAGTGAGCGGAGCTCAGAGTGTCGTAAAAATCAGATGAAAGTCTAAAAGTGTCTCAAAACCAACGAACAGATGGTGGGGTCCCTACAGACTATCTCTGATACAACTAGAAGCTGCTACCCTTTCAAAAATTCTTTCTAATTGTTTTGTTCGATTTGGACACCTTCTGCACAAATTTTGAGCCTCCTACTCTAAACTGTTTCCCGTAAACGGCCAATAGTGGCTTTTCGTGACCCACCCTGTATACACTAACTACCTGGGTAGTAAAATTAAAATAGGTTAATGTATAATTTTAGTAAATTGAGAAGTTTTAAATTTAATTAAGTTTCTGCACAGCGCGACTTATTAATATTTTGAGAGCCATACTATCCGTAAGTAATTTAACTTTGCTTAATTTACAAAACTCTTTTAATAAATAATTTAATTTTCTAGTTAATTAACAAACTGTTTATGTGAAAAAGGGAATGACATACATGGGACTTTTATTAATAGTTTTGTTAATTAAAAATTCAAAACCTCTTAGAAAAAATTGTTTGTAGTAGAATTTGTTCCACTTTCGAGAAATTTAATATTTTACGAACAAACTTTTCTTCAATACCTTTATCTTTTATTTTTTATTGGATTTAGATATTAGGATTTATACTCTTAATTTTTTTCAAATTTAAAAGTAGGTTGTGCTGATAGTTAGAGTTAGTCAACCATCGATCTGGAAAACACGTTCTGTAGATACAAAATGGTATGCAGAGGTGAGAAAGTGAGAAAGTGGGAGAAAACCCAGAGGCATTAGATGGAAAAAATTGTTAAATCCCAATGGGGACTATAAACGAGAAGAAGAAGAATAATAAACGACGCTCTTCTCATTTCTTAATCTAGCGATATGCTTTACTGATACCCCCAGTTAGAGAGCGTTGTTTTGAATCAGTTGTTTATAAAGTTTTTCAGCAGTTAATCAACCCAGGACTTGGAAGACACCTATTGGTAAGACATGGTGTGCAGATGTGTGCTAAAAGATGTCTGGGAAAACCAGAGGTACTAAAGGGAAAAAGTTGCTAACTCCTGATGGAGACTAGGAACGAGAAGAAGATGAACAATCAACGATTTTGTCATTTCCCAATCCAGTGATATGCTTTACTTATGCACCCAGTAAAAGAGTAATTAGATGTCGTTCTGGATTTGGTGATTTTGAATTTTTAGAACAGTTAATCAACCCAGAGCCTGAAAGTCACATATTAGTAAGGCGTGGTGTGTAGATATGTGCTAAAAGGTGTCTGAGAAAACCAAAGGCTCTAAAGGGAAGAAATGGCCAACTCCTGATGGGGACTAGAAACGAGAACAAGATTAACCAGCAATGCTTTTGCCTTTTACCAATCCAGTGATATGCTTTACTTATGCACCCAGTAAAAGAGTAACTAGATGTCGTTCTGGATTTGTTGATTTTGAATTTTTAGAACAGTTATTCAACCCAGAGCCTGAAAGGCACATGTTGGTAAGGCATGGTGTGTAGATATGTGCTAAAAGGTGTCAGAGAAAACCAAAGGCTCTAAAGGGAAGAAATGGCTAACTCCTGATAGGGACTAGGAACGAGAACAAGGTTAACCGTCAACGCTTTTGCCTTTTCCTAATCCAAAGATATGCTTTACTGATGCACCCAGTAAAAGAGTAATTAGTTGTCGTTCTGAATTTGTTGATTTAGAATTTTTAGAACAGTTAATCAACCCAGAGCCTGAAAGGCACATGTTGGTAAGGCATGGTGTGTAGATATGTGCTAAAAGGTATCTGAGAAAACCAAAGGCTCTAAAGGGAATAAATGGCTAACTTCTGATGGAGACTAGAAACGAGAACAAGATTAACCATCAACGCTTTTGCCTTTTACCAATCCAGTGATATGCGTTACTGATGCACCCAGTAAAAGAGTAATTAGATGTCGTTCTGAATTTGTAGAACAGTTAGTCAACCCAGAGCCTGAAAGGCACATGTTGGTAAGGCATGGTGTATAGATATGTGCTAAAAGGTGTCTGAGAAAACCAAAGGCTCTAAAGGAAAGAAATGGCTAACTCCTGATAGGGACTAGGAACGAGAACAAGGTTAACCGTCAACGCTTTTGCCTTTTCCTAATCCAAAGATATGCTTTACTGATGCACCCAGTAAAAGAGTAATTAGTTGTCGTTCTGAATTTGTTGATTTAGAATTTTTAGAACAGTTAATCAACCCAGAGCCTGAAAGGCACATGTTGGTAAGGCATGGTGTGTAGATATGTGCTAAAAGGTATCTGAGAAAACCAAAGGCTCTAAAGGGAATAAATGGCTAACTTCTGATGGAGACTAGAAACGAGAACAAGATTAACCATCAACGCTTTTGCCTTTTACCAATCCAGTGATATGCGTTACTGATGCACCCAGTAAAAGAGTAATTAGATGTCGTTCTGAATTTGTAGAACAGTTAGTCAACCCAGAGCCTGAAAGGCACATGTTGGTAAGGCATGGTGTATAGATATGTGCTAAAAGGTGTCTGAGAAAACCAAAGGCTCTAAAGGAAAGAAATGGCTAACTCCTGATAGGGACTAGGAACGAGAACAAGGTTAACCGTCAACGCTTTTGCCTTTTCCTAATCCAAAGATATGCTTTACTGATGCACCCAGTAAAAGAGTAATTAGTTGTCGTTCTGAATTTGTTGATTTAGAATTTTTAGAACAGTTAATCAACCCAGAGCCTGAAAGGCACATGTTGGTAAGGCATGGTGTGTAGATATGTGCTAAAAGGTGTCTGAGAAAACCAAAGGCTCTAAAGGAAAGAAGTGGCTAACTCCTAATGGGGACTAGAAACGAGAACAAGATTAACCATCAACGCTTTTGCCTTTTCCCAATCCAATAATATGCTTTACTGATGCACCCAGTAAAAGAGTAATTAGATGTCGTTCTGAATTTGTTGATTTTGAATTTTTAGAACAGTTAATCAACCCAGAGCCTGAAAGGCACATATTAGTAAGGCATGGTGTGTAGATATGTGCTAAAAGGTGTCTGAGAAAACCAAAGGCTCTAAAGGAAAGAAATGGCTAACTCCTGATGGGGACTAGAAACGAGAACAAGATTTACCATCAACGCTTTTGCCTTTTCAAAATCCAATGAATGCTTTACTAATGCACCCAGTAAGAGAGTAATTAGATGTCGTTCTGGATTTGTTGATTTGAATTTTTAGCACCCTTAATCAATCCAGGGCCTGAAGAGCAAATCTTGAAAATGTTGTAGAAGGGAAAATTGTTAATTCCCGATAGGGACTACAGTTGAGAAGAAGAGGACGAATTCGAGCTTTTATTATATCCTAAAATCTAATAACATGGATTAAGTAGAGAGCAATTGGGCTGGAACCCAATTGCTATTCCAATTCTAACCCATGGGCTGGAAGACATGTATTGGAAAGGATCTAATGCAGTAACCACGACAATTCCCCATAACGGAACAGATGAGCAATATTCTTGCTGGGCATGAACAATTAAGAGCATCCTTGTTATAATGACTTATCTGTAGTCGTGGTGGTCCAGAGGAAAGGACCGAAAGATCACATGTTAAAGATCTAGACCAACCACATCAGTTTGGCATTATTTAAAATTTAAAATGCTCCTAGGCCTAAAGACTGAGTGGAGTGGTGAATACTGGATGACCTGGGGTAATAATAAATAGTTTAATAGAGACAAATTACTAGCTATTTGTTATCTAATTGTTCCTTAACATCTCGAAGTACCCCTTTCTCCGATTACTCACCAGGGAATTCATTTGGGGATGAAGGGATTCATGAGGGGACTGATTTGTTAAATCAGCCAATTTAACTTGAAATTAGCGATTAATCTAGCTATTTTTATATAGAGGTCTTGGTAAGTAACCATGGCATTTTATAAATTATATTAAAAATAAATCATAGAAAAAGTAAGCAAGAAATTTGCTTAATAACATGTACTTTGTGCATGCACTTCCTCTCCTTATTAATTTAAGAAGAAATTAATCAAACTCACCACCGACCGTTTCAACCGCACCCATTTTACATAAAGAAAATCGTGTGTCGTGTGTATATTTTTTTAGTAAAAAATACATTGTATGTGTCTAGTGCAACCTTAGTTAGTTAAAAGATGCAAAAGAAAAAGAGTTGAAAAAGGTGTGAAAAATTGAGATTCTAGACATTGAGCAGACATTTAATAAATAAAAAAGCACGTCTGTGGGGTTAGCAGACTTTAATTTAGAAAGAGATTTCATCAGAGCGTTGCAACTATAATGCAACAGAATTTTTTTTTTGAATGTCGTTTTATCAATGCCTTAAAAGTTGATCTCAACTGTTCTCGGCTTTACAAACGGGGGCTTTGAAAAAGCGACGTTGAAGTCCGTCGAGACCGCACGTAGGGTCCCTTGCGCGTTAATACTTTATACTCGGATTTAAAGATAGAGGAATGCAGTATGCATTTCAACCTTTGGTAGTACCGTATTATATAATTAAGGGCCATTTTATACTCGAACGTTATAACTGGTTGTTATTTTAACGTTTGAAAACTAAAATTTAATTAATTCAACCGCCTCTTGTTGCATAATATTAAGTTACCGAGCATGAAATGTGAAGCTTTGAAGTTGAAGGTGAAAACGCTAAACGTGTAGGTTTATGAAACTTGAACGATAACCGCCGCAATGTGTTCACTAAATCCTCACGTTGAAATTTACTAGAAAATAAAGTAAGCAGTAAACGAGTACAGAATTGCAACAACCTCTCAAAGCCACTTGGAAATACTACTTTTTTGTATTGTTCAAACCTACAATCAGAACTGTTTGTTATTGAGGTCACGAAGACAATTTTGTAGTTTTATTCGAAAAATGTGGTCTACGTATTGAAAAGAAAACTCGAAATATAACCTAAAATCAGTGGCGTACCAACAAAAAAGTCAATAGGAAAACTTCACGTATTTGGAAATTTTATTAATTATTGGGTACGCTCGGAAAGCCTTTTCCGCTAAACCAGAGCTCGATATTAGCACATCAGCTAAATAACATGCCTTCTTCTTTCAAAAACCAACAACCTGCCTCATACAAAAATCTTGAGCTCTTTCTAAAGGTAGAAAGGCTTAAAGAGCCCCAATCAAGGATGGATGCGCCAAAATCTGTACCGAAATGTCACGATACGAAACTCAAGAAAGTGCACGTTGAAGAAATTTGTCTCAAGACAGTCTCTTGCGTCCAACCCAGTTTCTACGCACATGGCTAAAATTATACTGCTGAAAGAATTTTTCCCACAACTACCCAACACATCCATCACGTAATAGCGTAATGATTTTAATTCAAAAATTTTTAAAACGTGGGATATTTTTGCAACATCCAGCTTGCGGGTATTCCAAAGAAAATAAAAATGATTTTTCTCCTGTAAGAGTATTAAATGGTGCTGAGGCATCACTTATCACCTGGACATCTCAGACAACTTTTATGAAGAATTTGTTTTTGTAAAATCTGCAGTTATAAAACAAATTGCTATAAGGTGACAAGGCGAGTAATAATATTGTATATGAAAAGTTTCGAAATTAATTATACTAAAAGCCGAGGTTAATATTTATGACGTTTAAGAAACAAAAACTATTCAAAAGATCAATTTAGAAAAATTAAAAAATATATTTTCTAGAGTTGTAGGAATAAGTACTTTGTCGTTAATTCGTAACGCCAACGTGTTAACTACTGCAGTCGTCACCTTTTTGCATAATTAAAAATAACTTTTAGTAAAATTACAAACTGAAAACTTTAAAAGTGACGCCGGGTTGGCACTCACAGGTCTTTTCGATTTACTTAACCTCATAACTATTGACATTCTTATATTTATTAAAATGAACTTTATTTCCGTTAATCCGACGTTTGTTCAAATCTGGCAATATTTTACTATTTCTCGTGAAAATTAAATTAGCTTACATGTGCATATTTTGTTTACGCTTTTTGTAGCTGATTTTGCTCTATATCCTCCTGCAAATTCTTTTATACCTTCGATACCTTTAAGACGCTCTCAACACATCCTTGACATCACTTTTACATTATCAATACCTCTTCGACACTTTATATCAAATTATACGCTATCAACATCTCATCTACAGTCCTTTTTTAACCTCTTCCCTCTGTAACACCGATCTTACGATCGGGTGTATTGTTATGCCTTCTACGTTGCTCAAGTCAAACACTTGCAAACAAAATAAAAATACTTATTCAAAACCAAAAATAACAAAATAAAAGGCGATGTTCACAAAATAAAACAAATGGCAAACTCTATAAGATGAATGGTCCTTAGACACCACGACGGATTGGTGACGCCACGAGAACTGGATCCTGGATCGAATGACATGTGATTGGTCCAAGGGACCTGACAAACGAGAGAGAAAACGATTGGCCGAAAAGCCTGACCGTTTAGAGACGTGTGGTTGGCTTCAAAGCCTAACCAGCGGGAGGCAGACGATCGGCCGAAAAGCCTGACCATTTATAAACATGTGGTTGGCCCGAGAGGCCTTACCAACGGGAGAGAAACGATTGGCCGTAAGGCCTGACCGTTTAGAGACGTGTGGTTGACCCGAGAAGCCTCACCAACGGGAGAGAAACGATTGTCCGTAAGACCTGACCGTTTATGGATCTGTGGTTGGCCCGAGAGGCCTTACCAACGGGAGAGAAACGATGGGCTGTGAGGCCTGACCGTTTAGGGAATTGTGATTGGCCCGAGAGATCTTAACATCGGGAGAGCAACGATTGGCCGTCAGGCCTAAACGTTTAGGGACATGTGGTTGACCTTAGAGGCCTGACCAACGGAAGGAACGATTGGCCAAAAAGCCCGACCGTTTAGAGACGTGTGGTTGGCTTCAAAGCCTAACCAGCGGGAGGGAGACGATCGGCCGAAAAGCCGGACCATTTATAGACGTGTGGTTGGCCCATGAGGCCTTACCAACGAGAGAGCAACGATTGTCCGAAAGACTTGACCGTTTATGGAAGTGTGGTTGGCCCGAGAGACCTTACCAACGAGAGAGAAACGATGAGCCGTAAGGCCTGACCGTTTAGGGACGTGTGGTTGGCCCGAGAGAGCTTACCAACGAGAGAGAAACGATTTGCCGTCAGGCCTAAACGTTTAGGGACAAACGCCAAAAAGGCTGACCGTCGAGATGACTTGTTGTTGGCCTGAAAGCCTGACCAACTGGACGGATGTACTGGGGTAGACGCAATCAGCTTAAACCCTACAGCTGCAGCTTGTAATAGCCGCTGGTGCAGAGACGCCAGACCATCAACTACCCACAGCACAAGGGGATCACACTGGACACAATCACGCACGATGTATAGTAGACGAACACGGTCGGTCACGGACTCCCTTGAAATCAATGCACGTCGAATATTTATTAATTCTCCACCACTAAGTTCTTAGCACAAAAATATTAAATATTTTAAATAATTTTAAAATTGCAAAAAATGGCTTGAAAATATTAAGACATTAAAAAGGAAAATTAAAATGATAGAAAAAACATATGGGGGAGGCCCGAAGGGCCAAAAATAAATTAAAACTAAAATAAATAATTTTAATTTATCTCGGGCGAGGAATTGAACTAGGCGACCTCGATACCTTTACACTACGCTACGTTTTAAACACCGAATAAAGATTTATACCATTGCCTCGCAGATGATACAAAAACGGAGGATCTGGTAGTTGCTGGTAGATTACGTACGAGCCATTTTTAATAAAAAAAACTCGGGCGTGAAAACGATGTTAATTTTTCCCGTATCAGAGGCAGAATCTTAAGTAATCTCTCTACATACCCTCCCTTTTAACACTAGATACCACTATACAACTTCTACAGAAAGTCCACGTTTTCTCTCTCTCTCTCTCTCTTGAACACACATGGCAGCCTTCAGATTCACACAGTATCAATATTCTTACAACGTTTTCCATCCACCCCCCTCTTGAGCAACTACTGAACACTTTCCATACACTAAATCGCACTTTAGGCTCTCTACAGAGAGTCTACATCGCCTCTCTTGGACACACACTCGGAAGTTTTTCTACACTAGATAAAAATTTCATCTGCTTCACACAGTATCAATATTCCACCTACATTTCCCATCCACTCCCCTCTGAACAACTACTGAAAACTTTCCGTACACTAGATCCCACTCTAGGCTCTCTACAGAGAGTCTACATTACCTCTATCTCTTGGGCACGCACTTAGAAGTTTTTCTACACTCGAAAAAAATTTCATCTGCTTCACACAGTATCAATATTCCAACTACATTTCCCATCCACCCCTCTCTGAACAATTACTGAAAACTTTACGTACACTAGATCCCACTCTAGGCTCTCTACAGAGAGTTTACATCACCTATATCTCTTGGACACACACTTGAGAGTTTTTCTACACTCCATAAAAATTTTAGTTGCTTTACACAGTATCAAAATTCCTATTACATTTACGATCCACCCCCTCTGAACAACTACGAACTAGATCCCACTCTAGACTACATCACCTCTATCTCTTGGGCACGCACTTGGAAATTTTTCTACACTCGATAAAAATTGCATCTGCTTCACACACTATCAATATTCTAACTTTATTTTTGACCCCCCCTCCTAAGCAACTACTGAAAAATTTCCAAGGTATGCGCGCCCTCTACAAAGAGTCTACCATCTTCTCTATTTTTTGGACTCATATAAATAACTTCCGCACCTTTACGAATTACCCCCCCCCAATCTGAGTAACATCTGAAACTCGACTATCAGCTATTCTTGATCCATTGAATACTAAATGAGTACTCCTAAGAATTTTTTATGATTGCTACAACGATCTTTAGCAACCGAGACCGACCGACGGCTTAACGTGCTCTCCGAAACACGACGTGAAAGAATTTCATAGAATGAGGCACACAGTGCATTTTAGTAATAGTACGAGAGAATTTCAGGCTTTCTATGGCAACTTCCCATACCCATTTCTGTTTAAATTAAACAGTAAAATCCCCTAAAATTTGTACTTATGTCCTTACTTTTGAAACTTTTATTGTGTATAGCACAATAAAAAATTATTTTTCTATACGTAAATAAAAACAACTTGAATTTAATAAATGAAATTATTCATCGATTGTTATTAATCAATAAATTATCTATCCATCACACAATTAGTAAAGGAGATTGATGTGGGAAATTTTTAAAATAATCTCATCCAACAACACAGCAAACAGTGGTTTTTACGCTTTCGCATAAAACGTAAAATTGCAAATTTAATAATAAAGGAAAATTTATACTGACGAGATGGCGGTTTATCCACAAAAGTTTCTTTTGTAATAAAACTCATTAAATTGAACTTAATTTGTTCATTACTGAAACAAAAGCAACAAGCAATGATTTTAAATTTGGCTCTTCTTAATATAAAGAGAAAAACACATCTCTCCTCTTATATAAACATTATAAAAGTTGCCATGTTGTAAAGATCAAAGTTTATGGAAATCAACGTCAAGTTTTGTTCATGAATTATACAAGAGATTGGTAGAAAAAATTGATTGAAATGAAAACGAAAATTAAAATTTTACGAAAAGTTACAAAGTTTCTTACTTTACCGAAGTAATAGGTAAGTAATGAGTAAGTAAAAAAGGTTCTCATCCCTCCAGGTGTGTGTTAAAAAATGGTGGCTCCTGCATTTTTAAAATTTTATTTGCTATCTCAGGACCGGTTAGAAGAAGGTACATTTGGTGGCCATTTTTTTAAAATGGCGGCCTACTAACACCAGTTACGAGTTGAAACTTCTCATTGTTTCATTTAAATGTCCCTATAACATCTGCACCAAAAATTCAGTTTGATATGAATTTATTCCATTGAAAAATCCAATTTGCTTGAAGAATTAGTAAAATAAAGTGGCGATGGTTAATGAAGAAATCCAAAGCTGCACTTTGTTTGATATAACATCATTTTACAATTAAATTTAATTAGTTCATTAAAATTGTAGAAATTGAAATAAAATTACGTTTGAATAATTTAGTATGCATTAGACCAATTGAAAACGACAGTTAGATTGCCCCAAGTTGTTGAATAATTTGAAAATATGAAGCGACTACCTAGTACACTTATTTTACATACAAAGTAATTTTATAGTCAAATTGTGCATCAAATAGACTTATGCAAACCATTACGAAACATGTAATTGTATAATGGTTATATAAAACGACTAAAACATTGTTAGCCTTTAAAGATTACAATTTTCCATCATTATATTCCTCATAATATAATGGTAAAACATTTACAACATAAACTTATTGTGCAATTTCACGAAAACTGTTTATCGCTTTTAAGCCATAAAATTATGTGCACGTTAATTTTATAGAAACAACCAACTGCATATAATTATTAAAACACGAAGCAACATTTAATACGTATTTGCAAGTAATATTAAATTTATTTCAACGAGAATTTTCCCTCGAAATTCATTTACTTAAAAACCGAAAAAAAAGGAGAAAACCTCAACTAAAATGAATGCTAAGTGGAAACTAAAAAAAAAAGAGCTCGAAGAAAAACGATGGAAAATTCAAAAGCACCTACACTACACTAATATAGTACACTAGGATTAAGTTTGAATATTCATTGCCATTAGTATATTGATTTGGTGTAGTTTTCAACGACCGACTATGAAAATACAAATATCGATTGAAATTGTTAGTAATTGCTATGTAAACTCACAAGTTTAAATTGACCATTAAGTTAACTCTCACATAATTTATGTGTTTAATAAAAAATTGCCCAAAATTATTATTAATAGAAAGACATTAAAGCGAACAATAATCAATAAAGTTTAATGGGAAAGCAAAAAACAAACCCAAATAACTAAATAATGTTTTTCATAAAATTTATAGGTATACAGAAATTTAATTTATTATTTAAAAACAAGTTTAATCAAACTTTTGCTTTTGAATTACAATAATTATATTTTATAAAATTTTATATAACAAAAGCAACCCCTTAAGGAAAAATTTCAAGCTATTTTACCCCTAATTAGAATTGTAAAGCTGTAAATTCTCTATCTAAAGTAACAAAAATATTTACACTAGCAGCCATAATTAATTTATTAAAAGAAATCAAAAATAAAATGATATGTTAAAGTGTACGTTAATGCGTTAGCGTGCCTCATCAAACTCTAGTAACTTCAAGAGTAATCTCACGCTGTTTTACTCCAAATTATAATTTTTGGAGATTAAATTCTCTATCTAAAGCAACAAAAATATTTGCACTAGCAGCCATAATTAATTTATTAAAAGAAATCAAAAATAAAATGATATGTTAAAGTGTACGTTAATGCGTTAGCGTGCCTCATCAAACTCTAGTAACTTCAAGAGTAATCTCACGCTGTTTCACTCCAAACTATAATTTTTGGAGATTAAATTCTCTATCTAAAGCAACAAAAATATTTGCACTAGCAGCCATAATTAATTTATTAAAAGAAATCAAAAATCAAACGGTGTGTAAAAGTCTATGTTAACGCGTTAGCGTGCCTCATCAAACTCTAGTAGCTTCAAGAGCAATTTCACGCTGTTTTAACCCAAATTATAATTTTTGGGGATTAAATTCTCTATCTAAAGCAACAAAAATATTTGCACTAGCAGCCATAGGTAATTAATTTATTAAAAGAAATCAAAAATCAAACGGTGTGTAAAAGTCTATGTTAACGCGTTAGCGTGCCTCATCAAACTCTAGTAGCTTCAAGAGCAATTTCACGCTGTTTTAACCCAAATTATAATTTTTGGGGATTAAATTCTCTATCTAAAGCAACAAAAATATTTGCACTAGCAGCCATAATTAATTTATTAAAAGAAATCAAAAATCAAACGGTGTGTAAAAGTCTATGTTAACGCGTTAGCGTGCCTCATCAAACTCTAGTAGCTTCAAGAGCAATTTCACGCTGTTTTACCCCTAATTATAATTTTTGGGGATTAAATTCTCTATCTAAAGCAACAAAAATATTTGCACTAGCAGCCATAATTAATTTATTAAAAGAAATAAAAAATCAAACGGTGTGTAAAAGTCTATGTTAACGCGTTAGCGTGCCTCATCAAACTCTAGTAGCTTCAAGAGCAATTTCACGCTGTTTTAACCCAAATTATAATTTTTGGGGATTAAATTCTCTATCTAAAGCAACAAAAATATTTGCACTAGCAGCCATAATTAATTTATTAAAAGAAATCAAAAATAAAATGTTATGTTAAAGTGTACGTTAATGCGTTAGCGTGCCTCATCCAACTCTAGTAGCTTCAAGACTAATCTCACGCTATTTTACCCCCAATAAAATTTTTAGATCATTCGCTATCTAAAGTAACAAAAATATTTGCACTAGCAGCCATAATTAATTTATTAAAACAAATCAAAAATAAAATGTTATGTTAAAGTGTACGTTAATGCGTTAGTGTGCCTCATCTAACTCTAGTAGCTTCAAGAGTAATCTCACGCTATATTACCCCCAATAAAATTTTTAGAGCATTCACTATCTAAAGCAACAAAAATATTTGCACTAGCAGCCATAATTAATTAATTAAAATAAATCAAAAATAAAATGATATGTTAAAGTGTACGTTAATGCGTTAGCGTGCCTCATCACACTCTAGTAGTTTCAAGAGTAATCTCACGCTGTTTTACCCCGAATTATAATTTTTGGGTATTAAATTCTCTATCTAAAGCAATAAAAATATTTGCACTTGCAGCCATAATTAATTTATTAAAAGAAATCAAAAATAAAATGTTATGTTAAAGTGTACGTTAATGCGTTAGCGTGCCTCATCACACTCTAGTAGTTTCAAGAGTAATCTCACGCTGTTTTACCCCTAATTATAATTTTTGGGGATTAAATTCTCTATGTAAAGCAACAAAAATATTTGCACTAGCAGCCATAATTAATTTATTAAAAGAAATCAAAAATAAAACGGTGTGTAAAAGTCTACGTTAACGCGTTAGCGTGCCTCTTCCAATTCTAGTAGCTTAAAGAGTGATCTGAGGCTATTTCACCCTGAATCAAAGTTATAGAGCAGTAAATTATCTATCTACAGCAACAAAAATATTTGCACTAGCAGCCATAATTAATTTATTAAAAGAAATCAAAAATAAAACGATGTGTAAAAGTCTCCGTTAACGCGTTAGCGTGCCTCTTCCAACTCTAGTAGCATAAAGAGTAATCTCACGCTATTTTACCCCTTATCAAAATTGTAGAGCACTAAATTTTCTATCCAAAACAACAAAAATGTTTGCACTAGCAGTTATAATTAATTTATCCAAAGAAATCAAAAATCTAACAATATGTTAAAGTCTATGTTAAGACGTTAGCGTGTGTCTCTTGCAACTCTAGATGCTTAAGGAGTAATCTGGCACTATTTTACCCCCAATCAAAATTTTTGAGCATCAAATTTTTTATACGATGCAACAAAAATATTTATCTGATCATGTACCCAACTACTATAGTTTTCAAACAAATAAAATTGACAAAACTTACAATAAGGAATTGAACTATTGCAATAATATTTAAATAGAATCTGCAGACCGCTATTTGAATTTTAAATAATAGTCGAGTAAAAGCTAAAAAGCATATAAACCAATAACAATCCGGATATGTAGATATAAATATAGTCTTAAACGGAAATTCAAAATGAGATGACCGTTAGTGCCTTGCTAGAGTAGTATGAGATAAAGATTAGTTTGTTGATAACTGCTAGTCGTAAAAACTAGCTTAATGAACATAAAAGACAAATACTTATCGAAATTTTCTATTGCAGGACTATTTTGAACGTGTGGAAAAAAATAAATTTTTCCCCTAATAGCCTCAATATGCTTCGAAACCCTTCCTCTTCCTTTCGATATCAAACTACTTTTTTTTTAATATGTTGGACTAAAGGATATTTGTTCAATGTTTACTTTACATACCGTAGATAAAAAGAGATGGAATGAGCAATTTTGATAATAATAAAGTAAATGTATAAAAAATCATTTCAAGAGCAAATTTACCCCGAAAACAAAGATTATTAAAAATAAATCATATTGTTTACATTATTTTGAATAGAATTTATTGAAACGAGTAGAAATTGGTTATTATTATTCATGAAAGTTTTAGTTCATTATCATTTTATGTTTTTTTAGTTCAACAAACATTGTTATTTTAAAATATGTTTATTGGGAAAATATTTTTTGAAAAATATAAAATTACAACAAAATTGTTTGACGTGGTTTTATTGAAAGGATTCTCTCTCAAAAATAAAAAAAATAAAACGTATGTAAATACTACCCAAATATTCATTTCAATATTGTATAAAAATCATTATATTATATACAGTGTGTCTCACTGAAAACGATCCACTTTTAAAGTTTTTGAAAGCAGACTGAAACAAATGAAAAATTGTAAGTATCCCACCTCTGTACTATCACGTACCACTACCAACTTCGGTGGTGGAAGGGAATTTTATACATATGATATTTACAGATTGTTTTGTATGAGAACATACCCCCTCCCTAATTAAAAATTGATGTTTGTTTCATGTTTATACTATGCCGATCGTCTTCGTTGAGACACGCTGTATAGAAAAGAGAGTGGAAGAGAAATAAGGGAAAATGGAAATCTAAGAATATTATAAAATTTTTGTAAAAAGAGCAATTTTTTCTGTAAAGAATTTCTACGATTTCTCTCATATTATATTGATTCAAAACTTTCGGTTGACCATTTTGTCCAAAAGTTGTATTCATAAATCTTATAATGCCGTATGCAATACCAACAACCCTTAACAATGCATCATACTTTGGTATTTTATCATGACTTGATTTGTTTATGACGTAAGTAGAAAGTTATGCGGCTTGAGTTTATGTTATATTTTATATATGGCGACAGGTGGGTTAAATAATAATTTTTATAAATCTAATAAAAAAAATCATTTTTTATAGAGAGACGATAAAGAATTGGAATAATTGTAAACAAATGACGATTTATAAACTTCACTACTAGATTAAATATTAATGCCATTTCTATTGTTATAGCAATTGCTATTCTTTTCTCTTTTTATTTTCGTCTAAAATACTTTCGTTTATTGAAATTAAATTTATTTGGCAGAAGGTTTTAAATACCCTTATTTAAAAATAGATTGTGGTACAGTCAGCCTCACAATTATTGGCCACCATGGTGGTTATTAGCCAACAATGACAAAAGGGCCGAAGGAGAGGTTGTTGATTTACTACTTGTTTGCAAAATTAAGTTACCCATCAATTTAAGTAGGGTGTGTTATGATGGTTGCATCTACAATTAGTGCTCAACGTATAGCCAGGGTGGTCATTAATTGTGAGGCTGACTGTACAATACATCTATCCATGCGTTCACCGATTTCAAGAGTTGTTTACAAGAGGTCGGGAAAACATATCTACAGGTTTGATAGATAGGGTGTCAACCCTATCAATCGACTATCGAGGAGTCTTGCTCTGCAAGTAATTTTGTTGTGGCATTAAAAATTTTCAAGCTCTCGGGATCGTTGTAGAAAATCGAGAAAACACAAGTTTTCGTCAAGGTGTGCTTATAAAACATTTCCGAGATACTGCAACAACTCGAGTTTTCATTTTAAATTAAGGAGCTCATGTCGAGCCCTTTTTACCCAAACAACTTCGTCTATATTTCGAGACAAGAGTTAAAAGAAACATGTTTATTTTGTATTTGAGTAATTTCAGTAGGAAAACCTTACACGACGAAAAAGTAAAAGCACTAAAAATTTAAGTATCTTCCACTTATCGTTTTATGTAAAACAACCTTTATGTAACTATTGCATCAAACTATTTCTATATAAACTTAGACAAAATATGCACTTGTCTTTTAACCCAATTTCTTGCAATAGCAGTTTCCAACTTTACCAACAACCCAAGTTAATTTTATAGCTATGGCTTCATTTAATTAATTTCTCAAGAAAATTATCACATTTACTCCAACTCTTATTGTTTATCAAAAGGTAACAACTTACGTAATGTAATCAAACGGGACCAGAGAGACACTAGTAGAGAAAATCGAGTCTTACCTGAAAACAGAAAAAAAGAGAAAATTAGTAAAACTAAAAAAAACAAGACGCTGGTAAGTAAACGATAAAAGTTTCAACTCCATCCCATTTAAATAATTCAAAAAGGAATTTCTTCTTCGATCTTAAGAAAACGTAATCTTAATATACATAAGTTAAAAGTAACCGAGTGTGTCTGCGTGAAGGAGTGATTAAAATTTATGTTTATCAATAGACGTGTAATGACAGGTTTCGTGTTACAGATAAATAGAAAATTAATTACAACTTTAGAACAAAAAGATAAATTTCTAGCGTACACACAGAGATGCAAGAGCCAACACGCTAAAACTTCTAATCTAAAGTTTAATTTAATCTTATACAGATTCATTAAATGCTGTCGTAATTAAACCGCAGGTTGTTATTAAAATGCTTTTTGTAATTAAGAGCCATAAGACACTTATATAGAGAACATAAAATTATTAATTTTAAACTTCTTTACCGACACTTTTATGGCGCCTTTTTTTCTGATCAATTTTTAACAAAACGTCTTTTGCCCTTTATTAATATTTTTCAGACAGGGACTTCGTCTTTCTTAGTACACAGTTCAACATGAACCTTCTAAATCACGAAATGTGGGCAAAACACCTCCCTTTAAAAAAACTACACTTGATTATTCCCTTAAAGTGATCAAAAAATTACTTCCTCGAACCTCGAATTGATTAATAACGATGTAACATCAAGATAAGCCAACTAACCTAACAACAACAGTTAGCTCAATCAGTAACTTTCACTCCTGTCTTATTCGGTTTCCTAGACGAAGTAATTCGACTAAGCGAATAAATCCGAGCAGGAAATCCTAGATCCTCCAGACACCCTAACTCGTGAGAACTGAAGTCCAATTCAGAAAAAAATTAATAATTGAGACCAAAAGAAGGAAAGAAGGTCTTGGTTAAGCCAACAAACTTAGCAACAGTTAGTATCAGTAACTTTTAATCCTGAAAATGGAGATGAAAGGCAAACCTTCGGTTTCTTAGAACAGAACAATTCGACTAAAAGAATAAACCCCAGCCAAAAATCCTAGATCCCCCAAACACTCGGGCTCTTGAGAGCTGAAGTCCAATTAAAAAAAAATTGGTAATTGAGACCAAAAGAAGAAAAGAAGGTCTTGGGTAAGCCAACTAACCTAACAACAGTTAGTATCAGTAACTTTTACTCCTGAAAATGGAGATAAAAGGCAAACCTTCGGTTCCTAAGAACAGAAGCACTTCAACTAAGAAAATAAACCCCAGCCGAAAATCCTAGATCCCCCAGACACTCGGGCTCTTGAGAGCTGAAGTCCAATTCAAAAAAAATTGGTAATTGAGACCAAAAGAAAAAAAGAAGGTCTTGGGTAAGCCAACTAACCTAACAACAGTTAGTATCAGTAACTTTTACTCCTGAAAATGGAGATAAAAGGCAAACCTTCGGTTCCTAAGAACAGAAGCACTTCAACTAAGAAAATAAACCCCAGCCGAAAATCCTAGATCCCCCAGACACTCCAGCTCTTGAGAGCTGAGGTCCAATTCAAAAAGAATTGGCAATTGAGAACAAAAGAAAGAAAGAAGGTCTTGAGTAAGTCAACTAACCCAACAACAGTTAGTATCAGTTACTTTGGCTCCTGAAAATGGAGATGAAAGGCAAACCTTCGGTTCCTAAGAACAGAAGCACTTCCACTAAGAAAATAAACCCCAGCCGAAAATCCTAGATCCCCCAGACACTCCAGCTTTTGAGAGCTGAGGTCCAATACAAAAAAAATTGGCAATTGAGAACATAAGAAGGAAAGAAGGTCTTGAGTAAGTCAACTAACCTATCAACAGTTAGTATCAGTAACTTTTGCTCCTGAAAATGGTGATGAAAGGCAAACCTTTGGTTCCTAAGAACAGAAGCAATTCGACTAAGACACTAAATCCCAGTCGAAAATTCTAGAACTCCCAGACACTTGAGCTCTTGAGAGCTGAAGTCCAATTCAAAAAAAATTGGCAATGAGAACAAAAGAAGAAAAGAAGGTCTTGAGTAAGTCAACTAACCTAATAACAGTTAGTATCAGTAACTTTTGCTCCTGAAAATGGAGATGAAAGGCAAACCTTTGGTTCCTAAGAACAGAAGCAATTCGACTAAGACAATAAATCCCAGCCGAAAATTCTAGAACTCCCAGACACTTGAGCTCTTGAGAGCTGAAGTCCAATTCAAAAAAAATTGGCAATTGAGAACAAAAGAAGAAAAGAAGGTCTTGGGTAAGTCAACTAACCTAACAACAGTTAGTATCAGTAACTTTTAATCCTGAAAATGGAGATGAACGGCAAACCTTCGGTTCCTATAAGAACAGAAGCATTTCGACTAAGAAAATAAATGCCAGCCGAAAATCCTAGATCCCCCAGACACTCGAGCTCTTGAGAGCTGAGGTCCAATTCAAAAAAAATTGGCAATTGAAAACAAAAGAAGGAAAGAAGGTCTTGAGTAAGTCAACTATCCTAACAACAGTTAGTATCAGTAACTTTTGCTCCTGAAAATAGAGATGTAAGGCAAACCTTCGGTTCCTAAGAACAGAAGCAATTCGACTAAGACAATAAACCCCAGCCGAAAATCCTAGATCCCCCAGACACTCGAGCTCTAGAGAGTTGAAGTCCAATTCAAAAAACATTGGTAATTGAGACCAAAAGAAGAAAAGAAGGTCTTGGGTAAGCCACCTAACCTAACAACAGTTAGTATCAGTAACTTTTACTCCTGAAAATGGAGATGAACGGCAAACCTTCGGTTCCTAAGAACAGAAGCAATTCGACTAAGAAAATAAACCCCAGCCGAAAATCCTAGATCCCCCAGACACTAGCTCTTGAGAGCTGAAGTCCAGTTCAAAAAAAATTGACAATTGAGAACAAAAGAAGGTCTTGGGTAAGTCAACTAACCTAACAACAGTTAGTATCAGTAACTTTTACTCCTGAAAATGGAGATTAAAGGCAAACCTTCGGTTCCTAAGAACAGAAGCATTTCGACTAAGAAAATAAACCCCAGCCGAAAATCTTAGATCCTCCAGACACTGTAGCTCTTGAGAGCTGAAGTCCAATTCAAAAAAATGGTAAATGAGACCAAAAGAAGAAAAGAAGGTCTTGGGTAAGCCAACTAAGCTAACAACAGTTAGTATCAGTAACTTTTACTCCTGAAAATGGAGATAAAAGGCAAACCTTCGGTTCCTAACAACAGAAGCACTTCGACTAAGAGAATAAACCCCAGCCGAAAATTCTTGATCCTCCAGACACTCCAGCTTTTGAGAGCTGAAGTCAAATTTAAAAAACGAGTTGTAAATGAGACTAAAGGATTAAAAGAAGGTCTTGGGATGGAGTATAATACTGAGAAGCTTTAGGCAATGCATGTGGAAGCCGATGGGTGTCTGTTGCGTAACTGAAGAGAAAGATAGAGCAGTTTTGGCTTAATTGAAAAAACTTGGAAAGAAATATGCGCTTTTCTAAAATGTAATGGCCGTCGGTTCACTGCATATAATATCGACATTTCGTCATTGTTAATATAATTGTGTAACAGTGTAAGCACATGAATTAGAGCAGTACATTAACATCAAAGGTATTTGCGGATTAATAGATGGGTGCAATATAATAAGCGTCTTCGATTAGTCAGCGGGAGAGTAGACATTGAACATCGGAGCAATGACATTATGACACGCTCTAATACTGAAATGTAACATTGTATTATTGCAATTTACATCGCTATAACAAAAAGTGTTCTTAATTATTTAATTAATGGACACAAATGGGCACGAAGCTCAAGAAACTTCTATAACAAAGAAAACATAAACTTGCACATATAAATCACTAATAAAAACAGATGAAAGCATAAAATTATGAAAGAACAACAGCTACACAATTAGAGTACACTGGAGTCATTTTTATCACCACCACATTAAAATTGAAATGCTTTCATCGTAGGTACCGTACTGGAAAGCGTTTAATTTTTATTGGTGGTAGCTGATGACACAAGATGGCTGTAGTGTGCCGAACCCCTTTCATGACCATGAAACTGGACGCGCATTGAATCCACTCAGCTCATATCAACCTGACTCAGCAGTCTATTTCTTTGCTATACACTAAAATGTATTATCACCCGCGTATTGAATCAGCTCAAAAACTGGACTGTGCTGATCCGAGCCGAGTCGATTCAATGCGCGTTCAGCTTTACCAAGACGCGCAGAGAATGCCTGATACGATGAACATGAAAAAACTCTTTAAAGTTCAAGCATGACACCCCTCATTAAATGCTGCACAAATTCTCCTCCTCCGAGGATTCCTAAGAGAGCTCAAACGAAAAAAGTTTACATGTACAAGAACATGTAACATTACGAGCAAAAAATATGAAGCCCAATCCCTCGAAGCAGATATGGACACATTTGGCATCTGGTACCTCCGAGGAAGAACTTTATTGAAGTTGTCAAAGAGTACATTATGCCCAGTAGAGCTCAAACAACGATAAAAGAACTTAAAGTTTTATCAACTTGCTTCAAGCCACAAATATCACTTCAAGACCCTTGTACAACAACAGCCGTTCACTCACAGTGCTGCTGTAACCCTGGGAAGCGTTTTATGGGACTACCATCTATTTTTAAATAAGAGAAAGAGCAAAGAAAAGTGTCCTTACTAATTAGAATAGCCAAAGTAGAATTTTCAAACACAAAAAAGCACTGTCAGCACACGGCTGGTTTACACTCACATCAACTGGTTAATGCAAGCGAGGAGGCATGAAACGAGGGTCAAAACGGAAAAAACATGGCATAACCGTGGTGTGGTTACTCACTAACAGCTGGACTCCCAGCTGCCCTGCGGTTATTATTATGAGTCAGTAGAGAGAGCCGAGGTCCTTTGTGCCTTCTCCGTAAAATGTCACTAGCCGATTTAGCGTCCAAGGGTAGTGGGCGCTAAAGAGTACATTAATCTCAGAACAATTAAGCTCAAACAACGACAAAAGAGCTTAAAAAGCTTTATCAACATCCTTCAAACCTCAAACATCACTTCAAGATCCTTGTACAACAACAACCGTTAACTCACAGTGCTGCTGTAACCCTGAGAAGCGTTATATGGGACTACCATCTATTTTTAAATAAGAGAAAGAGCAAAGAAGAGTGTGCGTACTAACTGGAATAGCCAAAGTAGAATTTTCAAACACAAAAACAGCACTGTCAGCATAAGGTTGGCTTACACTCCCGTCAGCTGGTTATTGCAAGCGAAGAGGCTTGGAACGAGGGTGAAAACGAAGAAACATCGGATAACCGTGGTGTCGTTACTCACCAACAGCTGGACTACCAGCTGCCCTGCGGCTATTATTATGAGCTAATAGGGAGAGCTGAGGTTCTCTGTACCCTCGCCGTAAATATGTCAATGGTCGATTTAGTACGACAACGTGAGGAATGAAGATTGGGTAAATCAGATATAATTTCCATAAACGGATATACTCGATCATAGTATAAGTATACATAGTATGTTTTTCCGGTGTACAAAAATCGAACTAGGCGCACATGTTATCAGGAGGGGTTAGCACGGACGTATGTAGGTACGAACAAGTCGCGTTGATTGCTGTGTTGCGTACAAGTACGTGCAAGTACGGTAGAAGTCGCGCTAGACGCGTCGTATTGACTCCTTCTGACGTCACTAGACACCACAAAACGTGCGCAATGGCATCCTATGTAAACTTATACTATGTTTCCGATAAGTACCTGTCTTGTAACCATGGGTACCCTACACCCCTACGTGGAAATCACTATTATACAGTATACAAAGTAAGATAAAAATTGAAAAATATTAATAAAAAATCCTTGGAAAAATTAATAGTTATAGATGCAAATCTTTGTCTAAAGTCAAACAAATTCATTTTAATGCATTTTTGTAATTATTCAAAACTATTTAAGTAGTCTTGAAGAGTTTCTTACTTTATGAATAATTCAAAATATACTTTTTGGGCAAAAAGAGAGTAGCAAAATGATGGTATTCAAAAATGCAAACTGATTAAAAGAGACAGCCAATCTCTTTGCACAAAGATGCAGCTTTTTAACTTTTATCGATTATAAAAGAAGAAAATTTTTTTTTACAAATTTACACAAAACGTTTGCTGCATTTAATTATACAACACGCTTTTTTCTCCTCCTTTTTATATTATTTAAGAAACGTTTCGGTAGCTTTACACGAATAAAATGAATTATTAACATCGAGTTAACTTACTCAAGAAGAGATATAATAAAACATAAAATTTTTAACTTTAAAATACTCGAAGATAATAGCATCCAATTAGTAAGAAAGATACACTCAAAGTGCCTTTGATAAGAACGATTTCTTAACTCGTATTATCTTTAGTTTATATTTTATTCAATACTTCGCCTCCTTTTTGTTTTTTAATTCGGTAGTGCCATAATTAAACCCAAGAGTTTGATTAACGCTTTCAAAGAGATTGATATTTATCAGCAAAGTCACAGAGAAGCTTTACACAAAGATCGTTATTTAATAATTACAAAAAAATTAAAAAACGTCCCTTTAACAGTGTCATCGTCAAAAGATCTCGAGTTAAACAGAATTAAATATCACGTTGGATGTTTTATACGTCAAATAAGTAGTAAAAAGACCACTAGTGAGATGGTCAGAAGAACTAAAGCTACGAGGTATTCTGAACTAGATTGGGGAAGCTCTACACAGCAAGGGAGGCAAAAGAGGTTAAAATAGCTGTTTCGGCTATTTTTGAAAATTTTCAAATTTAATTTCTGGCATTATAAAGCATCCAAAATTTGTAATTTCAGTTTTTGACTGTAGTTTCAATATGGCGTAATTAAGAAAAAAATTCTCGAGAAAATTTTTCCGGAGATCAAAAGAGCTATCAAATGATACCAAACTCGACTTTTTATCACATGGACGCTAGGCGTCGCGACGTTTAAGTTATCCGTTTCTTAAGGGGTATTTATTTTTATTTGCAAAAATTTCTCAGTAGGCTTGTCTAAATTAAGATACCAAGCGAAAACTTTCTATCTTGAAGTTTTCGTGATTTACACAACTTCTAAGTTATGTTATGTTACGTTATGTATCTTACTTTATGTTATTTTTTACGATAAAAAATAACGACTAATACTTAGTTCTTAAAGAAACGTAAGTTGATAAAAATAAAATAAATTATTTTTTATTAAAATGTAATTTTATTTCCTGATTAACTTACTTTTCTAAAACGTTAAAAACTATGTTTTAGTCGTTATTTTTCATCGAAAAAAATAACTTAAAGTAACATATACATAACGTAACATAACATAACCTGAAAACGAGGGGTTATCCACTCTCTGCAGTCAATGTACAAAAATTGAGCTGTCAACGGTAGTTATCTGCAGTCAATGGCAGCCATAGCATAATAATAATAAGCAGTCAACTGCAGTCAGTGTACAAATTTAGAACAGTGGTTGACCCCTCGCCTGAAAAGTACAAGATAGAAAGTTCTCGTTTGGTATTCAAATATAGACAAGCTTACCGAGTAATTTTTGAAAAAAAATTATAGATTTCCGATAGGAAAATGATAAGCTGAACGTCGCGACGCCTAGCGTCGATATGATAAAAAGTCGAGTTTGGTATCGTTTGATAGCGTTTTTTGACAAGATATAAAGTTTTCGTTTGGTATCCGAATTTAGACAAGCTTAATGAGTAATTTTTGTAAAAAAATAATACATCCCTTATTAGAAAAGAAAAGTTGAACGTCGCGACGCTTAACGTCGATGTGATAAAAAGTCGAGTTTGGTATCGTTTGATAACTTTTTTGACCTTCTAAAAAGTTTTGTGACAGTTTTTGTTCTAAAGTAAGCCATTTTGAAAGTACACTCTAAAAACAAAAAATTTCTCTACTTCTGCTTTATGTCGGAAACCATTTTAAATTTTTTAATTTTCTAAACGGATTCTTAAAAGTCATCAAAATATGCAACTTTCTGCTAATTTAACCAATCTCGTAACTCTCGCATAACTTAAAAAAATCACCCTGTATTTCTGTCATGCAATAAATTACGCCTTTCAATTTTACATTTTATAAAAAAAAGCAATTGAATCTGATTTGAAATTTTTATGCACCAATTTTAGCATCTCGTGATGTTAAAAAATTAAGAGCGCGTCTATTTGAACTCTTGACAGTTTGTATAGCCTTTCGGTTCATATTTGTTTAATAAAGGTTATTGGTGCTTTGAAACGAAGGAAATGGAAATCTCACGGTTTATAACCTTTAATAATACAGCTATGAGATTAGATTACTAGCTTTTTCATTTTCCAAAGTTGCGAGAGTGGTAGGTACGATTAAAGAAAACCCCTTAAGCTACTTCGTTAATTTTTTTTATCTTTCTCCCATTTGAAGTTGAAGAAAAACGAAATAAATCGACGAGGTGAGTTTAATTTAACTTAATTATTAATTTATAAAGTTAATTACGGTTAAGATTTAATTAAATAAGGTTTAAGTGGCGATGGGGAAAAATTCACAACTTTATATTAAAAGAGTGGAAAAAAATTGTTTTGAACTTTTGTCTAAAGAGCGACCTTCTCCTCTTTGGGTGCGAAAAAATTAAGTTATAATTTGATCCTATAATATCATTAATAATTTTACTAAAACTGTATAATTTGCATGTTGCAAAATTGTTTGCTGTCAAACCTGAACGATCTCATTTTTCATCCAATGTTAATATGTGACGAAAATATAAAAGTTTAATACAGGGTGTCCCAGGATGGAAATTTATCATACTTGTATGGCCCCTCGACATATTTCTGCGTTTCTGCAAAAATTTTCAACATTTTGAAATAATCGAAATTGAAGCTTGTAATTGATCCCTACTGTATATTTAGTTCAAAGTTGTTTTTTCCAAATTAAAAACAGACAATTTACTTCGGTTGGAAAAATGTTGGAAATGGTGTAACGTATAAAAAAATATCTTCAGTTAGTAGGAGTGGTTGCGGGTGTGTTTTTATAAATGTGTAAATCTTTAAGTAACGGCAAGTCAAATAAAACAACAAACGTCTAAACACTGGATGAATTAATCACAAGAGGGGAAACTTTTTCTTAAAAAAAAAGAGAAAAGCTACTTTTTTCTTTTCAATGCGTAGGGGACCCTGACAGTGGAGTAGGTCATAGACGCCCCATAATTAAATAAAATTTAACAAATTTTCAAAATTTTTGTTTGATGTAGTAGTACTCCACTGTTAAACCCCACCAATTACAACTTAAAGCAAACGTCTAACAGCTCTCTCTCTCTCTCGAATGGTTTTAAAAATAATGCAATACCGATAATTCGATACTTCGGAAAGAGGTCGTAAAATATTTATGTCCACCGATGTAAATTCTTCGTAATTGTCAAGTTGTACGTGATCTCTCGTTAACACAATACGACTAGTGCCCACAAAGACAATCAACCACATTCAATAATAACGGATCAATACACTAAAAAAGTTAACAACCCTTTTGCAGCATCACGAAACATCGGAGAAACTACATCAAACGCACTATACCTCTCAAAATTATTTAAAAGGCACTAAATTGCCACTATCCTCTTGTAGGTGACACTTGTGGAAGACGACTAACAAACATTTAAATCTGAATAGCTTATGAAGGCTCATCCACGTCACAAACAAGCCCTAGAGATGCGAACTAAACTAACGGACTGGTAAAGTTGAATAATACCTCATTTTTGACACTAACCATAGACGTTTACTAAGCTAAACGCGAAGCTGGTGCTCAGTTCTCTGTTTGACTATCCCGGACGTACAATGTCGACATGCTTAGAAGGATTTAATTAGCTAAAAATGGATCAGTGTTTGAGCCACGGTCTCTCATCTCGTTATTAATAATAAAAACTGACACGCTACCGATTCTGTGCCCGTAAGTTGCCTGGTAATAGACAAAAAGTCCCACGACGTTGTAGTAATATTGTGTGAGAGAAAATTTAGATTCGTCGTATAAACAGTTTTTTGTAAACCGTCGTAAATCCAAAAGTATAATAATTCTGCAAAGTCACTTACTTTAAAATATTAAACTGCATGGCCAAGTCGTTTAAAAATAAAATTTTGCCAACAAAACCAAAGAGAGATATACATCTCTCGTTCAATTTATATAACGCCATACTCTAGTTTATGAAGTGGCACATTACGTAAATATTTTATTCTGAAATATATTTAGAAATATTATAAACTACAAATACGTTAAAATGCTTGCTGTCAAAAGTCATTGCAAGAAAATTCAAAAAGTTGCACATGTGACATTTTTAAACTCCATGAATATTTTAGTATTCAGAATGCTATTTCTACATTTGCTCTAAATTTACGTGTACTGAAATTTCTCCCTTTTTTTTGGATTTTTACTCTAATACATTATAAGTTGTTTTATACTGAATACAAATTTTTTTATACAACAAAAGTTGTAATTTTTAATTTCTTACCACACAAAAAATTCAAAACCCGTACAAATTTTATAAAAAAAAAGCGAAATTTAAAATACCAATAGGTTATAAAAAGAGAATCAGTAAAAGTTTCTGAATTCCTCAACATTTTCTCAAACTGTAATAGCTGAACGTTACAAGACCCTAATTTATGGAACGGATTTTATAAAAATAGTAGCTTCGTGACACAATTTCATTGAATAAAGGTTTAAAAAATTCAATAATGGGTAACTTTTCTTAATAAAGAATTATTGTATTTTCAAAAATTAAACAACTAAATAATATTTAATTTCAGATAAGATCATCAAAAAGGTACAAGACTTCATTTTAGGGTATGGTCTTCACTAAAATACTACCTCTACAAAGCGATTTAATAATTAACTGAAGGTTTAGGCAATGTCTTAATAAGCAACTTCCCTTACTAAAGGTGTAGTTTTTTTCCAAAAATTAAAGAGCTACGAATTTTTGAAGCTACGATGGTTAAAAGTGCCAAGACCTTATATTAGCCAACGATTTTTACCAAAATACTACTTGTAAGGGACGATTTCATTAACTGAAGGTTTAGACACTGCCATAATGAGCAACTTCCCTTATTAAAAATTTAGTTTATCACCAAAAATTAAAGAGCTAAGAATTTTTGAAGCTACGATGGTTAAAATTGCCAAGACCTTATATTAGCCACCGATTTGTACCAAAATAGTACTTGTATGGGAAGATTTTATTAACTGAATGTTTACACAATGCCATAATGAGCAACTTCCCTTATTAAAGGTTTAGTTTATTACTAAAAATTAAAGAGCTACGAATTTTTAAAGCAACGATGGTTAAAAGTGCCAAGACCTTATATTAGCCTACGATTTTCACCTAATTAGTACTTGTATGGGACGATTTCTTTAACTGAAAGTTTAGACAATGCCATATTGAGCAACTTCCCTTATTAAAGGTTTAGTTTATTACTAAAAATTAAAGCGCTACGAATTTTTAAAGCTACGATGGTTAAAATTGCAAAGACCTAATATTATCCAACGATTTTCTTCTAAATAGTACATGTAAGGGACGATTTCATTAACTGAAGGTTTAGACAATGCCATAATGAGCAACTTCCCTTATTAAAGGTTTAGTTTATTACTAAAAATTAAAGAGCTACGAATTTTTAAAGCTACGATGGTTAAAAGTGCCAAGACCTTATATTAGCCTACGATTTTCACCTAATTAGTACTTGTGTATAGGACGATTTCATTAACTGAAGATTTAGACAATGCCATAATAAGTAAGCCAAGACCTCATATTAGCCTACGATTTTCACCTAATTAGTACTTGTATGGGACGATTTCTTTAACTGAAAGTTTAGACAATGCCATATTGAGCAACTTCCCTTATCAAAGGTTTAGTTTATTACTAAAAATTAAAGAGCTACGAATTTTTAAAGCTACGATGGTTAAAAGTGCCAAGACCTTATATTAGCCTACGATTTTCACCTAATTAGTACTTGTATGGGACGATTTCATTAACTGAAGGTTTAGACAATGCCATAATGAGCAACTTCCCTTATTAAAGGTTTAGTTTATTACTAAAAATTAAAGAGCTACGAATTTTTAAAGCTACGATGGTTAAAAGTGCCAAGACCTTATATTAGCCTACGATTTTCACCTAATTAGTACTTGTATGGGACGATTTCTTTAACTGAAAGTTTAGACAATGCCATATTGAGCAAGTTCCCTTATTAAAGGTTTAGTTTATTACTAAAAATTAAAGCGCTACGAATTTTTAAAGCTACGATGGTTAAAAGTGCCAAGACCTTATATTAGCCTACGATTTTCACCTAATTAGTACTTGTGTATAGGACGATTTCATTAACTGAAGGTTTAGACAATGCCATAATAAGCAACTTCCCTTATTAAAGGTTTAGTTTATTACTAAAAATTAAAGAGCTCCGAATTTTTATAGCTACGATGGCTAAAAGTGCCAAGACCTTATATTAGCCCACGATTTTTACCTAATTAGTACTTGTATGGGACGATTTCTTTAACTGAAAGTTTAGACAATGCCATATTGAGCAACTTCCCTTATTAAAGGTTTAGTTTATTACTAAAAATTATAGCGATACGAATTTTTAAAGCTACGATGGTAAAAGTGCCAAGACCTTATATTAGCCTACGATTTTCACCTAATTAGTACTTGTATGGGACGACTTCATTAACTGAAGATTTAGACAATGCCATAATAAGTAACTTCCCTTATTAAAGGTTTAGTTTATTACTAAAAATTAAAGAACTCCGAATTTTTATAGCTACGGTGGTTAAAAGTGTCAAGATCTTATTTTAGCCTACGATTTTCACCTAATTAGTACTTGTATGGGACGATTTCTTTAACTGAAAGTTTAGACAATGCCATATTGAGCAATTTCCCTTATTAAAGGTTTAGTTTATTACTAGAAATTAAAGAGCTACGAATTTTTAAAGCTACGATGGTTAAAAGTGTCAAGACCTTATATTAGCCTACGATTTTCACCTAATTAGTACTTGATGGGACGATTTCATTAACTGAAGGTTTAGAGAATGCCATAATAAGCAACTTCCCTTATTAAAGGTTTAGTTTATTACTAAAAATTAAAGAGCTACGAATTTTTAAAGCTACGATGGTTAAAAGTGCCAAGACCTCATATTAGCCTACGATTTTCACCTAATTAGTACTTGTATGGGACGATTTCTTTAACTGAAAGTTTAGACAATGCCATATTGAGCAACTTCCCTTATTAAAGGTTTAGTTTATTACTAAAAATTAAAGCGCTACGAATTTTTAAAGCTACGATGGTTAAAATTGCAAAGACCTAATATTATCCAACGATTTTCTTCTAAATAGTACATGTAAGGGACGATTTCATTAACTGAAGGTTTAGACAATGCCATAATGAGCAACTTCCCTTATTAAAGGTTTAGTTTATTACTAAAAATTAAAGAGCTACGAATTTTTAAAGCTACGATGGTTAAAAGTGCCAAGACCTTATATTAGCCTACGATTTTCACCTAATTAGTACTTGTGTATAGGACGATTTAATTAACTGAAGATTTAGACAATGCCATAATAAGTAACTTCCCTTATTAAAGGTTTAGTTTATTGCTAAAAATTAAAGCGCTACGAATTTTTAAAGCTACGATGGTTAAAATTGCAAAGACCTAATATTATCCAACGATTTTCTTCTAAATAGTACATGTAAGGGACGATTTCATTAACTGAAGGTTTAGACAATGCCATAATGAGCAACTTCCCTTATTAAAGGTTTAGTTTATTACTAAAAATTAAAGAGCTACGAATTTTTAAAGCTACGATGGTTAAAAGTGCCAAGACCTTATATTAGCCTACGATTTTCACCTAATTAGTACTTGTGTATAGGACGATTTCATTAACTGAAGATTTAGACAATGCCATAATAAGTAACTTCCCTTATTAAAGGTTTAGTTTATTACTAAAAATTAAAGAGCTACGAATTTTTAAAGCTACGATGGTTAAAAGTGCCAAGACCTTATATTAGCCTACGATTTTCACCTAATTAGTACTTGTGTATAGGACGATTTAATTAACTGAAGATTTAGACAATGCCATAATAAGTAACTTCCCTTATTAAAGGTTTAGTTTATTGCTAAAAATTAAAGCGCTACGAATTTTTAAAGCTACGATGGTTAAAATTGCAAAGACCTAATATTATCCAACGATTTTCTTCTAAATAGTACATGTAAGGGACGATTTCATTAACTGAAGGTTTAGACAATGCCATAATGAGCAACTTCCCTTATTAAAGGTTTACTTTATTACTAAAAATTAAAGAGCTGCGAATTTTTAAGGCTACGATGGTTAAAAGTGCCAAGACCTTATATTAGCCTACGATTTTCACCTAATTAGTACTTGTATGGGACGATTTCTTTAACTGAAAGTTTAGACAAAGCCATATTGAGCAACTTCCCTTATTAAAGGTTTAGTGTATTACTAAAAATTAAAGAGCTACGAATTTTTAAAGCTACGATGGTTAAAAGTGCCAAGACCTCATATTAGCCTACGATTTTCACCTAATTAGTACTTGTATGGGACGATTTCTTTAACTGAAAGTTTAGACAAAGCCATATTGAGCAACTTCCCTTATTAAAGGTTTAGTGTATTACTAAAAATTAAAGAGCTACGAATTTCTAAAGCTACGATGGTTAAAAGTGCCAAGACCTTATATTAGCCTACGATTTTCACCTCATTAGTACTTGTATGGGACGATTTCTTTAACTGAAAGTTTAGACAATGCCATATTGAGCAACTTCCCTTATTAAAGGTTTAGTTTATGACTAAAAATTAAAGAGCTACGAATTTTTAAAGCTACGATGGTTAAAAGTGCCAAGACCTTATATTAGCCTACGATTTTCACCTCATTAGTACTTGTATGGGACGATTTCTTTAACTGAAGGTTTAGACAATGCCATATTGAGCAACTTCCCTGAATAAAGGTTTAGTTTATTTCCGAAAATTTGAAACCGAAATACCTAAGAGGTGTAAGACCCAATTTTTTGTTGAAAAACTAAATAAATGAAAGTTTCGATCATTTCTAAATTTACGATTTGTAAAAGTTTTTCTATAATAAAAAATACGAAAGCTGAACTAATTTTTATTTCGTAACCTAAAAAAAACTGCAATAACCATAATTTAATAATATAAATAATATAAAAACAGAAACTTTTAATAAAAAAAATTAACATACAAATAGGTTAAAAAAAGGAAATCAATAAAAGTTTCTAAATTTTCTTTTAAGAGGTTAAGTTGTATAAATTTCTTTTTCACGATCGTCTACAATATAGTGTTGGAAAAGCACAAGCGGATAATTTTCGATGTCCCTTTTTTCCCACCTCTTTCCTTTCAACCTTATGTTGCTTCTATTAAAACAAACATTATTTTTACTAACTCAATTGAGGCGTAATTATTTTTTTTGCACAAAATCGTAAAAATAAACAAAACGAAACATTAAATAACGATTTTCACGTTGCAAAATTTATTGTTGTTTTAATTTTCCACAAGTGGAAAGCATGTAGATGGAAGCACTTGTTATGCCACTTATATATATGGGGTATTATGTACAGATGGTACTTCACTATGCGAGTTCTATAGTGTTAAATTCAAGTATCGTTCGAATTGTAAACTTTAATTTAGCGATTTAAAAGCGAAATCAGTTAGTATATGGGATGAATTATGAAAGTTTTCCTTGACGATACTACTTTTATCTGCAAGTACATTTCAACAATATAATTTTTTTCTCAAAAAAATTTTTTGATCACAGCCTGCTTAAAATGACTTATAAACCCACCCTCCAGTATAAGTCTTTCTGATCGCCTTACAGAACAATTTTTTAAGTAGAAAAGTATCATAGATTATTAATTGGAGAGTTAATAATATTTTTCTGCCTATTAATTTCCTACTTGAATCAACTTCAAAGACAAAAAACTATAAGAAACCGCCATTTTGCCTTGTGCATAGCATAATAATAATATATTCCAAACAACTCTCGTAATGACATTTTTCATTTTCCACTTGAGCTATGCATTTCCGCCGTCGTCAATTTTTTTCAATTTCTTTTTCTAATTAAGATTCTCGGAACGTTAGTTATTTACATACTTGAGTAAAAAGTTTGTAAGTTGATTTATTGTTTCAAATAAAGACTATTTGGTAAAACATAAGAATACGAAGTAGATGTGAGCGGTGTTGGAGTGCGTATTTATTCTTGGCTACCTGCTTCAAATAACATCTAAAAGTTACAATTTGTTGAATTAGGAAGTAAAGAGAAACAAGCAAAGAAACCAATAATTTGATCAACAGACGAGCGTACGAGGTGTATCTAACAAGTTTTAAGGTTAACTTTTTGTGTTTAGTCACGTCGCTCCTATTTAGTTAAAATAAAGCAGCAGCTACACTATAAATACACACTTGGAAATCGAAAGACTGGTTTTTGATTTACACACTAGATGTCGTGATTGCACCTTGGAAGATGAGATACATGTGCCTGTCTCGCATCAAAGATCACAGAGTGGATCCACGTTGGGAAAATTTTGATTCGAAAAGGCTAAAACAATTATTGCTTCCCTTCCTGGCAGAATAAAAGGGCTCATCATACAGATATGGTAGATCGAAAACCGGTGGGTCAGAGAAGACGGTTTAGAGTTTACGACAGGCCTAGTGCCGAGAGTCTATCCTCTCTCCAATTTGCAGTTGTAGATCGCTTGGACGTGGTTCACGTCCCTACTGTTTGAAAACAACATGGCAACACTGTTGTGGGGGCCATCGATACTCGTAAGTCGAGTACTACACCTATCACGCTATCACATTATTTATAGTGCTCTCTCTCTTGCACTTCTCCTTACCGAGTTTTTAAATAAAATATCTAGGGCGTTGTTTAACTTGTTGTATTCTTTACAGATTCATAAACTTTTCTTTCGAGAAAGCTTCTCCCAAAAGCTTCCTAATATTATTTTATATTAAATCATAGCCCATAGTCTGCAATTTACTTAATATCCACTAAATAGTTCCCCACTAAACAGCCAACTTGAATAAAATAAAATAAAAATTTCTTTTTATAGGAAAAGATGGAAAAAATTACAAACTTTTTTTACGATCACCATAAATAATTTTTACAAATTTACTTTGGACTTATTTTTTCGTTTTTACGAGAGACGAAGTTTTTCTAAACCAAATTTGATATGATATCTTTGAAATAGAGTGTACCTAATATACGTTGGCGTATTAGCTTAGCCATAAGGTTAGCGATGTGTAGGATCAAGGTGTCGATAAAAGGAGCCGTCAATGTTATATGATATAAGAGAAGTATAATATTGCTCTACATATTTTTCTAAGCATACAGAAAATTCAAAAACGGCGATCACTTTTTTTTCATACTTTATTGAAACCAAGGGATAAAATCGAATATTTTTTTACCCTTGCGTCGTAGAAAACTTGACAGTCTACAGGGCGATTTAAATTTCAAATTATATTTATACAACTCTAATATTTCTTGCGAAACTCAAACAAATAATATGAAAAATGTACTGGAATAACTTTTCATTGCATTTTTTTAATAAAAACTAATTAACCCTATACAATTCGTATACGTTTTCATAAACATGGTAGGACCATTGGAAAATCCAATTAAATAAGGGTTAAGAATTAGAAAACTTCGTAATCATAATGTGCAATTTTTCTTAACAATAAATTACTTTATTGCCAAACCCCTATGAGTTACGAATTTTCGAAATTTCAATGGCTAAACGACCACAGACTTTAGTTTAAAAGGTACGGTTTTTACTAAAATGGCGGTACTATTGGAAAATTTGTTAAATGCAAATTTAGAAAATTTATTAATGAGCAACTGTTCTAAGTAACATTATACACCATTTCCAAATCACTATTAGCTACGAATTATTGAAATTTTAAAGGCTGAACGGTCAAAGACTTAAGTTTGAGGTACAGTTTTTTACTAAAACGGCGGTACTATTAGAAAATTTTGTTAAGTGAAGATTTAGAAAATTTATTAATGAGCAACTTTTCAAAGTATCATTATACACCATTTCCAAAACACTATGCGCTACGAATTTTTGGAATTTTAAAGGCTGAACGGTCAAAGACTTTAGTTTGAGGTAGAGTTTTTACTAAAATGGTGGTACTATTGGAAAATTTTGTTAAATGAAAATTTAGAAAATTTATTAGTGAGCAACTTCACTAAAAGTAACATTTTACATCATTTCCAAAACACTATAAGCTACGAATTTTTGAAATTATAATAGCTGAACGGTTAATGACTTTAGTTTGAGGTACAGTTTTTACTAAAATGGCGGTACTATTGGAAAATTTTGTTAAATGAAAATTTAAAAAATTTATTAATGAGCAACCTTTCAAAGTAAAAAGTATCATTATACACCATTTCCAAAACACTATGCGCTACGAATTTTTGAAATTTTAAAGGCTTAACGGTCAAAGACTTTAGTTTGCGGTACAGTTTTTTTACTAAAATGGCGGTACTATTGGAAAATTTTGTTAAATGAAGATTTAGAAAATTTATTAATGAGCAACTTTTCAAAATAAAAAGTATCATTATACACCATTTCCAAAACACTATGCGCTACGAATTTTTGAAATTTTAAAGGCTTAACGGTCAAAGACTTTAGTTTGCGGTACAGTTTTTTTACTAAAATGGCGGTACTATTGGAAAATTTTGTTAAATGAAGATTTAGAAAATTTATTAATGAGCAACTTTTCAAAATAAAAAGTATCATTATACACCATTTCCAAAACACTATGCGCTACGAATTTTTGAAATTTTAAAGGCTTAACGGTCAAAGACTTTAGTTTGAGGTACAGTTTTTTACTAAAATGGCGGTACTATAGGAAAAGTTTTGTTAAATGAAGATTTAGAAAATTTATTAATGAGCAACTTTTCAAAGTATCATTATACACCATTTCCAAAACACTATGCGCTACGAATTTTTGAAATTTTAAAGGCTGAACGGTCAAAGACTTTAGTTTGAGGTACAGTTTTTTACTAAAATGGCGGTACTATAGGAAAAGTTTTGTTAAATGAAGATTTAGAAAATTTATTAATGAGCAACTTTTCAAAGTATCATTATACACCATTTCCAAAACACTATGCGCTACGAATTTTTGAAATTTTAAAGGCTGAACGGTCAAAGACTTTAGTTTGAGGTACAGTTTTTTACTAAAATGGCGGTACTATAGGAAAAGTTTTGTTAAATGAAGATTTAGAAAATTTATTAATGAGCAACTTTTCAAAGTATCATTATACACCATTTCCAAAACACTATGCGCTACGAATTTTTGAAATTTTAAAGGCTGAACGGTCAAAGACTTTAGTTTAAGGTACAGCTTTTACTAAAATGGCGGTACTATTGGAAAATTTTGTTAAATGAAGGTTTAGAAAATTTATTAATGAGCAACTGTTCTAAGTAACATTATACACCATTTCCAAAACACTATGCGCTACGAATTTGTGAAATTTTAAAGGCTGAACGGTCAAAGACTTTAGTTTAAGGTACAGCTTTTAGTAAAATGGCAGTACTATTGGAAAATTTTGTTAAATGAAGATTTAGAAAATTTATTAATGAGCAACTTTTCAAAGTATCATTATACACCATTTCCAAAACACTATGCGCTACGAATTTTTGAAATTTTAAAGGCTGAACGGTCAAAGACTTTAGTTTGAGGTACAGTTTTTTACTAAAATGACGCTACTATAGGAAAAGTTTTGTTAAATGAAGATTTAGAAAATTTATTAATGAGCAACTTTTCAAAGTATCATTATACACCATTTCCAAAACACTATGCGCTACGAATTTTTGAAATTTTAAAGGCTGAACGGTCAAAGACTTTAGTTTAAGGTACAGCTTTTACTAAAATGGCGGTACTATTGGAAAATTTTGTTAAATGAAGGTTTAGAAAATTTATTAATGAGCAACTGTTCTAAGTAACATTATACACCATTTCCAAAACACTATGCGCTACGAATTTGTGAAATTTTAAAGGCTGAACGGTCAAAGACTTTAGTTTAAGGTACAGCTTTTAGTAAAATGGCAGTACTATTGGAAAATTTTGTTAAATGAAGATTTAGAAAATTTATTAATGAGCAACTTTTCAAAGTATCATTATACACCATTTCCAAAACACTATGCGCTACGAATTTTTGAAATTTTAAAGGCTGAACGGTCAAAGACTTTAGTTTGAGGTACAGTTTTTTACTAAAATGGCGCTACTATAGGAAAAGTTTTGTTAAATGAAGATTTAGAAAATTTATTAATGAGCAACTTTTCAAAGTATCATTATACATCATTTCCAAAACACTATGCGCTACGAATTTTTGAAATTTTAAAGGCTGAACGGTCAAAGACTTTAGTTTAAGGTACAGCTTTTACTAAAATGGCGGTACTATTGGAAAATTTTGTTAAATGAAGGTTTAGAAAATTTATTAATGAGCAACTGTTCTAAGTAACATTATACACCATTTCCAAAACACTATGCGCTACGAATTTGTGAAATTTTAAAGGCTGAACGGTCAAAGACTTTAGTTTAAGGTACAGCTTTTAGTAAAATGGCAGTACTATTGGAAAATTTTGTTAAATGAAGATTTAGAAAATTTAGTAATGAGCAACTTTTCAAAGTATCATTATACACCATTTCCAAAACACTATGCGCTACAAATTTTTGAAATTTTAAAGGCTGAACGGTCAAAGACTTTAGTTTGAGGTACAGTTTTTACTACAATGGCGGTACTATTGGAAAATTTTATCAAATACGGAGCTAGAAAATTTATTAATGAGCAACTTTTCTAAGTAGCATTTTCCACCATTGTAACGGTTTTTAATTTATTGTGTGCATGAGTTTAGTATGAATGATATTTGAATCTAGGCGCGAATGTGAGTTAGTTATTTGGATTGAGTTGGTACTTCGAGAGTGGAAGGGAGACGTGTGTGATTTCGATGCATTCAATTGTCGGTTCATTTTTAAATCTACCTTCAGCCTGATCGCATCGTCACATCTTATGAAACCAAGTAGTGTTTTCGATTGATTTTTATTCAATTTGCCCTTAAATGGGATTATTTTATTACTTGGTAGTAAAGCATATTTTTGATGGTATTGTGATATTTATATTGATGGATGTTAGTTTTGCTTTAATTTTCTGTGGTCGATCAGGTTGAAATCGCCATTAAAATATTACACTAGGTGAGTTTGTTTGCCCGTTTATTTTTCTGTTGCGAATATTAGAGTGTAACACATTTCGTTTGTTACAGGCTGCTTGTTTGTGGTAGTTATTGTTAATGTGTGAGTTGCTTGTCTACGTTATTTTGGCCTTGATTACTCGCTGTTTGGTTTGATTGTTGCGTGATCAGCTGTTTTGGAGCTATTTGTCGCATGTGGATTGTATTCCTGCCGTTTACTGCGCACCATGTGTCCATCGTTGCCCACGTGCTGAAGATAAGAGCTTCGCGTCCATGTTGAGTCGCTATCAGTAATCCTTCGTTGCCATTTTCTTCAAATCCCAGTGCCTCGTTACGCCTTTTATTGTGCGTCCGACTGGATTATCTGCGATTTGGAGACTGGTCGATTGTGCTTTGGGTTATCGTCAGTGGAGAGGTAGTCTGGGAGCCATCTGTTAATTTTGTCAACGTTCGTTACATGCTCACAGTACCCGACGATTAGGTGGTGACAATTTGAGTTCATTTGGAAACTATCAACTTAGTTTACGATCAACACAACTACCAATAGAGTTGAATCCACGTAAGCTCTATGTTCACCAAGTTCGAGTAAGTTTGTAGTCACGAACATTTACCCTTTTTGGTTCGACTACGACATTTTATTATAACATTTTCATTAATCGAGGTTGTGCTGTCAGAGGTGCAATACTCACGTATCGTATAGAGTGACGATACCGTAAAATTTTGTATTTGTGTATTTATGTGTATATGTTTGGGGGCTTTGTGGAGACGTAGTCGGTGTTTAGTTTGTTTAGCGTTCTTTTTGTAAACATAATATTGGTTTACCTATTTTGCTAACCGTGAGGCTACGTCTACCCAAAGCTTCGATTAATTTTGGGGTACGTACGACCATATTATTTATTACGTAAGTTATTCTTGAGTGTTATTCGCTCCTAGTGATTACGCCATTGGCGTGTGATTTAAATTTTACTTGAATTTGTTTGTATATTGTCCATTTACGATTTATATTTATTGTGAATTTTTCGACGAATGTTATTTGCCGACTCTGGCTTCGTTGTTTTATGTCAATTTAAAATTATTGTGATCCCAAGTATTTTGGGCTTTACTATTTTGAGGTTTATTAAACCATTGTTATTACTTACTGTTGGGTTTTTGATCGACGAAACGCTAAATATTTTGAGTGAGACATTAGTCTGTTATTATCGTAGTAAGTTTATTTGTTGCCAGCTCAATTTGATAGTTGTGTTGAGTTTTAAAAGTCAAGTCAAGTTGCCCGATAGAAATTTTAAACTATCTGGCGCCCTTAATAGTCGTGTGCTTGCATTACACATCAGTGAACCATTTATTTTGGTATTTTGGAACCCACGACCATCTTCTCTGCAAGCGAAACCGCGGCCATCGGGTCAATTTTTTTGTCGATTTAGATAAACTTACGTTCACATGTGGTAAAGCGTTACCTGGCCCGTAACACCATTTCCAAAACACTATGCGCTACAAATTTTTGAAATTTTAAAGGCTAACCGGTCAAAGACTTTAGTTTGAGGTACAGTTTTTACTAAAATGGCGGTACTATTGGAAAATTTTGTTAAATGAAGATTTAGAAAATTTATTAATGAGCAACTTTTCTAGGTAGCATTTTCCACCATTTCGTAAACACTATGCGCTAAGAATTTTTGAAATTTTAAAGGCTGAACGGTCAAAGACTTTAGTTTAAGGTACAGCTTTTAGTAAAATGGCGGTACTATTGAAAAATTTTGTTAAATGAAAATTTAGAAAATTTAGTAATGAGCAACTTTTCAAAGTATCATTATACACCATTTCCAAAACACTATGCGCTACGAATTTTTGAAATTTTACAGGCTGAACGGTCAAAGACTTTAGTTTGAGGTACAGATTTTACTAAAATGACGGTACTATTGGAAATTTTGTTAAATGAAGATTTAGAAAATTTTTTATGGAACAACTTTTCTTAGTAAAATTTTACTCCATTTCAAAAACTCTATGAGCTACGAATTATTGAAATTAAAATGGGTGAACAGTCAAAGACTTTAGTTTGAGGAACAGTTTTTACTAAAATGACGGTACTAATGGAACATTTTGTAAACTGAAGATTTAGAAAATTTATTAATGAGCAACTGTTGTAAGTAACATTTTACATCATTTCCAAAACATTATGAGCTACGAATTTTATTTTTGAAATTATAATGGCTGAACGATCAAAGACTTTAGTTTGAGGTACAGTTTTTACTAAAATGGCGGTACTATTGGAAAATTTTGTTAAATGAAAATTTAGAAAATTTATTAATGAGCAACTTCACTCAGTAACATTTTACATCATTTCCAAAGAACTATGAGCTACGAATTTTTGAAATTATAATGGCTGAACGGTCAAAGACTTTAGTTTGAGGTACAGCTTTTACTAAACTGGTGGTACTATTGGAAGATTTTGTTAAATGAAGATTTAGAAAATTTTTTATGGAACAACTTTTCTTAGTAAAGTTTTACTCTATTTCAAAAACTCTACGAGCTACGAATTATTGAAATTAAAATGGCTGAACGGTCAAAGACTTTAGTTTAAGGTACGGTTTTTAGTGAAAATGACTGTACTATCGGAAAAGTTTGTTAAATGATGATTTAGAAAATTAACTATGCGCAACTTTTCGTAATAAAATTTTACTTCATTTCCAAAAGCCTATGAGCTACGATTCAATGAAATTAAAATGGCTGAACGGTCATATATTTTAGTTACGGTACGGGTTTTACTAAAATGGCGGTACTATCGGAAAATTTTGTTAAAAGAAGATACAGAATATTTATTTCGAAACCACTCTTCTTAGTAATATTTTACTCCATTTCCAAATCGCTATGAGCTACGAATTATTGAATTTAAAATTGCCAAACAGTCAAAGACTTTAGTTTACGGTACGGTTTTTACTAAAATGGCGGTACTATCGGAAAATTTTGTTAAAAGAAGATTCGGCAAATTTATTACGGAACAACTTTTCTAAGTTGTTTCCAAAATTCTATGAGCTAAGAATTTTTCGAGACTAAAAAGGCTAAACGGTCAAAGACTTTATGATCCAGTTTTCATCAAAATGAAAATGAAAATGAAAACACTCTACTTTAGGTACCAATTTTAAAAACACTTACAATGTAGGCACGTGTTGTGAAAGCATCTTAAAGTCGACAAACTAATGGATATTTGTGTTTGTTTTACTACATAGAGACAACTTGCGCTATTTAATGGATATTACAAAACACCCTGTATAGTAACGGATACAATATTATTTGAGAGTAATAAAATTATTTATTGGGTTATCTTGCGGTTTAGTTATATTTGAAATATTGTTATAATTATAAGTTGGCCATATTGAATCTAAATGCTAATCCTACAACCCCATGCGAAAGTAATAAATTTGCATTAAGTACCTACCCATACCCATCATTGATTGAAACATAGCTGCTCAGCACATTAGCAGTTTGGAAACCTAGACGTATCGAATGGGGTTTAGGAGTAATACGTGATCAAACTACTAAAGGGACTAATAATCTGTTCCTGTACATACTTTTTTGATTGCCCAAATAAATAAAGCAACTTTTAATTTCGCCCTTGCCGTTTTCTCGTTAATCACGTCGTAATGTGTTATTAACACATTTTCAAATAATGAATCGTTAAAAAAAGTAAAATGAGGTACTTTTTATGCGCGGGGTTGTTAAAACAAAGTTTTAATAGAGTCGAGATAACTATAAACCCTTATGCGTTTATAACTAAAAGGGTCTATTAGCTTTTCTAGATTATTTATCCGAGCATACACTTAAGAGCGGAAACTAACAATTTGGCGGGTCAAATCTGATACTTAGATTACACATACGCCGCTTTATCTATACTCGAGAATTTCGATTACCATATGCAAATATGCAAATAGTTTGTTGTTTAATAATTTGGCGTAATTCGCGTGCACATTTCGTTTCGCCATTAGTTGGTTTTCTCAAGTTTAAGTCGACAACATGAGGCCTTTTGTCTTTGCTGTTTGCTATGCATACCAGTGACAACTAATTAGAATATATTCAACTGGATAAAGGAAATTTGCCTGTATTAGAGAGTTTGCCTGATGCGAACATGTGTGGAATGTAAATGAGGATTTCTCTTCTCTCTACTATACACCGCGCCGCCGACCTTTATATACGTACAGATCTATTAATTGAGGGGGTTGCTGTGCAAATTTTATAGCCTAGCTTTTCCCAAAACTTTTATAATTCTTGTCATCAGCGCGCCAAAATTAACTACGACCCATGTCGTTTTAAATATTAATAAATATAAAGGGAAGCTAAATTAAATGGAATAAAATTTACAAAAGGCTCAATTTTGACATGTTAAATTTTTGTTGTAACATTGTTTAGCATCAGGGACAAAAACTAAAGCTTTAAATTTGTAATTCTAACCCTTAATGATTAAATATTTTTAGATTGGTTCTAAAAATGTAAAAGGTCGTACAAATGTGAGTTTCGTGAGTACGTGAGTGTCGTCAATTAGTCTAAAATTGTTAGTTTGATATTTGCAAAGTATAAAAGATTTCTAAAATATTGTCACGCGTAAAAATATTACGCAAATTATTTAATGCAATTATTAATGAGTACAAGAATTTAATGTACACAGAGTTTACAATACGTGACTATTGTCAGGTATTGAAAGAATGTGAGATAATGCATAAATTGTCAGTTTTAGCAATTTTAGTTGGCGCGTGTGCCAAGTTAATAAAAGGCGCCAAAGTAGGTTTTGAAGTTTAGTTTTTATGATTCGGAAACGCGAGACGTTTGTCGGTTGATTACATGATATTGGTTAACTAGTTAACAGAATGAATATGTGTTGGATTTGTTAATAATTAAGAATCTTTATTTAATCTTTTATTTAAATTATAAACTTGAAAAGAATTTACAGAATTCATTAATATTATTTTCAGTAACTAACAGTTACTATAAAAAACAGAAAAACCAGGTCACTTGTGTAAATGCCTAAATAATAATTCAACACTCCTCCTCGTTTACACAAGATTACAATCCTTCTTAAATTTATCGTGTTTAGCAAACAACAAAGGTTTTGTTAGTATGTCTGCAACCATTTCATCAGTTGGACAATATTCACACTTAATAAATTTTTTATCCACATAATCTTTAACAAAATAACGTGTTTGGTTCTTAATGAAAGACTCTCCTCCTTAATCATTTCCAAACAGCTTTGATTGTCTTCGAAGATGAGCGTAGGTGAATTTACTTCTTGATGCAGGTCAACCAACAGCTTACGCAACCATAATGCTTCCTTACACGCTTCTGATAATGAAATAAACTCAGCTTCAGTAGTTGATAATGTCACCAGGATTTGTTTACGACATGACCAGCTAATTGTACCACCATTTATAAAAAATATTTGACCACTTGACTTTCGGGTCAATTTATCCTCTGCCCAATTTGCGTCTGCATAACGAATTAACTGTTGGTTACCTTTCTGAATATGACTAAATTTAAGTTTCAAATATGCCGTTGCCTTTAAATATCTAACTACACGTTTCAGTTGATCCCAATCTTCTTGCGTTGGTGTCAATACTTTCTGTGCTAGAATGCTAACACTTGCTGCAATATCTGGCCTCGAATTGACTGATACGTACAGTAAATTTCCAATCAATTTTTGGTAATTTGTGTTATCACTTAGCATTACCATTTCTTCAGATTTGCCATAACTAACTTCCATCAGTGTTTTCGCCGCCTTAGCATCTTGAAGACCAAAAATAGATGCCATCTTCAAGATGTAATTTGACTGACACACCTCAAAATTTCCATAACTATCACTTGTTATTTGCATATCCAAATATTGCTTGATTGGACCGAGATTCTTAATTCCAAAATGTGTTGACAATGTACTCTCAATGTACTTAATCTGTAATTCCAGTTTCCACGCTATGACTAGGTCATCCACATAAATTAAAATATAACACCAGCAATCATTTATTAACTTTGAATATAAACATTGATCTTCTTTACTTTGTTGAAAACCCACATTAAAAAGAACCTTATGAAGGGCCTCGTTCCATGCTCTTGCTGCTTGTTTTAAGCCGTAAATGCTTTTCTTTAATAAACACACTTTTGTAACATCACCTTCTGCAAAACCTGGTGACTGCTTCATATAAATTACTTCGTTTAAACAGCCGTTAAGTAAAGCCGTTTCAACATCTAAATGACTAACCTGCATTTTATCTTTCGCAGCAATTGATAATAGTAATCGAAAAGTTGTCTGTTTGACTACGGGTGCAAAAACTTCATCGTAGTCTACTCCATATTTTTGGGAATATCCTTGAGCGACTAAACGAGCTTTATATCTTTGTACACTGCCATCATTATTACACTTAAGTTTAAAAACCCATTTACACCCAATTGGCTTTCGATCTTCTGGTAAATCACATAGCTCCCAGTCCCATGTGCTATTTTTCTTAAGTGATTCAACTTCATTTTTCATTGCCTGTGACCATTGCAATTTTTCTTTACTTGAAATCGCTTCATTATAATTTGCAGGTTCGACAATTTCTTTTGCAATAAAAACTTGCTCAGAAAACCGTTCCGGTGGAACTCCTTTGGTCGAACGATTTGAAGTTCTTACTTCATTTATGTCAACAGTACACGTGTCTTGTTCATTTTCTTCACTATGTTCTGACTTTCTAGCTTGTTCTGCATTTGACAAAAATTTTATGTCTCTGCTAATAATTACACGCTTCTTTATGACATCTGCTAGACGAAATCCTTTTGCTGACTCATCATATCCAACAAACTTCATTTTAATAGCTTTATCATCTAATTTCTTTCGATTACAATCAGGTATCATTACATAAACATCTGATCCAAAATTATGAAATTCCATTTTTTTAAAACTTTCTTTAAACCACAATTCGTAAGGAGTTTTATTGGTAGCTCTTGACATATTGACATATAGCTCTGACATATTTATTGCTTCTGTCCAATAACATTTACTCAATCCGGATTCAATTAACAAACACCTTGCTGCTTCTACTAATGTTCGATTCTTTCTTTCTGCTATACCATTTTGTTGTGGAGAATATGCCACAGTGTGCTGGAAACCAATTCCTTCCTTTTTCAGATAAGATTGAAGCTCATTTCCCATGTATTCTTCTCCTTGATCTGAATGTATAACTTTAGGTTTGCTTCCGAACAGATTTTTTACCATCTCAACATATTCTCCAATCGTAGCTGTACCCATGGGTCTGCATACGTCACTAACAACTACATCCAATTTATTTTTTTCAGGGTTACTCGATTTATTTGTAAAATGAAATTTTGACATTTTTGCTTTGATACATATTTCACAACTGTCATTGCAGTCACAGTCTTTAATTTTTATCCCATAACTTTTCATTCTTCTGATTACCTCTAGATTTCTATGAGCTAATAATTGGTGCCATTTGTGAACACAATATTCTTTCGTCTCTTGCTTAATCAAATAAACTCTATTTTCTTCCTTTAAAACAAATAGTCCTCCTTTCAACTCGCCGTTTGCAAATATTTGATTATTTAGTAATATATCACATTTGTCATAATGAAATAATATTTTAAATCCCCCTTGAAGCAATCTTTTAACTGACAGTAAATTTCCTTTGGCCTGAGGAACATATAAAACATCTTTCATCGAAACCTTTTGATTAATATTTGGAAGATTTAATTTGACTTCACCTTTTCCCGATGAAATAATTTTTTCACCATTCGCTAAATAAATATTATCTTTTTCTTTTTCATCTAAGTGCTCAAATAAATCCTTATCATAGCAAATGTGACAGGTGGCACCTGAATCAATGCACCATCCACTGCTAAACTTATTTTTGACATTAAATGCGTATTCAACATCTTCATTTACTGCAACATTTGCTAATTTTTCTTTATCTTGCTTTCCCTTAAGCCAGTTTTTGTACTTTTCACATTCATATTTAAAATGGCCACTTTCCTTACAGAAGAAACAATTTTTATTTTGATATGACTTTGTAACTTTTAATGCTGTCTCTTTTAATTCACTGTTACTACTTTCCATTTTCTCCCATTCACCAAGTAATTTTATTCTAACAACTTCCATTGTTAGATTTTCTCTCACTTCGAGCGCTGTTATTAACGAATCGTAATCTTCATTCAAACTTGACAGAATAAGTGGAATTTGGAATTCCTCGTTTAGAGCAACACCATACTCACTTAATTCAGCAATCCATTCAAATAACTTTTGTAAATGTTCTTCAACATTTCCACCTTTGCTCAATTGAGCCTTAAACAACTTTTTCATTAGACGCACGTGACATGACAGATTACTTTTTTTATGATACCGCTTTAGAATATCCCATAGGTTTTTTGCCGTTTTAGTATCCTTTAAATGGATTAATTGATCATTTTCCATGCATAAAACTATAAACCAAATTGCTTTATCATTTAACTTGTTATAATCGTCAGTTCGAAGTTCAGGTATTTCGTCTTCTATAATGCTCCAACAACCCTCCTTTTTTAAATATAGTTTCATCTTTAATGACCAATGTAAATAATTATGATTGTTCAATTTCTCAAATAATACCATTTGCTTTTGATCTGCCATTTTATTTGAGAAAATTCTTTACTTGCAACTTTACTTGAACTTAACTGTATAACTTGACTTGAACTTTATTCTCAAATAACACCTTTTGCTTTTGATCCGCTATTTTATTTGAGAAATTCTTTACTTCCGACTTTACTTGACTTTAACTTTACTTTAACTTTTTTCTTTACTTTAACCGGGCATTTATACGATGCCTGGGCCCATAACCTGTTAATAATTAAGAATCTTTATTTAATCTTTTATTTAAATTATAAACTTGAAAAGAATTTACAGAATTCATTAATATTATTTTCAGTAACTAACAGTTACTATAAAAAACAGAAAAACCAGGTCACTTGTGTAAATGCCTAAATAATAATTCAACAGGATTAACATTATAATCGGGTAAGAGCTAATTATAAAATAAATAAATTGTATTCCAGCATTGTGATGTTATTTATCATCTCGGTACACTCTAAAGATTCTGGACTCCAGAGGTCATGACTAACCCCCAGTCGTGACAATATGCACTTGTTGAAATCAAATTTTACATCGGAATAATTTTTTTATTTGGTTTTAATGAGTAATAAATTGAAAGTTCACAAGGCACGGACATCATCTAGGATGCTAATAAGAGAGCGAGTTGAAATAATTGCTTAAGAATTTAAAATTTTTGAGAGGGGTCTCGAAATGCTTTTACAAGTGAAAGTAACATCCTGTATTAAAGATACATAGCCATTTTAGCCTGCAACTTGCACATTTACAACAGTACACTCTGTTTAGCGAACAGAAACAGCTAAGCCACGCCTCACAAATTTCAGTTAAATAAGGTTCACGCATACGTCAATTCTTATGTGAGTGTTATAAACCGTCCAATAATTCGACCAATAGAAAAATTCTATTCGAACATCGCGCGCTTTTTTTAGGCGTGGCTTAGCTGCATTTTGTCCCTGAACATAGAATAATTAGACACCACCCCCATCACACTAGGGCTTAACTAGCCATCAGCCAGCGTTAGCATCCAAAATCGTCGAGTTCATCTGAAAGGTGCATTAGCTTCTCACTAATTCATGGAAGGGGCTGATATTTAAGACGAATTAAAATAAAACTAAGGGTGGAAGGAATGACACTATAGTCGTATACAAGGTGGGCCTGGAAACTTGTAGCTTCTCACTATTTTTGACTACAACTCAAATAACAAAAATATCTTTTTATACGATAGGGATGCACAGATACCTAAATTGGTATTTATCCCTACCAACGCAGTAGTAAACGTATTTAAATTATTAAAGGGGCGTGGCCAAATCTGCGCGAACTTATCCCTACTGCTCGCCATCAGGGTTCTGGGTTGCAGTACGTACCTAGTTTTCATACATTGACGATTTTTTACGGGCGGATATCTCAAAAAATATAAGGAATAGAGAAAAAATGAATAGAAACAATCGTAAATGAAATTCGATAAGCTTTCATTTTGCTAAGAATAATTTTTTTCCTAGGACCCATCGTTTTTGAGATATAAGCAAAAACCCTAAAAATGGGACCTGTAGATTTGTAGAATCTTGAAGCTCCGCAACCCCAAAACAGATCCTCTTGTAGACATCTTGTCAACAACTTTTCTTCCAAGTTGCATCCACGACATCTGGGGTCGTATGCCATTACTTTTATAGCAGTCACACGAAAAATATTTGAACCGTTCTTAGCCCAGCCCATCTGAATTTTCATGACCTTGATTTCCTTTAACCAAACTGAGTGTGCCTACATTTATTATGGAAAATTCCACAACCTCCTTCTTTGTACCCCCAATCCAATGCACATCATCAATTAATAATATAAATTACAGATTTTCCACTCTAACAAAAGAACTACCCATTCACCTATAGTTTTCCTACAGGTTTCACCTGTTTAATTAAAGAACAATTTGTTGGTAAATAAATTACGCAAGAAAGTTGTTATGAAAGGTTTTCATTTTAAAAACTTCGATTTCATTTTTTTTTCACAAAATGCAAAAATTAAAACTTTGTTACGAGTAGAAATAATTTATTTTGAAATGAAAATTCAGATACCGTTGAGTGAATGATTAAATAAATTGTTGGAAATAAAAAAAAGTACATTTTTTCTTTCTCGTCACACATTAAATTGAAATAAAAGTTACAAAACAAAAAAAAATAATACACAATTGTTGAATAATTTGCAATTAGTTCATTGTTTTGTTGTAAAGTTACAAAGAAATTTTTATGAAATGTGACATTAGTAAGCGAAAACTACATAACTATTTTATTTCAATATAAATGAGGTTTTATGGGTGCTTTTGAAGGGAAAATACAATTTGTCTATAAAAAAAAACGTTAAAATAATTTATGTGAGATCTGCTGTTGTGATTTAGTTAAAAAATTTGTATGAATGAAAAGGGCCATAAAAGAGATCGCTTTTACTGAAAGAGTTAGAATTTACTAAAGCAGAGAGAAATAACTATAAACCAACAAACATCAACACTAACTTCTCCAAAAATTATAATGGATGCAGCCCTGGAAGGTGTTCATCCCCTTAATAATAAATCCCCTGATGGTCGCCTGATCTTACTAAAATCTTGATCTGAATTGAGATTATTATGCAGTTAATTTATTAACAGACTGCAGTTAAAGCAGACGAGGCTACACGAGGAAATCTGCTCTGAATCTTATACCTACAGATGCTTGACGAAAATTGGAGATTTCTGCTGGATAAGAAAGTCCAAGGACACAAAAACGCTATTTGGAAGAGACCTTAGAACATAAATAACCGGAGGATTCGCAACCGTTGCCTATAAGGGAAAATGCAACGGAAATGACATTTTAGATGGATGACTCATTCATTCCGTCGAGTTTACATTATCATTAACTGTCATGATCTTTCCTTATAAGTGGGAGTATAAGCAACCATTTCTATTGGAAAGAAATTGATCGGAAATCGCTATATTTCCTCGTCCATTGTGATCCATATTATTACCTAAATGGCCCCTTCCTGGTAGAGTAGGGGGTACTTTTTATTCAATGAAAGAGACCTATGTTTAAAAATTATTAAGTCGGAAACTACATTGAGTGTTTCTGGGGAACCCAGAGCTATTGTGAGGCTCTCAAAAGCAATCCAGAATTTAAAACGTTTCAACAACGATGCCTTTAGACGTTACCCAAAATAAAAACCATAGGACTCTTCAGAACAACCAACTTCAAAACAGAAGGATAATAGTAAGTAATGAGGCGAATGGGTCGGAGTAAGTTAGGAATCTACTTTACCGACATGTTACCGGCAATTACAGGTTTCTGTTACCGACATCGCCATTTTGGTTTGAAACTTTGCTAAGTTGTCAATTACAGGTTTCTGTTACCGGCATCCGCGGCCATTTTGGTTTGAAACTTAGCTAAGTTGACACATTTTGACAGCTGGCGCCACCTAGTGGAGAGTTGCCAAACTACGACATGTGTGGAACTTTGCTAAGCGGCCATCTGGGTTTTTGTGTTTTGACAGCTGGCGCCTCCTAGCGGAGAGTTCGCAGTTCTGTGGAACGGCGAACGGCGGCCATATTGGTTTTTGTGGACGCGAAGTGGAGGCCCTCGCGTGTACCTTTACGAGAGACTCCTCTACATCGAAGCCCCCTTAGCGGCTATCTTTGGAAACCTGTGAAAGGGGGCCCACCACCATGTAGGACTTCGTTGCTGGGTGTCGGTTGTGCCCTGACGTTGCTGGAGCCCCCTTGTGTAGATCGGAAGTGAGGTTATGATGCTGGAGTGTGGTTGAAATGTAAAGTGAAGCAGTCTCCGACATGGTGGTGGGCCCCCTTTCGCAGGTTTCCAAAGATGGCCGCCAAGGGGGCTCCGATGTAGAGGAGTTTCTCGTATAGGTACACGCGAGGGCCCCCACTTCGCGTCCACCACGAGGGGGCAAGCCTCGTGTAGGTAGCGGAGCCCGAGGTACAAAAACCAAGATGGCCTCCGTTCCACACATGTCTAACTCTCCGCATGGTGGCGCCAGCTGTCAAAACACAAAACAGCAAGATGGCCGCTTAGCAAAGTTCCACACATGTCATGTCGTAGTTTGGCAACTCTCCGCTAGGTGGCGCCAGCTGTCAAAATGTGTCAACTTAGCCAAGTTTCAAACCAAAATGGCCGCGGATGCCGGTAACAGAAACCTGTAATTGACAACTTAGCAAAGTTTCAAACCTAATGGCGATGTCGGTAACAGAAACCTGTAATTGCCGGTAACATGTCGGTAAAGTAGATTCCTAACTTACTCCGGCCCATTCGCCACATTACCTACTGATAATCTTAATTACTTTGAAGAATCTTACCGTTTTAGTCCCTAAATTTGGGTCACTTTTGCTTTAGAAAAAAAAGGGCTAATAGAAGAACAAAGCTTTTAGCAGCATCCTATTTATAAAGTCCTCCTTAAATATTCTCGAAATATACCCCCAAAATATTTATAACATTGTTAAAATAAAGCACAAATAAATGTTTAAAACTCTTTCCCCATTTATACGCGATCCAATTTAGAAAATTTTCAATAATTTAATAACGTATCGGAAAACGTTTCCTCTAGAGAAGTTGAAATAATTCTATCAGCTCAACTCGTTTATAAAAAATTACTCGAAATAGTTTGTTAATCATTTTGAATTTTAAATAGTTAAGTAATTTAATTGAAAAACAAACGAGGGAAAATTCGAAATACTTTAAAAATACATGGCCAACTAAACGTTAACGTAATTTAAATATAGGTATTCGCGTTGTAGTTTGAAATATTGGGAGGTTTGTCGATTAAATTATTTGCGATATTGTAGGTATGCCAATTTAGATAGGTGGGTACACCTCCCTGCCTACCTCTTCTGGAGTAAATTTGAATACGTGTGTGGTTGTACACAAAACTAAGAGCTTATCAAACCATATGTGAACTGTTTAATTTAAATGTGTTTAGTTTTGATATATTATAATATAATTTAGCTATGTAAATTATGGTTGTAGTAGAACTACATTTAACACCTACCACCAATTAAATTATACAACCCTGTGTTGGAATTAACACCGATTAATAGCGGTAGCTATTGGTTTAAATTAACGAAAATTTGTGGCCTTTATTTTAAATAAAATTTCCAACACATGTATAGTTTGAAAATACATATAAGAACTCGACTTCTATAAGTCAACAATTGCTCATCAGCTTATGTCAATGAACAAATAACCAACCCTATTGTAAATCATACAACATCACCCATTTGAAGACGGCTTTCTTATCTCTACAGTGTACACCCTGTATAACACTCTCAAGTAGGTATAGTCGTACGTCCAACACCAAATGTACACAATTTTCCAACTTTATTTCGTCACAACTCTAAAAATAAAAGTTTCAAACAAATTGTCTTCATAATTTTCAAACAAGGCAACGCATGACTTGATCCACCGGAATTTTTTTTTCTTAAGGGATGCTACAGATACATTTGGGGTTTCCACTACATCGACTTTTGTTTACTTTTGTGCAAGATAAATTTTAGTTTTATTTCGCTTGTTTTGTTTCGAAATATTTAAAGTTGATTAAAAAATTATTTTAGTACGACCTCGCCATTATTAATCGGTCGACAAAATTTACAAAGAAAATAGAAAATTCGTCGGATTAATTTAAAACAAAGGGAAGTTTTTTTTGCACGTTATAATTTAATATGCATCAAGTGGGTTAACTTAAAAATCTAATAATAATGAAGACCCTCCTATTTTTAGATAGGTTTATGTATAACGTACGTTTTTGGAATTTTTCAAATAGAAAATCGGGTTAAAGAAGAAAAATAATAAAGAATTGTAACAGGTAGCAAGCAATTTAGCTGGCTTTGACAGTTTGGATTTACATAAAATAGAACACGTTCATGAACCCATGCTTGAACTTACACTATTTTTACAAAAAATTTAAAACGAAGGTTCTCAAACTTTTTTTTTACAAAAATTCTTTTACTATTTAAAAGATTGGAAGAGACATGGAATAGCTTCGAGGTGGGGTTTAGCAGAAAAATCCTGAAGGAATATTTCCTTTCAGAGACTTCTTATCCCACTATTCCCTTAGCATTATTGCCTAGTTTTTCTAAAGACAGAAACCTTTTTTTCAATTCCCCCTCCTAAGTAAGATATTTATGGCACCAAGAAGATGTCAGACTTTGATTATTCCTCTGTATAGCCCCCCTTACGGGGGGGCTACGTCTAATTAAAATCTAATGAAACCGATAAATGTGAAAGACGATCCTTTAAGATAAGCTCACACAGGTATCAATTTTGCACAGTGGAGATCCATTTCCCCACTGTGCAAGGGGGAAGAGGTGCGACCTTTTGCTAGGGGAAGGGGGATCTCTATTACCGAGAGACTCGGGACTAGTCCATCAAGTTGGGTTTGAAAGTGTGAAAGAAATCGGGGCCCTAATGGAACGACATTACTGTGAAAATCCTTCATGAAATAAAGGAACACATAATAGCTCCCATAGTTAACCTAAGCCTCCACAATAAGGTATTCCGTCTGAGTCTAAAAAATCAATAATTACCCTTCCATATACCCAAAAGACAATTTTTTGACTAAGTGCCTGACCTCGGTGACCGCAATAAGTACCATGCGAAACCTTTTTTTCAATGCTCCCTCCTCAGATATTTATCCAAGATGTCAAACTCTGATTATTCCTCTGTATAGCCTCCCTTAAGTAGGCTACGTCTAATTCAAGTCTAATAAAATAGATAGATGTGAAAGATGGTCTTTCAAGATGTGCTCACACATGTAGCAATTTTGCACAGTGGGGAAAGAGATGGCTGACCTTTCATTACTGTGAAAATACTTAATGAAATAAAGGAGCACATAATAACTTCCATAGTTAACCCAAGTTAACCACAATGATGTGTTGTCTAAAAAATCACTAACTACCCTTCCATATACCCAAGAGACAATTTCTTGCACTAATGCCCGTTTTCACCGACGATTCTTAAAGTTAGGCATTGCTTAATCTGACATTAGCATTTTTTAAGTTGAAATTGCTCTTCACCACGTTTCACCACGCGCACCAGGGTTCCTAAATAAGATAAACAAAGGTATTCATATAGCGATATCGTAATGGTTATTAATTTTTTTGCCTCGGGTTAGAAGTTGTCTTAGCGTTAGGCAGTTCTTACGTAGGCAATTGCTTAGGAACCGTCGGTGAAAACGGGCATAAGTGCCTGACCTCGGTGACCGCGGTACATCCTATGCAAAACCTCTTGTCTGAGAGAAAATGGACGCCATATTTATCTCGAGTGATAAATAATGGATGAAAATCCATCAAAGGAAACTTGGTAGATTTCATTTTTGATAGATCTCAACTAAGCCGATTCATCTCTTCAACCGCAGGACGCTTTCAAATGCCAAATAGCACCTGTTAGCATTACTTAACTTTGCGAAAAATCGATAAATCGTCCCCTTCCTCTTTTTTTACAAAAATATTTTACAATGAGACAATAAGTCAGCTGGTTCCACAAAAGCAATGTTATTCTTGTGGAAAACAAGTGGGAAAAGCTTTAACCGTCGAAATTAGATTTACTAAAGAAATTTAAAGCTCGCCTTGGAGAGAAAAAAAAAGCTGCCATTAAAGGACATTCACCAAGAATCTACAACATTCACAGCCACCCTTTCAAGTCTCACTAATCTAAGTTAATAAAAACCGGGGCCTCCTGCATGTTGTATTAGCTAATGAATGAATTCGCTATTTGTTACCTTTCAAAGAAAATCGATGTGTAGCTTTTAAGCTTTCTTTAATTCTGCGAGTTTCTTATAACTTGAAACTTAAATAAATATACTTTCGTTATAGTTTCTTTATTTAAAATGTAAAAATGGGGCAAGTACAAGTAGTGGAAATTAAAAAAGTTATAAATAAAGCAACTTCTTAACTCGAAACGAATTCAACTCTTATTTAGTCGTTTTTTTCTCCCCCAAGTACAACGTTTGTATGAGTTTTAGTAAAATAAATTATGTAGTAGATTTGATAAATTTAAAGTAGTCTTGTATATTTAGTTAAAAGAGTTTAAGAAGAAAAACAACAACTAGTAGTAGTACATATTCGTAAATGTAAAGTTTCTTTATTCGGTTTGGAGTCAAAGAGAAAGGTGAGTTTTTCTTTCTTTCTTATCATTAAAAGAGAAGGCCCTTACTGAATTTAAGTTTAAAGAAGGAAAAAAAAGCCAAGGTAGAAATTCACTAATGACTACAACTTAGTGTAGAAAAGAGAGTGTAGACACGGAATAAAATATAGCGGTCGCTTTTTATTCTTCGTAGAGCTTGACAAACGGTCAGTTATTTGCTTTTCTTTTCCTACTTTTGCTTGCTGAATGTTTAAACGAGTCGAGATTTGTTTGAAATGATTGTGTCATGCAAATAACCTTTTTACAAATCTGCACTTGCATGATAAAGAAACTATAATAAATATTCGTAAAAAAATGTCGGCTTTAGCTATTTGCAATGTAATTTTGGTAAATTATTCTGACGTTATTATTATAGATCGCGACCCAAAAGTTATGGATAATCTCGATAAATTTCTTTTGAATTTTTTAAACTCCGCACCAGTTCAAGAAATTTAAATTAAATGTCGCATTTTGACGTAGGTGGCTAATTTTGATAATATTGAGTCCTTACAGCAACTACACCTCAACAAAAGTTAGATCTCAAAGCCATTCAACTGTAATATAACATCAAGAGCATTGCCAAGTTAAATAAAGTTACTTCTGGTTAAGATCTCATCTCAACCATTAGAATTGCAAAAGAAAGTCTCCTAGAAACTAAAACTCTAGTAACAGAGAAAGAGAATTAGATTATTGCCATCCACATTTCCACATATCAAAAAGTGAACCTCTCCTAGAAACGATGATATGATCATAATATTGTCCATAATCACAAAAATCCCGATCAAACTGTCACATTTATTTAAATCTCTCTGCATAGACATTCGACTTGTATTAGCAATTGTAGTGAAGTTATGTTGAGAAGAATAAAGTGTCCATCCACATACCTAAAAGTAGAATCATCTAGAAATGATGACGTCATCATAATATTGCCCATAATCACAAAAATCCCGAGCAAACTGTCACATTTATTTTAACTCTCTCGGCATGTGCATTGGACATGTATTAGGAACTGTGTTTAGGTTATGTTCAGAAGAATAAAGTATCCCTCCACATACCGAAAAGTGAAATCACCCAGAAATGATGACGTCATCATAATGTTGCCCATAACCACTAAAATCCCGATCAAAGTGTCACATTTATTTGAATTTATCTGCATGGGCATTGGACTTGGATTTGCACATGTAGTTAAGTTATGTTGAGAAGAATAAAGTGTCCATCCAGATACCTAAAAGTGGAATCACCTAGAAATTATGACGTCATCATAATATTGCCCATAATCACAAAAATCCCGAGCAAACTGTCACATTTATTTTAACTCCCTCGGCATGTGCATTGGACATGTATTAGCAACTGTGGTTAGGTTATGTTCAGAAGAATAAAGTGTCCCTCCACATACCTAAAAGTGGAATCACCTAGAAATGATGACGTTATCATATTACGTCTTGCTCATAATCACAAAAATTCGGATCAAAGTGTGAATTATAATTGAACTTAGTATGAACTTCCTTTGATCAGAAGAATAGAAGCCCATAGTTACTTTTTATGGCTGTCATGGGAAGAGAAGTGCCATAAGAACAAGAAAGAACGCCAAAGAAAACTAAAAAGCTGAAATATTAAAGGATCGTCCACTGACCAGAAAGAGTGTTGGAGGTTCGATCAAACTTCTTGATAGATGAAAAACCAGATAAAAATAATATGAATTCACAGTGTCTTTAGTGTTTTATTTGTTCCCATCCGTCATGAAATTCGTTAATACCTGCATCACTGGTTCTAGTTCTTAGGGATATGGTTTCAGATTTTTGTTTATTATTTTAACGTCGCTTTTTTGGCCTTCTGGTACCTTTTTGTCAATAATAACGTCAAGAAATATTTCGTATACCTACTACCATATTGGACAAACTTTTTGAAGTTGTGCTTCAGAGCTAACCAATTGTTAAACCGTTGGTGGGCTATAGATTTAGAAAAAAAGCGCCCTTAATCATATTATTTCATTCCTTTTAAAAAAGAACCCTTTTAACACTTCTTTTAAATTTGTACTTGCCAAAATTGAATGCTTACTATATTTTAAGTCTATTTTATGTTCATTTGGGAATTTGAGTGATAAAGTGGTGGTGAAGTGATATATAGCTATGACGTTATTGAAATTTCTTTAACATACGTAGGAAATACAAAAAAAAATATATTTTATTTTATATGACCATCGATTTTCTATCTAGGAACGAACAAAAATTAATTGAGAACGAACGCCCTCATCTCTTGGTAAAAATAAACGGCTCGACATTTTTCGTGGTAAATTTGTGTTGATGGATAAAAGTTTTGTAATCGATTGAAAAGTTTTAGATTTGTATTTTGATGAGAGAGGAAATAAACTATAAATAATTCAAGTAGTAGTAATAGAACAATTAAATCTTGTCAGAACTTAGATAAAACTTATTTAACGAGAACAAAAAAGGACGACGGAATTAAATGTCAGAAATGTTAGTTTTCCTCCAGCGTAGAAGTTACGACGAGAATCAAGTTTTACAATATCAATAAAGTTGACTCACTAAGCCAAATATAAATCCTAATGTGAAATATCGTTTGAAAAAGATTAGCTAGGTTTGCTCTAGAGAAATTTTTAGAAATCTCGTGTCAAAAGTATCATAGCAGACGAAAAGTATATTTGAGAGGAAGAAGAGAAAAAAAAACAAAAAGATATTTTTTCGAGTACGACTTGTGGCGATATTACAAACTTAAAATTTATATCAGTTTAATTAATCTCTACTTAATTTCCTCTTTCCCTCAACTTTTGCGCTCAAATGTCTTCCCCTTGTATTTACATTTTAGTGAAATATTTCTTCAACCGTGTTTTCTTAAACATGTCAAATAATAATTGCGGGTTTCTTCTTTAAGTTTATATTAATACTAAATCCAAAAGCTCATTTTAAGCTCCAAGTAAAATTCTAATCAATCTAAACTTTATACAGGGTGGTCTCAAAGTAACGGAAGACTTGAAAACATTAAAAACGGGTCATCAACATCGTTGAGACGTGCCTTGCCTCGACTTCAATGTCATTACAACCACAGAAATTTACATGTTAAATCCCTATGACCGAAAGTGTCGGTCACCACTCTGTACGCTTGGGAGAATGCCAAACCTAACCTAACCAGGTTACGGCGGTACCTAACCTACCAAAAATCACTGTGATGTACCTCCATACTATGTATTACACCCTAGATTAAGATAATCAATTGAACCATCTTACAGGATGAGAAACCCAAACGTTGGCTATCAGAATAACTAGAAGAGAAAGCCCCGCTTAAGACGGGCAAACTCTGTGAGCGAAGCTCAGTATTATAATTGCTTTAAAAATTTACATTCGTCTCTTAGAATTAAACCAAAAGCTCGTTTTAAGCTCCAAATAAAATTGAAATCAATCTTAACTTCATACAGAGTGGTCTCGAAGTAACGGAAGACTTGAAAAAAATTAAAAACGTGTCATAAACATCGTCTAGGCGTCCTTTGTCTTGACTTTAATGTCATTACAATCTACGCAATTTACATGTTAAATTCCTATGACCGAAAGTTTCGATCACCACTCTGTATTCTTGTCAGAATGCCAAACCTAACCTAACCAGGTACGGCGGCACCTAACCTAACTAAAATCAATGTGATATGCCTCTATATCATTACACTTTAGATTAAGATTAAGACCGTCTTTAAGGATTAAACCAAAAGCTCATTTTAAGCTCTAGTACAAGTGAAATGAATCTTAACTTTATACAGGGTGGTCTCGAAGTAACGGAAGACTTTAAAAACGTTTAAAAACGTTTCATCAACATCGTATCGACGTGCCTTGCCTTGACTTTAATGTCATTACAACCTCAACAATTTACATGTTAAATTCCATGACCGAAAGTTTCGATCACCACTCTGTATTCTTCTGAGAATGCCAAACCTAACCTAACCTAACCAGGTACGGCGGTACCTAACCTAACTAAAATGACTGTGATATGCCTCTATACCATTACACTTTAGATTAAGACTAAGTTCGACTCTAAGGATTAAACTAAAAGCTCATTTTAAGCTCAAGTATAAGTGAAATCAATCTTAACTTTATACAGGGTGATCTCAAAGTAACGGCCGACTTAAAAAAATTAAAAACGTGTCATCGCCATCGTAGCGACGTGCCTTGCCTTGACTTTAATGTCATTACAACCTCAGCAATTTACATGTTAAATTCCATGACCGAAAGTTTCGATCACCACTCTGTATTCTTCTGAGAATGCCAAACCTAACCTAACCTAACTAAAATGACTGTGATATGCCTCTATACCATTACACTTTAGATTAAGACTAAGTTCGACTCTAAGGATTAAACTAAAAGCTCATTTTAAGCTCAAGTATAAGTGAAATCAATTTTAACTTTATACAGGGTGATCTCAAAGTAACGGCCGACTTAAAAAAATTAAAAACGTGTCATCAACATCGTAGCGACGTGCCTTGTCTTGACTTTAATGTCATTGCAACCTCAGAAATTTACATGTTAAATCCCTATGACCGAAAGATTCGGTCACCACTCTGTATTCTTGTTAGAATACCTAACTCAACCTAACCAGGTACGCCGTAACCTAACCTAACCAAAATCACTGTTATATGCCTCAATACCATTTCTCTCTATATTAAGATTGTAACGATGTGGAATATGTGGATTTACCTATAGCTTGGAGGTGTCCTGAATCATCAAGATTCTTCCTCCAAGCTTGGTACCATCTGCATCGTTCTTTCCTCTTCTCTAATGGGTCATAAATCGTCACATTAGTTACCTCGGGTCTCCCTGATTGTTTTCCTTAAATTTAAACTTTTATTAACGACCTAGTATCTGCTTGAAAACCGAATGAATCGTTATCTGAGGCCGGTCGCTTCGTTCCATGTAAATGCAGCAAGGTCGAGCGCATTAAATTCCAGTACCCGCGATAAATCAAATGTTTAATTTACTATTTATTTTTGCCCTTGTTTTAAGCCCTTCTAGCATCCCACTTTAATTTTGATTCCTCCTTGAAATTGTTTAGGTCTTGTTCGAAATTGTTTGTTAGTCTTAAAGCCCGCTTAAAACAGACAAACTCTGTGAGCACACACATAATTAACCGAGGCGTCTCGAGACGCCAAGCAGTTTCACGACCGATGAACTCACGTGAAGACCATGTGAAGACCGACGATGAACTGACTGGTGCTGGTGGAGTTGGTGCACCGTTGAGGTAAGGGTTGTACTACCACGGTGGTGTAAAGGCGCGAAATTTGAACTGAACAACTACCGCTACAAGAATAACAAGAATAAAAAGACCCGCTTAAGGCGGACAAACTCTGAGAGGAGCTCAGCTATATGATTGTTTTTAAAAATTAACTTTCGTCTCCAAGGATTGGGTGGGGTGATATGTAAAATTATATAAGAACCGATTTATTTTAAAATTAGGTTAGCGCCCCTTCCAGCCCTCTGTGATAGCCTACATTTCCAATCTTTTGAATTAAGCGCAGTTTTAACATCTTAAGCGGCAAAAACTATATACGAGAGCTGCATTTGAACTACCTGCTGTGAGCAATCTCGTTCGTTTTCTCTCTAATCAAAAACATATCAAAACTTGGCTAATTAAAATCTACTTTTTATACACTACGTAAGAGTGTATTTTCCAACTCTTGAAAATTTCCAAGAGTTTTTTTCTCTTGCTTTAAAGTTTCTTTTACCTCTACCTATTACACAATTTCATGACATAATTGAGCTTCATGAATTATTTATGCGAAGGTACTGAAATTTTTCGTCGTCCACTTTAAAAAGTTTTCTTCAACTTTTCAAACAAATCTAATTAGAGATTTTAATAAAGTTGAATATCATTAAACCGATCTTTTATATTATAGGTATAGATATAAACACGAAAGAAAACAAATAAAATTTTATAGCTTCGGTTCAGTGAACTAAAAAATGCCTTTTCTTTTAAATGGAAGAAATATATAAATTTACGTAGCAAATTAAATCGAATATAGTGGAAAACAAAAATAAATAAATAAAGTGGCCGGTAAAGGAGTGTAATTTACTAAAAAAAATTAGGTAAGATATTGCAAGTGTGGTCCGACGTTTAGAGGTGAGTAAAAACGTGACGCGACCCGTGTGTGCCGTAAATAAGGCCAAAACCTAGGAATCGCTCCCGTCGGGTGATCCAGAAAGTAGACACTCCGCTATAAATTAACCGCTCATGTAGCTCAAACCCGGATTTCGAATAACAAAATCCCAACTGAATACGAGTCACTAAATTTCAAAGTATCATTCAGCGAAAATAGTTAGTAGCTTTTGTTACGACCCCAAAAAAACACAACACGAAATTAATTTTCTTCTAAACAAAAGATCGCGTTTAAATTGGTATTCGATTTTTTTTCCTTTATATAAAAAGAGGCCCGCAACCGCCGCCACCACCACCTCCAAAAAGTTTTATACTTCAATTATTTATTTCACAAACAAAATCGGAAATTAAACTCGAGTCCACCCACTTCCCAGGACCGGATTTAATTTCAATTATTCAATTATTTTCACTACACACACAAATAATTAACGCATTAACCTGCTAAAGTTTTGTTGTGTTAATTATAAATCCCTTATAAACAAAGACGGTTTAATGTTTTCCTGTTCCTCTAAATTACCAACACTATGTAAAATAATAATGCACACTATAATAGAAATCCCTTACAATGTAAACACCCGATTGGACGTCACTGTTGTATATTGACCAAAAGTTGCTGATTTCAACTTAAATGAAGTCATTCCAACTCCAACACAAAACTTGCAGTTTGTTTAAAAGAAAAACGTTCAACAAAATGGACACTTTTTAAATTAAATTAAATTGTTGTGGAAATTTCACAACTCAATTTTCTTCTAATCAATTTAAAGCCAAGTATTAATTGTAAAAAGACCTTCTACGGTGAGGTTATATGGAGAAACATAAGGCAAAGCGTTAACACAATTCCTAATTGATTAATTGACAAATTAGCAATGTAAATGTACAAATCAGAGCCGGGACAAGGATGCGTAGTAGCAAACGAAATGTTTGTTACAAGCCTAAGGTTACATTGTTCCCGAGGGTTACACACGCTATTCGATAACATCGGTTTAAATTGTTTCCTCTTATACTTGTACGAGAGGTTTCGTCAAATAAATGATAAGTGAATAAGCCAATTAAACAAATTTATTTATTGAATTCCCTTCAAAGTAAAACCTCCTTGTCTATTCACGCGTTTATTCAAACGTTGGAGCCGCTTATAAAACAGCTCTGGAAAGCATATCTCGTCGATGGTTTTAAACAGATTCTGGCAACCTCTCTAAGCTCTTCCAACGAGTTGAATCGTCACTATCATGACGATGTTTGTAAAGAGTCAAAACTCACAGGAACCAAAGAACACATTGCGAACACCTTGGTGTTTTAATTTTATTCAGGGTGCTTGGACTAGGAATGGTTTCAAAATCATAACCATAGACCCAAGATCCACCATTTCCCAAATAGCTCATCATCTGTTTAGTCGCGACTACTCAAGCACTCATTCCACCAACGGAGAAGGAAAATCACAAACATTAGATTAAATTAACGAACAGGAATGTCCTAAATATTGGTACTTAGTCTAAAGTTCTCGAAAAACCTCAAGTAGACCTGAGCAAAGAAAGATTTGTATCCCGTTTCTAATCAGGAATTTTAGTCTCCTCTAGCGACTTTAGGGGCATTATCTACCCTCGTAATATATTGCTGCGTCTGATTTAGAGTGCCGATACTTTATAAAAATTGTCCATGAACAGAAGTATCTAAAAAAGCTATTTCTTTAATGCCCTAAAACAAATTTTATTAGGCCCCACAAATGACACTTTCTTATAGTAAGACAAGAAATTAATTTTATACGTTAGGAAAAATTACAAAAAAAATTAGGGTTGATTTAGAGAGCCGATACTCTTTAAAAATTGACAATTAATAAAAGTGTCCAAAAAGTCTATTTATTAACCCCTAAATAATTTATATTTGCCCCCACAATTGAAACTTGCCTATAGTAAGAAAAGAAATTAAGTTTATAGGTTAAAAAAAATTATTTTTTAAAAATAAGGGTTGAATTAGAGTGCCGACACTCTTAGAAAATTGCCAATGAACAGAAGTGTCCAGAAAGGCTATTTATTAACGCCCTAAAAGAATTTTTATTAGCCTCCACAATTAAAACTTGCCTAGAGTAAGAAAAGAAATTAATTTTATACGTTAAAAACAAATATTTTATAAAAATAAGGGTTGATTTAGAATGCCGATACTCTTAGAAAATTGCCAATGAACAGAAGTGTCCAAAAAGTCTATTTATTAACGCTCTAAAAGAATTGTTATTAACCTCCACTATTAAAACTTGCCTAGAGTAAGAAAAGAAATTAATTTTATAGGTTAAAAATTTTTTTTTTATAAAAATAAAGGTAGATTTAGAGTGTCGATACTCTTAGAAAATTGCCAATGAACAGAAGTTTCCAAAAAGGCTATTTATTAACGCCCTAAAGAATTTTTATTAACCTCCACTATTAAAACTTGCCTAGAGTAAGAAAAGAAATTAATTTTATAGGTTAAAAAATTTTTTTTTATAAAAATAAAGGTTGATTTAGAGTGTCGATACTCTTAGAAAATTGTCAATGAACAGAAGTTTCCAAAAAGGCTATTTATTAACGCCCTAAAGAATTTTCATTACCCACCACAATTAAAACTTGCATAGAGTAAGAAAAGAAATTAATTTTATACGTTAAAAACAATTATTTTATAAAAATAAGGGTTGATTTAAAGTGCCGATACTCTTAGAAAATTGCCAATGAACAGAAGTGTCCAAAAAGGCTATTTATTAACGCCCAAAAGAATTTTCATTACCCTCCACAATTAAAACTTGCATAGAGTAAGAAAAGAAATTAATTTTATACGTTAAAAACAATTATTTTATAAAAATAAGGGTTGATTTAAAGTGCCGATACTCTTAGAAAATTGCCAATGAACAGAAGTGTCCAAAAAGGCTATTTATTAACGCCCAAAAGAATTTTCATTACCCTCCACAATTAAAACTTGCATAGAGTAAGAAAAGAAATTAATTTTATACGTTAAAAACAATTATTTTATAAAAATAAGGGTTGATTTAAAGTGCCGATACTCTTAGAAAATTGCCAATGAACAGAAGTGTCCAAAAAGGCTATTTATTAACGCCCTAAAGAATTTTCATTACCCTCCACAATTAAAACTTGCATAGAGTAAGAAAAGAAATTAATTTTATACGTTAAAAACAATTATTTTATAAAAATAAGGGTTGATTTAAAGTGCCGATACTCTTAGAAAATTACCAATGAACAGAAGTGTCCAAAAAGTCTATTTATTAACGCTCTAAAAGAATTTTTATTAACCTCCACTATTAAAACTTGCCTAGAGTAAGAAAAGAAATTAATTTTATAGGTTAAAAAATTTTTTTTTATAAAAATAAAGGTTGATTTAGAGTGTCGATACTCTTAGAAAATTGTCAATGAACAGAAGTGTCCAAAAAGGCTATTTATTAACGCCCTAAAGAATTTTCATTACCCTCCACAATTAAAACTTGCATAGAGTAAGAAAAGAAATTAATTTTATACGTTAAAAACAATTATTTTATAAAAATAAGGGTTGATTTAAAGTGCCGATACTCTTAGAAAATTGCCAATGAACAGAAGTTTCCAAAAAGGCTATTTATTAACGCCCTAAAGAATTTTCATTACCCTCCACAATTAAAACTTGCATAGAGTAAGAAAAGAAATTAATTTTATACGTTAAAAACAATTATTTTATAAAAATAAGGGTTGATTTAAAGTGCCGATACTCTTAGAAAATTGCCAATGAACAGAAGTGTCCAAAAAGGCTATTTATTAACGCCCTAAAGAATTTTCATTACCCTCCACAATTAAAACTTGCATAGAGTAAGAAAAGAAATTAATTTTATACGTTAAAAACAATTATTTTATAAAAATAAGGGTTGATTTAAAGTGCCGATACTCTTAGAAAATTGCCAATGAACAGAAGTGTCCAAAAAGGCTATTTATTAACACCCTAAAGAATTTTCATTACCCTCCACAATTAAAACTTGCATAGAGTAAGAAAAGAAATTAATTTTATACGTTAAAAACAATTATTTTATAAAAATAAGGGTTGATTTAAAGTGCCGATACTCTTAGAAAATTTCCAATGAACAGAAGTGTCCAAAAAGGCTATTTATTAACGCCCTAAAGAATTTTCATTACCCTCCACAATTAAAACTTGCATAGAGTAAGAAAAGAAATTAATTTTATACGTTAAAAACAATTATTTTATAAAAATAAGGGTTGATTTAGAATGCCGATACTCTTAGAAAATTGCCAATGAACAGAAGTGTCCAAAAAGTCTATTTATTAACGCTCTAAAAGAATTGTTATTAACCTCCACTATTAAAACTTGCCTAGAGTAAGAAAAGAAATTAATTTTATAGGTTAAAAATTTTTTTTTTATAAAAATAAAGGTAGATTTAGAGTGTCGATACTCTTAGAAAATTGCCAATGAACAGAAGTGTCCAAAAAGGCTATTTATTAACGCCCTAAAGAATTTTCATTACCCTCCACAATTAAAACTTGCATAGAGTAAGAAAAGAAATTAATTTTATACGTTAAAAACAATTATTTTATAAAAATAAGGGTTGATTTAAAGTGCCGATACTCTTAGAAAATTGCCAATGAACAGAAGTTTCCAAAAAGGCTATTTATTAACGCCCTAAAGAATTTTCATTACCCTCCACAATTAAAACTTGCATAGAGTAAGAAAAGAAATTAATTTTATACGTTAAAAACAATTATTTTATAAAAATAAGGGTTGATTTAAAGTGCCGATACTCTTAGAAAATTGCCAATGAACAGAAGTGTCCAAAAAGGCTATTTATTAACGCCCTAAAGAATTTTCATTACCCTCCACAATTAAAACTTGCATAGAGTAAGAAAAGAAATTAATTTTATACGTTAAAAACAATTATTTTATAAAAATAAGGGTTGATTTAAAGTGCCGATACTCTTAGAAAATTGCCAATGAACAGAAGTGTCCAAAAAGGCTATTTATTAACACCCTAAAGAATTTTCATTACCCTCCACAATTAAAACTTGCATAGAGTAAGAAAAGAAATTAATTTTATACGTTAAAAACAATTATTTTATAAAAATAAGGGTTGATTTAAAGTGCCGATACTCTTAGAAAATTTCCAATGAACAGAAGTGTCCAAAAAGGCTATTTATTAACGCCCTAAAGAATTTTCATTACCCTCCACAATTAAAACTTGCATAGAGTAAGAAAAGAAATTAATTTTATACGTTAAAAACAATTATTTTATAAAAATAAGGGTTGATTTAGAATGCCGATACTCTTAGAAAATTGCCAATGAACAGAAGTGTCCAAAAAGTCTATTTATTAACGCTCTAAAAGAATTGTTATTAACCTCCACTATTAAAACTTGCCTAGAGTAAGAAAAGAAATTAATTTTATAGGTTAAAAATTTTTTTTTTATAAAAATAAAGGTAGATTTAGAGTGTCGATACTCTTAGAAAATTGCCAATGAACAGAAGTGTCCAAAAAGACTATTTATTAACGCCCTAAAGAATTTTCATTACCCTCCACAATTAAAACTTGCATAGAGTAAGAAAAGAAATTAATTTTATACGTTAAAAACAATTATTTTATAAAAATAAGGGTTGATTTAAAGTGCCGATACTCTTAGAAAATTGCCAATGAACAGAAGTGTCCAAAAAGGCTATTTATTAACGCCCTAAAGAATTTTCATTACCCTCCACAATTAAAACTTGCATAGAGTAAGAAAAGAAATTAATTTTATACGTTAAAAACAATTATTTTATAAAAATAAGGGTTGATTTAAAGTGCCGATACTCTTAGAAAATTGCCAATGAACAGAAGTTTCCAAAAAGGCTATTTATTAACGCCCTAAAGAATTTTCATTACCCTCCACAATTAAAACTTGCATAGAGTAAGAAAAGAAATTAATTTTATACGTTAAAAACAATTATTTTATAAAAATAAGGGTTGATTTAAAGTGCCGATACTCTTAGAAAATTGCCAATGAACAGAAGTGTCCAAAAAGGCTATTTATTAACGCCCTAAAGAATTTTCATTACCCTCCACAATTAAAACTTGCATAGAGTAAGAAAAGAAATTAATTTTATACGTTAAAAACAATTATTTTATAAAAATAAGGGTTGATTTAAAGTGCCGATACTCTTAGAAAATTGCCAATGAACAGAAGTGTCCAAAAAGGCTATTTATTAACACCCTAAAGAATTTTCATTACCCTCCACAATTAAAACTTGCATAGAGTAAGAAAAGAAATTAATTTTATACGTTAAAAACAATTATTTTATAAAAATAAGGGTTGATTTAAAGTGCCGATACTCTTAGAAAATTGCCAATGAACAGAAGTGTCCAAAAAGGCTATTTATTAACGCCCTAAAGAATTTTCATTACCCTCCACAATTAAAACTTGCATAGAGTAAGAAAAGAAATTAATTTTATACGTTAAAAACAATTATTTTATAAAAATAAGGGTTGATTTAAAGTGCCGATACTCTTAGAAAATTTCCAATGAACAGAAGTGTCCAAAAAGGCTATTTATTAACACCCTAAAGAATTTTCATTACCCTCCACAATTAAAACTTGCATAGAGTAAGAAAAGAAATTAATTTTATACGTTAAAAACAATTATTTTATAAAAATAAGGGTTGATTTAGAGTGCCGATACTGTTAGAAAATTGCCAATGAACAGAAGTTTCCAAAAAGGCTATTTATTAACGCCCTAAAGAATTTTCATTACCCTCCACAAATAAAACTTACATAGAGTAAGAAAAGAAATTAATTTTATACGTTAAAAACAATTATTTTATAAAAATAAGGGTTGATTTAGAGTGCCGATACTGTTAGAAAATTGCCAATGAACAGAAGTGTCCAAAAACGCTATTTATTAACGCTCTAAAAGAATTTTTATTAACCTCCACTATTAAAACTTGCCTAGAGTAAGAAAAGAAATTAATTTTATAGGTTAAAAAATTTTTTTTTATAAAAATAAAGGTTGATTTAGAGTGTCGATACTCTTAGAAAATTGTCAATGAACAGAAGTGTCCAAAAAGGCTATTTATTAACGCCCTAAAGAATTTTCATTACCCTCCACAATTAAAACTTGCATAGAGTAAGAAAAGAAATTAATTTTATACGTTAAAAACAATTATTTTATAAAAATAAGGGTTGATTTAAAGTGCTGATACTCTTAGAAAATTGCCAATGAACAGAAGTGTCCAAAAAGGCTATTTATTAACGCCCTAAAGAATTTTCATTACCCTCCACAATTAAAACTTGCATAGAGTAGGAAAAGAAATTAATTTTATACGTTAAAAACAATTATTTTATAAAAAAAAGGATTGATTTAGAGTGCCGATACTCTTAGAAAATTGCCAATGAACAGAAGTGTCCAAAAGGCTATTTATTAACGCCCTAAAAAAATTTTTATTAGCCCCCACAATTAAAACTTGCTAGAGTAAGAAAAGAAATTAATTTTATAGGTTAAAAAAAATTATTTTATAAAAATAAGGGTTGATTTAGAGTTCCGATACTCTTAGACAATTGCCAATGAACAGAAGTGTCCAAAAAGGCTATTTATTAACGCCCTAAATAATTTATATTTGCCCCCACAATTGAAACTTGCCTATAGTACGAAAAGAAATTTTATTATTTTATAATAATAAGGGTTGATTTATAGTGCCGATACTCTTAAAAAATTGCCAATGAACAGAAGTGTCCAAAAAGGCTATTTATTAACGCCCTAAAAGAATTTTTATTAGCCTCCGCAATTAAAACTTGCCTATAGTAAGAAAATAAATTAATTTTATACGTTAAAGAAAATTATTTAAAAAAATAAGGGTTGATTTAGAGTACCAATATAGTCATTAAGGACGGAAGGTACTCGCAATATTTGTTGAACTTAATCATTTTTTTTCTGGCTTATAAAAATTTATTTTAATTAATTGGTAATGTGAGGAATGTTAACTAGGGCTGTACTTAATATTTGTAAAATATAAAAGTTATAATCGTTATAGTTTAAAAGATAATTTATTAAAATTAATTAGATATTTACGGCTTTAATAACTGTTCAATTAAATCGGCGTTTAAGCCATGTTATAGACAATCCTTCATTCTAGGGTATGACATATTTTATAATTTTATTTAATATTTGGAAACTTATATAATTCAATTTTATACGCCTCAATAATACAAAAGTAGCCACAATAAAATTAATAAAATGACGATATACAAGTTTCCAAATAATTAATAAAATTATAAAATATGTCATACCCTAGAATAAAAGATTCTCTATTACATGGCTTAAACGCCGATTTAATTGAACTGTTATTAAGGCCGTAAATATGTAAATAATTTTAATAAATTATCTTTTAAACTATAACAATTATAACTTTTATATTTTACAAATATTAAGTACAGCCCTAGTTAACATTCCTCACATTACCAATTAATTAAAATAAATTTTTATAAGCCAGAAAAAAAATGATTAAGTTCAAGAAATATTGCGAGTACCTTCCGTCCTTAAAAATTGTCCAGATTCAGAAGTGTCTCAAATGGATATTTACCATTCGTATAGACTGCCTAGAAGTTTTTGATGCATTCATGTTATGCAATGGGGTAGATAAAATGAATTAATGAAGTATTTTTAGGCATCATGAACTTAAAATTTCATGCTAAGATAGGTCATATCCTGAAAGATCTAACTGAAGACTAAATTTCCTGAAAAAAACCCTGTAGTAGAATTAGCTAGCATGTAAGATACTTTTACATGTTCCGATACCTCTCTCAATCGTGGTACACCGTAAGTCCATCATCAAAGACCCAAACTAGCTTATAAAAATACGTATAGAGAAAATAAGTATAAGAAAAAATTATTTTTTTTGTATTTTTAAAGTTTGTAACAAACAATTAAGGAAATAAAAACATCCGAGTTGGTATAGTAAAAAAAAGAATTCCCTTTGAGTATTTTTAACTTATAACAAGCTTGACATTTCAGGACAAAGCAATCGATACCTGATAAAATATCCTGTCCTAATTATTTGCATAAATTGAGGAAAGGAAAATGTAAACAAAATAATATGCTACGACGCGTGATTTATTAAAAACGGGCACAAAAAAGTGCTCTTTCAGTATAAATAAAAACAACTCGATAGAATTGTATAGAAAGTATACAATTTTTTTCAGGAAAGTGTCACACAATGAGCAAAATGTGGAACTGAGAACCTCCAATATATCGCTAATTAATCCTTTGGTAATGGTATTAACTATTATGCATTTTCACTTAATAAAGAATTTGTCTTTGCATGACTTTCTGGGCAGAGGAAAAAATTATGAAAAAAAAATAGAAAAGCGGTACAGTGCAACCAAACTTACAAGAGCCCAGGGAAATAAGTGAACTAATTTAAAGCGGGAATAATTTCAATACTAATAACAGGTAGGAACTTGTTGACGTGCATACTCTTGTATACACACTAGTTGACATAAATACATAACCTCACTCGCTAAAATATCATGACATTTGATGTGTCACTACGAATACTTCTTCATCTGACAGTACCACCAGACACGCCCACTCTAGGCTTTTGTAGGCTTGGTGACACTTTTACCTCCTGACCCGTCCACACACAGCCTTGCCTTTCGGTTTGACCTGTGAAGTCTGGCACAGGTCACCTGAGCGCTGTCCACGCGCTCCGGTTTGGCCTGTGAAGCCTATCTGTGTGGATGGGTCAGGTCATTAAGGAGGAGAAATATAGAATCAAAAGTTTTTTTAAAGAATCTAGTGAGTAATTTATAACCTCATAGTTCAGAATAATTACATGACAACTTAAAATTCAAAATTTTTAGTTTAGAAAAAGAAATTATCCAATAGACTTACTTATTTAGAGAAGAAACTATGAATATTATTAGCAGTGCCGAACAAACAGAATCTTTAAAATTTGAACTAATCAAAGAAGATCTTCGAAAAAACATGGACACAACCCCAAAAGTCGTCTCGGAATCGCCAAGACAAGAAGCTATCAAAGTATTAGACGGCGTTAGAGAAGCTACTGGAAAAGCGATAGACGAAGCTAAAGAAACTTTGGTAAAAGCTATAAACGAAGCCAAAAGTTCCCTAAAAAAATAGACACTTCGTTAATTGATCAAGTCGTATTGTATAATTTTGACTTATCAACAAAAAAAAACTAAATTTTTCGTAATGGCAGGACAAGGTTGTGGACCAGGTAATCAAAATGACAAAGAAGATATGGACAAAATTATAGCTGGAGCCCAAGCGCTGGCTTCTCAAGGTTTGGCTAACATAAGTGAAAATCTTCAAAGAGAAATTATTCAGGCGGTAAAAAAAGTAGACGACGACACTAAAAGAGAAATTGGCAAAACTTTGGACGCAATTAAAGAAACTACGGTTAAAATTTTAGACGATGCCAAAAAAGCGGCCGAAGACGCCATCGACGAAGCCAAAAGAAACCTTGAAGAATAAAAAATTTAAAATAAAATTGGGAATAAGTTAAACTGTCACCACAACATTTGAACCTGTCAAAAAAATCAAATTGTAGATCACCAATACTTCCAAAGCACTTAAAAAGGACATGGACGACGCCAAACAAAAATCTCCAGGAGTGGCCGAAAAGATCCAAGCGGACGCCGAAGAGGTTAGCCAAAACCTAAAACTTAAAGCAGGCGAGTTTCAAGAGAAAGTCAAAAGGGACGGCGTCGAAGTCAAAAAGAAACTCGACCAAACTGTCGAAAAGGTCAAAACGGACATTGAAGTAGTTAAACAAGATCTTACAGCTAAATCAGCCCAGGTCCAAGAAAAAATAAATAGAGACGCTGCAGAATTCAAAAAGAACATGGACGATGCCAAAAAGAAAATGGAACAAACCGTCCAACAGGCCAAATCGGATGCCGAAGCGGTTAGCCAAGACTTAAAAGTCAAAGCAGGCGAGTTTCAAGAGAAAGTCAAAAAGGACGGCGCCGAAGTCAAAAAGAAACTTGATCAAACTGCCGAAAAGATCAAAGCAGACACCGAAGTAGCTAAACAAAATCTGGCAGCTAAATCAGCCCAGGTCCAAGAAAAAGTCCAAAGAGACGCAGCAGAATTCAAACAGAACATGGACGATGCCAAAAAGAAAATGGAACAAAGCGTGCAACAGGCCAAATCGGACGCCGAAGCGGTTAGCCAAGACTTAAAAGCCAAAGCAGGCGAGTTTCAAGAGAAAGTCAAAAAGGACGGTGCCGAAGTCAAAAAGAAACTTGATCAAACTGCCGAAAAGATCAAAGCAGACGCCGCAGTAGTTCAACAAGACCTAAACGCTAAAGCAGGCGAGTTTCAAGAAAAGGTCAAAAAGGACGCGGCCGAAGTTAAAAAGGACATGGAGAGAGCTCAAAAAGTTGCTGAAGAAGTGAAAAAGGGAGCTACTCAAACTGCAGAAAATATTAAAAAAATTTAACTTTTTGGCATCAAGACTGCTAAGGGTTTTTTATAAAAAAAGCTCATTTTAAATGTCAAATTGACAAAATATGTTTTGGAAAAATAATAAAATTAGAATCGATGGGAAATAGTACTTTTAAAGAATACGCAGCTCAGAGTTATCAACACATTGCGGATATTGGTTCTCAAATTAAAGCGAGTTGTGGTGTAATCGGACAGAACACCGCTACCATGTTTCGTGGAATTAAGGACGAATTTGGGCAAGCATTTACCGGCTCTGGTAAAGTAATTACTGAAAGTATGAGTAACACTAAAAGTGAATTTGGTAACATGTGCAATGCTATTTTTAATAAACCTAAAAATCTCGTCGGTCTGCACGACGAAAAATCAGAATGTGAAAAACCGTCTCAGACAAAGCCGAAGGATGTAAAATAGTTTGTAATTTAAAAATTTGTAATGAGATATTAAATACCCTTAGCAATTCAAGTTTATTTTATTTAAGCTTTTAGTATTTATAGGGTTAAGTATCGAGTATTCCCTGCCCAAAAGGTTTATCTTTTAAGACTGAAGGATGGAGGCGCACAAGTGTTAAAAGAGTCGCCTTTCCAACATCATCGATTGTAAAAACCAAGAAAAAAAGGAGAGGGGCAAACTGGTGACTAAAATTCTAAAGTACTTCGATTTCGCATTTGATATTTAGGAAGTTTTCCCAAAACCAAGAAATCGCCGTAATGAGACCTTTAGGACAAAGCTCAATGGGAAGGGTCGATTTCAGACGTTCGTGCGTCGCTCCATTTGCTTGATTTATGCGTAAGTGCGTCTTCCCTTTCGTATAAATTATTAATTTTGAGGTAGAAATATAGTAAATATTTTTTAATTTTCCGCTCCAACTCACAAAGCTGGTGCAAGCTATTTTTGGCGTCTTGGATTCACGAAGTTTACCCCATCAGAAAGGTCCTCACCATTTCTAAAGCTGATCGTACAGCTCCCCTAACCAATTTTCCGAGACGGAAAGAAAATATGTCAACTAAAAGAATTTTATTTAAAAAATTTTAGGGCAAAAGGTTCATTCAAGCATAATCAAGAATTCAGGTTAGGTACAGTCAGCCTCGCAATTATTGGCCTCCCTGGCGTTATTGCTATTAGCCAACCACGAAAAAAAGACAGTAGGGGAGGTTGTTGATTTACTACTTGTTGGCACAATAAAGTTACCCCTCAATTTAAGTAGGAGGTTTTATGATGGTTGGTGAGGCTGACTGTACACTGTACACTTGTACAGTCAGCCACACAATTATTGGCCACCCTGGTTATACGTTAGGGTGTTTTTTAGCCAACAACGACAAGATGACAGAAGGGGAAGTTGTTGACTTACTACTTGTTGGCAAAATAAAGCTACCCCTCAATTTAAGTAGCGGGTGTTATGATGGTTTCATTTACAATTCGTGCTAAACGTCTAGCTAGGGTGGCCATTAATTGTGAGGCTGACTGTACAGGCATAGTTAAAAGTAGCGTGTATCTACAACTACTACAATAATTTTTATGCCGAAGAGCGGTGGAAATGCGCAGATACCTAAATTGAAATTTACCCCCACCAACGAAGTACTCAACGTATTTAAATTATTAAAGTATTTAAATTAAATATTTTGTATAATTTTCAAATTCAAGGTCCTTATGTTAACCTATATTCAATTTTGGTGACAGTTACTTGGTCAAATTTAGCGAGTGAAATACTTTTAACTCGTAGTGTACTTTGAAATCTATGGCAGCGCTGTCACGCCCTCTCAATTAGCAAATTTTCTTGGTAGGACTGTACATGATCATTGATCATCAGCACGATGGTAACGGTAAGCCATCTCTCGAACTACACAGGAAGTAAATAAGGGTATGTTATTTGTTTAAAAGTAAGAATTTTTAAGCGGTGTGGAAGCCCAAAAACATTGTTTTGTTAATATTTTAGAAATTCCTTGACCGATTTTAATGAGATTTGGTATGCGATCTAACCAAGTGTGTTAACATAAGTGTCAACGCGTAGTTTTGTAAAAGTCGCTAGAGGGCTTCAGTTACTCTTGAACAAAAAAATCCGCCAGGTTAATCACCGACATTCACTAAGTGAACTCAAGAAAAAGAAACAATTGTTAACAGAAACGTACGGAAGAACATCTTGAGGGTCTCCCGCAATAATTTATTTTAACTCTCCCTTAAAACAAAGGTGTCAAGACAAATGAGGTAGGGCACAATCCCATTAAACTATGATTTTCCCGTAAAAGAACCACCATCGTACTAAGGTAAATGGAGAATGCGTGTGCTGTTACACTGATCAATAAAGTTTTGATTCTAGTTTAAATCAGCAAATTACTACAATAATTCTGCTCTCGGAAGGCAATGGCACATTACTGAAAATAATTTGCCAAATATCTTTTAAATGGAGCAGCGTGCTTTAGAGTTTGCGTTGGGCTGTAGTAGGCTTTGGTATATTAGAATGTGAAATATTTCATATAAAAGTCAAAAGTGTAAAATGGGGGGAGGGGGTGTAAACAGAATGAATAATGATACAGCACTAATAAGCATATCAAGATGAAGGAATGTACCAAGATTATATGCTGCATTTCTGCTTGTTACTCGTATATCGAAATTACAAATTACAGTAGAACCCCGTTATAAAGTACCCCTTTCTTATAACGTTTCTCTGGATATAACGTCCTAAATCTTTGATGCCATTTTAAAACGTTTTTATTTTGTCTATTTCTTTATTACGGACGCCGGTTATAACGTTTTGATTTTTCGGACACTGATGGTAGCTATAACGTGGTTCTACTGTATTTCGATTACGTAGCCATAACAGTCATCATTAAAGGTGCCCACCGCGTATGTTATTCTAATAGTGAAATGAATGTATTAGTAATATTCCTACATTTATGATTGCTATCCTATACCGACAGGAAAGTTGATTTTTTATTCCAGAATTTCTCTTAGAAGTTTTTACCCTCCACGTCTCATTCTAACCGTAAAAAAAGCTCCATTACGTACCACACGTATAATAGTTTTATGTAAAACAGTCTGTCTCTGTAAAACTGTTTCCAAACTTTAACAAAATAAACACCCACCCATTCTAATTTTCTTATAATAACAATTCACGAGTTTACTAATTCAAGTTGTTTCATGCCTAAGGTTTCATTTAATTAATTTCTTATACCTCTATGTACTATTTGACGACTTAGTGTTTACTAATTACTTTTGTAACAAATTGAAAAGAGTACGCCTTGTACTTACGAAATCCCACGCAATGGCGATTGAGTAGAAAATTAATTCTTACCTGAAACAAAAAGAAAATTATTAACATTTGTACAAAATACTAAAGAAATTAGAAAACAATTGTTAAGTGCTCACAAACGTCTCCTCACACGGCTAAGTAAGTCGTGGATGAAAAAATTAATGCGAGCAGCAAGATATTTACTTAATTATGAGTCATAACGTCGGTGTGTCTTGTAGGGCTTTTCTTTCTCCCTAGAAATTTTCAAGTCAAATTTTGTTGTTTTACAGATCACCAAAGACACGAGAGCCTGACGAGAAGGATATGGTCCCCGAGCTCATTGTAGTACTAGTAGAGCCCACAAGAACCTTTGGTCCCACTACAAACGCTAGCCACTATCTATGAGTGTCACAGAGCGAGGATTCATGTAGTATCTAGAGCTTTAGCCCAAATTTGGGGTGGACCATTGAATAAAGAAATACCCCCTACTCTACCAGGAAAGAGCCATTTAGCTAATAATATGGATCGATTTTCGGTCAATTTCTTCAATAGCTTATACTCCCACTTATACAGAAAGGTCATGACGGTTAATGATAATAGTAGGTAAAGAGGCGATTGGGCCGAGGTAAGTTAGGAATGTACTTTACCGACATGTTACCGGCATTACAGTTTCTGTTACCGACATTACAGTTTTTCCGCCCTTTTTTACCGACATTACAGAGTGTTATTACCGACATCCGCGGCCATTTTGAATGCGTGGCGGCCATTTTTGAGGCGTAACCTGGATGCCCGGAAGTGAGGTTATGATGTGACGCGCGAAATTGAAACATCAAACTGATAGGTAGTGGCGGCGGCCGGGGCCCCGACGGCAAGAAGCCCTACATGGTAGTATGGAGTGCCCCATTGACAAGGCCCCGGCCGCCGACACTATCTGTCAGTTTGATGTCTCAATTTCGCGCGTCACATCATAACCTCACTTCCGGGCATCCCACACAAGGGGGCTCGAGCAACGACAAAGATGGTCACCAACACAATGGGGCCCAGCAGCAACGAAGTCCTACATGGTAGTGTAGAGGGCCCACATTGACAGGTTACAAGGCCCCACAAAGATGACCGCCACCATGACGCTTAGCAAAGTTTCCAACCAGCCGGTAAATTGAGGAGTTTGACAACTACACAATAGGTGGCGTTTAGCAGTTACAAACCCCCGGTAGTTTGAACAATACCCACTAGGTGGCGCTGTAGGTCAAAATGGCCGCCAACATGGCCGAAATGACAGGTTACGCCCTAAAAATGGCCGCCAACGCCCTAAAAATGGCCGCAATTGACAGGTTACGCCTCCAAAATGGCCACCACGCATTCAAAATGTCGGTAATTCAAATCTGTAATGTCGGTAAAAAATGGCGGGAAAACTGTAATGTCGGTAACAGAAACTGTAATGCCGGTAACATGTCGGTAAAATACATTCCTAACTTACCTCGGCCCAATCACCTCTTTACCTACTGATAATGTAAACTCGACGGAATGAATAAGTCATCCATGGACTTCTAAAATGTCATTTCTCTTCTAAGACTTATAGGTTGCTAACCCTCTTTCCGGATGTTTTATGTTCTAAGGAATCGATTGACGCATGACTAATTGAGAAACTAGAAGAGCTGCTACAAGCCCAAGAAAATAGCTAATTAATAATGGGTTTGTGCATAGTAAGCCTTAAGATTTAGAAAAGAGCATTTTCCTTTTTGGTTTTTTCCAAAAATTCGCCTTTGAGCTCATTATTGAACTCTGATAAGAGGCCTTAAAAGAGAGCGTGAAAAGAAGCGTGACAAATATTTATGAAGTGGTCTAAAAAACCAAGCAAACGTGAGAACTGATGGCAATTACCTTGAGGTGGGCGACGAGGACGAGATAAACAAAAACGTAAAGTTTTGCAACTCGTTCTGAAAATCAGATTTTTATATTTCAGCTGGAAGGGCTGCATATTTACAATTGGCAAACAAGCGGGTGAAAAGTTTGAAGTTAAAGTTGCACCCTTAAAAGAATTTTTAAATTTTTCTTTAGCTTAGGGAGGCTTGTTTAATGTTTATCTTTTAAAATGGAATAATTTGGAAATAAAAATCGATAAATGAAATAGAAATTATGTTAGTAGTGGCACGAAAGAAAAGCGAGTTAAAAAAAGACGTAAAGGTATTTTTCTTTTTTAGAAAACAAAACATGAGCTGGTTGCATTTACCCCGACCTTTTCATCACAAAAGAAGGCCGTCTAGTACAAAGTGTTATGAGATTGCAGACGTGAGTTGACGACAAAACGCTTTGAATGTATTTGAGGCACACATGCGACAACGATGTCCTTTTGTTCCAAATATAAATATGTATAAGAATTGAAGTGAAGCACACAATGAAAACTGCTTCATAAATAAAATCTTCATTACTTGACTCTTATCAAATATTCCGTAGACAAAGCGAATATGGTTGGAATTCTTCAATTATAAATTAATCGTACATTGACGAAAGAAGAGCTTTTTATTAACTATTTATATTTTTTATAGGTCGTTTGTTACATTAATTGAACAAATTATAAGAGTCATAATTAGGAAAAATTAATATTTGCTAGCTTTCTCATCTCCTTTTTTTAAATTTCAATTTTAAATGTGACGTAACGACGTCATTTACTTTTCGAGCTTCTTTTGTATTTGCCTCAACTATATAATGACTCTAGGTCAAAGATCTTAATCTTTTTAATCGTTTCTTCTCATTATCACTTTAATGAGGGACCTCATATAATATATTTGTAGTGTCTCAAGTACAAACTTGAAATTCAAATTTTTACAGTGGCGTAACAAAAGGAACTCCAATATAAAGTTCATTAGAGACTCCTCTACTTCTACACCCTCCTGGTATTACCGCAGAACCGATTAGAAGGAAGAGCGAGTCGTATGCAAGGTATAGTCCGCAACTTGTGAAAAGCATAGGGCAGAGCCAATATCTTGCGTAGTACAGATGGAGGAAACGAGTGCTCTCTCTCTCTCTCTGTATTTCTAAAATTGATGGGACCAGATGTTACCAGACACATTTTCGTTATAGCGCATTGGCTCCACCCTATTCTTCTCATAAGTTTTTGACTTTATCAAGGCTTAAGTTGTCTACATTAGACACTTGGCACTTTTAGAAGAAGAATTTTTACTTGTATGCCCTTAAATTCAGTAGACCGACCCTGAGCAACGTGAAGCCAGCCTTAATGCGACATCTTAAATAATCTTGGAGAGACGTTCATCTGAGATCTTTCTTTGGTCACTTCCAGTAGAAAATGTGTCTCTTATCGAGGAGTTATCCACTCTCTGCAATCAATGCACAAAAATTGAGCTGTCAACGATAGTCATCTGCAGTGAATGTCAGCCATAGCATATGCAGTCATGTGCAGTCAACTGCGTTCACTGTAGAAATTCAGAACAGTGGTTGACCCCTCGTCTCTTATGCACTACAGGCTGAAAACTATAAAACGCCAGAACTCTTTTAGCTTGAAGCTCTTTCACTCTACTACCTACGCCTCTGCGTTTTAGCATCTTCCTTCCTTTCATAGCCCTCCATCTTGAATATTCATTAAATTTACTCGATTAAAGAAAGCAAAATTTTAATTAAGAAAAAAAAATTTTTTTTGATTAATTTATAACCGCGCCACAATGACCTTTAATACTTTTTTTTAATTAAAATATTGTCAAGAAATTTTCCATAGAAAAATGCGTTCTTTGAGGTGATTGATTTCTTTTGTTGTACGAGGAAAAAAATTTATAAAAATTTAATTCGTTAGTTGAAAATGTTTGTAATTGTATAATTTAAAAGGCAATTAAATATAAAACATTTTACAGCGCGTTTTCTAAATTTAGGACGTCTATTTAAATAGGTTGTTTAGTAATTGGTTGTTAAATATTTACTGCATTTTCTCTATACCTAATTGTTTTGTTTTTGGATAAACCGAGATTCAAAAGATAAATATTTCCGCTACAAGTATAAAAGGACCTTTTAATTTAAATGCTATTTGGTTTTATGTCAATTTTCCTTTTATTGCTTAAATACAGTGGTGTCTAAAAGTTTGGAACAGCCTTAATAACTTCTAAACAAATTGACCAAATGGAATGAAATTTGGAGAAAGCAAATAACGTAGTTTTTTGTCAATTTTTTGACAACATTTAAAAAATCTTATCATTTAAATCCTCTGAGTCAAAGTTGATTTTTTTAAATACCGAGGGGCCATTTTTTGTTTTTTTCTAAATTCGTTGTCATCAAGCTAAAGATTACAAGATGCGAATTAAAGAAAAATTCCATAACATAACCACAACGACCCCTTAATCTCAAATGTGTGAGAGTTACCTTCGAAAAGAGACTCGCTGTTACGGCTACGTAAGAGAAGGGGCAGTGGAAGATGCGAGAACGTTACATACGTTGTCTCGTCTACCATTATTTCAAGCATGAAGTGCGCACCTCGAAAAAAGATTGACCTAGATTGTAAATTCCATTATGGCTCCATGATGGAGCCAAGCACTAGATATGGAGAAAAACAGAAGGACGAAGGATGTCTGAATGCTGTCCACACGCTCCGGACAGGCGGCCTGCACAGGCCAAGCCGGAAGGCAAGCCTGTGTGTGAAGACGAGCCTTAAGAGGGACCATACGAGTAGTTTAATTCCCCCCACCCCTGCTAGCTGAATACAAATTTGCGTTTATAAGAGCTTATAGACCAAATACAAAGTATGAGCTGGCGGTGTCTTTGGACGTGAAGCTGAAGGTCTCCCCACCCATACTAGAGGACCTCTCTAATCTTTTGGTCTTTCGAAATCGATGTTTAATCGAGTCATAGCGTCGAAGTAAAATTTTTTAAATAGCATTGGGGACAAAGAACACCTGGGAAATTGAATGACCCAGACTGCAAATTCCATGCTGGCTCCAAGATAGAGTCAGGCACTAGATATAGAGAGAAACAGCAGGACGTTGGCCCAAGTCCCCAAAAGAATGGGAAGAACTTACTGAGAACATAATCGAGGCTTAGAGAGACCAAACGAGTAATTGAATTCCCTCCACCCTGGTTAGCCGGATACAAATGTGCGTTATAAGACCTAATTGACGAAATACAAAGTATGAGCTGGTGGTGTCTTTAGACGTGAAGCAAAAGGTCCATCCAACTAGACTAGCGAACCTCTCTAATCTTTTTGTCTCTCGAAATCGATGTTTAATCGAGTCATGGCGTCGAAGTAAATTTTTTTAAATAGCGAAGAAGGCATCGTTTGATATTTCCTGAAATTTTTGAAAATAAAAATTAATCTCATAACTTAACCATAACGCCCCCTAACCTTAAATGCTTGAGGGTTACCTTCGACGAGAGACTTGCTCTTAGAGGTATTTTTCTAAAGGGACAGTGAAGGACGCGAGAATAATTGAGACATTGATTAACATTATTGGGAGGTGGGGAGAATGACCTAGACTGTAAATTTCATCATGGCTCCAAGATAGAGATTGGCACTAGATATGAAGAGAAACAGAAGAACGTTGAAGTTACCTCCACCTAGACTAGAAGACTTCCTCTCTAATCCCTTTGTCTTTGGAAATTGATTGAAATGAGTGGCTCTAGACGGCACATTCCATCCTGGCTACAAGATAAAGCCTGGCACTAGATATGGGGAAAATCAAAAAAAGACGTTGGCCCAAGTACCCAAAAGGATGGGAAGAACATACTGAGATAATAATGGAGACTTAGAGGTAGCAATAGAGTACTTGAATGCTCCCTCCCCTGCTATCCGAACACAAATGTGCGTTATAAGACCTTATAGACGAAATACAAAGTATGAGCTGGCGGTGCCTTTTGACGTGAAGGGGAAGGTCCCTCTACCTAAATTAGCTGACCTTCTCTAATCCTTCTGTCTTTCGAAATCGATGTTAAACTGTTATGTCATTCATGTTTCTATACCAAAATACCACAAATCTAGAAAGTTGTGTCAGTGATCAAATGAAGAGTAGATTACATCGAGAATTTTCGGTACAGCATTATGAACAATTGTTCGTATTCGGATCCACTTCTATTACCAGGATTGGTTCAAATTATAGTAAAGTACGATATGCTATTAAAGAGACAGGTGTTTTTTGAGTCAATCTCAATAGAAGCCCCTCTATAGTTAGCTCAAGTTTGGACACCCATATTAGGAATGAGTCACTATCTACAATTTTGGATTTGGAGCATACCTTAGCGCTAAAGAGAAGTGTGTTGTAATGAATGTGTCTAAGGAATGAACCTACCCGTACCCATGTCTTATGTAGGGGGAAAAAGTGGGATGGCTTGAGACCTGGTGGGCCTGGGGAGGTTGCTTGGAGGTTGTACAATGTACAATGGGTTCAAACAAATAGCCTAAGTGATGGGAGCTTGCTCACCCTCCACTAATAATCCAGAATGTAGGAGGAAGAATATGGCTATAAACAGGATACTTGTTTTTGCAGCTACGTAAGAGAAGCGGCAGTGAAAGACGCGAGAACGTTACATACATCATCTAGCATTATGCCCAGCATGGAGGGCGCACCTGGGAAAAATGCTCCAAGATGGAGCCAGGCACTAGATATGGAGAGAAACAGTAGGGCGTTGGCAATGTTAACTGTTAGATCAATCAAGTTTCTACCTTACTGCTAAGGGGAGTATGTTGTACAGAACGTGTCTATGAGCCTATGTCTTATAATGGGAGATGAATATCGTCCCAGAATGTGAATATAATGTCAATTTGGTTGCCCAACGGTTTATCTACTAGTCCGACCCGAATTTACCTTTTATTAATTAAACTACCCTCCAAATTCACCTTCCATTTTAAAATTGAATAATTTTCATAAGCGCCAATCGTCTTGGCGACAAATTCTAAAGATTGCGGCGAATTATATTGCACACGAATGACTAAGATAAAAGGTCTTTTTGCCCCCCCAAAAAAAAGAGTTGAAAACTTCCACACCATTAATCTCTTTCCCAACTCTTGAAACCCTATTAAAAACATAGTAAATGTTGCTTCTTTAATTATTCCATAAAGTTTAAAGACATTTTCAAGGTTTTACATACAAGTACTTAATAGAGATGAGAAAAGAAAAAAAAATCAACTAAACTTATGGCAATTAATTTGAGCTCAAAATAAGAAAAAAAAATTACATGAAATATTTATTTGATATCACCTTCTATTTCTTTTATTAAGAAATAAATCTACAGACACATATCTGGATTTGTACTCGTAGCTTGAAGCGTAAAGCGTCTTATGATGAAGAGGCTTGATGATTATATATCATCTCATGTTATCAAAAGACAAATGGAAGTTAATGCCACAAATATAAATGAGGTATAATATACCTTACATCACTTTATTTTTACACCAAACAGTTACCAAAATATTAAACATTTTTTTCATCTTCACGTTTATAGTTAGTAGACAAAACTAATTATTGTTTAGGATCGAGCTTGAAATAAATGAAAATATTAGTAAACTAGCGGGGTTAAATTAATGATAACAAAACTAAATAAACAATTTCATGTTTGCAGTAAGGGTGTGAGTGTTATTTTAACGACTTACTTTACTTTAATGAAATTAAAAAAAAAAACACATGGAATTAACTCTTTAATTTTTGTATATCCAACACCTCTCTCTGATTTAACCCAAATTGGAGTAAATTATTATTTTTTTATCATTAATTTTAAATCTTTTTTTATTAGATTGAACAAAAACACAATTTTTCGATTAAATATTAAGAGGGGGTGTGTGGTTATCACTTCTGCGTCATTATTTTGAAGAAAAAAAATTTTACTAAAGAAGAGAAGAGAGAAGAAGAAAACAGGGCCCATAAGTAAAATAAGTGGCTTTAAAATGTCATTAGTTCTTTCGACAGTGAATGAGAAAAAGTGGCCTTTAGAAGAAATTAATTGAGACATAAATCGAAGTGGTGCATACCGGCCTAAGGCATTTAAATTTTAGTAGGGGAGTAGTCACATGATAATAGTAGGCTGTGGCTCCACCGTGGCTAACACTTCTAGCATTCTTAAGGATGTGATTTAGTAGGTATAGCTATCGCAGTTGCACTTATTGCTGAGATGGACAACATTTGCTAATTTTGCGTTGTCAATTTCTCAAAAACCTTGAAATTTTGATTTGTTTATCAAATAGTTGCCTTTAAAGTCTCGGAGATGAGCAATTTTCGAATGATTTTTGTAGAGAAATAAGGTGGCAATTAATAAGCATAATTTTTCATTTTTGTACTGCATTTTACAGTTATTTATTTTTATATAAATATTTCACATTTGAGTCTGAAATTAACTCATCTCCGAGACTTTAACGGCAACTATTTGATAAACAAATCACCATTTCATTTTAACTTTTGGTTTTTGAGAAATTGACAACGCAAAATTAGCAAGTGTTGTCCATATAAGCAATGAGTGCGACTGCGATAGCATATGCCTACTAAATTATACCCTTAAGGCATGATGAGTATATTATTTCTGACTCAGGTCCTTTCAGCATACAATTACATAATTATGCTAGAAAATATCAGAACCCAATACAACCACAGAAGTGATGCAAACCGGCCTAAGGAATTTAAATTTTAGTTGAGTACTGGTCACGTGATAATAGTAGGGGGTGGCTCCACTGTGGCTCACACTTCTCGTATTCTTAAGCCATGATGTGCATATTATTTCTGACTCAGATCCTTTCATCATACAATGACATGATTATGCCAGAAAATATCAGAACCAAATACAACCACAGAAGTGATGCAAACCGGCCTAAGGCATTTAAATTTTAGTAGGGGATTAGTCACGTGATAATAAAAGGCTGTGGCTTCACTATGGCTAAAACACTTTTCGTATTCTGAAGTCATGATAAGTATTATTTCTGGCTCAGACTCCTTCAGCATACCATGACATGATTATGGCAAAACATATCAGAACTCAACACAGACAGGTGTGAAGAGAGGTTCAAGACTGGCACTGACACTCTGACACATAAACGTCAAACACGCCTTTTGTTTTTCAATAGAGAACAAACCGAAATCAAAGTCGCTTTGCTGATAGACCTACCTATTGAACACCCTTTGAATAATGTTACATCCCTCATTATTGCTAAGACATTTCTAAGATTTTTTATGGCTTCTTAGCACAATTTCTTTTAAAAAGAAAATTCAGTTATCCCTCAATTGAGCACTAAGCAGCGTGAGCCACAATTAGGCGACCTGAGAACGTACAAGTGGAGCTGAATCAGTTTTCAAATTTTTCAATTACAAAAAGGTAAAACAAACTTGTCGCAAAGTCACATCCCTTTTGTTTTGAAATCATCCCTTGCATAAATAAAGACTTATTGTACATTTCAACTAATTATTGTTTACACAAAGTGAAGAGAAATTTTTGCACATAAATCAAACTGCAAATAAAGAGGCACAAAAGTTGAAAATCCTCAGGTAAGTCCTTACAATCTTTGATTTATAATATTGAATAAAATGTAAACAAGCTTAAAAATTGTAAGAACGCATCGTTAAATTCGTACTAAAGAAAATGAAAAGCAAAGAATTCGCTCTACGTATATTACAACATTTATTGAGAGAAAAAAATGATTTTTATTTAAAAATTGCGAAATTTAAATTATTGCGAAAATATGCGTTCACTTAATATTGAATTAATTAAAATTGTAATCATCAAAAACAAAATGATTTCGTATTTATTCGCATTTGGAAAGCAAAAAATCAATATATAGCGATGAGTTAATAAAAATGCGATTTTACCAATTAAAAGTTATTACTATAAAGTCAATTAAATAATTAACGATAATCAAATATTCTATGGTACAACTTACGATAAACTAAATTGATAGGTGAGTCAGGACGAGACACAATCAACACCAACATGGTGTTGTGACATATGGTGGAGGCGCCGGGCGAGAGAGAGGTGGGAAGAGGATGAGCGATTAGTCAGTTGTTGGGAAGTGTTGTCTGTTCTTAAAGAGACCGTTCATGGCACGAAAAAATCCAGAAAGGAAGCTACTACGAGGACACTCGCCAACAGTATGGACCGATGCAGTCAAACATTTCCTCAATACCAAAACCAACGTGAAAAGAGCTGTCAGTGCCTACTAAGACTACTGGGAGCTTATACGAGGCCAACAAAGAACAAGGAGAAGCAAACTATGCGTAGAAGAAGTGCCACTCACACAAAAAAAATTAAATAAAATTTCCAAAGGAAAAACAAAAATAAATGTCAACGATTAAACCAATTAAAAGCGATTATAATAGCTAGTCAAACTTAACAGTTAAATAATTAACGACAATCAAATATCATAACATAATAAATTATTGCCTCCCATTAAATTTTGAAGAGCTTCTAATTAAGGAACACAAGATCTAGGACTTCGTTAATTTAATAGTTGTATTATACAAATTACAATACGAATTTTAGCTTTACCAGCTCATGCTTATTGCCATTCAAATTATTCATCCACATTTTAATTAGTTTAAGCCGTGTCTTTGAAAAATATACTGCTATTAATTGAGCTTATAATAATTTACAAAATCATAAACACACGAGAGAAAATTATACATATTAAGGTAATCATTTAGAAATGAGTTAATGCAGGGTTGGATTCAGCCTAATTGACACATACGAAAATTTCATTACTTATATCCATCCAACAGAGAGATGCTTAGGTCTTTTCTATTCAATATTGTCATGGACGAAAGAATATGCACAGTCTCGACTGAAAAAGGATACCAAATGAGGCACCGACGAAGCAGTGTTCTTACCTGACAGTCAAGACGATTCTCATATCAGCTAAGTCCTTTATGAAGGGCATTTGGGCATGTCCAAGAAAGAAGATATATTCTAAGACAAACGTACAATAGCAAAAAGCTCCGGAGAGGAGATGGGAGAAGCAACAATTAATGAAATGCTCATAGTAGCAGAGAGGAAAGTTAGAGAGGCAAACTACAGTCACCATCAGGTTGCAGAAACGCAGGAAGACCAAGAAGACCATGGAAGGATAATCTAACAAACTGGGGACACGAGAGGAAACAGAGGAAAACCAGGCATCCGTCTATTAACATTTTGGAAAATCGAGAGCTCTCCATGCCTCATTTCTAGATCCCAGATCAAGGGTTAAGGGTTGAAGATCAGCGGACATTTTAGCTAAAACGGGTTTTATGCACCAACACTCTAGATTTAAGATTTACTTAAGCATTTAACCGCTATTTAAATATTTAATAAAGTTTTATGGAACCGCCGCGCCATAGCAGTTAATTCACTATTGTTCAATTCTTCATATCTTTTCATCAACACTCGTCGTGACAAACAACAAAGGATAACGACTAAAAGTTATAACTATTCCGGTGTACATTACTATAGACGGGGAAAATCTACTATTATCTTTTCATTCGAAAACATTAAAACCTCATTTGTTTAATTTTCCTTCTCAAAAATTTTCATTTAACGCAAAAGGATATCATTTTAAGCTTAACAATCTGTCAAGATTTATGGATACAAAGTAAAAATAAATCTCAGATTTAATAATGTGGTACAATGAGAAAATTTGCATGCGATGAAAAGTTTCGGAAAAAATCATATTTTGCCAAAATGTTTAATTAAAAAATCAAATTGAAAAATTATGTAAATTTAAGTTTTATAATAATTTATTGTTATACACGGTGTTATAAAAATATGATTGACTCTGCGTTCAATTATTGTGACCTGCTACACGCCATTTTTATTCAAAAAAGACAAAAAAAAGACAGATATTGATCTATAATAGTTAAATGCATCTCTGAAGCTCTCGGGAAAGCCTGAAGTCCTCAGAGAGCGCGTCACCAGGTGGCGGTTCGGAAAGTGCCTCCTAGATATATATAACTTCTAAAGGAGCGATAAATAACTATAGTGTCTACGTCAATCGGTATTTGTGGCCAAAACTCGTCAACGTCTAGTATAAACGACATTAGACAGATGGAATAGCACGTAAGAAACTTTTAGAAGAGCGGATTCGTAGATTCAGACATGGAAGCGCCAGGGAACGATTATGATGATAAACATTGAAGCATTTTGATGATAAGATCTGATACTGGTGGACACCTGATTGCAATGGTACGAATAAAATGTGTGGAAAAAGTTAGGGGAGGCGAATATCCAAAAATAGAGCAACGTCAGGAAATGGTGAGGATGATAGTGAACTCTGAAGTGTATAGCGGATAGAATCTGAACTTAGATAATAGGTGCCTGCCAAGAATGGCAGAATAACACACATGAGATAAATGACCAAGTGGGCCAAGACGAAACACCCTTAAAAGATGGGGGGGGGGGTGTAAAAACCGTAATAGAGCGACTAAAACGACTGGAAATGGTGAAGATAATGAATAACTTTCAAGTATTTAGAGGGTTGCATAGCGACATCGCAAATAGAACTGACAGCAATTAAAACAGCCTTGAAAAAGTAAGAAGAGGGGAAAGGGGGTATTCAACAATGGAGCCTTTAAACGCAAGAGAATAATTGCTAACCTCTAAAATGTTCAGAGGGTAACCTGGTTAATATATACTTGCTATAAATAATGCGACAGTATGCAACCGAAGATTTTGGAGGAGAGGGATATATTCAGAATTGGAGAGCCTAATGCACCGGTAAATGATGATAATGATGATCTAAGGTTCAGAAGGTAAAACATGAAGGAACATCAATGACATAATGGCGTAATGACTACAGATAGAACAACACAAAAGATCATGGGGGGGGGGGCATATACATAAACGGAGAAGCTACACCGCCTATAAGTGATGATGATCTCTGAAGTACTTGAAAGGAGCACTTGACTTATTTAATACTTGACAAAAATTAATTTAACTGCAAAGACGTGGTTGTTTTGTATTTTAATGTTTGGTTATGTTATGCCGCGTCCACACCCTAGAAACTTTAGCCATTTAGATACCCTGTATAATTAAAAATATTTTCAAAGTGCACTAATCCTATGATTTCCATATACTCAGTTAAACAGTTTTTTAAATCATTTTTCTAATATTTATAGTAAGTGACATCTCAGCGACTCACCCTATATATTTTGTAAAAGTTTAATAGAAGGTGTAAAAAGCAGTTAAAATAAATTTTACATCTTGAATTATACTTTTAATTCAACTTTTCCTGAATTTTATATTTAAACTTGGTCTTTTTATAAAAACTTTTTGCCAAACTTCCAATTTATCATAACTCGTATTGCTCTTTACTTAATAGAGTGAATTTTTATGCAATATCCGTAAAATAGTTCAGCACTTACTGCTTCTATGTACGGTTTTATTAAATTAAAAAATTATATTATTAATGTAAATAAATCTATAAAATGGACGCAGCGTTAAGGAGCGGCGTGTCCACAATTTCCGTGCACGTCCAACGGCTTCAAGATTATTTTTAATAGTTGCAGAAGTTTCGATAATTCGATTTTTCAATTCTGAACGTGTGACAATGGCTTTTTATTAATTGTCTTTATAAACGACTAAGGGCGATTTTACAACTGAAGCTCAACAGCGGTTTAAATGAACCTGAGCTCAGAGCAAACTCGTATTGTATAATCAGGTTCAGTCGTACTTTTCCCTAGCAAAACTCAAATTTTATTAAACTCTAACTTAAGTTGTGTTTGTAAAATCGGCTCTAACCTAATTACAATTATGCTTGAACCGCTGAATGGCTTAACTTGAATCGCAAAGTACAGTCGTACTCAATGCAAACTATCTAGATGAGGGCTTGCCCAAGTGGTAGACCAGTAAACTGGTATAGAGAAATGATGGCGTGATGTAGGAATTACCAACAAAATCTAAAGCCTTAGAGCCGATTTTACAATTGAGGCACAACAGTGGTTTAAATTAAACTCTGGTTGAGCCTGAGTTCAAGGCAACTTCGTATTGTAAAATTAGGTTCAATCGTAGTTTACCATAGTAAAGCTCAAGTTTTATTAAACTCTAACTTAAGTTGTGTTTGTAAAATCAGCTCTAACCTAATTACAATTATGCTTGAACCGATGGATGGCTTAACTTGAATCGCAAAGTACAGTCGTACTCCATGCAAACTATCTAGATGAGGGCTTACCCAAGTGGCAGACCAGTAAACTGGTAGAGAAATTATGGCGTGATGTAGGAATTACCAACAAAATCTAAAACCTTAGGGCCTATTTTACAATTGAGGCTCAACAGTGGTTTAAATTAAACTCCGGTTGCGCCTGAGTTAAAGGCAACTTCGTATTGTAAAATTAGGTTCAATCGAAGTTTACCATAGTAAAGCTCAAGTTTTGTTAAACTCTAACTTAAGTTGAGTTTGTAAAATCGGCTCTAACCTAATTACAATTATGCTTGAACCTATGGATGGCTTAACTTGAATCGCAAAGTACAGTCGTACTCAATGCAAACTATCTAGATGACGGCTTACCCAAGTGGAAGACCAGTAAACTGGTATAGACAAATGATGGCGTGATGTAAGAATTACCAACAAAATCTAAAGCCTTAGGACCGATTTTACAATTGAGGCTCAACAGTAGTTTAAATTAAACTCTGGTTGAGCCTAAGTTCAAGGCAACTTCGTATTGTGAAATTAGGTTCAATCGTAGTTTACCATAGTAAAGCTCAAGTTTTGTTAAACTCTAACTTAAGTTGTATTTGTAAAATCAGCTCTAACCTAATTACAATTATGCTTGAACAGATGGATGGCTTAACTTGAATCGCAAAGTACAGTCGTACTCCATGCAAACTATCTAGATGAGGGCTTACCCAAGTGGCAGACCAGTAAACTGGTAGAGAAATTATGGCGTGATGTAGGAATTACCAACAAAATCTAAAACCTTAGGGCCTATTTTACAATTGAGGCTCAACAGTGGTTTAAATTAAACTCCGGTTGCGCCTGAATTAAAGGCAACTTCGTATTGTAAAATTAGGTTCAATCGAAGTTTACCATAGTAAAGCTCAAGTTTTGTTAAACTCTAACTTAAGTTGAGTTTGTAAAATCGGCTCTAACCTAATTACAATTATGCTTGAACCGATGGATGGCTTAACTTGAATCGCAAAGTACAGTCGTACTCAATGCAAACTATCTAGATGACGGCTTACCCAAGTGGCAGACCAGTAAACTGGTAGAGAAATTATGGCGTGATGTAGGAATTACCAACAAAATCTAAAACCTTAGGGCCTATTTTACAATTGAGGCTCAACAGTGGTTTAAATTAAACTCCGGTTGCGCCTGAATTAAAGGCAACTTCGTATTGTAAAATTAGGTTCAATCGAAGTTTACCATAGTAAAGCTCAAGTTTTGTTAAACTCTAACTTAAGTTGAGTTTGTAAAATCGGCTCTAACCTAATTACAATTATGCTTGAACCGATGGATGGCTTAACTTGAATCGCAAAGTACAGTCGTACTCAATGCAAACTATCTAGATGACGGCTTACCCAAGTGGCAGACCAGTAAACTGGTAGAGAAATTATGGCGTGATATAGGAATTACCAACAAAATCTAAAACCTTAGGGCCTATTTTACAATTGAGGCTCAACAGTGGTTTAAATTAAACTCCGGTTGCGCCTGAATTAAAGGCAACTTCGTATTGTAAAATTAGGTTCAATCGAAGTTTACCATAGTAAAGCTCAAGTTTTGTTAAACTCTAACTTAAGTTGAGTTTGTAAAATCGGCTCTAACCTAATTACAATTATGCTTGAACCGATGGATGGCTTAACTTGAATCGCAAAGTACAGTCGTACTCAATGCAAACTATCTAGATGACGGCTTACCCAAGTAGCAGACCAGTAAACTGGTAGAGAAATTATGGCGTGATGTAGGAATTACCAACAAAATCTAAAACCTTAGGGCCTATTTTACAATTGAGGCTCAACAGTGGTTTAAATTAAACTCCGGTTGCGCCTGAATTAAAGGCAACTTCGTATTGTAAAATTAGGTTCAATCGAAGTTTACCATAGTAAAGCTCAAGTTTTGTTAAACTCTAACTTAAGTTGAGTTTGTAAAATCGGCTCTAACCTAATTACAATTATGCTTGAACCGATGGATGGCTTAACTTGAATCGCAAAGTACAGTCGTACTCAATGCAAACTATCTAGATGACGGCTTACCCAAGTGGCAGACCAGGAAACTGGTAGAGAAATTATGGCGTGATGTAGGAATTACCAACAAAATCTAAAACCTTAGGGCCTATTTTACAATTGAGGCTCAACAGTGGTTTAAATTAAACTCCGGTTGCGCCTGAGTTAAAGGCAACTTCGTATTGTAAAATTAGGTTCAATCGAAGTTTACCATAGTAAAGCTCAAGTTGTGTTAAACTCTAACTTAAGTTGAGTTTGTAAAATCGGCTCTAACCTAATTACAATTATGCTTGAACCGATGGATGGCTTAACTTGAATCGCAAAGTACAGTCGTACTCAATGCAAACTATCTAGATGACGGCTTACCCAAGTGGAAGACCAGTAAACTGGTATAGACAAATGATGGCGTGATGTAGGAATTACCAACAAAATCTAAAGCCTTAGGGCCGATTTTACAATTGAGGCACAACAGTGGTTTAAATTAAACTCCAGTTGAGCCTGAGTTCAAGGCAACTTCGTATTGTAAAATTAGGTTCAATCGTAGTTTACCAGTAAACTGGTATAGAGAAATGATGGCGTGATGTAGGAATTACCAACAAAATCTAAAGCCTTAGGACCGATTTTACAACTGAAGCTCAACAGCGGTTTAAATGAACCTGAGCTCAGAGCAAACTCGTATTGTATAATCAGGTTCAGTCGTACTTTTCCCTAGCAAAACTCAAATTTTATTAAACTCTAACTTAAGTTGTGTTTGTAAAATCGGCTCTAACCTAATTACAATTATGCTTGAACCGATGGATGGCTTAACTTGAACCGCAAAGTACAGTCGCACTCCATGCAAACTATCTAGATGCCGGCTTACCCAAGTGGTAGACCAGTAAACTAGTATAGAGAAATGATGGCGTGATGTAGGAATTACCAACAAAATCTAAAACCTTAAAGCCGATTTTACAATTGAGGCTCAACAGTAGTTTAAATTAAACTCCGGTTTAGCCTTAGTTCAAGGCAACTTCGTATTGTAAAATTAGGTTCAATCGTAGTTTACCATAGTAAAACTCAAATTTTGTTAAACTCTAACATAAGTTGTGTTTGTGTAAAATCGGCCCTTAATCACATTAAAGCGAGTTTACAAGCTACTCTCTGGCGATAAAACAAAGAGCCCTAGTCTTCAACTCGTACAAAGCGATTAGAGAGCAAACTATAGTCAAAATTGTTACACTGAGCTAATAACTTGTAAACTCTTGTCTAGCTGAGCCTTAAGGCTCAAAAACACCCTGTATTTAAAGCAAAAATTCGCACCTCTACAAAGTGAATTTTCACTCGCTTTATTTTTGTTTTGAAATAAAATTTTTGCTAAAACTATAGGAAATTTATCTAACATTATTAACTGATTTTATCTGACTAGACAATATTTCACATGAAATTATTTGTTCTATTTTTATTTGTATAAAAGAGTAATTTATTCCATTTTCTAAATCGATGAGCATCGAGAAAATAAAGGAAAAAGAAAACTAAAGTAATTTATAAGGGGCTCCTTGCTATTTATTTTAAATTCTTATAACATACTAAACATTTTCAACGAGACGACGACAACGACGTCGTAAAAAACTCTTAAAAACGAATTGGAAATATTAAAAGCTTGTCGACTGCGCCAATTTTCCCACGTTTTAAAAAAAATTAATTCGGCCTATTTAAACCTTAACGAAAACGCGCTAAAAGGATAATTTGTTGTTTTCAATATCAATTAACGAGTGACAACTTGAAATGTCATCTGATAAGTTCAAATTTATGTTTAAATTCAATTGTAACGAGCCTTTTACATTTTAATGAATTTCGACCATTTTTTTTTAATTCAAGTGGAAAACATTTTTTAAGTCCTTTGTTTTCACTGATGTAGGTATTGACGTATCTCTGACACGTTTAGTTTGTTTGTTTAACGGTAGCATTTTCATTTTTACCTTTTTAAGTGCTAAAAATTATTATTTACCCTCTCTTTTACACATTGTTTCACATAAATTTCAATCAACCAACAATGCACACACGATATTTATCACTTTCCATGCAATTACATTATTAAATCTATGAGAACAAAAATAATAACAAACCACACATACATTTCCCATACATACCTACTCTACTACACACGAACTGTTAGTTGTTATCAACTACAACAGTTCACATTTCGTTTAATGATAACAAAAGAAATAATTTAAATTTTTAATTCCGCTAAAAAATTCCCCAATAAAAATATGAGGTGGGACACCCCTCTTCGACCCCTTTTTCCACTTTTTTATCAATATGTTGTTTTGTTCTCTGCTCGTCAGAAACGTCCATAATAAATTTTGAATATTAAGATCATGAGTTTTAAAGTATTGACAGACATACAGAAAGATAGACATGTCAGTCAGAAAAGCCGAGTGATAGAGTATTCACCTGCTTGTCTCTCTATCACACACAACTCTATAACACAACAACAAAAGGCACACACAACTCTATAATCGAATGATAGACAGAGAAACACACAGGCAGTCAGTCGCGGTAGCAATAATTTGAATAGCTGCATGATCTGCTGACTTTGACAAGACTTTGAGACTGAACATGTTGGCGCACCGTACTTCGCACTGCTCCTAGCACCGCACTTAGCGCTGCAGCGATAAAACAAAAAAAACATGTTTTATAGACAACTGGCCACACCGACCCCCGCCTCGCACTGCGCTACAATGCTTTATTTATTTTTTTGGCACAATGCTAAGTGCGGTGCTAGGGGCAATGCGAGCTCTTGCTAAGATTCGATAATTTCAATAAAAGAATGATAGACAGAAAACACACAAGCAGTCTGTCGAGGTATCAACAATTTGAGTAGCTGCGTGATCTTCTGACAGACAAACAGACTTAGAGACTGGCCACGTCGGCGCACCGCATTTCGCACTGCCCCTAGCACCGCACTTAGCATCGCAGCGATAAAGCGAAAAAAATGCAAAGAGACAGACGAGTTGACAGATAAACGTAACAACGGACAAAAAAGGCAACGGTAGGGCAAGCAAAACGACAGATTTCTTTTCAAAACCATGGCCTCCTCTATTTTGTATGTGAACTCAGTAGCAACAACAATATTTAGTTCAATTACAAAATTTCCAACTTTATACATTTCATGCAAAATACAATTTTCGCTAAGCATTAGTCCCTCGGTTAAATTTGTCACGTAATTAGAGATTAAACGTGTTTCCCGTCTAACATTTTGATCAAATTTTATATGGAAATTAGGTGCAGTCTATTTATAATTTAAACTTTCAAATGTATTTTGATTTTATTAAGATCTCAATTAACAGGGTAAGGGATGATACTTATACAGCCCTTAAAAATCCAACGAACGTGGTCATCTACGAAAATTATATTAATACACGTATTTTTGTGCAAAAAGTTCAAGAACTTGGCAGTCGTATGAAAAGGATAGAGGCCCTGAGATTTCTCACAACAACATATCAAAAGTCCCATAAGATGCTAAGTGGACGTGAACAGATTTCTGTTGAACTATTGGTTGCAAAAGTGAGCTAGGATTCCAGGCAGCAAGTTCTGATGTGCTACAAACAAAATGTCTCTCTACTTAGACAAATATGGCAAAAATAGTATGAGAGGGGGGGGGGGGCTTTCTCCTCAGAAAAGTTAATACGCCGTCCAATTTTCAAATTTCTCTTATCACTCTTATCACTGTCGACGAAATTAAATTCTATACTCTATACGTCTACAGGGTGGCGACCGGACCTCTCAGTCATAGGGATTTGACGTGTAAAATCATACTTTGATCACTTCCAGCTTTCTAATTTATTTTAGAACAAAAATCTTCAAACAAAAGTTTTAGAGCATATAATTCTGCATCTGAATCAACAACTATAATTATTTTTGAATGGTTTATACATAGGTTAGGCCAAAAATTTAATTGGGAAGCAGGAATTCACCAAAGTATGATTTTCCATATTAAATCGTCATGACCGAGAGTTCCAGTCAGCACCTTGTATATAATGTCAAGGAGAGAATCCTATAGGTAGAAGAATAGGGAAGAAGGGACAGCCAGTATAAGAAAAATTGGCTTTTCGCGTATTAATCCACTCCAAGATTGCCAAACTAACTTTGTGATGCAATTTTTATCACAGAAGTCTTAAGGCTCGTGCAGACCACCTCAACGCTGTCCACACGCTCCTGTTTGGTCTTTGCAGGCCGCCCAAACAGGAAGGTAAGTCTGTGTGGGGGTTTGCGACGGGCCGTAACGACCTATCTACACTCATAATGGGCCATAATAGCATAATAACCCGTCCACAAACACAGGTTTGGCCTGCGCAGGCGGTCTACACAGGCCAAACCGGACTGCCACCGTCTTGGCGACGTGTACAGGCCAAATTGGAGCGTCTGGACAGCGTTCACGTGTGTGTCTGTAGATGGGCCTTAAAAAACGTAAAACCGGTCATTCGAAGAGATGGCATGGAAAGCCATGTAGAATTAAATATCTTATAATGGGCATCTCTTGTAGGTTTTTTAATAATCCCCATCAACAACCCTTATTTTTCCGTATATCCTTGACATTTATTTTTCATTTTTAATCCCAATATTTTCCTTTCAAGTCGTCAAAACTTTGTATTTAGATACAATTTGAGTTTTATAAATTTACAATTATTATTAAATTTTAAACAGGTTGACAGTTTGTTGTTGGAAGTGAAGACGTATAAAAAGCTACTGCAACAAAGTGGTAATTAGAGTGTTACGTAACATAACGCGATGACATTTCGACATTATGCAAATCGCCATAAAGAATGAATATCCAATATACATGTTTTAGAAACTTTGAACTTGTGCTTTTGATGTAACATACATGTTGTGATTATATGTAATCAAAATGTACTGTAACGAGTAGTTAGTTAGTTGCAGAACACAGATGTTAGTAGTTTGACTACTACATGTATTATTACTTGACCCATCCCCCTACTATAAGTTGCCACTATTTTATTTACGAACCAACTTGCACCATTATTAAGTTATTACTTAACTTCTCCACTGCAAATATTACCCTTTTTACTCTAATTTTACACCAAATCCAAACTTTTTTCCACCACACAAAGATCTTGCGATTAGTAAAAACGTTACGTTTCTTCCCAAGTATAATTAATAATGATTAAAAACGACAAGGATTTAACGATTAAATGTACCATTTTAGTTTATTTGATTTGTGCTCTAATTTCTGTTATCCATCTTGTTGTTTCGATAGTTCAAGGATGAATGAGCATTGTTACTACTGATTGACATTTGGAACTGAAGCCTGAATAAACCGAGTTGCGACAATTTGTTACATTCAGTTTAGAGAGTATATTATTATCCTTGTGTATTTTGTGACCACTTAAACTCAAATTTCTACAAGTAATTACTCATTGATGTCGTCTAAAGTTTTCTAATTTACCACGCGCGGACAATGTTTCGAAATGTTCTAATCAAGTTTCTCTTCTCCACCTCATCATCAAGAGGGCGGGACAATAACTGAATAATGAATATAGACTACTCTTATGGCCCGTCCACACACATAGGTTTGTCTTCGTGTGTGGACACCCTTTAGGCGGCCTGCACAAGCCAACTCATAGCTTCTTGACAGCGTTCAGGCAAGGCAAGCCTGTCAGTGTGGACGGGCCTTTACGAACACGAATTATTAAATTACAAAAGCGACCAACACACATACGATGTATCCGAAATAACTAATGTAGTTATACATCCCATAGCTACTAGAAGAAAGTGTACTAATGGCATATACAGGGTTTGTATAGAAAGTATCGGAAACAATTTTTTTCTGATGTGACTGTACGTCGCAGCGCGCTCGCACCGAGCGGGTTAGATTGTGGGGGGGGCTTGACCTTCAAAACGCACCAAGCGTCAGTCGCCTGCGAGCGTTTGTTCAGGCTAAATCGAGTTCCTAGTGACCCCTGTCGAGTGACTTGGTGCAAGCTCAAAATGCAGCGAACGATTGAACAGCGGTACGCCATCAAATTTTGTGTTAGACTGGGGAAATTGGGTAAGGAGACGTTGGGCATGATTTGCCAAGAGTTCAAGGGTAAAAGCATGTCACAAATTGTAGTTTTCAAGTGACAGAAGCTCTTCAAAGATGACCGAGAGAGTGTAGAGGACGAGTCTCGCGCTGGATGGCCGTCGATATCAAGAACCGACGACAACGGGCAACTGATAAGATGACAGTGCACACCATTATCACAGAAAATTTGGCGATGCATCACGACAATGCACCCAGCCACACCTGCTCCAAGGTGACCGACTATCTGACACCAAACGGCGTCGCGACGATTCCCCAACCCCCTACATTTCCGACTTGGCCTCAGCAGACTTTTTTCTATTCCCAAAAGTGACATCCTCCCTCAAAAGACACCACAATGGGACCCTAAGTGACCTTCCGGAATCCGCCTACCAGGGAGCCTTTGAGTCTTGGAGAAGCCGCTGGCAAAAATGTGTCGACGCTCAAGGGATGTACTTTGAAGAGTTTTAAGGTTTTGTAGCAATATTTGAAATCAATCTATTTTTCAGATACTTTTATGAAAACCCTGTAGACATAATGCAACGCAAAACACTACTTGCAAAAGAATTAAAAGTATCACGGACCTGATAAGCTCTGAGAGATACAACACCATCAGTCCATGGTACACCCTAAACCGATTAAACATAATGGGACTACTTTAGCGTTACAACTTTGTTACAACAAATATCTACTTAGTGATCCCTACTAATCCCTACCTTAGGAAAATTAGTAATTATAAAAATAGAAGAAACGAGAGAGTCAAGACGTAACAAATACCCTTGTTTTGAAGCACCTGAAGAATTGAACATATAGAGATAAACACCCACCGGAAGGAACGAAACCGGAAGGAGGGTTAGCAACCTTTGCCTATAAGAGCATATGCGACGGAAATGACATTTTAGAAAACCACAGAAGATTCATTCATTCCGTCGAGTTTACATTTTCATTGGCTGTCATGATCTTCCCTTATAAGTGGGAGTAAAAGCAACCATTTCTATTGGAGAAATTGACTAGAAATATTTAAACGTCCATTGCGATCCATATTATAAGCTAAACGGCTCTTTTCTGGTAGAGTAGGGAGTATTTATTTATTCAATAAACATCCACACTCTCTAAGGATTACCAAAAAACAGTATTGCCAGTATTGTAGCATTGTGGCCAACATTTAGTAATGGAAGCCCCCTAGAAGCCATATTGGGTGTGCTTGAAAACAGCTGGAAATAACCAAGAGAGACAAAAGGGTGCACTGGATAAGGCCAAAACAACCCTTATATCTCGGAATAAATCAATCCCTCATTGCTACTTGAAAATTTCATCTAATGGGCTTGTAAAGCCTCTTCTTGTTAGCTTGAAATCCCGTAATAACCACTCTTTTCATTTTAATTGTCTACTACAAAAGCCCTGAACCCATAAAAGTGCCTACTTAGTGATTACGCTTTAAAAATATTTACTTCGTGAGCAATCGCCTTAAAATTTGTAATTTATATCAAAGCATCGTTGGGGTTGATGACTACTTGAGGGTGAGCCCCAAAAATAATTCGTAAATTACAATGTTTACTTCAGCTATAACTTAACTGTACCCGGTACTCTAAAATTTCCCAATTGTTTTACTGTACATTAAAACGTAAATTATTGTAATAAAGGCAAAAAGGGGGTGAGCAATTTAATGCTTTGAGAAATTGATGCAATGAAGCAGTATAAATTATATAATCATGCAACTTTTAACTCTTTCTGTATTATACAATTTATACCTTTGTGCACGCAAAGGGATTTTCGTGACATTCGAACTCGCATTATTCAAATTGACAGTTAGGGGTTGTCACACAGTATGTCGAGCTTAAGTGACCAGCCCTTGTTTTCCTCACAAAAAAAATAAAATCCAAAGCGATTATGCGATAACGAATAAAGAGAAAACGCATACAAATTACAGGCTTTTTCTTAGAAGTTACAAAAAATTCACAAGAAACAATTTTTTTACAATTTGTTTGCGGACAAATAGGCGCTACTATAAATATACGAGGGCTACCTAAATTAAAAGTTTAAATAGTAAATACATTCTGACAGGGTCGGATTGGCCACATTGGGAGTTAGCGATGATGATAAAGGCTTTTGGAAGCCAAACAAAAGTTTATCATTTAAGTTATAAACCTATAACCTAGCCTACTTGAATGAAACTTACCCTACCCCAAGATACAAACCTAACTGGTTTATCACCACGCATGGGGACTCTCGTTACTATCGATACATGACGCCACATTCTCGCACCTGACATCATGCGCAAAATGGAACGCGTTTATGGAAGCTGAACTAACATACCAGTTATGTTTGTATCATGCCCTACCCTAACCTATCATTACCTAACCTTTTATTTTTATTAGGGAAAAATCGGAAACTTTTCACGCCCCCGATAGCACCGTAAGGCAGGGAAGGCGCCTATCGATCAAAAACCCCTTATCTAAAACTATCACAGGAGGAACCTGAACTGGAACAATCGTTGGGTATAGCTTTAAATTGCTAGGGTTGTTACGTTGCAGTTATGGGTGTACCCTGACCTAGACTCAGTGAGATCAGTGTTACCGAGTGACAACCAACAGCTGCATTCTGATGATATTCTTCTAGGCTAGAACTTCCAATAAATTTCTGTATTGATACTTTCAAGTAAACCTCGGGGCTTGCTTTTGGAGTGCGTGGAGACGCTGAACCAGATATCCAAAAATAATGTCATTGGCCTTCGCTGGATCAAAGGACATCAAGGAAATGAGAGTAACGAAAAAGCAGATGAACTGGCCATGAAAGGTTCAAAAAGTCTTCCCGGTGGCCCTGAACCAATCATAAAATCAGCCCTAAACACTGTCGATGCTCTCCTTACGAACCATACTTATGTAATACACACTATACAAGATGAAAAAATAATGCAAGCTGTCGCCAGAACAAAAACTCCATACCAGCTCTCTCCATCAGAAAGCGTGCAAACTACTGTCTAAAGCTGTCCCGAGTTAATCTACGAACAATTGCAGGGATACTCACGGGACACTGTCGGCTAAATAAGCATTTTTTTCACACACTGGGAATAGTAGATAATCCCAGATGTCGAGCATGTGATCACCAAGACGAGATCGCTGAACACGTGGTTGGTCAGTGTCCAGCTCTAGCGTCTACCAGAAGATCCGTGTTGGGGGACTTCTGGCTCGACATGGCCAGAATAAGCGCCACTCCTCCCACTAGAGTTCTGGAGTACATCCTAAAAGTGGGATGGCTTGGAACCTGGTGGGTTCCAAGATCCATCCAGATCCGAAAGTTTCTGTATATTTTCCGATGTCCAAGCAGAATGTTCTCGTCTGGGTACACTGAGCCAACCTGACACACTTCTTCATCTCTTCATTGATCTCCAGCATCACTTAGGTAGGTAAAAAGCAGGCAGCTTAGCGTAGCGTAGCTATAAGCTTATAGTTACAGAATCCCAACCCTAGGCTGTAGGTGGGTTCTCAAGTAGTTCCCATTTGAATATCTTGGAGTTCTTGTGTCCCAGAAAGCACATGATTACTATTTACTCTTAGGATTGAAGTGAGGGTGGCCAGACACCTACAGACATGTCTGACAGATTGACAGGACGTGTTACCAAAATTGCGTAGTGTTACGTAGTCGACTACGTAAAGAAGGATGACATGAATAAAAACAAAAAAATTACCCCTCGTATGTAAATCGATGACCTAGCAAGCGTAATGTTCTATAGTTATGTTTCGAAAACTTGAAAATCCATTAAATTTTGTTAATTTAATTTATATGCTTTTAGTATCTCTCAAAATGTAAACAATATTTTAAATTAAATAAAATCATGTTATGAATGAAATTTCACAATTAACAGTGTCTCGTCTGTTTTAAATCAAGTCGAACACACGATTTCCATTATAGAGGAAAATTTTAAGGGTGCGGTTAATTATTTATAAAGAAAACGAGCATTTAAAATGTTTGGATCTTAGTTGACTTTGACACTCTTAAAAGTCTCTAACGATAATATTTATTTTAGCGGTCTTTATTCAACAAGCAAGCCAAAAACTAGGTAGTCAAACAAACAGACAAACTAACGGACATTAAATAGCAATTCAAAATAGGCGTTCAACTAATTGAAGCTTTAAGTTAATCCAAAAATTTATTGCGTATAAATTAGGACAATTATTTAAAATTTTCAAAGATCTGCAGAATCGAACCCTAGCATACCGAGCTACAAGCATACGCTCTATGCCAACTCTTTATTTTTGATCCGTTTTCTAGAACTTTAATAAAATTTTGAATTAAAATGTTAAAAAGTTCATTCGCCCTAACCAAGACCATTGTCGAAATAAATATTGCAAGTTGTGAATAATTTTGATGAAGTGGCTTTTTCTAGCCAATTGTTCACCCGGAAACGCATTTATTACAGCTTCTTTTTTAATTATAAAAACTCTGGCGTTAACTTTTTGCCCTTTTCGTAAATCCTAAGTGTTAAACTCTTAATGACATATAAACACACTCACGAAACAAATCAAAACATTTCGAAACTATAATTTCTTACAACAACCGGAACCGGAATTGAGCCTTAAGCGTCTAATTTTTCTTGGAAGCAAACTCAAAATGAAAGGAAAAAGTTTTCAACATTTTCCTCAACTTGGCGAATATAGCCACGTATTTAATTATTATTAAATAGAATCCCTACGGTTCGAAATCGAACTTAAAAGAGCTATATATTAAACGTCACGCTGTGGTCTTCAACCCCCTTGTGTGTTAATTTGAATAAAAATTTAAATAATTTACAGCTTAATGATTAAATTTTCACGTTCATTATACACGTTTCGTAGCAGAGAAAGAAGCTTTTTCAATAAATTTAGTATACTCTGAGATGTTGTTCATTTTTAATGATGTGTTATTTTAGACACGGAAAGGATAAAATGTAATAGTAGACTAGAGAAAGGTAAAAAATATCTTAAAAATGCCACTTTTTAATGATGTAAAAATGAGTGTGCTTTGAAACAAAAAGAAATTAAATTGTTTTGAAATCCGAAGGTTGTTATAATTGTTCTTGTGTTCCATACATTTTTCATTTCTCATTAGAAATATTCTTGGATTATAAAAAAAATAAAAGTAACCCTTAATAATTATTTTTCTTTTCTAATAGGTCCATTTTTAATTAAAATTATTATCAGATTCGTTTTTAAGTGTCTTAAGGGACGAAAATGAAATGGAAGTGGTGTGAAACCTTGACTCTCGGCACTAAGGCCAAGCCTCTGCTGAGCCTAACTCGAACGAATCTTGAGATATTGTCACATTAGTTGTGAATTAAAAGAAAATTCCCCACTCTTGTTGAAAAATTTCTATTTCTTGAATATTTTAAAAACAACACCCTATATATTTTAGCGTTATTGGTTTCTTATTGAATTTCTAAGAAAACAGTTGTTGAGCCTAACTCTAACGAATCTTGAGATATTGTCACATTCGAAGTGAATTTAATGAAAATTCTAAATGGAAAATGTTCTATTTCTAGAATATATTAAATACAGCACCCAGTACATTTTAGCGTATTTTAATTTCTTATTAAATTTAGAAGAAAACTGATATACGAGTAAGAGTAGTTGAGCCTAACTCGAACGAATCTTGAGATATTGTCACATTAGTTGTGAATTTAAACAAAAATTCCCCACTCTTGTTGAAAAATGTTCTATTTCTTGAATATTTTAAATACAACACTCTATATATTTTACGTTATTGATTTCTTATTGAACTTCTAAGAAAACAGATGTAAAGGTTGTTGAGCCTAACTTTAACGAATCTTGAGATATTGTCACATTTGAAGTGAATTTAAAGAAAGTTCTATCTGAAAAAATTTCTATTTCTAGAATATATTAAATACAACACCCAGTATATTTTAGCGTATTTTAATTTCTTATTAAATTTAGAAGAAAACTGATAAAAAGGTAGTTGAGTCTAACTCGAACGAATCTTGAGATATTGTCACATTAGTTGTGAATTTAAAGAAAATTCCCCACTCTTGTTGAAAAATGTTCTATTTCTTGAATATTTTAAAAACAGCACCCTATATAATTTAGCGTTATTGATTTCTTATTGAATTTCTAAGAAAACAGATGTAAAGGTTGTTGAGCCTAACTTTAACCAATCTTGAGATATTGTCACATTTGAAGTGAATTTAAAGAAAATTCTATCTGAAAAATTTTCTATTTCTAGAATATATTAAATACAACACCCAGTACATTTTAGCGTATTTTAATTTCTTATTAAATTTAGAAGAAAACTGATATAAGATTAGTTGAGCCTAATTCGAACGAATTTTGAGATATTGTCACATTAGTTGTGAATTTAAACAAAAATTCCCCACTCTTGTTGAAAAATGTTCTATTTCTTGAATATTTTAAATACAACACTCTATATATTTTACGTTATTGATTTCTTATTGAACTTCTAAGAAAACAGATGTAAAGGTTGTTGAGCCTAACTTTAACGAATCTTGAGATATTGTCACATTTGAAGTGAATTTAAAGAAAGTTCTATCTGAAAAAATTTCTATTTCTAGAATATATTAAATACAACACCCAGTATATTTTAGCGTATTTTAATTTCTTATTAAATTTAGAAGAAAACTGATAAAAAGGTAGTTGAGTCTAACTCGAACGAATCTTGAGATATTGTCACATTAGTTGTGAATTTAAAGAAAATTCCCCACTCTTGTTGAAAAATGTTCTATTTCTTGAATATTTTAAAAACAGCACCCTATATAATTTAGCGTTATTGATTTCTTATTGAATTTCTAAGAAAACAGATGTAAAGGTTGTTGAGCCTAACTTTAACCAATCTTGAGATATTGTCACATTTGAAGTGAATTTAAAGAAAATTCTATCTGAAAAATTTTCTATTTTTAGAATATATTAAATACAACACCCAGTACATTTTAGCGTATTTTAATTTCTTATTAAATTTAGAAGAAAACTGATATAAGATTAGTTGAGCCTAATTCGAACGAATTTTGAGATATTGTCACATTAGTTGTGAATTTAAAGAAAATTCCCCACTCGTGTTAAAAAATGTTCTATTTCTTGAATATTTTAAAAACAACACCCTATATAATTTAGCGTTATTGATTTCTTATTGAACTTCTAAGAAAACAGATGTAAAGGTTGTTGAGCCTAACTTTAACGAATCTTGAGATATTGTCACATTTGAAGTGAATTTAAAGAAAATTCTAGCTGAAAAATGTTCTATTTCTAGAATATATTAAATACAACACCCAGTACATTTTAGCGTATTTTAATTTCTTATTAAATTTAGAAGAAAACTGATATAAGAGTAGTTGAGCCTAACTCGAACGAATCTTGAGATATTGTCACATTAGTAGTGAATTTAAAGAAAATTTCCCACTCTTGTTGAAAAATGTTCTATTTCTTGAATATTTTAAAAACAACATCCTATATATTTTAGCGTTATTGATTTCTTATTGAACTTCTAAGAAAACAGATGTAAAGGTTGTTGAGCCTAACTTTAACGAATCTTGAGATATTGTCACATTTGAAGTGAATTTAAAGAAAATTCTATCTGAAAAATTTTCTATTTCTAGAATATATTAAATACAACACCCAGTACATTTTAGCGTATTTTAATTTCTTATTAAATTTAGAAGAAAACTGATAAAAATGTAGTTGAGCCTAACTCGAACTGATCTTGAGATATTGTCACATTAGTTGTGAATTTAAAGAAAATTCCCCACTCGTGTTAAAAAATGTTCTATTTCTTGAATATTTTAAAAACAACACCCTATATATTTTAGCGTTATTGATTTCTTATTGAACTTCTAAGAAAACAGATGTAAAGGTTGTTGAGCCTAACTTTAACGAATCTTGAGATATTGTCACATTTGAAGTGAATTTAAAGAAAATTCTATCTGAAAAATTTTCTATTTCTAGAATATATTAAATACAACACCCAGTACATTTTAGCGTATTTTAATTTCTTATTAAATTTAGAAGAAAACTGATATAAGATTAGTTGAGCCTAACTCGAACGAATCTTGAGATATTGTCACATTAGTTGTGAATTTAAAGAAAATTCCCCACTCGTGTTAAAAAATGTTCTATTTCTTGAATATTTTAAAAACAACACCCTATATATTTTAGCGTTATTGATTTCTTATTGAACTTCTAAGAAAACAGATGTAAAGGTTGTTGAGCCTAACTTTAACGAATCTTGAGATATTGTCACATTTGAAGTGAATTTAAAGAAAATTCTATCTGAAAAATTTTCTATTTCTAGAATATATTAAATACAACACCCAGTACATTATAGCGTATTTTAATTTCTTATTAAATTTAGAAGAAAACTGATATAAGATTAGTTGAGCCTAACTCGAACGAATCTTGAGATATTGTCACATTAGTTGTGAATTTAAAGAAAATTCCCCACTCTTGTCGAAAAATGTTCTATTTCTTGAATATTTTAAAAACAGCACCCTATATAATTTAGCGTTATTGATTTCTTATTGAATTTCTATGAAAACGGATGTAAAGGTTGTTGAGCCTAACTTTAACGAATCTTGAGATATTGTCACATTTGAAGTGAATTTAAAGAAAATTCTAGCTGAAAAATGTTCTATTTCTAGAATATATTAAATACAACACCCATTACATTTTAGCGTATTTTAATTTCTTATTAAATTTAGAAGAAAACTGATATAAGAGTAGTTGAGCCTAACTCGAACGAATCTTGAGATATTGTCACATTAGTAGTGAATTTAAAGAAAATTTCCCACTCTTGTTGAAAAGTGTTCTATTTCTTGAATATTTTAAAAACAACACCCTATATATTTTAGCGTTATTGATTTCTTATTGAACTTCTAAGAAAACAGATGTAAAGGTTGTTGAGCCTAACTTTAACGAATCTTGAGATATTGTCACATTTGAAGTGAATTTAAAGAAAATTCTATCTGAAAAATTTTCTATTTCTAGAATATATTAAATACAACACCCAGTACATTTTAGCGTATTTTAATTTCTTATTAAATTTAGAAGAAAACTGATAAAAATGTAGTTGAGCCTAACTCGAACTGATCTTGAGATATTGTCACATTAGTTGTGAATTTAAAGAAAATTCCCCACTCTTGTCGAAAAATGTTCTATTTCTTGAATATTTTAAAAACAGCACCCTATATAATTTAGCGTTATTGATTTCTTATTGAATTTCTAAGAAAACAGATGTAAAGGTTGTTGAGCCTAACTTTAACCAATCTTGAGATATTGTCACATTTGAAATGAATTTAAAGAAAATTCTAGCTGAAAAATGTTCTATTTCTAGAATATATTAAATACAACACCCAGTACATTTTAGCGTATTTTAATTTCTTATTAAATTTAGAAGAAAACTGATATAAGAGTAGTTGAGCCTAATTGGAACGAATCTTGAGATATTGTCACATTAGTTGTGAATTTAAAGAAAATTCCCCACTCTTGTTGAAAAATGTTCTTTTCTCGAATATTTTAAAAACAACACCCTATATATTTTAGCGTTATTGATTTCTTATTGAATTTCTAAAAAAACGGATATAAAGGTTGTTGGGCCTAACTCGAACGAATCTTGAGATACTGTCACATTAGTTGTGAATTTAAAGAAAATGTTGCTGAAAATTGTTCTATTTCTCGAATATTTTAAATACAACACCCTATATTTTTAGCATTTTCTGTTATATTATTGGAATAAAAATGATAAAGGTCTGTTTAGCCTAACTCTAACGGTTCTTAGGATATTGTCACTAGAGTCATAAATTCAAATAAAAAACCTCCCTATTTATTATTATTATTTTACAACGTTCCCTTTTTAATGAAATTTATCGATAATTGATTCATTTTTTCTTGTTTTAGGGAGAGAAAATGAATTGGAAATGACTTGGAAGAGCGTTCAAATCAAAATCTAAAATTACGAGTCGAGTTTAAAGAGCTTATCTTTGTTTCTTTCATTATGTCCACTCCCTTTAAAGTGGATTAGTTGCTAAAATTCCCCATAAATTTTTTTTTATTCAAAATCGATGTTTAAAAAATTGAAAATTTATAGCAAATGCTCGACTCTACAAGTTTAACTATTTTTGTTTCGAGTAACGAAAATACCTGCACAACTTCCTTTGACGTATAATTAAAGGCAACGCAGTTAAGTTTGCTAATTAAAATTAGATAATTTAAACTTGTTAACTAGGATAAATTTCGTGTTGGATGTATTAGTGGAATTGTAATTCGAGAAAGCTCCTTAAAGTTATGATTTTACTTTAACGTGACGGAAAATCGGGAATTTTACAGTCAAAATACGTTTTAAACTCAAACCCTCAATGTCTCCCTTAAAAATAAACGATCTCCCAAAAATGTTATTTAATTCTGTTTTCCTTTTTGATTAATAAGGATAGGAAAAGCTAACACACATATTTTCGTGACACTCGATTTTTTACAACGATTTGTCTCTTTCATTACGGATTATAAAAATTATATAAATGTCACGCAACCACCCTAAAAAATTTCAAGTTTTTTTAACTTAATTTGTATGTTAATATTAAGATGTATAGCAGTAAATCTGTTGTAGGCGTAAGTTCGAGATTAAATAAGAAAGTGTGCTTTGGAAAATTATCAAGAGTCGGATCTTTTGATTACTTTTTGAAAAGAAAATTAGAATTTTGCAGAAATGTTTTTCTCACTAGATATGACTCTTGCTGAACCTTGTGAAGGTATACAGGGAATGCAGAGAAATGGTTCTCTTACTGACTTAGTTTTAAAAAATCTTGAGAGATGACGGAGATATTGACTATAATTAAAATGACGCTAATGGAATATAAACTCAAAAACAAAAGAAGGTATCAGATTTTTTATTTCACCATGGAGTTTGTCTCAAAAAAGTAGATATATATGGAGTTATTACTGTTATTAGTTTTCTCCTAACTCTTATATTAACTGAGATGCCCCATACTGACAAGCAACTTTGAACCACCCTGTACGTTGGCCTATCGGTTATACTCACCCTGTATAGTCTACGCTTCTCTCTATTTAGTTAAATTTTAAAATGAAAGTATCTAGAGAACCGTTTTAATAACAGTTTAGGAAACTTCGTTTCAATTTTGATTGAAAATTAATACAAAAGTTTAAAATAGTAAAAATACAAAAGGTGTTATGGAGTCGTCGATAAGAATGACAGTTTTCGACAGTAGAGGAAATCAAATTTTTTTCAATTTTCTTTTGTTTAACCACAAAAAAAATTAATCGTTATACAACCTGCAGATTATCGAATGAAAGTTTTGTTTGTTAAACTTTAATCAAAATTCTTGTTTTATTAAATGTTGAACACAAAAATACACAAAGGGATTATAAGTTTGATTAAGAAATAAGATTATAAGATTATAAATATGCGCCACGATATTCTTTATCGAAAAGTACACACCTATACATTACACTCCAGGGTCACACTAAACTAAAATTAAGGACATACAAGTTGACATCGTAGTCGCAATAAAGCTGTCAATATGCGTAAGGATAAACAATTATTTATTGAAATTTATCGTCTTGTGGTTCGTATGCAATTAATTACAGTTTATTGTAATTAACTACAAAAATAATTAAGATACATTAACTGTAAGTAGATGGATACGATTGTACTGTGAGATATTGTTCAAGTTTATCAATTAGTTGAGACTCTATGGTTAGACGGAACCTACTCCAACACTCGACCTATTGATTCGAAACCCGGTTCCCGGTATAAAGCTGCATTCCCACTACGACGATCGACAAAGCCCAACAAATCGAGACATGTCATCGGCATATGCGAACCCGCAAAGTCAGCTCGTGCCGTTCTACTACAAAGGAACTAAACCTACTCAAACACTTGACCTATTGATTTGAAACCCTGTGTAAAGCTGCATCCCCACTACGCCGATTGGTAAAGCTCAACAAATCGACACATGTCGTCGGCAAATGCGAACAAGCAGAGTCAACTCGTACCGCTCTTCTACAAAGGAACTGAACCTACTCAAACACTTGATCTATTGATTTGAAACCCTGTATAAAGCTGCATCCCCACCATGGCGATTGGTAAAGCTCAACAAATCGAGACATGTCGTCGGTCTATGCGAACCAGCAAAGTCAATTCGTGCCGTTCTTCTACAAAGGAACTGAACCTACTCAAACACTTGATCTATTGATTTGAAACCCTGTTTAAAGCTGCATCCCCACTACGCCGATTGGTAAAGCTCAACAAATCGAGACATGTCATCGGCATATGCGAACCAGCAAAGTCAACTCGTGCCGTTCTACTACAAAGGAACTGAACCTACTCAAACACTTGATCTATTGATTTGAAACCCTGTTTAAAGCTGCATCCCCACTACGCCAATTGGTAAAGCTCAACAAATCGGGTCATGTCGCCGGCACATGCGAACTCTTTGCTTGATTTGAAAGCGACCGCTACAAGGCCATTTGAAATACGCGATCTACAGGCCGACCACACGTTATCATTTGTTCGGCTTCGCCAATCGTCAAAGTGTGGACGCGGCTTAAAAGTCGATCAAATTATTTGCATAATGATTTTTAAAACTAATTAAAGTCAATTTTTGATCAATGGAAAAAAATTTTTGTATTTGACCGTGAGTTGTGTTATTACGCCGACTTGAATATGTTTATGAATTATTTATTTTACAGTAAAATCAAACCCCTTTTTTAAGGGTAGAATACAACGTATTTGAATTAAAAAAAAATTTTTTTTTCAGTTTAATGTAAACCTCTATTCGAATTAAAGCACACACATCGACTAATTAATTAATTTGCTTCTTTGAAAAGGAAAAGAAAAAAATATATATTACCCTACTTTTCCATTCAACTCCTATATAATCATAGCTTCGAAAAAGGATTTTCCTTTAATTAATCTATAAATGGATGAACGATTTTATGTACTGTAATTTATTGAGAATGCTTTTGCTTTGATGTTTTTGCATACGAGCACTTGTTGTTTCATTGACTCACTCGATTATTCCTGTTAATGCTTTTTCATTGAAAATTTTCCTTATTTTCTTTAGTACTTTAGGTAAATGGGCATTTGGGGCGGTTTAAGTAATAAAATCATATTTTGCTTGTGAGTCAAATATAGTATAAGCGTAGTACAGGGAAACCAACCTTCCCCCTTTATATTTCTGCTAGTGATAGTGGTTAGTGAGGACGGCTTTGAAGCTACGCTTTTGAGGTTTGTGGTCAATAAAAGTTAAAATGGGGAGTCACGCTCAGAAGGTTGTTTCGAGGATTATCGTATTTAATAAAATGCCCAATTCGCATTACATACACAATTTTCAAATTACTTCTTCGAATTTAAATATTTTCTATAATGCTTAAAAGGGACTTTAAAATAGCGGCCATTTACATCAAACGTACCCAATTGCGAATCTTTTATTAATTTTCACTTTTGTGAGCCCATCTTTCAGCAAAAGCCAAAATTAATAACGAAAGTTTAGGACGTAATGAACCCTTTGCAATATGAATCTATAGAAATCTCAAATGAGTTTTAGTGAACAGATAATTTTTTTCTTAAATCAATTAATTAAAGTAGTGTCTACAAAAAAGTAAGACTTTGGTTTCCTTTGCCTGACACAGCTATTTCATACGTCTGTTACTTTCCCACGTCTATTAACCGACTGGCTTAAATTTAATCCCCTGTCGCTCATTGCCAGGAAATACGCATTCTCATTCAAATGACAGACAATAACATCGACCAGCTCTGTGTGCTGTAGAGATTGATAATTAAGACCCTCGCATAAAGCCTAGTTTTAAGCTTCCCAGAGAGGCTGGTTACAACTCGGAACGTCTTAAAATAGAGGCAGATATACAAATTGTATTACAATTTGTACATTTACTTCTCAAAAGCAGAGATTGTCAAGCATCAAATAACGAATAGTCCTGGGGCCTGTAACAGAAAAAAGGGGGTGATCGTATTCAGGTCCATCTTTTGGAAATAAGCTATTTGAGTACCAGCGGACACGAAAATCTGGTTGGCTTCCACAGGCAGTGGCTTAAGCCCTCAGGATCCTTCAATGAAATTCTTAAAGAAGGAAAAAAGTAAGAAATATGACAGCATTCGGGATGCAACTTTGATATTTTATCGTTCTTATAAAAAAAATCGACCAAAAAAATTGGCTGCCTTCTACAATGTCTCTGAGAGCGTGGCAGCTGGACTGAAATTAACGTCTTTATGCTACACACCTGCAAACACTAACTCGTGACTCATAAGCGGTATTTGAGTTGTCCACTGCCAAAGTAACTACTTTTTACGTAAAAAGTAAGATTTTACTTTGCCATCCCTCTCAGGTGAGTTTCCCGCCTTCCTCGCCAATTAGAAATTTATTATTAACAGTCCTGAGGCCTTAAGCCACTGCCTGTGGAAGTTAACCAGATTTTCGTGTTCGCTGGCACTCAAATAGCTTATTCCCAAAAGATGGGCCTGAATACGATCACCCCCTTTTTTCTGTTACAGGCCCCAGGACTAGAAGACATATATCGGAATTCAAAAAGTGTAGGACTCCTCAAGACGATAAATTTCAGATGGGAAAACTAACAGTGGAAAGCTTCGAATTAAGTTTTGACATTTTGCAAATTGTAGAGATACTTTCGAAGGCTGTGATTATTTCAAGGATGCCACAAATACAGAATTACTTGTCTCAAGAACTTGTTGCCACCTAAGTAGTAACAAACGAACAGTTTAGGAAAATTCCAGATATGAAAACTAACAGTGGAAAGCTTCGAATTAAGTTTTGACATTTAGTAAAATGTAGAGCTATTTTCGAAGGCTGTGATTATTTCAAGGATGCCACAAATACAGAATTACTTGTCTCAAGAACTTGTTGCCACCTAAGTAGTAACAAACGAACAGTTTAGGAAAATTCCAGATATGAAAACTAACAGTGGAAAGCTTCGAATTAAGTTTTGACATTTAGTAAAATGTAGAGCTATTTTCGAAGGCTGTGATTATTTCAAGGATGCCACAAATACAGAATTACTTGTCTCAAGAACTTGTTGCCACCTAAGTAGTAACAAACGAACAGTTTAGGAAAATTCCAGATATGAAAACTAACAGTGGAAAGCTTCGAATTAAGTTTTGACATTTAGTAAAATGTAGAGCTATTTTCGAAGGCTGTGATTATTTCAAGGATGCCACAAATACAGAATTACTTGTCTCAAGAACTTGTTGCCACCTAAGTAGTAACAAACGAACAGTTTAGGAAAATTCCAGATATGAAAACTAACAGTGGAAAGCTTCGAATTAAGTTTTGACATTTAGTAAAATGTAGAGCTATTTTCGAAGGCTGTGATTATTTCAAGGATGCCACAAATACAGAATTACTTGTCTCAAGAACTTGTTGTCACCTAAGTAGTAACAAACGAACAGTTTAGGAAAATTCCAGATATGAAAACTAACAGTGGAAAGCTTCGAATTAAGTTTTGACATTTAGTAAAATGTAGAGCTATTTTCGAAGGCTGTGATTATTTCAAGGATGCCACAAATACAGAATTACTTGTCTCAAGAACTTGTTGCCACCTAAGTAGTAACAAACGAACAGTTTAGGAAAATTCCAGATATGAAAACTAACAGTGGAAAGCTTCGAATTAAGTTTTGACATTTAGTAAAATGTAGAGCTATTTTCGAAGGCTGTGATTATTTCAAGGATGCCACAAATACAGAATTACTTGTCTCAAGAACTTGTTGCCACCTAAGTGGTAACAAACGAGCGGTTTAGGAAAATTCCAGATATGAAAACTAACAGTGGAAAGCTTCGAATTAAGTTTTGACATTTTGTAAAATGTAGAGCTATTTTCGAAGGCTGTGATTATTTCAAGGATGCCACAAATACAGAATTACTTGTCTCAAGAACTTGTTGCCACCTAAGTAGTAACAAACGAACAGTTTAGGAAAATTCCAGAAATGAAAACTAACAGTGGAAAGCTTCGAATTAAGTTTTGACATTTAGTAAAATGTAGAGCTATTTTCGAAGGCTGTGATTATTTCAAGGATGCCACAAATACAGAATTACTTGTCTCAAGAACTTGTTGCCACCTAAGTAGTAACAAACGAACAGTTTAGGAAAATTCCAGATATGAAAACTAACAGTGGAAAGCTTCGAATTAAGTTTTGACATTTAGTAAAATGTAGAGCTACTTTCGAAGACTGTGATTATTTCAAGGATGCCACAAATACAGAATTACTTGTCTCAAGAACTTGTTGCCACCTAAGTAGTAACAAACGAACAGTTTAGGAAAATTCCAGATATGAAAACTAACAGTGGAAAGCTTCGAATTAAGTTTTGACATTTAGTAAAATGTAGAGCTACTTTCGAAGACTGTGATTATTTCAAGGATGCCACAAATACAGAATTACTTGTCTCAAGAACTTGTTGCCACCTAAGTGGTAACAAACGAGCGGTTTAGGAAAATTCCAGATATGAAAACTAACAGTGGAAAGCTTCGAATTAAGTTTTGACATTTTGTAAAATGTAGAGCTATTTTCGAAGGCTGTGATTATTTCAAGGATGCCACAAATACAGAATTACTTGTCTCAAGAACTTGTTGCCACCTAAGTAGTAACAAACGAACAGTTTAGGAAAATTCCAGAAATGAAAACTAACAGTGGAAAGCTTCGAATTAAGTTTTGACATTTTGTAAAATGTAGAGCTACTTTCGAAGGCTGTGATTATTTCAAGGATGCCACAAATACAGAATTACTTGTCTCAAGAACTTGTTGCCACCTAAGTGGTAACAAACGAGCGGTTTAGGAAAATTCCAGATATGAAAACTAACAGTGGAAAGCTTCGAATTAAGTTTTGACATTTTGTAAAATGCAGAGCTACTTTCGAAGGCTGTGATTATTTTAAGGATGTCACGAATACAGAATTAATTGTCCCAAGAAGTTGTTAACCATTTGGTAATTACAAACGAAGAGTTTAAGAAAACTGCAGAAGGGAAAACTAACAGTAGAAAGCGTCGAACTAAGTTTTGACATTTTGTAAAATGTAGAGCTACTTTCGAAAGCTGTGATTATTTTAAGGACGTCACGAATACAGAATTAATTATCCCAAGGAGTTGTTAACCCTTTGGTAATAACAAACGAACAGTTTAAGCAAATTCCAGAAGGGAAAACTAACAGTAGAAAGCTTCGAATTAAGTTTTGACAGTTTGTAAAATGTAGAGCTACTTTCGAAGGCTGTGATTATTGTAAGGACGTCACGAATACAGAATTACTTGTCCCAAGGAGTTGTTAAGCCTTTGGTAATAACAAATGAACAGTTTAAGAAAATTCCAGAAGGGAAAACTAACAGTAGAAAGCGTCGAACTAAGTTTTGACATTTTGTAAAATGTAGAGCTACTTTGGAAGGCTGTGATTATTTCAAGGATGCCACGAATACAGAATTACTTGTCCAAAGAAGTTGTTAACCCTTTAGTAGTAACAAACGAACAGTTTAAGAAAATTTCACATGGGAAAACTAACAGTGGAAAGCTTCGAATAAAGTTTTGACATTTTGTATAATGTAGAGCTACTTTCGAAGGCTGTGATTATTTCAAGGATGTCAAGAATACAGAATTACTTGTCCCAAGAAGTTGTTAACCCTTTGGTAATAACAAACGAACAGTTTAAGAAAATTCCAGAAGGGAAAACTAACAGTAGAGAGCTTCGAATTAAGTTTTGACATTTTGTATAATGTAGAGCTATTTTCGAAGGCTGTGATTATTTCAAGGATGCCACAAATACAGAATTACTTGTCTCAAGAACTTGTTGCCACCTAAGTAGTAACAAACGAACAGTTTAGGAAAATTCCAGAAATGAAAACTAACAGTGGAAAGCTTCGAATTAAGTTTTGACATTTTGTAAAATGTAGAGCTACTTTCGAAGGCTGTGATTATTTCAAGGATGCCACAAATACAGAATTACTTGTCTCAAGAACTTGTTGCCACCTAAGTGGTAACAAACGAGCGGTTTAGGAAAATTCCAGATATGAAAACTAACAGTGGAAAGCTTCGAATTAAGTTTTGACATTTTGTATAATGTAGAGCTATTTTCGAAGGCTGTGATTATTTCAAGGATGCCACAAATACAGAATTACTTGTCTCAAGAACTTGTTGCCACCTAAGTAGTAACAAACGAACAGTTTAGGAAAATTCCAGAAATGAAAACTAACAGTGGAAAGCTTCGAATTAAGTTTTGACATTTTGTAAAATGTAGAGCTACTTTCGAAGGCTGTGATTATTTCAAGGATGCCACAAATACAGAATTACTTGTCTCAAGAACTTGTTGCCACCTAAGTGGTAACAAACGAGCGGTTTAGGAAAATTCCAGATATGAAAACTAACAGTGGAAAGCTTCGAATTAAGTTTTGACATTTTGTAAAATGCAGAGCTACTTTCGAAGGCTGTGATTATTTTAAGGATGTCACGAATACAGAATTAATTGTCCCAAGAAGTTGTTAACCATTTGGTAATTACAAACGAAGAGTTTAAGAAAACTGCAGAAGGGAAAACTAACAGTAGAAAGCGTCGAACTAAGTTTTGACATTTTGTAAAATGTAGAGCTACTTTCGAAGGCTGTGATTATTTTAAGGACGTCACGAATACAGAATTAATTATCCCAAGGAGTTGTTAACCCTTTGGTAATAACAAACGAACAGTTTAAGAAAATTCCAGAAGGGAAAACTAACAGTAGAAAGCTTCGAATTAAGTTTTGACAGTTTGTAAAATGTAGAGCTACTTTCGAAGGCTGTGATTATTGTAAGGACGTCACGAATACAGAATTACTTGTCCCAAGGAGTTGTTAAGCATTTGGTAATAACAAACGAACAGTTTAAGAAAATTCCAGAAGGGAAAACTAACAGTAGAGAGCTTCGAATTAAGTTTTGACATTTTGTAAAATGTCGAATACGGAATTACTTGTCCCAAGTAGTTGTTAACCCCTTAGCAATAATAAATGACCATTTTAAGAAAGTGCCATTTTACTCTAGCGCTAAAGAGAAACATATGTGCCAGAGAAGTGACCGATATTCCTGCAGTGGAATGAATATATTGGTAATGGATAATTTATAAAATAAAGACCTCTTTAGAAAGCTACGCTTATTACCATGATGCCATTAATTGAGACTTACTTAACCTTAGTGTAGCGGTTAGCGTTTCTGCTGTAATAAACGAACACTTGATTTAGCCCGTATTTATAACCTATCCGTTCCCTAGCCACCTGAGACCCACGAGAGTTTTAGGATATAAATTACAAGTTCTAAAATATCAAAGGAAATTATTCATAAATTTTGTGTAATGGTTTAATCGACTACCATGGAAAATATCGTTTGATATATTTATGTAATAGCAAAATGATAATTAATTTAAAATTTCAAAATCAGTCGAGTGCAGCTTCTGTCACATATTTGTTTCATGATGATCATAAATTATACGTCATCATAATTTTGTGCGTTAGTTGTTCCAGTCAAACGCAACTAATGGGCACTCTCTCATTTATTATGTAATATCTTTAATGCTTAATGATGATGATAAAAATTAAAAAAGTTGGTTTGTTTAAAAACTAAAAATAAATAGAATTTTTTTTTACAATTTTATGAAAGATGACTTATTACGGCTCAAGTGCACTAAGGGCGCGTTTTTAAAAAACACGAGCATCAACTAAATTATTTCACCACAACAATTTTTGCATTTATTATGGATATTTCCGGCCACTTTGGAGCGCTTCAGAAAAAGAAGAAAAAAGTAAATTAGAAATGTGTTATATGCAAACATAGTAAAACAAAAAAAAGTGGATTAAAAATTGAAAAATGTTGGAAGTTAAATGGAATTTATTTTTTCGTGCAAATAGCAAAATGCAAAGCATTAAGTGTAAAGGAAAATATTACTGGTTCGGAAAATTGCATCAAAATAATTTAAATGTGGTACTTTATTTACACAAAAATTAATTTTTATGAAATTTTATTAATAGTTACCCCTTTTTACACAATTTTTCTTTGACCTACACCTCTACCCAAAAAAAACTCATTATTTAAACAACTAATTGAATTCTCTTTAATTAACCTTCGGGTTCAACCACTGAACTTCATTTGAATTTTTTTAAATATTAAAAATGGCTTTTTATCATTTTGTAACCGATTTCCTCAATTTAATAAAATTCATTCGATTGAATTGTTTCATTTTGAAAGCTTAATACCTTTCCCTCCCACTTCAAGACTTTGACAACATTTATATTCTCCTTCCCTTTGTTTCATCAGCCCTATTAGATTAATATATCCCAACATTTAACCTACTATAATAAGGGACTTTAAATTATGTTGTATTACGATATGGCTTCATTAGGGTTGATTGGCTCAAATTGTAGACGAATTACTACAATAAAAAGTGAGAAAGCCCTTCCTTTTATAAAAGGAAAACTTGTCCCCCTTTTTAAGTTACTTGAGTTAATTCTTTATCGGTTTACATATGGTTTCCTTCTAATCTATGCAGCCATTGTGTGCAACCGCTAGTATTAGAGCTTTTTCGAATTCACAAAAACCAGCATTTGAGAGAAGAAGAAATAAAATTAGGGACGTCTTTTTTTAAGACAGCAAAAATTTCAAACGTCCCCTAATGCGAATCTATTAGAACTTGGAACATTTCTTTATCAACAATCTATAAAACTATTCACAAACCAACTATAGAGGGGTAGAAAAGCTCCTACACTACGCCTCATTAAGATCTGAAAGTTCACCGTCAATATCTTATGAACTAATCGCTTAAGAGAAAAACTTCTTAAATGAAAAATGTTTTTAAGTTAACACTTTACAATTCCACGTTATCAAACTTTTAAAAATATTTTTAAAAACCAACTGGTGGGTGGGAAAGCTCCTACACTACGCCGCGTGAACATCTCAAAGTTACTCGTCAATATCTTATGAACTAATCGCTTAAAAGAAAAACGTCTTAAATGAAAAATGTTTTTAAGTTAACACTTTACAATTCAAAGTTATCAAATTCTTCAAAATATTTTAAAAACCAACTGGTGGGTGGGAAAGCTCCTAAACTGCGCCGCGTAAACCTCTCAAAGTTAATCGTCAATATCTTATGAACTAATCGCTTAAAAGAAAAACGTCTCAAATGAAAAATGTTTTTAAGTTAACACTTTACAATTCCATGTTATAAAACTTTTCTTAATATTTTTAAAAACCAACTGGTGGGTGGGAAATCTCTTAAACTGCGCCGTGTGAACTTCTCAAAGTTAATCGTCAATATCTTCTGAACTAATCGCTTAAAAGAAAAACGTCTTAAATGAAAAATGTTTTCAAGTTAACACTTTACAATTCCACGTTATCAAACTTTTCAAAATATTTTTAAAAACCAACTGGTGGGTGGGAAAGCTCCTAAACTGCGCCGCGTAAACCTCTCAAAGTTAATCGTCAATATCTTATGAACTAATCGCTTAAAAGAAAAACGTCTCAAATGAAAAATGTTTTTAAGTTAACACTTTACAATTCCATGTTATAAAACTTTTCTTAATATTTTTAAAAACCAACTGGTGGGTGGGAAATCTCTTAAACTGCGCCGTGTGAACTTCTCAAAGTTAATCGTCAATATCTTCTGAACTAATCGCTTAAAAGAAAAACGTCTTAAATGAAAAATGTTTTCAAGTTAACACTTTACAATTCCACGTTATCAAACTTTTCAAAATATTTTTAAAAACCAACTGGTGGGTGGGAAAGCTCCTAAACTGCACCGCGTGAACATCTCAAAGTTAATCGTCAATATCTTATGAACAAATCGCTTAAAAGAAAAACGTCTTAAATGAAAAATGTTTTTAAGTTAACGCTTTACAATTCCACATTGTCAAACTATTTAAAATATTTTTTAAAACCAACTGGTGGGGTGGGAAAGCTCCTAAACTGCGCCGCGTGAACATCTCAAAGTTAATCGTAAATATCTTATGAACTAATCGCTTAAAAAAACGTCTTAAATGAAAAATGTTTTGAAGTTAACACTTTACAATTCCACGTTATCAAACTTTTCAAAATATTTTTAAAAACCAACTGGTGGGTGGGAATGTTCCTAAACTGCGCCGCGTGAACATCTCAAAGTTACTCGTCAATATCTTATGAACTAATCGCTTAAAAGAAAATCGTATTAAATGAAAAATGTTTTTAAGTTCCATTTATCAATTCCACGTTATCAAACTTTTCAAAATATTTTTAAAAACCGACTGGAAGGGTGGGAAAAGCACCTAAACTGCACCGAATTAACGTCATCTTACTAAAAAAATGTTTAAAATAAAGAAAGTGAAAATTTAGAGTTGATCCTACTTTATGTAAAGGACAGCCTGTATAATTTATTCACATTTTCTTTCTCGATGGCAATTTTGGTGTTTGTTGAGAAATTAGATTAAAAAATTTTTCTTTAAAAGACGTTGATTTAAAACTTCGTCTTGAGAGAGAAACCCTTTTTTGATAAAATAGCTACTTAAATCAAGGCAAAAAATTGGTTTGCACTTTGAACCCCATTCATTTCGAATGTCTTGTATAAAGCGATTACCTTCTCCTTTACATTACTTGATACTAACATTATTGTCAATATCGTATAAAAAAGAAGCTTTTCTTTCCTCTTTTTCTAAAGCTTTTTTAACATTCTGAAAGTATTAGAGAAAATTTTGGTTCTTAATGTATGTAAAATTAAGTAATCTTTTGAGTTTTAATTAAATTTATGAAGGGTTATTTCGGCTAGCTCGGAACTTAGCTACCCATAGTAATATTACGTTTTGAAAACAAAAGGTCTACTATAAAACCCAATTTAGTAATGAAAACCCTTTCCGGTACATTAAAGTTGCCTTTCATAGTAGGAGCTATCGCTGGGGTAAACCCTATCTATTCATGATGTTTGGAACCGTTAACCCTGGTGTCCATTGATACTGTTTGTTGAATACTAAACAAACATGTTTACAGCAAATTTCAGCATGTAAATATAAATTTAATACATCGATTCTCTCTTATGGTTCTTAGTTCAATAATTAAAAAACAAAATAATTTATAAGAAGACATTCAGAAGACGGTTATCTTATCTCCTTTTGGATTTTACTCCTCGTTTTGACATTTCCGTCACAAATGATTTAATTTTCTTAAATTTCGAGTGTGTAAGTATGCGACCGATCGAAATGTAGGGGGTGAGCAACGCACACAACCCACAGCCTACATTGCCGCTGTTTGTTCAAGTAACCGTACAAATTGTTATGCTGTAGCAAATAGTCAAACCTATGCAATGGGTAAGCTAAGCCACTCCCAAAAAAGCGACCGATATTCGAAAAGAATATTCCACACCAGAATTGACATGCGTCAACCTTGGATTGGATTGCTAGTAAGAAGGCTGGCTTTCAGCCAGCTTACACTTAGGCCGCTTGATCGGCCCCATCGGGTCCAGGGAACAGAAACAGCTAAGCCAACCCCATAGAAGGGCGCGATATTCGAATAGACAATTCTCACTTACGAATTGACATTGTCAACCTTGGATTGGATTGGATTGCTAGTGGGAGGGCTGGCTTTCAACCAGCTTACACTTAGGCCGCTTGATCGGCCCCATGGTCCAGGGAACAGAAACAGCTAAGGAGCTCTAAAAAAAGCGCGCGATATTTGAATAGAATATTCTAGACAATTCTCTCACAAGAATTGACATGCGTCAACCTTGGATTGGATTGCTAGTAAGAAGGCTGGCTTTCAGCCAGCTTACACTTAGGCCGCTTGATCGGCCCCATCGGGTCCAGGGAACAGAAACAGCTAAGCCAATCCCAAAGAAAGGCGCGATATTCGAATAGACAATTCTCACTTACGAATTGACATTGTCAACCTTGGATTGGATTGGATTGCTAGTGGGAGGGCTGGCTTTCAGCCAGCTTACACTTTGGCCGCTTGATCAGCCCCATCGGGTCCAGGGAACAGAAACAGCTAAGCCAATCCCAAAGAAGGGCGCGATATTCGAATAGACAATTCTCCCTTACGAATTGACATTGTCAACCTTGGATTGGATTGGATTGCTAGTGGGAGGGCTGGCTTTCAGCCAGCTTACACTTTGGCCGCTTGATCAGCCCCATCGGGTCCAGGGAACAAAAACAGCTAAGCTAATCCCAAAAAAATGCGCGATATTCGAATAGACAATTCTCCCTTACGAATTGACATTGTCAACCTTGGATTGGATTGGATTGCTAGTGGGAGGGTTGGCTTTCAGCCAGCTTACACTTAGGCCACTTGATCACCCCCATCGGGTCCAGGGAACATAAACATCTAAGCCAATCCCAAAAAAATGCGCGACATTCGAATAGAAAATTCTCACTCACGAATTGACAATTCTCACTCACGAATTGACATTGTCAACCTTGGATGGGATTGGATTGCTTGTGGGAGGGTTGGCTTTCAGCCAGCTTACACTTAGGCCACTTGATCACCCCCATCGGGTCCAGGGAACATAAACAGCTAAGCCAATCCCAAAAAAATGCGCGACATTCGAATAGACAATTCTCACTCACGAATTGACATTGTCAACCTTGGATTGGATTGCTAGTGGGAAGGCTGGCTTTCAGCCAGCTTACACTTGGGCCGCTTGATCACCCCCATCGGGTCCAGGGAACAGAAACAGCTCAGCCAATCCCAAAGAAGGGCGCGATATTCAAATAGAATATTCTACACAATTCTCACACAAGAATTGACATGCGTCAACCTTGGATTGGATTAGATTGCTAGTGGAAGGGCTGGCTTTCAGCCAGCTTACACTTTGGCCGCTTGATCGGCCCCATCGGGTTCAAGGAACAGAAACAGCTAAGCCAATCCCAAAAAAATGCGCGACATTCGAATAGACAATTCTCACTCACGAATTGACATTGTCAACCTTGGATTGGATTGGATTGCTAGTAGAAGGGCTGGCTTTCAGCCAGCTTACACTTAGGCCGCTTGATCGGCCCCATCGGGTCCAGGGAACAGAAACAGCTAAGCCAATCCCAAAGAAGGGCGCGATATTCGAATAGACAATTCTCCCTTACGAATTGACATTGTCAACCTTGGATTGGATTGGATTGCTAGTGGGAGGGCTGGCTTTCAGCCAGCTTACACTTTGGCCGCTTGATCAGCCCCATCGGGTCCAGGGAACAGAAACAGCTAAGCTAATCCCAAAAAAATGCGCGATATTCGAATAGACAATTCTCCCTTACGAATTGACATTGTCAACCTTGGATTGGATTGGATTGCTAGTGGGAGGGCTGGCTTTCAGCCAGCTTACACTTAGGCCGCTTGATCGGCCCCATCGGGACCAGGGAACAGACACAGCTAAGCCAATCCCAAAGAAGGGCGCGATATTCGAATAGACAATTCTCACTTACGAATTGACATTGTCAACCTTGGATTGGATTGGATTGCTAGTGGGAGGGTTGGCTTTCAGCCAGCTTACACTTAGGCCACTTGATCACCCCCATCGGGTCCAGGGAACATAAACATCTAAGCCAATCCCAAAAAAATGCGCGACATTCGAATAGACAATTCTCACTCACGAATTGACATTGTCAACCTTGGATGGGATTGGATTGCTTGTGGGAGGGTTGGTTTTCAGCCAGCTTACACTTAGGCCACTTGATCACCCCCATCGGGTCCAGGGAACATAAACAGCTAAGCCAATCCCAAAAAAATGCGCGACATTCGAATAGACAATTCTCACTCACGAATTGACATTGTCAACCTTGGATTGGATTGCTAGTGGGAAGGCTGGCTTTCAGCCAGCTTACACTTGGGCCGCTTGATCACCCCCATCGGGTCCAGGGAACAGAAACAGCTCAGCCAATCCCAAAGAAGGGCGCGATATTCAAATAGAATATTCTACACAATTCTCACACAAGAATTGACATGCGTCAACCTTGGATTGGATTAGATTGCTAGTGGAAGGGCTGGCTTTCAGCCAGCTTACACTTTGGCCGCTTGATCGGCCCCATCGGGTTCAAGGAACAGAAACAGCTAAGCCAATCCCAAAAAAATGCGCGACATTCGAATAGACAATTCTCACTCACGAATTGACATTGTCAACCTTGGATTGGATTGGATTGCTAGTAGAAGGGCTGGCTTTCAGCCAGCTTACACTTAGGCCGCTTGATCGGCCCCATCGGGTCCAGGGAACAGAAACAGCTAAGCCAATCCCAAAGAAGGGCGCGATATTCGAATAGACAATTCTCACTTACGAATTGACATTGTCAACCTTGGATTGGATTGGATTGCTAGTGGGAGGGCTGGCTTTCAGCCAGCTTACACTTTGGCCGCTTGATCAGCCCCATCGGGTCCAGGGAACAGAAACAGCTAAGCCAATCCCAAAAAAATGCGCGATATTCGAATAGACAATTCTCCCTTACGAATTGACATTGTCAACCTTGGATTGGATTGGATTGCTAGTGGGAGGGCTGGCTTTCAGACAGCTTACACTTTGGCCGCTTGATCAGCCCCATCGGGTCCAGGGAACAGAAACAGCTAAGCTAATCCCAAAAAAATGCGCGATATTCGAATAGACAATTCTCCCTTACGAATTGACATTGTCAACCTTGGATTGGATTGGATTGCTAGTGGGAGGGCTGGCTTTCAGCCAGCTTACACTTAGGCCGCTTGATCGGCCCCATCGGGTCCAGGGAACAGACACAGCTAAGCCAATCCCAAAGAAGGGCGCGATATTCGAATAGACAATTCTCACTTACGAATTGACATTGTCAACCTTGGATTGGATTGGATTGCTAGTGGGAGGGTTGGCTTTCAGCCAGCTTACACTTAGGCCACTTGATCACCCCCATCGGGTCCAGGGAACATAAACATCTAAGCCAATCCCAAAAAAATGCGCGACATTCGAATAGACAATTCTCACTCACGAATTGACATTGTCAACCTTGGATGGGATTGGATTGCTTGTGGGAGGGTTGGCTTTCAGCCAGCTTACACTTAGGCCACTTGATCACCCCCATCGGGTCCAGGGAAAATAAACAGCTAAGCCAATCCCAAAAAAATGCGCGACATTCGAATAGACAATTCTCACTCACGAATTGACATTGTCAACCTTGGATTGGATTGCTAGTGGGAAGGCTGGCTTTCAGCCAGCTTACACTTGGGCCGCTTGATCACCCCCATCGGGTCCAGGGAACAGAAACAGCTCAGCCAATCCCAAAGAAGGTCGCGATATTCAAATAGAATATTCTACACAATTCTCACACAAGAATTGACATGCGTCAACCTTGGATTGGATTAGATTGCTAGTGGAAGGGCTGGCTTTCAGCCAGCTTACACTTTGGCCGCTTGATCGGCCCCATCGGGTTCAAGGAACAGAAACAGCTAAGCCAATCCCAAAAAAATGCGCGACATTCGAATAGACAATTCTCACTCACGAATTGACATTGTTAACCTTGGATTGGATTGGATTGCTAGTAGAAGGGCTGGCTTTCAGCCAGCTTACACTTGGGCCGCTTGATCGGGCCCATTGTGCAACCACCCCAGAATGGAGGTTGCAGGTCCTTCACCGCCACTCCTCGAGCCATTCCAACGTTAAGATGAACTCGAGCTTCTTGGTGGGGAGAGTGTCTCTGATTCTAACCACATCCAGCCAGCCAGTAGTCACCAAGTATGGATCCTCTAGTTTCCTCTAGATCCACGAGCAAAGCACGTGCTCTGCAGTTTCATCGTCCTGATTACAGCCTCTGCATCTAGGGCTATCGATTAGTTCCAGGGTGTGAAGGTGCTTGTTTGGGTTACAATGTCCTGTAACTAACCTGTAAATTTGACAGAAATTTGTAGGGAGTGGCTTAGTTGCATTTGTTCTCTAAACAGAGTATAGTTCGATTATATATTGCGAGTAATGAGAATGTAACAGATCCAATAAAATTTTCCACTGTTGTAACACTATTGGGCTGTTGTAGTGGTGTCCATTGAAACTGTTTGTTGAATGCTAAACAAACGTTTGTTTAAATGAAATTTTAAGTCTTCTTGTTATTGGTTTTATAATTAAAAAATCAAAATAACTTAAATATGGGCATTGTTAAGACAGTCACGTAATATGGAAATTTTACTCCTCGTTATTCAATAATTTAATTCAATTTAACATTTTCGTCAGAAGTTTGCCTATAATTTAAATTTATTAAATTAATTTTCATAATTCTCTACTTATTCAGACTAGATAATTGAAATTTATTTGATTGACAATGTCACGGAATGCTAAACAGAACCACCGTAACATTTTAAGCGTAATTTAAACCATTTTATAACCTATTTTTATACAATAAAATTCGACTTTTTTTACATTCAAAACGAGCACTTAAATATTATCTTTTCGCTAATTTAAATTCCAAAAATATACCTTTTGACCTTGTTAAATTCGAAGATAAAAAAACATTTTTTTAAAAGTTATCCCTTTTAGAAAGAGACGTCAAGGGAGAAAGGTTTTTATCGATTTCAACTTTAAAATTCGCCACAAGTTTAATTCGAAAACTAAAGGGATGAAAGTTATAAAGGGGTAGATGTCATACAAATTTTGCCGTTTTGGTTTATAGTTTACTTTCTCTTTAAGCTTTTGGTGTAGTTTGTAGATGGTTCTTAGTGGTACTTAAAGTCACAGAACATTCCTTTAAAACTCGAAGCAATTTGAAATACTTTATTGTCTTTTAGAAATTGGGTTGATATTTTAGACTCAACATAAACCAAAAAGTATTTTCATAAAAATTTAATTTAAAAATGTATAGCTCCAGGCTTGTCTGCTTTTTAAAATCTTAAAAAGATATTATGAAGTCTCACTTTTTAACGAACGTAATTATATTTTCCCTAAATAGTAGCTTAAATATTAAGACTGAATAGTTCAGGACCAACTACATACCCTTGTGGAAACCCTCAAAAATATTATTAAACTTAATTTTCTAATATCACTATTTTAATAAAATTTATGGTGTTAAAATTATTTCAAATAGACAAAACTAATCTCCGATGTATTAGTTTAATCTGTTATTAGTAAACATTTATAAATATTCTTCCTTATATCCACTGCAACAAGTTAACATTTAATCAATAAATGTGTACTTTCATTTAAAAGTTTAAATTTGAAGGTTATTTACTTTTAATTTTAAATGAAATAGGTTATTAAAATATTTTGTAAAATGAAAAATGAGGTATTAACTGGGCCATGAAAGTTTCAGGATGGCGTTGGGGAATTTATGAGAATTTATGAAAATTCTTTTAAATAATTTATTCTAAATCTCAACTTCCTTTCTTTGTTCTTTCAAATGCTTCGATCATCGTATACGCAATGACTTCATACAGGGTGGTCTCTTTATAGGCGAATAACTCAAAAACAATGGAAGACAGGGAAAAATGTTTTAAACGAAAATTGTAGACAACTAAAGGGAACAAATGAATCCGATATTATTTCAATATTGAAAACCCTAATAAGGTTAAAGTTAAACTTTTTAAATAAAAAAAATTAACTTGATTCATAAGCGAGATTTCATGCTAGTACGCGCGACGAATAGAAAACCTAAATATCTGAAGCAAATTTATTGAGTGAATATAAAACGGAAAACTTTTTAGAACCCCCGTATTAACTAAAGTAAAGGTAATATAAAATAAAGTTAATTAAAAAGTACTTTCAACAACATACTTCTTCTTGGAGGTTAAACAGAACTTGGCCTATGTGTCGAACCTCTATAAATTTCATTTTATGGTAACCGTATCTTCGTATTATCCTTATGGAGAATGTCGATAAAAGTTTTAGTAACAATTAAACCAACTTAAATTAAACTATAAAAATGCCACATTAAGTGTCTTAATTGAATCCTAATTACACTTTTTAAGACGAGAATTCATTTACAAAGTAAAGTCGTCTGGAGGAATAACTAAAATCTGAAGACAGAAATTGCACAAAATAAAAACATAATTATGCATTCTAAAAATGTTAAAGATGTTTTTAAAAGAAAATTAAGTAGAAAAAGATGTCTACTTAGAAATAAATAGTCATACGCTAAGATACAGGGTGATTCTAAAGTACATATAAACGCAAAAATCGAAGGGACTAAGATGCAATCCACTATTTTAAAAAAGACAACACCTCTAGAAAAGTTGAAGGAATTCAAAATTTAAGATTTTTATAATTGAAGCAGAATTGGAAAATCGCCTTACATGAAACTACAAACATGGAGGAGTGAACCGTGTCAATATCTCATGAACAGTTGGCCCAAGACAAAAGTCTGCTTTATGAGAAGTGTTAATAAATTAATTATCTGTACTTTTAATTTATTAAAATAATTTTCATAATTGAAGGAGAATTGGAAAATGGCCTTACATGAAATTACAAACATGGATGAGTGAACCGTGTCAATATCTCATGAACAGTTGACTCAAGACAAAAGTGTGCTGAATAAAAAGTGTTAATAAATTAATTGTCTGTACTTTTACTTTACTAAAATAATTTTCATAATTGAAAGAGAATTGGAAAATCGCCTTACATGAAACTACAAACATGGAGGAGGGAACCGTGTTAATATCTCATGAACAGTTGGCCCAAGACAAAATAGTCCTTAATAAAAAGTGTTAATAAATTAATTGTCCGTACTTTTACTTTACTAAAATAATTCACATAAATGAAGGAAAATTGGAAAATCGTCTTACATGAAATTACAAACATGGAGGAGTGAACCGTGTCAATATCTCATGAACAGTTGGCTCAAGACAAAAGTGTGCATAATAAGAAGTGTTAATAAATTAATTGTCCGTACTTTTACTTTACTAAAATAATTTTCATAATTGAAGGAAAATTGGAAAATCGTCTTACATGAAATTACAAACATGGAGGAGTGAACCGTATCAATATCTCATGAACAGTTGGCTCAAGACGAAATTGTGCTCAATAAAAAGTGTTAATAAATTAATTGTCCGTACTTTTACTTTACTAAAATAATTTTCATAATTGAAGGAAAATTGGAAAATCGTCTTACATGAAATTACAAACATGGAGGAGTGAACCGTGTCAAAATCTCATGAACAGTTGGCTGAAGACAAAAGTGTGCATAATAAGAAGTGTTAATAAATTAATTGTCCGTACTTTTACTTTACTAAAATAATTTTCATAATTGAAGGAAAATTGGAAAATCGTCTTACATGAAATTACAAACATGGAGGAGTGAACCGTGTCAAAATCTCATGAACAGTTGGCTCAAGACAAAAGTGTGCATAATAAGAAGTGTTAATAAATTAATTGTCCGTACTTTTACTTTACTAAAATAATTTTCATAATTGAAGGAAAATTGGAAAATCGTCTTACATGAAATTACAAACATGGAGGAGTGAACCGTGTCAAAATCTCATGAACAGTTGGCTGAAGACAAAAGTGTGCATAATAAGAAGTGTTAATAAATTAATTGTCCGTACTTTTACTTTACTAAAATAATTTTCATAATTGAAGGAAAATTGGAAAATCGTCTTACATGAAATTACAAACATGGAGGAGTGAACCGTGTCAAAATCTCATGAACAGTTGGCTGAAGACAAAAGTGTGCATAATAAGAAGTGTTAATAAATTAATTGTCCGTACTTTTACTTTACTAAAATAATTTTCATAATTGAAGGAAAATTGGAAAATCGTCTTACATGAAATTACAAACATGGAGGAGTGAACCGTGTCAATATCTCATGAACAGTTGGCTCAAGACGAAATTGTGCTCAATAAAAAGTGTTAATAAATTAATTGTCCGTACTTTTACTTTACTAAAATAATTTTCATAATTGAAGGAAAATTGGAAAATCGTCTTACATGAAATTACAAACATGGAGGAGTGAACCGTGTCAAAATCTCATGAACAGTTGGCTGAAGACAAAAGTGTGCATAATAAGAAGTGTTAATAAATTAATTGTCCGTACTTTTACTTTACTAAAATAATTTTCATAATTGAAGGAAAATTGGAAAATCGTCTTACATGAAATTACAAACATGGAGGAGGGAACCGTGTCAATATCTCATGAACAGTTGGCTCAAGACAAAAGTGTGCATAATAAAAAGTGTTAATAAATTAATTGTCCGTACTTTTACTTTACTAAAATAATTTTCATAATTGAAGGAAAATTGGAAAATCGCCTTACATGAAATTACAAACATGGAGGAGTGAACCGTGTCAATATTTCATGAACAGTTGGCTCAAGACAAAAGTGTTAATAAATTAATTGTCCGTACTTTTACTTTACTAAAATAAGTTTCATAATTGAAGGAAAATTGGAAAATCGCCTTACATGAAATTACAAACATGGAGGAGTGAACCGTGTCAATATCTCATGAACAATTGGCACAATACAAAAGTGTGCTTAATAAAAAGTGTTATTAAATTAATTGTCTGTACTTTTACTTTACTAAAATAATTTTCATAACTGAAGGAAAATTGGAAAATCGCCTTACATGAAATTACAAACATGGAGGAGTGAACCGTGTCAATATCTCATGAACAATTGGCACAATACAAAAGTGTGCTTAATAAAAAGTGTTATTAAATTAATTGTCTGTACTCTTACTTTACTAAAATAATTTTCATAATTGAAGGAAAATTGGAAAATCGCCTTACATGAAATTACAAACATGGAGGAGTGAACCGTGTCAATATCTCATGAACAATTGGCCCAATACAAAAGTGTGCTTAATAAAAAGTGTTATTAAATTAATTGTCTGTACTTTTACTTTACTAAAATAATTTTCATAATTGAAGGAAAATTGGAAAATCGCCTTACATGAAATTACAAACATGGAGGAGTGAACCGTGTCAATATTTCATGAACAGTTGGCTCAAGACAAAAGTGTTAATAAATTAATTGTCCGTACTTTTACTTTACTAAAATAAGTTTCATAATTGAAGGAAAATTGGAAAATCGCCTTACATGAAATTACAAACATGGAGGAGTGAACCGTGTCAATATCTCATGAACAATTGGCACAATACAAAAGTGTGCTTAATAAAAAGTGTTATTAAATTAATTGTCTGTACTTTTACTTTACTAAAATAATTTTCATAACTGAAGGAAAATTGGAAAATCGCCTTACATGAAATTACAAACATGGAGGAGTGAACCGTGTCAATATCTCATGAACAATTGGCACAATACAAAAGTGTGCTTAATAAAAAGTGTTATTAAATTAATTGTCTGTACTTTTACTTTACTAAAATAATTTTCATAATTGAAGGAAAATTGGAAAATCGCCTTACATGAAATTACAAACATGGAGGAGTGAACCGTGTCAATATCTCATGAACAATTGGCCCAATACAAAAGTGTGCTTAATAAAAAGTGTTATTAAATTAATTGTCTGTACTTTTACTTTACTAAAATAATTTTCATAATTGAAGGAAAATTGGAAAATCGCCTTACATGAAATTACAAACATGGAGGAGTGAACCGTGTCAATATTTCATGAACAGTTGGCTCAAGACAAAAGTGTTAATAAATTAATTGTCCGTACTTTTACTTTACTAAAATAAGTTTCATAATTGAAGGAAAATTGGAAAATCGCCTTACATGAAATTACAAACATGGAGGAGTGAACCGTGTCAATATCTCATGAACAATTGGCCCAATACAAAAGTGTGCTTAATAAAAAGTGTTATTAAATTAATTGTCTGTACTTTTACTTTACTAAAATAATTTTCATAATTGAGAGAAAATTGGAAAATCGCCTTACATGAAATTACAAACATGGAGGAGTGAACCGTGTCAATATTTCATGAACAGTTGGCTCAAGACAAAAGTGTTAATAAATTAATTGTCCGTACTTTTACTTTACTAAAATAAGTTTCATAATTGAAGGAAAATTGGAAAATCGCCTTACATGAAATTACAAACATGGAGGAGTGAACCGTGTCAATATCTCATGAACAATTGGCCCAATACAAAAGTGTGCTTAATAAAAAGTGTTATTAAATTAATTGTCTTTACTTTTACTTTACTAAAATAATTTTCATAATTGAGAGAAAATTGGAAAATCGCCTTACATGAAATTACAAACATGGAGGAGTGAACCGTGTCAATATTTCATGAACAGTTGGCTCAAGACAAAAGTGTTAATAAATTAATTGTCCGTACTTTTACTTTACTAAAATAAGTTTCATAATTGAAGGAAAATTGGAAAATCGCCTTACATGAAATTACAAACATGGAGGAGTGAACCGTGTCAATATCTCATGAACAATTGGCCCAATACAAAAGTGTGCTTAATAAAAAGTGTTATTAAATTAATTGTCTGTACTTTTACTTTACTAAAATAATTTTCATAACTGAAGGAAAATTGGAAAATCGCCTTACATGAAATTACAAACATGGAGGAGTGAACCGTGTCAATATCTCATGAACAATTGGCACAATACAAAAGTGTGCTTAATAAAAAGTGTTATTAAATTAATTGTCTGTACTTTTACTTTACTAAAATAATTTTCATAATTGATGGAAAATTGGAAAATCGCCTTACATGAAATTACAAACATGGAGGAGTGAACCGTGTCAATATCTCATGAACAATTGGCCCAATACAAAAGTGTGCTTAATAAAAAGTGTTATTAAATTAATTGTCTGTACTTTTACTTTACTAAAATAATTTTCATAATTGAAGGAAAATTGGAAAATCGCCTTACATGAAATTACAAACATGGAGGAGTGAACCGTGTCAATATTTCATGAACAGTTGGCTCAAGACAAAAGTGTTAATAAATTAATTGTCCGTACTTTTACTTTACTAAAATAAGTTTCATAATTGAAGGAAAATTGGAAAATCGCCTTACATGAAATTACAAACATGGAGGAGTGAACCGTGTCAATATCTCATGAACAATTGGCACAATACAAAAGTGTGCTTAATAAAAAGTGTTATTAAATTAATTGTCTGTACTTTTACTTTACTAAAATAATTTTCATAACTGAAGGAAAATTGGAAAATCGCCTTACATGAAATTACAAACATGGAGGAGTGAACCGTGTCAATATCTCATGAACAATTGGCACAATACAAAAGTGTGCTTAATAAAAAGTGTTATTAAATTAATTGTCTGTACTTTTACTTTACTAAAATAATTTTCATAATTGAAGGAAAATTGGAAAATCGCCTTACATGAAATTACAAACATGGAGGAGTGAACCGTGTCAATATCTCATGAACAATTGGCCCAATACAAAAGTGTGCTTAATAAAAAGTGTTATTAAATTAATTGTCTGTACTTTTACTTTACTAAAATAATTTTCATAATTGAAGGAAAATTGGAAAATCGCCTTACATGAAATTACAAACATGGAGGAGTGAACCGTGTCAATATTTCATGAACAGTTGGCTCAAGACAAAAGTGTTAATAAATTAATTGTCCGTACTTTTACTTTACTAAAATAAGTTTCATAATTGAAGGAAAATTGGAAAATCGCCTTACATGAAATTACAAACATGGAGGAGTGAACCGTGTCAATATCTCATGAACAATTGGCCCAATACAAAAGTGTGCTTAATAAAAAGTGTTATTAAATTAATTGTCTGTACTTTTACTTTACTAAAATAATTTTCATAATTGAGAGAAAATTGGAAAATCGCCTTACATGAAATTACAAACATGGAGGAGTGAACCGTGTCAATATTTCATGAACAGTTGGCTCAAGACAAAAGTGTTAATAAATTAATTGTCCGTACTTTTACTTTACTAAAATAAGTTTCATAATTGAAGGAAAATTGGAAAATCGCCTTACATGAAATTACAAACATGGAGGAGTGAACCGTGTCAATATCTCATGAACAATTGGCCCAATACAAAAGTGTGCTTAATAAAAAGTGTTATTAAATTAATTGTCTTTACTTTTACTTTACTAAAATAATTTTCATAATTGAGAGAAAATTGGAAAATCGCCTTACATGAAATTACAAACATGGAGGAGTGAACCGTGTCAATATTTCATGAACAGTTGGCTCAAGACAAAAGTGTTAATAAATTAATTGTCCGTACTTTTACTTTACTAAAATAAGTTTCATAATTGAAGGAAAATTGGAAAATCGCCTTACATGAAATTACAAACATGGAGGAGTGAACCGTGTCAATATCTCATGAACAATTGGCCCAATACAAAAGTGTGCTTAATAAAAAGTGTTATTAAATTAATTGTCTGTACTTTTACTTTACTAAAATAATTTTCATAATTGAAGGAAAATTGGAAAATCGCCTTACATGAAATTACAAACATGGAGGAGTGAACCGTGTCAATATTTCATGAACAATTGGCCCAATACAAAAGTGTGCTTAATAAAAAGTGTTATTAAATTAATTGTCTGTACTTTTACTTTACTAAAATAATTTTCATAATTGAAGGAAAATTGGAAAATCGCCTTACATGAAATTACAAACATGGAGGAGTGAACCGTGTCAATATTTCATGAACAGTTGGCTCAAGACAAAAGTGTTAATAAATTAATTGTCCGTACTTTTACTTTACTAAAATAAGTTTCATAATTGAAGGAAAATTGGAAAATCGCCTTACATAAAATTACAAACATGGAGGAGTGAACCGTGTCAATATCTCATGAACAATTGGCCCAATACAAAAGTGTGCTTAATAAAAAGTGTTATTAAATTAATTGTCTGTACTTTTACTTTACTAAAATAATTTTCATAATTGAAGGAAAATTGGAAAATCGCCTTACATGAAATTACAAACATGGAGGAGTGAACCGTGTCAATATCTCATGAACAATTGGCCCAATACAAAAGTGTGCTTAATAAAAAGTGTTATTAAATTAATTGTCTGTACTTTTACTTTACTAAAATAATTTTCATAACTGAAGGAAAATTGGAAAATCGCCTTACATGAAATTACAAACATGGAGGAGTGAACCGTGTCAATATTTCATGAACAGTTGGCTCAAGACAAAAGTGTTAATAAATTAATTGTCCGTACTTTTACTTTACTAAAATAAGTTTCATAATTGAAGGAAAATTGGAAAATCGCCTTACATGAAATTACAAACATGGAGGAGTGAACCGTGTCAATATCTCATGAACAATTGCCCCAATACAAAAGTGTGCTTAATAAAAAGTGTTAATAAACTAATTGTCTGTACTTTTACTTTACTAAAATAATTTTCATGATTGAAGGAAAATTGGAAAATCGCCTTACATGAAATTACAAACATGGAGGAGTGAACAGCGTCAATATCTCACGAACAGGTGACTCAAGACAAAAGTGCCCTTAATAAAAAGTGTTATTAAATTAATTGTCTGTACTTTTACTTTACTAAAATAATTTTCATGATTGAAGGAGAATTGGAAAATCGCCTTACATGAAACTCGAGATGAAACTACAAACATGGAGGAGTGAACCGTGTTAATATGTCATGAACAGTTACCCCAAGACAAAGTCTGCTTTATGGGAAGTGTTAATAAATTAATTATCTGTACTTTTACTTTATTAAAATAATTTTATAATTGGAGGAGAATTGGAAAATCCCCTTACATGAAATTACAAACATGGAGGAGTGAACCGTGTCAATATCTCATGAACAGTTGGCCCAAGACAAAAGTGTGCTTAATAAAAAGTGTTAATAAATTAATTGTCCGTACTTTTACTTTGCTGAAATAATTTTCATGATTGAAGGAAAATTGGAAAATCGCCTTACATGAAATTACAAACATGGAGGAGTGAATCGTGTGAATATCTCATGAGCAGTTGACCCAAGACAAAAGCTTTCTAAATAAAAAGTGTTAATAAATTCATTCTCCATAGTAGTACAATTTTAAAATACTTAAATTTTTACTAAAATCAGATTGGGGTTGGAAAAGCTTCCTACTTTGACATGGGACAACTAAACCTTCAATAAAGAGTTAATAATAATTTAATTATCTGTTAATTTTTGAAATTTCTTTAATTTTAAAAAGCTCTTCTATCTGTAGATAGAAGCTCCCCTTTTTACTACAATTAAAATGTACTCTTAAAAAGAACTCTAAATTTTGACATCCATAAATTTTAAAAATAAAAAATAACTCTGCATCATTTTGATCACATCACATCCATTCGTTTTACTGTTGTTGTAGTATCTATCCACTCGTATTACTTTTAATATCATTATTTATTGTAAAATGTTGATTACAAAGAACGTATCTCGTATAAATAGCTACGATATTAGGTAGTTCCGATATTGAATTACCTAATTTTAGCTTGGACAACAACCACTGCTGATGGGATTATAAAGAGAATACAAATTTTAGCAACTAACGCAAAAGGTCACGTAATAAACTTTATTTTTAATGGTCTCCAATAAAGGTATCGTTTTTCTTTTTTTAGTATTTTTAACGTTTCACACAGGGTGAGTTTAAAATGCTGACACTTTACCTCTCGAATTCTTTAAGTAATGTTCACATCAGAAGTACCAAGAAATATCAGAAAGGCGTCTAGAATGGGTCTAGATGTTGTATAGATCGATCTATATTGAAAAATTACTTCTGAACACAATTTAAGAGAAATTTAGCAAAAAGTGCCATAATTTTAATACGACTGTGTATATACTTATGCACAAGAATTTGTAAGTCGAGAAAAACTGTTTTTTTAGCTTAAAATTTAAATAAAATATTCCCTCTCTTAATTGCAAAATTTCCAAAACGTTATTTATCTTTATCTCAATTTTAATTTAGGGGAAAAACTTCAAAGTGTTTCTCTCGTTAAATTTAAACAAAAACTTAATAAGTAAAATGTTTTAAAAAAGTTTGTTTAACATTAAGACATGCATATAAATTGTAACAAGTACTTTTGTATCACTCAACTGTTAAGTTTTCCTTTTCGGGAAAGAGGAGAAAATTCAATTGTCAAAAGGTTTTTGTCGAGACATTTGTTATTTGAGTTTCCTAACGTCTTTCTCATTTTAATGCCTTCTTTTGTTCAACTTAAGAATGCTTATTAAAGTTTCCTTTTTTTTCTGCTGTGTGTTATTATATATTTTTTTGTGTTTTGTACATAAATTCATATAATTTTCTTTTTAGGAAAATTTTTTTTAAATTACATTTGAATTTACTGCGCTTTTATCAAATATTTATTTTTGTTTTTTAAGCTCAAAATTTTGTAATTAATTAAATGTTTTATAAAGGAATTAAATGTTTATTATAAAAGTTGGTGACTAGACTGACGTACCAAAAGTCCCCAAACAATACTAAGGAAAACTTTAATATAAACATATTTTGATAACATGGAATTTTATAGCGAGCATTTTATGTTTGATATTTTTTACTAACGCGGACAGTTTTTCCAATGTAAGTATGAGTAGGAGGTACAAGGGAGGCTTTTCTGCTCCCACATGCAACAGAAGGCTGTGACACCACCTCTGCCACTTTTAAGAAAGGTCAGGTATAGTCCCGCCAGGATTAAGTCAATTATGACGCATCGCAGTATGTAATAAGAAATGTCGGTATAAAATATTTTTTCTTTGTCTAATATTGTAATAAAAAAAGACGTATATAAAAACATACGTCTGCTGTATAAACTATATGGTAGGTAAAAACGTATGTCGAGTATTTCAGACTTTTATTAGATGTCAGTTGGATGTTTTGAGGTTATGTTATGTCAGTTAAATTTAAATCAGTTTTTTTACATGGAAAGTACATGAAAAGTTTCTTTGAATGAAATGGACAGCCACACAATAAATTATTGACGATGGTTTTCTTCAAAATTATCTAGCTTTCTCTCGGAAGTAAAATTTTCGGTTGCACTTTTTACTATTTTATACAAAAATTTCGTGTAACAAAAATATTTATTTAAATTAATCAATGCGCTTCTGAGAAGATCTTTGGATTCCTCTGCACTTAACACAATTTAACGAATCAAGGGGTTGATTACTGGACTGTAAAATGTTATAAACTCATGAAGTTGTGTATGTGAGCATCAACTGAGTAATTATTTTTTCTAAAATTGTCGAATTTGTTGATTTGCTAACCGTGTGATGTTTTTATCGTCGGTTTTAACAGTGACAAGATGTGGGTTTCTTGGGTTCCAAAACCCAGTGCCTCTGCTTCTCACTTTTTTGCCGCCCTTGAGTAAGTCTATAAGCAAAATAGCATTTATACTAGATCATTGATCATCGAGCGACCCTACGTCCTAAAACGCAGGTTTACATTCCACCGTGTGCGTCAAAATCGGACATTTTCAAAAAATCTTGACTATTAAACTTTCTGTCAATAGATAAATCGATCGGAAATCTGTTATTACACTTTGATTGCTTTTCATTCTTCGTTTAAAGCGTTTCCAGGAATGTATTCCATAATTTAGGACGGAGAGAAAAACTTAAAATAAAGTAAACTGGATGTACAACTTTATTTAATTTAAAATTCCCGCTTAAAATGTACATCGCAACATACTGTGTCGCCACCACGGACAAACAATGAATTAACTTAATTAATTTTGACGTTTCTGAAATTGTGTATTAAGAGCGGACATACGTTTACAACAGATTGATGCTTACACTTTAGAGCGATGAGTCATAATTGACTTAAACGCGCCGTTACTATATATGTATACGTGTGGAAGCTATTATTAAAAGGTCACCCCCCTAATACTAATATTCGTTTGTGCAGATAAAGAAAAGTGCGTATGGCGTTGCCATGCATTTCTACAGCAAAAATTAAATTTCTGACTTAACGTTAAGTTTTAACAAAAAAGTTCAAGAGACAATAAATGTAGACAATTTTATGGCAAACATTTCCTATTTAAAATATTTTTGGATAAAGTGAATAGTTTTCCCAATATAAGTACGAGTAGTGATACCCCGAAAGAAAACTCTGCTAGGATAAACAAGGGAGGCTTTTTTGTTTGCACATGGAACAGCAGGCTGTGACACTACTTCTGCCACTTGTAATAAAAGTCAATTATACGTATGAAAACTATAATAAAAAATACCATCCCTTAAAATTCGTTCGGGCAGATAAAGAGGTGTGAGTACGGCGTTGCCATGCATTTCTACAGCAAAAATTAAATTTCTGACTTAACGTTAAGTTTTAACAAAAAAGTTCAAGAGACAATAAATGTAGACAATTTTATGGCAAACATTTCCTATTTAAAATATTTTTGGATACAGAGAATAGTTTTCCCAATATAAGGACGAGTAGTGATACCCCGAAAGAAAACTCTGCTGGGATAAACAAGGGAGGCTTTTTTGTTTGCACATGGAACAGCAGGCTGTGACACTACTTCTGCCACTTGTAATCAAAGTCAATTATACGTATGAAAACTATAATAAAAAATACCATCCCTTAAAATTCGTTCGGGCAGATAAAGAGGCGTGAGTACGTCGTTGCCACGCATTTCTACAGCAAAAATTAAATTTCTGACTTAACGTTAAGTTTTAACAAAAAAGTTCAAGAGACAATAAATGTAGACAATTTTATGGCAAACATTTCCTATTTAAAATATTTTTGGATACAGAGAATAGTTTTCCCAATATAAGGACGAGTAGTGATACCCCGAAAGAAAACTCTGCTGGGATAAATAAGGGAGGCTTTTTTGTTTGCACATGGAACAGCAGGCTGTGACACTACTTCTGCCACTTGTAATAAAAGTCAATTATACGTATGAAAACTATAATAAAAAATACCATCCCTTAAAATTCGTTCGGGCAGATAAAGAGGCGTGAGTACGGCGTTGCCATGCATTTCTACAGCAAAAATTAAATTTCTGACTTAACGTTAAGTTTTAACAAAAAAGTTCAAGAGACAATAAATGTAGACAATTTTATGGCAAACATTTCCTATTTAAAATATTTTTGGATAAAGTGAATAGTTTTCCCAATATAAGTACGAGTAGTGATACCCCGAAAGAAAACTCTGCTGGGATAAACAAGGGAGGCTTTTTTGTTTGCACATGGAACAGCAGGCTGTGACACTACTTCTGCCACTTGTAATAAAAGTCAATTATACGTATGAAAACTATAATAAAAAATACCATCCCTTAAAATTCGTTCGGGCAGATAAAGAGGTGTGAGTACGGCGTTGCCATGCATTTCTACAGCAAAAATTAAATTTCTGACTTAACGTTAAGTTTTAACAAAAAAGTTCAAGAGACAATAAATGTAGACAATTTTATGGCAAACATTTCCTATTTAAAATATTTTTGGATAAAGTGAATAATTTTCCCAATATAAGTACGAGTAGTGATACCCCGAAAGAAAACTCTGCTGGGATAAACAAGGGAGGCTTTTCTGTTTGCACATGGAATAGCAGGCTGTGACACTACCTCTGCCACTTGTAAGAAAAGTCAACTATACGTAAGAAAGCTATAACAAAAAGACCATCCCTTAAAATTCGTTCGGGCAGATAAAAGGACGTGAGAGACGTGAGTATGGCGTTGCCAAGCTTTCCTACAGCAAACAAAATAAATTTCTGACTTAATGTCAAGTTCTAACAAACAAATGCTAGGGACAAAATTGAAGAAAATTGTATGGCAAACGTTTCCTATTTGAAACATTTTTTGATAGCACGGATAGTTTTAGAGCTACGTGCGAAAAAACAGATTTTGGTGTTAATTTGCCAAAGATATTTCGGGGACCTTTAGTATGTTAGCAGAATGACCAAGTTTGCATACTTGTACGAAGTTTATTTGTCTAATTTTTATAAAATGACAAGCACGAAAAAGTACACGAAAAACTTCTCAAAACTGAAATGAAATTATCGTAATTTACATTTTCCCCAAAAAGGAAAAACGTTAACTGTCGATTCGATTCAAGTTATTTTTTGACTTTAAGTGAAACTTAAATATTTAAACATTTTCTTCACGTATTTGACTGAACCTTTTTTTTTATTAGGACACTACAACTCAAAAATTGACACAAAACTTGACTTCTTTTTCCTTCCGATCAATTTTTATTTTTTCATTCAACACATTTAGCCCTAATAATAGATCAAAACCATTACACTTAAGGGACGATTTATAGTGAAAAATGTAAACAATAATTAAAATCAAATTTAGGACTCAATAAATTATTAATTTTTCACGAACGAAAAAACATTTTTCATGAAAAACAAAACGCTTTTGTGTTTCCAATTTAGGGAAAATTTAATAACGTCGCCGTAAACAAATATTGTTTGTTTGGTTACTTGCAAGCAAAAAAAGTTAAAAAGATCTTTTAATAAAAACAGTAAACTTTTCCAAAACAGTTTTCCCTCAAGTTCTCCCGAAGAAATTTATACCAAAATTGCACTCTGAAAAAGTTAAAACGTTCTGTATGCCATTAAACTACAAATTGAACTCGAATAAAACTTATAACGTTAGAGACCTGTATAAAGTTGAAATTTTACAACAGTGGGAAAATTGGGGAAAATATAAGAAAGAGGGGTGGTTTTTCTTAAATCAAGAAGACTCACCAGTGAGTAACAGCGTAAAGGTTACACTAAACCGATAAATGTTGCACATTGTTGAGGAAAATTTTTTATTGTAATAAGGGTCACTTCACATTTTTTTCCAACCAAAACAAAAGCCAAAAACGCTCAGGCAACTCGAAAAACTTTATATTATTTACTTAAATATTCCTTTTTTCCTTCCTTTTCTTTTAATTTAGTCCTTGCATGCTAAGAAAATGTTTGTTTACAAACTTTTCTGTGCTATCGTCTAATACTTGTAGGAGTAAAATAAGTGGATAACTTTGTTAACGTTTAAACTTTTAGTTAAAAAACACACATTGCACACGAAAATTTCAACTTTTGCGAAATTAACCTGCGACAATTTCGATTTTTACACTTAAAAATCCTTCACCTACATTAAAAATTTATTTTTTCCAACCCGCACTTATTTTTTCTTTGGGAAATAATTATTTAATTTTTACAACCCTTAATAAACGTGAAAAGTTATATTGTTAATAAACGTCTTTAAAATTTTCTTTTAGAGGGCACGTGTTATTCTTCCGCGTCATTTTACAACTAGTACGACAGAGAAAAGCCGAAATCGTGACGAACGGGATAACTGACGACGCCGAACTGCAATTGGAAATGAAGGAAAACTCGGAGCGCGTCGCGCCGCTTACCAACATTGATATGCGCCACTGCGCGGTTCTAAACTTTTAGACGTCTTATTTTACACGAGGAAAAAAAATCACGAAATTATTAACAAATAACGCGACTTTAACGAGAAACGAAATTTACAAATTATAAAAAGTCAAAACGTCGTAACTTTTTTTCGGCTTCGCTTTAAGAAAATTACGTGGAGAAAACAAACAAAAGGAAAACAATGCTCGTATGTGGTTTCCTTTACGGTGGAAATGCATTTAAACTCATTTACAACGTTGTATAAGGTGCTTTGTATTAAATGAATAATTTATCGAAGAGACAAATTGTAAACTTGCTAGGTGTAACCGAAAAACCACCCTCTCAAAAAAGAAAATTAATTTTTTCTACTCCCATATGTGAAACTAAGCATTTCGTCATCACTTACTCGTTACGAAAATAGCATTTTCGTCTCTAGTGAGAAAAAGTTTTATTACAAGCGGATGTTGTTTACAACATGAGGTGAAACCAGTTTTTTTGTGGTCGGTTCACATTTTAGTAAAAAGAATTATTTTTTTAAAATGTACTAATTATCGTCGTAGAAAAAATAGCATTTACGACTCGAGATGAAATCCGTTTTTTTCGTTCGAAAGATTAATTCACTCGCCCCTACGGGGCTCTTGAATTAAATTCTATCTCACGAAAAAAACGTATGTTTCATCTCATGTTGTAAAAAATACTATTACAAGAATGAGAATAATTTTTCTCAATCACGACTTAATTCGATTTTTATTATTTCTCTTTCTTTTAACACACGAGAAACTTTTAACGTGCTACAATTCATAATTTATAACAACTGAGGTTTTGCTAAGATTTACTATCGGAAGACGATTTTTGAAGAAAAATTGTGTCTGCAGTGAATTTTTAAAATTATTAAGATTAAAATGGTGGAAGCGATTTGAAATTTATCATTTCTAAGTACTTCTTCCAACATGATGCACTAAGGGATTTCCTCGAAGAGGAAAAATACCTAACTGTCAGTCAAGACACCCGCACTTTCACTCAAGAAGTCAAATCTCTCCCAAGCATTCACACGAACCATTTTGCTTTCATAAAATAAAAAAGGTGTGAGCCACTGGCTCTTGCTATTCTCTCAAAAAATTAAGCTGCCTCTGGCTTATTCTTTGGGCAGTGGCCAAAAACTTTTACTATTTGCGCTTTTCCACAAAAAAATTTTTAACGACCCAGGTAGTTGTTTAATGTTTATCAAATCCTGTGAATCCCCCAGAATTTTTACACGACCAAACCATAATTTTCTGAATTCTATAATAATAATAGGCGAGTTCGTAGTGGTGTTAATAGTAATTAGGCAAGCTGAGTTCGTTTTCAATAAAAAACGACCGAAAAAATCCAATGATAAATCTACCAAGTATTTTGATATCGTAAAATTTTCGAAATAAAAACAAGTGTTAAAAGTCAAGTTTGATGGGTGCCCAAAATCCATCAAATCCAAACGCTATTATTCTTCATTATAGACGTAGAGCAGTAAACTCTTATACATTGGTCTTTACCATTATGTGTTTATTAAGCAATTGTTGCATGTATATGGACAGGAAATGTAGTAAAGAAACAATAAATCAGACAATAAAATAAATGTTAATGAGTAAAACTTTACCGCTTATAATAAATATTATATTTGATGCCATAAATGAGGATGCTCTTATTTAAAGCTTAAAATCTATAAATCATGCAAATTAATTGAAATGATGGGAATAATATAGTATTTTCACAATCGACTACTAAAAATTCCTAAAAAATAACAATTTAAATACCCAATCAATATGAAAAAGGATATTTTAGATTTTATCTAACGATTTCTTTTTTATTTTACAACCCATGTCAATTGGTACATGCCTTTTTATCAAATTTCAAATCGCGGATGTAAACAACGCACATCAAATAGTTAATCAAAACTTGAATGGGTCGATTGTATAAACGAGATGGTGCATCAAATTGGGTGTAATTATACGACAACTCGGATATTTTTAAAATAATGATCTAGGGTGGTCATTTTTATAATATACAGGGTGGTCACTTTTATCTTGCACACTATGGGCATCTCCTAAACGGTAAAAGTTACGAGGTCGGTTAAATTAGTGAAAAGGTGCATAATTTTATTTCCTATAAGAAATAAAAAAGAAAACTGCGATAGCTTGTTTGGTTTCTGAAATATCCTGAAAAAAACTGAAAACTTGCGTTTTCTTGTTTATTACATAGCTCTTTTATTATTTAAGGCATTGATATGAAATCTGGCAAGTTTACATAACTTGACAAGAGCTACAAATTTAACGCACATAACTTTTTCTAAGCCTACTAGATGTCTGTGTTTTAATAGACAACTTTTGATTTTCTTATGGGCGCCATGTTGAATTTTGGCATAAATAAATTGAATTTTTTATCCTTATTTCAACGATGTGTAATTTTCTATGTTTTAACAAAAATGGCTGGACACCCGATATTACTTTTATTAAATCAAGTATTAGTCATAAAAAGCAATAGTACAGGGTGTATTTTAATTCTTGGTAGTATGTAACAGAAAAAAGTACCTTCCACCCCTTTTTTCGGGCGAGTCTAAGTAACATATGATCGAAATAACAAAAATACAGTTACCGATTTTATCGACCTGTTTGTACCGACTTTGTTATTGTGATTTTAAGCATGATTCGTATGATTTTTAAGTTTGTTTTGCATTGTAGGTTTATAAGAAAGAAAGAATTTGACAGAAAAAAGTAAAAAATAAAGAATAGCTGTGATTTATTTGTTTCATTCATTTATAGGTTAGTATTTAGTTCAGTTCAGCATTTCAGTTAGACGGCAAATAAACTTTTGGTTGATTACATAATCCCAAGAATTTCTGTACACCCTGTATAACAAACCTTATTAAAACAAAAGCTACCCCGAGTTGGCATTTTAAATTCTATCAGTTGTTTTTTCATGGCTACTTGATTTAATAAAAGTAATATGGAGTGAAATCAGAATCGTTGAAATCAGAATAAAAAATGAAATTTATTTATGCCAAAATTCAATATGGAGCCCATGAGAAAATCAAAAGTTGTCTATTAAAACACAGACATCTAGTAGGCTTAGAAAAAGTTTTGTGCGTTAAATTTGTAGCTCGTGTCAAGTTATGTAAACTTACCAAATTTCATATCAATCCCTTAAATAATAAAAGAGCTATGTAATAAACAAAAAAAAGCAAGTTTTACCTCGTAACTCTTACCGTTTAGGAGATGCCCATAGTGTGCAAGATAAAAGTGACCACCCTGTACACTATACAGGGCGTAAACTAAATCAGGCTCACCTCTTTAATTTTTTTTATCTTTGGAGATATCGATCTGAAATTTTAGGACGTTGAATGACTTCTAATTTTGAGTTGATGCGCCATAGTGAAATGTTTTCGGCACTTCCGGTTTCACCGGAAACGACACCAACTTGGATTTTTTAAATGGAACACAATATGTATTTTTCCTTTTTTGAATTTAAGAAGTCACTTTTAATCTATTATGTCAATTTAAGAAAAAAATATTAAAAAACAAAAAAAAATTTTTAATTTAGTTTCACGTCTAGGTAGCCGTGACCACTAAAAATTGTTACCTTTAGTGTCTAGCGTTACAGGAAAAATGAAATCATGTTATTAATTTAATTAGTTTGTGTTTTGTAAGCATTCAAAAATTTTTGGGCTACTTTTTTGGCAATTTTTTGGCAAAATTAAAAAATTTTTTTTTTGTTGTTTAATATTTTTTTTCAAAATGACAGAATAGATTAAAAGTGACTTTTAAATTCAAAAAAGTAAAAATATATACATATTGTGTTCCATTTAAAAAATCTAAGTTGGTGTCGTTTCCAATGAAACCGGAAGTGCCGAAAACATTTCACTATGGCGCATCAACTCAAAATTAGAAGCTATTCAACTTCCTAAAATTTCAGATCGATATATCCAAAGATAAAAAAATTAAAGAGGCGAGCCTGATTTCGTTTACACCCGGTATACCTTTCTGACTTTTTTCCACAGTTACCTTCCTACACTATATCGACACTTTTAATTTTTAATTGAACGAATTAGTTCAAAAACTCAAAAATTGTGAGTTTTAGGCCTTTAATAAAACTAAAAGAATATATTAATGAAATTTTTCCGTTTTATAATGAAAAAACTAGTTCTATTTACACATTTCAGGCCTCACGTTAAATTATTGAAGGGGCGTGGCCAAATCTGCACGAACTTACCCCTACCACTCTCCATCAGAGATCTGTGTTTCAGTAATTTCTTTGGTTATTTAAATGCGAATAAGTCCGATTATATGTTCGGGATGCGCCGGAATTATTTTCTTATAACGTGAGACCTGTAATTTTGCATAATGGCGCCCTTAATGAATTTTAAAAACCACAAAACACGACAAAATGATAAAATATGGATGTTTGGTTTTTAATGTTGAACTTAAAGTATGCAAAGCTGCATCTTCAATTACGGCAAATCCCAAAAATATCGTACAAAATATACTAACAATTTCAGTTACAAAATAAAACATTAGTAACATTGTTACTATAAGAATTGTAAGTAAAATGGCTTATTAGCAGCAGTGGGAAAGGGGTTTGCAATCCCGGGATCCCGTCCGATTATTCAATCTCGAAATCCTGGGACTAAAAATTAAAAAATTCCGGGATTTCGAGATTAAGTTTTATAGCGTATTCCCAAAAGATGGGCCTAAATACGATCACCCCGATTTTTCTCTTAACACTCAAGGGTTCAATTGGCAAATACTTGTCATTTTTTGTAACCTAATTTTGAAAATTATGGTACTTTAAAATTAGAGAGAAATTGGGGCATCTTAAAAGAGCTTTTACAGTTTCACAATACACAAGTTCATTGATTTTTTCCTAAATATCTGTTAATGGGTACGTTTTTAAATTAAAAAAATGTTTTGGAGCTAAATATAATTTATATAAATCCCGGGATTGAAAAAAGTGAATCTTCGAAATCCCGAGATTGAAAAAACTCGACGGAATTGCCAATTGCAATCCCTACAGTGAACTACGAATACTTCAAAAAATATTTCTGGAAGTTTTAAAAAGCGAATAAAACTCCCTCTTTTGAACAGTAGTAGATGGATGACGTGATTAGATTACAAAATTTTTCATTTTTGAGAGAAAATAACATAAAATTGCCCAACTCATGGAACGTACCTTAATTATTGCTTGTTTGAATAGCTGATCAGTGGACTACCGCGCCCCTCCTGCTGCCAATGCATCTATAACAAAACTCAAATTAATTAAAAATCTGAAGTAAAAAATTAAGACAATAAAAAGAGATTAATGGGGACGAAAATCACCTCAATTGAACTCTGATAGGAAAATTATATATTTTTTCTAGAAAATGTTTAGAAATAACACAACCTAAAAGAGACCTACCTCAACTGATTCTATATTCCAGGGTGAGGGGTCAGCCACTGTTCTGAATTTGTACACAGACTGACGATGACTGCCGTTGAGTGCCATGGCTACCGTTAACTGCTCAATTTTTTAACATTGACTACCGAAAGTGGATGATCCCTCGTTCCAGAGGTACAAAATTCTAGTAGACGACTCCACTCTTCCAGCTGCACCTGCATCTATAACAAATAAACTCAACTTTATTAAAAGTTACAATAAGAAATAGCATCAAAAAGAACTTAATGAGAATGCAATTTTTTTTAAATAACCCAACTTTTAAAGACTCACCTCTGAAAACTGCTTCTTTGAGGAGTTGATATACTAGAAAGCCTCGAGTCTCCTGCAGCCATCAGCTATATAGGATGCCCTTATTCGAAGCTTTTAGAATCTATAAATAACACATATTAATTGAAATGACTGGAATAATATTTTAAAAATAGTGTCCTCCATCAACTATTAAAAATTTCTGAAAAAAACAATTAAAATTCCCAAATCAAAATAGAAAGACTATTGAAGATTTAATCTAAGGTTTTTTTTTATCTTAACTTTGATCAATTTTAAAAATAATCTATACTAATATATAAAGTAAGATGTTTATTCTATAATTTATTGACACATAAAAATTAATATTTCAAATTTTACTTTTAAAAATCTACTCTAACAAATTCGCCAAGAAATGTACTTCCTCACATTTAAAATAAAAGCGAGTGGTTGTGGGGGCCACGGCGGAGGTGGTGTTGGTAATGCGGGGGGCGGTGCTGTCGTTAGTGGTACACGTGTCTTCTAAATGAAATTAAAGCAGGTGGTTATAGGGTTCCCTGAGATGACCGTACTGTCATTAACGGTGCGTGTGTTTGCCAATTGAAATTAAAGCGGGTGGTTGAAGGGTTTTTGGGGCGGCAGTTCTGTTGTTCTCGGTGGCGATATAGTGCTGACTTTAGTGATGCACTTGCCTCCCAATTGAAATTTAAGCAGGTGGTTTTAGGGGTCCTTGGGGCGGCGTTCTGGTGATATCGGTGGCGGTGGTGCTGGCGTTAGTGGTGTGCACGTATTTTTCAAATGATATAAAAGCGGGTGGTTGTAGGGTGCCCTGAGGGTATTCTGGTGATTTCGGTGGCGAAAGTGCTGTCGTTGGTGGTGGATGTGCCTCCCAATTAAAATAAAGCGGGTGGTTGTAGGGTGCCTGAAGCGGGGATTTTGGTGAGCGTGGTGACGGCAATGTTTACATTAGTGGTGCACGTGCCTCCCAATTTAAATTAAAGCGGGGGGTTATAGAGGTCCCTAAGGCGGCGGTGCTACTTAAAATTAAAGCAGGTGGTTGTAGAGGGTTTCCTGAGGTAACGGTTCTGATGAAACAGTGGTGGAGGTGCCGTCATTGATGGTGCACGATAAAAAGCACCTGCTTCCACCTTTTTCTTAATAGACATCATAGCGGCCTTTTTTTGCTTCTACATATTATTATCATACATTCGTATGCCCACAAATTTCACAATATCGATTTATTGTTACATTGTAGAGTATGTTGGGCTCATATATACCTAATTAAGATGTGTTAGGTTTTGCCAAGGGTTTTGCAACTAAGGAGCCGCTAAATTAAAAGGCGTGTGGCGTAGCCCACGGGTCCTGCTAGTACATTATAAAATACGGGATTTTCTGTTTAAAAACTATATTTTTCATTTTCTTCAAACGTCAAAAAAAGTTGACATTTTGTTACTGAACAAGTAAGGTTTAAAGTTCTACCTCTAGGAGGTAAAAGTAAATTCTAACCCTAAATATTTACAACAAATTGTAACGTAAAATGATATTTCTAAGCATTTGTAATTTAAAAAGGTAATGTTTTTATAAATTTTCTGTTATAAATTTATTCGTTGCGTTTAATAATTAGCTTCTATTTACAAGTTAAAGTAAATTTTTAAATTTGACAATTGAACTACAAATAATTTTCAAGAGATGGCGACACTTTCAAAATTTTTATTTTTGATTTTTCTTTGTTTCTTTCAAAGTTTTACGTTTGAAGAAAAAATTAAATGTTTTAAAAATGAAATTAAATGTAAAAATACTTTTTTACTCCTACTCGCTCCTACTAAAACAATCTACTATTAATTTAGATTTGAAGTATGCAAATCAGCATCTTCAAGTACCACAGTTGCCAAAAATAACGTACAAAACATACTAAGATTAACAAGTTACAAAATAAAACATCAGTAACTGTTTTAGTATAAAAATTGTACATAAAATGGCACGCCATTAGTCGACTTGGGAGAAGATAAGATAAAACTTTTTTGAAATTTCAAAAACGCGAATTAAACTCCCTTTTCACTGGACTTCAAAAGAAAAATAAATATTTACCTTTTTTGTCCAAAAAATTAAGACAAAATTACCCAACTTCAAGAACCTTGCCTCCTTAAGTTAAGTGTTTAAGACAAAATTACTCAACTTCAAAAACTTTGCCTCCTTAAGGGTGTGAAAAAGTAAATGTGTTCGCTCGCTCTCCTGCTGCCAAAGTATCTGTAAATAAAGAAATTCAAGTTGATTATTAGTGCTAATTAAAAATACAAAATGGTGTTAAAAATAAGCACTTTACGAGAGGTTGGAAATATTCTTTATTGAGTCTTTGAAGGGGTGAAATCCTAGTATGGCTCCTCCTGGTGTCAGTGTCCTCCATACGTATCTGCAAATAAAGAAAATCAAGTTTATTCAATGTTGCATCAGGAAAACATTGCATTTAAAATGACTTAATAAATAATGTCCTTTATTGAACTGTGATAAGAAAAGTAAATTTTAGATTTTTCCAAGAAAAATTTTCAAAAAACTGTTTCCTTGAGGGGTAGAAATTTGAAATAGTAGTGTAGGGCTGAATTATCCATTAAGCGCGTTCTTCAGGGCCCGGTGTTCAGAAGGGTCCGGAGGAAAAATTAAAAAAACCCATAGGATTGAACTCAAAACGGTGGGTCCTAGGGAAAAAATCAACCATCGTAGATCTTAGAGAAACAATATTACTCTAAGCAAAATGAAAACTTATCAAGTTCACATAAAACAGTAAAGGAAATTTAATGCTCTACAACTTCCTTTCTGAAGACTTTTACTGTAAAACGAAGGGCCGATGTGCTAGAGGCGAAAGTTTCACGAAAAACGTGAGGCCAAAATTTGTTTCATACAATAACAGTTTTGCGAGCGAATATCTCGAAAACTATAGGAATAGAGAAAAAACTAATAAAAACGATCCTGTAGAAAATTTGATAAGCTTTAATTTTGCTAATAGTAATTTTTTCCCTAGGATCTACGGTTTTAAAGATATAAGCGAAAACCTCCAAAACAGGACTATTTCACCCCCTGCCAACCCTTAGCCATGTAGCTAGAAGCTAAAACTTTTACTATTTTATTTTTTTATCTCTGAACTAATCCAAACACATTCCTGAAAAAAAATTTCACCCTCTTTCATGTTCTCTAGGTATAACACCTTCGTTGTGTAGGGGTGATCGATTTAAAAATACCCATCGATATGAAATTACGTCATGTGAAATTACCTAATTCAATTAAATTAAAGTTTTAAATTAATTTTTTTAAAAGTTTGCAAGGGTTTAAAATCACAAGCTTTACGCATAATGCCACCCTTAATAAAACTCAAAAATAAATAATTAATGAACAGGAGTAAAATATAAAAAAGGGGTATACCTATAGAAATGAACTCAATTAATTTGTAAATTACAAAATAAAATTTAAAGTTATTAAAAATCTAGAAAGGGGTAAAAATTGTAAAATATTTAACAAATGACCTACCTTTGCACGAAAAGGGCAAAAATATCCAAAAGTCGTGTTGCTGATAAAGAAACGCCGTGCGCCGGCCATCTTGACCACCTTTCATGAATTTCCTTCAACACACACACAAATTAAATTTAATTAACAAAATTAATTTTTACACTCGAAAGTTAATTAAAGTGACCACAACTAAATCACTTTCCATTTAAGTTTATTTATATTAAATAAAATGTTTTAAAATTATTGATGTTTATTGATTATTAATTATTTATCGCAGTAACTTTTCAAACGTGAATTTCCACCACATTATTGCACAAACAGAAACAATGATGGTCGCTGATCAGTTCCCGTCGGCACCTTCGACCACCGGCAGTGATGCCAAATGTTAATTTTTTTTAATTACTGTCATTAATAATTTACAAATAATTTAACCCTTACGAATATCTTTTTTTCAATTTTTTATAAAGAATTAGGTAATTTAAATAAGATTTTTAATTAAAATTTTGGTAATATGTAGAAATGTCCATTGTTATTTATAGGTACGAATTCAAATTATATACAGGATAATTCAAAATAGAAAAATTTCTTTGTCTTTTTATATTTATAATTTTTTATTGTTTTTAATTAAAAAATCTACAAAGTTAAAATACGTTTGGGATTGGGATGACTCTGGCTGTCAGCTAAGGACTTACATTTTTTTTAATATATAGGTACAGGGTGCTACTTAAACCTTTTGATAATTTTCCAACTAACTGTAACAGTAACAGGAAGCATTTTGTTAACCAAAAATGCATAGTAGGTATCAAATAATATAAAAAGTTTTTTTTTTAAAAGAGAAAAATTTACTGAAAGGTAAAATTTGCAACAAAACAAACTTTTGATATAATAAATTGTACTAACACAAACGTTAGAGTATACACTATAATAGATATCTGATCTCACTTCAAAGATGTATTTCTTTGACATTTAAACTTTTTTTTTCCAGAGTCTTTACTTTAAAGAATTGCATAAAAGGTAACGAGTACTAAGAATATCGAATGCTCTGCATATCAATGTGCGACGGTCTGTTGAGACACTTGAACTGATAAAGAAATAACGAAGTGGGAAAATTGAATTCAAAAAGTGTCAATTTGAAAGATACTGTATTCAGATTTCTATTTCAAGAAACGGGTAATTGGCATCTCGAACAACCATAGACTATGAGAGAAAACAATTTGACTTTACTTCGTACAATATTGTTTCCTTAACCTTTCCATACCGAAGGCTCCTTTCTAAAAAAATATTTACAAGCTAAGGAATAGGAAAAGTGTTACTAAGGTAAACGGTTCAATTTTGTGGCCCTAGTAGGAATATCTGTACAGTCAGTACCACCTCGGAGGACACGTCAAGCCGTCTGTGCAGATAGCTAAAGGCTTGTCAGTCCTGAATAAATTAGATTAGACAAAAACCACCAATTATAAGAAATGGAATATCTTGTAGAAATGCAGGAACAACCACCCAGATAACGCACAAACGAAGCAAAAGGTCCTATGGATTTCAGAGACCTGCAGAGACGCGACTTGCAAGACGAACACCTTTGGGTACTTTGGTGATTACTTTACACCTCAGACCAATAATCAGTGTGGACACCGCACACATATGAATAGTGTGGTACAAAACAGGCCTGGTCGGGACTGTATATTAAAATATACAGGGTGTTAGATAATAAAAATTCTAGAAACTTGCAAATTTCCTTTAGTTGGATGTTTGGAATTAAATTCAAAACGAAAGAGGCAATATCTTAGGAACGAATCATTTTAAGTCTATTTAATCCATTATGACCTTTTGCGTACTTGTATTAAGACTTCCAATATTCAAAAATATACAGAGTGTTACATAATAAAAATTCCAGAAACTTGCAAATTTCCATTAGTTGGATGTTTGGAATTAAATTCGAAACGAAAGAGGCAATATCTTAGGAACGAATCATTTTAAGTCTATTTAATCCATTATGACCTTTTGCGTACTTGTATTAAGACTTCCAATATTCAAAAATATACAGAGTGTTACATAATAAAAATTCCAGAAACTTGCAAATTTCCTTTAGTTGGATGTTTGGAATTAAATTCGAAACGAAAGAGGCAATATCTTAGGAACGAATCATCTTAGGTCTATTAAATTCAATAGGATTTTTGGCGTACTTGTATTAAGACTTCCAATATTCAAAAATATACAGGGTGTTACATAATAAAAATTCCAGAAATTTCCAAATTTCCTTTAGTTGGATGTTTGGAATTAAATTCAAAACGAAAGAGGCAATATCTTAGAAACGAATTATCTTAGGTCTATTAAATCCAATAGGACTTTTTGCGTACTTGTATTAAGACTTCAAATATTCGAAAATATACAGGGTGCTACATAATATAAATTCCAGAAATTTGCAATTTTCCATTAGTTGGATGTTTGGAATTAAATTCAAAACGAAAGAGGCAATATCTTAGGAACGAATCATTTTAGGCCTATTAAATCCAACAGGACTTTTTGCGTACTTGTATTAAGACTTCAAATATTCGAAAATATACAAGGTGTTACATAATAAAAATTCCAGAAATTTCCAAATTTCCTTTAGTTGGATGTTTGGAATTAAATTCAAAACGAAAGAGGCAATATCTTAGAAACGAATTATCTTAGGTCTATTAAATCCAATAGGACTTTTTGCGTACTTGTATTAAGACTTCAAATATTCGAAAATATACAGGGTGCTACATAATATAAATTCCAGAAATTTGCAATTTTCCATTAGTTGTATGTTTGGAATTAAATTCAAAACGAAAGAGGCAATATCTTAGGAACGAATCATTTTAGGCTTATTAAATCCAACAGGACTTTTTGCGTACTTGTATTAGGACTTCAAATATTCGAAAATATACAAGGTGTTACATAATAAAAATTCCAGAAATTTCCAAATTTCCTTTAGTTGGATGTTTGGAATTAAATTCAAAACGAAAGAGGCAATATCTTAGAAACGAATTATCTTAGGTCTATTAAATCCAATAGGACTTTTTGCGTACTTGTATTAAGACTTCAAATATTCGAAAATATACAGGGTGCTACATAATATAAATTCCAGAAATTTGCAATTTTCCGTTAGTTGGATGTTTGGAATTAAATTCAAAACGAAAGAGGCAATATCTTAGGAACGAATCATTTTAGGCCTATTAAATCCAACAGGACTTTTTGCGTACTTGTATTAAGACTTCAAATATTCGAAAATATACAAGGTGTTACATAATAAAAATTCCAGAAATTTCCAAATTTCCTTTAGTTGGATGTTTGGAATTAAATTCAAAACGAAAGAGGCAATATCTTAGAAACGAATTATCTTAGGTCTATTAAATCCAATAGGACTTTTTGCGTACTTGTATTAAGACTTCAAATATTCGAAAATATACAGGGTGCTACATAATATAAATTCCAGAAATTTGCAATTTTCCATTAGTTGGATGTTTGGAATTAAATTCAAAACGAAAGAGGCAATATCTTAGGAACGAATTATCTTAGGTCTATTAAATCCAATAGGACTTTTTGCGTACTTGTATTAAGACTTCAAATATTCGAAAATATACAGAGTGTTACGTAATAAAAATTCCAGAAATTTGCAAACTTTCTTTAGTTGGATGTTTGGAATTTAGAGGCAACATCTTAGGAACGAATCATTTTAAGCCTATTAAACCCAACAGGACTTTTTGCGTACTTGTATTAGGACTTCAAATATTCAAAAATATACAGGGTGTTTCATAATAAAAATTCCAGAAACTTGCAAATTTCCTTTAGTTTGATGTTTGGAATTAAATTGAAAACGAAAGAGGCAATATCTTAGGAACGAATCATCTTAGGTCTATTAAATCCAATAGCACTTTTTGCGTACTTGTATTAAGACTTCAAATATTCGAAAATATACAGGGTGTTACATAATAAAAATTCCAGAAATTTGCAAATTTCCTTTAGTTGGATGTTTGGAATTAAATTCAAAACGAAAGAGGCAATAACTTAAGAACGAATCATTTTAGGTCTATTAAACCCAACAGGACTTTTTGCGTACTTAATAATAATAATAATAATAATAACATTTATTTATCTCTCATAATTACATACTTTTAACGAATTAAGTAACAATCAATATGAACAATAAATGTGTGTTAATTACCACTTAAACCATATGGTTTGTGTGTGGTTTACAGAATTATATAAGGTTTCAGAAACCGCATCAAAAGTGAATTAAAAGTAAAATAAATGAAAACAAATTACAGAGGCACACAGTATATAACAGTCATTCGCAGTTCGTAACCGTGATCAGTACAGTGACAGATACCGACAAATTGTCCCTACTCACGCAAAATACTCTGCAGCTCAGCCTCAAAGATTAAGACAAACTTTTTTACTATTATATTAATATTAGTTGGACTTACGTTCACATCATGACGCTCCTTATACCGCCTAAATAGATTGTGTAACTTCGGTGCAAAGTAAGTAAAAGATCTATGACCAACCGACTTATTGGTTCGAAGAGAATTCTCATCTCTCTTACCCCGTGTGTCGTATTCGTGTGCCGGTAGGCTCAGTTCTATCGATCCCCTGTTTAAAAATTTCAAGACTCCCACCGCATAGAGCTGGAAGATCCTCATTACAGTCATTACCCCCGAATCACGGAACAAGAGTAAATAAGTTCTAGCCGCACCACCCCAACCTATTATACTGTAACTCAGTATAGACTGAACCAAACTATAATAAAGTATATAAAGTGACTTTTTGGGGGCCACTTTCCTAATAATTTTAAACAGGTAGAGGGTCTTACAGAGTTTTCTACATAGTTCGTCAAGGTGCACATCCCATCTCATATGCTGGTCAACGATTATGCCCAGGTATCTTGTATAACTCTTTTTTTGTATGTGAAGCCTACCAAACTCACCCAGACTTAACGCGTTGAACTGTGGTAACCCAGTTTCATAAATACTAAAAGGTATGAAGACTGTCTTGTTCTCGTTAAGTTTTAAGTAATTAAGAGTCGACCATTTTGCAAAGCGACCAAGGTCTGTTTCAGCCCTCTCCCTAACCTCATCCCAATCATCTCCAGTTACTATCAATACCGTATCGTCTGCATATGATATAATTTTGCCTCCAAAGTTGTTAGACTTAAGTAAGTCATTTGTGTACAGGATAAACAGTACAGGCCCTAATATTGTACCCTGTGGTACTCCGCATTTTACCAATGTTTCGTCACTCAGCATGCCATTGAATTCTACCGATTGCGACCTCTCATTTAAGTAACTCTCAAACAGCCTTAGCGGTAAACCCCTAACGCCGTATCTCTCAAGCTTCTGTAATAGAAGGCAGTGGTCCACCGTATCAAAGGCTTTCGAGTAGTCAAATAATGTAGCTAGGCATTTTTTTGAGTTGTCAAGGCAAGAGTACAAGCAACTTGTAAGGGATGAAATAGCGTCCGCGGCTCCACGTCCCCTGACAAAGCCAAACTGATTTTCAGAGATAATAGAATGCTTTGCTAAAAAAGACGTGAGTCTTTCTAGTATAATTTTTTCAAATAACTTAGCAAAAGTTGAGATTATTGATATTGGGCGATAATTACCCACGCATTCTCTGTTACCTCCCTTGTGAACCGGTTTTATTATTGACTTTTTTAGTGATTTAGGAAAATATCCCATTAGTAAACATCTATTGAATATCTGGGAAAGAGGATTAGAGATAATGCTCCCAATTCTCTTTATCAATACAGCTGAAAACCCATCCCATCCACTCGATTTTTTATTATTTAAGGAACGGATGTTCGACTCCACCTCAGAGCAGTCGGTTGGGGCAAGAAACAATGAGTCATGATTTCTAACTATATTCCGCAACATAACCGCCTGCTGATCCTCATCAACCGCGCCATCAATCCCCAGAGCAACTGCAGTATTGGAGAAGCAAATATTCATAGCATTAGCTATGTCTTTGCCGTCAATATTTATTACATCATCGACCACAATTCGCTCCACTTTAAAACCCTCTCCTTTTTTATTCCTTATTTGATTTGTGATCTGCCACAATGTTTTAGAATCATGGGTATTATTATCAATTTTGTACTTATAATAGTCATTTTTGGCCCTTTTGATTAATTTTGATACGTTTTTTTTTATAATTCAAATATGTTAACTCATCATTAGGGTAATTCAAGCTATGTTTAAATAATCGATCTCTAATTGTAATTGATTTTATTATACCATTGGTTATCCAGGGTTTCCGCTTCCTAGTTTTCGCGTTTATCCTTTTAAATGTTGTATTACCTTTTAAATGTAAGTCAATCTTTTTACCGAGGATCCCCAAGCTCTCATCAACATCACAGTCGTCCGGCACCGCTAAATCGTCAGACTGCAGATCCCGCAACAGTTTTTTATAATCTACGTAGGCAATACTTCGGCAATTCTGATCGCTCGCAACCGCCACCCGTACTTCGTTAATTAAATTGAGACTAAGCTTTAAATAAACAGGACAGTGATCAGTAATCCTAGATTGTGAGACTACAGACGTCATGGCTGCTCCCGCAAGTCGAGATTTAACAAATACATGGTCTATACAATTATTTTCTCTTGTAGGCATATTTATACAGGAGTGAAATCCATATTGATACAACATGTTTAGGTAATCATGAGACACTGCGTCTTGGTTACCCAAAATATTTATATTAACATCGCTACAGATTATCTCATGATCACCCACACACTTAGAATTTATGACCGATTCCAAATTTTGAATAAACAATGCATTATTAAGAGGAGGTGGTTTATATATCGCTGTCACTCCCACAGAGTCCCCCCTTTACTCACTTGTACTCTAGTTATTTTGTAGTTGTCGCTGAACGAGACAACTTCGACGTGATGCTCTAGAAGGCTGTTGACCAGGACCGCTACTCCATCGTTTTGGTTGTATGAACTACCACTGAAGTAGGTGGTGTACCCCGTAACACTGAATAGTCGGGGATCATGTATGAACCTCGTCTCAGATAACACTATTACGTCAAATACAGCTCCAAGCCGATCAATTAAAACCTCTAGTTCATCAAAGTTTTTGTATATACTTCTAATATTCGTGTGAAACACACTGAATTCATTATACCTGTTATCGCGCGCTATTATTGTCGAGAACTGTTCCAAACTTTCCGCGGTGTGCGTAAAAAGGTCTTCAAAAAAACTATCACTAAGTTGAGCCATAAAAGTCAAAGTTCAACACAGAAAAATAACATAAAAAAACAAACAAAACCCACCGTTCTCCGCGTACTTATGCCTCCACTTCAGCTCCGTCTTCCGAACCCTCACGTCCATTATCTTTAGGTATCTTCTTCTCAAGGTCTTCTTCATCCAATATTTTAATGATGCTGCTACCTTCATTCTTACGCACCATAATTTTTGCATTTTTCACCCAGACATACTTGTAATTACATAAGCGAGCCCGAGCCTTGGTTGCCTGTAGTAGCTGTTTGTAGTAAGGGGTTAAATTTTCGTTTATAAAGATGCGATCACCTATAGCTGCCTTCTGAATATTATGATGATGCTGATCCCTGATTATTAACACTTTTTTGTTCACTAGCTCATCTCTCCTTCTTCTAGTTGTTAACTGTGCGATTATAGACGGTGGTTGGTTTGCTAATCCACTCCTAGGAAGTCTGTGAGCAGCATCAATCTCAGTTGTATCTAAGTCCACATTTAGGGCTTTGGCTACACTCTGTACAATCACGCAACAGTCCTCATTTGGGGACTGTTTGACACCGCGAATTTCGAGATTTCTATTAAGACTGTATTGCTCAAAGTTCGATAGTCTTGCATTGATGCTACACCACTTTTTATTACTTGCTATCTTATCCTTTTCCAATTCATCTACCTTTTTTTTCCAACTGCTCAATCCGTATAGCATTTTTTTTTGTTTTCCCCTAAGAGAAGATCGTATTTCCCAGACATGAAATCCACCGACTCAGTCAGTGTAGAGAGTTGGGTCTGCATGGACTTGAACATATCCCGCACTTCAGTCACCTGCAGTTCAGACGAGGAAGCTGCTGGATTAGCTTTCGAACGGGTATTTTCCGCCATGCTGTACTAAGTACAATCTCTTGCTTATAGTATTATTACTCACTTATCTATTTTTAAGTTATTTAATCCTTTATTAATTTTTTATTTTTTATTTTTGATTTTATTTTTATTCTTTTTTCTTCCTGTTTCTATTCGTTTATCCCGTTTGTTATCACGCAATATCTCACTCACTATAATTTTTATTGGTTTAAACTTTAATTTTAAACTTTAATTTAATTGAATTTTATTTATTTCACCTTATCACAATCCTTAATTTTTATTTTATTTTAGCACTATATTCTCTGTTTTTCGGCCCCTCGGCTATCGTTTTGCAATATTTCTATCACCGTAGTGATCCACAATTTTTCCTCTATATTTTGGTACTATTTTCAACCATTATTTCTCACTTTAACCACCTTTAATCGTGATTAGTAATTTAAACACCTTAACCTTAACTTACAACGTTCAACCTCGTATCCTCGTAACTTGTATTAGGACTTCAAATATTCAAAAATATACTGGGTGTTTCATAATAAAAATTCCAGAAACTTGCAAAATTCCTTTAGTTTGATGTTTGGAAGTCTGGCCACTACTATGCCTGACCGGCGATCGCCGGTGGGGCCAAGTGAAATTGGGGCCAAATGAAAATAAATGGAGAAACCAAAATGAAGAAAAAAGTTCATAATAAACATAAGTACAGTGTGTTTCACTTTAGTTGAGTACACATGGATAACATTTTTGTTTTGCTTAACAAATTGCCTAATTTTACAGTAAAAAAACAAAATTAAAAATTCCCAAGGTTGATCTAAGGTTGTTGATCTTAAAAAGTCAAAAAATTTACGCCTGCGGCGCTATAGAGCCTATGAAAAATCTTTGGAACCCAAGCCCGTGATATAGTCGCTACTCGCTACGCCACACATAACAGAAGACGTTGGCGTCAAATAAAAATGTAAATAGCAATGTCCATCTTGATTATTGGTCTGAGCTCTACGAAACGAAAATGAGTATAAAAAAATTTACAAAGCAATTATTTGAGAAGAAATTACTGGACAATTTCTCTACTTAGTAATTATACAAATTGTGGTTCCATCACGTGAACGTTTTAATAATTTTTCGATCGAAAATTAATAATTGTGTGACTTTTACACTTTAAAACCATTACAAGTATTCCTTTATCGTTAACGACTTCTCTTGCATAAAGATGTGAGACAATTTCGTGAGAGAACCCCTACAAAACAAGGCTCATCAGTATGCAATAGAAACGTCTTTCCATTCCATCACCAAAACCAAGATCGCCACCACCATCTACACTTCAGAAAGCACTTTAATCAATACTCCCACCTTTTCTCTTTCCTACCTTTTGCTTTGCATAAAAATGAAGCCAAAACTTTTATAATTTAATTAAATTAAAATCTTCACACGTATTTGAAATTTAATAAGCCAATTTGATCGTAAAAAGTTATTCGCGTTACTTACAAATTACTAATAAAAATAATGAGAAGACGCTCAATAGTGGGCTTTTTAAACTTTGTTTTTTTTTATAAAATAAACATAATACGAAACTAAATTCGCTTTTCAATTTCAAAGCACATCACGGGAAACACACCGATTGAAATTTATGTAAAAAAGCGGAAGCACTCAAGTGACAGATAAACGCTGTCACTAGATCTGGGGTTTGTTACTACTTTCATCAGTGTTAAAGAAAAGAATAACATCGGTTTAAGGGTTCAAAAAAATTGTTTGACTTGTACTTTTCACACCCTAACAAACATTATTAAAATAATAGGATTAAAACGGAAAGTTGTGAAAATATTATTGGGGTACCATGTGAAAATTAGATTGAAAAAATCGCCAATTTGAGGGACATACCGTTGATGAGGGCTTCAAGTAATAGGTTGTCTTGCACAGTCCGCTAATATATCTACAAATAAAAAGACTTATTCAGCTTTTAAAAAATGGATTAGAAGGGCTACAGAAAATTCGCTTTATTGGCCTGCATTGTTTTGATTCATTTTTACAAAATTTCAAAACAAAAATTACACTACCTCCAGTGCCTCTCCGAAGGGTCCAAATAAGCAAATGAAAACGCTAATGTTCGGTTACATAAAATTAGAATTATATTTTGATCTGAGAATTAGATTTATAATCCTATGATATGGCAACGTTACACACTGTAATGTCCAAAGGCGGTTCTAAACAAAAAGGTGGGGGGGAGGTAATCAACGGTGAAAAATGTGACTATTTGTAACAATGGGGGGCGAAAATGCTAGTAAAATTCAAAATAATTATGGGGAGGGGTGTAAGCTTTGGGGGTATGTAATATTTTAGTTCTACCTAAATGTTTGAAATTACTAGCATGGGCTAAATTAAAATTGAACAAATATATTTTTTTTGTACTTGATGTTATTTTTAAAGCATTGTCACAAAAAAGAATTTCGAAAGTGATTTTTGACAAATTTTTATTGTACCTACCATTCAGATGTACTTTTCCTACAGAGTAAACCAAAGTTATTTTTTGAATATGTAAGAGTGGTGAATACAATATAAATTCAATGAACAAAGAAAGATGATACAATAGCTCATAAATGAACGGTACTCTTTTCAGTTACAAGAATAGATATATATTGCTTATTACGGAATTTCGGTAATTTTTAAAAGATTTTATGACTTCATTTACCCTTCAGAATACTAAATAGTATGACAAAAAATTTTTTGTGGATTTTTAAAATTAAATTAGAATTAAACACATCAAACAGCTTAGCTTGTCCATTTTACTAATAAAATCTAAAGTTGGTGTGGCCACTAAACTAAAGGTAGTGCTTCCAAAAAAATATAAGTTTCCAGATCAGCTGCAACTGTGTGCTGGTGAAAATTTGTGCAGCAAAAATTACTTTTATTCTTTGGAATGATGTCGACTGTAAATGAGCTTCCGTTAGCTTCGGAGTTAAATGAAAAGACTTGGTTTTATCTTGCTCATCTTGTTTTTGTGTTTAAAAATTATTTAATTTGGTGTTGGACTACTATACAATAATTGATTGTAGCTCATCTTTAGTGCAAGCAGGAAATCGATTAAAGTCGACTCGATCAATTAATTGCTTTAGAGAGGCCAACTTCTAAAAAGTACACTTAATATGTAATTAATTTTAAATATATCTAATAATTCATCACTTTTAGCAAATTAATGAAAATTAAGATTTAGTACTGTTAATGTGTAGTACAAACCTGAATCTACAATGTTAGAAAACAAGGTCCGAGAGAGTTGCATAAGGCCCAAAAACATAACCCGATTTACAAAATACGAACTAATTTGTTCGAGTTTATTTTTTAAAACTCGGATTTAGCTATCCAAACTATATTTTATGGACCTCGATGTACTGAGCATCTAAAAGATAATAATGTTTCTAGCATTTTATGCTTTTTTAATACAACTGCTTACCTTTTTGGATCTTAGGGAAGAAAGTAAACGAAATAAGACCAAACTAATTAATAGCAAAACGATTTAAAACCATACTAAACTAAAGTTAATAATTTCTTGTTGTGCGTTTAAATTGTTAGGTTAGGTCACGCTGTCAACAGTTTGAATTTTTAAGGTCCGTTCACATATTTGCAATATCACACGTTGTAAAATAATACAAAAAAAACAGTGTATAAATAGAGTTTGGTGTTATAACATTTTGGAAATAATTTTTGTACTTTTGTAATGGTAATTTATAATTTTAGAAAAAATTTTGAAACACTGTTATACAAAAGCAATAAACATATGTGGAGCAATATCCGTTGATAGAAATCGTGTTTACTCCATCAAAATGAATTTTTAGAAAACTCTACAATTCTGAAATTTTATTAATTTTTTTTGTATTAACTGTAACGACTCTATTATGAATAATTAAATTTACTTAAAATCTAAAATTCACAAGTATTTAGCATGCTTAATGAATTAAGAATTATTTAAGAAATATTAACCCAAAATAGTTTCTTCTTATGTAAAAGACAACGTACGTATTCACGGCAAAATGGCATACTATACAATATCCACCTGACTTAGAAGAAGAATCTGAGGATCCATTTACTGTTGAAGATAGTGAAATTGCTTGTTTGTTTAGCAATGATCTATATACCCATTCTAAGCTTGGAGAAATGTGGATCAGATGCCAAAAATGTCAAATATGACTCACTGTTATTGATGCGCTGGAGTTTCCAAAAAAATAAAGCAGTATACCTACATGGTAAACTATGTAAATAAACAATAAAGCAACACTTTAGTTAACTATTTACTCGATTTTCCATTATAGTTATCTAGATTATTCCATACTTAAGTACTCTTAATTTATGCCAATTTCATAACTTCAGCATCCACTTTTTCTCCGTCTGAAACTGAAAAGTACTCTTAATTTGAAAAATTCTGTTGATATCTTGAAATTCAATAATCTATAATCCATTCACTATTTATTTGTGTTATGGTTGGCCATGAACTTTTGTTTTTTATTATCGATTGATTATTGACCTCTAATTATTTCAGATGTGATTTAGTAAGTATGGTCAAGATTTTATCAATAAAACTAAAAGTTTATCGCATTGCCGACGTTTCGCCTCATATTTTGGCTTTATCAAGGCACTAAAAAACAATTTTATTAAAAATACATAATACCACATTGTTACAGGAACTTACAGTTATAAAAAGTTTTACATGTCAATTTTTTTATGACTACAAGACGCATAAATCAGAAGTTTTTTTTTTAATTATATATAATATCTAATCTTAATCTTTTTATAATTGAACTCTAGGAATGATATCGAGCACTACTTTCAAATTTTTTCCCACTATATTTCTACTTTTAAATTTTTCTTGTAACTTCTTTAATTTTGTAGCTCACTAAACAACCCAAAACAATTCAACGAATAACCACAAATTTGGTGTCAAACTGTCAACTGTTGTATCAACTGTGTGGATGCCTGTTTTCAAGTTCTCTCAATAGGTGGCTCTACGTATGTGACTTTAAGATGTTATTTGATTTTATTTTATGCGTCGTCTGCGTTGATCTGTCGTAGTTTTCGCTACTATCAAGTCATACCAATCGCTCGAAATCGTGCGATGAAATATGCTGTGAAAATAAGGTAGATGGCTCCACTTAAGGGAACATAGGAATTTATTTTACCGATAGTCAATTAGACATTTTGGCTACGTTCGTCATTACGATCTGTAGATTGGGGCAGATCCCGCAGATTTATCCATGGTATAATTGCTAATGACGAACGCGTAGAGCGTATCGATTAGTTTTAGAGACGTCCTATAGAGGGCCGGTCATAATAATTCATTAAAATTTATATTTTTTAATTATTATAAATTAGTTTATACAGATACAAATAAAAAATAAATGTTTAAAAAAAATTGTTTTTTATATGTGTTTGTTTTCCGCAAAGTTAAAGGCAAATCACAATTTAATTTAAATTTTCAAATATTAGCGGTAGATTTTTACGTATCGAAAAAGTGAGTAGTGGTATATCTTTTTCCTCGATCCTAAACAGTCCGAGCATATCGAGCGCTCCGCGATTGCAATGAAAAACGCAATCGAGCTGCTCCAGATGTTAATCGCGAACGCGTAGATTGTAATTTAGATCACTCCGAGCGCTCGGAGCTCAATGACGAACGTAGCCTTTGTTGTGACTGGTGCAAATTTCATATTGACATTTGTGACACCAATCACAGCACAGTTAAATACATCTCGTACTCTATGAGAGGAGGGGGTACAGTCGCTGTTTTCTGAATGTAGCTTTAATTTTGTCGTTGTCAAATAGACAGTGACAGTATGATGACATTACTCCAGTGTAAAACATGTTATTACAGTTTCCATTGTTCCCTGATGCACTAGCGCCTCTAGTTGCAATTTATTGGATTGGTATGACTTGATAGTAGCGAAAACTACGACAGATCAACGCAGACGACGATTTTATGTTTAGTTTTCCTAGAATGTTGTAATAACTTTTATTGAGGCCCTCGATGTCGCTTCTTCTATTCACACATTTTTTGTTTTTTTGAATACTAATCATTTCCTGCAAGAGGCGTTTTTTTTCGATGGTTTCTGTTTTCACTACTTGTACGTTTTCGAAATCGAATCTGTGCCACTTTTCGTAAGTGTGCTCTGTTAATGCTGTTTTGTTTTGATTAGTAGCCAAGTTGAGTGGTTGGACGTCTCGAGTGTGTTCTTTGACTCGGGTTGCAAGGTATCTGCCTGTTTGTCCGATGTAAGCTCGATCACAATCTTTACAGTTTATTTGGTAAACTACATTGCTTAGATTTGGTAAAGGTCTTTTCCTTTGATTTTGCTAAAGCACTTTTTTTTTTATTGTGTTTTCATTTTTGAAGGCGATGTTTGTTTTTCAGTCTGTAGTACGTCTTTGATTTTGTTTTTTAGTTTGCCAAAATAAAAAAACCCTATTAAGTTCACTGACAGCTCTTCACAGTACAAAAAAAAGTGACAGACCTTTGACAGACCAACTATTAACACAATTGAATATAAGCCGCTACTCTACAATACTTAACCTATAGTTCAATTTTTAAAAGACTACCGACACGTGACTTTTAAAATATTCAATAAATAATTAATTTAATTATAAATTTTCTAAATAAATATTTAGTAATAATTAGCAATAAATGTATTAACTAAATTAAATAATTAAACTCACCAAATAAGTCGTTTTCATCTTTATTTATACATATAAAGGTGATCACGTGTCGGTAGTCTTTTAAAAATTCTAGTATAACTGATTTTTTTCAAATTTATACCGGGTGGAATCTGTCACCCTAACATGGCTAACCATAGCGCAAATAAATAGTGAACGGATTATAGTAACTTTCTTAAAAAAGAAAAATGTTGGACACCATCCTAAAAAGTCAAAATATTTCAGTAGAGATGAGAAGGTCAAATTTTTAATCGATTCTCCGGATAAAGATTTTTTGATGCTGAAAGTAGCAATGATTGTTTGTATCACTGGAGCTTGCCGGCAAGAGGAACTTGTCAATTTATCGTTAAACAATATTGAAGATAAAGACTCCGTTGTCATTATTAATTTACCTAATACAAAAAGTTCGTCGTACTTCTACGTGAAAAAAGTGAAAAAGTAAAGTGTTAGGGCGAGTTTCATAAAGGGTGCTAAGCACTTGCTCAACTTAAGTTCGAGATCGCGGACTAAAATTCCGTTTCATAAAGCTTTCTCAAACTCGAACATTTAAGTCGCCGCTTTCGGCAGTTATCGGTTGAAAACAAACGTAAAGAACGAGTTGCCCAAGTTTCGAAAAGGTTGGCAGTTTGTTTGATTTCAACCGATAACCGCCGAAAGCGGCGACGTAACTGTTCGAGTTTGAGAAAGCTTGATCCCGATCTCGAACTTAAGTCGGGGAAGTGCTCAGCACCCTTTATGAAACTCGACCTTAGTGTTCTTGAAGAAATCGAGAAGTTAATCAAATTTCATTTCTTCTTTAATAAGCAATAAAGTGTCATATTGGCGTTATGATTTGTATTTTCAATATCTCCGAAATTTTGTCAACACGTAATATTAATAGATAGCAATAACAATTAGCAAGGAACTGACACAAAATTAACATATCACTTATGTTTTTTAAATAACTTAAGAAAGATATCTGCATAAAAGGCGAGAATATGTAGTAAAATTGGTGCAAAGTAAGCATAACATCACGATAATTAAAGATATATTGTTTCAAATATTGATAATATAATTAATGCAAAATATTGGCCTAATTGCCGTTTTTTTGGTAATAAAAATGATTATTAAAAGTTATCGATGTGAATATAAGGCAGTTGCACTCGAATTTTTTTAAGTTTCCACTTAAGTTTGACAACACAACGGACACCACTGTAAGTAATTTTATAATTTTTTTTTTTAAATATAGAACTATTTTTAATAGGAAAATGAAATTGTGTCTATTTCTCACTGCCATCTTTATGGTAGTTTTGTACATTAATGCACAAGACGGAACACCAGTACGAACACCAGAAGAAACGCAGCGAGATCAAGAATGTGGGCATCGACCTGAACCATGTAATTGTATTGGAGTTGGTGACCCATATTGGACTTCCAATAACGATGTTTGTACATTTTATTGTAGAGGTGACAACGATGTACATATAAGTTGCAATACTACAATTGCACCAGAATGTCAGTCAGAAACTACACCAGAATGTGAGTGTACTACTGGAGTTGGTCAACCATATTGGGCTTATGCAAGCACGGATTGTTACTTTTATTGTAGAAATCAAGATGAGTATACAGATTGTGATGACATTTTTAATAATGCGGCGATGAAATTATGTTAGTTCACTAGGGTCTTTAGCATATTGACGCTAGTTACCTGGGATAATGTCAGCGCCGGCTTAACGGTTTTAAATAATAAAATTTTTAAAACTGATATTTTTTATTTTACTCTGTTCTAATACCTTAAATTAATTATAATTATTGTTACTATTTTTTGGTAAAATGTTTCAATAAATTGACAGACTGACGTAACACTATTGAACCCTATTTCTTATAGGTAGCTTTAAAAAATTTTCAAAAATTGACTTTTTTGGTTATAAAATAGATTAAGTTAATGTTGTCCAAAGAGCATAAATTGTATGACATACTTTTTTATAAATTAAAAGTTATAACCAAAATACTATAAAGCAGCAAAACTCAAAAAAGGCATTAAATTAAATTTGCAAAAATTTTTGTCTACAAGAAATAAAATTAGTATTTAATCTTACTTTTTGTAGAATAGCACTACTGTTAAATGCCTACCTTGCAATTTTTTAATAGTACATTGCAATACATGGTCGGTAAGTGCAGAGTTAACAAATCGAGAAAATGTTAGCAAAACGAGACCCGTAGGGTCGAGTTTTTCTAATTTTCGAGATTTGTTACGAAAAGCACTTAACGATCCGAGTATTGCATACTATTTTTTGCACAATCGTGAAAAATAACTAATAATAAATTCATTTTTTAAACTGACACTAGTTGACAGTTTAAATAATTTTTATAATTTTAAAGTTTATTCAAAATAGTAACCGCTGGAGAACAATGTTGTCCCAGTAACAAGAATAAAAGTAACAAATAGCTCAAACATCTGTTTCACTGGTTTCACTTACCACCCTTGTGCTTTTGGTTAAATATTTCGAAATCATTATTTTATTGTTTCTATGGACACATACAATGGTTTGGTAAAATCAACTTTCTATTAGTATAAACATTGTTGGTAAGTACAGAATAGAACACGATTGTGCAAAAAATTTGTTTTAAACCGATTCCTTTATAGTCTGGTGCACTACTGAAGTTTTACATAGTGTACCCGGGACTAATTCGCATAAAGCTGAAACTTTCGCGATTGTGTAGTACTTATAGCCCTTATTGTCATACTAAGAGTCCCCTTTCTTCTGAGGGGTGGAACACCCCCAAAATTGGGGTTGAATTTCAAAAATTACACTTTTTATCATTTATTTGCAATTATCTCAAGAACTAGGTAGTAAACGAAAAATTATAAAGAGTCAAAAATTGAAGACGAGAAAATTATACGAAATAAATCTCATTTGCGATTTTTCAAAATAATAAATACTTTTTGAGAAAAATGTTACTGAAAGTTAACCTATTTTGTGCGTATGTACCCATGCGTTGCGCGATCAAAGTGATACTGAGCGCCCTATTTTACGTTATTGGAAATTTCTCATTACTTATCAGATTTAGAGAAAAACAAAAAATATGTGGTTGAAGAGGACATTTTCTGCTTTAAATTACATGCACAATATTGTAATCTTAAGTAATTTATCATGGAGAAAAAAATAATGAATGTAAAATAACCTAATTTTTCTTAAAATTTAAAAATCTCGCAAAGTAATTGAGGAAATGTAAAATCCATATAGGATCACTATGTTCATGATGTATACTTTAATGTCCTAATACGTAAAATTTTTTCCGAGCCTTATTTTGAAAAAAATTTGGACTTTGAAATTCATAATTTAAAAATAATTTTTTAAATTAGTCTTTTGAAGTCTTTTGAAGAGTGAAAAAATTTTCAGCTTTATGCGAACTAGTCCCGGGTCCAATGCTAAATGCACTGTAGTATTATATTAGTAAATCCATTTAAAATTTGTGCGTTTCTGCACAATAGTATATTATCCAACGAGCGGGTAATGAAGCTCATTACTCACAAGAATGAATTTGCGACACGGGCCGTATGGCGAGTGTCGTAATCATTAGAGTGAGTAATGAGCATTACCCGCGAGTAGAATACTATACTTTATCCACGACTGCAAATAATATAAACCAAATATACATTGAATACGCGAGTATTTTTTGAAAAAAAATTTTTTATTTATTTTAAAAAATTAATTTTTTATGGAAATGTATTCAACATTTAATGTAGAATTCAAAACTGTAAAAATATATATGGTGTTGCATTTAAAAATGTAAAGTTTGCCACATTTCCGGCGAAATCGGAAGTGGAAGAATTTTCAAAAGTAGTTAAACAAATTGCAATTTATATGACTATAACTCACAGCAAATTTCATTTTGATACGTTGATAAATAACGGAGCTATAAAAGTTTTCCAATCCCCTGTGTCGCCGGGTAAACCATTGAGTAATGTAGTAGTCATTGAGTAATATGTATATTATTCAATCATTTGCAACTAGTGAGTAATGACACACATTACTGGTCAAAAATCATAGAGTAATGAACGTATTATTGGACGGTCGTGGATAAAGTATTTTATTCAATCGGTTAGTCTTGGAATCAAGTCGCTTTTGTAATAATTACTTATCTTTTGCGGACCTTTTGCGTTTATTTAAATCACTCACTTTAAATTAACAAACTCACGTCCAACAAATGTCAAAATCAAAGATAATATAATTATATAAGGGAAAATTATAATTATGTTTAAATTATATCAATATTCACGTGGTTTGTGTTAGTTTTTTAAAGTTTCATATTTGTAAGGTTTGTGGACGAAATATTTTAAGTACAAGTAAAACCATTACGTTTTGTATAGGTATCATGAATGCAATATCTATAAACAGTGAAAATGAAGTGGAATCCAACGCTGAAATTGAAATTGAAGAGTCTTGGAGAAGCGGGTGTGATTTTTTAATTCCCGCGAAATCGAAAGCACTGTATGAACAAACGTATATTTCGCTTTGATAATTGGTTAAGAGAGAAAAAAGTGACAATAAACGAGAGAACTTTACTAGCATATTTCATTCAAAGGAGTGACACTTTAAAATCTCCAGGGAGTTTATGGACAGATTATTCAATGCTTAAAAGTACTCTTAATTTGAAAAATTCTGTTGATATCTCGAAATTCAATAAACTATAATCCATTCACTATTTATTTGTGTTATGGTTGGCCATGAACTTTTGTTTTTTGGTTTGCCAATATAAAAAGTCCCTATTAAGTTGACTGACCAGCTCTTGACAATACATACTAAGTGTCAACTAATGCAATAACATAACAAACATGTGACAGACAACTATTAATATTTAACCAAACTACTTTGTTCTAATTTATACCGGGTGGAATCTGTCACCCTAACATGGCCAACCATAGCACAAATAAATAGTGAACGGATTATAGTAACTTTCTTAAAAAAGAAAAATGTTGGACACCATCCTAAAAAGTCAAAAGTTTTCAGTAGAGATGAGAAGGTCAAATTTTTAATCGATGCTCCGGATAAAGATTTTTTGATGCTGAAAGTAGCAATGATTGCTGGTATCACTGGAGCTTGCTGGCAAGAGCAACTTGTCAATTTATCGTTAAACAATATTGAAGATAAAGACTCAGTTGTCATTATTAATAATTTATACTCGGATTTTTTAAAGACTACCGACACCTGACCACCTTAATATGTAAAAATAAGGGTGAAAACGACTTATTTCGTGAGTTTAATTATTTAATTTAGTTAATACATTTATTGTTAATTGTTATTAAATATTTACTTAGAAAATTTATAATTAAATTAATTATTTATTGAGTATTTTAAAAGTCACGTGTCGAAAGTCTTTTAAAAATGCAACTATACCTAATATAAAAACTTCGTCGTACTTTTACGATCATTGACAAACCCGACGAAGAGGTTCATTATTTGCAAATATTTAGAAAATATGTTCAAATAAAACCTAATAGCACTTCTTCACATCGATTTTTCTACGCATTTGTAACGGTAAATGTGTCAATCAGGTTGTGGGTTTAAATACCTTACTGAGTTGTGTAACCAACGTGAGTAAAAGCTTCGAGAAAAAAGTAAAAATGGACATGAGCCTTCAGCAGTACACTGGTATTACTGCATTGGTGACAGACTGATAAAATTAGGAGATGAAAATTTAATTTGCGTATAAAAAATGAAATAAAATATCAATAGAAAAATCAATTTCGTTCTATGGTTCTATGGTAATATTCGTGATGCCATCAAAGTGTTAGTGTTCTTGAAGAAATCGAGAAGTTAATCAAATATCATATCTTCTTTAATGAGCAATAAAGTGTCATATTGGCGTTATGATTTGTTTTTTCAATATCTCCGAAATTCGGTCAACACGTAATATTATAATAGTAATAAAAATTTGCAAGGAACTAACACAAAATTAACATATCACTTATGTTTTTCGAATAACTTAAGAAATATATCAGCATAAAAGGCGAGAATATGTAGTGAAATTGGTGCAAAGTAAGCATAACATCACGATAATTAAAGATATATTGTTTCAAATATTGATAATATGATAATATAATTAATGCAAAATATTGGCCTAATTGTCGTTTTTTTTGGTAATAAAAATGATTATTAAAAGTTATCGATGTGAATATAAGGCAGTTGCTCTCGAATTTTTTTAAGTTTCCACATAAATTTGACAACACAACCGACACCACTGTAAGTAATTTTTAATTATTGTGTGTGGCTATTTTTTTTTATATTTAAGTTTTCTTTATGGAGAGTAATAAAGCCAAATTTTTTTATAAAAAACTTTATTTTTTCCAAAATTCATTTCCATACCATGGATGGGTCACGAATGTCGCTACGTTTCGCCTTGCTGCTTCTTCAGACGATCAAAAAAATTTTTTTTAAAGAAACATTGATAAATACATAGATGAACGTAATTAAACGTAATTAAACAGTTAAACCTTTTCAATTTTGTTGTTTTTTAAATTGAGTTGTTTGAAGTAATCTTGGTAGGTATAGTTCCATAACGATTTAATACTTCTTCCAAGAAGAGCGAATGCGATAGTTCCATTTTGGTGTTTAAAGATGGCTTCCTGACTGATGTTTTATTTTATTACTTATTAATTTAGTCCCTGAATTTATCAAGTTGGGCAAGTGGTTTCCATAAAATTTTCAAATCAATCTCCAAAATTGATAAGATTTGTTTTTAATAATTATTGTGTGGCTATTTTTTTTATATTTAAGTTTTGTTTATTGAGAGTTAAAGCCAAATTTTTTTATATTGTATTTATCAATGTTTCTTTAAAAAAAAATTTTTTTGATCGTCTGAAGAAGCCGTAACGCCTTACGGCTTCTTCAGACGAAACGCTACGTTTCGCCAAACGTAGCGACATTCGTGGCCCATCTATGGTATGGAAATGAATTTTTGAAAAAATAAAGTTTTTTATAAAAAAATTTGGCTTTATTACTCTAGGTACATAAAGAAAACTGTAAGTAACTTTATAATTTTTTTTTAAATATAGAAATATTTTTAATAGGAAAATGAAGTTGTTTCTATTTCTCACTGCCATATTTATGGTAGTTTTGTACGTTAATACACAGGGAGACCGAACACCAGAAGAAACACAGCGAGATGAAGCATGTGCCATGCAAGTTGCACCATGTAATTGTACAGGACTTGGTGACCCATATTGGCTGTCCCTTAACAATCGTTGTACATTTTCTTGTATAAGTGACGATGACGATATACCTTGTACTACTCAAAGTGCAGCCGAATGTCAGGCCGAAGCACCATGCGACTGTACTGGAGTTGGTCAACCATATTGGTCTATATCAAGCGGTTCTTGTGTCTTTTATTGTAGAGCTGAAGATGATTATACAAGTTGTGATGCCCTTAGTGGTGCGGCGATGAAATCATGTTAGTTCACTAGGGTATTTAGCATATTGACGCTAGTTACCTGGGATAATGTCAGCGCCCCTTAACGGTTTTAAATAATAAAATTTTTAAAACTGATGTTTTTTATTTTACTCTGTTCCAATACCTTAAATTAATTATAATTATTGTTACTATTTGGTAAAATGTTTAGATAAATTGACAGATGTGACATTATTAAACCCTATTTCTTATGGTAGGTTCCCATACGCCCATACCAACGTTTTGGCGTCGGCGTTTTCACTGTGCGCAGTCGAAACGTCGACGTTGAAAATTGTCCGGCTATTTTTGTTCTTTTAACATTTCGGCTGTGTAGCGTTTCTATATTATACATAACCCCATAACCATACTTTTATATTCGAAATGTCTACATCAGTGCTAATTATTGCATATTTATATTTAAAATTAAAAAAAAAATAAAAATAAAAATTTTTGACGTGTCGCCATCTCTTGAAACTTATTTGTAGTTCAATTGTCAAATATTTTTAAAAATTAACTTTAACTTGTAAAAAGAAGCTAATTATTAAACGCAACGAATAAATTATAACAGAAAATTTATAAAAACATTACCTTTTTACATTACAAATGCTTAGAAATATCATTTTACGTTACAATTTGTTGTAAATATTTAGGGTTAGAATTTACTTTTACCTCCTAGGATGTTTTTCCTAGGATGTAAAAGTAGAACTTTAACCTTACTTGTTCAGTAACAAAATGTGTCAACTTTTTTTGAAGTTTGAAGAAAAACAATTTTTCAATGCATATTTTTTGATATTGCACATTGACTGTAATTTTATTAATTTCCAACTGTATTTTAACACCAAAAATGCAAAATTAGTGATAAGTAATAATATTTCTGAATAGAGAAGAAAATTATCTATTTAATGATGCAAAAATATTCTGACATTTCCTGTTAAATCGTTTGACGGATGTTAGTTCTGAGCTGAACGGATTGCAACCAAAAATCAATGGTTCCAAATCACGACCCCACAAGAAGCCCGTATGTCAAATTTCAAGTCAATCGTCAAAGCGTTCGAGAATAATCGTCGGGAATTACATTCACACATACACAGACACACACACAGACAGACAGAGTAATGTCAACTTATAAAATTTGCAATACAAGATCACAACTCACAACTATGGTAAAATCGAAAATAATTTTTTTTTCGAAAACGAAGCAATTTACAAAGTGGCTGACAGGACAAACCTTTTAACTATTATAATTAACGCCTTTATGAATTTTTTCAAAATAATTCCATGTTGGGAAGGCTTTCAAACTCAAAATCAAAATTTACAAGACAAGTACTTACTATGGAAAAATCGAAAATTATTTTTTTTTCTAAAACGAAGCCATTTAGAAAGTTGCTGATAAGACAAACTTTTTAACTATTATAATTAACGTCTTTATGAATGTTTTCCAAAAAATTCCATGTTGGGACGGCCTTCAAAGTCAAAATCAAAATTTACATAGGTATGCTTACTATGGGAAAATCGAAAATAGTTTTTTTTTTTAAAACGAAACCATTTACATAGTGGCTGATAAGACAAACCTTTTAACTATTATAATTAACGCCTTTATGAATTTTTTCAAAATAATTCCATGTTGGGAAGACCTTCAAACTCAAAATCAAAGTTTACAAGTACTTACTATGGGATAATCGAAAATAATTTTTTTTTCGATAACAAAGACATTTACAAAGTGGCTGATAAGACAAACCGTTTAACTACTATAATTAATGCTTTCGTGAATTTTTTCAAAATAATTCCCTGTTGGAAAGGTCTTCAAAGTCAAAATCAAAGTTTACAAGTACCTGTTTATTAAGGGATAATCGAAAATAATTTTTTTTTCGAAAACGAACACATTTACAAAGTGGCTGATAAGTGATAAGACAAACCGTTTAACTATTATAATTAGAGATGAGATTTTTAGGTTGTATAAATACAAAAAAAGGTAACTAAAAAGGTACTAATAAAAGCTATTTTAGGTTGCTATTTTGTAGTTTTAGGTAAAAAAACCTAGGAATTAGATTATACAATTTTATTGGTCTTATATTATTTTTACTTAAAATATTCATATTATTATTTTTTGAGTACTATGATTTTGTCTTTTCTCAGTTATACGATATTTTTATGCATCGAAAACGACCTCTATATCTCAAGATGTTAAAGATGTGTATTTGTACAAGACTCATTCAACAGTAGAAATATTTGTAACAAGCAAAAATAAGAAAATAATTTTATTTCTGCCTAAACCGTTTAGATATCGAAATCTAACAAGAGGCAACCAATTTTAAAATATTTTGGCAGTCGATAGCGGGCTATCAGAACCTTTTGATGGAGGTAAGTTTAGCTCAATCGATCTATTTTGGTACAGGAATATGTGGTAGATATTTGTACTACAGACTTTTTGGGGACACCATGTATATTTGTTTTGCCAATGATCCATTCTTTTACTTTCAAAGATAAGTTTCGTTTACTCAGGCATTTTAAATAAAAGCAATACACATACACAACTACATCAAGCTAGAATAATACTAACAACTGTAAAAGATGCTAAATTCACGTTCATATCGCGAGATAGCGGATTGTCGACGCAGAATTGTTGAAAAAGATATCAAATTTTTGGTTTCAAAAAATAATTTTCGGATAAAATCGTTCTTAAACCTTAAAAGAAAAAAAAGGTTTCCAAAAGTATAAAATAGGTTGTAAAAACTTAAAAATAGGTAGTTTTTAGCAAATTGTTTAAAAAAGGTAAAAACAACCATATTTTTCCGTTAAACAAATTTTAATACTAACAATATATGAATAGCAGCATAAACAAAAAAAAGGTAAAAAACTAAAAATCTCATCTCTAATTATAATTAATGCCTTCGTGAATTTTGTCAAAATATGTAATTCCATGTTCAAAGTTTACAAGTACTTATTTATTATGGGACGTTATGGCATAATCGAAAATAATTTTTTTTTCGAAAACGAAAACATTTACAAAGTGGCTGATAAGACAAATTTTTTAACTACACTCGCCGGTAAGTACATGAAAACTTTGATTGCGGATTTGAAGGCCATCCCAACATGTAATTTTTTTGAAAAAAATCATAAAGGCGTAAATTATAACAATATAGTTATAATTATTTGCGTTGTTTCAAAAAATTAAATAGTTTTCTTAAGTTACAATTTTTTCAAATTCAAATTGAAGCGCAAACCCGATACAACCTATACAACTGACGTATCCCCTAACCTTACTTTTCAGACCGTGCTCTTCGTAAGAATTTTAGATCGGTCCGACCGGTCTCGAACAAAAAAAATAAATACCGGTCGGACCGTGCAGTAGTCACTCCCTGTTATATAACATGTTATATTATAAATGTAAACGCAGCTTTAGACTGCGCTACCTGTATTTGAAAACTACTCTTTGGGTTGCAGAAAGCTTTTAACGGCTTGTACAATTGATGAGTTTTGAATGTGACTCTAGTCACTACGTTTTGACACCTGAAACGTCACATTCAAAACTATAATTAACTGTAACAAGCCGTTAAAAGTTTTCTGCAACCCAACCTGATGAAACTAATAACTGAAAAGTTAAAATTTTCAAGCTATTTCAATATTTTTAAATTTTCATTTCCTAAAGAGTTTGAAGTATTTAAATTTGGCGCTTTTCTGGATGGCGAATGTTTTTAGGGTTTACTGATTTCAAATTTATCTCAAACTTTTAGCTCCGCCTACATATCTTTTGTGGGGATTTTGTACTTGTTTAACCGGTTAAATTCTTCTGTGTGTAACTACCAGTAACTACACAACCAGGTAGTTAATAAATACCTTTGTGTTGTGGAGAAGCTTTCACATTTTTTGTATTTTTATATTTGTGCTGCAGTGATCCAGTGTTGGCAATAAATAAATAAGTGGGCATTTCCTATAAAAAACAAATCAAAATGGATATTACAATCAAAGGAGAACAATTTCAAGATTCTTTTGTCGAGGATTTTGACAATTCGGACAATTTTAGTGAGTAACTATTCAATGCCCTAGTTATACTATTTGTAACAAAAATATTGCAGATGAAGCTATAACAGAAGAACCTTTTGAGGATAACCTTTCCGATGTTGGTAAGGATTTATTAATCTCATAATACAAGTTGTACTTTATTTATATAATTCTCAAGGCTCAATCAAAATAGAAAAACATAATCTAGAGGAATTTGTTGAGGAAAATATTAAGACGGAAGATGGCAAAGTAGAAGAACATAATTTAGAATGCAACGAAGTATCCGGCCCTGATAAATATGATTTGAAGTGTTCTAAAAGAGCAAATCTAGCTACTGTGCTTTTTCACAATGATGAAAAACAGATTCAGTGTAATATGTGTGAATATGTAAGCATGCAAGAAACTGATTTGCAGAGACATCAATTATTACTAGTACATACAGACAAAACATTTTTTCAGTGTTATAATTGTGAGTACAGATCTTTTAAAAAATCCACATTAAGAGTTCACATGTTAACACATATAAGTAAAAAACCACATCAATGTGCTATTTGTAAATATAAATGTTCAAAAAAAGCAAATTTAAAGAGACACATGATGACACATACAGGTGAAAAACAACATCAGTGTACTTTATGCGATTATAAATGTTCCCAGAAATCAAGCTTTAAGAGACACATGTCTACACATAAGGGTGAAAAACCACATCAATGTACTATATGCTATTATAAGTCTTCCAAGAGAGCAGATTTAAAGAGACACATCATGACACATACAGGTGAAAAACCACATAAATGTGCTGTTTGCGATTATAAATGTTCCAACAGATCAGACTTAAAGAGACACACAATGAAACATACAGGTGAAAAAGCACATCAGTGTGCTGTTTGTGAATATAATTGTTCCCGGAGAACAGGTTTAAAGATGCACATGATGACACATACAGGTGAAAAACCACATCAATGTACTATTTGTGAATATAAATGTTCTCAGAGAACAGCTCTAAAGATACACATGATGACACATACAGGTGAAAAATCACATCAATGTGCTGTTTGCGGTTATAAATGTTCCCGGAGAGCGGCTTTAAAGATGCATATGATGACACACACAGGTGAAAAACCACATCAATGTTCTGTTTGCGATTATAAATGTTCGCAGAGATCAAACTTACAGGGACACATGAGGTCACATACAGGTGTAAAACGACATCAATGTGCAGTTTGTAAATACAAATGTTTAGAAAAAGCAAATTTAAAGAGACACATGATGTCACATACAGGTGAAAAACCACATCATTGTTCTGTTTGTGGTTATAAATGTTCCCAAAAGGCGGATTTAAAGATGCACATGATGACACACACAGGTGAAAAACTATATCAATGTACTGTTTGCGATTATAAATGTTCGCAGAGGTCAAACTTACAGAGACACATGATGTCACATGCAGGTGAAAAACAATATCAATGTGCTGTTTGTAAATATAAAAGTTTAGAAAAAGCAAATTTAAAGAGACACATGATGACACATACAGGTGAAAAACCACATCAATGTTCTATTTGCGATTATAAATGTACCCAGAGATCAAACTTAAAGAGACACATGTCTACACATACGGGTGAAAAACCACATTAATGTACTATATGCGATTATAAGTGTTCTGAGAGAGCAGATTTAAAGAAACACATCATGACACATACAGGTGAAAAACCACATCAATGTGCTGTTTGTGAATATAATTGTTCACAAAAACCAAAGTTAAAGAAACACATGATGACACACAAACACACAGTTTAATAATCACATCACTGTGCTATTTACGAATGTTACTGTTAAATAGACCAGTCACCTTCAGTGGAGGACGTCTTTAGCAAAAGGTGCTTTTAAAATTAAGAAAAAGGATTTTTATTTTGTTAGAAGAGCTGTGTATGTAAATTATGTATGTATTATTATAAAATTTGGTCTAAAAAGCTATGGGCCAATTGAGGAAATTTCAGCGACGTTCCCTGAATTGACCCAATGTTGTATGTAAAAATCATGATTGATTATAAAATAAATCATACGTAAAGCAAATTATATTATTTCTTAATTAGTGCTGTTATTAGCGCTTCTTTATATGTATTTGTTATCCAACGAAAAATTTATGTCGTTTTAAGAAAAATGTCAGCATACCGTTGCTTAAAAACTAAAAAGAAAATCTTATTTTAAATTTAGAACGATAAGAAAGCAGAATTGTTGAGAGCTCTGTAACTGATGAAATTGTAAATCCCCTTGGATATCTCGTAAAGATACAATGTTCAATGTGGAATATCTAAGTAAATAAGCATTAAAATTGATTTTTCAATAACATACTCAATTTACTGCACTCGACTAAAACTTTCGAATAGGATTTTAGATAATTTCATCCTGTAATACTCTCTAACGAAAGGTTTAATTAAAGACACAAATTATCCCTTGTTATCCCTTGCAGAAAATCTTTTTATATCAAAAATTTTTATATAGAACCAGCCTCTTATACCCTCAAATTACCACATAAGCGCTTTTATGTTTGGTGGATATTTTACGAATTCCATTCTAAACGAGACGACCAATTTTGGTAAGCTTCTGGCTATTGGGGTTCCATGGCAGCAAAGAGAATATATCCAAGTATTAAATCGAATCAACTTGCTTGACTTATTTCGTTGTATTTTTATTACCAAAATTTTTCATAATATCCCTATTTTGTACAACAAAAAAATTACGTAATATTCCATCAAGAGATCACAAAAAAAAAATTCTAAACTATTTAATAAAATTAGTTATTAAGATGTAATAATACAGTAACAAAAGTGTTTAAGTAAAGTACGTTATAGATTAACCGCGAATAGACTATTGTAATTATAATTTAAATTTACAAAGTTTCTCGCCAAAATTAACGGTGATGTTATAATTGAGTTAAGCGTAATACCCTATGCTTTACACAGTTTCAAATTATAATTTATTAAAACTTTACTTCCTGGAACAAATAAACAAAAAATAAAGCTGATGTGTTATCGTCGGATTTTAAGATTTACATAACCTCAAATATATTAGTTTAAAGGTGACATCGGTGACATGTTATCTGCAAGCCAGTTTTTACAACTTGCAATGTCTTTCCCGGCTCTAGCTCCTTAATGAGTGATCTGAGGGTAATTTTACATCTAATAAAAATGATAGAGCATAAAATTATCTATCGGAACCAATCAAAATATCTGCATTTATTTCAATACTTAATTTCTCAACATAAATAAAAGGGAAAAATACGTACTAAGCCAATTTTTACAACCTGCGGTGTCTCTCCCGGCTCTTACTTCTTAAGGAACGATCTGAGGGTAATTTTACCTATAATAAAAATTATAGAGCATAAAATTATCTATCGGAACCAATGATTGTATCTGTATTAATTTTTATACTTAATTTCTCAAAATAAATAAAAGAAAAAAAATCGTAATAAGCCAGTTTTTACAACCTGCGGTGTCTCTCCCGGCTCTAGCTCCTTAGGGAGCCATCTTAGGGTAATTTGACCTCTAATAAAAATTATAGAGCGTAACATTTTCTATCCAAACCAAGCAACAAAAGCGACAAAAACAGTGCATGTAGATAAGTATTCTAGACAGATATAAATATCGAAACAATATACCGACAGAGGCAGACTTTTAAAATTGTAAAAAGAAATCGATTGCAATAATTGATCTAATAATTTATTTAATACTAATTTATTTATTATTAAGTACCTACATAAAATAATCCATCATTTGTAATTAACGTAATGTTAGCCAATTACATTTGTATAAATATTTTCTGTACTTTTTTGCTTTTACTAATACGGTAGTTGTTAAATTATTAAATAATGCTTTGTTTATTCAATTCGATTTAAAGTAGATATGTATTAATATCGAGTACTTGTACGTAGAGTTGTTTGTCAAAATCGCTTTAAATTTAAAATTAATTTCACACGTATAAACAAGTACGTTGCAGCTTGCAGTAGTTATTAATAATTTAATTTTACTTCATCAAATCAAATTTATTAGTTAATTAATGCAATAGATTTGTTTGTTATTTAGGAGGTCAACTGCGCATATTGAATGAGAAAAGTGTTTTCAATTTAAACGTTAATATTGAATAAATTTTTTGTAATCAACTCATTTTATTCTTTGATACGCTGAAACATTTTCAAACCATTTTTATAGCATCGATTCTTAACGAGAAGGCTTATTAAAGTGTTTTAAAACTTTTGTATTATAACTCTTTCTCCTCTAGTTAACAGGCCAACGACCAAACAGGCGTCAGGGACATGAAACGGAGGTCTTGGAGGAAGACAGGCCACAAACGCAATAGACAAAGAGGTCGTTTGCAATGTATAGATCGCCTTTGGTTGAGCTGCATGTGCACTTTTTATAAACAAATCCTGTAGCTCTTTAAAAACAGATCTAAGGCTAGTTTGACCTCTAATAGAAATTCTAGAGCGTAAAATTATCTGTCAGAGTATCTGTCTTAGGTGCGATAATTGCGTGCTCTGCAAATTAATAAAAAAGTCATAAATATGACTGTATTAAAAGCCAGTTTTTTCAACACATGGTGTCTCTTTAGCCTCTAACTGCTTAAGGAGCGATCTGAGGGAATTATACCTCTAATAAAAATTATAGAGCGTCAAATTATCTGTCAGAATCAATTAAAGTATCTGTCTTAGGTGCAATAATTGCCTGCTCTGCAAATTAATAAAAAAGTCATAAATATGACTGTATTAAAAGCCAGTTTTTTCAACACATGGTGTCTCTTTAGCCTCTAACTGCTTAAGGAGCGATCTGAGGGAATTATACCTCTAATAAAAATTATAGAGCGTCAAATTATCTGTCAGAATCAATTAAAGTATCTGTCTTAGGTGCAATAATTGCCTGCTCTGCAAATTAATAAAAAAGTCATAAATATGACTGTATTAAAAGCCAGTTTTTTCAACACATGGTGTCTCTTTAGCCTCTAACTGCTTAAGGAGCGATCTGAGGGAATTATACCTCTAACAAAAATTATAGAGCGTCAAATTATCTGTCAGAATCAATTAAAGTATCTGTCTTAGGTGCAATAATTGCCTGCTCTGCAAATTAATAAAAAAGTCATAAATATGACTGTATTAAAAGCCAGTTTTTTCAACACATGGTGTCTCTTTAGCCTCTAACTGCTTAAGGAGCGATCTGAGGGAATTATACCTCTAATAAAAATTATAGAGCGTCAAATTATCTGTCAGAATCAATTAAAGTATCTGTCTTAGGGTGTGCGCAAATTAAAAGATTCGAGCATAGAGTCTAGACCATAGCATAGACCACAGCGTTCTGGGGTACTTAAATTCAAAGCTGAGAGCATAGAGCATATTGCACCCTTGTAGGGACATATGATTCTAGCTGAAATTTCAAACAACTCTATGTAAACTCTATGGTCGAAACTTCTAATTTGCGCACACCCTTAGGTGCAATAATTGCCTGCTCTGCAAATTAATAAAAAAGTAATAAATATGACTGTATTAAAAGCCAGTTTTTTCAACACATGGTGTCTCTTTAGCCTCTAACTGCTTAAGGAGCGATCTGAGGGAATTATACCTCTAATAAAAATTATAGAGCGTAAAATTATCTGTCAGAATCAATTAAAGTATCTGTCTTAGGTGCGATAATTGCGTGCTCTGCAAATTAATAAAAAAGTCATAAATATGATTGTATTAAAAGCCAGTTTTTTCAACACATGGTGTCTCTTTAGCCTCTAACTGCTTAAGGAGCGATCTGAGGGAATTATACCTCTAATAAAAATTATAGAGCGTCAAATTATCTGTCAGAATCAATTAAAGTATCTGTCTTAGGTGCGATAATTGCATGCTCTGCAAATTAATAAAAAAGTCATAAATATGATTGTATTAAAAGCCAGTTTTTTCAACACATGGTGTCTCTTTAGCCTCTAACTGCTTAAGGAGCGATCTGAGGGAATTATACCTCTAATAAAAATTATAGAGCGTCAAATTATCTGTCAGAATCAATTAAAGTATCTGTCTTAGGTGCAATAATTGCCTGCTCTGCAAATTAATAAAAAAGTCATAAATATGACTGTATAAAAAGCCAGTTTTTTCAACACATGGTGTCTCTTTAGCCTCTAACTGCTTAAGGAGCGATCTGAGGGAATTATACCTCTAATAAAAATTATAGAGCGTCAAATTATCTGTCAGAATCAATTAAAGTATCTGTCTTAGGTGCAATAATTGCCTGCTCTGCAAATTAATAAAAAAGTCATAAATATGACTGTATTAAAAGCCAGTTTTTTCAACACATGGTGTCTCTTTAGCCTCTAACTGCTTAAGGAGCGATCTGAGGGAATTATACCTCTAATAAAAATTATAGAGCGTCAAATTATCTGTCAGAATCAATTAAAGTATCTGTCTTAGGTGCAATAATTGCCTGCTCTGCAAATTAATAAAAAAGTCATAAATATGACTGTATTAAAAGCCAGTTTTTTCAACACATGGTGTCTCTTTAGCCTCTAACTGCTTAAGGAGCGATCTGAGGGAATTATACCTCTAATAAAAATTATAGAGCGTCAAATTATCTGTCAGAATCAATTAAAGTATCTGTCTTAGGTGCAATAATTGCCTGCTCTGCAAATTAATAAAAACGTCATAAATATGACTGTATTAAAAGCCAGTTTTTTCAACACATGGTGTCTCTTTAGCCTCTAACTGCTTAAGGAGCGATCTGAGGGAATTATACCTCTAATAAAAATTATAGAGCGTCAAATTATCTGTCAGAATCAATTAAAGTATCTGTCTTAGGTGCAATAATTGCCTGCTCTGCAAATTAATAAAAAAGTCATAAATATGACTGTATTAAAAGCCAGTTTTTTCAACACATGGTGTCTCTTTAGCCTCTAACTGCTTAAGGAGCGATCTGAGGGAATTATACCTCTAATAAAAATTATAGAGCGTCAAATTATCTGTCAGAATCAATTAAAGTATCTGTCTTAGGTGCAATAATTGCCTGCTCTGCAAATTAATAAAAAAGTAATAAATATGACTGTATTAAAAGCCAGTTTTTTCAACACATGGTGTCTCTTTAGCCTCTAACTGCTTAAGGAGCGATCTGAGGGAATTATACCTCTAATAAAAATTATAGAGCGTAAAATTATCTGTCAGAATCAATTAAAGTATCTGTCTTAGGTGCGATAATTGCGTGCTCTGCAAATTAATAAAAAAGTCATAAATATGATTGTATTAAAAGCCAGTTTTTTCAACACATGGTGTCTCTTTAGCCTCTAACTGCTTAAGGAGCGATCTGAGGGAATTATACCTCGAATAAAAATTATAGAGCGTCAAATTATCTGTCAGAATCAATTAAAGTATCTGTCTTAGGTGCGATAATTGCGTGCTCTGCAAATTAATAAAAAAGTCATAAATATGATTGTATTAAAATCCAGTTTTTTCAACACATGGTGTCTCTTTAGCCTCTAACTGCTTAAGGAGCGATCTGAGGGAATTATACCTCTAATAAAAATTATAGAGCGTCAAATTATCTGTCAGAATCAATTAAAGTATCTGTCTTAGGTGCAATAATTGCCTGCTCTGCAAATTAATAAAAAAGTCATAAATATGACTGTATAAAAAGCCAGTTTTTTCAACACATGGTGTCTCTTTAGCCTCTAACTGCTTAAGGAGCGATCTGAGGGAATTATACCTCTAATAAAAATTATAGAGCGTCAAATTATCTGTCAGAATCAATTAAAGTATCTGTCTTAGGTGCGATAATTGCATGCTCTGCAAATTAATAAAAAAGTCATAAATATGATTGTATTAAAAGCCAGTTTTTTCAACACATGGTGTCTCTTTAGCCTCTAACTGCTTAAGGAGCGATCTGAGGGAATTATACCTCTAATAAAAATTATAGAGCGTAAAATTATCTGTCAGAATCAATTAAAGTATCTGTCTTAGGTGCGATAATTGCGTGCTCTGCAAATTAATAAAAAAGTCATAAATATGATTGTATTAAAAGCCAGTTTTTTCAACACATGGTGTCTCTTTAGCCTCTAACTGCTTAAGGAGCGATCTGAGGGAATTATACCTCTAATAAAAATTATAGAGCGTCAAATTATCTGTCAGAATCAATTAAAGTATCTGTCTTAGGTGCAATAATTGCCTGCTCTGCAAATTAATAAAAAAGTCATAAATATGACTGTATAAAAAGCCAGTTTTTTCAACACATGGTGTCTCTTTAGCCTCTAACTGCTTAAGGAGCGATCTGAGGGAATTATACCTCTAATAAAATTTATAGAGCGTCAAATTATCTGTCAGAATCAATTAAAGTATCTGTCTTAGGTGCAATAATTGCCTGCTCTGCAAATTAATAAAAAAGTCATAAATATGACTGTATTAAAAGCCAGTTTTTTCAACACATGATGTCTCTTTAGCCTCTAACTGCTTAAGGAGCGATCTGAGGGAATTATACCTCTAATAAAAATTATAGAGCGTCAAATTATCTGTCAGAATCAATTAAAGTATCTGTCTTAGGTGCAATAATTGCCTGCTCTGCAAATTAATAAAAAAGTCATAAATATGACTGTATTAAAAGTCAGTTTTTTCAACACATGGTGTCTCTTTAGCCTCTAACTGCTTAAGGAGCGATCTGAGGGAATTATACCTCTAATAAAAATTATAGAGCGTCAAATTATCTGTCAGAATCAATTAAAGTATCTGTCTTAGGTGCAATAATTGCCTGCTCTGCAAATTAATAAAAAGGTCATAAATATGACTGTATTAAAAGCCAGTTTTTTCAACACATGGTGTCTCTTTAGCCTCTAACTGCTTAAGCAGCTATCTGAGGGTAATTTACTTCTAATAGAAATTATAGAACGTAAAATTATCTGCCAGAATCAATTAAAGTATCTGTCTTAGGTGCGATAATTGCGTGCTCTACAAATTAATAAAAAGTCATGAATATGATTGTATTAAAAGCCAGTTTTTTCAACACATGGTGTCTCTTTAGCCTCTAACTGCTTAAGGAGCGATCTGAGGGAATTATACCTCTAATAAAAATTATAGAGCGTCAAATTATCTGTCAGAATCAATTAAAGTATCTGTCTTAAGTGCAATAATTGCCTGCTCTGCAAATTAATAAAAAAGTCATAAATATGACTGTATTAAAAGCCAGTTTTTTCAACACATGGTGTCTCTTTAGCCTCTAACTGCTTAAGGAGCGATCTGAGGGAATTATACCTCTAATAAAAATTATAGAGCGTAAAATTATCTGTCAGAATCAATTAAAGTATCTGTCTTAGGTGCGATAATTGCGTGCTCTGCAAATTAATAAAAAAGTCATAAATATGATTGTATTAAAAGCCAGTTTTTTCAACACATGGTGTCTCTTTAGCCTCTAACTGCTTAAGGAGCGATCTGAGGGAATTATACCTCTAATAAAAATTATAGAGCGTCAAATTATCTGTCAGAATCAATTAAAGTATCTGTCTTAGGTGCGATAATTGCATGCTCTGCAAATTAATAAAAAAGTCATAAATATGATTGTATTAAAAGCCAGTTTTTTCAACACATGGTGTCTCTTTAGCCTCTAACTGCTTAAGGAGCGATCTGAGGGAATTATACCTCTAATAAAAATTATAGAGCGTCAAATTATCTGTCAGAATCAATTAAAGTATCTGTCTTAGGTGCAATAATTGCCTGCTCTGCAAATTAATAAAAAAGTCATAAATATGACTGTATAAAAAGCCAGTTTTTTCAACACATGGTGTCTCTTTAGCCTCTAACTGCTTAAGGAGCGATCTGAGGGAATTATACCTCTAATAAAAATTATAGAGCGTCAAATTATCTGTCAGAATCAATTAAAGTATCTGTCTTAGGTGCAATAATTGCCTGCTCTGCAAATTAATAAAAAAGTCATAAATATGACTGTATTAAAAGCCAGTTTTTTCAACACATGGTGTCTCTTTAGCCTCTAACTGCTTAAGGAGCGATCTGAGGGAATTATACCTCTAATAAAAATTATAGAGCGTCAAATTATCTGTCAGAATCAATTAAAGTATCTGTCTTAGGTGCAATAATTGCCTGCTCTGCAAATTAATAAAAAAGTCATAAATATGACTGTATTAAAAGCCAGTTTTTTCAACACATGGTGTCTCTTTAGCCTCTAACTGCTTAAGGAGCGATCTGAGGGATTTATACCTCTAATAAAAATTATAGAGCGTCAAATTATCTGTCAGAATCAATTAAAGTATCTGTCTTAGGTGCAATAATTGCCTGCTCTGCAAATTAATAAAAACGTCATAAATATGACTGTATTAAAAGCCAGTTTTTTCAACACATGGTGTCTCTTTAGCCTCTAACTGCTTAAGGAGCGATCTGAGGGAATTATACCTCTAATAAAAATTATAGAGCGTCAAATTATCTGTCAGAATCAATTAAAGTATCTGTCTTAGGTGCAATAATTGCCTGCTCTGCAAATTAATAAAAAAGTCATAAATATGACTGTATTAAAAGCTAGTTTTTTCAACACATGGTGTCTCTTTAGCCTCTAACTGCTTAAGGAGCGATCTGAGGGAATTATACCTCTAATAAAAATTATAGAGCGTCAAATTATCTGTCAGAATCAATTAAAGTATCTGTCTTAGGTGCAATAATTGCCTGCTCTGCAAATTAATAAAAAAGTAATAAATATGACTGTATTAAAAGCCAGTTTTTTCAACACATGGTGTCTCTTTAGCCTCTAACTGCTTAAGGAGCGATCTGAGGGAATTATACCTCTAATAAAAATTATAGAGCGTAAAATTATCTGTCAGAATCAATTAAAGTATCTGTCTTAGGTGCGATAATTGCGTGCTCTGCAAATTAATAAAAAAGTCATAAATATGATTGTATTAAAAGCCAGTTTTTTCAACACATGGTGTCTCTTTAGCCTCTAACTGCTTAAGGAGCGATCTGAGGGAATTATACCTCGAATAAAAATTATAGAGCGTCAAATTATCTGTCAGAATCAATTAAAGTATCTGTCTTAGGTGCGATAATTGCGTGCTCTGCAAATTAATAAAAAAGTCATAAATATGATTGTATTAAAAGCCAGTTTTTTCAACACATGGTGTCTCTTTAGCCTCTAACTGCTTAAGGAGCGATCTGAGGGAATTATACCTCTAATAAAAATTATAGAGCGTCAAATTATCTGTCAGAATCAATTAAAGTATCTGTCTTAGGTGCAATAATTGCCTGCTCTGCAAATTAATAAAAAAGTCATAAATATGACTGTATAAAAAGCCAGTTTTTTCAACACATGGTGTCTCTTTAGCCTCTAACTGCTTAAGGAGCGATCTGAGGGAATTATACCTCTAATAAAAATTATAGAGCGTCAAATTATCTGTCAGAATCAATTAAAGTATCTGTCTTAGGTGCGATAATTGCATGCTCTGCAAATTAATAAAAAAGTCATAAATATGATTGTATTAAAAGCCAGTTTTTTCAACACATGGTGTCTCTTTAGCCTCTAACTGCTTAAGGAGCGATCTGAGGGAATTATACCTCTAATAAAAATTATAGAGCGTAAAATTATCTGTCAGAATCAATTAAAGTATCTGTCTTAGGTGCGATAATTGCGTGCTCTGCAAATTAATAAAAAAGTCATAAATATGATTGTATTAAAAGCCAGTTTTTTCAACACATGGTGTCTCTTTAGCCTCTAACTGCTTAAGGAGCGATCTGAGGGAATTATACCTCTAATAAAAATTATAGAGCGTCAAATTATCTGTCAGAATCAATTAAAGTATCTGTCTTAGGTGCAATAATTGCCTGCTCTGCAAATTAATAAAAAAGTCATAAATATGACTGTATAAAAAGCCAGTTTTTTCAACACATGGTGTCTCTTTAGCCTCTAACTGCTTAAGGAGCGATCTGAGGGAATTATACCTCTAATAAAATTTATAGAGCGTCAAATTATCTGTCAGAATCAATTAAAGTATCTGTCTTAGGTGCAATAATTGCCTGCTCTGCAAATTAATAAAAAAGTCATAAATATGACTGTATTAAAAGCCAGTTTTTTCAACACATGGTGTCTCTTTAGCCTCTAACTGCTTAAGGAGCGATCTGAGGGAATTATACCTCTAATAAAAATTATAGAGCGTCAAATTATCTGTCAGAATCAATTAAAGTATCTGTCTTAGGTGCAATAATTGCCTGCTCTGCAAATTAATAAAAAAGTCATAAATATGACTGTATTAAAAGTCAGTTTTTTCAACACATGGTGTCTCTTTAGCCTCTAACTGCTTAAGGAGCGATCTGAGGGAATTATACCTCTAATAAAAATTATAGAGCGTCAAATTATCTGTCAGAATCAATTAAAGTATCTGTCTTAGGTGCAATAATTGCCTGCTCTGCAAATTAATAAAAAGGTCATAAATATGACTGTATTAAAAGCCAGTTTTTTCAACACATGGTGTCTCTTTAGCCTCTAACTGCTTAAGCAGCTATCTGAGGGTAATTTACTTCTAATAGAAATTATAGAACGTAAAATTATCTGCCAGAATCAATTAAAGTATCTGTCTTAGGTGCGATAATTGCGTGCTCTACAAATTAATAAAAAGTCATGAATATGATTGTATTAAAAGCCAGTTTTTTCAACACATGGTGTCTCTTTAGCCTCTAACTGCTTAAGGAGCGATCTGAGGGAATTATACCTCTAATAAAAATTATAGAGCGTCAAATTATCTGTCAGAATCAATTAAAGTATCTGTCTTAAGTGCAATAATTGCCTGCTCTGCAAATTAATAAAAAAGTCATAAATATGACTGTATTAAAAGCCAGTTTTTTCAACACATGGTGTCTCTTTAGCCTCTAACTGCTTAAGGAGCGATCTGAGGGAATTATACCTCTAATAAAAATTATAGAGCGTCAAATTATCTGTCAGAATCAATTAAAGTATCTGTCTTAGGTGCAATAATTGCCTGCTCTGCAAATTAATAAAAAAGTCATAAATATGACTGTATTAAAAGCCAGTTTTTTCAACACATGGTGTCTCTTTAGCCTCTAACTGCTTAAGGAGCGATCTGAGGGAATTATACCTCTAATAAAAATTATAGAGCGTCAAATTATCTGTCAGAATCAATTAAAGTATCTGTCTTAGGTGCAATAATTGCCTGCTCTGCAAATTAATAAAAAAGTCATAAATATGACTGTATTAAAAGCCAGTTTTTTCAACACATGGTGTCTCTTTAGCCTCTAACTGCTTAAGGAGCGATCTGAGGGAATTATACCTCTAATAAAAATTATAGAGCGTCAAATTATCTGTCAGAATCAATTAAAGTATCTGTCTTAGGGTGTGCGCAAATTAAAAGATTCGAGCATAGAGTCTAGACCATAGCATAGACCACAGCGTTCTGGGGTACTTAAATTCAAAGCTGAGAGCATAGAGCATATTGCACCCTTGTAGGGACATATGATTCTAGCTGAAATTTCAAACAACTCTATGTAAACTCTATGGTCGAAACTTCTAATTTGCGCACACCCTTAGGTGCAATAATTGCCTGCTCTGCAAATTAATAAAAAAGTAATAAATATGACTGTATTAAAAGCCAGTTTTTTCAACACATGGTGTCTCTTTAGCCTCTAACTGCTTAAGGAGCGATCTGAGGGAATTATACCTCTAATAAAAATTATAGAGCGTAAAATTATCTGTCAGAATCAATTAAAGTATCTGTCTTAGGTGCGATAATTGCGTGCTCTGCAAATTAATAAAAAAGTCATAAATATGATTGTATTAAAAGCCAGTTTTTTCAACACATGGTGTCTCTTTAGCCTCTAACTGCTTAAGGAGCGATCTGAGGGAATTATACCTCTAATAAAAATTATAGAGCGTCAAATTATCTGTCAGAATCAATTAAAGTATCTGTCTTAGGTGCAATAATTGCCTGCTCTGCAAATTAATAAAAAAGTCATAAATATGACTGTATAAAAAGCCAGTTTTTTCAACACATGGTGTCTCTTTAGCCTCTAACTGCTTAAGGAGCGATCTGAGGGAATTATACCTCTAATAAAAATTATAGAGCGTCAAATTATCTGTCAGAATCAATTAAAGTATCTGTCTTAGGTGCAATAATTGCCTGCTCTGCAAATTAATAAAAAAGTCATAAATATGACTGTATTAAAAGCCAGTTTTTTCAACACATGGTGTCTCTTTAGCCTCTAACTGCTTAAGGAGCGATCTGAGGGAATTATACCTCTAATAAAAATTATAGAGCGTCAAATTATCTGTCAGAATCAATTAAAGTATCTGTCTTAGGTGCAATAATTGCCTGCTCTGCAAATTAATAAAAAAGTCATAAATATGACTGTATTAAAAGCCAGTTTTTTCAACACATGGTGTCTCTTTAGCCTCTAACTGCTTAAGGAGCGATCTGAGGGAATTATACCTCTAATAAAAATTATAGAGCGTCAAATTATCTGTCAGAATCAATTAAAGTATCTGTCTTAGGTGCAATAATTGCCTGCTCTGCAAATTAATAAAAACGTCATAAATATGACTGTATTAAAAGCCAGTTTTTTCAACACATGGTGTCTCTTTAGCCTCTAACTGCTTAAGGAGCGATCTGAGGGAATTATACCTCTAATAAAAATTATAGAGCGTCAAATTATCTGTCAGAATCAATTAAAGTATCTGTCTTAGGTGCAATAATTGCCTGCTCTGCAAATTAATAAAAAAGTCATAAATATGACTGTATTAAAAGCCAGTTTTTTCAACACATGGTGTCTCTTTAGCCTCTAACTGCTTAAGGAGCGATCTGAGGGAATTATACCTCTAATAAAAATTATAGAGCGTCAAATTATCTGTCAGAATCAATTAAAGTATCTGTCTTAGGTGCAATAATTGCCTGCTCTGCAAATTAATAAAAAAGTAATAAATATGACTGTATTAAAAGCCAGTTTTTTCAACACATGGTGTCTCTTTAGCCTCTAACTGCTTAAGGAGCGATCTGAGGGAATTATACCTCTAATAAAAATTATAGAGCGTAAAATTATCTGTCAGAATCAATTAAAGTATCTGTCTTAGGTGCGATAATTGCGTGCTCTGCAAATTAATAAAAAAGTCATAAATATGATTGTATTAAAAGCCAGTTTTTTCAACACATGGTGTCTCTTTAGCCTCTAACTGCTTAAGGAGCGATCTGAGGGAATTATACCTCTAATAAAAATTATAGAGCGTCAAATTATCTGTCAGAATCAATTAAAGTATCTGTCTTAGGTGCGATAATTGCGTGCTCTGCAAATTAATAAAAAAGTCATAAATATGATTGTATTAAAAGCCAGTTTTTTCAACACATGGTGTCTCTTTAGCCTCTAACTGCTTAAGGAGCGATCTGAGGGAATTATACCTCTAATAAAAATTATAGAGCGTCAAATTATCTGTCAGAATCAATTAAAGTATCTGTCTTAGGTGCAATAATTGCCTGCTCTGCAAATTAATAAAAAAGTCATAAATATGACTGTATAAAAAGCCAGTTTTTTCAACACATGGTGTCTCTTTAGCCTCTAACTGCTTAAGGAGCGATCTGAGGGAATTATACCTCTAATAAAAATTATAGAGCGTCAAATTATCTGTCAGAATCAATTAAAGTATCTGTCTTAGGTGCGATAATTGCATGCTCTGCAAATTAATAAAAAAGTCATAAATATGATTGTATTAAAAGCCAGTTTTTTCAACACATGGTGTCTCTTTAGCCTCTAACTGCTTAAGGAGCGATCTGAGGGAATTATACCTCTAATAAAAATTATAGAGCGTAAAATTATCTGTCAGAATCAATTAAAGTATCTGTCTTAGGTGCGATAATTGCGTGCTCTGCAAATTAATAAAAAAGTCATAAATATGATTGTATTAAAAGCCAGTTTTTTCAACACATGGTGTCTCTTTAGCCTCTAACTGCTTAAGGAGCGATCTGAGGGAATTATACCTCTAATAAAAATTATAGAGCGTCAAATTATCTGTCAGAATCAATTAAAGTATCTGTCTTAGGTGCAATAATTGCCTGCTCTGCAAATTAATAAAAAAGTCATAAATATGACTGTATAAAAAGCCAGTTTTTTCAACACATGGTGTCTCTTTAGCCTCTAACTGCTTAAGGAGCGATCTGAGGGAATTATACCTCTAATAAAATTTATAGAGCGTCAAATTATCTGTCAGAATCAATTAAAGTATCTGTCTTAGGTGCAATAATTGCCTGCTCTGCAAATTAATAAAAAAGTCATAAATATGACTGTATTAAAAGCCAGTTTTTTCAACACATGGTGTCTCTTTAGCCTCTAACTGCTTAAGGAGCGATCTGAGGGAATTATACCTCTAATAAAAATTATAGAGCGTCAAATTATCTGTCAGAATCAATTAAAGTATCTGTCTTAGGTGCAATAATTGCCTGCTCTGCAAATTAATAAAAAAGTCATAAATATGACTGTATTAAAAGTCAGTTTTTTCAACACATGGTGTCTCTTTAGCCTCTAACTGCTTAAGGAGCGATCTGAGGGAATTATACCTCTAATAAAAATTATAGAGCGTCAAATTATCTGTCAGAATCAATTAAAGTATCTGTCTTAGGTGCAATAATTGCCTGCTCTGCAAATTAATAAAAAGGTCATAAATATGACTGTATTAAAAGCCAGTTTTTTCAACACATGGTGTCTCTTTAGCCTCTAACTGCTTAAGCAGCTATCTGAGGGTAATTTACTTCTAATAGAAATTATAGAACGTAAAATTATCTGCCAGAATCAATTAAAGTATCTGTCTTAGGTGCGATAATTGCGTGCTCTACAAATTAATAAAAAGTCATGAATATGATTGTATTAAAAGCCAGTTTTTTCAACACATGGTGTCTCTTTAGCCTCTAACTGCTTAAGGAGCGATCTGAGGGAATTATACCTCTAATAAAAATTATAGAGCGTCAAATTATCTGTCAGAATCAATTAAAGTATCTGTCTTAGGTGCAATAATTGCCTGCTCTGCAAATTAATAAAAAAGTCATAAATATGACTGTATTAAAAGCCAGTTTTTTCAACACATGGTGTCTCTTTAGCCTCTAACTGCTTAAGGAGCGATCTGAGGGTAATTATACCTCTAATAAAAATTATAGAGCGTAAAATTATCTGTTAGAATCAATTAAAGTATCTGTCTTAGGTGCGATAATTGCGTGCTCTTCAAATTAATAAAAAAGTCATAAATATGATTGTATTAAAAACCAGTTTTTTCAACACATGGTGTCTCTTTAGCCTCTAACTGCTTAAGGAGCGATCTGAGGGAATTATACCTCTAATAAAAATTATAGAGCGTCAAATTATCTGTCAGAATCAATTAAAGTATCTGTCTTAGGTGCAATAATTGCCTGCTCTGCAAATTAATAAAAAAGTCATAAATATGACTGCATAAAAAGCCAGTTTTTTCAACACATGGTGTCTCTTTAGCCTCTAACTGCTTAAGGAGCGATCTGAGGGAATTATACCTCTAATAAAAATTATAGAGCGTCAAATTATCTGTCAGAATCAATTAAAGTATCTGTCTTAGGTGCGATAATTGCGTGCTCTACAAATTAATAAAAAGTCATGAATATGATTGTATTAAAAGTCAGTTTTTTCAACACATGGTGTCTCTTTAGCCTCTAACTGCTTAAGGAGCGATCTGAGGGAATTATACCTCTAATAAAAATTATAGAGCGTCAAATTATCTGTCAGAATCAATTAAAGTATCTGTCTTAAGTGCAATAATTGCCTGCTCTGCAAATTAATAAAAAAGTCATAAATATGACTGTATTAAAAGCCAGTTTTTTCAACACATGGTGTCTCTTTAGCCTCTAACTGCTTAAGGAGCGATCTGAGGGAATTATACCTCTAATAAAAATTATAGAGCGTCAAATTATCTGTCAGAATCAATTAAAGTATCTGTCTTAGGTGCAATAATTGCCTGCTCTGCAAATTAATAAAAAGGTCATAAATATGACTGTATTAAAAGCCAGTTTTTTCAACACATGGTGTCTCTTTAGCCTCTAACTGCTTAAGCAGCTATCTGAGGGTAATTTACTTCTAATAGAAATTATAGAACGTAAAATTATCTGCCAGAATCAATTAAAGTATCTGTCTTAGGTGCGATAATTGCGTGCTCTACAAATTAATAAAAAGTCATGAATATGATTGTATTAAAAGCCAGTTTTTTCAACACATGGTGTCTCTTTAGCCTCTAACTGCTTAAGGAGCGATCTGAGGGAATTATACCTCTAATAAAAATTATAGAGCGTCAAATTATCTGTCAGAATCAATTAAAGTATCTGTCTTAGGTGCAATAATTGCCTGCTCTGCAAATTAATAAAAAAGTCATAAATATGACTGTATTAAAAGCCAGTTTTTTCAACACATGGTGTCTCTTTAGCCTCTAACTGCTTAAGGAGCGATCTGAGGGAATTATACCTCTAATAAAAATTATAGAGCGTCAAATTATCTGTCAGAATCAATTAAAGTATCTGTCTTAGGTGCGATAATTGCGTGCTCTGCAAATTAATAAAAAAGTCATAAATATGATTGTATTAAAAGCCAGTTTTTTCAACACATGGTGTCTCTTTAGCCTCTAACTGCTTAAGGAGCGATCTGAGGGAATTATACCTCTAATAAAAATTATAGAGCGTCAAATTATCTGTCAGAATCAATTAAAGTATCTGTCTTAGGTGCAATAATTGCCTGCTCTGCAAATTAATAAAAAAGTCATAAATATGACTGTATAAAAAGCCAGTTTTTTCAACACATGGTGTCTCTTTAGCCTCTAACTGCTTAAGGAGCGATCTGAGGGAATTATACCTCTAATAAAATTTATAGAGCGTCAAATTATCTGCCAGAATCAATTAAAGTATCTGTCTTAGGTGCGATAATTGCGTGCTCTACAAATTAATAAAAAGTCATGAATATGATTGTATTAAAAGCCAGTGTTTTCAACACATGGTGTCTCTTTAGCCTCTAACTGCTTAAGGAGCGATCTGAGGGAATTATACCTCTAATAAAAATTATAGAGCGTCAAATTATCTGTCAGAATCTATTAAAGTATCTGTCTTAGGTGCAATAATTGCCTGCTCTGCAAATTAATAAAAAAGTCATAAATATGACTGTATTAAAAGCCAGTTTTTTCAACACATGGTGTCTCTTTAGCCTCTAACTGCTTAAGGAGCGATCTGAGGGTAATTATACCTCTAATAAAAATTATAGAGCGTAAAATTATCTGTTAGAATCAATTAAAGTATCTGTCTTAGGTGCGATAATTGCGTGCTCTTCAAATTAATAAAAAGTCATAAATATGATTGTATTAAAAACCAGTTTTTTCAACACATGGTGTCTCTTTAGCCTCTAACTGCTTAAGGAGCGATCTGAGGGAATTATACCTCTAATAAAAATTATAGAGCGTCAAATTATCTGTCAGAATCAACTAAAGTATCTGTCTTAGGTTCGATAATTGCGTGCTCTGCAAATTAATAAAAAAGTCATAAATATGACTGTATTAAAAGCCAGTTTTTTCAACACATGGTGTCTCTTTAGCCTCTAACTGCTTAAGCAGCTATCTGAGGGTAATTTACTTCTAATAGAAATTATAGAACGTAAAATTATCTGCCAGAATCAATTAAAGTATCTGTCTTAGGTGCGATAATTGCGTGCTCTACAAATTAATAAAAAGTCATGAATATGATTGTATTAAAAGCCAGTTTTTTCAACACATGGTGTCTCTTTAGCCTCTAACTGCTTAAGGAGCTATCTGAGGGTAATTTACTTCTAATAGAAATTATAGAGCGTAAAATTATCTGTCAGAATCAATTAAAGTATCTGTCTTAGGTGCGACAATTGCGTGCTCTGCAAATTAATAAAAAAGTCATAAATATGATTGTATTAAAAGCCAGTTTCTTCAACACATGGTGTCTCTTTAGCCTCTAACTCCTTAAGGAGTAATTTGAGGGTAATTGTACCTCTAATAAAATTTATAGAGCTTCAAATTCTCTATCCATATCCATAAAAGCAGTTATTTGTATACCAAATTTTTTACATTTTTCGGATATGTAGTTTTCTATTCATACCGTGGCCTCCAAGTCGTTTTGAGTAAATAAAATCTCATCATCAACAAATTGTAATGAGTGCAGTTATATTAATAGGTATGCAATTAAATTTTTAACGCCTTTTAAATTTGCATTTCAAAAAGCATTGATTTCTTTGGTTCAGTTCCTAATAGTTAATTAAAAATTACCAATAAATTATACAATTCTAATATATCCTACGACCTTTATTGAAAAAAAAATAAAATTATTTTAATCAATAACTTTCCTTCCACATCCTTATATCCTAAAGTAAAATCGGTAAAATCCAGTTGATGGCAGGGCTCAATGTTAAATCTCTTTCAGATCAAATATTCGTTTAAAAAAACCTATTTGATATATGTAGCTTTTAATTTTCGTTTAACGTTTAAAGTTATTTTTTTAAACATTCGGTATAAAAATAAAAAAGAGTTAGAGAACATTATAAAAAAATTACTTAAAAATTTACGCGTGCATTCTGACAGTCTATTCCAGAGTTGTCTATCCATTACTTTTTATTTTGTGTACTTAGGAAATGTTCCCGAAATGTCTAAGAGCACTCTTCGAGACGTATTCATGTTAGAGTGATTTTAGATCAATTTCCTTATTGAAAGTAGTTTGAGATCGTAATCTAACAAAGAGTTTCTTATTTCCCCTTTCCTTTTTCATTCTCATTTTGTTAACGAAAGAGTTAACGAATATTACTAATAAATTAGGTTTTCTTAGTGCATTTGATTCGTATCAAGCAAAATTAAAAATGTTTCATAAAAATAAGAGTTTCTTCTCTAATATTCCATTAAAATTTATTAAAGCCTTGAACTTGATTATTGTGTTTTTGGAAGTAGAATTTTACGCTCTTCAAAAAAGAATCTAATATTTTTTTCGTTAATTCGGATGATTTCTGAGATATAGGCTAAAAACTATTAAAAAATTGATTTGGCCCATTTTTTTTTAAATGGAGGACGCCCGACGTTTTGAAGAGTAATAATTTTTATTTTTACAGCACTACAAAATGTAATTTGTTTCGACAATTATAATTGCATCCCTTATCGTGTACGAGATATCCCTATGAATACACAATTTGTTCTTACAGCCTCTATAAATAAATTAATTTTTCAAGCATTACGCGACATTAGCTTATACACAAGCGCGTATTTATACTCGTAAAGTTGAAAGAAAAATTTTATCAATGTGTTTTGAGAAGAATGCATACTTTTGCATGTGTTTCAAGAGCAAACTTATAACAGTACTCACTTTGAAAATTGAAAATTCTTTCAAAGAACTTCTCTTAACGCGTACATTCTTCAAAGAGTAATGCACGGTAAAAGTTACCCTCAAGAGCACTCGGGCTACTATCCTGATTACACTTGTAACAAAACTCGCCAAAAATTATTCTCATGTGAGTATGTAAGATAAGGGTAACTTTTCCGAAGAATTTTAATAAAATATATGTTATACGGGGCGCGTAGACGGAGAAAAAATTTATTATTTTAGAATAAAAGTTGAAAGGTTAAATTTTTTCAGACAAACATTTTTATGGGTAACTGCACGTTAAGATAAACTTTTTAATGAGTAATTAAATTTTTTTTATCACTTTAAGTTAAGATTTTAATATTTTTGATGAAACGTTTTTCAAGGTAATTAACTTATACTTGATTATGCCAGGTTTTTCATCGCAAAAGACTTTTAAACGTATCAAGAAATTTTAAGAGCGATAGCGTAAGCAGAGACGTTACAAAAATATTATTTTTTTATATCAAATTACTCCAGTATTTACTACAATAAAATTTTTAAATATTTTCCACTCCAGACAATGCACTAAAAGTTTACACAAACGAATTAAATGCTCAAATCGAGTTGTGACGTCACGAGAGAACTTTTTCACATTTCCTTAAATCTCAAAGGAGTTGGAATTAACTTTAATTTGCTTTCATGGTCAGTTTCTCTATTCTGCTATTCTATTGTGTTTGTTCTTCTGACTATACAGAATTTGTAAAAACCTAAAAATACCCGCCTGGACCCAGAGATCTCCTGGTGGGCCAATGAACTATATAATTCTTTTACATCGTTTTTGACTACAATAAGACGCACCTTTACTAATTTTAGGCAGTTTAAGAATCTCAGAAAAGAGAAAATGGTCAAACCGAAATGGTTTCCGTGCCAGCAGCTGGTTCATTTGCTGCTACGTGGCTCACTGAAATATTGTCCTAGTGCCTCAGCTTGGAAATTATTTCCTCAACTATTGAGGATTGGAATTAACTTTAATTTCATTTCATGGTCAGTTTCTCTCGTGTTTCTTCTTCTGACTATAAGGAATTTGTAAAAATCTAAAAATACTCCTTAGTATAGGGCCGGACTGGTTCACCTGGACACTGAGATTTGTCCTGGTGGGCCAACAGACTATATAATTCTTTTACATCGTTTTTGACTTCAATAAGACGTTCCTTTACTACTTTTAGACAGTTTGAGAAGTCTGAGAAAAGAAAAGATGGTCAAATCGAAAAGGTTTCCGTTTCTAGAGCAATTTGTGATGTTTGGGACCACTCTAACTGGTGTTATGTGCCACCAACTGGTTCATTTGCTGCTACGTGGCTCACTGAAATATTTTTCTAGTGCCTCAGCTTGGAAATTATTTCCTCAACTATTGAGGATTGGAATTAACTTTAATTTGCTTTCATGGTCAGTTTCTGTCGTGTTTCTTCTTCTGACTATAGGGAATTTGTAAAAATCTAAAAACACTCCTTAGTATAGGGCCGGCCTGGTTCACCTGGACACTGAGAGTTGTCCTGGTGGGCTAACGGACTATATAATTCTTTTACATCGTTTTTGACTTCAATAAGACGTTCCTTTACTACTTTTAGACAGTTTGAGAAGTCTGAGAAAAGAAAAGATGGTCAAATCGAAAGGGTTTCCGTTTCCAGAGCAATTTGTGACGTGTAGGACCACTGTAACTGGTGTCATGTGCCAGGTGACTCACTAAAATATTTTCCTAGTGTCTCAGCTTGGAAATTATTTCCTCAACTATTGAGGATTGGAATTAACTTTAATTTGTTTTCATGGTCAGTTACTCTCTCGTTCGTTCTTCTGACTATAGGGAATTTGTAGAAATCTAAAAATACTCCTTAGTATAGGGCCGGACTGGTTCACCTGGACACTGATAGTTGTCCTGGTGGGCCAACGGACTATATAATTCTTTTACATCGTTTTTGACTTCAATAAGACGTTCCTTTACCACTTTTATACAGTTTAGGAAGTCTGAGAAAAGAATAGATGGCCAAACCGAAAGGGTTTCCGTTTCCAGAGCAATTTGTGACGTGTAGGACCACTGTAACTGGTGTCATGTGTCATCTGACTCATTTGCTGCTACGTGGCTCACTAGAATATTTTCGTAGTGTCTCAGCTTGGAAATTATTTCCTCAAATTGATGATATAACGTTTCTTTACTACTTTTAGACAGTTTGAGAAGTCTGAGAAAAGGAAAGATGGTCAAACCGAAAAGGTTTTCGTTTCCAGAGCAGTTTGTGACGTTTGGGACTACTCTAACTGGTGTCATGTGCCAACAACTGACTCATTTGCTGCTACGTGGCTCACTAAAATATTTTCCTATTGTTTCAGGTAGGAAATTATTTCCTCAACTATCGATGATTGGATTTTTTTTAATTTGTAGCAAATTACCATGTTGGTAATTTTACAAAAAGCAGAGAAGTTGATAAGCACGCGATCCTACGATTCTCGTTAAGTACTTAAATTCCATAAATAAATATCTCATTTAATATTTATTTAACGTTACAATTTTAATAATTTAAACGAACTCGTAGTGACTATTTACTTGATACACATATGCTAATTAGAATAGAATCGGATTTGAAAGGATTATACATAAAGGGATAGTAAGTAATCGTCACGTCCGTTAAGTCTTATTGCCATTAAACTAACATTGACACAAACGGAAGCGATTCCATCAACGTTTACTATTACAACTAAAGATAACAATATTTTATAGAAAAGTTTACTTTTTACAAAATACGAGGTGTAACAAAAAAATTGTGCGACTGATCGTTAAAGATTTGATGTGAGATGCTATACGACAGTGTGGTCAAAAGTTTTGTGGCATCAGTGTTGGAATACACGTATGCCAAGCCAAGAAGAGTACTTTGACATTGATTTTGTCACATTTTTAATGATAAGGGTTCCAATAAGTCACTGTGATTACCGATCTCAAACAATAATTGGAGACTTCGCTCTTCGCTTCTCTCAGCCTCCAAACAACTGTCTTTGACCGGTAAAGCATCCTTAGCGTTTTCCATACTTAATATGCTATATCTCTCCCATTTGTCGTTTTATTTGACCTACCCTCGTATAACTGGTCTCCCTTACACCGTTTTCAATTATCAAAAAATAATTTTTTGTCAACATCTAATTAAAAACTATACCCCAGTAATCGTTTTCTTAAATTTTGATGAGTAAACTTTATATTGTCGTGGGGATTTTCGAGTTATAGCAATTTCCCATCGACTGGATTACTTATAAACAACACTCGACTTTCTAATTATTGTTGTTTTCGTATATAAACCTCTTTTATAAATAAATACGCATCGAGTTGAAGTTTTGCTTAGGAATAGAAATTTGCCTTAATTAACATTTAATTACGTTTTGGTTATTCGTGTACAAGAGCGGCTTAAATTTAGTGCTTACATTATTTTAATTAACTCGAATGTATATTTTTCAAGTTCCAAAGATGCTTTTTAAAGCCATACCTTACATGCGTGTTCTACTTATACAATGTAACGTAAGGGTGCCAATAACTAACCAGTCAATGTTTATTGTTGCGGTCAGGGGCGAGGGGATTAGAAGCCCTATGTACTTCGACTTCAATATGGTTTATTTTACTACCCTAATTCTTGCTAACCATCATTTGTATATTCGTTCTCTTGACAAGGTACATCATAAAATCCCGTCAAAAATTGCACGAAAACCAATTTCCTCCTGTTCTTCTTTGAATATTCCTGCATATTGTTCAGATATTTCTATAAATTTCTACGTCTCGTAAGAAGGCACTTGGTAATTTTAAAAAGAAGCACTGTTGGTAATTTGACATGCCATCCAGCAGCCACACAATCGGCCGATAGACCGAAAGAGAGACAGGTAGATGAACAAACTAGCCGGCGATTAAAATAAGAGTCTGGGGGGCCTCTAGATTGGCAGGCTTGCAGAAAGGTAGTCTTGGTAATTTGACAGGCCAAGCAGCCAGAGAAACGGCCGTTAGGCCGATAGAGAGACAGGTAGATGAACAAACTAGCCGGCGAATAAAATAAGAGTGTGGGAAGCCTCTAGATTGTCAGGTTCCAGAAGAGGTAATTTGACAGGCCAAGTAGCCAGACAATCGGCCGACAGGCCGCTAGAGAAACAGATAGATGAATAAACTAACCGGCGAATAAAATAAGACTCTGGGAAGCTTCTAGATTGTCAGGCTAGCAGAAAGGCACTCTTGATAATTTGACAGGCCAAGCAGCCAGACAATCGGCCGACAGGCCGATAGAGATATAGGTAGATGAACAAATTAACCGGCGAGTAAAATAATACTGGGAAGACTCTAGATTGTCAGGCTTGCAGAAAGTCACTTTTGGTAATTTGACAGGCCAAGTAGCCAGGCAATCGGCCGACAGGCCCCTAGAGAGACAGGTAGATGAGCAAACTAGCCGGCGAATAAAATAAGAGTCTGGGAAGCCTCTAGATTGTCAGACTTGCAGAAAGGAACTCTTGGTAATTTTACAGGCCTAGCAACCAGACAATCGGCCGACAGGCCGATAGAGAGACAGGTAGATGAACAACCTAACCGGCGAGTAAAATCAGACTCTGGAAAGGCTCTAGATTTTCAGGCTTGCAGAAAGGAACTATTCTGTTGGTAATTTGACAGGCCAAGCAGCCAGACAAACGGCCGTTAGGACGATAGAGAGACAGGTAGATGAACAAACTAACCGGCGAGTAAAATAAGACTGGGAAGCCTCTAGATTGTCAGGCTTGCAGATAGGCACTCTTGGTAATTTGACAGGCCAAGTAGCCAGGCAATCGGCCAATAGGCCGCTAGAGAGACAGGTAGATGAACAAACTAACCTCTGCGAGTAAAATAAAACTCTAGGAAGCCTCTAAATTGTCAGGCTTGCAGAAAGGCACTCTTGGTAATTTTAGAGCCCAAGCAACCGGACAATCGGCCGAGAGGCCGATAGAGAGACAGGTAGAGGAATAAACTAACCGGCGAATAAAATCAGACTCTGGAAAGCCTGTAGATTGTCAGGCTTGCAGAAAGGCACTCTTGGTAATTTGAGAGGTCAAGCAGCCAGACAAACGGCCGACAGGCCGCTAGAGAAACAGGTAGATAAACAAACTAACCTACGAGTAAAATAAGACTCTGGTAAGCCTCTAGATTGGCAGGCTTGCAGAAAGGCACTCTTGGTAATTTGACAGGCCAAGCAGCCAGAAAATCGCCCGACAGACCGATAGAGAGACAGGTAGATGAACAAACTAACCGGCGAGTAAAATAAGACTGGGAAGCCTCTAGATTGTCAGGCTTGCAGAAAGGCACTCTTGGTAATTTGACAGGCCACCCAATAAACACAGGTACGTTTAATAAACGTAAAATAAACGTCGATTTGGTTTAATATACGTAGTCATATAAATTTTAAACGTATATTTCAGGTTAAACACTATATACGTTACTGTTTATACGTTTAGTTTATGTTTATTTTATGACATAAATTAAATGTTTCTAACTTACCAATAATAATCGTGATATAAGTTCATTAATTAAATCTTAAGTATTAAATACACATATAATATACGTTTAAAGAAATTAAATATTAAACGTAAAAAATATACAGAAAATAAATGCAGTAGCTTCACTGAAAATATACTTGTTACTAAAGTAGTAGAATTGAAACGTAGTAAATACGTTTATTGTTAACGCATAGTAAAGACTTTTGAATTACGTATAGTAAACGTTTGATTAGTTTTCTATTTATACCGATAGTAATCTGTGTAATGTTTATTAAACGTTTATGACAATTGGAAATTAAACGTAAAAAATATACAGAAAGTAAATGCAGTATCTTGCCTGAAAATATACTTGTTACTAAAGTAGTACAATTGAAACGTCTTAAATACGTTTATTGTTAACCTATATTATAAACACTTCTATTACATATAGTAAACGTTTGATTAGTTTTATGCTTATACCTACAGTAATTTGTGGAATGTTTATTAAACGTTTATAACAATTGGAAATTAAACGTAAAAAATATACAGAAAATAAATGCAGTAGCTTCACTGAAAATATACTTGTTACTAAAGTAGTAGAATTGAAACGTAGTAAATACGTTTATTGTTAACGCATAGTAAAGACTTTTGAATTACGTATAGTAAACGTTTGATTAGTTTTCTATTTATACCGATAGTAATCTGTGTAATGTTTATTAAACGTTTATGACAATTGGAAATTAAACGTAAAAAATATACAGAAAGTAAATGCAGTATCTTGCCTGAAAATATACTTGTTACTAAAGTAGTACAATTGAAACGTCTTAAATACGTTTATTGTTAACCTATATTATAAACACTTCTATTACATATAGTAAACGTTTGATTAGTTTTATGCTTATACCTACAGTAATTTGTGGAATGTTTATTAAACGTTTATAACAATTGGAAATTAAACGTAAAAAATATACAGAAAATAAATGCAGTAGCTTCACTGAAAATATACTTGTTACTAAAGTAGTAGAATTGAAACGTAGTAAATACGTTTATTGTTAACGCATAGTAAAGACTTTTGAATTACGTATAGTAAACGTTTGATTAGTTTTCTATTTATACCGATAGTAATCTGTGTAATGTTTATTAAACGTTTATGACAATTGGAAATTAAACGTAAAAAATATACAGAAAGTAAATGCAGTATCTTGCCTGAAAATATACTTGTTACTAAAGTAGTACAATTGAAACGTCTTAAATACGTTTATTGTTAACCTATATTATAAACACTTCTATTACATATAGTAAACGTTTGATTAGTTTTATGCTTATACCTACAGTAATTTGTGGAATGTTTATTAAACGTTTATAACAATTGGAAATTAAACGTAAAAAATATACAGAAAATAAATGCAGTAGCTTCACTGAAAATATACTTGTTACTAAAGTAGTAGAATTGAAACGTAGTAAATACGTTTATTGTTAACGCATAGTAAAGACTTTTGAATTACGTATAGTAAACGTTTGATTAGTTTTCTATTTATACCGATAGTAATCTGTGTAATGTTTATTAAACGTTTATGACAATTGGAAATTAAACGTAAAAAATATACAGAAAGTAAATGCAGTATCTTGCCTGAAAATATACTTGTTACTAAAGTAGTACAATTGAAACGTCTTAAATACGTTTATTGTTAACCTATATTATAAACACTTCTATTACATATAGTAAACGTTTGATTAGTTTTATGCTTATACCTATAGTAATTTGTGGAATGTTTATTAAACGTTTATAACAATTGGAAATTAAACGTAAAAAATATACAGAAAATAAATGCAGTAGCTTCACTGAAAATATACTTGTTACTAAAGTAGTAGAATTGAAACGTAGTAAATACGTTTATTGTTAACCCATATTAAAGCCTTTTTAATTACATATAGTAAACATTTGATTAGTTTTCTATTTATACCGATAGTAATTTTTGGAATATTTATTAAACGTTTATAACAATTGGAAATTAAACGTAAAAAATATACAGAAAATAAATGCAATAAGCTTCACTGAAAATATACTTGTTACTAAAGTTGTACAATTGAAACGTATTAAATACGTTTTCATTTTAATTACCCAATTTATAGTAGCTGATTATCGTTGTGTGTGAAAGAATGTTTAAAACTCAAAGGAATATACTACCCTGTGTGAAAACGGCCTTAAAGTTTGATTAGTTTTATGCTTATCAATTAAAACAATAATTATTTATTGCTTATTTCTCAGAATATTGAAGTTTAAAAGAAGTTGAAAATAGTTCATGTCTTTGAAACCATTAACTTTTGATGGAACTGTGTTTATTGAACTTTTTTACTTATTTTGATACATACTACACTCCGTATAAATATTGGACATTTTTCTCGTAATATCCTGTCCATAACTCAAAGAGTATTAAGTTTTGGACACCCCTCAATATGACTTTTTTTACTCATTTTTATGCGTACTTACTTACTTATTTACTACACGCTTTTAACGGTTTGTACACTTTTTCATCGTAACAACCTGTATAACACTACTGCCTCATCCTTTTATTATCCTCGCTCGCAAGCTCGCTCAGCAATAAACTATAATACGCCAATGATGCCTCTATTATATATTATGTACTTCTTGGCCTAGTTGCATAAATAGCTACAAATTAAAGGCACATTAGTAAGCAGGCGTATAAAAAAGCAATTAATAAGGGTTATTTGGGTCCCTCCAGCTGAAATTTTGCGCTGAAAAGCTAGCTCCCCAATGTAGACACCTAGTTTGTACAATAATTATTCATAATGTACAATTTAAGATATTATTCGAAGAAGTGTATTTGTTTTTGTTTAGAAGTTCCAGTATTTATTCAGATAAGTATATTTATGCAGTAAATTGCAATTATTAAGGGTTTTGATATTTAATTTATAAATTATTACGCCACTGGTATCTTTGCAAATTAGCACCCGCCGCTGGCTTTTCTTTTAGCGCGGGAAAGCAGTAGCGGGAAACTGGAAAGAATACCAGTGGCAGTTGATCACCGGATGTTTGAAGTGTTCAATCTTCAAGGCTAGTTTATTTCAGCTTATTTCACGTTAGAAAACGGATGGTGTTGTAGCGTTAGTTGAGTTGTTGAGTGCGTGCTGTGTTGGTGGAGAAAAAAAGGTGAGTTTTACTTGGTTTTATTAAATAATTGATTTGTAAGCCATTAAAAGATGCAGCATTATAATGCCCATGAGATTGATTTCATTAAAATGTCGTAAAATCCTAAACATGTAGCTAGAGTAAGGCGTCATTGTAATACAAAACTGGTAACATGTGACTGTTTATCTTTTTATTCCAGATCTTTATGTTAAACCAAATTCTTTTTTTCAAGTTAAAATATTTATTTGCAATTCAACAGAGCCCATGTTAACGAATATAAAAAACAACTTTTTCACGATTTAAAATCGGTGTAGGTGTAGGTACGTATAAAATACATCTATCCATGATGTCATACTAAAAAAAAGAAATTCAATTCTCCACCTTTAATTCGCTACAATTAAATGGTTTAGATATTTCATTGCAGTGGCGTAACTAAGAGTTTGGGGGCTTTAGTTTGGGCCCCTACCCCCTTTGATTAAAACTTTTGATTTAACCCTTAACGACTGACGTGAGGTCACCATGACCGCAGCGACTTTTATTTTGTATTTTTTGTACCGTTCCCTTCAAAATAGGGCCTAAAGCACCTCAGTACCTTCAAGTTACTATTATCCCAGTATCTATGTGTAAGGAAGTTGTTGTAGGCCGTTTGGTTTAATTTTTAATTGAAATTGAAATTCTTAAGCGGCCGTCATGACCGCACCACAGTATTAGTGATACGTTTCCTGTATATGGAGCGCAATGATTTTAACAGTGGTTAAAACCCAAATCTTCCAAATTTTGAAATTTTTTGTTATGATTACAATTCTTTAATTATGACCTTCATAACATATTGTTTACTAATTGGTTCATATTTATTATTCATGTTACAATGAAAAATATTAAATATTTTTGCTTATTTATGAGAACTGCATCTTGATACAAAAATTATTTTTTAAAGTGATTAAAATATTAATTTTCGCTATTTTTTATATTTTTTATAACTGATTATATTTTTCAATGCATTAATCTTATATCATAAAAAGAACGAATTGTCGAAATTTTATGAGAATTTAGCAAAAAATAGGAATCAATCCTAAAAAAATTGTATACAAAAGTTGTTACTTTTGAAGTGTTGTAATTTTTGAGATTTCGAAGATTTTTTGGAAATTTTTTGTTGTTACTATAAATCTTACAACTATGTAGGTACTTTAGAAATTTCATATTAGATTGTTTATATTTTTTTCACATTAAAAAATATTTAAATATTTTGTTGCTCTAACGTAAATGCAGAGAAATGCGCATTAATTTAAAAATTATTTTTTTTGAGTGATTAAAATATCAAATTGCATTATTTTTTAATCTTTATCTTATTATATTCCAATTTAACCATCTCTTAAATAAAAATAACGATTATGCAAAATTTGGGCAAATTACATAAAAAAGTAACAACCGGTCACCATGATCTCACCCCAGCGCACGATATCAAATAATGAAAATGAAATCAGCACGTCAGTTTTGGCTTAACTTAAAAATAAAATAACCCAATACTTCTTCAAAAAAGTAAAAGATCGTGTAGTGTTGCATTTGCTGTCAGATTGCATAAACCATTCCATTATTGTAGCTTTGCTGACATTGAAGCTCAATTACATTATTTGTTATTATTAGTCGCTAAATACTAGATTTCGTAGTTTGTTCATGATGGTTATTATTTTCAGATTTACTAGTTATAATTCTTATACTAAACGTTAAGTAAGTACGTATAAGATCTAAAATGCCGAAAATTGTGTCTAAAAGACAAATCCAACGTAGGGCAAAAGCAAGATTTAAAAATTTTACAAAACAATGCACTCGAATTGAAAATCTCGAAAATCAGATATCTAATAATGTTTTTATAAATCCTCAATCTCATTTAAATATTAGTGTTAGCCATACAACATGCATGGAAAATAATAGGATAGATTTAGAAAATAATACTACAGAATTGATAAATTCAACTAACAATCAAAATAGATCCTCTGATTTTGTTTTCAATAATAGTATAAAGTTTCAAGAAAGCAGTGACGAATCAGAAGCATCAGCAGATATTGACAGAAAGTTAAGACTCAGAAACGATCTTAGGATGTGGGCATGTGACAATAACATCACTGCAACTGCAGTAAGCAGATTATTAAAGATACTTAACCCTTATTTCGAATTTTTACCTGTAGATTCGAGAACGCTACTTTCAACGCCTCGTTCTTCATTAACTACTAAATTAAAGAACGGCGAATTAGCATATTTTGGGGTCAAGGAAAAACTGTTGAAAAAGCTTAAATACGGTTTAAAAGGCAATGATAGCACGATTTTGATGCAAGTAAATATTGACGGAGTTCCCCTTTTTAAAAGTAGTTCTGTCGATTTTTACCCCATTCTTGGCTTATGTCAAAATTTTATAGACAATACTCCATTTTGTATATCAATTTTTTCCGGACGGGGAAAACCGGATCCAATAAATATTTACTTGCAAGAATTCATTGATGAAGTTAGAAATCTGCAAGCAGAAGGAATAATATACGAAAGTAAAATATATAAATTTAAACTTCATTGTATTTTGGGTGACGCACCAATGCGGTCTTATTTAAAGCAAACGACTGGACATAATAGTAAAAACGGTTGCGATAAATGTAAAATTGTAGGCCAGTTTGAAAACAACGTCGTGCATTTTGCAAATATTGCGAGTACTTGTGAAAAGAGACTCGACTCTGATTTTAAAGAAGTGGACAGAATTCATATTACTGGTAAGTCTCCTCTTCTTGAATTGGGAATTAAGATGATAACACAGTTTCCTGTAGACCCAATGCACCTAATATTTCTTGGGGTTACCAAGCGACTGCTTACAAAGTATTACATTCTGGGTAAGAAACCTTATAAAATATCTGCCACCAAAATAAGAGAAATGAATGATAAAATACAACTGTTACAAAGTCATGTAACAAAAGATTTTGCTCGAAAGCCGAGGCCTTTTTCAGATTTGCCAAGGTGGAAAGCTACAGAATTCAGACTTTTTATCATGTATTCGGGTTTAGTTATTTTACATGATGCATTAAACAAAATAAACATGAAGCATTTTTTATTACTGCATTGCTCAGTTTATATTTTATCAAACAGTAGTTTAATAAAAAAATATATTTCCAACGTGAAATTGTTCTTAAATAAATTCGTCACTGATTCTTCCTTTGTATTAAACAACGAATTTGTCGTGTACAACGTTCACTTGTTGACTCACCTAGTAGACGATGTAGAACTGTATGGTTCAATAAACGAGTTCACCTGTTTTCCATTTGAAAACTATTTAGGTTCCATTAAAAGGAAAATCCGTTCAAAAAAGAACCCGTTGCAGCAGATTGTTAACAGAATACATGAAATTGATGAATGTTGTTCCCCTCCTAACAAATTAGAACTAAAATGTCCACCGCATGCAAAACATACATTTGACCACGTATATAATCTGAACGGAAATCACACATATTCTTGCAAGCAGCTACATTTATTTAGTGATACTTATGTTTCTACTTCAAAACCAGACAATTGTATAATTTTAAAATCAAAGAAAATTTGTCTTATAACAAAAATCCATTTTATTGAGGGTCAGTATCTCTTGGAGGTTATTCCGTTTTATTATATATATGATCTATACTCAAAACCAATTGAATCGTCTAAATTAGGTATATATTATGTGTGCAATCAACATGTTAACAGCGCCCGTATTATCAAAATTCCAGACATAGAAGATAAATGTCTAGCGTTACCGCACAAAAGTGGTTACGCAGTTTTTCGTTTATACCTCTTGCCTTAAATATTTAAACTACTTATCGGATCGGATTCATAAGTTCTAACCCCTGACTTGGGAGGTCCGTATTTCAATAACTACTTGATGACATAAGTTAGTCTTAGTTTTGGAGATGCAGGCCTCTAAACTCAGGAGTCAGAACTTTAAAATCCTATACTATAGATTAAATACCATTACTCAGTTCCATCAATTCCATAAAAAATGTCATTGTTTTTATGTTACTCGTTACGTTTAGTATTCTTCATTTAAAATTACAAATTTTGAAAAAACTTTGTTATTGTATTTTTAAAATATTCAGCAATAGTTTTCTTTCATCCGTCATCAGAATGCTAAATATTTTTAAAAGCTCAAAGCCCTAATAAATTCTGATTATTTTTTTTTAATTTTTAAGAACTGATACAATTTTCGGAGATTTTTTCAATGTAATAAACCAAAGTAATCAATCTTGCTTTTGTTTCGTGGGATAGTGCTTAATTAAAAAAAATGTTTATACATAATACGATATACTGTAAATTTGCATATATTTATTACATACCTACTTACTTACCGATGTATACCTATATAACTCATCTCATTACATTGTCTAGAATGTATGCAATTGTTGAATTTGGAGGCTCATGTACTACGGCAAGTGAGGTCTCAATAGTTCCTTTATCATGGCTTTCAAAAAAGGAAACGAAATGCTATTTTCCTTTATCTACTAAAGGACAAAGTTTTGAGAATTTTGTAAAAAATTTAAATAATTTTAAAACACATTGGCCTCGTTACAATGTAACTAAAGTTTATTTAAGAACAGGTAAAGTACTTAGATTCCAATTTATGTTCTGAAATTTTTAGTGAATATTTTTCGTTTAGATAAATATGAATCAGCAGAAATTGAGTTACAAAAACTTTTGCAAGAAAATGAGGAAAAGATAAGTTCTGGAGAAAGTAGCGCCCATTTAATTAAAAAAGTTGGTCCATCTTCATCAGGTAACTCTTCTTCATCAGATAACGAAGATATGCCTCTAAGGTACCTACATATAAGTGCTTTAGTTCAAATTAACTGCTTTTAACACTTTCTTGCAGAAAAAAAGGTTCTGCAGCACGGGTTAACGCAAGCCCGTCATCTACAGTTAGTTTCGATGCCAACCGGACTCTAGGATCATTTTCTCAACGGTCTGAGCCTAACACACCGACTTCAGGATCATTTTCTCAACGGTCTGAGGCTAACACGCCGACTTCAGAATCATTTTCTCAACTGCCTAATAATAAAAGTATGAGTTTTTAAAACTTCTGATGTTCGTTTTGTTTTCTAACATTAATTAATCTTGTAGGTTTTGAACGTGTAGTTCTACAGAAATTGGCTCAAATAACAACTACGTTGGATCAAAACGCTCAAGTCCTAACGGATCTGGCCAGGCAAACTGCTAGGCAAAACATAGTTTTAGCTCCCGAAAACACACCAGAATTTCCACTACAAACAGTGGAAGAATTTCAAGAGCTGGAGAAAAAATTAATAGACCCTTCAAATAAAGTGCTACATACTTACCTGGTGAGAAATTTGATGTGTATGTGCGTACTGATTTATATCGTGTTTTATAACTAGGTGCGGAGGTTAGCTGCCGTGGGCGGCTCTGGTATCGAGCAATTGACAAGGAGGATGATGAGATATCTAATTACCAACGAATTGGGAATTTTTTTTAATTGGAAAGGTCGAGAAAAACTCAGTTTCGAAAAAACTTGTCTCATGTCTCTAATTTACGGTAAGAAGCGAGATTGGTGGTAAATAAATTTTGTTTCATACTTTTAATCTTGTAGAAGCAGCAAAAATGCAGTATCCCGCTTCCGAACAAAGCGACAGAGCTATAGGCTCCGCTGTAGCTGGTTGGCTTAAATTAGCCAAAGCTAGAGCTAAAAGCAATAAACAAAATCACTCTTAATTTGAAATTTCTTTTTATTTTGCATTGTAATAGCAAATTCGAAACCTAAGAATCTCTTGTTCTTGTAATTTTTATTAAGAACACCTTTTTATTTAATTTTTTATTAAGAATGCCTTTTTATTTAAATTTTATTAAGAATACCTTTTTAGTTATTTTTTATTGAGAATATCTTTTGTTTATATAATTTTTATTGTTATAATTAAATACTAATTTTTACCTATTTCTGTCTTTTTTATTATTCAGTTTGGTTTTTTTTTAAGATAAATTCAAAATACTTTCTAGACATGTACAGTACATATGTACAACCTGCTAAGTTACATATTTAATTTCTAAAACTTATAGAGGTAGATACGCACTTTTAAGTAACTTTTGATAGTATTAATTTAATGTGCTGTTAAACGTATATTAAATGTAAAAAAAGTAATTTTGAAGTTGGAGAAAGGCGTATATTATATAAAAAGGTACCGGTACTTTTGAAGTTGAAATATAGGTATTTTACGGTATTTAATGTACATATTTTTATACGGATAATATTAAACAGTTCCAAGGAAGTATTTTTGAAGTTCGAGAGAAGCGTTGATTATACGCTAAGAATATTCGTAATTTAAACGTATAGTCGCAGTCATTTTGAAGTTGAAATACATGTTTTTTTAAGTATTAATATACGTATTTTTACACGGAAATTAAACGTAATAATGGAAGTATTTTTGAAGTTCGAGAGAAGCGTTGATTATACGCTAAGAATATTCGTAATTTAAACGTATAGTCGCAGTCATTTTGAAGTTGAAATACATGTTTTTTTAAGTATTAATATACGTATTTTTACACGGAAATTAAACGTAATAATGGAAGTATTTTTGAAGTTCGAGAGAAGCGTTGATTATACGCTAAGAATATTCGTAATTTAAACGTATAGTCGCAGTCATTTTGAAGTTGAAATACATGTTTTTTTAAGTATTAATATACGTATTTTTACACGGAAATTAAACGTAATAATGGAAGTATTTTTGAAGTTCGAGAGAAGCGTTGATTATACGCTAAGAATATTCGTAATTTAAACGTATAGTCGCAGTCATTTTGAAGTTGAAATACATGTTTTTTTAAGTATTAATATACGTATTTTTACACGGAAATTAAACGTAATAATGGAAGTATTTTTGAAGTTCGAGAGAAGCGTTGATTATACGCTAAGAATATTCGTAATTTAAACGTATAGTCGCAGTCATTTTGAAGTTGAAATACATGTTTTTTTAAGTATTAATATACGTATTTTTACACGGAAATTAAACGTAATAATGGAAGTATTTTTGAAGTTCAATAGAAGCGTTAATTATACCATAAAAACAATCGTAATTTAAACGTATGATCCCAGTAATTTTGAAGTTTAGATTTCGGTATTATATACGTAGAATATCGGTTTAAAATAACGTTTAGTAGCGCGACATTAGTTCGTTTTTTAAACCATTCTTCAGATACTAACTATATACGTTGGGTATCTGGAATTTATTTACGTATAATATACGAACTTGTGTTTATTGGGCAAGTAGCCAGGCAATCGGCCGATAGGCCGCTAGAGAGACAGGTAGATGAACAAACTAACCTCTGCGAGTAAAATAAAACTCTAGGAAGCCTCTAGATTGTCAGGCTTGCAGAAAGGCACTCTTGGTAATTTTAGAGCCCAAGCAACCGGACAATCGGCCGAGAGGCCGATAGAGAGACAGGTAGAGGAATAAACTAACCGGCGAATAAAATCAGACTCTGGAAAGCCTGTAGATTGTCAGGCTTGCAGAAAGGCACTCTTGGTAATTTGAGAGGTCAAGCAGCCAGACAAACGGCCGACAGGCCGCTAGAGAAACAGGTAGATAAACAAACTAACCTACGAGTAAAATAAGACTCTGGTAAGCCTCTAGATTGGCAGGCTTGCAGAAAGGCACTCTTGGTAATTTGACTGGCCAAGCAGCCAGAAAATCGCCCGACAGACCGATAGAGAGACAGGTAGATGAACAAACTAACCGGCGAGTAAAATAAGACTGGGAAGCCTCTAAATTGTCAGGCTTGCAGAAAGGCACTCTTGGTAATTTGACAGGCCAAGTAGCCAGGCAATCGGCCGATAGGCCGCTAGAGAGACAGGTAGATGAACAAACTAACCTCTGCGAGTAAAATAAAACTCTAGGAAGCCTCTAGATTGTCAGGCTTGCAGAAAGGCACTCTTGGTAATTTTAGAGCCCAAGCAACCGGACAATCGGCCGAGAGGCCGATAGAGAGACAGGTAGAGGAATAAACTAACCGGCGAATAAAATCAGACTCTGGAAAGCCTGTAGATTGTCAGGCTTGCAGAAAGGCACTCTTGGTAATTTGAGAGGTCAAGCAGCCAGACAAACGGCCGACAGGCCGCTAGAGAAACAGGTAGATAAACAAACTAACCTACGAGTAAAATAAGACTCTGGTAAGCCTCTAGATTGGCAGGCTTGCAGAAAGGCACTCTTGGTAATTTGACTGGCCAAGCAGCCAGAAAATCGCCCGACAGACCGATAGAGAGACAGGTAGATGAACAAACTAACCGGCGAGTAAAATAAGACTGGGAAGCCTCTAGATTGTCAGGCTTGCAGAAAGGCACTCTTGGTAATTTGACAGGCCAAGTAGCCAGGCAATCGGCCGACAGGCCGCTAGAGAGACAGGTAGATGAACAAACTAGCCGGTGAATAAAATAAGAGTCTGGTAAACCTCTAGATTGGCAGGCTTGCAGATAGGCACTCTTGGTAATTTGACAGGCCAAGCAGCCGGAAAATCGCCCGACAGGCCGATAGAGAGACAGGAAGATGAAGAAACTAGCCGGCGGTAAAGTAAGAGTCTGGGAAGTCACTAGATTAACAGGCTACTACTCTAATCTGAGCTATGGTTAGTAGTAATAGATTTCATCTGAAACACTTAAACGTCTTCTGCTACACCAAAAGCAGATTTTCATCCTAATAAAGATTATTGCAGATCCCTTTTTTTACTTTTTTCTCCTTAATTGCTTCCATCCACGCCAGTGTCACTGAATTGGATTTTACCAACTCTTCGAGATATTTTAGCAAACCAAAACAATTTTTAACTTGCTTTTAAGGGCGTCCAGTGATTTTAAATCTGCCTAGTTATCACAGAAAATTACGACATTTTCCTACTTTCTGACGTCAACGACACATTACGAGTTGTATTTTGAAGCTTTTAGCTTAAAATGTAATTACATTTTGGTTATTTCGCAGAGAAGCTTAAAATATTTAATTAACTCTAATGTTTAAAGTCACAAAGCTAAAAAATGTTTTTTAAAGCACCTTAGGTGCGTATTATAGTTATACAATCCAATATAACATAGGGATAACCATTACGCTAACAAGAAGCAATAGCTAACAGTCAATAGAAAAAGGCGAAGTAAAATAAATCTTACATAATAGACTATGTGCACGCATATATTTCACTCGAAATGTTTTTGTTGTACAAATTGCGACTTTTGTAGACTCAAATTTTATTAATCGCAAAACTTCGTTACCTTATCACTTTGCTTTAAGATAAACTCTAAAATTTTCACTTACAACTGTTTCGTGTCAAAGCTTTTGTATTTTAACCCTCTCGCCCCTTCATCTTCATCTTTATTCTTAAACTAACGTCAATTAACTAGAAACTAAGTGTTGCTGGAAATTAATTAAAATAAAACAATGCAAAATGAGACGATGGAGAAAAACTAAACATTTCTTAATGTTAAATGTTACATCTATAAATTAAAACTACATTCACGTATACATCTATACATTGTTGCTTTGAGGATAGAGTGAGATAGAGAGAGAAATGCTCTTATTTTTTAATAAGAGACTCCCTTTGAGTTAACTTTTGTCTTTGACTAATTACTGGTACGTAGAAGGTAATAATGAACGAAACAAACTAGTTAGAAAATAACTCTAGACTGCACGCTTAGGGTTTAAAGCTCGGTAGAATGTAATAAAGGTTGATCACTTATTTAAATGGGACTAGTGAAAACACATCAAATCTTTTATGCTCTATAATTTTAATAGAGGTAAAATTACTCACAGAATACTCTTTGTAGAGCTAGAGTGACGAGAGGCAACGAAGTTGTTAAAAATTGCTGAAAACATATTTTTTTGTCTTCAGCTTATTTTCATCGATTAATTATGGCAATAAAGACAGATTTTATTATTGGTTCTGGTAGATAATTTTATGCTCTATAATTTTCGTTAGGGGTAAAATTACTCTCCGAACACTCTTTATAGAGCTCGAGTGAATAGAAGCAACGAAGTTGTTAAAACTTGCTGAAAACATATTGTTTTGTTTTCAGTTTATTTTCATCGATTAATTATGGCAATAAAGACAGATTTTACTATTGGTCCTAATAGATAATGTTATGCTCTATAATTGTAGTTAAAGGTAAAATTACTCTCAGAATATTATTTATAGAGCTAGAGTGAAGAGAGGCAGCGAAGTTCTGTAAAACTTGCTGAAAACATATTTTTTTGTCTTCAGCTTATTTTCATCGATTAATTATGGCAATAAAGACAGATTTTATTATTGGTTCTGGTAGATAATTTTATGCTCTATAATTTTCGTTAGAGGTAAAATTACTCTCCGAACACTCTTTATAGAGCTCGAGTGAATAGAAGCAACGAAGTTGTTAAAACTTGCTGAAAACATATTGTTTTGTCTTCAGTTTATTTTCATCGATTAATTATGGCAATAAAGACAGATTTTACTATTGGTTCTGGTAGATAATTTTATGCTCTATAATTTTCGTTAGAGGTAAAATTACTCTCCGAACACTCTTTATAGAGCTCGAGTGAATAGAAGCAACGAAGTTGTTAAAACTTGCTGAAAACATATTGTTTTGTCTTCAGTTTATTTTCATCGATTAATTATGGCAATAAAGACAGATTTTACTATTGGTCCTTATAGATAATGTTATGCTCTATAATTGTAGTTAAAGGTAAAATTACTCTCAGAATATTATTTATAGAGCTAGAGTGAAGAGAGGCAGCGAAGTTCTGTAAAACTTGCTGAAAACATATTTTTTTGTCTTCAGCTTATTTTCATCGATTAATTATGGCAATAAAGACAGATTTTATTATTGGTTCTGGTAGATAATTTTATGCTCTATAATTTTCGTTAGAGGTAAAATTACTCTCCGAACACTCTTTATAGAGCTCGAGTGAATAGAAGCAACGAAGTTGTTAAAACTTGCTGAAAACATATTGTTTTGTCTTCAGTTTATTTTCATCGATTAATTATGGCAATAAAGACAGATTTTACTATTGGTCCTAATAGATAATGTTATGCTCTATAATTGTAGTTAAAGGTAAAATTACTCTCAGAATATTATTTATAGAGCTAGAGTGAAGAGAGGCAGCGAAGTTCTGTAAAACTTGCTGAAAACATATTTTTTTGTCTTCAGCTTATTTTCATCGATTAATTATGGCAATAAAGACAGATTTTATTATTGGTTCTGGTAGATAATTTTGTGCTCTATAATTTTCGTTAGAGGTAAAATTACTCTCCGAACACTCTTTATAGAGCTCGAGTGAATAGAAGCAACGAAGTTGTTAAAACTTGCTGAAAACATATTGTTTTGTCTTCAGTTTATTTTCATCGATTAATTATGGCAATAAAGACAGATTTTACTATTGGTCCTAATAGATAATGTTATGCTCTATAATTGTCGTTAAAGGTAAAATTACTCTCAGAATATTATTTATAGAGCTAGAGTGAAGAGAGGCAGCGAAGTTCTGTAAAACTTGCTTAAAACATATTTTTTTGTCTTCAGCTTATTGTCATCGATTAATTATGGCAATAAAGACAGATTTTAGTATTGGTTCTGGTAGATAATTTTATGCTCTATAATTTTCGTTAGAGGTAAAATTACTCTCAGAACACTCTTTATAGAGCTAGAGAGCAGAGAGGCGGCACATAAGCTGCTAAAATTGGCGTAATACAAAATATTTTTGTCTTCAGTTTATTTTGTTCGATTAATTATGGCAACTAAGACAGATCTCTTTATTGCTTCTTATAGATAATTTTATGCTCTATAATTTTTATTGGAGAGAAAATTACCCTACAATGACTCCTTAAAGAGTTACAGTTGTAAGTTGTTTAGCGTGTGAACAGCTATACTTTGAGGTCCTAGTAGAGCGTACTAATAGAAGTTTCCTAATTAAATCTTATGAAATATTCATCTAAAACACTACTGGGGTCTAATTTGTACCCTTTTTATTTAAATGTCAACATGGAAAGCATTGTGAGCGACTTCTCAGTGCAATTGGGAAACTATTGCATTTTACAACAGTTCCATACGTGTCTCCAGCAGAAGATCTTTATATTAGTATTAAAAATTATGGGTAAATATCTTGCACAAAACATTAATATTTTTATTATCAAAACCGTTTTCTATTTTTATTGGCGGCGGCATTAAATATAAAAAAAAGAGGCGTTTGTTACGATACTTGACCTGAGCATCCAATAAAGCTACACCATTAAAAGTAACTGGAATATTTATTTATTGTTCAATTTTAACCTCAATGTAACTAAACACAACTTCACTTTTAATAATAATAATAGCGCGTTTTTATAGCGTTTAACAACACTTTAAGAGGTGCATTAGGTACTCGAGTCGTTAAATGTGGACCAATCAGCTTTGTAATGAAGTTAATGTGGCTAGCACTAAGATTTTAATCGTTTATTGTTACCCACATAGTCAAATTTTCAACTCGACTCAAGTGTTGATACCAAACCGAGAGTTGAACCCGAGACCTCTTTCGTTTCATTGTAGAAGTATAAGAATTCAAAATTTGGCCATTTTTGTTCTAAACGGTCTCCTTCATGACCTCCTTTCTACAACCTCTACAACAGTCCATCAAATTATCTAACTGCGAAGGCAGGGAACTTTTAAGAAACTGAAATGCATTTCATTTATAGAAAGTTGAATAGCGAAGTATTAAAATTTTTTTTTTGATAAAAATAAGTTGTAAAAAGTAATCTTGTTGTTTGAATTTTAAATAAACTGCATTACAGAAACTCCGGCGCATATATCTTGTTAGTTGTTAGTCATAATTTAAAATTACAACGTGCATGTAATCCTAATTTTGATCTTTTCCGATACACAGCTCGTGTACATAAAAGGTTTTAACAAGATTTAGTTGTAATTTTCTTTCTAATATACTGTGGTATAATGGAGAATATTGTCGATATAAAAATATTAAAGGATACGTTGCTGTTGCGAAATGATCAATAAGTATTGCATGCAACGTTACTACAGATTCTTATTAAACAGAGTATAGTTTAGTCTTTAGTATAGACGTATATTACAAAATTTTTTAACTTAATATTAGAGGTCGGATAAAAATCAAAAACGCTTGTATAAAATTACTATTCGATACAGATCCATTATTACGTAATTTGATGTAGAAAAATCATGAAACAATCAATGTCTATCATTAACCAGGAAAAGGCCTCTTTAAATGTCAGTAATTCAATTTTTCATACATCAAATTTGATTAATTGAAAGAAGTAAAGAGCAGGTTAATTAATTCATAAATACGCTTAGAATTGTAATTACTATTATACAGGGTGTAACAAAAAATGTGGGTCGCTACTGTTAGACATCAATGTATGTAAGAGACCACAGTAGTTCAAGTACCAGGACCTACTTAACTCTAGAGCCAAACTTTCAGTGCCAACTTTGTGATATGAAATTATATAAGTAGGCATAAACCTAAACATTAAAAAAAATTAAGAAAACTATTATAGTATATAACATTATAAGTAAGGTAAGACTGTTTTTAATGTCGGAGAGAGGATTAAAACTTGCGAGTTGCGAGCCGCAGGCGAGCCTGTAAAAACAGTTACCTTGCGTTATTAATGTATAATTAAATTATAATTAACCAAATTCTGTTAGTTATCAGTTGAGTCAAAAATGTTCAAAATTGTTTGTAGAAAGCTTTGAAAGTCAATCATTGATTTTTAAGAGTTATAGGCAGCTTATAGACATTTTACAATTTGAATAAAAAATAAAATAGTTAAATATCTGCTTAATTTTCTCATGAGCCAATATAGACTTAAAACCACCCCTATTGAGGTTGCAAAAGCTGGTGTCGCCAGACAACAAAGAAATGTTCCTTAAGGCAGCTTTGATACTGATAATAAAAATCAGTATAATCATTTTGGTCTACACAAAAAAATCCTTTAACAATAGCGGCTTTAAAATTTACCCCAACCCCCTTATACACCCACACATTTGAAAAAAAACTTTTTTTGTACGTCAATTTTGCCATTCGAGCATCCAAATTGAAAAATTTAAACGTCGAGAGTTAATTAAAATATTTCTTTTTGACATTAAACAAATTGAATTAAAATTACTCATGTTTGTGCTCTATTTATTTATTTTTTTTAAAAAAACACACGCCATAGCCTTTTGTTTCGTTCCACTCGAGTTAATTTGTCACTTGGCCAAATCTTTTAGAGATGTGAATTGCTTTTTTCAATTATTTGCTCATGAATTAAAACGTTAGTCTTCTACTACAGTAGAAGTTGATTTTAAAAACAATTTAGGGCAATAGTTGAGCAATTTTGTTTACCCTACACGGATGTAATGGGGATAACTTTACAACGACGTTTGAGAAATATGTATTTTCTTCAGAAAATTATGATTTTCAACCCTTTTCATCAACTTTCAAGCCCTTTCATCAACATAATCATTATTTTGATTTCGTTGTTATAGCAACCACTTTTTACAGTCTCAAGATAGTAACATACTATTTTACTGTCCTTAATAATTATGCTTAGACGGATGCGCCATCTATTGTCAACTTCAAAAACTTGAAGTTTTTATTCTAAATAGGTAGGTACCTATTTTATCTAACGCTCATAAATAATTACTCCAACCTTAGAGCAGAAAACATCCGGAAGGTTGGTTAGCAACCGTTGGATGACTCATTCATTCCGTCAAGCTTACGTTATCATCCCAAGTAACATTTTTTTGATGATAATCATCTATGACAGTGCTGTAGCAGCTAAGTTGTCAGCTTCATAGCTGCGGCCGCCCCAAAAGCAGCCAACCAGCCAGCTTCTGATCAGCTGCTGATACACCAACTTGGAGGGTGAGTTTTGACTGCCACAACGCTATCGTAGCTATATCGCTGCTTTGAGAACGGCAGTTACTTTTCACGTACTACGTCAGTCTTGCTGCTATTTAGCTGAAAATTTGGCTGCCACCGCGATCTTACAGCTTATGTAAATCAGCTACAACATAATAGCTGCATCAGCAGCAACGTAGCAGCCATGACGTCTCCGTTACTATTTTCTTGCTATGACGTCAAGACGTCAGCAGCAACGTAGCAGCCATAACGTCAACATTACTATTTTCTTGCTACTATTGTAGCTGACGCAGTGCTGTCGTAGCGACTAAATGAGCCTTATTTCAGCTTCAGCTAAAGAGCTACCTTTTAAAGTTGCCTCAGCGTTCTATCAGCTACCCTAATACAGCTTCAGCTATACAGCAGCAACGGCAGGTACTTTTCAGCTACTACGTCACTATTGTTGATATTTGGCTGAAAATGTGGCTACCTCAGCGATCTTACAGCTAGGGTAAATCAGCTACAGCATAATAGCTGCCTTGGCATCAACGTAGCAGCCATGATGCCGCCGTTACTATTTTCTTACTACTATTGTAGCTGACGCAGTGCTGTCGCCGCGACTAAAATCAGCCTTATTTCAGCTTCAGCTAAAGAGCTACCTTTTAAAGCTTCCTCAGCGTTCTATCAGCTACCCTAATACAGCTTGAGCTATACAGCTGCAAAGGCAGCTACTTTTCAGCTACTACGTCACTCTTTCTGCTATTTGGCTGAAAACTTGACTACCGCAGCGATCTTACAGCTAGGGTAATACAGCTACAGCATAATAGCTGTCTCGGCATCAACGTAGCAGCCATAACGTCACCGTTACTATTTTCTAGCTACTATTGTAGCTGACGCAGTGCTTTCGTAGCGAATAAATGAGCCTTAGTTCAGCTTCAGCTAAAGAGCTACCTTTTAAAGCTTCCTCAGCGTTCTATCAGCTACCCTAATACAGCTTGAGCTATAAAACTTGACTACCGCAGCAATCTTACAGCTAGGGTAAATCAGCTACAGCATAATAGCTGTCTTGACAGCAACGTAGCAGCCATAACGTCACCGTTACTATTTTCTTGCTACTATTGTAGCTGACGCAGTGCTATCGTTGCGACGAAATTAGTCTTATTTCAGCATCAACTAAAGAGCTGCCTTTTAAAGCTGTCTCAGCGCTGTTACAGTAAAAAAAAGCAGCAAAACAGCTGTCACAGCTATGAAGCTGATAAATAAAGCTGTCATAGCACTGCGTCAGTCTATTTTTGGCTGCCGCGGCTAAATAGAGTAGTTTGTGCTACTTGAGATTGGCTCTCATGACTTTTCCTTAAAAGTTGTAGTATAAGCAACCATTTCTATTGGAGAAATTGACCGGAAATCGCTACATTTACTCGTCTATTGCGATCCATATTATTAGCTAAATGAGTCTTTCCTGGTAAAGTAGATGGTATTTCTTTGTTCAATGACTCCTACTATTATGTCACAAAGTTTGAGGTTATGTATAATTTCTTTAAATATTGTTTGCAGTCGAATAAAATTAAGTATTCTATTTATTTAAATTATTTATTTTTGTTTAATAGTTATTTAATCAACTAGTGTGTTAATAAGGCCGATTAATAATCGAGACATTTTAAAGCGCGAGAGTAGCGAGCGCTTTAATTCTTGAGATTATTAATCGGCAATTAACACACGAGTTGATTACTAAATTTTTCCGTCGATCGCTTTTCATTAAATTTGAGAAAATCTAATTTTATTTTATGACAAAAATGCAAGTTTTCAAAAATATTCTACAATCAAAGGTACCATTGAAAACAAAAATTACAACTATAATGTCACAATTTTAATGCAATTTTGGTGCGATTTGGTTGCCTATACCATAATTGATCGTTAATAGAAAATTGATCATTAATAGGGGTTATTAATGATCAATTTCTTATTGCTTAATGACATGCATTAACAATCGATCGACGGAAAATATTATTTACAGTTGAATAAGAAAATACTGGATGACACACTGACGTCAAATTTTTCTGTCTTCGGCGGTTGTGAATCAGTCTTTTACGTACTTGTATCATAATATACAATTCTGCCTGTCTGTTAGTCTCCCGTTCGTCCGCCCGTCTGTTCGTCTTTTTTCCTGTTAATCTGTCGTTCAGTGGCTTTGTGTGTTTCGTTGGAAGACAAAGGACGGTTTCCAGGTAGGAGATAGGGGTGCAGAGGTTTTTTCTGTTAATCACCGATAGCAATATGTTGAGGAAGGCCCGGAAAAAAATAAAATAGTAAAGGAAATTTAATGCTCTACAATTTTTTTCCCGAAGACTTTTACTGTAAAACGAAGGGCTGAGGTTCTAGAGGCAAAAGTTTGACGAAAAACGCAAGGCATATTTTTTTTTTCATAAATTAACGATTTTTGTAGGCGGGTAATTCCACGTCAGATCGGCCACTTTTGACCCTTAGGTCTTCGGATTTTGAGGAAATTTGGTGTGTCGGTTGGAAATATGTTCAAACTTAAGTGTACAAAGTGGTTTTGCGAAAAAATTATTTTTGAACTATCTACGGTCAAATTAATTTTTGAACTATTTTGAAAACATGAATACTTCAATAATTTATAACTCGCGATCTAAAAGAGATATATTTCTGCAAAATACGCCTATTTAAAGCTAAAGGAACGTACTATTTATTTTACGCATCGCTTTTTTAATTTAACGCCTTTTTGGTCAAACTGTTCCAGTGTCAAATGTTCAAGTCGAAGTTTCCAAAATACACCCTCTGCGATTTTTGCAATTTTTTGATATGTTGAGCCCTTATGACTTATGTTTAAGTGAAAAGATTCAAAACCGTGGGCACTCGTCAACTCTTGACGCTACACGGTGTTATAGAAGAATGGAAACAAAAGTTTTTTGAGAAAAGATTGGTGATAGTAATTTTTTTTCAGAAATCGCTTTATTTTAGACCCTTTATTATGGGAGAAAATTTTCAAGATCAGGGGTGTGCGGGAACAGGGTCAAAATTACCTTTGTTCTAAGCAAAACTACTAATTTTGAAAATATCTTCGATCACATTGAAGATAGCAAAAAAATATATCTTAAATAATTTGTAATGTATAAAATTACCAAGAGAATGAGACTAGTCCGAGCCCAAACGGATAATTTTTCTATGCAGAAAAAAATAAAAACCGCGGAAAGTTGAGTAATGTCTAATCCCAGTAAAGAAGTAATTTTCAAGTCGAAGTTTCCAAAATACACCCTCTTCGATTTTCGAAATTTTTTTATATGTTGAGCCCTTATGACTTAGGTTTAAGTAAAAAAATTTAAAACCGTGGGCACTCGTCAACTCTTGATGCTACACAGCCTCAAGCCTCAGTGGGGGGTTTAGATTGAAGTGTGAGGGTTGAGGCCGTGTAGCATCAAGAGTTGACGAGTGCCCACGGTTTTGAATGTTTTTAATTAAACCTAAGACATAAGTGTTCAACATATAAAAAAAATTTCGAAAATTGAAGAGGGTGTATTTTGGAAACTTCGACTTGAAAATTACTTCTTTACTGGGATTAAACATTACTCAACTTTTCGCGGTTTTTATTTTTTTCTGCATATACAAATTATCCGTTTGGGCTCGGACTGGTCTCATTCTCTTGGTAATTTTATACACTACGAATTATTTAGGATGTATTTTTTTGCTATCTGCAATGTGATCGAAGATATTTTCAAAATTAGCACTTTTGCTAAGAACAAAGGTAATTTTGACCCGGTTTCCGCACGCCCCTGATCTTGAAAATTTTCTCTCATAATAACGGGTCTAAAATAAAGCGACTCCTGAAAAAAAATTGCTATCCCCAATCTTTTCTCCAAAAATTTTTATTTCCGTTCTTCTACAATACCTTGTAGCGTCAAGAATCGACGAGTGCCCACGGTTTTGAATCTTTTCACTTAAACATAGGTCATAAGGGCTCAACATATCAAAAAATTGCAAAAATCGCAGAGGGTGTATTTTGGAAACTTCCACTTGAACATTTGACATTGGAACAGTTTGACCAAAAAGGCGTTAAATTAAAAAAGCGGTGCGTAAAATAAATAGTACGTTCCTTTAGCTTTAAATAAGGGTATTTTGCAGAAATATATCTCTTTTAGATCGCGAGTTATAAATTATTGAAGTATTCATGTTTTCAAAATAGTTCAAAAATTAATTTGACCGTAGATAGTTCAAAAATAATTTTTTCGCAAAACCACTTTGTACACTTAAGTTTGAACATATTTCCAACCGACACACCAAATTTCCTCAAAATCCGAAGACCTAAGGGTCAAAAGTGGCCGATCTGACGTGGAATTACCCGGCGTGTATCTCAAAAACTATAAGAAATAGAAAAAGATGAATGAAAGAAATATTGTAGGAAATTTAACAAGCTTTCATTTTGTTAAGAATATTTTTTTCCGTAGGATACACTGGTTTTGATATATAAACCAAAAACCCGAAAAACTGGACTTTTTACCTCCTCTCTCCTTTAGCCATAGCTATAACCGGAGACTAGTATTTTTGCCTCCTAATAGCCCAGTAAACAGGTCGTAATAAGCGTATGCTACCTTACAAAAGGTCATGTAGTTTTGGATTTTGGATATGTTGTATGTACCTAGGCCCTTATTAAAAATCCAAGTTTTGGAATTCGGCGCGCCTGTGCGCGCTTCAGTACAACCACTTTTGTGTCACTTTTTTCGGTTTTTGCTCGATAACTCTTTACTAGTACGTCCTACGTAAAACATTAATGTTACCTATTTTCTAAAGCACAAAATTTGCTATAATTTATCCCAATAACATGTTTTTCTAAACCATACAATTACCGAAATACAGAGCTTCAAAGTACAAAATTTTTCAAAAAGTTAGGGAAAACTACCACAAAAAAAGACAGTGTTCATCATCTTAACGGTTAATTGGTTCAATTTAAAGACAACATGAGTAACACTTTCTAGCTATAGGATAGATCTGTGCATAAAATATTACAAATATGACCACAATACGAAGAATATTTTAAACAGGGTGAGTCGGGAGGAACGCACCAAACGCCAAGGGGGTATTTTACATGTAAGTCTAAGACGAAAAAACCCAAAAGTTGTAGTCCGATTATTATTGGTTTTCAAGTTACAACGACTTAAAAGTTTGAATATTTAGTAATATAAATTTCATTAGTTTTGAAAAACCCACTTTTTATACTTTGAAGCTCTGTATTTCCGTAAATATGAGGTTTAGAAAACCATGTTACCGAAATAAAGAGCTTTAAAGTTAAAAAAAGGGTGTTTTTATAAATTAATGAAATTATATTACTAGCGATTCAAGCTTTTAAGTCGTTGTAACTTGAAAACCAATCAAAATCGGACTACAACTTTTGGGTTTTTTCGTCTTATATTTACATGTAAAATACCCCCTTGGCGTTTGGTGCGTTTCTCCCGACTCACCCTGTATAAAATATTCTTCGTATTGTGGTCATATTTGTAATTTTTTATGCACAGATCTATCATATGACTACAAAGTGTTACTCATGATGTCTTTAAATTGAACCAATAAACCGTTAAGATGATGAACACTGTCTTTTTTGTGGTACTTTTCCCTAACTTTTTGAAAAATTTTGTACTTTGAAGCTCTGTATTTCGGTAACTGTATGGTTTAGAAAAACACGTTATTGGGATAAATTGCAGCAAATTTTGTGCTCTAGAAAACAGGTAACATTAATATTTTTTGTAGGTCGTACTAGTAAAGAGTTATTGAGCAAAAACCGAAAAAAGTGACACAAAAGTGGTTGTACTGAAGCGCGCACAGGCGTGCCGAGTTCCAAAACTTGAGTTTTTAATAAGGGCTTAGGTACATATAACATATCCAAAATCCAAAACTACATGACCTTTTGCAAGGTAAGATGTACTTGTTTACTGGCCTATAACTAATTAAAACGCATTCATAAAATAAAATTCCACCCTCTTCCATGTGCTCTATAACCTCTTCGTTGACCAAACTATAAATAATAATTTGTTTTTGTGAACTGCAGTGTATTTTTAAAGGGGCCCGAAAGTAATTAACGCCTCAGGCCACAACGTTCTTTAATCCGGCCCTGTGTAAATTACAAAAGTTGTCCAAGAGATAAACATTTTAATAACTTAAAGTTGCGTCAAAAGAAAAATAAAACATCAAATTTTCAATTTTTCCAGGCTTTTAAATCTATGCTCTAAGAATTCCATTCAATTACTTCTATTGCTCATAGATGTCACATATATGTCAACTTTTTATTTTATTTGTTGTTCAATTTTTGTTTTATTTTTTTTTATAAAAATCGTTTTAGTTTTTATCATTAAACTTGCGTGTTTAACTTACAAATGGTCTATTTAATTTATTATTTAATATTTTTCTTCGAGTGCGCGCGCGAGAGAGGTACCTCTAGGAGGTATACAAAAATGTAACGTTGTAAAAATATAAAAGAAATTATGTGAATAAAATGAAGTTATTGCGTAATGCGGAAGAAAGAAAAATAAGGGTCCAGAAAAATTCTTTGCATCATTTGACGTAACGGCTGATAAAAGTGAGCTTTTGCCTTAGGAAACTTATGGCCACAATAAGTTAAATTTACAAAATCTTCATTCAAATGTATTATTCAATTTTATTAAGATGCACAAGAGGGAAATTGCGAATGCATGCAAAATTACCACAATAAGTTACGTATTTAAATTCATTCGAGCTATAGAGCTTTGTGTAAAGTACATAATATATTTTATACAGAAAGGAGCTCGTCCAGGAAATCAATTATGGTATTGGATTCAATTTAAATCTTTTAAGTTATTTTGTTACTGTTAATCCCAACTATTAGTTTGGATCAATTTCTCGTTTTTTATTCGATTTCTAATTTACTGCTTTATCCCACATGTAATGGGATTAGTTTAATTTTTTTTAAACTCAACAGAATGAACCATGAGCCACACCATCAGCGCTGCATCACCAAAGTCTCGTGTCCGATACGGAAGGCAATCGCTAAATCGTCAATGTATGGCCTTCAGCTCGTCCACCGTACTCCTAGTGCTCTTCCTCTTTCAAATATCGTCATCCAATCTGTTCATTCTACTACAATTCTTCTACTTCGACAGTTTCAAAGAATTTCATCAAGACCTTCATTTGGAAGCATCTCAAGAGAAGGTGGGTCACTTCTTAAGGCTCCGGCACACACACAGGTCTTGCTTTTCGGTTTAGCCTGTGCAACTGTACAGGCGGCCTGAACGCTGTCCATACGCTTCAGTTTGGCCAAACCGGAAGGCAAGCCTGTGAGTGTGGCGCCGCCATTAAGGCTCGTCTACACACACAGGTTTGCCTTCCGGTTTGCCTGTGCAGGCGGCCTGCACGATGTCCACACACACAGGTTTTGCTTTTGCAGGCAGGCCTGCACAGGCCTAACCGGAAGGCAAGCCTGTGTGTATGGACGGGCCATTACAGTCTTCCATTTAGTTTTTTAAATGGTTAAAGTTAGTTCTAGTTATAACAGCCCGTCCACACACACACACACACACACACACACACACACACACATCCACACAGGCTTGCCTGGACAACGTTCAGGTGACCTGCACAGGCCAAACAGGAGCGTATGGATACCTTTTGAGGCGTCCTGCACAAGCCAAACCGTAGCGTCTAGATAGCGTTTAGGTGGACTGTGCAGGCCGCCTACACAGACCGAACCGCAGCTTGTGGACACAGTTCAGGTGGCCTGCACAGGCCTAACCGGAGCATGTAGAGTGTGGAGCGTGTGGAGGGTTTAGTGGCCGGTGCAGGCCGCCTGCACAGGTAAACCGGAAGACAAGCCTGTGTGTGTAGATGAGCCATTACACTCTTCCATTTAGTTTTTTAAATGGTTAAAGTTAGTTCTAGTTATAATGGCCCGTCCACACACACATACAGGCTTGCCTGGACAACGTTCAGGTGACCTGCACAGGCCAAACAGGAGCGTATGGATACCTTTTGAGGCGTCCTGCACAAGCCAAACCGTAGCGTCTAGATAGCGTTTAGGTGGACTGTGCAGGCCGCCTACACAGACCAAACCGCAGCTTGTGGACACAGTTCAGGTGGCCTGCACAGGCCTAACCGGAGCATGTAGAGTGTGGAGCGTGTGGAGGGTTTAGTGGCCGGTGCAGGCCGCCTGCACAGGTAAACCGGAAGGCAAGCCTGTGTGTGTAGATGAGCCATTACACTCTTCCATTTAGTTTTTTAAATGGTTAAAGTTAGTTCTAGTTATAATGGCCCGTCCACACACACATACAGACTTGCCTGGGCAACGTTCAGGTGACCTGAACAGGCCAAACAGGAGCGTATGGATACCTTTTAGGCGTCCTGCACAGGCCAAACCGTAGCGTCTAGACAGCGTTTAGGTGGACTGTGCACGCCGCCTACACAGACCAAACCGCAGCGCGTGGACACAGTTCAGGTGGCCTGCACAGGCCTAACCGGAGCATGTGGTGCGTGGAGCGTGTGGAGGGTTTAGTGGCCGGTGCAGGCCGCCTCCCGCCTGCACAGATAAACCGGAAGGCAAGCCTGTGTGTGTAGACAGGCATTACACTCTTACATTTAGTTTTTTAAATAGTTAAAGTTAGTTCTAGTTATAATGGCCCGTCCACACACACACACACACAAACACGGGCTTGCCTGGACAAAGTGCAGGTGACCTGCACAGACCAAACAGGAGCGTATGGATACCTTTTAGGCGCCCTGCACAGGCCAAACCGTAGCGTTTAGATGGACTGTGCAGGCCGCCTACACAGACCAAACCGCAGCGTGGGGACACAGTTCAGGTGGCCTGCACTGGCCTAACCGGAGCATGTGGAGTGTGGAGCGTTTAAGTGGCCAGTGCAGGCCGCCTGCACAGGTAAATCGGAAGGCAAGCCTGTGTGTGTATACGAGCCTTTAAGAGCTTCTAGATGGATTAGATTAGACTTTCAGATGGAGTGAAGTTTCACTTGTACTGCATTGCTAACCCACGACATAGCAGACAAACTGCTTGCTCCTAAAAAGCTTTTCAAAAGAAAAGAATTTAAAATTTATATTTTTGTTGGTGCAGCTCTAAAGAGGGAGGGGTGTCCGCCACTGAATGAATACACTTACTAATTAAAAATCATAAAATTGTTTCTTAAAATATCGATCAAGACATGCTCATAGTGAGCCGTGGGCTGGTCGGATTAGTGATTGTTAATTGACGAAAATTCAATTAGACGTAACTTTGAATATTAATACTTAAAAGTAATTACACCATAATATACTACCGAGTCTCATTATTAATCCCATCATTATCCTAACATTTTAACAACGTCGACATATCTTAAAAGCAACATCTTACACATCATAATAAATGAATTTACTCTCGATACAAATTTTACTTTGTAAAACTTGAACCACAAAAGACGTAACTTGAAATGATTTATGTTACTATAATCTCTTTGCGCCCACCGATTTTCTCAGTTCCAATCATTTAGTAAAGCCGATATCGAAGCGAAGAGCTGCGATTTCATAAAGTCAATTTAAAATGATTTTTTCTACTCCCATATGTGAAACTAAGCATTTCGTCATCACTTACTCGTTACGAAAATAGCATTTTCGTCTCTAGTGAGAAAAAGTGTTATTACAAGCAGATGTTATTTACAACATGAGGTGAAACCAGTTTTTTTGTGGTCGGTTCACATTTTAGTAAAAAGAATTATTTTTTTAAAATGTACTAATTATCGTCGTAGAAAAAATAGCATTTACGACTCGAGATGAAATCCGTTTTTTTCGTTCGAAAGATTAATTCACTCGCCCCTACGGGGCTTGTGAATTAAATTCTATCTCACGAAAAAAACGTATGTTTCATCTCATGTTGTAAAAAATACTATTATGATAGAACTTTGTTACTTTTATACGGAAATGAGCTGATATAATACATAAAGATGTGATATTTATTTTTTTGTGTTTTTTTAACAAACAAAATAAACAGAAATTGCTTCTGTAGCGAATGGGAATTATCGAGAGATTTAAAACTGATTACGGATTTTTTTCCCAATTTATTTTAATTCGAAAATATATATTGGCATTTTCAGGAAAAGGAATTAATTACAATTCTTTATCAATTTCGGATAATAATAAGTGATTCTCTAAAGCATTATATGCTTGATGAAAATGATTATAACAAAGGTTAAATTTTATTAGAAATTGAAAAGAGAGGCGACATCTAAGACAACACCAACATGAAAATTTATGGAGAACGGACTGATGTTCAAGTGAATGATCTGAAGGTAATTTTAGCTCTATTAATAATTATAGAGCATAAAATTAGCTATAGAATACATTAAGAACATTTGTCATAATTGCCATAATTAATTTGTCAAATTAATCAAAAAAGAAAAAAAAAGTGTTAAGTTAGTTTTTATAACGTGCTGCGTCTCTCCCGACTCTAGCTCTTAAAGGAGTTATCTGAGGGTAATCTTGCCTCTATTAATAATTATAGAGCACAAAATTAGCTATAGAATACACTAAAAACATTTGTCATACATGCCATAATTAATTAGTCAAATTAAGTAGAAAATAAAAAAAAAGTATTAAGTCAGTTTTTACAACGTGCTGTGCCTTTCCCGACTCTAGCTCCTTAAGGAGTGATCTGAGGGTAATTTTACATATAATAAAAATTATAGATCATAAAATTGTCTATCTAATACATAAAAAACATTTTTCAGAGGTGCCATAATTAATTTGTAAAAATAAATTAGAAAGAAAAATGTATTAAGTCGATTTTTAGAACACGCTGTGTCTCTTTCGACTCTAGTACGGTAAGGAGTGATTTGAGAGTAATTTTACCTCTAATTGAAATTATAGAGCATAAAATTATCTATCTAAATCAATAAAAATGTTTGTCTTATTATAGATAGTTAAGTGTTTATAGAGCAAAATATAGACTCAGAAGACTCCAGAAGCAGGCATAATCACTCTGTCACGTTTAATAGAGGTTATACTTAAGATTTTGACTAGTTTAGTCGTGTGATAGTAAATTTCTAAAGTCACATTGAATAGCAATTCGAATTACGGACTTGAAGTCTCTTTTTATTTCTGCACTTTTACGATCTTGAATCCTTTCTTGGACCTTGAACGATCTTGAACCCACCGTCTTTAATCGCTTAGGCTTAAGCTATTTTATATAATTTTGTATCGTCATGTCACTTGAATAATAATAGTGTGGTAAATGAGATTGGTAGGTATTTACCACTCTTAATCGAGACTTCGAGTCTTTAGTGTCACTTATAATAAGTTACCGATGGTGTCTCAAACCATTAATTTCACACGACTACCCATTAGAATAATTGGCAATTCATCACACGACTAAATTCACGTTAAGTCTCCATAATTGTCTGTAATTTTTGACTAAAGTCATGTCGTCATGTAGATTTAGAACTAAAATTGTTAGTACTCATCTTTAAAAAAAAAAAAGAAAAATGTAAGAGAATTTCCTTCCGAAAGATTATTTTTATTTTGAATAAAAAAAAAGATTATGTTGTAACTTTGCAAATATGTTTTTATGACGCGTATTCCATATCCTACTAAGAGTTAAACGTATGGGCTATCGTAAACATTTCGCATTCAAAATACAGCTCATAGGTACATCATCCTAAGATATTGCAGTTTGTGGTGACATATTTTTCCTAAGATGGGACCGGTAATCTAGCAAAAATATAAATAAAACATACCGGGTAGGTTTTCTTTTTCGTTATGACAGTACGGGTATAAAGACTTGAAAAAACAAACGACTGGATGTCATGAACGTGTCAAAATAAAAGGCCGGAAATAGAAAAATATAACCGAGTAAACAATGATAAATGACGACTAAAAAAACGACAGCATTATTAAAACATTTATTATTTTTTCTTTTAAACAAATTGTATTATATTTATTTTATTACGTAAAGAAAAGGGTGGTCGGGGTGGATAACAATTAATTTGCAAGTTTGCGCAATTTTAAACTTATTAGATGGAGGTGGAATAAATTTCTCAACGTTTTCTCTTAAACGCTTCCAGTTAAGTTGAAAAATAATAAACCTTCAAGTAGACGTTAACAGTTAATTATAAGCCCGACGAACGTAAGGGATGTTCGAGTCACCTACATATCGAAAAATAGCTCAGCTGATACTAATTTCTAATTACAGAGCAGATGGACCGACTGATGGACGAACGTATACAGGCAAACATACAGACACATAGATGGCTAGACACTAGACAGTCAGGCAGAAAGATGAACACATCTCATCTACTCCAGTACCATTCTGAAATTATTCAGGAGTAACTTCATCGACTGCTCCATTAATGAAGTGACCATAAGAAGACAGGCAGATGGGTAGACGAATGCTCATATTGTTACGTAGAGAAACAGCTACACAGGCAGATAATCAGCCACACGGACAGGCAGGTATAGATACAATTCTTGGACTTCACTACTATCCTAAAATTCTTCAGGAATAACTTAATCGACTGCTTCATTAAAGTGGCCATAGGAAGACAGTCAGATGGGTAGACGTTTGCTCATACTGTTACGTAGAGAAATAGCTACACAGGCAGATAATCAGCCACACAGACAGAACTATTTCGACAACCATCATACTGAAGTCGTTCCAACAGGTTTGGTTGGGGGCGAAGCCCCCTTCACGCCCCTTGAGGAACCATTCCACGAGATGGAAGCCAGCTCTGACTTTCGTCTAAGCCCACCGAACACCGAAGATATATGTACTTTCTTTGGAAACCACAGGCAAGAGGAACTACACCACCAACCTCCACACTCCTAAAAATTAGCGAGGAAGTGTTAATTATCAGGCGAATATCAAATGAATTCGGCTAAGCAGATTTTCGACTGAGTCAGTTGCTCCTAGCGTACTCTTTGGTCCAAGAACATAACATGCAAGTTTATAACCTGGCCTGAGTCTGTTAGAGCACATCCTACTTTGAGTTTGCAACTGTACATCTCGTATTCATGGAGAGTACGCTAGTGCCAGGCCTTTTTAGTCGCTTTAGCTCAGTCCATGGAGTTAAGCGTTAACTAATAGTATGCCCGATTAGAGAAAGGAGCGACTCTAGATCAAGTCCTAACCTCTAAAACTTTTTCAGTCGCGTTTCTACCGCTTGCTTAGAATAGTTGGTGGTTTCGAGAAAGAGACAAGAAGCCGATGCGAGGAGGTCGCAACCAGCAACCGAAACCTTGTCAGGGATAATCCTGAGCTAGTCCAATTGCAAGTAAGGTAGGTAAAGAGAACCGAACAGGTCTTTATCTCTAGAGGCTGTGATAAGCTTATTCTAGCGACTCAGAACCTGATAGTCGTGATTGAAGACCCTTGATGGGCTTTTGTTGAAATGCCTGTGTAAGTAGCTGAAAGGCTTAGTTTCCTACGCAGGGTGGGTTCGAAGGTAAACACGGGGTTCTCTTGAGGAGAGTAAGAGGGATGATTCAGCGGTTCTTTCAGGAGGTTAAGGCATGTGCCAAAGACAGTACACACTGACGGTAGTCTAAGCTTTCTGCCCCGACCCATGTATCGCCCCTGTCAGGCCACTGATCACTGATCACTATGCAAAAAGTTTTAATTAATTGGATTTCGTGAAGAACTTGAGGTGAGTTAGGATGATCCTGTGAGCGAGACCCATCTGTAGCAGGTTGCTCTGACGGTAGTCTAAATTTCCTGTTTAAGATGCGCCGTGCACACTGGTAGAAAACCTACAAGTCCTCCCAAAATCCTGGGTTATTGAGAGATGAGAAATTCGCATTGTCGCTGATGTCAATGGAATGTTGCTTGGAGTGTTAGTCCGTGGTTGATGTGAAATTTTCCTCGCATCGTGAGGTTGAGTTTCCACAGTAGCGCTGCTTGCTGTGGAAACTGGACTGGGTGTTGTGCTCTATATGAGCTTAGAGATTTGGGGTTTAAATAGAAGTTTTGACTAGAAAAAATAAAAATATCTGTTGTGTCAACACAAGACTTTCCGATTGAGTTGATTATTTTAAGACCAAAACAGTTATAAAACAAAAGAACATTTTTATAATCACTGATTAAAAATAAATAAAAGTCAAAATTTTTTGACAAATGTCAAATTTTTTGACAACTGTCAAATTTTTTGACAATTGTCAGAAACGTCAGCTGCCAAATATTATTAGATATTTGATTGCGTAAAAACTCTTTCAAAAACAAAATAATTTTAAAAAATTTTATATCATTGAATAAAAAAAAAAGTTCTCTATCGGATGATTTAAAAAAAATTATATAGTTCCATTTAAAAAACACAAAATTTCCTTAATTGCACGCCCCCTAGCGGACCGATTTTGATCAAACTCCTTTCTGCACTCCGTCGTTATCTGATAAGACCCTATACCAAATTTCAAGTCAATCGGTTCGGCCGTTTCAGAGATTTCGTGGGGAACTACATTCACACACACACACATACACACATACACACACACAGACTTTTTTCTAAAAATGGTCTAGATCGACTCGGGGGACCTCAAAATACATATATCCGGTGTTATCTCAAAAAATGTTTTTTACCCCATTACAATACTTTCCTTTAATACCTTAAGGTATCGGAAAGTAATAAGCTAGTGGCAAGCGAGTAGCTTGTGCTTAGTTAGTTTCCTGTAAGTCCAGATCACCGCTATAAGTGTATAGCTTTAGTTCTTGGAAATGTAACAGGTAGTAACTAATAAAAGAAAATAAATTACGGGGGGGTGTTTTGAAGTTTTGGTGAAGCCACCGGGGAATTTAGGTAATCAAAAGTGTAAGCGCCTGAGGTGCTTCAGAGAGAGATTGTTAAGAGAGGAAGAAGTGCTGGTTAGGACTATTATGAAAAGAATAGCCTTTATCCCAGGAAGGGATAATTAACTGAAGACCCTGTGCACAAAAGTGCAGTGGAAACTCAATAGAACTGAAGGTTCTGACTAAGGAGTCCGCTCCCAAAACTCGTAATATTCGGCACGTATTGTGTTTGTCACAGAGACTGAAGATCTCGACAAGCAGACTTCCGATCTACACTAGAGTAATGAATGGGAGTCCCGAAGGCTGAACCGTACGCAAAGACAGACGTCGCTGAGTGCTAATATTGTGGTCAGAGTCCGAGTTCTCTCTGCTCGTCTTGCCATCGGTACCAGATGGATTCTCCTGAATATCCAAGACCTCTCTAAGCCCTTGCGCTCTGACAGACTGTTGTTCCCCCTGGGCCGACAGCTACGTCAAGCAGAAAGGCTCTCGTCCGATCCCAAGTCCAGCACCCATCTTCGCCGCTTTGACCGAGGTATCTAACGATTCGGTACGAGCTTTTCGCTTAAAAGCGATGAAGCATTTGGCTACCTTGTTTTTGCCGTTGCTGTAGAGCAACTAAGCGTATCTTTGCCGTTGCTGAGGAGCAACTATAAGCATCGATATGATTTTCGTCGCGGGCATTTTCGCAGTGGCGAGCCTGTCGGCAAGAGACTTTTATGCGTTTATTTGCTCGGGCGCCAGCGAACCAATTAAGACAAGGCGACGATCGTTTTTGGGTCTATTTTGTAAGTAGACTTATTAAAAAATCGCGCCCGCATCGGACGGGGGCGAACGGGAGCCACGCACTGCTCTTGGCGTTGTTACGCGCCGCGACCGACGCGAAGCGTCATCTTGAGGAGACGCACGGTGAGGAATGAGACGAAAGACCGTCTTAAACCCACCGGCGCAGCTCCTAAACAATCTCCGCGATCGCCTCGTCAAGCGAGAGTGATCCGAGCAGCGGTGAGTACTATTCGCAGCGGGGAGCAACGTCAACAAGAGTCGCTTATGCGTTTTCTTGCTCAAGAGCCAACAAACCGATTAAAAGACAAGGCGCTTTTGGGTCTCACTTGAGAGTAGACTTACTTTGCGGTCGTGCCCGCATCGGACGGAAGCGAACGGGAGCTACGCACGGCTCTTTGTTTAGTCAACGCACTCGCACGCTGTTGCGTACTGCAGACTGACGCGAGAGCGCCTTTTTAAGGAGACGCGCGACGAAGAACGAAACGGAAAACCGTCTCGGACCACCGGCGAACTCCCAAACTATCTCCACGATCAACCCTCATTTAGAGAAAGAGACCCGAGCATTGGTGAATTATCGAGCACGTCGCTTAAGAGCAACAAAGCATTGTAAAACTGTGCACGTCGCTTAAGAGCAACAAAGCATTGTGATAACCTCTGCACGTCGCTTAATAGCAATAATGCTTTGCGATAACCTCTGCACGCCGCTTAAAAACAGCAAAGCATTGTGATAACCTTTGCACGTCGCTTAAGAGCAATAATGAAGTTGTGTTTCGACCGCCAAGTTTTAGCTACCTATAAGAATAGGCATTGGAATCAGCAGGGGAACACGCAGTATCCTGCCTTCACCTACGAGCCGCTCTAGGCGGCTAGCTTACGCCAGAGTGTGGCACGTGTTTGGGTTGACCCCCCAAAACACGTGCCACCCCTGGGGGTGGCATGTACAGCCACCCCGCTCTAGCCACACAGACAGGCAGGTATAGATGCACTTCTTTGACGTCCTACTATCCTAAAATAATTCAGGAATAACTTCATCGACTGCTCCTTTAATGAAGTGGCCATAGGAATGACTGTCAGACGGGTAGACGGATTTACATATTGTTACGTAGACAAACAGACACGTAGACAAGTAAACATACAGACAGGCAGACCAATCGACAGGGAAGCACGCTATTGCACTAAAATTTGTTACAAATAAAACCACGTATTCATCCATCAATGTGTGGTGGTCATCAGCCAACGATATGCGACGTTTAAAGAGCTATTATTTTTCAAACACCTTGTATAATATTTTTATGTTGTTATAACGTAAAGAAAATGGTCGGGGGTATAAGAATTAATTTGTAAATTTCTTATAAATCAAGTTTTCACAATTGCAAACTTACGAGATGTAGGTGGAATAATTTTTCAACATTTTCTCTTAAAATGTTTCCACTTAAGTTTTAAAAACAACCCTCTAAGTATACGTTAACAATTAATTACGTTAATTTAAATTCCAAATGTTTTTATTAAAAGCTCGAGAGTTGAGAAAATTTGCTTAACAATTTATTTACAACAAATCGGCGCTTTATTAAAAAAAAATTTTATTAATAATTTTCTGAAAATGGCGTAAAATGTGTTACTGTCACATTGATTAATACACCTTTTTCTGAATATATTTAACCTTCTCTATTTGACCACCGACCGATGTTTTTTTCAAGGTTCTGTATATTTTGTATCTTCCTCATTTATCAAAGTGTACAAGGAAAAGGCGTTAAGAATTTACATATTCAAACAAAAGGATGCCTGCTTGCATAAAAAATAGAGGAAGGAGATGGGCCTCTTAAAATTAGTACTTTTAGAATATTACACTTAACCGTACAATTTAAATACTTATTAACGATTCTATTGTCAAGTACTTTACTTTGTTTTATTCTCTAGAATAAAAGCCTTAAAACGCTTTCATTAAAGTTTATTTAATCAACTTCACTTGGAGACTTTTAAATTGTATTTTTAAAAGTAGGTCCTGCACAATAACACAACTTTTCCATTTGCATAATTTTATAAAAATGTAAAAAACTCTAGTTTACCATCACTGACATAATTGGGACGGTGGAAGAACAGACAAACTTCTGAAAACTTAAAAAGATGCCTATTGTGCATACAAATAGAGAAATGGGCTATTGGATGAGCAGAAAATTTGACCAGAAACACCAGACATGGCTTAGGTCTTAAGCAACACTCTCATTAGACATCTAAGGCATCAAAACAACAAAGGAAGCTAGTTTAGTCGTCTAAAGGCAGCCTTAAGGCCCTAAATGTTGACAACAATCAGGAGGAGTAATTAATCTAAAGTAAGAGCGAAGTAGCCATCAACTCTTATTACAACAAATACCTAAGCGTGCATCCAAACAGGCAAATGGGCAAGTGGATGGGCAGAAATGTAGGGCAGGTAATACCAGACATGTCTTACGCCTTAAGCAACACTCTCATTAGACATCTTAGGCATCAAATCAGTGAAGGAAGTTAGTTTAGTCGTCTAAAGGCACTCTTGAGGCCCTAAATGTTGACAACAGTCCGGAGGAGTGATTAATCTAAACCTAAAGTAAGAGCGAAGTAACCATTAACAATGCCTAAAACAAATACCTAATTGTGTAACAGGTAAATGGATGAAGAGATTGATGGACAGATGGATGAACAAATGGATGTACAATGGATGAATAGATGGATGGACAGGTGGATGTACAGATGGATAAACAGATGAATAGGCAGATCGAAGGGCAGCATGATGGGCAGTAGGATGAACAAATGGATGGGCAGGTGGATGTACAGATAGCTGGATGAACAAATCCATTGACAGGCAGACGATGGATAGACAGACAAATAGAAAATTCCAAAAATCGTCGTAAAACCTTGTCAGTCACCATCAAAACGAATCTTTCCATTGTTGCCTCTTTAATCATTTCATTACGTCGCTAACACCACTTTTCTTTCTGCAAATGAAAGAGTAAAGAAAAGGAAAAAATATTTTATGGATTTCGCAC